>CM055118.1:386352532-387811650 GCA_029206835.1 Rana muscosa
GTATGTAGGGGGTGTATGTAGAAGGGGGTGTATGTAGAAGGGGTTGTATGTAGAAGGGGGTGTATGTAGAAGGGGTTGTATGTAGAAGGGGGTGTATGTAGAAGGGGGTGTTGTAGAAGGGGGTGTATGTAGAAGGGGGTGTATGTAGAAGAGGGTGTATGTAGGGGGTGTATGTAGAAGGGGGTGTATGTAGAAGAGGGTGTATGTAGGAGGTGTATGTAGGGGGTGTATGTAGAAGGGGGGTGTATGTAGAAGGGGTTGTATGTAGAAGGGGTGTATGTAGAAGGGGGTGTATGTAGAAGAGGGTGTATGTAGGGGGTGTATGTAGTGGGTGTATGTAGAAGGGGGTGTATGTAGAAGAGGGTGTATGTAGGGGGTGTATGTAGAAGGGGGGTGTATGTAGAAAGGGGTGTATGTAGAAGGGGGTGTATGTAGGGGGTGTATGTAGAAGGGGGTGTATGTAGAAGGGGTTGTATGTAGAAGGGGGTGTATGTAGAAGGGGTTGTATGTAGAAGGGGGTGTATGTAGAAGGGGGTGTATGTAGAAGGGGTGTATGTAGAAGGGGGTGTATATAGAAGAGGGTGTATGTAGGGGGTGTATGTAGAAGGGGGTGTATGTAGAAGAGGGTGTATGTAGGAGGTGTATGTAGGGGGTGTATGTAGAAGGGGGGTGTATGTAGAAAGGGGTGTATGTAGAAGAGGGTGTATGTAGGGGGTGTATGTAGAAGGGGGGTGTATGTAGAAAGGGGTGTATGTAGAAGGGGGTGTATGTAGGGGGTGTATGTAGAAGGGGGGTGTATGTAGAAAGGGGTGTATGTAGAAGAGGGTGTATGTAGGGGGTGTATGTAGAAGGGGGGTGTATGTAGAAAGGGGTGTATGTAGAAGGGGGTGTATGTAGGGGGTGTATGTAGAAGGGGGTGTATGTAGAAGGGGGTGTATGTAGAAGGGGTTGTATGTAGAAGGGGGTGTATGTAGAAGGGGTTGTATGTAGAAGGGGGTGTATGTAGAAGGGGGTGTATGTAGAAGGGGGTGTATGTAGAAGGGGGTGTATGTAGGGGGTGTATGTAGAAGGGGGTGTATGTAGAAGGGGGTGTATGTAGAAGGGGTTGTATGTAGAAGGGGGTGTATGTAGAAGGGGTTGTATGTAGAAGGGGGTGTATGTAGAAGGGGGTGTATGTAGAAGGGGGTGTATGTAGAAGGGGGGTGTATGTAGAAAGGGGTGTATGTAGAAGGGGGTGTATGTAGAAGAGGGTGTATGTAGGGGGTGTATGTAGAAGGGGGTGTATGTAGAAGGGGGTGTATGTAGAAGGGGGTGTATGTAGAAGGGGTTGTATGTAGAAGGGGGTGTATGTAGAAGGGGGTGTATGTAGAAGGGGGTGTATGTAGAAGGGGGTGTATGTAGAAGGGGGTGTATGTAGAAGGGGGGTGTATGTAGAAAGGGGTGTATGTAGAAGGGGGTGTATGTAGAAGAGGGTGTATGTAGGGGGTGTATGTAGAAGGGGGTGTATGTAGAAGGGGGTGTATGTAGAAGGGGGTGTATGTAGAAGGGGGGTGTATGTAGAAAGGGGTGTATGTAGAAGGGGGTGTATGTAGAAGAGGGTGTATGTAGGGGGTGTATGTAGAAGGGGGTGTATGTAGAAGGGGGTGTATGTAGAAGGGGGTGTATGTAGAAGAGGCGGAGTCTCATATCCTGTATTGGATTGAGGATGATTCATTGAGAAGGAAACATTGAAGTGTGAAGATCGGATAATGATTCTTCTTCTTGTTCTCAGCACTGTGAGGATGAATAGAAAAGATTTCCAGGAATTGGAGGCTCCTTTCTCTTGGGGGTGGGCCGGGTGACCCATCTCAGGATCCTCCATCGCTCCACACCGCACTTCAATTCCAGAGAGTTTCCCACACACAGGACTTCTTCTACAGGAAAGTCCACCACATTTTATTGAGCAGATAGATTCCAATACACTGCAGATCTTTCCATTTCTCTGATTATCGATCCCTAAACTTATAATTCTCCGATCCCTACTGACACCTCTCTGTGTATACAGGACCTGATATCAGTGTGTGCCGAGCATTGATCACCATTATAATTGTATATTATATATTCTACTCACTCAGTGTGTAATCATAATTGTATTTTCTCTATCTCTGTTTATATTTCTAGCTGAGTGGTCGGTCAGTTCTCAGCAGGCGGTTGGCTGTCATTGGCCGGGACGGTCAGAGTCTGGCACGCGGTAGTAGGAGGTGAATACGCTGACACAGCACAGAGCGGTGACATCTGTCAATCACCGAGCGCCATTGTCTGTAGGTCACCTCACCTCTATACCGCCGTCTGAGCGGAGCCCGAGACCCACATCACTAAATACTCTGCACTCCTTCCTCTATAACTCTCCTCTCCTGAAATACTCTGCTCTGCTGGAGGACTCTGCTCCTTCCTCTATAACTCTCCTCTCCTGATATACTCTGCTCTGCTGGAGGACTCTGCTCCTTCCTCTATAACTCTCCTCTCCTGAAATACTCTGCTCTGCTGGAGGACTCTGCTCCTTCCTCTATAACTCTCCTCTCCTGAAATACTCTGCTCTGCTGGAGGACTCTGCTCCTTCCTCTATAACTCTCCTCTCCTGAAATACTCTGCTCTGCTGGAGGACTCTGCTCCTTCCTCTATAACTCTCCTCTCCTGATATACTCTGCTCTGCTGGAGGACTCTGCTCCTTCCTCTATAACTCTCCTCTCCTGAGATACTCTGCACTGCTGGAGGACTCTGCTCCTTCCTCTATAACTCTCCTCTCCTGAAATACTCTGCTCTGCTGGAGGACTCTGCTCCTTCCTCTATAACTCTCCTCTCCTGATATACTCTGCTCTGCTGGAGGACTCTGCTCCTTCCTCTATAACTCTCCTCTCCTGAAATACTCTGCTCTGCTGGAGGACTCTGCTCCTTCCTCTATAACTCTCCTCTCCTGAAATACTCTGCTCTGCTGGAGGACTCTGCTCCTTCCTCTATAACTCTCCTCTCCTGAAATACTCTGCTCTGCTGGAGGACTCTGCTCCTTCCTCTATAACTCTCCTCTCCTGATATACTCTGCTCTGCTGGAGGACTCTGCTCCTTCCTCTATAACTCTCCTCTCCTGAGATACTCTGCACTGCTGGAGGACTCTGCTCCTTCCTCTATAACTCTCCTCTCCTGAAATACTCTGCTCTGCTGGAGGACTCTGCTCCTTCCTCTATAACTCTCCTCTCCTGATATACTCTGCTCTGCTGGAGGACTCTGCTCCTTCCTCTATAACTCTCCTCTCCTGAAATACTCTGCACTGCTGGAGGACTCTGCTCCTTCCTCTATAACTCTCCTCTCCTGAGATACTCTGCACTGCTGGAGGACTCTGCTCCTTCCTCTATAACTCTCCTCTCCTGAAATACTCTGCTCTGCTGGAGGACTCTGCTCCTTCCTCTATAACTCTCCTCTCCTGATATACTCTGCTCTGCTGGAGGACTCTGCTCCTTCCTCTATAACTCTCCTCTCCTGAAATACTCTGCACTGCTGGAGGACTCTGCTCCTTCCTCTATAACTCTCCTCTCCTGAGATACTCTGCACTGCTGGAGGACTCTGCTCCTTCCTCTATAACTCTCCTCTCCTGAAATACTCTGCTCTGCTGGAGGACTCTGCTCCTTCCTCTATAACTCTCCTCTCCTGAAATACTCTGCTCTGCTGGAGGACTCTGTTCCTTCCTCTATAACTCTCCTCTCCTGAAATACTCTGCTCTGCTGGAGGACTCTGCTCCTTCCTCTATAACTCTCCTCTCCTGAAATACTCTGCTCTGCTGGAGGACTCTGTTCCTTCCTCTATAACTCTCCTCTCCTGAAATACTCTGCTCTGCTGGAGGACTCTGCTCCTTCCTCTATAACTCTCCTCTCCTGAAATACTCTGCTCTGCTGGAGGACTCTGCTCCTTCCTCTATAACTCTCCTCTCCTGAAATACTCTGCTCTGCTGCAGGACTCTGCTCCTCCCTCTATAACTCTCCTCTCCTGAAATACTCTGCTCTGCTGGAGGACTCTGCTCCTTCCTCTATAACTCTCCTCTCCTGAAATACTCTGCTCTGCTGGAGGACTCTGCTCCTTCCTCTATAACTCTCCTCTCCTGAAATACTCTGCTCTGCTGGAGGACTCTGCTCCTTCCTCTATAACTCTCCTCTCCTGAAATACTCTGCTCTGCTGCAGGACTCTGCTCCTCCCTCTATAACTCTCCTCTCCTGAGATACTCTGCTCTGCTGGAGGACTCTGCTCCTTCCTCTATAACTCTCCTCTCCTGAAATACTCTGCTCTGCTGGAGGACTCTGTTCCTTCCTCTATAACTCTCCTCTCCTGAAATACTCTGCTCTGCTGGAGGACTCTGCTCCTTCCTCTATAACTCTCCTCTCCTGAAATACTCTGCACTGCTGGAGGACTCTGCTCCTTCCTCTATAACTCTCCTCTCCTGAAATACTCTGCTCTGCTGGAGGACTCTGCTCCTTCCTCTATAACTCTCCTCTCCTGAAATACTCTGCTCTGCTGGAGGACTCTGTTCCTTCCTCTATAACTCTCCTCTCCTGAAATACTCTGCTCTGCTGGAGGACTCTGCTCCTTCCTCTATAACTCTCCTCTCCTGAAATACTCTGCTCTGCTGGAGGACTCTGCTCCTTCCTCTATAACTCTCCTCTCCTGAAATACTCTGCTCTGCTGGAGGACTCTGCTCCTTCCTCTATAACTCTCCTCTCCTGAAATACTCTGCTCTGCTGGAGGACTCTGCTCCTTCCTCTATAACTCTCCTCTCCTGAAATACTCTGCTCTGCTGGAGGACTCTGCTCCTTCCTCTATAACTCTCCTCTCCTGAAATACTCTGCTCTGCTGGAGGACTCTGCTCCTTCCTCTATAACTCTCCTCTCCTGAAATACTCTGCTCTGCTGGAGGACTCTGTTCCTTCCTCTATAACTCTCCTCTCCTGAAATACTCTGCTCTGCTGGAGGACTCTGCTCCTTCCTCTATAACTCTCCTCTCCTGATATACTCTGCTCTGCTGGATGACTCTGCTCCTTCCTCTATAACTCTCCTCTCCTGAAATACTCTGCACTGCTGGAGGACTCTGCTCCTTCCTCTATAACTCTCCTCTCCTGAGATACTCTGCACTGCTGGAGGACTCTGCTCCTTCCTCTATAACTCTCCTCTCCTGAAATACTCTGCTCTGCTGGAGGACTCTGCTCCTTCCTCTATAACTCTCCTCTCCTGATATACTCTGCTCTGCTGGAGGACTCTGCTCCTTCCTCTATAACTCTCCTCTCCTGAAATACTCTGCTCTGCTGGAGGACTCTGCTCCTTCCTCTATAACTCTCCTCTCCTGAGATACTCTGCACTGCTGGAGGACTCTGCTCCTTCCTCTATAACTCTCCTCTCCTGAAATACTCTGCTCTGCTGGAGGACTCTGCTCCTTCCTCTATAACTCTCCTCTCCTGATATACTCTGCTCTGCTGGAGGACTCTGCTCCTTCCTCTATAACTCTCCTCTCCTGAAATACTCTGCACTGCTGGAGGACTCTGCTCCTTCCTCTATAACTCTCCTCTCCTGAGATACTCTGCACTGCTGGAGGACTCTGCTCCTTCCTCTATAACTCTCCTCTCCTGAAATACTCTGCTCTGCTGGAGGACTCTGCTCCTTCCTCTATAACTCTCCTCTCCTGATATACTCTGCTCTGCTGGAGGACTCTGCTCCTTCCTCTATAACTCTCCTCTCCTGAAATACTCTGCACTGCTGGAGGACTCTGCTCCTTCCTCTATAACTCTCCTCTCCTGAGATACTCTGCACTGCTGGAGGACTCTGCTCCTTCCTCTATAACTCTCCTCTCCTGAAATACTCTGCTCTGCTGGAGGACTCTGCTCCTTCCTCTATAACTCTTCTCTCCTGAAATACTCTGCTCTGCTGGAGGACTCTGCTCCTTCCTCTATAACTCTCCTCTCCTGAAATACTCTGCTCTGCTGGAGGACTCTGCTCCTTCCTCTATAACACTCCTCTCCTGAAATACTCTGCTCTGCTGGAGGACTCTGTTCCTTCCTCTATAACTCTCCTCTCCTGAAATACTCTGCTCTGCTGGAGGACTCTGCTCCTTCCTCTATAACTCTCCTCTCCTGAAATACTCTGCACTGCTGGAGGACTCTGCTCCTTCCTCTATAACTCTCCTCTCCTGAAATACTCTGCTCTGCTGGAGGACTCTGCTCCTTCCTCTATAACTCTCCTCTCCTGAAATACTCTGCTCTGCTGGAGGACTCTGTTCCTTCCTCTATAACTCTCCTCTCCTGAAATACTCTGCTCTGCTGGAGGACTCTGCTCCTTCCTCTATAACTCTCCTCTCCTGAAATACTCTGCTCTGCTGGAGGACTCTGCTCCTTCCTCTATAACTCTCCTCTCCTGAAATACTCTGCTCTGCTGGAGGACTCTGCTCCTTCCTCTATAACTCTCCTCTCCTGAAATACTCTGCTCTGCTGGAGGACTCTGCTCCTTCCTCTATAACTCTCCTCTCCTGAAATACTCTGCTCTGCTGGAGGACTCTGCTCCTTCCTCTATAACTCTCCTCTCCTGAAATACTCTGCTCTGCTGGAGGACTCTGTTCCTTCCTCTATAACTCTCCTCTCCTGAAATACTCTGCTCTGCTGGAGGACTCTGCTCCTTCCTCTATAACTCTCCTCTCCTGAAATACTCTGCACTGCTGGAGGACTCTGCTCCTTCCTCTATAACTCTCCTCTCCTGAAATACTCTGCTCTGCTGGAGGACTCTGCTCCTTCCTCTATAACTCTCCTCTCCTGAAATACTCTGCTCTGCTGGAGGACTCTGTTCCTTCCTCTATAACTCTCCTCTCCTGAAATACTCTGCTCTGCTGGAGGACTCTGCTCCTTCCTCTATAACTCTCCTCTCCTGAAATACTCTGCTCTGCTGGAGGACTCTGCTCCTTCCTCTATAACTCTCCTCTCCTGAAATACTCTGCTCTGCTGGAGGACTCTGCTCCTTCCTCTATAACTCTCCTCTCCTGAAATACACTCTGCTCCTCCCTCTATATCTCTCCTCTCCTGAAATACTCTGCACTGCTGGAGGACTCTGCTCCTCCTCTATAACTCTCCTCTCCTGAAATACTCTGCCCTGCTGGAGGACTCTGCTCCTTCCTCTATAACTCTCCTCTCCTGAAATACTCTGCACTGCTGGAGGACTCTGCTCCTTCCTCTATAACTCCTCTCCTGAAATACTCTGCACTGCTGGAGGACTCTGCTCCTTCCTCTAACTCTCCTCTCCTGAAATACTCTGCACTGCTGGAGGACTCTGCTCCTTCCTCTAACTCTCCTCTCCTGAAATACTCTGCTCTGCTGGAGGACTCTGCTCCTTCCTCTATAACTCTCCTCTCCTGAAATACTCTGCACTGCTGGAGGACTCTGCTCCTTCCTCTAACTCTCCTCTCCTGAAATACTCTGCTCTGCTGGAGGACTCTGCTCCTTCCTCTATAACTCTCCTCTCCTGAAATACTCTGCACTGCTGGAGGACTCTGCTCCTTCCTCTAACTCTCCTCTCCTGAAATACTCTGCTCTGCTGGAGGACTCTGCTCCCTCCTCTATAACTCTCCTCTCCTGAGATACTCTGCTCTGCTGGAGGACTCTGCTCCTTCCTCTATAACCCTCCTCTCCTGAAATACTCTGCACTGCTGGAGGACTCTGCTCCTTCCACTATAACTCTCCTCTCCTGAGATACTCTGCTCTGCTGGAGGACTCTGCTCCTCCCTCTATATCTCTCCTCTCCTGAAATACTCTGCTGGAGGACTCTGCTCCTTCCTCTATAACTCTCCTCTCCTGAGATACTCTGCTCTGCTGGAGGACTCTGCTCCTTCCTCTATAACTCTCCTCTCCTGAAATACTCTGCTCTGCTGGAGGACTCTGCTCCTCCCTCTATATCTCTCCTCTCCTGAAATACTCTGCTGGAGGACTCTGCTCCTTCCTCTATAACTCTCCTCTCCTGAGATACTCTGCTCTGCTGGAGGACTCTGCTCCTTCCTCTATAACTCTCCTCTCCTGAGATACTCTGCACTGCTGGAGGACTCTGCTCCTTCCTCTATAACTCTCCTCTCCTGAAATACTCTGCACTGCTGGAGGACTCTGCTCCTTCCTCTATAACTCTCCTCTCCTGAAATACTCTGCACTGCTGGAGGACTCTGCTCCTTCCTCTATTACTCTCCTCTCCTGAAATACTCTGCTCTGCTGGAGGACTCTGCTCCTTCCTCTATAACTCTCCTCTCCTGAGATACTCTGCACTGCTGGAGGACTCTGCTCCTTCCTCTATAACTCTCCTCTCCTGAAATACTCTGCACTGCTGGAGGACTCTGCTCCTTCCTCTATAACTCTCCTCTCCTGAAATACTCTGCTCTGCTGGAGGACTCTGCTCCTTCCTCTATAACTCTCCTCTCCTGAAATACTCTGCTCTGCTGGAGGACTCTGCTCCTTCCTCTATAACTCTCCTCTCCTGAAATACTCTGCACTGCTGGAGGACTCTGCTCCTTCCTCTATAACTCTCCTCTCCTGAAATACTCTGCTCCTTCCTCTATAACTCTCCTCTCCTGAAATACTCTGCTCTGCTGGAGGACTCTGCTCCTTCCTCTATAACTCTCCTCTCCTGAAATACTCTGCTCTGCTGGAGGACTCTGTTCCTTCCTCTATAACTCTCCTCTCCTGAAATACTCTGCTCTGCTGGAGGACTCTGCTCCTTCCTCTATAACTCTCCTCTCCTGAAATACTCTGCTCTGCTGGAGGACTCTGTTCCTTCCTCTATAACTCTCCTCTCCTGAAATACTCTGCTCTGCTGGAGGACTCTGCTCCTTCCTCTATAACTCTCCTCTCCTGAAATACTCTGCTCTGCTGGAGGACTCTGTTCCTTCCTCTATAACTCTCCTCTCCTGAAATACTCTGCTCTGCTGGAGGACTCTGCTCCTTCCTCTATAACTCTCCTCTCCTGAAATACTCTGCACTGCTGGAGGACTCTGCTCCTTCCTCTATAACTCTTGTCTCCTGAAATACTCTGCTCTGCTGGAGGACTCTGCTCCTTCCTCTATAACTCTCCTCTCCTGAAATACTCTGCACTGCTGGAGAACTCTGCTCCTTCCTCTATAACTCTCCTGAAATACTCTGTACTGCTGGAGGACTCTGCTCCTTCCTCTATAACTCTCCTCTCCTGAAATACTCTGCTCTGCTGGAGGACTCTGCTCCTTCCTCTATAACTCTCCTCTCCTGAAATACACTCTGCTCCTCCCTCTATATCTCTCCTCTCCTGAAATACTCTGCACTGCTGGAGGACTCTGCTCCTCCTCTATAACTCTCCTCTCCTGAAATACTCTGCCCTGCTGGAGGACTCTGCTCCTTCCTTTATAACTCTCCTCTCCTGAAATACTCTGCACTGCTGGAGGACTCTGCTCCTTCCTCTATAACTCCTCTCCTGAAATACTCTGCACTGCTGGAGGACTCTGCTCCTTCCTCTAACTCTCCTCTCCTGAAATACTCTGCACTGCTGGAGGACTCTGCTCCTTCCTCTAACTCTCCTCTCCTGAAATACTCTGCACTGCTGGAGGACTCTGCTCCTTCCTCTAACTCTCCTCTCCTGAAATACTCTGCTCTGCTGGAGGACTCTGCTCCTTCCTCTATAACTCTCCTCTCCTGAAATACTCTGCACTGCTGGAGGACTCTGCTCCTTCCTCTAACTCTCCTCTCCTGAAATACTCTGCTCTGCTGGAGGACTCTGCTCCTTCCTCTATAACTCTCCTCTCCTGAAATACTCTGCACTGCTGGAGGACTCTGCTCCTTCCTCTAACTCTCCTCTCCTGAAATACTCTGCTCTGCTGGAGGACTCTGCTCCCTCCTCTATAACTCTCCTCTCCTGAGATACTCTGCTCTGCTGGAGGACTCTGCTCCTTCCTCTATAACCCTCCTCTCCTGAAATACTCTGCACTGCTGGAGGACTCTGCTCCTTCCACTATAACTCTCCTCTCCTGAGATACTCTGCTCTGCTGGAGGACTCTGCTCCTCCCTCTATATCTCTCCTCTCCTGAAATACTCTGCTGGAGGACTCTGCTCCTTCCTCTATAACTCTCCTCTCCTGAGATACTCTGCTCTGCTGGAGGACTCTGCTCCTTCCTCTATAACTCTCCTCTCCTGAAATACTCTGCTCTGCTGGAGGACTCTGCTCCTCCCTCTATATCTCTCCTCTCCTGAAATACTCTGCTGGAGGACTCTGCTCCTTCCTCTATAACTCTCCTCTCCTGAGATACTCTGCTCTGCTGGAGGACTCTGCTCCTTCCTCTATAACTCTCCTCTCCTGAGATACTCTGCACTGCTGGAGGACTCTGCTCCTTCCTCTATAACTCTCCTCTCCTGAAATACTCTGCACTGCTGGAGGACTCTGCTCCTTCCTCTATAACTCTCCTCTCCTGAAATACTCTGCACTGCTGGAGGACTCTGCTCCTTCCTCTATTACTCTCCTCTCCTGAAATACTCTGCTCTGCTGGAGGACTCTGCTCCTTCCTCTATAACTCTCCTCTCCTGAGATACTCTGCACTGCTGGAGGACTCTGCTCCTTCCTCTATAACTCTCCTCTCCTGAAATACTCTGCACTGCTGGAGGACTCTGCTCCTTCCTCTATAACTCTCCTCTCCTGAAATACTCTGCTCTGCTGGAGGACTCTGCTCCTTCCTCTATAACTCTCCTCTCCTGAAATACTCTGCTCTGCTGGAGGACTCTGCTCCTTCCTCTATAACTCTCCTCTCCTGAAATACTCTGCTCTGCTGGAGGACTCTGCTCCTTCCTCTATAACTCTCCTCTCCTGAAATACTCTGCTCTGCTGGAGGACTCTGCTCCTTCCTCTATAACTCTCCTCTCCTGAAATACTCTGCTCTGCTGGAGGACTCTGCTCCTTCCTCTATAACTCTCCTCTCCTGAAATACTCTGCTCTGCTGGAGGACTCTGTTCCTTCCTCTATAACTCTCCTCTCCTGAAATACTCTGCTCTGCTGGAGGACTCTGCTCCTTCCTCTATAACTCTCCTCTCCTGAAATACTCTGCACTGCTGGAGGACTCTGCTCCTTCCTCTATAACTCTCCTCTCCTGAAATAATCTGCTCTGCTGGAGGACTCTGCTCCTTCCTCTATAACTCTCCTCTCCTGAAATACTCTGCTCTGCTGGAGGACTCTGTTCCTTCCTCTATAACTCTCCTCTCCTGAAATACTCTGCTCTGCTGGAGGACTCTGCTCCTTCCTCTATAACTCTCCTCTCCTGAAATACTCTGCACTGCTGGAGGACTCTGCTCCTTCCTCTATAACTCTCCTCTCCTGAGATACTCTGCACTGCTGGAGGACTCTGCTCCTTCCTCTATAACTCTCCTCTCCTGAAATACTCTGCTCTGCTGGAGGACTCTGCTCCTTCCTCTATAACTCTCCTCTCCTGAAATACTCTGCTCTGCTGGAGGACTCTGTTCCTTCCTCTATAACTCTCCTCTCCTGAAATACTCTGCTCTGCTGGCGGACTCTGCTCCTTCCTCTATAACTCTCCTCTCCTGAAATACTCTGCTCTGCTGGAGGACTCTGTTCCTTCCTCTATAACTCTCCTCTCCTGAAATACTCTGCTCTGCTGGAGGACTCTGCTCCTTCCTCTATAACTCTCCTCTCCTGAAATACTCTGCTCTGCTGGAGGACTCTGCTCCTTCCTCTATAACTCTCCTCTCCTGAAATACTCTGCTCTGCTGCAGGACTCTGCTCCTCCCTCTATAACTCTCCTCTCCTGAGATACTCTGCTCTGCTGGAGGACTCTGCTCCTTCCTCTATAACTCTCCTCTCCTGAAATACTCTGCTCTGCTGGAGGACTCTGTTCCTTCCTCTATAACTCTCCTCTCCTGAAATACTCTGCTCTGCTGGAGGACTCTGCTCCTTCCTCTATAACTCTCCTCTCCTGAAATACTCTGCTCTGCTGGAGGACTCTGCTCCTTCCTCTATAACTCTCCTCTCCTGAAATACTCTGCTCTGCTGGAGGACTCTGTTCCTTCCTCTATAACTCTCCTCTCCTGAAATACTCTGCTCTGCTGGAGGACTCTGCTCCTTCCTCTATAACTCTCCTCTCCTGAAATACTCTGCACTGCTGGAGGACTCTGCTCCTTCCTCTATAACTCTCCTCTCCTGAAATACTCTGCTCTGCTGGAGGACTCTGCTCCTTCCTCTATAACTCTCCTCTCCTGAAATACTCTGCTCTGCTGGAGGACTCTGTTCCTTCCTCTATAACTCTCCTCTCCTGAAATACTCTGCTCTGCTGGAGGACTCTGCTCCTTCCTCTATAACTCTCCTCTCCTGAAATACTCTGCTCTGCTGGAGGACTCTGCTCCTTCCTCTATAACTCTCCTCTCCTGAAATACTCTGCTCTGCTGGAGGACTCTGTTCCTTCCTCTATAACTCTCCTCTCCTGAAATACTCTGCTCTGCTGGAGGACTCTGCTCCTTCCTCTATAACTCTCCTCTCCTGAAATACTCTGCACTGCTGGAGGACTCTGCTCCTTCCTCTATAACTCTCCTCTCCTGAAATACTCTGCTCTGCTGGAGGACTCTGCTCCTTCCTCTATAACTCTCCTCTCCTGAAATACTCTGCTCTGCTGGAGGACTCTGTTCCTTCCTCTATAACTCTCCTCTCCTGAAATACTCTGCTCTGCTGGAGGACTCTGCTCCTTCCTCTATAACTCTCCTCTCCTGAAATACTCTGCTCTGCTGGAGGACTCTGCTCCTTCCTCTATAACTCTCCTCTCCTGAAATACTCTGCTCTGCTGGAGGACTCTGCTCCTTCCTCTATAACTCTCCTCTCCTGAAATACTCTGCTCTGCTGGAGGACTCTGCTCCTTCCTCTATAACTCTCCTCTCCTGAAATACTCTGCTCTGCTGGAGGACTCTGCTCCTTCCTCTATAACTCTCCTCTCCTGAAATACTCTGCTCTGCTGGAGGACTCTGCTCCTTCCTCTATAACTCTCCTCTCCTGAAATACTCTGCTCTGCTGGAGGACTCTGTTCCTTCCTCTATAACTCTCCTCTCCTGAAATACTCTGCTCTGCTGGAGGACTCTGTTCCTTCCTCTATAACTCTCCTCTCCTGAAATACTCTGCTCTGCTGGAGGACTCTGCTCCTTCCTCTATAACTCTCCTCTCCTGAAATACTCTGCCCTGCTGGAGGACTCTGCTCCTTCCTTTATAACTCTCCTCTCCTGAAATACTCTGCACTGCTGGAGGACTCTGCTCCTTCCTCTATAACTCCTCTCCTGAAATACTCTGCACTGCTGGAGGACTCTGCTCCTTCCTCTAACTCTCCTCTCCTGAAATACTCTGCACTGCTGGAGGACTCTGCTCCTTCCTCTAACTCTCCTCTCCTGAAATACTCTGCACTGCTGGAGGACTCTGCTCCTTCCTCTAACTCTCCTCTCCTGAAATACTCTGCTCTGCTGGAGGACTCTGCTCCTTCCTCTATAACTCTCCTCTCCTGAAATACTCTGCACTGCTGGAGGACTCTGCTCCTTCCTCTAACTCTCCTCTCCTGAAATACTCTGCTCTGCTGGAGGACTCTGCTCCTTCCTCTATAACTCTCCTCTCCTGAAATACTCTGCACTGCTGGAGGACTCTGCTCCTTCCTCTAACTCTCCTCTCCTGAAATACTCTGCTCTGCTGGAGGACTCTGCTCCCTCCTCTATAACTCTCCTCTCCTGAGATACTCTGCTCTGCTGGAGGACTCTGCTCCTTCCTCTATAACTCTCCTCTCCTGAAATACTCTGCACTGCTGGAGGACTCTGCTCCTTCCTCTAACTCTCCTCTCCTGAAATACTCTGCTCTGCTGGAGGACTCTGCTCCCTCCTCTATAACTCTCCTCTCCTGAGATACTCTGCTCTGCTGGAGGACTCTGCTCCTTCCTCTATAACCCTCCTCTCCTGAAATACTCTGCACTGCTGGAGGACTCTGCTCCTTCCACTATAACTCTCCTCTCCTGAGATACTCTGCTCTGCTGGAGGACTCTGCTCCTCCCTCTATATCTCTCCTCTCCTGAAATACTCTGCTGGAGGACTCTGCTCCTTCCTCTATAACTCTCCTCTCCTGAGATACTCTGCTCTGCTGGAGGACTCTGCTCCTTCCTCTATAACTCTCCTCTCCTGAAATACTCTGCTCTGCTGGAGGACTCTGCTCCTCCCTCTATATCTCTCCTCTCCTGAAATACTCTGCTGGAGGACTCTGCTCCTTCCTCTATAACTCTCCTCTCCTGAGATACTCTGCTCTGCTGGAGGACTCTGCTCCTTCCTCTATAACTCTCCTCTCCTGAGATACTCTGCACTGCTGGAGGACTCTGCTCCTTCCTCTATAACTCTCCTCTCCTGAAATACTCTGCACTGCTGGAGGACTCTGCTCCTTCCTCTATAACTCTCCTCTCCTGAAATACTCTGCACTGCTGGAGGACTCTGCTCCTTCCTCTATTACTCTCCTCTCCTGAAATACTCTGCTCTGCTGGAGGACTCTGCTCCTTCCTCTATAACTCTCCTCTCCTGAGATACTCTGCACTGCTGGAGGACTCTGCTCCTTCCTCTATAACTCTCCTCTCCTGAAATACTCTGCACTGCTGGAGGACTCTGCTCCTTCCTCTATAACTCTCCTCTCCTGAAATACTCTGCTCTGCTGGAGGACTCTGCTCCTTCCTCTATAACTCTCCTCTCCTGAAATACTCTGCTCTGCTGGAGGACTCTGCTCCTTCCTCTATAACTCTCCTCTCCTGAAATACTCTGCTCTGCTGGAGGACTCTGCTCCTTCCTCTATAACTCTCCTCTCCTGAAATACTCTGCTCTGCTGGAGGACTCTGCTCCTTCCTCTATAACTCTCCTCTCCTGAAATACTCTGCTCTGCTGGAGGACTCTGCTCCTTCCTCTATAACTCTCCTCTCCTGAAATACTCTGCTCTGCTGGAGGACTCTGTTCCTTCCTCTATAACTCTCCTCTCCTGAAATACTCTGCTCTGCTGGAGGACTCTGCTCCTTCCTCTATAACTCTCCTCTCCTGAAATACTCTGCACTGCTGGAGGACTCTGCTCCTTCCTCTATAACTCTCCTCTCCTGAAATAATCTGCTCTGCTGGAGGACTCTGCTCCTTCCTCTATAACTCTCCTCTCCTGAAATACTCTGCTCTGCTGGAGGACTCTGTTCCTTCCTCTATAACTCTCCTCTCCTGAAATACTCTGCTCTGCTGGAGGACTCTGCTCCTTCCTCTATAACTCTCCTCTCCTGAAATACTCTGCACTGCTGGAGGACTCTGCTCCTTCCTCTATAACTCTCCTCTCCTGAGATACTCTGCACTGCTGGAGGACTCTGCTCCTTCCTCTATAACTCTCCTCTCCTGAAATACTCTGCTCTGCTGGAGGACTCTGCTCCTTCCTCTATAACTCTCCTCTCCTGAAATACTCTGCTCTGCTGGAGGACTCTGTTCCTTCCTCTATAACTCTCCTCTCCTGAAATACTCTGCTCTGCTGGCGGACTCTGCTCCTTCCTCTATAACTCTCCTCTCCTGAAATACTCTGCTCTGCTGGAGGACTCTGTTCCTTCCTCTATAACTCTCCTCTCCTGAAATACTCTGCTCTGCTGGAGGACTCTGCTCCTTCCTCTATAACTCTCCTCTCCTGAAATACTCTGCTCTGCTGGAGGACTCTGCTCCTCCCTCTATAACTCTCCTCTCCTGAGATACTCTGCTCTGCTGGAGGACTCTGCTCCTTCCTCTATAACTCTCCTCTCCTGAAATACTCTGCTCTGCTGGAGGACTCTGTTCCTTCCTCTATAACTCTCCTCTCCTGAAATACTCTGCTCTGCTGGAGGACTCTGCTCCTTCCTCTATAACTCTCCTCTCCTGAAATACTCTGCTCTGCTGGAGGACTCTGCTCCTTCCTCTATAACTCTCCTCTCCTGAAATACTCTGCTCTGCTGGAGGACTCTGTTCCTTCCTCTATAACTCTCCTCTCCTGAAATACTCTGCTCTGCTGGAGGACTCTGCTCCTTCCTCTATAACTCTCCTCTCCTGAAATACTCTGCACTGCTGGAGGACTCTGCTCCTTCCTCTATAACTCTCCTCTCCTGAAATACTCTGCTCTGCTGGAGGACTCTGCTCCTTCCTCTATAACTCTCCTCTCCTGAAATACTCTGCTCTGCTGGAGGACTCTGTTCCTTCCTCTATAACTCTCCTCTCCTGAAATACTCTGCTCTGCTGGAGGACTCTGCTCCTTCCTCTATAACTCTCCTCTCCTGAAATACTCTGCTCTGCTGGAGGACTCTGCTCCTTCCTCTATAACTCTCCTCTCCTGAAATACTCTGCTCTGCTGGAGGACTCTGTTCCTTCCTCTATAACTCTCCTCTCCTGAAATACTCTGCTCTGCTGGAGGACTCTGCTCCTTCCTCTATAACTCTCCTCTCCTGAAATACTCTGCACTGCTGGAGGACTCTGCTCCTTCCTCTATAACTCTCCTCTCCTGAAATACTCTGCTCTGCTGGAGGACTCTGCTCCTTCCTCTATAACTCTCCTCTCCTGAAATACTCTGCTCTGCTGGAGGACTCTGTTCCTTCCTCTATAACTCTCCTCTCCTGAAATACTCTGCTCTGCTGGAGGACTCTGCTCCTTCCTCTATAACTCTCCTCTCCTGAAATACTCTGCTCTGCTGGAGGACTCTGCTCCTTCCTCTATAACTCTCCTCTCCTGAAATACTCTGCTCTGCTGGAGGACTCTGCTCCTTCCTCTATAACTCTCCTCTCCTGAAATACTCTGCTCTGCTGGAGGACTCTGCTCCTTCCTCTATAACTCTCCTCTCCTGAAATACTCTGCTCTGCTGGAGGACTCTGCTCCTTCCTCTATAACTCTCCTCTCCTGAAATACTCTGCTCTGCTGGAGGACTCTGCTCCTTCCTCTATAACTCTCCTCTCCTGAAATACTCTGCTCTGCTGGAGGACTCTGCTCCTTCCTCTATAACTCTCCTCTCCTGAAATACTCTGCTCTGCTGGAGGACTCTGTTCCTTCCTCTATAACTCTCCTCTCCTGAAATACTCTGCTCTGCTGGAGGACTCTGTTCCTTCCTCTATAACTCTCCTCTCCTGAAATACTCTGCTCTGCTGGAGGACTCTGCTCCTTCCTCTATAACTCTCCTCTCCTGAAATACTCTGCTCTGCTGGAGGACTCTGCTCCTTCCTCTATAACTCTCCTCTCCTGAAATACTCTGCTCTGCTGCAGGACTCTGCTCCTCCCTCTATAACTCTCCTCTCCTGAGATACTCTGCTCTGCTGGAGGACTCTGCTCCTTCCTCTATAACTCTCCTCTCCTGAAATACTCTGCTCTGCTGGAGGACTCTGTTCCTTCCTCTATAACTCTCCTCTCCTGAAATACTCTGCTCTGCTGGAGGACTCTGCTCCTTCCTCTATAACTCTCCTCTCCTGAAATACTCTGCTCTGCTGGAGGACTCTGCTCCTTCCTCTATAACTCTCCTCTCCTGAAATACTCTGCTCTGCTGGAGGACTCTGTTCCTTCCTCTATAACTCTCCTCTCCTGAAATACTCTGCTCTGCTGGAGGACTCTGCTCCTTCCTCTATAACTCTCCTCTCCTGAAATACTCTGCACTGCTGGAGGACTCTGCTCCTTCCTCTATAACTCTCCTCTCCTGAAATACTCTGCTCTGCTGGAGGACTCTGCTCCTTCCTCTATAACTCTCCTCTCCTGAAATACTCTGCTCTGCTGGAGGACTCTGTTCCTTCCTCTATAACTCTCCTCTCCTGAAATACTCTGCTCTGCTGGAGGACTCTGCTCCTTCCTCTATAACTCTCCTCTCCTGAAATACTCTGCTCTGCTGGAGGACTCTGCTCCTTCCTCTATAACTCTCCTCTCCTGAAATACTCTGCTCTGCTGGAGGACTCTGTTCCTTCCTCTATAACTCTCCTCTCCTGAAATACTCTGCTCTGCTGGAGGACTCTGCTCCTTCCTCTATAACTCTCCTCTCCTGAAATACTCTGCACTGCTGGAGGACTCTGCTCCTTCCTCTATAACTCTCCTCTCCTGAAATACTCTGCTCTGCTGGAGGACTCTGCTCCTTCCTCTATAACTCTCCTCTCCTGAAATACTCTGCTCTGCTGGAGGACTCTGTTCCTTCCTCTATAACTCTCCTCTCCTGAAATACTCTGCTCTGCTGGAGGACTCTGCTCCTTCCTCTATAACTCTCCTCTCCTGAAATACTCTGCTCTGCTGGAGGACTCTGCTCCTTCCTCTATAACTCTCCTCTCCTGAAATACTCTGCTCTGCTGGAGGACTCTGCTCCTTCCTCTATAACTCTCCTCTCCTGAAATACTCTGCTCTGCTGGAGGACTCTGCTCCTTCCTCTATAACTCTCCTCTCCTGAAATACTCTGCTCTGCTGGAGGACTCTGCTCCTTCCTCTATAACTCTCCTCTCCTGAAATACTCTGCTCTGCTGGAGGACTCTGCTCCTTCCTCTATAACTCTCCTCTCCTGAAATACTCTGCTCTGCTGGAGGACTCTGTTCCTTCCTCTATAACTCTCCTCTCCTGAAATACTCTGCTCTGCTGGAGGACTCTGTTCCTTCCTCTATAACTCTCCTCTCCTGAAATACTCTGCTCTGCTGGAGGACTCTGCTCCTTCCTCTATAACTCTCCTCTCCTGAAATACTCTGCACTGCTGGAGGACTCTGCTCCTTCCTCTATAACTCTCCTCTCCTGAAATACTCTGCTCTGCTGGAGGACTCTGCTCCTTCCTCCATAACTCTCCTCTCCTGAAATACTCTGCTCTGCTGGAGGACTCTGTTCCTTCCTCTATAACTCTCCTCTCCTGAAATACTCTGCTCTGCTGGAGGACTCTGCTCCTTCCTCTATAACTCTCCTCTCCTGAAATACTCTGCTCTGCTGGAGGACTCTGCTCCTTCCTCTATAACTCTCCTCTCCTGAAATACTCTGCTCTGCTGGAGGACTCTGCTCCTTCCTCTATAACTCTCCTCTCCTGAAATACTCTGCTCTGCTGGAGGACTCTGCTCCTTCCTCTATAACTCTCCTCTCCTGAAATACTCTGCTCTGCTGGAGGACTCTGCTCCTTCCTCTATAACTCTCCTCTCCTGAAATACTCTGCTCTGCTGGAGGACTCTGCTCCTTCCTCTATAACTCTCCTCTCCTGAAATACTCTGCTCTGCTGGAGGACTCTGTTCCTTCCTCTATAACTCTCCTCTCCTGAAATACTCTGCTCTGCTGGAGGACTCTGCTCCTTCCTCTATAACTCTCCTCTCCTGAAATACTCTGCTCTGCTGGAGGACTCTGTTCCTTCCTCTATAACTCTCCTCTCCTGAAATACTCTGCTCTGCTGGAGGACTCTGCTCCTTCCTCTATAACTCTCCTCTCCTGAAATACTCTGCTCTGCTGGAGGACTCTGCTCCTTCCTCTATAACTCTCCTCTCCTGAAATACTCTGCTCTGCTGGAGGACTCTGTTCCTTCCTCTATAACTCTCCTCTCCTGAAATACTCTGCTCTGCTGGAGGACTCTGCTCCTTCCTCTATAACTCTCCTCTCCTGAAATACTCTGCTCTGCTAAAGGACTCTGTTCCTTCCTCTATAACTCTCCTCTCCTGAAATACTCTGCTCTGCTGGAGGACTCTGCTCCTTCCTCTATAACTCTCCTCTCCTGAAATACTCTGCTCTGCTGGAGGACTCTGTTCCTTCCTCTATAACTCTCCTCTCCTGAAATACTCTGCTCTGCTGGAGGACTCTGCTCCTTCCTCTATAACTCTCCTCTCCTGAAATACTCTGCTCTGCTGGAGGACTCTGCTCCTTCCTCTATAACTCTCCTCTCCTGAAATACTCTGCTCTGCTGGAGGACTCTGTTCCTTCCTCTATAACTCTCCTCTCCTGAAATACTCTGCTCTGCTGGAGGACTCTGCTCCTTCCTCTATAACTCTCCTCTCCTGAAATACTCTGCACTGCTGGAGGACTCTGCTCCTTCCTCTATAACTCTCCTCTCCTGAAATACTCTGCTCTGCTGGAGGACTCTGCTCCTTCCTCTATAACTCTCCTCTCCTGAAATACTCTGCTCTGCTGGAGGACTCTGTTCCTTCCTCTATAACTCTCCTCTCCTGAAATACTCTGCTCTGCTGGAGGACTCTGCTCCTTCCTCTATAACTCTCCTCTCCTGAAATACTCTGCTCTGCTGGAGGACTCTGCTCCTTCCTCTATAACTCTCCTCTCCTGAAATACTCTGCTCTGCTGGAGGACTCTGCTCCTTCCTCTATAACTCTCCTCTCCTGAAATACTCTGCTCTGCTGGAGGACTCTGTTCCTTCCTCTATAACTCTCCTCTCCTGAAATACTCTGCTCTGCTGGAGGACTCTGCTCCTTCCTCTATAACTCTCCTCTCCTGAAATACTCTGTACTGCTGGAGGACTCTGCTCCTTCCTCTATAACTCTCCTCTCCTGAAATACTCTGCTCTGCTGGAGGACTCTGCTCCTTCCTCTATAACTCTCCTCTCCTGAAATACTCTGCTCTGCTGGAGGACTCTGTTCCTTCCTCTATAACTCTCCTCTCCTGAAATACTCTGCTCTGCTGGAGGACTCTGCTCCTTCCTCTATAACTCTCCTCTCCTGAAATACACTCTGCTCCTCCCTCTATATCTCTCCTCTCCTGAAATACTCTGCACTGCTGGAGGACTCTGCTCCTCCTCTATAACTCTCCTCTCCTGAAATACTCTGCCCTGCTGGAGGACTCTGCTCCTTCCTCTATAACTCTCCTCTCCTGAAATACTCTGCTCTGCTGGAGGACTCTGCTCCTTCCTCTATAACTCTCCTCTCCTGAAATACACTCTGCTCCTCCCTCTATATCTCTCCTCTCCTGAAATACTCTGCACTGCTGGAGGACTCTGCTCCTCCTCTATAACTCTCCTCTCCTGAAATACTCTGCCCTGCTGGAGGACTCTGCTCCTTCCTCTATAACTCTCCTCTCCTGAAATACTCTGCACTGCTGGAGGACTCTGCTCCTTCCTCTATAACTCCTCTCCTGAAATACTCTGCACTGCTGGAGGACTCTGCTCCTTCCTCTAACTCTCCTCTCCTGAAATACTCTGCACTGCTGGAGGACTCTGCTCCTTCCTCTAACTCTCCTCTCCTGAAATACTCTGCACTGCTGGAGGACTCTGCTCCTTCCTCTAACTCTCCTCTCCTGAAATACTCTGCTCTGCTGGAGGACTCTGCTCCTTCCTCTATAACTCTCCTCTCCTGAAATACTCTGCACTGCTGGAGGACTCTGCTCCTTCCTCTAACTCTCCTCTCCTGAAATACTCTGCTCTGCTGGAGGACTCTGCTCCCTCCTCTATAACTCTCCTCTCCTGAGATACTCTGCTCTGCTGGAGGACTCTGCTCCTTCCTCTATAACCCTCCTCTCCTGAAATACTCTGCACTGCTGGAGGACTCTGCTCCTTCCACTATAACTCTCCTCTCCTGAGATACTCTGCTCTGCTGGAGGACTCTGCTCCTCCCTCTATATCTCTCCTCTCCTGAAATACTCTGCTGGAGGACTCTGCTCCTTCCTCTATAACTCTCCTCTCCTGAGATACTCTGCTCTGCTGGAGGACTCTGCTCCTTCCTCTATAACTCTCCTCTCCTGAAATACTCTGCTCTGCTGGAGGACTCTGCTCCTCCCTCTATATCTCTCCTCTCCTGAAATACTCTGCTGGAGGACTCTGCTCCTTCCTCTATAACTCTCCTCTCCTGAGATACTCTGCTCTGCTGGAGGACTCTGCTCCTTCCTCTATAACTCTCCTCTCCTGAGATACTCTGCACTGCTGGAGGACTCTGCTCCTTCCTCTATAACTCTCCTCTCCTGAAATACTCTGCACTGCTGGAGGACTCTGCTCCTTCCTCTATAACTCTCCTCTCCTGAAATACTCTGCACTGCTGGAGGACTCTGCTCCTTCCTCTATTACTCTCCTCTCCTGAAATACTCTGCTCTGCTGGAGGACTCTGCTCCTTCCTCTATAACTCTCCTCTCCTGAAATACTCTGCTGTGCTGGAGGACTCTGCTCCTTCCTCTATAACTCTCCTCTCCTGAAATACTCTGCTCTGCTGGAGGACTCTGCTCCTTCCTCTATAACTCTCCTCTCCTGAAATACTCTGCTCTGCTGGAGGACTCTGCTCCTTCCTCTATAACTCTCCTCTCCTGAAATACTCTGCTCTGCTGGAGGACTCTGCTCCTTCCTCTATAACTCTTCTCTCCTGAAATACTCTGCTCTGCTGGAGGACTCTGCTCCTTCCTCTATAACTCTCCTCTCCTGAAATACTCTGCTCTGCTGGAGGACTCTGTTCCTTCCTCTATAACTCTCCTCTCCTGAAATACTCTGCTCTGCTGGAGGACTCTGCTCCTTCCTCTATAACTCTCCTCTCCTGATATACTCTGCACTGCTGGAGGACTCTGCTCCTTCCTCTATAACTCTCCTCTCCTGAAATACTCTGCTCTGCTGGAGGACTCTGCTCCTTCCTCTATAACTCTCCTCTCCTGAAATACTCTGCTCTGCTGGAGGACTCTGTTCCTTCCTCTATAACTCTCCTCTCCTGAAATACTCTGCTCTGCTGGAGGACTCTGCTCCTTCCTCTATAACTCTCCTCTCCTGAAATACTCTGCACTGCTGGAGGACTCTGCTCCTTCCTCTATAACTCTCCTCTCCTGAAATACTCTGCTCTGCTGGAGGACTCTGCTCCTTCCTCTATAACTCTCCTCTCCTGAAATACTCTGCACTGCTGGAGAACTCTGCTCCTTCCTCTATAACTCTCCTGAAATACTCTGTACTGCTGGAGGACTCTGCTCCTTCCTCTATAACTCTCCTCTCCTGAAATACTCTGCTCTGCTGGAGGACTCTGCTCCTTCCTCTATAACTCTCCTCTCCTGAAATACACTCTGCTCCTCCCTCTATATCTCTCCTCTCCTGAAATACTCTGCACTGCTGGAGGACTCTGCTCCTCCTCTATAACTCTCCTCTCCTGAAATACTCTGCCCTGCTGGAGGACTCTGCTCCTTCCTCTATAACTCTCCTCTCCTGAAATACTCTGCACTGCTGGAGGACTCTGCTCCTTCCTCTATAACTCCTCTCCTGAAATACTCTGCACTGCTGGAGGACTCTGCTCCTTCCTCTAACTCTCCTCTCCTGAAATACTCTGCACTGCTGGAGGACTCTGCTCCTTCCTCTAACTCTCCTCTCCTGAAATACTCTGCACTGCTGGAGGACTCTGCTCCTTCCTCTAACTCTCCTCTCCTGAAATACTCTGCTCTGCTGGAGGACTCTGCTCCTTCCTCTATAACTCTCCTCTCCTGAAATACTCTGCACTGCTGGAGGACTCTGCTCCTTCCTCTAACTCTCCTCTCCTGAAATACTCTGCTCTGCTGGAGGACTCTGCTCCTTCCTCTATAACTCTCCTCTCCTGAAATACTCTGCACTGCTGGAGGACTCTGCTCCTTCCTCTAACTCTCCTCTCCTGAAATACTCTGCTCTGCTGGAGGACTCTGCTCCCTCCTCTATAACTCTCCTCTCCTGAGATACTCTGCTCTGCTGGAGGACTCTGCTCCTTCCTCTATAACCCTCCTCTCCTGAAATACTCTGCACTGCTGGAGGACTCTGCTCCTTCCACTATAACTCTCCTCTCCTGAGATACTCTGCTCTGCTGGAGGACTCTGCTCCTCCCTCTATATCTCTCCTCTCCTGAAATACTCTGCTGGAGGACTCTGCTCCTTCCTCTATAACTCTCCTCTCCTGAGATACTCTGCTCTGCTGGAGGACTCTGCTCCTTCCTCTATAACTCTCCTCTCCTGAAATACTCTGCTCTCCTGGAGGACTCTGCTCCTCCCTCTATATCTCTCCTCTCCTGAAATACTCTGCTGGAGGACTCTGCTCCTTCCTCTATAACTCTCCTCTCCTGAGATACTCTGCTCTGCTGGAGGACTCTGCTCCTTCCTCTATAACTCTCCTCTCCTGAGATACTCTGCACTGCTGGAGGACTCTGCTCCTTCCTCTATAACTCTCCTCTCCTGAAATACTCTGCACTGCTGGAGGACTCTGCTCCTTCCTCTATTACTCTCCTCTCCTGAGATACTCTGCTCTGCTGGAGGACTCTGCTCCTTCCTCTATAACTCTCCTCTCCTGAGATACTCTGCACTGCTGGCGGACTCTGCTCCTTCCTCTATAACTCTCCTCTCCTGAAATACTCTGCACTGCTGGAGGACTCTGCTCCTTCCTCTATAACTCTCCTCTCCTGAAATACTCTGCTCTGCTGGAGGACTCTGCTCCTTCCTCTATAACTCTCCTCTCCTGAAATACTCTGCTCTGCTGGAGGACTCAGCTCCTTCCTCTATAACTCTCCTCTCCTGAAATACTCTGCTCTGCTGGAGGACTCTGCTCCTTCCTCTATAACTCTCCTCTCCTGAAATACTCTGCTCTGCTGGAGGACTCTGCTCCTTCCTCTATAACTCTCCTCTCCTGAAATACTCTGCTCTGCTGGAGGACTCTGCTCCTTCCTCTATAACTCTCCTCTCCTGAAATACTCTGCTCTGCTGGAGGACTCTGCTCCTTCCTCTATAACTCTCCTCTCCTGAAATACTCTGCTCTGCTGGAGGACTCTGCTCCTTCCTCTATAACTCTCCTCTCCTGAAATACTCTGCTCTGCTGGAGGACTCTGCTCCTTCCTCTATAACTCTCCTCTCCTGAAATACTCTGCTCTGCTGGAGGACTCTGCTCCTTCCTCTATAACTCTCCTCTCCTGAAATACTCTGCTCTGCTGGAGGACTCTGTTCCTTCCTCTATAACTCTCCTCTCCTGAAATACTCTGCTCTGCTGGAGGACTCTGCTCCTTCCTCTATAACTCTCCTCTCCTGAAATACTCTGCTCTGCTGGAGGACTCTGTTCCTTCCTCTATAACTCTCCTCTCCTGAAATACTCTGCTCTGCTGGAGGACTCTGCTCCTTCCTCTATAACTCTCCTCTCCTGAAATACTCTGCTCTGCTGGAGGACTCTGTTCCTTCCTCTATAACTCTCCTCTCCTGAAATACTCTGCTCTGCTGGAGGACTCTGCTCCTTCCTCTATAACTCTCCTCTCCTGAGATACTCTGCACTGCTGGAGGACTCTGCTCCTTCCTCTATAACTCTCCTCTCCTGAGATACTCTGCACTGCTGGAGGACTCTGCTCCTTCCTCTATAACTCTCCTCTCCTGAAATACTCTGCTCTGCTGGAGGACTCTGCTCCTTCCTCTATAACACTCCTCTCCTGAAATACTCTGCTCTGCTGGAGGACTCTGTTCCTTCCTCTATAACTCTCCTCTCCTGAAATACTCTGCTCTGCTGGAGGACTCTGCTCCTTCCTCTATAACTCTCCTCTCCTGAAATACTCTGCTCTGCTGGAGGACTCTGTTCCTTCCTCTATAACTCTCCTCTCCTGAAATACTCTGCTCTGCTGGAGGACTCTGCTCCTTCCTCTATAACTCTCCTCTCCTGAAATACTCTGCTCTGCTGGAGGACTCTGCTCCTTCCTCTATAACTCTCCTCTCCTGAAATACTCTGCTCTGCTGCAGGACTCTGCTCCTCCCTCTATAACTCTCCTCTCCTGAGATACTCTGCTCTGCTGGAGGACTCTGCTCCTTCCTCTATAACTCTCCTCTCCTGAGATACTCTGCACTGCTGGAGGACTCTGCTCCTTCCTCTATAACTCTCCTCTCCTGAAATACTCTGCACTGCTGCAGGACTCTGCTCCTCCCTCTATAACTCTCCTCTCCTGAGATACTCTGCTCTGCTGGAGGACTCTGCTCCTTCCTCTATAACTCTCCTCTCCTGAAATACTCTGCTCTGCTGGAGGACTCTGTTCCTTCCTCTATAACTCTCCTCTCCTGAAATACTCTGCTCTGCTGGAGGACTCTGCTCCTTCCTCTATAACTCTCCTCTCCTGAAATACTCTGCTCTGCTGGAGGACTCTGCTCCTTCCTCTATAACTCTCCTCTCCTGAAATACTCTGCTCTGCTGGAGGACTCTGTTCCTTCCTCTATAACTCTCCTCTCCTGAAATACTCTGCTCTGCTGGAGGACTCTGCTCCTTCCTCTATAACTCTCCTCTCCTGAAATACTCTGCACTGCTGGAGGACTCTGCTCCTTCCTCTATAACTCTCCTCTCCTGAAATACTCTGCTCTGCTGTAGGATTCTGCTCCTTCCTCTATAACTCTCCTCTCCTGAAATACTCTGCTCTGCTGGAGGACTCTGTTCCTTCCTCTATAACTCTCCTCTCCTGAAATACTCTGCTCTGCTGGAGGACTCTGCTCCTTCCTCTATAACTCTCCTCTCCTGAAATACTCTGCTCTGCTGGAGGACTCTGCTCCTTCCTCTATAACTCTCCTCTCCTGAAATACTCTGCTCTGCTGGAGGACTCTGTTCCTTCCTCTATAACTCTCCTCTCCTGAAATACTCTGCTCTGCTGGAGGACTCTGCTCCTTCCTCTATAACTCTCCTCTCCTGAAATACTCTGCACTGCTGGAGGACTCTGCTCCTTCCTCTATAACTCTCCTCTCCTGAAATACTCTGCTCTGCTGGAGGACTCTGCTCCTTCCTCTATAACTCTCCTCTCCTGAAATACTCTGCTCTGCTGGAGGACTCTGTTCCTTCCTCTATAACTCTCCTCTCCTGAAATACTCTGCTCTGCTGGAGGACTCTGCTCCTTCCTCTATAACTCTCCTCTCCTGAAATACTCTGCTCTGCTGGAGGACTCTGCTCCTTCCTCTATAACTCTCCTCTCCTGAAATACTCTGCTCTGCTGGAGGACTCTGCTCCTTCCTCTATAACTCTCCTCTCCTGAAATACTCTGCTCTGCTGGAGGACTCTGCTCCTTCCTCTATAACTCTCCTCTCCTGAAATACTCTGCTCTGCTGGAGGACTCTGCTCCTTCCTCTATAACTCTCCTCTCCTGAAATACTCTGCTCTGCTGGAGGACTCTGTTCCTTCCTCTATAACTCTCCTCTCCTGAAATACTCTGCTCTGCTGGAGGACTCTGCTCCTTCCTCTATAACTCTCCTCTCCTGAAATACTCTGCTCTGCTGGAGGACTCTGTTCCTTCCTCTATAACTCTCCTCTCCTGAAATACTCTGCTCTGCTGGAGGACTCTGCTCCTTCCTCTATAACTCTCCTCTCCTGAAATACTCTGCACTGCTGGAGGACTCTGCTCCTTCCTCTATAACTCTCCTCTCCTGAAATACTCTGCTCTGCTGGAGGACTCTGCTCCTTCCTCTATAACTCTCCTCTCCTGAAATACTCTGCTCTGCTGGAGGACTCTGTTCCTTCCTCTATAACTCTCCTCTCCTGAAATACTCTGCTCTGCTGGAGGACTCTGCTCCTTCCTCTATAACTCTCCTCTCCTGAAATACTCTGCACTGCTGGAGAACTCTGCTCCTTCCTCTATAACTCTCCTGAAATACTCTGTACTGCTGGAGGACTCTGCTCCTTCCTCTATAACTCTCCTCTCCTGAAATACTCTGCTCTGCTGGAGGACTCTGCTCCTTCCTCTATAACTCTCCTCTCCTGAAATACACTCTGCTCCTCCCTCTATATCTCTCCTCTCCTGAAATACTCTGCACTGCTGGAGGACTCTGCTCCTCCTCTATAACTCTCCTCTCCTGAAATACTCTGCCCTGCTGGAGGACTCTGCTCCTTCCTCTATAACTCTCCTCTCCTGAAATACTCTGCACTGCTGGAGGACTCTGCTCCTTCCTCTATAACTCCTCTCCTGAAATACTCTGCACTGCTGGAGGACTCTGCTCCTTCCTCTAACTCTCCTCTCCTGAAATACTCTGCACTGCTGGAGGACTCTGCTCCTTCCTCTAACTCTCCTCTCCTGAAATACTCTGCACTGCTGGAGGACTCTGCTCCTTCCTCTAACTCTCCTCTCCTGAAATACTCTGCTCTGCTGGAGGACTCTGCTCCTTCCTCTATAACTCTCCTCTCCTGAAATACTCTGCACTGCTGGAGGACTCTGCTCCTTCCTCTAACTCTCCTCTCCTGAAATACTCTGCTCTGCTGGAGGACTCTGCTCCTTCCTCTATAACTCTCCTCTCCTGAAATACTCTGCACTGCTGGAGGACTCTGCTCCTTCCTCTAACTCTCCTCTCCTGAAATACTCTGCTCTGCTGGAGGACTCTGCTCCCTCCTCTATAACTCTCCTCTCCTGAGATACTCTGCTCTGCTGGAGGACTCTGCTCCTTCCTCTATAACCCTCCTCTCCTGAAATACTCTGCACTGCTGGAGGACTCTGCTCCTTCCACTATAACTCTCCTCTCCTGAGATACTCTGCTCTGCTGGAGGACTCTGCTCCTCCCTCTATATCTCTCCTCTCCTGAAATACTCTGCTGGAGGACTCTGCTCCTTCCTCTATAACTCTCCTCTCCTGAGATACTCTGCTCTGCTGGAGGACTCTGCTCCTTCCTCTATAACTCTCCTCTCCTGAAATACTCTGCTCTGCTGGAGGACTCTGCTCCTCCCTCTATATCTCTCCTCTCCTGAAATACTCTGCTGGAGGACTCTGCTCCTTCCTCTATAACTCTCCTCTCCTGAGATACTCTGCTCTGCTGGAGGACTCTGCTCCTTCCTCTATAACTCTCCTCTCCTGAGATACTCTGCACTGCTGGAGGACTCTGCTCCTTCCTCTATAACTCTCCTCTCCTGAAATACTCTGCACTGCTGGAGGACTCTGCTCCTTCCTCTATAACTCTCCTCTCCTGAAATACTCTGCACTGCTGGAGGACTCTGCTCCTTCCTCTATTACTCTCCTCTCCTGAAATACTCTGCTCTGCTGGAGGACTCTGCTCCTTCCTCTATAACTCTCCTCTCCTGAGATACTCTGCACTGCTGGAGGACTCTGCTCCTTCCTCTATAACTCTCCTCTCCTGAAATACTCTGCTGGAGGACTCTGCTCCTTCCTCTATAACTCTCCTCTCCTGAAATACTCTGCTCTGCTGGAGGACTCTGCTCCTTCCTCTATAACTCTCCTCTCCTGAAATACTCTGCTCTGCTGGAGGACTCTGCTCCTTCCTCTCTAACTCTCCTCTCCTGAAATACTCTGCTCTGCTGGAGGACTCTGCTCCTTCCTCTCTAACTCTCCTCTCCTGAAATACTCTGCACTGCTGGAGGACTCTGCTCCTTCCTCTATAACTCTCCTCTCCTGAAATACTCTGCTCTGCTGGAGGACTCTGCTCCTTCCTCTATAACTCTCCTCTCCTGAAATACTCTGCTCTGCTGGAGGACTCTGCTCCTTCCTCTATAACTCTCCTCTCCTGAAATACTCTGCTCTGCTGGAGGACTCTGCTCCTTCCTCTATAACTCTCCTCTCCTGAAATACTCTGCTCTGCTGGAGGACTCTGCTCCTTCCTCTATAACTCTCCTCTCCTGAAATACTCTGCTCTGCTGGAGGACTCTGCTCCTTCCTCTATAACTCTCCTCTCCTGAAATACTCTGCTCTGCTGGAGGACTCTGCTCCTTCCTCTATAACTCTCCTCTCCTGAAATACTCTGCTCTGCTGGAGGACTCTGCTCCTTCCTCTATAACTCTCCTCTCCTGAAATACTCTGCACTGCTGGAGGACTCTGCTCCTTCCTCTATAACTTTCCTCTCCTGAAATAATCTGCTCTGCTGGAGGACTCTGCTCCTTCCTCTATAACTCTCCTCTCCTGAAATACTCTGCTCTGCTGGAGGACTCTGTTCCTTCCTCTATAACTCTCCTCTCCTGAAATACTCTGCTCTGCTGGAGGACTCTGCTCCTTCCTCTATAACTCTCCTCTCCTGAAATACTCTGCACTGCTGGAGGACTCTGCTCCTTCCTCTATAACTCTCCTCTCCTGAGATACTCTGCACTGCTGGAGGACTCTGCTCCTTCCTCTATAACTCTCCTCTCCTGAAATACTCTGCTCTGCTGGAGGACTCTGCTCCTTCCTCTATAACTCTCCTCTCCTGAAATACTCTGCTCTGCTGGAGGACTCTGTTCCTTCCTCTATAACTCTCCTCTCCTGAAATACTCTGCTCTGCTGGAGGACTCTGCTCCTTCCTCTATAACTCTCCTCTCCTGAAATACTCTGCTCTGCTGGAGGACTCTGTTCCTTCCTCTATAACTCTCCTCTCCTGAAATACTCTGCTCTGCTGGAGGACTCTGCTCCTTCCTCTATAACTCTCCTCTCCTGAAATACTCTGCTCTGCTGGAGGACTCTGCTCCTTCCTCTATAACTCTCCTCTCCTGAAATACTCTGCTCTGCTGCAGGACTCTGCTCCTCCCTCTATAACTCTCCTCTCCTGAGATACTCTGCTCTGCTGGAGGACTCTGCTCCTTCCTCTATAACTCTCCTCTCCTGAGATACTCTGCACTGCTGGAGGACTCTGCTCCTTCCTCTATAACTCTCCTCTCCTGAGATACTCTGCACTGCTGCAGGACTCTGCTCCTCCCTCTATAACTCTCCTCTCCTGAGATACTCTGCTCTGCTGGAGGACTCTGCTCCTTCCTCTATAACTCTCCTCTCCTGAAATACTCTGCTCTGCTGGAGGACTCTGTTCCTTCCTCTATAACTCTCCTCTCCTGAAATACTCTGCTCTGCTGGAGGACTCTGCTCCTTCCTCTATAACTCTCCTCTCCTGAAATACTCTGCACTGCTGGAGGACTCTGCTCCTTCCTCTATAACTCTCCTCTCCTGAAATACTCTGCTCTGCTGGAGGACTCTGCTCCTTCCTCTATAACTCTCCTCTCCTGAAATACTCTGCTCTGCTGGAGGACTCTGTTCCTTCCTCTATAACTCTCCTCTCCTGAAATACTCTGCTCTGCTGGAGGACTCTGCTCCTTCCTCTATAACTCTCCTCTCCTGAAATACTCTGCTCTGCTGGAGGACTCTGCTCCTTCCTCTATAACTCTCCTCTCCTGAAATACTCTGCTCTGCTGGAGGACTCTGTTCCTTCCTCTATAACTCTCCTCTCCTGAAATACTCTGCTCTGCTGGAGGACTCTGCTCCTTCCTCTATAACTCTCCTCTCCTGAAATACTCTGCACTGCTGGAGGACTCTGCTCCTTCCTCTATAACTCTCCTCTCCTGAAATACTCTGCTCTGCTGGAGGACTCTGCTCCTTCCTCTATAACTCTCCTCTCCTGAAATACTCTGCTCTGCTGGAGGACTCTGTTCCTTCCTCTATAACTCTCCTCTCCTGAAATACTCTGCTCTGCTGGAGGACTCTGCTCCTTCCTCTATAACTCTCCTCTCCTGAAATACTCTGCTCTGCTGGAGGACTCTGCTCCTTCCTCTATAACTCTCCTCTCCTGAAATACTCTGCTCTGCTGGAGGACTCTGCTCCTTCCTCTATAACTCTCCTCTCCTGAAATACTCTGCTCTGCTGGAGGACTCTGCTCCTTCCTCTATAACTCTCCTCTCCTGAAATACTCTGCTCTGCTGGAGGACTCTGCTCCTTCCTCTATAACTCTCCTCTCCTGAAATACTCTGCTCTGCTGGAGGACTCTGCTCCTTCCTCTATAACTCTCCTCTCCTGAAATACTCTGCTCTGCTGGAGGACTCTGCTCCTTCCTCTATAACTCTCCTCTCCTGAAATACTCTGCTCTGCTGGAGGACTCTGCTCCTTCCTCTATAACTCTCCTCTCCTGAAATACTCTGCTCTGCTGGAGGACTCTGTTCCTTCCTCTATAACTCTCCTCTCCTGAAATACTCTGCTCTGCTGGAGGACTCTGCTCCTTCCTCTATAACTCTCCTCTCCTGAAATACTCTGCACTGCTGGAGGACTCTGCTCCTTCCTCTATAACTCTCCTCTCCTGAAATACTCTGCTCTGCTGGAGGACTCTGCTCCTTCCTCTATAACTCTCCTCTCCTGAAATACTCTGCTCTGCTGGAGGACTCTGTTCCTTCCTCTATAACTCTCCTCTCCTGAAATACTCTGCTCTGCTGGAGGACTCTGCTCCTTCCTCTATAACTCTCCTCTCCTGAAATACTCTGCTCTGCTGGAGGACTCTGCTCCTTCCTCTATAACTCTCCTCTCCTGAAATACTCTGCTCTGCTGGAGGACTCTGCTCCTTCCTCTATAACTCTCCTCTCCTGAAATACTCTGCTCTGCTGGAGGACTCTGCTCCTTCCTCTATAACTCTCCTCTCCTGAAATACTCTGCTCTGCTGGAGGACTCTGCTCCTTCCTCTATAACTCTCCTCTCCTGAAATACTCTGCTCTGCTGGAGGACTCTGTTCCTTCCTCTATAACTCTCCTCTCCTGAAATACTCTGCTCTGCTGGAGGACTCTGCTCCTTCCTCTATAACTCTCCTCTCCTGAAATACTCTGCTCTGCTGGAGGACTCTGTTCCTTCCTCTATAACTCTCCTCTCCTGAAATACTCTGCTCTGCTGGAGGACTCTGCTCCTTCCTCTATAACTCTCCTCTCCTGAAATACTCTGCTCTGCTGGAGGACTCTGTTCCTTCCTCTATAACTCTCCTCTCCTGAAATACTCTGCTCTGCTGGAGGACTCTGCTCCTTCCTCTATAACTCTCCTCTCCTGAAATACTCTGCTCTGCTGGAGGACTCTGCTCCTTCCTCTATAACTCTCCTCTCCTGAAATACTCTGCTCTGCTGGAGGACTCTGTTCCTTCCTCTATAACTCTCCTCTCCTGAAATACTCTGCTCTGCTGGAGGACTCTGCTCCTTCCTCTATAACTCTCCTCTCCTGAAATACTCTGCTCTGCTGGAGGACTCTGCTCCTTCCTCTATAACTCTCCTCTCCTGAAATACTCTGCTCTGCTGGAGGACTCTGTTCCTTCCTCTATAACTCTCCTCTCCTGAGATACTCTGCTCTGCTGGAGGACTCTGCTCCTTCCTCTATAACTCTCCTCTCCTGAAATACTCTGCACTGCTGGAGGACTCTGCTCCTTCCTCTATAACTCTCCTCTCCTGAAATACTCTGCTCTGCTGGAGGACTCTGCTCCTCCCTCTATATCTCTCCTCTCCTGAAATACTCTGCACTGCTGGAGGACTCTGCTCCTTCCTCTATAACTCTCCTCTCCTGAAATACTCTGTACTGCTGGAGGACTCTGCTCCTTCCTCTATAACTCTCCTCTCCTGAAATACTCTGTACTGCTGGAGGACTCTGCTCCTTCCTCTATAACTCTCCTCTCCTGAAATACTCTGCTCTGCTGGAGGACTCTGCTCCTTCCTCTATAACTCTCCTCTCCTGAAATACTCTGCACTGCTGGAGGACTCTGTTCCTTCCTCTATAACTCTCCTCTCCTGAAATACTCTGCTCTGCTGGAGGACTCTGCTCCTTCCTCTATAACTCTCCTCTCCTGAAATACTCTGCACTGCTGGAGGACTCTGCTCCTTCCTCTATAACTCTCCTCTCCTGAAATACTCTGCTCTGCTGGAGGACTCTGCTCCTTCCTCTATAACTCTCCTCTCCTGAAATACTCTGCTCTGCTGGAGGACTCTGTTCCTTCCTCTATAACTCTCCTCTCCTGAAATACTCTGCTCTGCTGGAGGACTCTGCTCCTTCCTCTATAACTCTCCTCTCCTGAAATACTCTGCTCTGCTGGAGGACTCTGCTCCTTCCTCTATAACTCTCCTCTCCTGAAATACTCTGCTCTGCTGGAGGACTCTGCTCCTTCCTCTATAACTCTCCTCTCCTGAAATACTCTGCTCTGCTGGAGGACTCTGTTCCTTCCTCTATAACTCTCCTCTCCTGAAATACTCTGCTCTGCTGGAGGACTCTGCTCCTTCCTCTATAACTCTCCTCTCCTGAAATACTCTGTACTGCTGGAGGACTCTGCTCCTTCCTCTATAACTCTCCTCTCCTGAAATACTCTGCTCTGCTGGAGGACTCTGCTCCTTCCTCTATAACTTTCCTCTCCTGAAATACTCTGCTCTGCTGGAGGACTCTGCTCCTTCCTCTATAACTCTCCTCTCCTGAAATACACTCTGCTCCTCCCTCTATATCTCTCCTCTCCTGAAATACTCTGCACTGCTGGAGGACTCTGCTCCTCCTCTATAACTCTCCTCTCCTGAAATACTCTGCCCTGCTGGAGGACTCTGCTCCTTCCTCTATAACTCTCCTCTCCTGAAATACTCTGCACTGCTGGAGGACTCTGCTCCTTCCTCTATAACTCCTCTCCTGAAATACTCTGCACTGCTGGAGGACTCTGCTCGTTCCTCTAACTCTCCTCTCCTGAAATACTCTGCACTGCTGGAGGACTCTGCTCCTTCCTCTAACTCTCCTCTCCTGAAATACTCTGCACTGCTGGAGGACTCTGCTCCTTCCTCTAACTCTCCTCTCCTGAAATACTCTGCTCTGCTGGAGGACTCTGCTCCTTCCTCTATAACTCTCCTCTCCTGAAATACACTCTGCTCCTCCCTCTATATCTCTCCTCTCCTGAAATACTCTGCACTGCTGGAGGACTCTGCTCCTCCTCTATAACTCTCCTCTCCTGAAATACTCTGCCCTGCTGGAGGACTCTGCTCCTTCCTCTATAACTCTCCTCTCCTGAAATACTCTGCTCTGCTGGAGGACTCTGCTCCTTCCTCTATAACTCTCCTCTCCTGAAATACACTCTGCTCCTCCCTCTATATCTCTCCTCTCCTGAAATACTCTGCACTGCTGGAGGACTCTGCTCCTCCTCTATAACTCTCCTCTCCTGAAATACTCTGCCCTGCTGGAGGACTCTGCTCCTTCCTCTATAACTCTCCTCTCCTGAAATACTCTGCACTGCTGGAGGACTCTGCTCCTTCCTCTATAACTCCTCTCCTGAAATACTCTGCACTGCTGGAGGACTCTGCTCGTTCCTCTAACTCTCCTCTCCTGAAATACTCTGCACTGCTGGAGGACTCTGCTCCTTCCTCTAACTCTCCTCTCCTGAAATACTCTGCACTGCTGGAGGACTCTGCTCCTTCCTCTAACTCTCCTCTCCTGAAATACTCTGCTCTGCTGGAGGACTCTGCTCCTTCCTCTATAACTCTCCTCTCCTGAAATACTCTGCACTGCTGGAGGACTCTGCTCCTTCCTCTAACTCTCCTCTCCTGAAATACTCTGCTCTGCTGGAGGACTCTGCTCCTTCCTCTATAACTCTCCTCTCCTGAAATACTCTGCACTGCTGGAGGACTCTGCTCCTTCCTCTAACTCTCCTCTCCTGAAATACTCTGCTCTGCTGGAGGACTCTGCTCCCTCCTCTATAACTCTCCTCTCCTGAGATACTCTGCTCTGCTGGAGGACTCTGCTCCTTCCTCTATAACTCTCCTCTCCTGAAATACTCTGCTCTGCTGGAGGACTCTGCTCCTTCCTCTATAACTCTCCTCTCCTGAAATACTCTGCACTGCTGGAGGACTCTGCTCCTTCCACTATAACTCTCCTCTCCTGAGATACTCTGCTCTGCTGGAGGACTCTGCTCCTTCCTCTATAACTCTCCTCTCCTGAAATACTCTGCTCTGCTGGAGGACTCTGCTCCTCCCTCTATATCTCTCCTCTCCTGAAATACTCTGCTGGAGGACTCTGCTCCTTCCTCTATAACTCTCCTCTCTTGAGATACTCTGCACTGCTGGAGGACTCTGCTCCTTCCTCTATAACTCTCCTCTCCTGAAATACTCTGCACTGCTGGAGGACTCTGCTCCTTCCTCTATAACTCTCCTCTCCTGAAATACTCTGCACTGCTGGAGGACTCTGCTCCTTCCTCTATTACTCTCCTCTCCTGAAATACTCTGCTCTGCTGGAGGACTCTGCTCCTTCCTCTATAACTCTCCTCTCCTGAGATACTCTGCACTGCTGGAGGACTCTGCTCCTTCCTCTATAACTCTCCTCTCCTGAAATACTCTGCACTGCTGGAGGACTCTGCTCCTTCCTCTATAACTCTCCTCTCCTGAAATACTCTGCTCTGCTGGAGGACTCTGCTCCTTCCTCTATAACTCTCCTCTCCTGAAATACTCTGCTCTGCTGGAGGACTCTGCTCCTTCCTCTATAACTCTCCTCTCCTGAAATACTCTGCTCTGCTGGAGGACTCTGCTCCTTCCTCTATAACTCTCCTCTCCTGAAATACTCTGCTCTGCTGGAGGACTCTGCTCCTTCCTCTATAACTCTCCTCTCCTGAAATACTCTGCTCTGCTGGAGGACTCTGCTCCTTCCTCTATAACTCTCCTCTCCTGAAATACTCTGCTCTGCTGGAGGACTCTGTTCCTTCCTCTATAACTCTCCTCTCCTGAAATACTCTGCTCTGCTGGAGGACTCTGCTCCTTCCTCTATAACTCTCCTCTCCTGAAATACTCTGCACTGCTGGAGGACTCTGCTCCTTCCTCTATAACTCTCCTCTCCTGAAATACTCTGCTCTGCTGGAGGACTCTGCTCCTTCCTCTATAACTCTCCTCTCCTGAAATACTCTGCTCTGCTGGAGGACTCTGTTCCTTCCTCTATAACTCTCCTCTCCTGAAATACTCTGCTCTGCTGGAGGACTCTGCTCCTTCCTCTATAACTCTCCTCTCCTGAAATACTCTGCACTGCTGGAGGACTCTGCTCCTTCCTCTATAACTCTCCTCTCCTGAAATACTCTGCTCTGCTGGAGGACTCTGCTCCTTCCTCTATAACTCTCCTCTCCTGAAATACTCTGCACTGCTGGAGAACTCTGCTCCTTCCTCTATAACTCTCCTCTCCTGAAATACTCTGTACTGCTGGAGGACTCTGCTCCTTCCTCTATAACTCTCCTCTCCTGAAATACTCTGCTCTGCTGGAGGACTCTGCTCCTTCCTCTATAACTCTCCTCTCCTAAAATACACTCTGCTCCTCCCTCTATATCTCTCCTCTCCTGAAATACTCTGCACTGCTGGAGGACTCTGCTCCTCCTCTATAACTCTCCTCTCCTGAAATACTCTGCCCTGCTGGAGGACTCTGCTCCTTCCTCTATAACTCTCCTCTCCTGAAATACTCTGCACTGCTGGAGGACTCTGCTCCTTCCTCTATAACTCCTCTCCTGAAATACTCTGCACTGCTGGAGGACTCTGCTCCTTCCTCTATAACTCTCCTCTCCTGAAATACTCTGCACTGCTGGAGGACTCTGCTCCTTCCTCTAACTCTCCTCTCCTGAAATACTCTGCTCTGCTGGAGGACTCTGCTCCTTCCTCTATAACTCTCCTCTCCTGAAATACTCTGCACTGCTGGAGGACTCTGCTCCTTCCTCTAACTCTCCTCTCCTGAAATACTCTGCTCTGCTGGAGGACTCTGCTCCTTCCTCTATAACTCTCCTCTCCTGAAATACTCTGCACTGCTGGAGGACTCTGCTCCTTCCTCTAACTCTCCTCTCCTGAAATACTCTGCTCTGCTGGAGGACTCTGCTCCCTCCTCTATAACTCTCCTCTCCTGAGATACTCTGCTCTGCTGGAGGACTCTGCTCCTTCCTCTATAACTCTCCTCTCCTGAAATACTCTGCACTGCTGGAGGACTCTGCTCCTTCCACTATAACTCTCCTCTCCTGAGATACTCTGCTCTGCTGGAGGACTCTGCTCCTCCCTCTATATCTCTCCTCTCCTGAAATACTCTGCTGGAGGACTCTGCTCCTTCCTCTATAACTCTCCTCTCCTGAGATACTCTGCTCTGCTGGAGGACTCTGCTCCTTCCTCTATAACTCTCCTCTCCTGAAATACTCTGCTCTGCTGGAGGACTCTGCTCCTCCCTCTATATCTCTCCTCTCCTGAAATACTCTGCTGGAGGACTCTGCTCCTTCCTCTATAACTCTCCTCTCCTGAGATACTCTGCTCTGCTGGAGGACTCTGCTCCTTCCTCTATAACTCTCCTCTCCTGAGATACTCTGCACTGCTGGAGGACTCTGCTCCTTCCTCTATAACTCTCCTCTCCTGAAATACTCTGCACTGCTGGAGGACTCTGCTCCTTCCTCTATAACTCTCCTCTCCTGAAATACTCTGCACTGCTGGAGGACTCTGCTCCTTCCTCTATTACTCTCCTCTCCTGAAATACTCTGCTCTGCTGGAGGACTCTGCTCCTTCCTCTATAACTCTCCTCTCCTGAAATACTCTGCTCTGCTGGAGGACTCTGCTCCTTCCTCTATAACTCTCCTCTCCTGAAATACTCTGCTCTGCTGGAGGACTCTGCTCCTTCCTCTATAACTCTCCTCTCCTGAAATACTCTGCTCTGCTGGAGGACTCTGCTCCTTCCTCTATAACTCTCCTCTCCTGAAATACTCTGCTCTGCTGGAGGACTCTGTTCCTTCCTCTATAACTCTCCTCTCCTGAAATACTCTGCTCTGCTGGAGGACTCTGCTCCTTCCTCTATAACTCTCCTCTCCTGAAATACTCTGCACTGCTGGAGGACTCTGCTCCTTCCTCTATAACTCTCCTCTCCTGAAATACTCTGCTCTGCTGGAGGACTCTGCTCCTTCCTCTATAACTCTCCTCTCCTGAAATACTCTGCTCTGCTGGAGGACTCTGTTCCTTCCTCTATAACTCTCCTCTCCTGAAATACTTTGCTCTGCTGGAGGACTCTGCTCCTTCCTCTATAACTCTCCTCTCCTGAAATACTCTGCACTGCTGGAGGACTCTGCTCCTTCCTCTATAACTCTCCTCTCCTGAAATACTCTGCTCTGCTGGAGGACTCTGCTCCTTCCTCTATAACTCTCCTCTCCTGAAATACTCTGCACTGCTGGAGAACTCTGCTCCTTCCTCTATAACTCTCCTCTCCTGAAATACTCTGTACTGCTGGAGGACTCTGCTCCTTCCTCTATAACTCTCCTCTCCTGAAATACTCTGCTCTGCTGGAGGACTCTGCTCCTTCCTCTATAACTCTCCTCTCCTGAAATACACTCTGCTCCTCCCTCTATATCTCTCCTCTCCTGAAATACTCTGCACTGCTGGAGGACTCTGCTCCTTCCTCTATAACTCCTCTCCTGAAATACTCTGCACTGCTGGAGGACTCTGCTCCTTCCTCTATAACTCTCCTCTCCTGAAATACTCTGCACTGCTGGAGGACTCTGCTCCTTCCTCTAACTCTCCTCTCCTGAAATACTCTGCTCTGCTGGAGGACTCTGCTCCTTCCTCTATAACTCTCCTCTCCTGAAATACTCTGCACTGCTGGAGGACTCTGCTCCTTCCTCTAACTCTCCTCTCCTGAAATACTCTGCTCTGCTGGAGGACTCTGCTCCTTCCTCTATAACTCTCCTCTCCTGAAATACTCTGCACTGCTGGAGGACTCTGCTCCTTCCTCTAACTCTCCTCTCCTGAAATACTCTGCTCTGCTGGAGGACTCTGCTCCCTCCTCTATAACTCTCCTCTCCTGAGATACTCTGCTCTGCTGGAGGACTCTGCTCCTTCCTCTATAACTCTCCTCTCCTGAAATACTCTGCACTGCTGGAGGACTCTGCTCCTTCCACTATAACTCTCCTCTCCTGAGATACTCTGCTCTGCTGGAGGACTCTGCTCCTCCCTCTATAATAGATCTCTCCTCTCCTGAAATACTCTGCTGGAGGACTCTGCTCCTTCCTCTATAACTCTCCTCTCCTGAGATACTCTGCTCTGCTGGAGGACTCTGCTCCTTCCTCTATAACTCTCCTCTCCTGAAATACTCTGCTCTGCTGGAGGACTCTGCTCCTCCCTCTATATCTCTCCTCTCCTGAAATACTCTGCTGGAGGACTCTGCTCCTTCCTCTATAACTCTCCTCTCCTGAGATACTCTGCTCTGCTGGAGGACTCTGCTCCTTCCTCTATAACTCTCCTCTCCTGAGATACTCTGCACTGCTGGAGGACTCTGCTCCTTCCTCTATAACTCTCCTCTCCTGAAATACTCTGCACTGCTGGAGGACTCTGCTCCTTCCTCTATAACTCTCCTCTCCTGAAATACTCTGCACTGCTGGAGGACTCTGCTCCTTCCTCTATTACTCTCCTCTCCTGAAATACTCTGCTCTGCTGGAGGACTCTGCTCCTTCCTCTATAACTCTCCTCTCCTGAGATACTCTGCACTGCTGGAGGACTCTGCTCCTTCCTCTATAACTCTCCTCTCCTGAAATACTCTGCTCTGCTGGAGGACTCTGCTCCTTCCTCTATAACTCTCCTCTCCTGAAATACTCTGCTCTGCTGGAGGACTCTGCTCCTTCCTCTATAACTCTCCTCTCCTGAAATACTCTGCTCTGCTGGAGGACTCTGCTCCTTCCTCTATAACTCTCCTCTCCTGAAATACTCTGCTCTGCTGGAGGACTCTGCTCCTTCCTCTATAACTCTCCTCTCCTGAAATACTCTGCACTGCTGGAGGACTCTGCTCCTTCCTCTATAACTCTCCTCTCCTGAAATAATCTGCTCTGCTGGAGGACTCTGCTCCTTCCTCTATAACTCTCCTCTCCTGAAATACTCTGCTCTGCTGGAGGACTCTGTTCCTTCCTCTATAACTCTCCTCTCCTGAAATACTCTGCTCTGCTGGAGGACTCTGCTCCTTCCTCTATAACTCTCCTCTCCTGAAATACTCTGCACTGCTGGAGGACTCTGCTCCTTCCTCTATAACTCTCCTCTCCTGAAATACTCTGCTCTGCTGGAGGACTCTGCTCCTTCCTCTATAACTCTCCTCTCCTGAAATACACTCTGCTCCTCCCTCTATATCTCTCCTCTCCTGAAATACTCTGCACTGCTGGAGGACTCTGCTCCTCCTCTATAACTCTCCTCTCCTGAAATACTCTGCCCTGCTGGAGGACTCTGCTCCTTCCTCTATAACTCTCCTCTCCTGAAATACTCTGCACTGCTGGAGGACTCTGCTCCTTCCTCTAACTCTCCTCTCCTGAAATACTCTGCTCTGCTGGAGGACTCTGCTCCTTCCTCTATAACTCTCCTCTCCTGAAATACTCTGCACTGCTGGAGGACTCTGCTCCTTCCTCTAACTCTCCTCTCCTGAAATACTCTGCTCTGCTGGAGGACTCTGCTCCTTCCTCTATAACTCTCCTCTCCTGAAATACTCTGCACTGCTGGAGAACTCTGCTCCTTCCTCTAACTCTCCTCTCCTGAAATACTCTGCTCTGCTGGAGGACTCTGCTCCCTCCTCTATAACTCTCCTCTCCTGAGATACTCTGCTCTGCTGGAGGACTCTGCTCCTTCCTCTATAACCCTCCTCTCCTGAAATACTCTGCACTGCTGGAGGACTCTGCTCCTTCCACTATAACTCTCCTCTCCTGAGATTCTCTGCTCTGCTGGAGGACTCTGCTCCTCCCTCTATATCTCTCCTCTCCTGAAATACTCTGCTGGAGGACTCTGCTCCTTCCTCTATAACTCTCCTCTCCTGAGATACTCTGCTCTGCTGGAGGACTCTGCTCCTTCCTCTATAACTCTCCTCTCCTGAAATACTCTGCTCTGCTGGAGGACTCTGCTCCTCCCTCTATGTCTCTCCTCTCCTGAAATACTCTGCTGGAGGACTCTGCTCCTTCCTCTATAACTCTCCTCTCCTGAGATACTCTGCTCTGCTGGAGGACTCTGCTCCTTCCTCTATAACTCTCCTCTCCTGAGATACTCTGCACTGCTGGAGGACTCTGCTCCTTCCTCTATAACTCTCCTCTCCTGAAATACTCTGCACTGCTGGAGGACTCTGCTCCTTCCTCTATACCTCTCCTCTCCTGAAATATTCTGCACTGCTGGAGGACTCTGCTCCTTCCTCTATAACTCTCCTCTCCTGAAATACTCTGCACTGCTGGAGGACTCTGCTCCTTCCTCTATAACTCTCCTCTCCTGAAATACTCTGCACTGCTGGAGGACTCTGCTCCTTCCTCTATTACTCTCCTCTCCTGAAATACTCTGCTCTGCTGGAGGACTCTGCTCCTTCCTCTATAACTCTCCTCTCCTGAGATACTCTGCACTGCTGGAGGACTCTGCTCCTTCCTCTATAACTCTCCTCTCCTGAAATACTCTGCACTGCTGGAGGACTCTGCTCCTTCCTCTATAACTCTCCTCTCCTGAAATACTCTGCTCTGCTGGAGGACTCTGCTCCTTCCTCTATAACTCTCCTCTCCTGAAATACTCTGCTCTGCTGGAGGACTCTGCTCCTTCCTCTATAACTCTCCTCTCCTGAAATACTCTGCTCTGCTGGAGGACTCTGCTCCTTCCTCTATAACTCTCCTCTCCTGAAATACTCTGCTCTGCTGGAGGACTCTGCTCCTTCCTCTATAACTCTCCTCTCCTGAAATACTCTGCTCTGCTGGAGGACTCTGCTCCTTCCTCTATAACTCTCCTCTCCTGAAATACTCTGCTCTGCTGGAGGACTCTGCTCCTTCCTCTATAACTCTCCTCTCCTGAAATACTCTGCTCTGCTGGAGGACTCTGCTCCTTCCTCTATAACTCTCCTCTCCTGAAATACTCTGCTCTGCTGGAGGACTCTGTTCCTTCCTCTATAACTCTCCTCTCCTGAAATACTCTGCTCTGCTGGAGGACTCTGTTCCTTCCTCTATAACTCTCCTCTCCTGAAATACACTCTGCTCCTCCCTCTATATCTCTCCTCTCCTGAAATACTCTGCACTGCTGGAGGACTCTGCTCCTTCCTCTATAACTCTCCTCTCCTGAAATACACTCTGCTCCTCCCTCTATATCTCTCCTCTCCTGAAATACTCTGCTCTGCTGGAGGACTCTGTTCCTTCCTCTATAACTCTCCTCTCCTGAAATACTCTGCACTGCTGGAGGACTCTGCTCCTTCCTCTATAACTCTCCTCTCCTGAAATACTCTGCCCTGCTGGAGGACTCTGCTCCTTCCTCTATAACTCTCCTCTCCTGAAATACTCTGCACTGCTGGAGGACTCTGCTCCTTCCTCTAACTCTCCTCTCCTGAAATACTCTGCACTGCTGGAGGACTCTGCTCCTTCCTCTAACTCTCCTCTCCTGAAATACTCTGCTCTGCTGGAGGACTCTGCTCCTTCCTCTATAACTCTCCTCTCCTGAAATACTCTGCACTGCTGGAGGACTCTGCTCCTTCCTCTAACTCTCCTCTCCTGAAATACTCTGCTCTGCTGGAGGACTCTGCTCCTTCCTCTATAACTCTCCTCTCCTGAAATACTCTGCACTGCTGGAGGACTCTGCTCCTTCCTCTAACTCTCCTCTCCTGAAATACTCTGTTCTGCTGGAGGACTCTGCTCCCTCCTCTATAACTCTCCTCTCCTGAGATACTCTGCTCTGCTGGAGGACTCTGCTCCTTCCTCTATAACCCTCCTCTCCTGAAATACTCTGCACTGCTGGAGGACTCTGCTCCTTCCACTATAACTCTCCTCTCCTGAGATACTCTGCTCTGCTGGAGGACTCTGCTCCTCCCTCTATATCTCTCCTCTCCTGAAATACTCTGCTGGAGGACTCTGCTCCTTCCTCTATAACTCTCCTCTCCTGAAATACTCTGCTCTGCTGGAGGACTCTGCTCCTCCCTCTATATCTCTCCTCTCCTGAAATACTCTGCTGGAGGACTCTGCTCCTTCCTCTATAACTCTCCTCTCCTGAGATACTCTGCTCTGCTGGATGACTCTGCTCCTTCCTCTATAACTCTCCTCTCCTGAAATACTCTGCACTGCTGGAGGACTCTGCTCCTTCCTCTATTACTCTCCTCTCCTGAAATACTCTACTCTGCTGGAGGACTCTGCTCCTTCCTCTATAACTCTCCTCTCCTGAGATACTCTGCACTGCTGGAGGACTCTGCTCCTTCCTCTATAACTCTCCTCTCCTGAAATACTCTGCACTGCTGGAGGACTCTGCTCCTTCCTCTATAACTCTCCTCTCCTGAAATACTCTGCTCTGCTGGAGGACTCTGCTCCTTCCTCTATAACTCTCCTCTCCTGAGATACTCTGCACTGCTGGAGGACTCTGCTCCTTCCTCTATAACTCTCCTCTCCTGAAATACTCTGCACTGCTGGAGGACTCTGCTCCTTTCTCTATAACTCTCCTCTCCTGAAATACTCTGCTCTGCTGGAGGACTCTGCTCCTTCCTCTATAACTCTCCTCTCCTGAAATACTCTGCACTGCTGGAGGACTCTGCTCCTTCCTTTATAACTCTCCTCTCCTGAAATACTCTGCTCTGCTGGAGGACTCTGCTCCTTCCTTTATAACTCTCCTCTCCTGAAATACTCTGCACTACTGAGTCCATCGGTCACCGGCCCCGCATTTACCCCATCTAGGTCATGGGCAGTACTTCCTCCTGGCGCCGGGCAGCATCTCCTCCTCCTGGTTTTTAACTAGTAATTACTTGGTGTGGGGGCAGGGGGACAAGGCAATCGGAAGAGGGGGAGCGTGTAGAGTCAAATTTAAAGGATTAAGGATTGTAGCCCCCTCTAGTGTGCTGGATAGGATGTACATAGTTAGTGTAGGAAAATGGGGCTTGGCTGAGAGCCCGGCTTGGGTTGAATCTGGGTCAGGGATGAGTGACTCAGGGAGGCTGGATGACTCAGCAGGCAGCATCTCTGGTGACTTCTCTGTGCTTTCTGGAACCTTGGAGAAGCTTCTAGATGCAGAAGGGGGGAGTCTGGGAGTAGCTGTCTGGAGTATTGATGAGGGCCCCAGCCAATCCCCAGCAAAGTGGGCTGGCAGGGGGAAAGCCCTTATAAATTCTCTTGGGTCCCGCCAGCAGGGGCAGTCAAGTAGAAGATGGAGATGGAGTGCTGAGGAGGCTGTTGGAGGCCTTCGCAGGGTGCCCCCTACTCTGGGGGGGTGACCTCGGGCCCTGGGCCCGGATGCTGGAGGGACCGTCTACAACAAATCCTTCCTGGAGACAAGGAGAGGACAGCGGGAGAGAGTCAGCATGTGCAGCAGATCTCCTGAGAAGTCAGCTGGGTGGGCTGGTGAGGGGGCAGTCTGGGAGGACTGTAGAGAATTAGGCAGGAGGGTTAGTGAAAGGGGCATCTCCAGCCAGGCGGGTTGGCAGTGCCGGAAGAGATGGTGCTGGGATCAGTAGCCACAGGGATGTATGCTGGACACTGGACTTTTTACCAAAGGGGCCCCGGGTCCCTGCCTGTAATGGGCTAGTGCTGTGTCAGATTAACTATCAGTGTGCCAGTTGGAGTTCTGCCACCTCTGGCTACTATGTGCATGTGCACCCCTCGTGTACTGTGCTCCTCTGTGTCAGCAACATGTCAGCTTCGTGAAAACGAGCTGGGACCAGGTAGGAAGAAATTCTTTACAAGTAGGGACTGTGAAGGAAAGGGAGGAGGACTGTTTGTGTACAGGGAGGGGCCAGAGCCTTGTGTGTTTATAGGTTTGTGTATGTGTGGGGCTGACATATATATATATATATATATATATATATATATATATATGTAGTGCACAGACCCCTTTCTTTACCTGCCTTGTTCAGCTCCTCGCAGGAAGAGAGAGAGGCGCACCGCACCACAAGCCCGTACCCTCCTGTAATAAGAGGTTGAGCGGTGTTGTTGGTGGCTCAGCCCATTCGGATAGTCTCCCTAGCTTGGGACTAGCAGCTGAAATGGTGCTCGAACTTTACCCAAAGTCTCTGCCACAGACCTGGTGAACTTGGTCTCTGCTACAGACCCGGTGAACTTGGTCTCTGCCACAGACCTGGTGAACTTGGTCTCTGCCACAGACCTGGTGAACTTGGTCTCTATTAAGGAGAAGACATCCGTCCAGAGAGTTACCGGGACCCTTCCTTCACCATGACTTCTCACCAGTCCCTCGGAACAGTTCCTCCCCCGGCCTCCTCATCTAAGATACGGGTCCCCTCGCAAGGTGGCACCCTGAGATTCCTCAATCCCCGGTGGGCTCCAGCCGAAGGTGCTGGGCCCAGGCCTTTGCTGCAGTCCCAGGGCTAAAGGTGCCTGGGACTGATTCACCGACCTCCGCCCCTGGGCCAAAGGTGCCCAGGGCGGACAGGAACACACACTCCCTCCTGGGGTGGAAGACGAACTGAAGACCCTGAACAGGCAGCGTCTGCCCCTTTTATATCCTCTCCCAGCATGCACAGCAGGCCTACCACACCCACCGTACGGCTGCTGAGAGGGGACACACAAGGCACAGCACTGTATCAGCGGTTCAACCCTAGCCCACAATGGCAGCGCCACCTGCAGGCCACAGGAAACTGTACACCAATACTCTCCCTGCAGACAAAAACGATTGCAAGAACTCTAACAATTAAGGTGTTTGAGTATACCTACCACTCAAACACTTCCCCTATATTTAGCACCCGCTACACACTCCCCCCACTAATGAGACACTGGTCCCCAGTGTCTGGAGCAAACCTATGCCTCTCAAGCCTGAGTCAACATAGACCTATTCCAGAAACTATCTACAAAAAAAACTATTTGGAAAAAAATGTTTGTTTGTGCCGGAACCTGAACATGGGGAAAGGGAGTTAAATGTAGAGGTGAAAGAAGAGCAGAGAAAAACACATGTGTACATCACATTCTCAATGTCACATAAAACACAAGTTCAATATTTACATTTCCCTCCCGCCTGCAATAGCTAAATCCACCCATTCTCAGTGATTTGCTTGGTGTCCACCTGCAGAGGGAGAAACACACACACAAAACCAACACATTGACATTCTGACCTATGTACATTTAGAAGTGAAAAGATTCTCCCCGAGGAAAAATCCTTTCCTTCTAAAAAGTAAGACACACTTCAAATGTAGTGCAAAAGTTTCGCAACACCGTCACCTAGTGGAAGTGCCACCGTCAAGACACTTGTCCTGAAAAGGAAAAAAACGTTCTTTTCTTGAGGGTAAATCTTCCTTGTCTTCTCCTTTGGCCCTGACTGTGACCCTGAACTATTTCTACCCCCAAAGTCACTATCTTTGTGGTGCTGTGAGAGGAGAAACAAACCCACAACAGCTCCTGCTCTTCCAGCAAAGTAGATTGCCCCATAGCACGGGCAGAAATTCTGGGACTCCAGGGAAGTACACTCCGGAGTATAGCACACAAGCATAAAGAGTCCAGTCTCTTAAAGGTAGTACTGTGGATGCAGCAACACTAGTGGTTTCCAGTTCTTATCAAAAGTGTCTATGAAGTGTAGCGACCTCACCTCTCACTCCCTCTTTCTCTTCTCGGTCAATGGCTCTCGTCTAGGGGACCAGGGAGGAGAGTGTGGCGCACCACCAGCTCGTATCCTCTTGTGTGCAGAGGTGTGAGCTATAACCTTTTACCTTCGGGCCTGTGCCCCTGTCCAGAGCCAAAACTTCCCTTGAGGATGATCCCCCCCCCCCTCCATGCAGGTGGAGGTAGGACCCTTTAGCTCCCAGAAAGTCAAGTTCCACACCACTGAAAGTCCAACACTTATTTATTTTACTTTATAAAAGTTGTGACCCGTGTCAGGGAGAAGACATCCATCCAGACGGTCACCAGAGGCCCCACCATCACCAAATTGCTGCAATGGATCTTCGGGAAGGGTAACCTCTCTGGTCCCCCTCGTCCTAGATTCGGGTTCCCTCACTCGGTGGACCCCTAGGATTCCTCGATCCCTCGCGGGACCCAGTCGAAGGTACTGGGCCCCAGGCCTTCTCAAGCAGTACCTCACTCCATGCCGAAGGTGCCTGGGATGGCATTCAATCCCCTACACCCAGGCCAAGGGCACCTGGGTGCGGGCGAACCGGAACAGCAGTCCCAGGCTGAAGGTGCCTGGGACTCGGACCCCGTGTGGAAGAGGGCCGCCCCTTTTATACCCCCTCCCAGCAGGCACAGCAGGTTCCCCGCCCCGCCGTACCACCGCCGAGAGGGGACACAAAAAGGCACAACCTTACAACGATGGTTCAACCCCAGTCTATGGCGACAGCGCCACCTATAGACTGCAGGGAACTAGGCACCACAGGAAAATATAGTCCATAGACCCTAGCAATAGTGCATCTGAGCCTGATTACACTCAGACACCTGCCCCCCTAAATGTAACACCCCGCTACAGAAGTATTCAACATTGTCCTTTTCCTTCCGATGATTGACCACTTTGTCTGCGTGGATGTGTCTGCCAAGCATCCATGACTCTCTACATTCCTTGTACCGCTTAGTAACTGCGGTGGAACAGGCAAAGAACCTACGGGCCTGTGGTACTTTCAAATAAGTCCAAAAGAAGTCTGCGTACCACCGATCCCTATAGGCCTCCACTTCAATAAGCAAGTCCATGGGTAGGTAGGGTATTCCCACCCATATTCATCCGCTACTTTCTGATTGAACCTGCGCTACATCCTGGACAACGGAGGCATGGTAGCACGATCTCCCATTCCTGGCAAGACTATGTCATCCGGGTGTCGAGGCACTTTCACAGCCTCCGGACCAGACATAGGAGCCCGCAATGACACTCGTCCCATCCCTGCAACAGGTGCAGGTATCTCAAGTGGTGGAAGGGCAGACAACAGGACAGATCCCTCCTCAGGCTCCGGGGCCTCCACCCGGGGTGTAGCATCCCCAGTGACTATGGGTGAGTCCCTTTTTCTACGGGACGAGGACAGGGGCATCTTATCCCAACCCTTCCGCTCAAACAGTTCATCTATGGCCACATCATCCCCTGGATCGGAGACTGACTCCAGGTCGGAGGTATCACATTCCTCCGCCGGCAGGTAACTCTGGGTGGATGACGAATCACCGCCTCTGACAAGTTCAAGGGCCCTGGGGTCCCTGACCCAAGCATCCCCGATACTTCGGACCTTAGCCAAGATCCCTTTTCCCAGCTTACCTCGGCTTGTAGCTGAAGCAGGATGTCCAGAACTTTTCCCTGTGGATGCATCCGATCCGCAAGCGCTGGGGTGTGACTCTACCATGGCCGCAGGAAGCTGTAACATAGCCGACCTTCCTCTTGGACGGTGGGAGCGAGGACTCCGTAAAGACCGAGGCAGCATCCTCCGGTCTCTCCGACTCTTGTTCCTCGACGACCGGAACACTTTTAGCCGCGACTTCCTCGGAAGTCTCGACAGTGCGCGTAGGGGTGACCGTGGAAGCTCTGGTTTCTTCTTCTAAAGTGGTGGCACCTGTAAGGCAGTTCAGACGGAAGGCCCGAGGCTTTTCAGTAGGCTGCTCCACCTCGAATAAAAACTCCTTGCACTGCTCACATCTTCCGAAGGGCCTAAGATGCACCACCAGTCCCTGGCATCCGGGACAAACCACTCCAAGGGCCTCCACCTCTCTGCACACATAGAGGGCGAAGCGATCCTGAGGCTTCAGTCGGATCCCCGTGTCGGTAACAGAAGCAGCAAAGGAGGTAATGTTCATGGTAGTTGAACTCGGAACCCATGAGGCATTAGACGCCATGTTACCCGCTTGCCGATCCATTGCGCACTGTCCCTCTGGCGCCAAAGTCACCACGTGCAACTCTTCACATGGCGAGGCTCCTCCCATTTTTCTGCAATGTTCGCGGGCTTTCTCACCTTGGGCACGCCCACGAACTACGCAGCTTGAGCTCTCCTCGTGGCGCAGTTACTTTCTCCAAAGATGGCCGACCTCCACGGAGCTTCAGGGGGAATAAAGTCCAAACTCTGGGGGTCTTTTTCGGCTGCAGAAAATCCCGGACTCGAGCCCCCATGTGTAGCGCACAGACCTCTTTCTTTACCTGCCTTGTTCAGCTCCTCGCAGGAAGGGAGGGGCACACCGCACCACAAGCCCGTACCCTCCTGAGTGAAGAGGTTGAGCGGTGTTGTTGGTGGGTCTTCCGCAGCCAAAACCAGAGAATGGTTCTCACCTCTATATTGAATAAAGACAAGTCCTTATATCCCCCCAATAACTTCAAGGTCCACACCAGCTGCAACTCCAACGTAGAGTTTATTTTCTTGTAAAACACAGTCTCTGACAGGAAAGGTTGGAGGGAGAACAGGACAGCTTAAGATGTGGATGAATTCCAGGCACAAACGTAGCACAATTCACTGCTCCGATTCTCAAGCAGACTCAGCCCATTCGGATAGTCTCCCTAGCTTGGGACTAGCGGCCGAAATGGTGCTCGAACTTTACCCAAGGTCTCTGCCACAGACCTGGTGAACTTGGTCTCTGCCACAGACCCGGTGAACTTGGTCTCTGCCACAGACCCGGTGAACTTGGTCTCTGCCACAGACCTGGTGAACTTGGCCTCTATTAAGGAGAAGACATCCCTCCAGAGAGTTACCAGGACTCTTCCTTCACCGTGACTTCTCACCAGTCCCTCGGAACGGTTCCTCCCCCGGCCTCCTCATCTAAGATACGGGTCCCCTCGCAAGGCGGCACCCTGAGATTCCTCGATCCCTGGTGTGCTCCAGCCGAAGGTGCTGGGCCCAGGCCTTTGCTGCAGTCCCAGGGCTAAAGGTGCCTGGGACTGATTCACCGACCTCCGCCCCTGGGCCAAAGGTGCCCAGGGCAGACAGGAACACACACTCCCTCCTGGGGTGGAAGACGAACCGAAGACCCTGAACAGGTAGCGTCTGCCCCATTTTTTATCCTCTCCCAGCATGCACAGCAGGTAGACCACACCCACTGCATGGTTGCCGAGAGGGGACACACAAGGCACAGCACTGTATCAGCCCACAATGGCAGCGCCACCTGCAGGCCACAGGGAACTGTACACCAATCCTCTCCCTGCAGACAAAAACGGTTGCAAGAACTCTAACAATTAAGGTGTTTGAGTATACCTACCACTCAAACACTTCCCCTAAATCTAGCACCCCGCTACACACTCCCCCCACTAATGAGACACTGGTCCCCAGTGTCTGGAGCAAACCTATGCCTCTCAAGCCTGAGTCAACAGTCTTAAATTTAGCACCCCGCTACATATATATACAGGTGTGTGTGTGGGGGGGGGGGCTGGCCTATATTCAGGCAGTGGCGGTGTACCCATTAAGAGCACACAGGCGCCACCCCCTCTATGTAGAATTTATAGATTTATTTATTTCATGAATATTTCCATGGCAGCTGTAGCCACCCCCTATTCAGGCCTCCAGACCCTTTTCGGATGCCGGGCGCCTGAATTACAGCGGCGGGAGGGGGGGTTGTTTTTGAACCACCTGATTAGAGCCATAGGCTCTAATAGGCTTCAAAAAAGGTGGACTCGAAGTGCAGAGCATTGTGCTCGCAGTTCACCCAGGTGTGTTAGAACAGCGAATGAATATTCGCTGTTCTAACACTGAACCGCATCTCCGCCAATCAGGAAGCACGGGTGTGTTATCCGTCACCTGATTGGCTAAAACGTTGTATACAAGTAAAATGCACAAGAAAACCAGAACAACAAAAATCTCATCAGTATTAAATATTGTTGATGTACAAATATGTGTACAGTCAGTGGGGGAAAGAGTCCAAGCTCTGGGAATATGTAATAATAAAGTCCAGGGGCCGTGGAAGAATAGTATTCCAGGAGTTACATATACATACTCAGGGCAGCCATCAGGGGGGAACAGAAACCATGTTCCAATTCTGTAGAAAAAACAAGGGGAGAGGCGCCTCTGGGTGTAGATGTTTTAAAACAATTTTAATACAGTAGTTTAGTACAGGCAACTCACATGTAGCGAGGTAAAAGTAGGCATTGAACAAGTTCCAAACAAGGAAGGGATCATCAGGTCAGTCAGTCCGTTCCTGGTCCTGCTGGGGCGCTGTGCTGTTGGGAATCATCACACACCGCTGATGGATGGAAAGAAGCCGGCCGCGGTGGAGGAACTTCAGAGCGAGGCCTGGAGCGCTGTTGGTCTGGGCAGGCGAGGAGTGGTGACGTCACGTGCTTGCCAGTGATGGACACAGTGGCAGAATTTGATGGGCACAGTGGCAGCAATTGATGGGCACAGTGAGGCTGCAATTGATGGGCACAGTGAGGCTGCAATTGATGGGCACAGTGAGGTTGCAATTGATGGGCACAGTAAGACTGCAATTGATGGGCACAGTGAGGTTGCAATTGATGGGCACAGTAAGACTGCAATTGATGGGCACAGTGAGGTTGCAATTGATGGGCACAGTAAGGCTGCAATTGATGATTATTTTTTTTTTATTTGTCAGATTGTTTGCGCCCCCCCCCCCAAAAAAAATTTAAGCACCAGCCACTGTATACAGGTGAGTGTGTGGACTGACATATATACTGTTGTGTGTGGGGGTGGGGACTGACATATATACTGGTGTGTGTGGGGGTGGGGACTGACATATATACTGTTGTGTGTGGGGACTGACATGTATACAGGTGTAAGTGGGGGTGGGGACTGACATATATACAGGTGTGGGGGGCTGACATATATACAGGTGTGTGGGGGCTGACATATATACAGGTGTGAGGGGGGCTGACATATATACAGGTGTGTGGGGGCTGACATATATACAGGTGTGAGGAGGGCTGACATATATACAGGTGTGAGGGGGGCTGACATATATGTCAGCCCCCACACACACCTGTATATATGTCAGCCCCCCCACACCTGTATATATGTCAGTCCCCACCCCCACTTACACCTGTATACATGTCAGTCCCCACACACAACAGTATATATGTCAGCCCCCTCACACCTGTATATATGTCAGCCCCCCACACCTGTATATATGTCAGTCCCCACCCCCACTTACACCTGTATACATGTCAGTCCCCACACACACCTGTATATATGTCAGCCCTCCTTACACCTGTATATATGTCACCCCCCCACACCTGTATATATGTCAGCCCCCTCACACCTGTATATATGTCATCCCCCCACACCTGTATATATGTCAGCCCCCTCACACCTGTATATATGTCAGCCCCCCCACACCTGTATATATGTCAGTCCCCACCCCCACTTACACCTGTATACATGTCAGTCCCCACACACACCTGTATATATGTCAGCCCTCCTTACACCTGTATATATGTCACCCCCCCACACCTGTATATATGTCAGCCCCCTCACACCTGTATATATGTCATCCCCCCACACCTGTATATATGTCAGCCCTCCTTACACCTGTATATATGTCACCCCCCCCACACCTGTATATATGTCAGCCCCCTCACACCTGTATATATGTCACCCCCCACACCTGTATATATGTCAGCCCCCCCCACACCTGTATATATGTCACCCCCCACACATGTATATATGTCAGCCCTCCTTACACCTGTATATATGTCAGCCCCCCCACACCTATATATACACATATATATATACACAGGTGTGAGGGGGGCTGACATATATACAGGTGTGAGGAGGGCTGGCATTTATACAGGAGTGTGGGGGGTCTGACATATACATATATACAGGTGTGAGGAAGGCTGACATATATACAGGATTGGGGGGGGGGGGCTGACTGCGTACAGGTGGGGTGGCCGGTGTGTGGATTCGGTAGGATGGCCCGTGGGCAAGCCCTGGGGAATGTTGGTGGTCAGGTTCTGGGGGGGCAGGCCTAAAGCTGTGTAAGGGGCCCAAAAATTTCTGATGGCTGCCCTGGGTACATAACGTAGTTCCTAACAAGAGCCTGTAGGCCTAATGAATCAGTCTTCATTTTAAGAAGGTGTGATTTGCTTTGCTACCACTAGATGGGGTGGTGCTTTCATTTTCCAACATTAACCACTTCCCCTCTGAAGCAATTTTTTTCATTTTCTGCACATTTTTATTTAGATTTTTGTTTTATGATGTTTTACACGTTTCTGTTTTGTGGTGTTTTACACGTTTCTGTTTTGTGGTGTTAGGAGTTAGCTCCCCTCTTAATTCATTATATAGTAATGTAACTGTGTTCTTCCTTCTATAGATGGCATATTGCGTTAATCCGTAATGTCAAACCTGTAAAATGTTAACTCATCTCAGGAACCAACTGTTGATACATTGTGAGTTTTTCCATAAAATGAAATGCTTTGGATAATCCTGACAAAGTTTATACTGAAAAATCACTCAAACAATAAAACACAAGAGGACTAATAAGTGTTATTTTTACTCATATTCATGTATTACATCAAACAGTGACTACAAATCTCTCTATCCCTCTTTTCCCTGAGTGTCTCCTCGTTGGGTGGTGGATCTCCACTGAGAAGGTCGGTTTCTTGGCTCCATTGTAACGTTCTGGGTTCTTAGTGTTCACATTCCCAATGCCCCATGGCTAAGGCTAGTATGAGGGGGCAGGGTACCTGACATTCTGCCCTGGCATTGTCACGGTGGTGGTCTGGGCTGTCACAATGTAAGCCGGCTGCTTGTGTCTCTTGATCTCTCGAGCCATCTGGCACCAGGTGCAGCACAAACAGCAATACAACATAAGGCAGTCTTCACACATCGATCCCTGGGGGGAGACAGGGGGTGTAGAGGGGGTAAGAAAGAGAAAGAAGAGGGGAGCAATGAGAGGGGGGGATAAGATAGAGGAGAAGGGGGGAGAGATGAGATTGAGAGAGAGAGGGGGGTACAAAGCCGAGGAGTGGAACAGAGAGAGAATAGGATGTAAAGGGAGAGGACAAAGAGTATGCAGGAAGAGATAAGAGGGGTATAAAAAGTAGATTGAGGGGGAGACGAGAGAGAGAGAGTGGGGATTGGAAAAAAAAGAAGAGAAAGAGTGAGAGGAAAAGAGCAAAGGAGGGTGGAGAAGGAAAAAGAAAGGGGTAGAGGAGAAAAAGAAAAAAGTAAAGAAAGCGATAGAGAGAGGGGGGGGAGAGAAAGAAGAGAGATGGCAGAAGAAGGGAGAGAAAGGGTGGGACAGGAGAGAGGAAAGAGTGATGGTAAGAGAGAGAGAGGGTCGGAGAGGAGAAAAAAGGAGAGAGAGGGGGTGGGGGAAGAGGAGAGTGAGAGGGTAGGAGAGGAGAAAGAGAGGGTGAGTGGGAGAGGAGAGAGAAATAGAGAAGGTGGGAGAGGAGAAAGAGAGAGAGAGAGAGGGGGGGTGGGGGAAGAGGAGAGTGAGAGGGTAGGAGAGGAGAAACAAAGGGAGAGGAGAGAGAAATAGAGAAGGTGGGAGAGGAGAAAGAGAGAGAGAGAGAAAGAGAGGGGGTGGGGGAAGAGGAGAGTGAGAGGGTAGGAGACGAGAAACAGAGGGAGGGGAGAAAGAGAGTGAGTGGGAGAGGAGAGAGAAATAGAGAGAGGGGGTGGGGGAAGAGGAGAGTGAGAGGGAGGGGAGAGAGAGGGTGAGTGGGAGAGGAGAAAGAAATAGAGAAGGTGGGAGAGGAAAAAGAGAGAGGGGTGGGGGAAGAGGAGAGTGAAAGAATGGAAGAGGAAAAATAGAGTGTGGGAGGGAGAGGAAAAAGAGAGGGTGGGACAGGAGAGAGAAGGAGAGGAGGGTGGGGGGAGAGGAGAGGGAGAGAGGGGAGAAAGGGTGGGACAGGAGAGAGTGATAGTGGGTGGGAGAGGATAGAGATATAGACAGGGTGGGGGGAGTAGAGAAAGAGAGAGAGTGACGGTCAGATAGGAGGAAAAGAAGGAGAGAGAGAGGGCAGGAAAGGAGAAAGAGAGGGTGGGAGGGAGAAGAGAAAGATTGAGAGAGTGGGGTGAGTGGGAGAGGGGGGAGAAGGAAAGAGAGATGGTAGGTGGGAGAGGACAAGGGAAGGAGAGAGGGAGGGTGGGGGGAGAGAAGAGAGAGAGTGTGAGTGGGATAGAGGAGAGAAAGAGAAGGTGGGACAGGAGAGATAGAGAGGGTGGGAGAGGAGAAAGAGAAGGAGAGAGGGAGAGTAGGAAGAGGAGAAAGTGAAGGAGAGTGGGTCACAGAGGAGAGAAAGAAAGCGAAGAGAGAGGGTGGGGGAAGAGGAGAGTGAGAGGGTAGGAGAGGAGAAACAGAGGGAGGGGAGAGAGAGAGAGGGTGAGTGGGAGAGGAGAGAGAAATAGAGAAGGTGGGAGAGGAGAAAGAGAGAGAGGGGGGTGGAGGAAGAGGAGAGTGAGAGGGTAGGAGAGGAGAAACAGAAGGAGAGGAGAGAGAAATAGAGAAGGTGGGAGAGGAGAAAGAGAGCGAGAGAGGGTGTGGGGGAAGAGGAGAGGGTAGGAAAGGAGAAACAGAGGGAGGGGAGAAAGAGAGTGAGTGGGAGAGGAGAGAGAAATAGAGAGAGGGGGTGGGGGAAGAGGAGAGTGAGAGGGAGGGGAGAGAGAGGGTGAGTGGGAGAGGAGAAAAAAATAGAGAAGGTGGGAGAGGAGAAAGAGAGAGAGAGAGAGGGGGTGGGGGAAGAGGAGAGTGAGAGGGTAGGAGAGGAGAAACAGAGGGAGGGGAGAAAGAGAGTAAGTGGGAGAGAAGAAAGAAATAGAGAGAGGGGGTGGGGGAAAAAGAGAGTGAGGGGGAGAGAGAGGGTGAGTGGGAGAGGAGAAAGGAATAGAGAAGGTGGGAGAGGAGAAAGAGAGAGGGGGCGGGGGAAGAGGAGAGTGAGAGGGTAGGAGAGGAGAAACAGAGGGAGGGGAGAGAGAGAGGGTGAGTGAGAGAGGAGAGATAAATAGAGAAGGTGGGAGAGGAGAAAGAGAGAGAGGGGGTGGGGGAAGAGGAGAGTGAGAGGGTAGGAGAGGAGAAACAGAGGGAGGGGAGAAAGAGAGTGAGTGGGAGAGGAGAGAGAAATAGAGAGAGGGGGTGGGGAAGAGGAGAGTGAGAGGGAGGGGAGAGAGAGGGTGAGTGGGAGAGGAGAAAGAAATAGAGAAGGTGGGGGAGGAAAAAGAGAGAGGGGTGGGGGAAGAGGAGAGTGAAAGAATGGGAGAGGAAAAAGAGAGTGTGGGAGGGAGAGGAAAAAGAGAGGGTGGGACAGGAGAGAGAAGGGGAGGAGGGTGGGGGGAGAGGAGAGGGAGAGAGGGGAGAAAGGGTGGGACAGGAGAGAGTGATAGTGAGTGGGAGAGGATAGAGATATAGACAGGGTGGGGGGAGTAGAGAAAGAGAGAGAGTGACGGTCAGATAGGAGGAAAAGAAGGAGAGAGAGAGGGCAGGAAAGGAGAAAGAGAGGGTGGGAGGGAGAAGAGAAAGATTGAGAGAGTGGGGGTGAGTGGGAGAGGGGGAAGAAGGAAAGAGAGATGGTAGGTGGGAGAGGAAAAGGGAAGGAGAGAGGGAGGGTGGGGGGAGAGAAGAGAGAGAGTGTGAGTGGGATAGAGGAGAGAAAGAGAAGGTGGGACAGGAGAGATAGAGAGGGTGGGAGAGGAGAAAGAGAAGGAGAGAGGGAGAGTAGGAAGAGGAGAAATTGAAGAAGAGTGGGTCACAGAGGAGAGAAAGAAAGCAAAGAGAGAGGGTGGGGGAAGAGGAGAGTGAGAGGGTAGGAGAGGAGAACAGAGGGAGGGGAGAGAGAGAGAGGGTGAGTGGGAGAGGAGAGAGAAATAGAGAAGGTGGGAGAGGAGAAAGAGAGAGAGGGGGGTGGGGGAAGAGGAGAGTGAGAGGGTAGGAGAGGAGAAACAGAGGGAGAGGAGAGAGAAATAGAGAAGGTGGGAGAGGAGAAAGAGAGAGAGGGTGTGGGGGAAGAGGAGAGTGAGAGGGTAGGAAAGGAGAAACAGAGGGAGGGGAGAAAGAGAGTGAGTGGGAGAGGAGAGAGAAATAGAGAGAGGGGGTGGGGGAAGAGGAGATTGAGAGGGAGGGGAGAGAGAGGGTGAGTGGGAGAGGAGAAAGAAATAGAGAAGGTGGGAGAGGAGAAAGAGAGAGAGAGAGAGGGGGTGGGGGAAGAGGAGAGTGAGAGGGTAGGAGAGGAGAAACAGAGGGAAGGGAGAGGAGAAACAGAGGGAAGGGAGAAAGTGAGTGGGAGAGGAAAGAGAAATAGAGAGATGGGTGGGGGAAGAGGAGAGTGAGGGGGTGAGAGAGGGGGAGTGGGAGAGGAGAAAGAAATAGAGAAGGTGGGAGAGGAGAAAGAGAGAGGGGCGGGGGAAGAGGAGAGTGAAAGAATAGGAGAGGAAAAAAAGAGTGTGGGAGGGAGAGGAAAAAGAGAGGGTGGGACAGGAGAGAGAAGGAGAGGAGGGTGGGGGGAGAGGAGAGGAGGGTGGGGGGAGAGGAGAGGAGAGAGAGGGGAGAAAGGGTGGGACAGGAGAGAGTGATAGTGAGTGGGAGAGGATAGAGATATAGACAGGGTGGGGGGAGTAGAGAAAGAGAGAGAGTGACGGTCAGATAGGAGGAAAAGAAGGAGAGAGAGAGGGCAGGAAAGGAGAAAGAGGGTGGGAGGGAGAAGAGAAAGATTGAGAGAGTGGAGGAGAGTGGGAGAGGGGGAAGAAGGAAAGAGAGATGGTAGGTGGGAGAGGAAAAGGGAAGGAGAGAGGGAGGGTGGGGGGAGAGAAGAGAGAGAGTGTGAGTGGGATAGAGGAGAGAAAGAGAAGGTGGGACAGGAGAGATGGAGAGGGTGGGAGAGGAGAAAGAGAAGGAGAGAGGGAGAGTGGGAAGAGGAGAAAGTGAAGGAGAGTGGGTCACATAGGTGAGAAAGAAGGTGAAGCGAGAGGGTGGGGGAAGGGGAAAGAGAGAGAGGGTGGGAGAGGAGAAAGAGAGGATGGGAGGAAGAGGAGAGAGAGAGAGAGAGGGTGAGTGGGAGAGGGAAGAGAAGGAGAGAGTGATGGTGGATGACAAAGGAGAGAGGGAGGGTGGGAGGAGAGCGAGTGGGACAGGAGAGGAGAGAGTGATAGAAGGTGGGAGAGGATAGATAGATAGGGTATAAGAGGAGAAAGCAAAGAAGAAAGGGAGGATGGGAGGGAGACGAGAGAGAGAGAGAGAAAGAATGTGTGAGGGAGAGGTGAGAGTAATGATGGGTGGGAGAAGAGAGATAGAGAGGGTGGTAAAGGAGAGAGAGAGATAGAAAAGGCGGGGGAGGAGAAACAGAAGGAGAGTGAGTGGGTGGAGGGAGAGAGAGAGAGAGGGAGGGTCAGTGGGAGGTGGACATACAGAGAGGGGGGAGGGGACAGAGGCAAAGAAGAAAGGAAGATAGAGAAAGAAGAGGACGGGAAGATACAGAATGTTATTCGGTCTCCAGGCCTTGAACAGAATTATTTTCATTGAAGTACAATACAATATACATGTACCAATAATAATAAATGAGTCTATGTTTAATTCCAGAACGGGTTTTATTTGGAAGAGGCGGAGTCTGTATTGGATTTAAGATTGTTTCAGCTTTCCTTTACTGGTAAAAAATACTATTGAAGGTTGAAATCAAAAGGAAACAGTAAAGAGAAATCTGAAGTAATCTGGTAATTAGGTCCTCTTCTTGTTTCCAGAAAGAATATAAATACTAGAAAAATGAATACAAAGGCATAAAATTCCCACCAGAAGATGGTTATCGGGACAATCCGGGGAATTTGATGATCACAGCATGTCCCACCACCGCCAAAACTGCCTTGTTCCTCCTCAATGTTGCGGGTCAGCCGGGTGACAAAGCCCAGGAGCCTCCCTGTGCTCCACACTGCACTTCAATTCAAGAAAGAGGACCATACACCGATGTCTTAAAAGTCTACTGGATTTCCTTGAGCAGGAACATACTGTAAAGCCTTCCACCTCTAGCCACACCTCGAATGCACATGACATGATTGGCGACAATATAAAGCCCTCTTATGAGTGAAACGCGTTGGAGGTGTAGGTGTTTCTTGGAACCTATTTTGCTTGCTCAATAAAATTCAGTGGACTTTTAAGATTTCATGGGTGTGCAGTCCTCTTTCTTGAAATGAAATCCGGGAAATTAATGAAACTTCCTGATCCAATATAACGGGACAGGAAACTGTCAGACGTGGTGTGCACCATATTAACTAAGCAGATAGACTTGTTTCAGGTCTATCTGCACCACCTACACCATTTTCTATATCAGAGTGAAATAGAAACTAGAGCAGGCCTGCACCAGATTAACAGAGGGAATGCGGCAGTTTCCCATATAGAAAACTGCCATAGTTTCCTACCAGATCTGACCTTGGTGGACAGAATGTGAGCTGTTAGCATACCACTCTTATCCCCATCTCTGCCTGTGTATTGATCACCCTACACGAGCAGAGCCTGAAGGGTTAGAAACACTCCTCCTCCCTCCTGCTCTGAGCTGAGCGAGGGGTGTGGATGGGAAGTCCCAGCTCTTCATTCCCTGTGCCATGTGCCGTATCTGTCACAGCCACAGAACTTATTGTCCCTAATTAATAAAGAGGCTTGCACCCCTTTTGTCAACTGGGGCAACATCTGCTCATTTTTTATGTTCAGAAGAGTGAAGCAAGGATTGTGCTTGCATCACTCTTTGTTAATTCCACCCAGGGGCCTCACATTTGCGACAGGAGGTAAGGTGCAGCACCCATTGGTGACTCCTAGTCTATAGTCCAAATTTTGTCTTCACATCCAATCTTTCTCATTCAAGGGTTGGCTTCACACCATATCATTACATCTAGGTCCTGGAGATCTTCATCCATCACCTACCACCACTGACTTTTACTCCTCCTTCCCCCTCCAATTGCTCCCTCAGCTGGTGAGAGAGATGAGGAGATAAAGCCAGCCTTTAGCTGCTGCAGAAAGAGCCATGCAGGGGGTGGGTTCCTGTAATCCCCCACCCCCCCCCCACACTCTGCGCTGGTCACCCCCTCCTGTCCATTAACCAATTACTGCTGCTGCCTGGGCCCCCCTGCTGAACTGATTGGGCCCGGGCCCCATACAGCAGGACCAGTGATACAGGAGGGCCGGCTGGGACACACTGGGAACACAAGGCTGGAAAAGAACTGGGGCACACTGGGAACACAAGGGTGGAAGCAGGCTAGGACACACTGGGAACACACTGGGAACACACTGGGAACACAAGGCTGGAAACAGGCTGGGACACACTGGGAACACAAGGTTGGAAGCAGGCTGGGACACACTGGGAACACAGGGCTGGAAACAGGCTGGGACACACTGGGAACACAAGACTGGAAACAGGCTGGGACACACTAGGAACACAAGGCTGGAAGCATGCTGGGACACACTAGGAACACAAGGCTGGAAACAGGCTGGGACACACTAGGAACACAAGGCTGGAAACAGGCTGGGACACACTAGGAACACAAGGCTGGAAACAGGCTGGGACACACTAGGAACACAAGGCTGGAAACAGGCTGGGACACACTGGTAACACAGGGCTGGAAGCAGGCTGGGACACACTGGGAACACAAGGCTGGAAACAGGCTGGGACACACTAGGAACACGAGGCTGGAAGCAGGCTGGGACACACTGGGAACACGAGGCTGGAAGCAGGCTGGGACACACTAGGAACACAAGGCTAGAAACAGGCTAGGACACACTAGGAACACAAGGCTGGAAACAGGCTGGGACACACTAGGAACACAAGGCTGGAAACAGGCTGGGACACACTAGGAACACAAGGCTGGAAACAGCCTGGGACACACTGGGAACACAAGGCTGGAAACAGGCTGGAAACAGGCTGGGACACACTGGGAAGACAAGGCTGGAAACAGGCTGGGACACACTGGGAACACAAGGCTGTAAGTAGGCTGGGATACACTGGGAACACAAGGCTTGAAGCAGGCTGGGACACACTGGGAACACAAGGCTGGAAGCAGGCTGGGACACACTGGGAACACAAGGCTGGAAACAGGCTGGGACACACTGGGAACACAAGGCTGGAAGCAGGCTGGGGCACACTGGAAACACAAGGCTGGAAACAGGCTGGGACACACTGGAAACACAAGGCTGGAAACAGGCTGGGGCACACTGGGAACACAAGGCTGGAAGCAGGCTGGGACACACTGGGAACACAAGGCTGGAAACAGGCTGGGACACACTGAGAACACAAGGCTGGAAGCAGGCTGGGACACACTGGGAACACAAGGCTGGAAGTAGGCTGGGACACACTGGGAACACAAGGCTGAAAACAGGCAGGGGCACATTGGGAACACACGGCTGGAAACAGGCTGGGACACACTGGGAACGCACGGCTGGAAGTAGGCTGGGACACACTGGGAACGCAAGGCTGGAAGCAGGCTGGGACACACTGGGAACACAAGGCTGGAAGCAGGCTGGGACACACTGGGAACACAAGGCTGGAAGCAGGCTGGGACACACTGGGAACACAAGGCTGGAAGTAGGCTGGGACACACTGGGAACACAAGGCTGGAAACAGGCAGGGGCACATTGGGAACACAAGGCTGGAAGCAGGCTGAGACACACTGGGAACACAAGGCTGAAAGCAGGCTGGGACACACTGGGAGCACAAAGCTGGAAGCAGACTGGGGCACACTGGGAACACAAGGCTGGAAGCAGATTGGGGCACACTGGGAACACAAGGCTGGAAACAGACTGGGACACACTGGGAACACAAGGCTGGAAGCAGACTGGGGCACACTGGGAACACAAAGCTGGAAGCAGACTGGGGCACACTGGGAACACAAGGCTGGAAGCAGATTGGGGCACACTGGGAACACAAGGCTGGAAGCAGATTGGGGCACACTGGGAACACAAGGCTGGAAACAGACTGGGACACACTGGGAACACAAGGCTGGAAGCAGACTGGGACACACTGGGAACACAAGGGTGGAAGCAGACTGGGACACACTGGGAACACAAGGCTGGAAGTAGTAATCCTTTCAGCAGCCCTGGTCAGATCAGAGAACATTGGTTTGTCTACAGACCTTCATCATTATGCCTTAGTTCCCAGGAGGTGCCCGCCATATTGGATTTTGTTGGCAGTCCTTGTTGTCTGTATATCGCATGCCCTATGCCTTCAGCTGCTGCAGAGAAAACAATACAGGGGATTCGTTCCTGTAACCCCCCCCCCCCGCAGCACCGGTCATCCCCTCCTGTCTATGATCCGATTCCTGCCGCTGATCGGATCCCCCTGCTGAACTGATGGGGCCTGGGCCCCGTACAGGACAACCAGAGGCACCCCCTGTCAGCGGCCCTGGTCAGATCAGAGAACAATGTTATGTCTACAGCCCTTTATCATTACTCCTTAGTTCCCAGGAGGAGTCGGCCATATTGGAGTTTGTTGGCAGTCCTTGTTGTCTCTATATATAGTCCAGCAGTGGAGCCGACCTCCTCCCTAGGCATTAACCTGCACACACGGGCAATCCATGAATGTAGAACTAATTTTTAAGAATACTTTTAATGTTTGTAAGTATCGGAAGAGGTGAATTGCTCTTAAGCTTTGGCGGTAGCCAGGTACTTACACGTATTTTGTACCGTTCCCGGAGCGACGTTCGCAGTGCCAGAGATACAGGGGGGACAACCGGAGAGTAGCCAAACCAGCCTGTGTCCAGTGCGGGGAGACACATGAACTCGCCATGGTCATGGACCGTCGCACATTGGAAGTATTGGAAGCAACAGAAGGCAAAGATACCTGAGAAGAGACGGGAGAAGGCAAGAGGTGGAGAGAATCCGTTATGTCATGGAAATTCATATCTACTGGAAACTAGAGGTCATATACAATGAATTGCCCTGGAAATGGGCCCTTAAAGGACACCAGTGCTGAGCAATATGAGGGCCCCTTTGGAGGCATCTTACACCGCCTTCCACAAAAATATAGACACACGTGCTTCTCAATGAAAATGTAACAAAGGATAAAAGAGCTTTTTCCTTATTTCAGTGTTCTTTATTTTTTAAATTACCGTATATACTCGAGTATAAGCCAACTTTTCAGCACATTTTTTATGCTGAAAAAGCCCCCCGCCCCCTTGGCTTATACTCGAGCCTCTCGCCGTGTCATGCTGTCTTAACTGTTGTGTCTTTCTTGGTGTGCGGCGGCTAGTGGAGTTGGTGTATTTGATGGGTAAGACGTTGGGGAAGGCGTTCTCGTGGACACGCTCGCGCATGTGCAGTACAGCCGGTTGGAGAATTTGATAACTGACAGAACACCGCAGACTGCAGTTGCATGCAACAAGGTACATGAGGCTGCAGATGGGCACTGATGGGACAGGTGGGCACAGTGAGGCTGCAGATGGGCACAGTGAGGCTGCAAATGGGCACAGTGAGGATGCAGATTGGCACAGTGAGTCTGCAGATGGGCACTGATGAGACAGGTGGGCACAGTGAGGCTGCAGATGGGCACAGTGAGGCTGCAAATGGGCACAGTGAGGCTGCGGATGGGCACAGTGAGGCTGCGGATGGGCACAGTGAGGCTGCAGATGGGCACAGTGAGGCTGCAGATGGGCATTGTTGACCCTCTTTTCCACTTACAGTAGCTGCTGCATTTCCCACCCTAGGCTTATACTCGAGTCAATACGTTTTCCTAGTTTTTTTGTGGTAAAATTAGGTGCCTCGGCTTATATACGGGCCAGCTTATACTCGAGTACCGTATATACTCGAGTATAAGCCGACCTGAATATAAGCCGAGGCACCTAATTTTACCACAAAAAACTGGGAAAACTTATTGACTCGAGTATAAGCCTAGGGTGTCCATCTGAATGCCTCACTGTGCCTCACTTTGCCCATGCCCCACTGTGCCCATGCCTCACTGTGTCCATGACTAGACTGACGTTTAACATGGGAGTCTATGGAAGGGGTGCCCGGCTTTGAAAAATTGGTGCTCCCCGGCCGTAGGTTCCCCCAGACAAAAACCTTTGCACACTTATAGAGGAGAAATGGGGCTACATGTGTGCCAAATCTCGGGTCCAGGGGACCTACTACCAGCCGGGACTGGGTCCCCAAAGTTACCAGAGAAATAACCGTTTAACATTGGAGTCTATGGAAGGGGTGCCCGGCTTTGAAAAATCAGTGCTCCCCGGCCGTAGGTCCCCCGGACAACAAACTTTGCACACTTGTAGAGGAAGAGGGGCTACATGTGTGCCAAGTTTAGGGTTTCGAAGACCTACGGCCGGCCGGTACCGGGTCCGCATAGTTCGGGAGATTAGCCGCAAAAAGGTGACTCGAGTATAAGCCGAGGGGGGCATTTTCAGCACAAAAAAATGGGCTGAAAAACTCGGCTTATACTCGAGTATATACAATATATACAGTATATTTATCTAGATTTATTATGTTTGTTATTAAAAATTGGGTAAAAAAATAAAATAATTTTGATCAATAAATCAATAAATATCCCATATTGCAAAATCCTCACACGCTAGTCCCCACTATTCTTGCTAAAATATATCCGGGCGCTTCCCCTATGTGCTTCAGGGGCTGTGATCATTTGGGCTCATTGTTCTACATTTGGTGGTCTTGCCCACGTTCACGGGGCTTTTGGAACAGATTCTTTCACCTGTTACGCAAGGTCACGGAGGTCTCTGTTCCACAGATCCCTGAAATAGCGCTCCTAAACCACAAGGTAAAGAAGATATCCAAACATACCCAAGTATTGATCTTCTACATGTTCCTAAGGCCAAAATCAGCATCACAAGAAACTGGAAAAGGCCGTTGGTTCCGCTCTCTGCTTTGAAACGTAAGATCTCCTGGATCATGGCCCAGGAGCAGGGCCGCCTTCAGGAATTTTGGGGCCTCTTACACAGCTTTAGGCATGGGCCCCCTGGAGCAGAGGAGAACCGGGGGGGGGAGGTGCTGCCGCCACAAATTGAGAAGCAGTGGGCTGCAAATTGTTGAGGTCGGGGGGGGGGCTTTGGGTGCTGACGAACAAAAAAAAAAAAACGAAAGAACAAAAAAAAAAAGGGGGGGGGGGGTTGCCATCTGGGGCCCTGGGACCTCTGGGCCCCTTACAATAAATAAATTAAATTAAATTTAAAAAAAAGACATTTTTATAAAAAAAAAAAGGGGGGTTGCCATCCGGGGCCCTGGGGACCTCCGGATCTCTGGGCCCCTTACAAAAAAGTTCATAAGCTTGAATTGATCTGGGAAACCTGGGCTACATTTACTCATACGCCAATATACCCTGGCGCCATTGCTTCTCAATTGTCATATCTCTAGGTGCCCTCCCCTTCCTTTTTCTTTCCTTCCTTCTCTCACTCCTCTCCTTTTACTTTCTCCCCAGAGACAAGCCGTCTCTTTCTTGCCTGTATTCCTTCCAGGTTGACCCTAATTAGTAGTCATCGAATAGTTCCTGTTACTATTGTTTTTCCATGTCAGGGTGTGATGGAACTAATAAAATGACTACGATATATTATGTCTATGTTATCCCTCTCTTTTAACCACTCAAATATTGTTATTTTCTTTTCTTCTTTATTATTTTTATTGTTTCTTTTCTTTCTTGTTGCGATATATATATATATATATATATATATATATATATATATATATATGTGTGTGTGTTTTAGTAATCTTATAACCAGCCAGCAGTAAGTTTCCTTACATAAAAACGAGAAACAGATGTTTCATCCACTCCTCACTCCTTTTACCCCCTCCTTTCTGCCCCTCCCATCGTGTACTAAAAGATGGCGCTGAGCTAAGGAATGTAGCATTGTGGCCAAGAACAGATGTCGACAGGAAAAGAACCATATACAGATGAACCAATGATATACACACATATGTAATGACGTTTGCTTATGTCACGTTGTTTATATAAGGGGCCGTGACCCTGAATAAATCCCTGTTGATGAGAAAGAGCTCATACTGACTGGTGTGTCTCAGTGTGATCCTTTTTGCATACATGCATTCACATCACCTTGAATTTGGGTCAGAGGCAGAATAGAACATACATCCTGGAATTGGACCAGGGATAAAATATCTATTACAATGGTGCAGAGCATTAGAAATCAGACCAAAGATGTTTAGGAGTCCTGGGTATTCAATCACCCTGGTCATCTTGAGATATCGGCCTCAATGACCCCACCTGACTCATATCTGGAGATGATGTGAGTGTCGGTGACAGTGGCGGCTGGTGCTCAAATTTTTTTTGGGGGGGGCGCAGTTCGGAGACTACTGTTCTACATGGAAGCAGTAGATAGGAGCACAGACCACAGATGTGTAGAAAGTAGGGATGCACCGATATATTGGCCAAAAATAGGGTTATCTGCATTTTGCCAATAAAAAAAAAAACTTCAATGCAAAATTGCCCCCTACTGACTTCAATGCAAAATCACTTGCTATTGACTTCAATGCAAAATCGCCTCCCTACTGACTTCAATGCAAAATCACGTCCTATTGACTTCCATGCAAAATCGCCTCCCTACTGACTTCAATGCAAAATTGTGGGATAGGGATGCACTGATATCTATATAGGCCACTGAAAATTATCAGCTGAAAATAGGGTTATCTGCGTTTTGACGATATAAAAAAAAAATGGTGCGGATAATGGCATGCTGAGTCCTGTTGACTGTAATGCAAAATTGTGCCCCAATAACTTCAATGCAAAATCATGTCCCATTGACTTCAATGCAAAATCATGTCCCATTGACTTCAGTCACATTAGTTCGATAAAAAAAATGAAAAAATAAAAAACTGTCCATTTGGGTTTTCGGCCAAGTGCATCCTGCATTTTCGGGTTTCGGGTCCAGTCTTTTCATTTGGGTGCACCACTAGTAGAAAGTGAAGTTTACAATGCCTGCTCTGCCCAGGGCTGGTGCAGTCTCCTTCTTTTCCAGCGATCCCAGTCTGGCCATAAAAAAATGATGGGATGGCTACTATCCCCCCCAAGGAGGGCCCAGATACAAAAAAATTATATTAAAGCGTGCCGGGAGCACAGGAAAGGAAAACTGCACCAACCCTGGGCAGGCAGGTCACTGGAAACTGCAAACATCTCCTATGTGGTTCCAGGAAGTCTCCACTTTTTTAGGATTCTCCCCAATAATACCACTTTTCTGGCTTCATCCATTCCTCACACATTTTTTAGGTTCGGCAGCCTTTGCGGAGCTCCTTAGAACTTCATCTCATTGTCAATCATGCCTAGTTCACCTCATAGTAACCTCAGGAGAGACAGCAATGCCTATAGAGAAGTATAAAGAGCATTTCAATACTAAGTCCCGCCCCTGCAGAACCAGAGATGATGGTTCAGTCAGGAATTAGGGGAACATTTGAATATCTATGTATCTGAAAAGTTGTATAAACTTGACAGGCAAAAAGGGAGGGGGGGGGGGTTGTTTTTTTCCAATTGTCCTAAAACAAGAAAAGTGACACTTACATGAGCCCATGTCATCAAAGCAATCAAAGATTCCGGTGCTCCAGTCATTGTTTTGGGACACTATTGTTGTTGTGGTGACCACCGAGGATGGCTGTACTGTGACGGTCTGCATTTCCTGCAAGGGACAACCAATAAAAACATAGTGACCTCATATGTTACCATTCTGTGCAAGGGACAACCAATGACAAGGTAGTGACCTCATATGCTACTATTCTGTGCAAGGGGTAACCAATGGCAATGGAGTGACCTCATATGTTACCATTCTGTGCAAGGGGCAACCAATCACAACATAGTGACCTCATATGTTACCATTCTGTGCAAGGGGCAACCAATGACAATGTAGAGACCTCATATGTTACCATTCTGTGCAAGGGGCAACCAATGACAATGTAGAGACCTCATGTTACTATTCTGTGCAAGGGGCAACCAATGGCAACCTAGTGACCTCATATGTTACCATTCTGTGCAAGGGGCAACCAATGACAACATAGTGACCTCATATGTTACCGTTTCCTGCAAGGAACAACCAGACAAAGCTGTTTTTGAGCTCCAGAAGTCTTTTCTTTGCCTAGGCTGAGATGATATCATTGATTTGCTGCAGGCAGTAGGAAGCATTTCCTTAGTCCCCCGACCCCCCCCCCCCCGATCAGACCAGTGGTGTCGCTATAGGGGTGTGGGGATTGCGAACCACACCTGGGTGACACCCACCAGAGGAGTGACACCAGGGTTGCCAACCATCCGTAGAGAAAATACAGTTGTGGGACCGCGCATGTGAAATTCCAAAGCTGACTGGGCTCAGACGTGCTCTCCAGGTGGGCGCATGCGCAGTGAGTCAGTGACGTCATGGCGCTGCCTGGCACCATGTTTTAATGAATGGCAGCAAAGCAACACGGCAGCAGGCATGCCTCCCGAGTCCCGACCTGGAGACCGGATCCCGGCTCGCCATCCCACTGTGAGCAGCACGGACATGGGGTCCTGGAGACTGGACCCCTGCCCTGCACCATACATCCATGGCTGCTGGAGACACCCACCACACCACTGTAAGCATGGCCATATTGAGTCCCAGAGACCTGACCCCTGCACCATCCACCCATGGCTCCTGGAGTCTCCCACCACACCACTGTGAGCATGGCTATGGCCACAATCTCTGAGCATCTCTTGTGTCCTCTCTGCACTCTTTGACCATCTCTTGTATCATGTCCGCTGCAGGAGGGATGACACCATGTTTTACGGCACTGGGTGACACCAACGAACCCTAGTGACTGCCACATTGTAACTTTGCATGTCGAGTCTCAAGGTGAGGGGCTGTAACAGGGGCTGATCTGTGTCAGACATTTGTGAGCACAGCCAAGAACTGTACAGACACCGGGATTTACATGACGTGTCTTCTGTGAGCCGGAATCTCAGTCCTGGAAGAAGAGGGTGAGACCCTGGATGATGCCTCAATTTCTTCCCTGTCTCTGTCTGTGTATCAGGTCTGGCTGGATGTTGGTTTCCTGTAAGAAGTGGAAATATCAGCTCTAATCCGAAGAATGTCTGCAGATCTGACGTAGTGCTCCCCCATAATGTCTCTTCTTATGGATCTACGATCTTATGGGTCCCCCAATCTGTACCAACACCTTTCTGTGTATACAGGATCATATACTATGTGTGTATATATATATATATATATATATATATATATATATAGTATCTTACAAAAGTAAGTACACCCCTCACATTTAATTATTTTCTTCTATCTTTTCATGTGACAACACTGAAGAAATGACACTTTGCTACAATGTAAAGTAGTGAGTGTACAGCTTGTATAACAGTGTAAATTTGCTGTCCCCTCAAAATAACTCAACACACAGCCATTAATGTCTAAACCGCTGGCAACAAAAGTGAGTACACCCCTAAGTGAAAATGTCCAAATTGGGCCCAATTAGCCATTTTCCCTCCCCGGTGTCATGTGACTTGTTAGTGTTACAAGGTCTCAGGTGTGAATGGGGAGCAGGTGTGATAAATTTGGTGTTATCGCTCTCACTCTCTCATACCGGTCACTGGAAGTTCAACATGGCACCTCATGCCAAAGAACTCTCTGAGGATCAGAAAAATAAAAAAATTGTTGCTCTACATAAAGATGGCCTAGGCTATAAGAAGATTGCCAAGTCCCTGAAACTGAGCTGCAGCACGGTGACCAAGACCATACAGCGGTATAACAGGACAGGTTCTTCTCAGAACAGGCCTCGCCATGGTCCACCAAAGGAGTTGAGGTCACGTGCTCAGCGTCATATCCAGAGGTTGTCTTTGGGAAATAGATGTATGAGTGCTGCCAGCATTTCTGCAGAGGTTGAAGGGGTGGGGTGTAAGCCTGTCAGTGCTCAGACCATACGCCGCACACTGCATCAAATTGGTCTGCATGGCTGTCGTCCCAGAAGGAAGCCTCTTCTAAAGATGATGCACAAGAAAGAGCCGCAAACAGTTTGCTCTAGACAAGCAGACTAAGGACATGGATTACTGGAACCATGTCCTGTGGTCTGATGAGACCAAGATAAACGTATTTGGGTCAGATGGTGTCAGGCGTGTGTGGCGGCAACCAGGTGAGGAGGACAAAGACAAGTGTGTCTTGCCTACAGTCAGGCATGGTGGTGGGAGTGTCATGGTCTGGGGCTGCATGAGTGCTGCCGGCACTGGGGGGCTACAGATCATTGAGGGAACCATGAATGGCAACATGTACTGTGATATACTGAAGCAGAGCATGATCCCCTCCCTTCAGAGACTGGACCGCAGGGCAGTATTCCAACATGATAACGACCCCAAACACACCTCCAAGACCACCACTGCCTTGCTAAAGAAGCTGAGGGTAAAGGTGATGGACTGGCCAAGCATGTCTCCAGACCTAAACCCTATTGAGCATCTGTGGGGGATCCTCAAACGGAAGGTGGAGGAGCGCAAGGTCTCCAACATCCACCAGCTCCGTGATGTCATCATGGAGGAGGGGAAGAGGAATCCAGTGGCAACCTGTGAAGCTCTGGTGACCTCCATGCCCAAGAGGGTTAAGGCAGTGCTGGAAAATAATGGCGGCCACACAAAATATGGACACTTTGGGTCCAATTTGGACATTTTCACTTAGGGGTGTACTCACTTTTGTTGCCAGCGGTTTAGACATTAATGGCTGTGTGTTGAGTTATTTTGAGGGGACAGCAAATTTACACTGTTATACAAGCTGTACACTCACTACTTTACATTGTAGCAAAGTGTAATTTCTTCAGTGTTGTCACATGAAAAGATAGAAGAAAATATTTACAGAAATGTGAGGGGTGTACTTACTTTTGTCAGATACTGTATATATATATATATATATATATATATATATATATATATACATATTTCTAGCTGAGTGGTCGGTCAGTTCTCAGCAGACGGTTGGCGGTGTCATTGGCCGGGACGGTCAGAGTCTGGCACGCGGTAGTAGGAGGTGAATACGCTGACACAGCATAGAGCGGTGACATCTGTCAATCACCGAGCGCCATTGTCTGTAGGTCACCTCTATACCGCCGTCTGAGCGGAGCCCGAGACCCACATCACTAATCTATCTCCTGTTATTACAGAGAAACAAACACTGGGAAATAATACACAGGAGCGGGAGGACTCTGTTCCTTCCTCTATAACTCTCCTCTCCTGAAATACAAAGCATGGCAAAGTTATTTATTTATGAAATTAAAGTCTTTTTTTATATTTTTTTTATGAGGTTTTTTTATGAACCTTCTTATGACATTTTTAAAAGAATAATTAAAAATAATAAAGATCAAGATCAATGTTTATAAACAATGTTACTTTGTATCTCTCTATCTCCCGTCTGATCAATGTTTATAAACAATGTTACTTTGTATCTCTCTATCTCCCGTCTGATCAATGTTTATAAACAATGTTACTTTGTATCTCTCTATCTCCTGTCTGATCAATGTTTATAAACAATGTTACTTTGTATCTGTAACGGCACCCCAAATATGAAAGGGGTTAACGCCGTTTAGGATATTCCCTCTCTGGACACACATCCACTGCCGATCCTCCACAGTCAGGCGACCGCTTCCCATAGGATTAATCCTTCCAAACATACGAGACAAACACTCTGTATGAAGTTTCCAACTGGACTGACAATCTTTATTGAGAGCAGGCTCTTTTTATACACCAAAATAATACTGCATTAATCTAAATGAACAATGGTCCAACTCCACCCACAACATCACACAATGGTTACATAACGAGCTCCCAATACGCATATTCTGACATCTCTTAGCTAATCCCTTTACATCTTAAATGACTATGCATGACCTTTATATTCACCAGACTGTCTGTCTGCTTTACAATACACACAAGTACAGAGTTAATTATCACTATTCACAATGAAAGGATCTGTAGCATAGTTGAGATTCATTAACATTACACAAGCAGACAGGTGACACATCAGCATCTCTTAATTAACTTGTTGAGTTCAGAATCAAACAACCAGTACATTTTGTGGATTAATATTACTATCCCAATTTAAAGCAATCCAAGATATTCTTAATGTCCATTATTTCCTGGCTCACCCTGTGCCCAAAGTGACCCCTGTCACAGTATCTCTCTATCTCCTGTCTGATCAATGTTTATAAACAATGTTACTTTGTATCTCTCGATCTCCCAACTGATCAATGTTTATAAACAATGTTACTTTGTATCTCTCTATCTCCCAACTGATCAATGTTTATAAACAATGTTACTTTGTATCTCTCGATCTCCCAACTGATCAATGTTTATAAACAATGTAACTTTGTATCTCTCGATCTCCTGTCTGATAAATGTTTATAAACAATGTTACTTTGCCTCACAACCCACCACTTAAAGAGGAGGTTCACCCTCAGCAGACGAGATTGAGCAATCGCTCGGTCCTCAGAGGCTTCCGCCGCCATCCTTGGTGAGGGAATCAGGAAGTGAAGCGTTGCGGCTTCACTGCCCGGTTCCCTACTGCGCATGCGCGAGCCATCACTGGTCCCCGCTCTCTCCTGGGAACAGTGTGTTTCCCAGAAGACTGCGTGCGTGGGGGGGGGGGGGGGGGAAGGGGCAGGAGTCAGAACCCAGAAGTGGTGCAAATACCTGTTTTATACAAGCATCTGCACCACCCCCCCCCCCCGAAAGGTGCCAAATGTGACGCCGGAGGGTTCCAAAAAGCGGAGGTTCACTTTTTGTGTGAACCTCCGCTTTAAAGAAGGATGTCAGTTATCTTTGGCCTTGAAGGTTACCATTAGACTGGAAGAGGTCAGAGATTCTGTTACACTGTATAAGTGTCAATGGTCCCAAAAAAGTGTCCGATCGGTCGCAGTCAGGCTAAAATTCGCTGATCGCCGCCATTACTAGTATAAAAAAAATAATGCTTATTGCATTTTTTTTTTTTTACCAAAAATATGTAGAAAAATACTTATCGGCCTAAACTGAGGAAGACATTTTTTTTTTTTATTTTTTTTGGGGGGGGGGTCATTTATAATTTTTTTTTTTTTTTTTTTTTTTTACAAAATTGGTGATAAAATACCACCAAAAGAAAGCTCTATTTGTGGGGGGGGAAAAGGATGTAAGTTTTGTTTGGGTGCCACGTCACATGACTGCGCAATTGTCAGTTAAAGCGATGCAAAAAATGACCTGATCATTGAGGGGGGGGCAAATCCTTTCCGGTCCTTAAGGCTCCATGTACACGGGAGGCTGGTGCAAACTCCTCTGAACAAATTTTTTTTGAAACCGGCGTTCAGAAACGCCAGTTTTGCCGCATTTAGAGGAGTTCGCACCAGCGTCCCGTGTACATGGAGACTTAAGGACCGGAAAGGATTTGCCCCCCTAAATGATCAGGTCATTTTTTGCATCACTTTAACTGACAATTGCACAGTCATGTGACGTGGCACCCAAACAAAACTTACATCCTACATGTGTCTAGAAGCCTTTATTAAGATAACCACGTAGGACCCTCCCCAAGCTCCAAAAACATTTTTATTTTAACTACTTCAGCCATTTTGACCACCAGAGGGAGTAGCAGCAGCAGAGAGAACAGCTGTGTACTTGTATTTGCCTCTATTTCTGTTCTTTGTTTTGTTGCAATGGATCCCATAATGAGCATATGTGAGGAAATGCTCCTGACGTTGCTCTTGATGAGGCTAGGACGACGTAGAAAATTGCGTGCGAGGTCAAGAGTCAGAGTTTGTCGCTATTGGACCCATTCATGGATTGTCGGTAGGATTATTGTCCGAGCTACCAAGAAAACTAGAGTAAGATGGAATATTACTAACATACATTTAACCAGGGAAAAAAATGGAATTTAAAACTTAAATTTCATGAAACTATGTTCGATCAAGTCCAGGGGTCAAGCTCAATGGTGGGGTCATCTTGGTCAAATCTGAACATATGGGTCAAATTCCAATTACCGTAAATACTCAAGTATAAGCTGAGCTTTTCAGCACATTTTTTTGTGCTGAAAATGCCCCCCCCCCCCCCCCTCGGCTTATACTCGAGTCACCTTTTTGGCGCCTGATCTCCCGGACTTTGGGGACCTGGTACCGGCCGGCCGTAGGTCCCCTGGACCCTAAAATTGGCACACATGTAGCACCACTCTTCCTCTACAAGTTTTTTTATCGGGGGGACCTACGGTCGAGGAGCACCAATTTTTCAAAGCCGGGCACCCCTTCCATAGACTCCCATGTTAAACGGTAATTTCTCTGGTAACTTTAGGGACCCGGTACCGGCCACTTGGCACACATGTAGCCCCAGTTCTCCTCTACAAGTTTGAAAAGTTTATACTCCAATGTTAAACGTAAGTCTAGTCATGGGTACAGTGATGCATGGGCAAAGTGAGGCATGCATACAGTGAGGCATGGATACAGTGAGGCATGGGCAAAGTGAGGCATGCATACAGTGAGGCATGGATACAGTGAGGCATGCAAATGGACACAGTGAGGCATGGGCACAGTGAGGCATGGTCAGGGTGACCACGTATCTCGGATTGCCCGGAACAGTCCCGCATTTTGCAGGTCTGTCCCGGGCACATTAATACCGGGACAATACAGTGTCCCGGAATGAAACTGACACAGCCACCCCCCGGGCCAATCTGATGCCCCCAAAAAAGGCCGCCCCATCACCGCTTTACTCACTGACAGCACTTGTCCTGGTCGGGAATGCCTGGAGGAGCACAATCCCCGCCCCCTGCTTGTGATTGGAGAAATCATAAATCCCGCCTCTTGTGTCCAATCACTGTGCTGTGATTCGTTACAGCACAAGCTGATTTTTGGGAAGGGTCCCTGAATGGTAGTTTGGAAATGTGGTCACCCTAGGCATGGACACAGTGAGGCACAGTGAGGCATGCAGATGGACACCCTAGGCTTATACTCGAGTCAATAAGTTTTCCCAGTTTTTTGTGATACAATTAGGTGCCTCAGCTTATACTCGGGTATATACGGTAATTAAAACATTTTAAACAATTTATTTTTTTGTTTTTATGTTTTTTCATCGTTTTGCATCATATTTTTGTCTTTTCAGGTAAAAAAAAAAAAAAATAGGGTACCTTTAAAAATGCTTATAAACGAAAAAGCGTCCAAACGCGGGTACCACGTTTAGCCACGTTTAGCCGCATTTTGCGTCTTAAACGTGGAAATCTTCTGCGTCTGAACCCATTTTTTCGCTTTCGAAGAAACGCTGTTAAACACAACTGCCTAAAAACGGCAATAAACTAGACAGTGTGCATGGTCACATAGGATAACATTGAATGGGTTCAGGGGCAGTTGAAAAAAGTGTCCAACTGCCTCTGAATGTCCGTTTAGCAGCCTCCCGTGTACATGGGGCCTAAGTGGTTAATAGTGACTACACCTGACTAGCTGTGCTGTAGAAGAACAGAAACCCCTGACTGTTTAGAGGTTTGATTGCACTTAGCAGAGGGGAATGACAGAGAAGATCATCTCCAGGAAAGGAATGTGTAGCTGACAATTGCCTATAATAAAAGTAGATCTACCTGAGTGCAATCTTATTAAAGTGGTTGTAAAGGCTCAAGGTTGCATTCTATGTATGAAGGTAAAAAAATCAGGTAAAAAAAAATGTTCGGCTTGCTGCATGACCCTGCATTCCCCCTCTCAATACTTACCTGAGCCCCATCTTGATCCGGTGATGTGCCCGAGAGCCTCGGCTCTCCCGGGTCTCTTCCTCCTCATTCCCTGAGAAAGCAGAAGGAGCCATTGGCTCAATGTCAATCACAAGCAGTGGGCCAATGAGGAGATAGCCATAGCTCCCAACTGTCCCTGATTTGGAGGGACTGTCCCAGATTTGGAGCAATGTCCCTCTCATTTGTCCCTCATTTTGGTCTAATCTATATAGTTGTATATAAAATTTACTTTTTATCTTTCAAAAAGTGTTTCCCGTTGCTAAACCTTTCATACAATCTCTAAATGGCTGCATTTATAAATTTTTAAAGCCAATCTAAAGGAATAGTAGTGGTAAAAAAAAAAAAAAGCCCTTGTGGATATAATGAACCTTTTTTTGGATTAATTTTCCTTTAAGGGGGTGTGGCAGGGGGCGTGTCCTATGCCTACATACGTTTGCTAGTAGGTGTCCCTCATTCCCATCTCAAAGTGTTGGGAGGTGTGGATACAGTGACGGTGCGTCCATAGTGGGTGCAGGAGCGCCGCCCCCTCTCGCTCCAGCGCCTGTCACTCACAACAATACATAGGTTCATGCATTGCATGAACCTATGTATTGTCGCCGCCGCTGCCGCCCACTATTCAGATGGCCGGGCCCCTGTTGAGCGCCGGCCATCTGAATAACAGCGTCTGGTTGGTCTTTAGAAGTGCCTATCAGAGCCACCGGCTGATAGGCTTTCCGACTACAGCCTGAGGGCTGTAATCGGCTTCTAAATAGCTAACGAGAGGATGCACGGGGGGTGCGTTCCCTGGTTGCGTTTCAGCCAATCAGGTTCACCGGGTCTGGTTACCGGTAACCTGATTGGCTGAAGCAACATCGAGGGCGGGAGAAGACATTGAGGACGGCGCTGACCCGAGGAATACAAAGTGGCTGTATTTGGGGGACAAACTGGCTGTATATGGGGGGAAACTGGCTGTATTATGGGGGACAAACTGGCTACATTTGGGGGACAAATGGCTGTATTATGGGGGACAAACTGGCTGCATTTGGGGACAAACTGGCTGTATATGGGGGACAAACTGGCTGCATTTGGGGGACAAACTGGCTGCATTTGGGGGACAAACTGGCTGCATTTGGGGGACAAACTGGCTGCATTTGGGGGACAAACTGGCTGTATTTTGGGGGGAAACTGGCTGTATATGGGGACAAACTGGCTGCATTTGGGGACAAACTAGTGGCGTTTGGGCACAGTGGCTGCATTTAATGGGTACAGTGGCGGCAATTGATGTTTTTTTTTCAGTTTGTTTGCGCCCCCCAAAAAATTTTGAGCACCAGCCGCCACTGTGTGGATAGCAGCGAGGGGGACGAGCTGCGCTCTGTGTGTAAATGGACACAGAGAGCAGCTGTTTGGGAGTAAGCCTGCTCGGGTGCCCCCCCATAGTAAGCTGCTTTTGGGGGCTCTTGGCAGGAGGGAGGGGATAGGAGCACCCGCGGTGGGACCCGAGAAGAGGAGGATGGGGGCTGCTCTGTGACATCCTTGTTATTAAAAAAAAAAATCTTCCTTGAGCCCAGGGTCACACTGTAGCGATGCGGGAACCAGTGCGATTCCAGCGCCGGTTTCCGCATCACATCTCATCCCGCAAGCAGTTCACGCTTCCTTCTGTGAACCGCTGCGGGGGTCAATACAATGTTAATGACATCCCCCAGATTGGTTCGCAGATTGCAGTGTGAACTGTATGCAGCGCCCTGCTCCCAATTACTGGGCGCTATGTCAAATCTAGTGGGTGTCTGAGCTGGTAGTTTGGCTCAGACTCTGTATATAATTATGTTAAATCAGCCTCTGTTCCGGCTATGGCTGTGTTGGGCCGACTTCCCACTGTTTGCCTGTAGGTGGCGATACCACCCCAGGCCAATGTGGAAGACTGACAGGCCAGAGTGTATTGAGTACCTTCCTGGGGAAGGGTACTTAAGGGGCAGTCGCCATTTTGAGGGGTGCTTTTTTCCCCTCGCGGCCCTCCTGGCGTGAGGAGCGTGTATGTGTTCTTGGCCTCGGGACCAGGTTGGCCCGAGGCTGCAACTCTAATAGGTAGGCCCAGTTATGCTGACTGGGGCCTACACTTTGAAGGTGATCCTGTGCTGTCCGTCCCCCGGGAGGAAGCCACTCAATGGAGGAAACCAGGGGAGGACCTGCCCTGGAAAGGACCGAGCGGAAGGCTGGCGTCTTGAGGAGGGCCTGGTGATTCTATTGGAGGATGCACCACAGCTAAAGTTCACTGGGTTGGCTTAAAGGCTCTTGACTGCTTGGCTGGAAGTCCAGGTGTTAAGTCCTGTGGCAGAGGACCCCGGATTATCCAATTCTGTGCACAACCGGTCTGTGGCAGAGACTGGTCCTGATATTGTTCGTGCATCATTCTGGCTGCTAGGATAGGTGAGAGGGGCCTATCCGGGTGAGCAATACCCACTCTAGGGAGGTGTGGTGACTAACTTTATAATTGAGGAGTTTTCCCCAGTGATCTGTACTGTGTGCCTGAACCTACCCCTTCCCTTCACCTTTCTACTATTCTTCGTATGTTTTATACAAAAGGAAAACAAAACCTAACAACTTAAAGCGGTGGTGCAGGAAAAAAAAAAAAAGTCAGCAGTTACTAACACTGTAGCTGTTGACTTTTATTAAGGACACTTACCTGTCCTACTCTCCCGCGATGTCGGTCCTGCCGCGGCGATCGATCGCTGCTGGCAGGCTCCCGGCTCCTCCATTCTGAGTAGGGGAAACAGGCTGTTTCCTACTGCGCATGCGCCACTCGCACGCAGGGGCGGATCCAGAGTCTTTTCTCGGGAGGGGCACTGCCAAAAAATATGTGTTTTTTTGTGGCAAATTTATCGGGGAGATGGCTGGTGTCGGCGCTTCAATCATCCCGGCACCATGGTTGTTATGGTGTCAGGATGATTGAAGCGCATTATTTCTATTATTACATTGTAATATAAAATTAAATAGTTCAATGCAGAATCAGTGTGTCACTTGCCACCATCGCCTGCAATTAGTGGGAGCCCTGAGCGTGTCATTAGCCACACGTTGCGGATTGTGACTTTCCTACCCGTCTGTGGAGCCGTCTGTGGAGCCGCACCCTATCGCACCTGCCCGCAGAGCGGCCCGACGTGACTCACTGACGTCACTCATTGCTAGACGCCAAGCGGCCCAGGCGTTAGCAACGAGTGCAGGGAAGAGGCTCCACCCACCTCCTCCTCCGCTCCTGGTATCGTCTCAGTGTGCCGCGTAACTACATTAGACGAGTCTCTCTCTCTGCGCCGCTGATCGGCTGATGTGAGAAACTGAGAGAGAGACTCAGAGAGGCAGCGGCAGCCGCAGAACAAGTACTGTATATACTCGAGTATAAGCCGACCCGAATATAAGCCGAGGCACCTCCCAAAAAACTTGGAAAACGTATTGACTTGAGTATAAGCCTAGGGTGTCCATCTGCATGCCTCACTGTGCCTCACTTTGCCTCACTGTGCCCATGCTTCACTGTGCCCATGACTAGACTGATGTTTAACATGGGAGTCTATGGAAGGAGTGCCCGGGTTTGAAAAATCGGTTCTCCCCGGCCGTAGGTCTCCCAGACACCAAACTTTGCACACTTGTAGAGGAGACATGGGGCTACATGTGTGCCAAGATTGGGGTCCAGGGGACCTATGACCGGCCAGTACCGGGTCCCCAAAGTTTGGGAGATCAGGCGCAAAAAAAAAAAAACAGCAAGCGAGTGTGACAGATGGTCTCGGGGGGGCAATTGCCCTGTTGCCCCCCCACCCCTGGATCCGCCCCTGCTCGCACGGCGCTTTGTGAATGAGCGGCTTGCCTCCTGGGATACACACAGTTCCCAGAAGGCAGCACGGCCCATTCACAAGAAGAGGAAGCGGAAGGAGAGCCACCGCGGACGGAGAAGAGGAACATTAGCGGCAGATTAGGGGACTTCCGCATAGCAACAGGCATTTAGGGTGAGTATATATTTATTTATTTTTTCTATTAATTTTTTTTATTTTTTTTTTAGAATTTTTAGTGTAAAGATTTTTTTCAGGGTGGACCTCCACTTTAAGGTTTTACATCTTGTGTGGACATTGGAGTTTCTACAGATTTTCTTCCCCTAGACCAGGGATCTCCAAACATTCTAAATAAAGGGCCAGTTTATTGTCCTTCAGATTCTTGGAGGGCCAGACTTTGGCCAGCGGTGGGTGGGAAATCTCCTAGCATCAGTGGGACTAAACATATGGTATTAGGGGGAGAAATAGTGCCCCATCGTTGGCATCATAGGGAGGAATAGTGCCCCATTAGTGGTGTCAGTGGGAGAAATGGTGCTCCACTGTCGGTGTCAGATGTCAGAATAGTGTCTCGTATCAGTGGGAGGGATACTGGCCCAAAGGCCGGATAAAGGCAAGCAAAGGGCCGCATCCGGCCCTCGGGCCGCAGTTTGGAGACCACTGCCCTAGACAACGAATACTGAGGTAAAGTGCAAGGCCCAAATTAAAACCAGCAGCTTCTACGGGGGTGTGCTACACGTGGATTCGGATAGGAATCGGATTGCATGGGTGTTCTCACCCACGCGATCCGATTCCAGTGCAGGGAAAAATAAGTCTCTGCACCTTTTTTTATGCGAGTTCAGCCATATAAACTGTATGACTGGACTCGCATTGCACAGACATCGCATGTGATCGGCACCGCAGACATCGCAACAGTGTGAACCCGGGTTCAATATCACTTTAACCTTTTCGGCAGATTGCTAATACCTACATTATCTACATTACCCACATGCCCTGTTTCATTTATGTGTTTGTATATGATTAACCACTTCCCGCCCGGCCTATAGCAGAATGACAGCTGGTCAGTGGTTCGGTTATCCTGATTGAGCGTCATATGACGTCAAGCAGGATAACATGCCGGTGTTCTGTCGATATGTGCCCGCCGCCGAAAAGTGCCCACGCAGGCACACATCAGCCCGATCAGCTGGAGTGATGTCCCATAGCACATGCGCACACAGTAGGAGCCTTTTTTCTATGGGAGATACCATTTCTCGGCCACAATTTAATGCTATACAAACAGCAGAGGGACACCGTATTTCATATTGTGCCTCAAAGTTGCGTCGCGGGTTTACAGCGAGGCACAATGTGACATCTACGGTGTCCCTCCGCTCTTTGCATAGCTTTCAATTGTGCCCGGGAAATGGTATCGCCCATCGGGAAAAACCCTCCTTCGATGGTCGCATGTGCTATGGTGATGTCACTCCAGCTGATCGGAAACTCATCTGGAGTGCCCTTCCGTTCTGCGCATGCACGGGCACTTTTCGACGGCGAGCACATATCGATAGAACACCGGCGCGCGCCCGTGGGGGCGCGCAGCGCGGCGATCAGTGGTGTTGTGTGTCAGTCTGACACACCGCATCTCCGATCGTGGTATGGAGCCTCTGATGGAGGCTCCTTACCACGTGATCAGCTGTGACCAATCACTATTGATAATCGCGTGAACCAGGAAGTGCCGTAAAACGGCATTCCTCAGTTTGCGCTGACAGGAAGAGGCGATCGGCGTCTCTCCCTGTCAGAGGGGGGGGGGGGGGGTCTGTGCAGCACATTGATTATCAGCACAGCCCCATCAGATGTGCCCACCACAGCTGCCAAAAAGGTGCCCATCAGGTGCCAGTCAGTGCCCCATCAAACGGCTGTAGGTGCCCATCACAGTGCCAATCAGTGTCCATATCAGTGCCAATCAGTACCCTACAGTAACACCTGTCAGTACCTCATCAGTACCTCATAATCAGTGCTGCCCATCAGTGTCACCTGTCAGTGCCAATCAGTACCGCCTATCAGTGCCAATCAGTCCCACCTGTCAGTGCCCATCAGTGCCACCTACCAGTGCCGGATATCAGTGTCCATCAGTGCTGCATATCAGTGCTGCCTGTCGGTGCCCATCAATTCTACATATCAGTGCCTCCTCATCAGTGCCTATCAGTGCCACCTCATCAGTGCCCGTCAGTGAAGGAGAAAACTACATTTTATAAACAAAACAAAGAAAAAATTATTTTGTCTTTTTTAGTTTGTTTAGCAAAAAAATAAAAACCCCAGAGGTGATCAAATACCACCAAAAGAAAGCTCTATTTGTGGGAAGAAAAATATAAAAATGTATTTTGGGTACAGTGTAGCATGACCGCGCAATTGTCATTCAAAGTGCGACAGTGCTGAAAACTGAAAACTGTCCTGGGCAGGAGGGGGATAGGGGGGGGGGGAGGGGAGAGTGCCTGGTATTGAAGGGGGTAAAAAAAAAAAAAACTCTAGATATTTGAGAGATAATTTTGTCCCCATGTTTAAAGTGTCTTTATGTGCAGGAGTTATTCAGCACTGACTACTTTAGGTATTAAATGTTACTCTGAATCTCTCTATCTCCTGACTGAACAATGTTTACAAAAAAATGTACTTTGTATCTTCCTATCGCCCCTCTAAGCAATGTTTATAAACAATGTTACTTTGTATCTCTCTATCTCCTGTCTGATCAATGTTTATAAACAATGTTACTTTGTATCTCTCTATCTCCCACAGATAGAGAGATACAGGGGCAATAGTCCACCCAAGGGGGCTATGAAACAACCTGAATTGCACTTTTGCTTCCTAGAAACGACTAATCTCCCCAAAGAGGAAATACTTAAACCCAGTCTAAGGGGAGAGTATTCCATGCCTGACAGACAGGTATTTGTGATAAAGTGGTAATGCTATGTACCTTGGATCTATGATCCACCTCAGAGGCAAACAATTTATTGAATAGACTAATACTCCATACCAGGGAACCATATATTTATGCCAAGGGGCAATAATCTACTCTAGGGGACAATGCTGTATATCAGGAGGAATTCATTTATTTGAGGGTTAAAAATTCACCCATGGGACAATACTCTGTCCTAGGAGGCAACAAACTATCTCAGAGAGCCAATTCTCCAGGGCAGTAAACAATCTCTAGAGGTAATTCTCCTTCCTGGAGGGTTATAAAGAGCAATAACCCATCCTGGGGAGCAACAGTTCAAGTTTAGAGACAAAGCTTCATCTGTGGGGACAATATTCCATTCCAGGGTACAATGCTCCATCCCAGAAGGCAATATTCCATCCCAGGGAACAGTGTTCTATCCCAGAGGGCAATATTCCATCCCAGGGAACAGTGTTCTATCCCAGAGGGCAATATTCTATCCCAATGGGCAATATTTTATTTCAGAGAATGATGCTCTAACACAGAGGTCAATATTATATCCCAGGGGCTAAAACTCTATGCCAGATGGCAATATACCATCCCAGGGAACAATCTTGTATCCTTGAGGGCAATATGCCATCTCAGGGTACAATGCTTCATTCTAGAGGACGATATTCCATCCAAAAGGATAATATTCAGGACAACATTTCAACACAGTGGATAACGCTCTGTCCAAGAGGGCAAAATTCCATCCCAGGGGGTAATAATCCATCTCAGAGAGCCTATTCCCAGGATAGTTATCCATTTTTTTGGGAATTGCTTAATTTCATGGGGACAATGCTCCATCTCAGTGGTCCATAATCCACCCAGGAGACAATATTCCATCTCATACCAACATTTCAAGCTTGGGGACAATACTTCATCCCAGGGGAAAATGTTCCATCCCAGAGAATAATGTTTCATCCCAGTGGCCAACAATCCATCCCAGGGGACAATGCACCAAATCAGTAGTCAACAGTCTATGCTAGAACACAATCTTTGATTGTGAAAAAAAAAAAAAAGAACACAATGCTCCATCTCAGAGTACAACATTCCATGCCTGGAGACAATGTGCCATCCCTGGGTACAACATTCCATGCCTGGAGACAATGATCAATCCCTGGGTACAACATTCCATGCCTGGAGACAATGTGCCATCCCTGGGTACAACATGTCATGCCTGGAGACAATGCTCCATCCCTGAGTACAACATTCCATGCTTGGACATAATGCTCCATCCCTGGGTACAACATTTCATACCCTTAGGACAATGTTCCACACCTGCACTGCTGTCTTCAATACTGTATTTGCAAACACAATTTGACAAATTCCAGTAAAAATTCATAGAAAAATTAGAAGAGTGGAATGAAGAATAAGGATGACATTGTCTCCAGTAACTGCTCCACCAATGTGACAATACTCTATTCTAGGAGGCAACAAACTATCTCAGAGAGCCAATTCTCCAGGGCAGTAAACAATCTCTAAAGGTAATGCTCCACCCTAGAGGACAATAAAGGGCAATAATCTATCCCGGGGAACAACAGTTCAAGTTAGGAGGCAAAACTTCCTCTGTGGGGACAATATTCCATCCCAGAGTACAATGCAACATTCCAGAAGGCAATATTCCAGCTCATGGGACAATGTTCCATCCCAGAGGCAATATTTCACACGAGGGAACAATGCTCCATCCCAGAGGATAATATTCCATCCTAGGAGGCAATGTTCTGTCTCAGAGGGCAATATTCCATCCCAGGGAACAGTGGTCTATCCCAGAGGGCAATATTCCATCCCAGAGAATGATGTTCTAAAACAGAGGTCAATATTATATTCCAGGGGATAAAACTCCATCCCAGATGGCAATATACAATCCCAGGGAACAATGTTATATCCTTGAGGATGATATTCCACCCCAGAGGATAATGTTCCATCCCAGAGGACAATATTGCATCCCTGGGTACAACATTCCATGCCTGGAGACAATGCTCCATCCCTGGGTACAACATTCCATGCCTGGAGACAATGATCCATCCCTGGGTACAACATTCCATGCCTGGAGACAATGCTCCATCCCTGGGTACAACGCTCCATGCATGGAGACCATGATCAATCCCTGGGTACAACATGCCATGCCTGGAGACAATGATCCATCCCTGGGTACAACGCTCTATGCCTGGAGACAATGATCAATCCCTGGGTACAACATGCCATGCCTGGAGACAATAAACCATCCCTGGGTACAACGCTCCATGCATGGAGACCATGATCAATCCCTGGGTACAACATGCTATGCCTGGAGACAATGCTCCATCCCTGGGTACAACATTCCATGCCTGGAGACAATGATCAATCCCTGGGTACAACATGCCATGCCTGGAGAAAATGCTCCATCCCTGGGTACAACATTCCATGCCTGGAGACAATGATCAATCCCTGGGTACAACATGCCATGCCTGGAGACAATGATCCATCCCTGGGTACAACATTCCATGCTTAGAGACAATGCTCCATCCCTGGGTACAACACTCCATGCCTGGAGACAATGATCAATCCCTGGGTACAACGCTCCATGCTTAGAGACAATGCTCCATCCCTGGGTACAACGCTCCATGCCTGGAGACAATGATCAATCCCTGGGTACAACATGCCATGCCTGGAGACCATGATCAATCCCTGGGTACAACATTCCATGCTTAGAGACAATGTGCCATCACTGGGTACAACATTCCATGCCTTTTGGACAATGTTCCACACCTGCACTGCTGTCTTTAATACAGTATTTACAAGCACAATTTGACAAATTCCAGTAAAAATTCATAGAAGAGATTAGAAGAGCGGAATGAAGAATAAGGACATCATTGTATCCAGTAACTGGTCCTGAGATGGCCAGATCATCACTCACCTCTGTCCCTGCCGCTGTCCTCACTGTCACTGAGGAATCAAATCTTCTGTGAATCTCACCCAACCAGTTATGCCCAATATATATAAACTGTACATATATATATATACCCTCATTCTGAGACCATCCCCGGGCGGGAACGCCTCCAACCGGTGTAAAAACTTGAAATAAAAAAAGGATCTTCCTTTGTCACAATAAAACTGGAGATAAGGGCCAACCCGTGTCACATGACCACATAACCCAAATTAATGAGCATTTTGTTATTATTTTTTATATTATGTATTATGTTATTATTCTGATATGGACACCAACTGTGAAATGTCACTTCTCTTGTCCTGTATCTGTTCTTATTCTGTATGTATGGACTCTGCACAGTACTACTTCTCTTGTCCTGTATGCCGGGTGTAATTCTCAGTATCTCTCCTTATTCTGTATGTATGGACTCTGCACAGTACTACTTCTCTTGTCCTGTATGTCGGGTGTAATTCTCGGTATCTGTTCTTATTCTGTATGTATGGACTCTGCACAGTACCACTTCCCTTGTCCTGTATGTCGGGTGTAATTCTCGGTATCTGTCCTTATTCTGTATGTATGGACTCTGCACAGTACTACTTCCCTTGTCCTGTATGTCGGGTGTAATTCTCGGTATCTGTTCTTATTCTGTATGTATGGACTCTGCACAGTACTACTTCTCTTGTCCTGTATGCCGGGTGTAATTCTCAGTATCTCTCCTTATTCTGTATGTATGGACTCTGCACAGTACTACTTCTCTTGTCCTGTATGTCGGGTGTAATTCTCGGTATCTGTTCTTATTCTGTATGTATGGACTCTGCACAGTACCACTTCTCTTGTCCTGTATGTCGGGTGTAATTCTCGGTATCTCTTCTTATTCTGTATGTATGGACTCTGCACAGTACCACTTCTCTTGTCCTGTATGTCGGGTGTAATTCTCGGTATCTGTTCTTATTCTGTATGTATGGACTCTGCACAGTACCACTTCTCTTGTCCTGTATGTCGGGTGTAATTCTCAGTATCTGTTCTTATTCTGTATATATGGACTCTGCACAGTACCACTTCTCTTGTCCTGTGTGCCGGGTGTAATTCTCGGTATCTCTTCTTATTCTGTATGTATGGACTCTGCACAGTACTACTTCTCTTGTCCTGTATGTCGGGTGTAATTCTCAGTATCTGTTCTTATTCTGTATGTATGGACTCTGGACAGTACTACTTCTCTTGTTCTGTATGTCGGGTGTAATTCTCGGTATCTGTTCTTATTCTGTATGTATGGACTCTGCACAGTACCACTTCTCTTGTCCTGTGTGCCGGGTGTAATTCTCGGTATCTGTTCTTATTCTGTATGTATGGACTCTGCACAGTACCACTTCTCTTGTCCTGTGTGCCGGGTGTAATTCTCGGTATCTGTTCTTATTCTGTATGTATGGACTCTGCACAGTACTACTTCTCTTGTCCTGTATGTTGGGTTTGTGAGAATAGTGAGGTCTGAGGACCCTGGGTGGGGAATGGGGGGAAGGGTCATACATCAGAATCCATATTCAGAAATCAAATCACAGGGCTGAACTAGAATTTTAGAATTTTGCCATCGTCTGCTATGAAGGTTTATTGGAATTGACTATACTGTTCTTGTCTCCAAAGCTAGAACGGTATAGTAAATTCCAATAAACCTTCATAGCAGAAGATGGTAAAATTCTAGCAGCACCATAAAGTAATTTGAGTGGTGGTGATCTAAATCTGGTTTACAAGGTCTGCACATCCTGGTTTTAACCCCTGGTTTATCATACATTGAATTGGACCATAAAAACATAAAACAAACAAGAGAGCCACACAGGCCTAGTGCATAATCCTCAATAAATGTCTTTAATGAATAAAACAAACAAATGCTTGTGCGATAGCTTGTCATAAAACCATGAGCTCGAGTCCATGTAGGAGCACCCACATCACAAAGGACTCTCTTGCAGTAACATAGGCTAACACGTTTGGAGGGTTACTTCTTCCTGAGAGGGCTCATATTTTGTTTGTACAGTTTTTTCTCTTTTTCTTTCATTAAACAATATTTTAAAGTCGTTAAGTTTCATCTCTAATGCTCTAAACCTGAACTTAAAGAATTCCCTTCTCTTATGGATCTTCATCTGTGCCATACCCCTCTCTGGCGTGGCAGCGCGTATTACAGATATTTCTTAAATGTCAGAATTTCTACAACTACAGGGATCCGTTTCCTTTTCTGATAAAATATGTGGTGGAAGCTGTTGTGTGTGTAAAGACTTAACCGATCCAAGTGTAGATCCCTTCCATTCTGTTGACACTTCGATTGTTGTCCCATGAGCTGCCATCATCATATATTGATGGAAGAGGATGGGAGCTGACCTGGCGCTCAGTACGACATTACCTGTCCTGTATGCTGTGTGAAAAATTCTAACTTTAACCAGCAGATGTCCTACTAATCACACTGAGCAATAATAGATTCTCTGGGATTTTTGTAATTCCCTTGTTGTAGTTCGGTCACACAGGGCCATGGATAAGTGGGTACCACCAGTCCTCCTATTCAGGGCACAGGCCATTAGGGGGCTCAGGCAGCTGGGTGAATCAGATGTAGGCAGGGAGACTGATCGGCATGGCGGGGGAGCAATTACTGGAACCGATCCCCTGGATGGCTCTCTGTGCAGCAGCTGAAAGCTAGCTTCTCCTCTTCGCCCTCCCGCTGGCTTCTCCTCCTCGCCCTCCCGCTGGCTTCTTCTCCTCGCCTTTCCGCTGGCTTCTTCTACACGCCTTCCTGCTGGCTTCTCTTCCTTGCCTTCACGCTGGCTTCTTCTCCTCGCCTTCCCATTGGCTTCTCCTCCTCGCCTTCCCGCTGGCTTCTTCTACATGCCTTCCCGCTGGCTTCTCCTCCTTGCCTTCACGCTGGCTTCTTCTCCTCGCATTCCCACTGGCTTCTCCTCCTCGCCTTCCCGCTGGCTTCTCCTCCTCGCCTTCCCGCTGGCTTCTTCTCCTTGCCTTCCCACTGACTTCTCCTCCTCACCTTCCCGCTGGCTTCTTCTCCTCGCCTTCCCGTTGGCTTCTTCTCCTTGCCTTCCCGCTGACTTTTAGCTGCTGCTGAGAGAGCCATACAGGGCACCCAGGGCCGAGACAAGGCGTGGGGGAGGAGGGGCAGCTGCCCTGGGCACTTTGGTATCGTGTGAGGTTGGGGGGGCACCACAAGGAGGTTGGGGGAGGGGGGATTTGGGGGGCAAAAGTGAATAAGAATTGTTCTAGGAGTGGAAACTTGAGGAGGGGTGCTAGGAGTGGTGATTTGAGGGGATTTATGTTGGGAGAGGGGAAGGGGGAAGAAGATTTGTGCTAGGAGGAGGAATTTTGGGGGATTTTTTCTAGAAAAGGTAATATGGTAGGGGGAGAGTGGATTTGTGCTAGGAGGTATGACTGGGGGGTATTTGTGCTAGGAAGGGAAATTCGGAGGGAATTTGTACTAGGATGGGGGATTGGGGAGAATTGGTGTTGGGAGGGGAGATTTGAAGTGAGGGAATAGGATTTTTGCTTAGAGGGGAAATTTGAGAAGTAGGGGGTTTGTACTAGGAGTGGCATTTTTTTGGGGGGGGTGGATTTGTGCTGGGGGCATGTGCGGAATAAAAGGATTTCAGCTGGGAAGGGGATTTGTATTGGGAGGAGGGGTAATTTATGCTTAGGGGGTAAGCATGCAGTAGTGCTCGATTATTTTAATTTTTTTTTTGGGGGGGGGGTTTAGCTGATACATAATGCTCATACATCTTGGGGGGAGGGGTGCAATTTGACATGTTTGCCCTGAGCTCTAGATGACCTTGTCACGGACAGCTTCGGGATCCTTACTGCGTCTCCTCCTCCTCAACGGCTTCCCTGCAGCTTCCCCTGCGTCTCCTCCTCCTTAGCGGCTTCCTCCTCGGTGGCCAATACAGTCGCTTCTCCTCTCGGCCAATCAGGTTTTAAGACCTGCTTCCTGATTGGCTGGGTGGAGGATCAGGAAGACAATAGCGAATATTCATTCGCTATTGTCACACAAGTGGGAGGGCTCGGTGTACAGTAATCTGCGCCCCGAGCCCACCCTTTTTTGAAGCCAATCAAAGCCTCTGGATCTAATCATGTGCCTCAAACCCCCCCCCCATTGTAATCCATGTGACCACCATCCTGCATGTAGATTAGGGGCCGGACACGTGGATTAGGGTGGCAGCGCCCTGCGCCCCGTATGGATGGGCCACCACTGGGTTTTGAAGTGACATTTGAAGTTTCTCCATGATGGCTGTATGGCACAGAATGATAGTCTAACTAAAACCCCACCCAGAAGCACTGTAAAAGGCCTGCTGAGTCACCCGGAAATAAAATGCTTTAAAAGGTTTTATTTTTAAAGTTTTTTGAGACAGTATGTGCCACACCCATAAATGTGAGGGGTTTGCTCTCCCAATCAGGTGGCAGACAGGTGAAGTCCTCTCTGGCAAACAGAGGCTTTCCAACATGTATACAAAGCGACACCTAAAAATATGATAAACCTGTAAAGTTCCCATAAACATTAGATGGCTGTTGCTGCATCCGAGTCCGAGCGGCATGAATCCAAGTTATTGATGGGATTTTTATGAATTCATGTATTTGTTTATCTCTCTGGTAGTGGCCTCATTATTGATGGGAGTAGCAGGATCCCGCATCAGCCGATCGATCTGATTATATAATAAAGTTACATTATATTATTACTTTATTCCACTTACGTCCCGGGGTCACTGATCCGTGGCACGTTGTTATTTACTGATACACATTACGTCTGGAGATGTGCAAATTCATCCATGAAATTGATAAACAGACCGGGGGGGGGGACGATTCCCTTGTTGGAGGATTGCTACCAAGACTTTATAATCTTCGGAAGTTAATCCTTCTGCTTTCTATTTTACAAAAAAATCTTGGGATATGAGGGTGCCTTAGAAATGGGGAACAATAGAATTAATTAATTAAATTAGAGGTGCTGGACCCGCTGCTCAGCCTTCTTCAGATGCAGGTAGGTAGTGGTTCTTGTCAAACAGATCCAGGCCACTCAGAAAACACCAAGTGATGGAATTGTCCTACAGGAGTGGAAGACACCCGACTTGAGACATTTATGTGAACAGAAGAAACCAAGTGCCAAATAATCAGTTCAAAAGTCAATATAACCTTTATTATTAACTAGGAGGTCACTCACAACCAGTAGAGAAAGGATAGTCAACGCATTTCGTCAATAGCTGATGGGGTCGCTCTGAGGCCAGGTCCATGGCCAATGAGCAAAAATATATGGCATGGCAGAGAGGATAAATATACATAAAATAATAATAATAGTAATAATAATAATATAAACTGCTATTTGTATTGAAGGATGAGGCACATTCCTTTAGTTAGGACTAAGCCCCCCAAAACCCAATATCTCTTCTTCTCTACTTTGGATGGATGAATTGGGTCACCACCCTGTCCGTTCCATCTCTTGATGATTCTGGTGGTGAGATCTCTATCCCATTCCCTCCTACCCACAACCCATACAGCTCACTCACCCCAATCACATCCACCACCCCCCCCCCACCCCCTCAAAACAAATGTCCTATGGGAGTGGAAGACACCTAACTTGAGATGTTTATGTGGACAAAAGAAACCAAAGAAACGCCAAATAATCAGTTCAAAAGTCAATATAACTTTTATTCCTGACAATGAGGTCACACCCGGTAGAGAAAGGATAGTCAACGCATTTCGTCAATAGCTGCTGGGGTCGCTCTAAGGCCAAGTCCAAGGCCAATGAGCAAAAATATACAGAATGGCAGAGAGAATACATATACATAAAATAATAATAGTAATAATAATAATATGAATTGTTTTTTTTTTTATTAACCACTTAAGCCCCGGACCATTTGGCTGGCCAAAGACCAGGCCACTTTTTGCGATTCGCCACTACGTCGCTTTAACTGACAATTGTGCGGTCGTGGCTCCCAAACAAAATTTACGTCCTTTTTTTTCCACAAATAGAGCTTTCTTTTGGTGGTATTTGATCACCTCTGCGGTTTTTATTTGTTGCGCTATAAACACAAAAATGGAGCGACAATTTAGAAAAAAAAGAAATATTTTGTACTTTTTGCTATAATAAATATTCCCAATTTTTTTTTAAAAATCAATTTTTTTTCCATTTTAGGCCGATACGTATTCTTCTACATATTTTTGGTAAAAAAAATTGCAATAAGCGTATATTGATTTGTTTGCGCAATGAATCACAGTCCCTTATTTAGGACTAAGCCTCTTCAAAACAAGATGGCTCTTCTCTACTTTGGATGGAAAATTTGGGTCACCACCCTTTCTATTACATCTCTTGGGGATTCTGGTGGTGGGATCTGTATCCCAATTTGCTCCTACCCACCTCCCCACAACCCATACAGCTCACTCACCCCAATCACCCCCCCCCCCCCACACACACATGAGATCTGCCTATTTGAAAACCTCATCCCAGGTGAAGAGGGGTTTCATGGCCCCTGAAACACATCAAATTTTGTTTCTCTACTGCAAGGGTGCTCAACCCGGGGCCCGCGGAGCCCTCCGATGTGGGCCGCAACCTCAAACCGGGGAAGCGCAATTGCCCATGCTCTGGGATCAAAGGCTTAACTAGAACCTTCAGGGATCCAGTGCAAGAAACCATGAAGGGCCTCCGGGCCCCTCGCCGGTGCCCTTCCAACTGATCCCAGGGCCCTTTACTCTCATCATGGGACCCTTTATTATGATCCCGCAGTGGGCCCCCTTCCTGCTTCTTCCCCACTCTCTATCCTGACAGATTCCCCTGCAGCAGCCAACGGGAGGTGAGAGGGGAAAACCCGGCAGCATGCAGGGGAGCGCACAGGGGCCCAGGGCAGCAGGACAGGGATAGGGAGGCGGCAGGAGTGCCATGTAGAGGAACCGATGCCCTCCATTTCCTTCCTGCAGTGGCTGAATGTCTGTAAGAGGGAGAGGAGGAGAAGTGGCCCTGGTGCAAGAAACCATGAAAGGCTTCCTGGCCCCTGGCCGGTGCCCTTCCAACTGATCCCAGGGCCCTTTACTCCCATCATGGGACCCTTTATTACAGTCCCGCAGCGGGCCCCCTTTCTGCCATCTTGGGGTCCCCCCACAGTGGCGGAATGCTAGGCCCCCGGTTGAAAGTGCTACCTTTGTGACCCCAGTAGTTCCGCCACTGGTGTCAGTACTTTTTTATTTTTATTATCTTTTTATTATTTTTTAGAATTTTATTTTATTTATTTATTTACAATTGAATTTCTTACTTTTTTTTTTCAAAATAAGGACTTGTGGGGGGACTTTGGTGAGATATCAGGGGCTTAAATTAGACATCTGATGTTGCACTTTTCAGACAAAGCTCTCAATCTCCATCTCTGCAGCCTGAGCATTACAGAATGAATGAACAAGAATAGATTCCATTCATTCATAAACTGGAGCATAGCAGACACAGTTTACTATGCCTCAGCTATAAATAAATTAAAAAAATAACAGAGTAATGATCACTGGCTCTATTCATTAAGACAAGGAAGTAGCTGGTAAATGACACATTTATCGGCTCCTTCCCCACTCTCTATCCTGACAGATCCTCCACAGCAGCCGACGGGAGGTGAGAGGGAGAAACCCTGTAGCGCTGTAGGGGAGCAAACAGGGGCCCGGGGCAGCAGGACATGGATAGGGAGGTGGCAGGGGTGGCATGTAGAGGAACCAATGCCCTCTATTTCCTTCCTGCAGCTGCTGAATTTCTGCAGGAGGGAGGGGAGGAGAAGCGGGCATTCAGCGGCTGCATGGAGGGATCGGTCCCTCTACATGCCGCCGCCGCTCCTCCCATCCAGGTGTACAGGGGGGCTGGATGGGCCCCCTTGAGCATGGAGCCGGGTCACAATCTGGACCCCTGTACGTACGCCACAGTCTGGGATGGTTGGTCGCCAAGCTCAGATAGCTATTAACGTGTTGCCGACTTGCCATCCCAGAGCATCAGAGTGCATGGAGCCGACGCTGGCAGCGAAGGGCCAGGAGCTGTAGAAGCCGATGCTTCCTCTGTAGTGCCGGCTCCTGTCCCAGGCGGAGGGATACCAACTACACTTCGCCTGGGATCTTTCATGCAGCCTGGAGAGTGATGTCAGCAAAAGGTAGAAGAGGAACAGCTGACAGGAAGAGCTGGAGGGGAAAGAGAGCACCTCCTCCCGGCTCTCCATTGCTCTCCGGATCCTACTTGTGACATCTGTGTTAAGCTGACAGGAGTAGTGATTCTGCTGTCACTACTGCGTTCCTGCTGGTTAGTTGCACTGAGCCATAGACGTCTATTATATCCCGAGGGTTTGGTGTGCTTTCAGAAAGTACACCAAACCCGCAATATGGGGTGGAGGGAGGGGGGGGGCAATAAAATCCCATAGATCATTGTGGCCCATGACCAGTTAAAGTGGAGTTTCACCCATTTAAAAGTCAGCAGCTACAAAAAGTGTAGCTGCTGACTTTTAACTACTTGAGGCCCGCGCTATAGCCAAATGACGGCTTCAGCGCGAACCTGAAAATCTGGGAGGCCGTCAATAGATGGCCTCCCCTTCGCACGCCCCCCGCACGCCCCTGCAGGGCGCACGCTGTGATCACCCGAGTCACTGAGACTCGGGTGATCACCGATCCGAGTAAGGGGCCGATCCCGACCCCTTACCACGTGATCAGCTGTCAGCCAATGACAGCTGATGACGTGATGTAAACAAAGAATAGGTAATCGTTTCTTTTTTTCTCCTCACGCTGAAAGCGTGAGGAGGAAAAAAAGCCTATCACCCGCTCTTTCACAAGGGACATCGGTCCCGAAGAGGAAGGAGGCAGATGTGCCTCATCAGTGCCAGTATAATGCTACTTGCCAGTGCCCACAGTGCTACCTATAAATGCCCACAGTGCCACCTATCAATGCCTACAAGTGCCACCTATCAATGCCCACAAGTGCCGCCTATCAATGCCCACAAGTGCCGCCAATCAGTGCCTCATCAGTGCCACCTAGCAATGCTACCTATCAGTGTAACCTACCAGTGCCCATTATTGCCACCCATCAGTGCCCATCACTGCCACCTATCAGTGCCACCTATCAATGCCACCTATTAGTGCCACTTATCAGTGCCCACCAGTGCCACCTATCAATGCCCTTCAGTGCCACCCATCAGTGCCACCTCTCAGTGCCACCTTATCGGTGCCCACCAGTGCCGCCTTATCGGTGCCCACCAGTGCCGCCTTATCCTTGCCCACCAGTGCCGCCTTATTGGTGCCTATCAGTGCAGCCTCATCAGCGTACATCAATGAAGGAGAAAAATTACCTGTTTACAAAATTTTATAAAAAAAATATAAACAAAATATATATATTTTTTTTAAAAATCTGATTTTTTATTTTTTTTAACAAAAAATAAAAACCGCAGAGGTGATCAAATAACACCAAAAGAAAGCTCTATTTGTGTGGAAAAAATGATAAAAATTTCATTTGGGTACAGTGTTGTATGACCGCGCAATTGTCATTCAAAGTGCATAAGCGCTGAAAGCTGAAAATTGGTCTGGGCAGGAGGGGGATTTAAGTGCCCTGTAAGCAAGTGGTTAATAATCGGACACTCACCTGTCCCACGGTCCAGCAAAGCGGGCGCACAAAGCCCCGCTCCTCTCCCCCTCCTCTCTGCGTCGCCGACATTTTAACTGTGGGCGGCAGGCTGTGGCTTCACAGTCAGCCGCGAACTGCGCATTCGCGAGCTGCGCGCTGTGATTGGCCGGGCAATCTTCTGGGACCTGTGACATGTCCCAGAAGATTGCAGGGAGGGAGGGGGAGAGGTGATCTTCGTTCCGGTGCCGCAGCGCCAGGGAGGAAGTGGGAGCTGGGTGCCTCTTAAAACAAGGTAACCGCTCCTCCACCCAAAAAAATGACATACCAAATGTGGCATGTCAGGGGGTCACCAACACTTAAGGTGGAAGTTCCATTTTTGGGTGGAACTTCGCTTTAACAAATCATCTAAGTGGCCCTCGCTCGTCAAAAGGTTGAGCACCCCTGTCCTACTGGTTGTGACCTCCTTGTCAAGAATAAAGGTCATATGGACTTTTGAACTGAGTCCAGAATAAAGGTCATATGGACTTTTAAACTGATAGTTTGGTGCTTTATTTCTTCTGTCCATGTTAAGAATAAGAGAGCTCCCTCAAGGCTCCTGATGAAGAGGGTCACTGCGGACTTCCACAGCTTCAGTGAGGGCCCCTGTGATGTTGGTTCCTCTATAACAATGACTCATCTCTTATGAGGAAGCCACATAGACTCTAATGTTGGATAACATGTTTTAGCCATAACTTTAATCCCTTAGCCTAACCCATGGGTGCCAGGGTGGGCACACAATGTCCGTTTCAGTGGCACCCAAAAGATAATCCCATGGCATGCATGCAGACTTGGACTAGCCCGGGATTTGCCCTTGCTCGCTACAAATTCAGTACTGTTGCGGTCCCCCCTGACAAGGTAGCTCATCATATTGAGGGAATGTTGCCTGGTATGACCAGCCAGGCTGCATGCTTGGATAAAAGGTCTGGTATGGATTTTGTAGGGCGTCCATCTCAAAATCTGTATCAGACCCTTTTCGTTTCTTACATGAGGTCAGGGCTGTCTTAATGCATGGGCACTGCCCAGGGGCCCCAGGTGCATGGGGGCCCCATGATAATCTTGCATTACATCATACTTGCCAACTGTCCCAGATTTGCCAGGACAGTCACACTTTCTACTAAGCTGTCCAGGGAGGCCCGGAATGAAGAGACAAAAATAAAATAATGAAGGGCCGTGCATGACAAGGTGGAGAGTACAGACAGGACGGGGTTAACATTTGGAGAAGAAGTGAGTGGGTGGAGGCAGAGGTGAATTTTAATGAAGGGGGAGGGGCGCTTTAAATAGCTGGGGGCGGGTGCACTCGGCATCATTTTGTGTGGGGACAGAAAGGAGAGGAAGTTTTCCCACCCACCCTCCCTGTTGTTTTGGTGTTTTTCTGGCTGTTTTTTCTTGTCTTTCAGGTTGAAAAGGAGAAGGTCGTCATAACAGCTGTGTGTTGGCGGTGTCTTTGGTCTTTGACGGTGGCAGAAAACAGATGGTATGAAAGTGGTGGGGGGCTCATCAGTGGTATGTGCCCCTCTGGTGTATTCCAGTGGAATGGTGTCCGCTGGAGTACGGGTATGATTGCACTGCGGGAAGGGGTTGTCTCCGAGCTGTGATACGGCCGGAGGCCTGGTATGGTTCAAAAATTTGGTCCCGCAGTGTATTGGTGTAAAAAGGGGTTCAAAAGTTTAGGGGTGCCGTCAGAGACCAACAGACTGGGAGTTATAATGTTAAATTTGTGTTAATAAAGTTATTGAAAAATATATATTTTATATTGGAGTTTTTACATAATGTTGTTTTAATAAAGAAGGCTGTTGTGGCCATTTTATACTCCAACTCTGGTGTGGTCTAAATTACTATAGATTGGATAAGTTAAGATAGTGGTTAAGAGGGGTAAACTGGTATGGGTAAGGTGGGGGGAGGTATCTCGAGTACACTGGTCACGGGATGGCCATGTCCTGGCCCGCGTCCCATAAACTGTACTGTGCCCTCCTGATCCCAGTATTCTGTCCTCCTGACTCCCCTGTACTGTGCCCTCCTGATCCCAGTATTCTGCCCTCCTGACTCCCCTGTACTGTGCCCTCCTGATCCCAGTATTCTGCCCTCCTGACTCCCCTGTACTGTGCCCTCCTGATCCCAGTATTCTGCCCTCCTGACTCCCCTGTACTGTGCCCTCCTGATCCCAGTATTCTGCCCTCCTGACTCCCCTGTACTGTGCCCTCCTGATCCCAGTATTCTGCCCTCCTGACTCCCCTGTACTGTGCCCTCCTGATCCCAGTATTCTGCCCTCCTGACTCCCCTGTACTGTGCCCTCTTGATCCCAGTATTCTGCCCTCCTGACTCCCCTGTACTGTGCCCTCTTGATCCCAGTATTCTGCCCTCCTGACTCCCCTGTACTGTGCCCTCCTGATCCCAGTATTCTGCCCTCCTGACTCCCCTGTACTGTGCCCTCCTGATCCCAGTATTCTGCCCTCCTGACTCCCCTGTACTGTGCCCTCCTGATCCCAGTATTCTGCCCTCCTGACTCCCCCCGTACTGTGCCCTTTGTGTTGATTAGTCTTTGATTTATGGCATGTTTTCTTATTGTTTAAGATCAATTTTATTATCTTTAATTCTATCAACTATTTATACTTTAATTCTTGAGAGTAGGTGCGTAAATTGGGGCAGGCTGGTAGGCGCCCCAGTGCATTACTTTGCCCAGGGGCCCATGATGCTATTAAGACGGCCCTGCATGAGGGGCCCCCTTAAAATCTATTCCAGACTCAAAGTGTCTAGTATCCGTTTTGTTAGCGGGCGGGGGAGGGGGGCTCTATGTAAGGAAGGTAGGCAAAGCCGGTGTTCTAACGATATGGTTCCTCCTATCGATATGGTTCCCCCCTGACTGCGCAGGCGCAATCCGAGCCAACGGAAATCTCCGAGCCTGAACAGCTGTTCATCGGCTGTAGACAGGCTCGCTCCCGATGCTTGGTTATACACGCCGCCGAGGCTTGGTTATACACGCCGCTCTATACAGCAAGGGGCGGATGTGATATTGAGCAGTGCTTTTTTGCTTGGTTAAACACATCGCTCTATACAGCAAGGGGCGGATGTGATATTGAGCAGTGCTTTTTTGCTTGGTTAAACACACCGCTCTATACAGCAAGGGGCGGATGTGAGACGTGTATTGTATTGAGGAAACCATGCCCCAAAAAAGCACTGCTCAATATCACATCCGCCCCTTGCTGTATAGAGCGGTGTGTTTAACCAAGCAAAAAAGCACTGCTCAATATCACATCCGCCCCTTGCTGTATAGAGCGGCGTGTGGAACCAAGCATCAAAGCACTGCTCAATATCACATCAGCCTCCACCCCTTTTTCTGCCCCTTGCTGCGGCGTGTAGTATAGAGCGGCGTGTCAATATCACATTAGTCTCCGCCCCTTTTTCCGCCCCTTGCTGCGTGGCGTGCATCATCGGGAGCAGGGCCGCCATCAGGGGGGTACAGGCAGTACACCGACAGCACCCCCCCCTTCTCAATTCGTGGCGGCCCCCCCCCACTTCTCAATTTGCGGCGGCTCCAGGGGGCCCATGCCTGAAGTTGTGTAAGGGGTAGGGTGACCACGTGTCCTGGATTGCCCGGGACACATTCATTCCAGGACAATACAATGTCCCAGAATAAAACTGACACAGCCACAGGCCGCCACATCACCACTTTACTCATTGACAGTACTCGTCCTGGCCGGGAATGCCTGGAGGAGCACAATCCCGCCCCCTGCTTGTAATTGGAGAAATCATAAATCCCGCCTCTTGTGTCCAATCCCTGTGCTGTGATTCGTTACAGCACAAGCTGATTTTTGGGAAGGGAGGGGGGGGTGTCCCTGAATGGTAGTTTGAAAATGTGGTCACCCTCAGTGGCGGCTGGTGCTCAAAATATTTGGGGGGGGGGGGGGCGCAAACAAACTGAAAAAAAAAAAAAAAAAATCAATTGTTGCCACTGTGCGCATTAAACACAGCCACTGTGCCAAACGCCACCAGTTTGCCCCCCCCAAATGCAGCCAGTTTGTCCCCAAATGCAGCCAGTTTGTCCCCAAATGCAGCCAGTTTCCCCCCAAATGCAGCCAGTTTTCCCCCCAAATGCAGCCAGTTTCCCCCCAAAATGCAGACAGTTTCCCCCCAAAATGCAGACAGTTTCCCCCCAAATGCAGACAGTTTCCCCCCAAAATGCAGACAGTTTCCCCCCCAAATGCAGACAGTTTCCCCCCAGCCCTGCACTTATCTTCCTCGGGTCAACGCTGTCCTTCTCCCGTCCTCGATGTCTTCTCCCGTCCTCGATGTCGCTTCAGCCAATCAGGTTACCGGTAACCAGACCCGGTGAACCTGATTGGCTGAAACGCCTGTCGGTGTTAACCTAGGAACGCACAGCCCGTGCGTCCCCTGGTTAACTATTTGAAAGCCGATTGCAGCCCTCAGGCTGTAATCGGGAAACCTATCAAAGCCGCTGGCTCTGATAGGCACTTCCAAACACCAACCAACCGCTGTTATTCAGATGGCCGGCGCTCAACAGGGGGCCGGCCATCAGAATAGTGGGCGGCAGCGGCGGCGACAATACATAGGTTCATGCAATGCATGAACCTATGTATTGTAGTGAGTGACGGACGCAGGAGCAAGAGGGGGCGGTGCTCCTGCGCCCACTCTGGACGCACCGCCACTGGTCACCCTAGTAAGGGGTCCCAAAATTCCTGATGGCGGCCCTGATCGGGAGCGAGCACGTTTACAGCTGACGAACAGGTGTTCAGGCTCGGAGATTTCCGTGGCCTCCGACTGCGCAGGCGCTGTCGAGGTCGGACACTATCCGATAGGGGAACCAGCTCGACAAGACACCGGCTTCCCTCAAGCAGCTGTGTATGTAATCTGAGCTTCAGATTTTTTATTTTTTTTTTCATTATGGTAGACAAGGAGAGGGCCTACAGCGCCACCTGTTTGCTGAAAATAGTAAATGTGGAATGTTCAAATTAAATATTTCCCATATCTACCCTCCAGGGTTTCCAACTGTCAGTAAATCTAAAAACAGTTAGTAAAATCCGTAATTTTTGCATCTGTCCAGTAATTTCAGTTAGGCTACTTTCACACTGAAGCACTGGCGGTATAGTGGCGCTATTTTTAGCGCTGCTATGCCGTCGTTTTTGCCGCGATTTGCAGGGCGCTAGCGGGATGATTTTAACCCCTGCTAACAGCCGAAAAAGGGTTAAAAAACGCCTCTTTGCGGCGTTTTGGAGGCGCTACCCCATTGATTTCAATGGGCAGGGGGCGCTATAGGAGCGGGTATTTTTACCACTCCTAACTAGGGTGCCCACGTGTCCCGGATTGCCCGGGACTGTCCCGCAATTGACATGTCTGTCCTGGGTCCCGGGCACCTTCATTCCGGGACAATACAATGTCCCGGAATGAAATAGAGGACACAGCCACCCCCTATTAACTAATAACTAAATTTCCGGAACTGGTTGCTAGGGCCAGCGCTGCCTGGCATCTTACAACCAGTGACAATTTACTCTCAGACAGTGAGACCGGGAGCAAGGCCTGCGCCTAGTGCAGCACTGCTGTCCCCCACCCACCTCGGCACCTCCTCCTTCTCCGGCACCCAGCGGAAGCGGAAAGCAGCAGGGACTGGTGTGATCTTCACTCTCCAGATAGTGACGCCACTCCTTTCCTTCTACGCACGCGGCTCATGCAGAGGGAGTGACAGCGGCACTGCATCTGGTGGCAGGCTATGGGTGGCAAGCGGCACTGCATCTGGTGGCAAGTGGCACATTCACCTGACAAATAACCCGCCGCCAAATTCCCCATCAACCCCCGGGACTAAATTTCCCCCCGCCCCCCCTCATCTTTCTTTAAGGGGAAGGTGAGAGAGGGGGTGTGTCCCTGAATAGCAGTTTGGAAATGTGGTCACCCTATTCCTAACGTGCCTCAAAGATGCGGCTTGCAGGAGTTTTTTTTACCCTCCTGCCAGCGCACCGCTCCGGTGTGAAAGCCCTCGGGGCTTTCACACTGGACACAAAGGAGCGGCTTTTTCGGTGGCGCATTGCAGGCGCTATTTTTAGCGCAATAGCGCCTCAGTGTGAAAGGGGCCTTACAGACATAATGGACATTCATGGACAGATGCAAAAATTCCGGATTTTACAAACTGTTTGTAAATTTACTGACATTTGGCAACCCTGGCACCCTCTGAACCTCAGAAATAAAAGACATAAGAAGATGCCCCGTGTTCCTTTTTATTTCTGGAAAGTAAATCTATGTTGTTGTATCTGAAATGGCACCTCTAATGCAACCCCCCCCCCCCCAAAAAAAAATAAAAATAATCAATGCATATAAAACTGCTCTGAAAAGTGGATTTCGGGCACGACAGATCCAGCGCAGAAGGCGGAGCCTGCCTGACCTACAGGAAAGGTACCAATCAGAGACCTCTACCATCTCATCCTGATTTTGTGGTCAGCCATGGCTGTCCTCTAAGCATCAATATTGATGCAACCCTCCCCCCCACTCAGATATCGGACTGATATTGGGTCTCTGGCAGACGTGCGCTGGGATGACATCACGGAATGTGTAGATGGCAATCACTAATATTATCCCAGCAGCGCGCACGCTCTCCTGCCGTCCCCGGGGGGACAGAGGACACGGTGTAATTAGATTGCAGGCTGCATCCAGAGATTACATCACCGATGCTTCTTATCCACCAAAGCCTGCCGGGTCTCTGAGGCCGCATTCCCACTATTAAAGGCACACCGGTTGGACGCAACACGTTTATGTGCATTAAAAATGCGCTGCGTTATCAACAAAAACTCCTAAATCTTTATTTTCCAACACACAGATGAAGGTGCGTTATGGTGCAATTTAAGATGCGTGACGTCACAGTGAAATTCCCTGCGCAGCAGATCACGTTCTCGCCCCTGGACCTCCTCTGTAACTCAAAACACGCAACCTGTAGAATTTTTTTTTTTTTTAAACGCCGCCTATAGAGATTTTTAAGGGTCAAAAGTTTGTCGCCATTCCACGAGCGGGCGCAACTTTGAAGCGCGTGACATGTTGGGTATCAATTTACTCGGCGTAACATTATCTTTCACAATATAAAAAATAAATAAAAAATTGGGCTAACTTTACTGTTGTCTTTTTTTTTTTTTATTAAAAAAAAAAGTTTTTTTTCCCCCAAAAAAATGCGCTTGTCAGACCGCTGCGAAAATACGGTGTGACATAAAGTATTGCAACGACCGCCATTTTATTCTCTAGGGTGTTAGAAAAAAAATATATATATATATATATTGTTTGGGGGTTCTAAGTAATTTTTCTAGCCCAAAAAACTGTTTTTAAATTGTAAACACCAAATCTCAGAAAGAGGCTCGGTCCTTAACCACTTAGCCCCGGACCATTTTGGCTGGTTAAAGACCAGGCCACTTTTTGCGATTCAGCACTGAGTCGCTTTAACTGACAATTGCGCGGTCGTGCGACGTGGCTCCCAAACAAAATTAACGTCCTTTTTTTCCCCACAAATAGAGCTTTCTTTTGGTGGTATTTTATCACCTCTGCGGTTTTTATCTTTTGCGCTATAAACAAAAATAGAGCGACAATTTTGAAAAAAAATACAATATTTTTTTATTTTTTGCTATAATAAATATCCCCAAAAATATATTTAAAAAAAATCATTTTTATTCCTCAGTTTAGGCCGATATGTATTCTTCTACATATTTTTTGAAAAAAAAAATCACAATAAGCGTTTATTAATTGGTTTGCGCAAAAGTTATAGTGTCTACAAAATAGGGGATAGATTTATGGCATTTTTATTAATATTTTTTTTTTATTACTAGTAATGGCGGCGATCAGCGATTTTTATCGTGACCGCGACGTTATGGCGGACAAATCGGACACTTTTGACACATTTTTGGGACCATTGTCATTTTTACAGCGATCAGTGCTATAAAAATGCACTGATTACTGTGTAATCGTGACTGGCAGTGAAAGGGGTTAACCTGTAGGGGGCGTTGTAGGGGTTAGGTGTGCCCTAGTGAGTGATTCCTACTGTTAGGGGGGTGTGGCTTGGCATGACATGTCACTGATCGCTGTTCCAGATGACAGGGAACAGACGATCAGTGACACTGCCACTAGGAAGAACGGGGAAAGGTTTGTTTGTGGGTCCCGCGGGCGCAGTCATGGAGCTTCGGACCGAGTCGCGAGCGTGTGACCCACGGGCAGGTTCTTAAAGGGGACGTACCTGTACGCCCGTGTGCCTGTCTGTGCCATTCTGTTGACATACAGCGTCGTGCGGCGGTCCTTAAATGGTTAAAGAGGAAGTAAACCCTGATGGGTTTTATTTCCTCTTTTTCTACCTGAAAACCCTGCAAATGAAAAGCATAATGGGCTAGTATGCATCGCATACTAGCCCATTATGTGACACTTACCTGCGAAAGAATCCAGCGATGTCCCCTGTGTAAGCAGCGTCCATCTTCTGTCCCCTCTTCCTTCCGGGCTGTGGACTCCGGCTCTGTGAGCCGCGTGACGTCACTCCCGCGCATTCGCACGCGAGCCGCCATTCACGGCACCGGCTGGGGAAGAAGCGGCACTTCGTTTTGTTTCTTCCCCGCGCATGCGCCGTTGGGATTTGCGGCGAACTACACGTGAAATATCTCCTAAACGGCGCACGTTTAGGAGATATTTCCACTACCTATAGGTAAGCCTTATTCTAAGGCTTACCTATAGGTAGAAGTAGTCAAACATGGTTTACAACCACTTTAAAGTGGAGTTCCACCCAGAATTGTTATTTTTCACAAAAAAATTCCCCAAAAAAAATAAAAATAGAAAAAAAAAATTTTTTTTTTTTTTTTTTTTATATACTCACCCGAAATACCTGTTGCTATGCAGAAGTCCGTAATCTGCCTCTTCCGTAACCGCGGTCTGTCTTCTTCCCCATCCTCTTCTAGTTAGGATGACCACATTTTTAAACTACCATTCAGGGACACCCTCCCTTCCCAAAAATCAGCTTGTGCTGTAACGAATCACAGCATAGTGATTGGACACAAGAGGCGGGATTTATGATTTCTCCAATCACAAGCAGGGGGCGGGGATTGTGCTCCTCCAGCCATTCCCGGCCAGGAGAAGTACTGTCAGTGAGTAAAGCGGTGATGTGGCGGCCTTTTTTGGGGGCATCAGATTGGCCCCGGGGGGGGGGGGGTGGCTGTGTCAGTTTCATTCCGGGACACTGTATTGTCCTGGAATGAAGGTGCCCGGGACAGACCTGCAAAATGGGCAATCCGGGACAAGTGGTCACCCTACTTCTAGTGAATGGGGCGCGCTGTGCTTTCTGGGAACTGTGTGTAATGCCAGAGAGCAGCCGCCCATTCACAAGTCGGCGCGAGACTCGCGTATGCGCAGTAGGAAACGGGCTGTTTCCCTTAGTGTGGATGGCGGCGCCGGGACCTGCACCGAACGAGGGATCGGCATCGGGGGGGGCCATCAGCGCGGGAGAGTAGGACAGGTAAGTGTCCTTATTAACCACTAGGGGTCCGCGCTATAACCGAATGACGGCTACAGCGCAGACCTAGAATGCCAGGAGGCCGTCAACCGACGTCCTCCTCTTTCCTCGTTTCCCGCGTGCGCAACGGGGAACTTCTGTGCCCGCCGCGTCACGCGGGTGCCGATGCGCGTGCCTGGTGGCCGCGATGTCCACCAGGTACCCGCGATCGGCATTTACAGAGCCAGGGACGTGGATCTCTGTGTGTAAACACAGAAATCCACGTCCTGTCAGGAAAAGGAGACCGATGGTGTGTCCCTTGTACATAGGGACACAGATCGGTCACCTCCCCCAGTCAGTCCCCTCCCCCTACAGTAAGAATCACTCCCTTAGGCACACTTAACCCCTTCCTCGCCCCTAGTGGTTAACCCCTTCACTGACAGTATCATTTTTACAGTAATCAGTGCATTTTTATAGCACTGATCGCTGTAAAAATGACAATGGTCCCAAAATGGTGTCAAAAGTGTCCGATGTGTCCGCCATAATGTCGCAGTCACAATAAAAATCGCTGATCGCCGCCATTACTAGTAAAAAAAAATTATATTTAAAAAATGCTATAAAACTACCCCCTATTTTGTAGACGCTATAACTTTTGTGCAAACCAATCAATAAACGCTTATTACGATTTTTTTTTTTACCAAAAATATGTAGAAGAATACGTATCGACCAAAACTGAGGAAAAATATATAAAAAAAATAAAAATGGGATATTTATTATAAAAAAATGTTGTGTTATTTTCAAAATTGTCGCTCTTTTTTTTGTTTATAGCGCAAAAAATAAAAACCACAGAGGTGATCAAATACCACCAATAGAAAGCTCTATTTGTGGGAAAAAAAGGACGTCAATTTTGTTTGGGAGCCACGTCGCACAACCGCGCAATTGTCATTCAAAACATGACTGCGCTGAAAGCTGAAAATTGGCCTGGGCAGGAAGGGGTTTAAGTGCCCAGTAAGCAAGTGGTTAAAAGTCAGCAGCTACCGTGTTAGTAGCTGCTGACTTTTAAAAAAAGAAAAAAATTTGCGGCTGGAGCTCCGCTTTAAGTGGTTAAAAACGTAGAAAGCTCAGCAAAAAGCTCTGCAGAATCGCTCAAAAGCAACCTGCATAGATGTGAATCGAGCCCAATTGGGATTCTGTTTTTGTTTTTTTTACAAAAATATGTAGCAGAATACATATTGGCCTAAGTGCCGGCTCACACAGGGGCAGCGCGACTTTGCAAGGCGACTTCAGCGCGACTTGGAGCAACTTACAACGCGACTTTTAAGCCTCGTACACACGGTCGGACTTCAAACAAACTTTTCTGTGGATTTTTGTCCGAAGGGAGTTGGCCGGGCACACCCATAGCATACACACGGCAGGACTTTTCTGCAAACTTTCCCAAAACTTTTCCAACATCACGTGTTTTTTCTGCTGCTCTTTACCGCCACCCTTTGGTCAACTTCTGCTATTGTTGGTTGATTTTAACATTGGTTCCGGGCATGCTTATTTGTCCATCGGACAAAAGTCCGATGGTTTTCTGTACACACGGTCGGACTTTACTCCATCGGACTTTTGTTGGCGAAAAGTTTGTCCGTTTGCAGACCGAACATTTGTCCGATGAAAACCAAAAAAGTTTGTCCGATGGAGCGTACACACGGTCGGATTTTTTGTCAAACTTGCTCATTTTGAAGTTTGTTGGCAAAAAGTCCGACCGTGTGTATGGGGCTTAAGTCGCCTCCAGGACAGGCGACTTTGGCTGTGGCCAATCAGAGAATAATCAGCTCTGTGGGAGGGAGGGGGGAGGGGTTTGCCTGGGTTAACTATTTTCTCTTCCTGTAAAGTCGCTTGCACTAAGATGGACATCTGACTTTGGGGGCGACTTCCATTGAAATCTATGGGAACAAGTCACCTAGAAGTCGCCTTGAAGTAGTACAGGAACCTTTTCTGAAGTCGGAGCGACTTCAGTAGTGTGAATTAATTAACCACTTAGCCCCGGACCATTTTGGCTGTGTAAAGACCAGACCACTTTTTGCGATTCGGCACTGCGTCGCTTTAACTGACAATTGCACGGTCGTGCGACGTGGCTCCCAAACAAAATTTACGTCCTTTTTTTCCCCACAATTAGAGCTTTCTTTTGGTGGTATTTGATCATCTCTGCGGTTTTTATTTTTTGCGCTATAAACAAAAATAGAGCAACAATTTTGAAAAAAATTTAATTTTTTTAACTTTTTGCGATTATAAATATCCCCCAAAAATATATAAAAAAACAAAATTTCTTTCTCAGTTTAGTCCGATACGTATTCTTTTACATATTTTTGGTAAAAAAAAAACGCAATCGGGGTTTATTGATTGGTTTGCGCAAAAGTTATAGCGTCTACAAATAGGGGTATAGTTTTATGGCATTTTTATAATTTTTTTTTTTTTTTTACTAGTAATGGCGGCGATCAGCAATTTTTTTTTTGTGACTGCGACATTATGGCGGACACATCGGACACTTTTGACACATTTTTGGGACCATTGTCATTTTCACAGCGATCAGTGCTATAAAAATGCACTGATTACTGTGAAAATGACACTGGCAGTGAAGGGGTTAACCACTAGGTGGCGCTGTAGGGGTTAAGTGTACCCTGATGACTGTTTCTTACTGTAGGGGGGATGGGCTGTGTGTCACATGACACGGATCTCCGCTCCGAGTACACGGAACCGAGATCACTGTCACTAGGCAGAGCGGGGAGATGACGTGTTTACACAAGCATCTCCCCGCTCTATACCTCCGTGAGACGATCGCGGGGATCCCCGCGGTGATCGAGTCCGTGGGACCCGCGGTCCATCTCACGCGGAAGGCAGCAGGGTCGTGAGCGTGCGTGTGACCCCCACGTCAGGTAGTTAAAGGGCCACGTACAGGTACGTGATTGTGCCTGTACGAGACATTCTGTCAACGTATATCTACAGGAGGCGGTCGGCAAGTGGTTAAGACGGCTCTCATTCACTTCAATGGAATTTCTCATGTCGCACGACTTGCGGGGAGACACAAGTGGGATCCCAAGTCGCTGTAGTGTGAACCGCCACTAAATTGAGGTTTTCATTGGATATGTTTTATAACAGAAAGTTAAAAATATATATTTTGTCGCTCTTTTTTTTCTTTGTTTATAGCGGAAAAAATTAAAACCGCAGAGGTGATCAAATACCACCAAAAGAAATCTCTATTTGTGGGGTGGGAAAAAATACATACATTTTGTTTGGGTATAACGTCGCACGACCGCGCAACTGTCAGTTAAAATAACGCATCGCAAAAAAAAGGCCTGGTCATGAAGGGGGTAAATCTTCTGGAGGGGAGGTGGATAACTGAGTGAAAGTCTGTCCCATATTTGATGATAGATCTGTCTCACACCTGTCTCACACCTGTCTCATCTGATCAATGTGTCTTCTCTCCTCCTGGAGAGTAGCCCAGCCAGTGCCTCCAGGTGTGACTGCAATCAGTGCTCAGGGGGGGCGGAGCTTCCTCTACAGGTAGGACAGGTGAGGGATCAGGTGAAGAGGAGGGGAGGAGCAGCACAGGTGGTAAGGAAATAGATAGGTAAAGTGGGCGGGGCAGCAGAGGACACAGGTGAGAGTTCTGCCGTCACATCCAGGAAGAGGGGGATGGGGATGTCTGCTACCGGAGGAGACACCTAAATCACAGACAGGTAATATCACCTGATACTCCGAACCTGGAGGGACCCTGCAATCTGATTGTTATATAAAGAGGATCCCTGTGTGTTCTATTCCATGTTACACCGTCCAGAGATGATATCTTGTTATGTTGTACGTTGTTACATTTTGTGTTGTTTATATGTCCTTTCATTTTATTGGCTTTTTAACTGGTGATTTCCCCGCCGCTGTGCCCCAAGTGCCGCCGCTGTGCCCCCCGCTGTCTGCCCGGCACTTACCTTGTCTCGGGTGGGCAGCGGGTGATGGCGAGCGGTTTCCGGTGTCCTCCATTTCTTCCCCCGATGTCTTCTCCCACCCACTCCTCCTCTGCTATGATTGGACGCCTTTATAGGTGTCCAATCACAGCGCCTGTCGTTTCAGACAATCAGGTGACGGGTAACACAGACCCGGTGCACCTGATTGGCTGAAAGGGGGTTTAATGTTAGCAAAGCGTATTCCTTCGCTTTGCTAAAACGCAGTGTTGCGCCCGCTTCTCACATTTTTGGGCGCCGCTGTAATTCAGGTGCCTGACAAGGGCCGGGACACCTTTTTAATAGGGGGTGTCAGCAGTGACGATAGATAGATGATGCATCTATCTATGGTAAATAGAGCAGTGACAGGAAAGGGGGGTGGTGCTCCTGTGCCCTTTATGGATGCACCGCCGCTGGGGCACAGTGGCTGAGTTTTTGATGTTTTTTTTTTTCTTTTCAGAATTTTTCAGTTTGTTTGTCAACTTTATAAATGGATTAATATTATTTGTTGTTATGATTGTTTGTTTGTTATATTATTTGTGGTGTTTGTTGTTATTATAATAATATTACACACAGACCCTTTTTTTTTTTCTGCCTACCTTCTCTTGCAGGGGTAAAGGCACACCGTGCCACATGCCAGTACCCTCCCGGTATAAGAGGTTGAGCGGTGTTCTTGCAATTTTGGGTCCTGCAGTGAGTTACCCCCCCTTCCGTTGGTTCTCGTCCCCAGAATGTAAGGAAAAGTCTATCTGTCCCCGGAAAGAAGGCCAATGTCCAGACAGTGTTTAAACTCCAACAAATGAGTTTATTTTCTTTGCTTGAAACAAATTGGGGAAAAAGGTTGAAGACAGCAATAGGATTAGGTAGGGAGGTAGGTTCAGGCATGCGGCACCCAGTCACCCCATTCTCCACTCAAACCTGAGTGGGCATCGCTCACCCGGATAGATCCCTCTCACAGTTCCAGCAGCCGGAGTGACATAACACTTTAGTTTTAGTCCCCTTCACGGACAAGTTCAGAAGATCCTCTGCCACAGAATCCTTTAGTTCCTGAATTTAGAACTTCCTAACGCCTGTAGATTATTAGAGACCATAGGTGCCAATGGGGCACACTACAGGAGCTATACTGCAACTCACAAATCCTTCCCTCTGATAGGCAACCAGGCCTCTCCGAGACAGTGACTTCCTTCACCGATCCATCGGACAGTTCCTCCCCTGGTTTCCTCTGTTTCAGAGCGGGCCACCCTCCCTCAGGTTCCCTGGGACTCCAGTGGGTTGGTTTGTAGACCCAGTTGAAGGTACTGGGCCTACCTGGAACTCTGCAGCCTCGGGCTGAAGGTGCCCAAAACTCCTCGACCAGTTAACGCGCCCCCCGGCCAGCAAGGCCAAAGGGCACGACTTCGCCACCATGGGTCCTCCTTGGAATCCCACCCGGCACACCACACCAGATCATGGCGTCTGCCCTTTATGTACCCTCTCCGGGCATGCATAGCAGGCAAAACCCGCCCGCCGCAGGTAGCCGAGAGAGGACACCCAATCGCACCACAACGCCCCCTGTGGTTTTCCTCAAGACCTGGGCAACAGCGCCACCCGCAGCTCAAGGGGGAACTATACTCCAGGCAACATTACAACAGAGCAGAGTCCAAACTAAACAGAATTGGAGAACCTGAGCTAAACTTTTGCTCAGGCTGCCCTTAAATTTAGAGCATAGCGACTCCAATTTTGGGGGGTCCGCTACATTATTAATAACTGGGAGCCAATTGCAGCACATGACACAGAAGCCATATTGCCTCTGCATTTAAAGTGGTGGTCCACCTGGGGGGCAAAAAATAAAAGTCAGCAGCTACAAATCCTGCATCTGCTGACTTTTTTAATATATGGACACTTACCTGTCCTGGGTGCCTGCGATGTCTGTCTGTACCCCAGTCGATTTTTGGATTGGCTGTTGGGTGCTGCTGCTGCCGCCTCCATTTGTCGTAAGGGAAACCCGCAGTGAAGCCTTTTGGCTTCACAGCTGGTTCCCTACTGCGCATGCACGAAAGTGCGCTGCGCTTTCAAATTTGGCTCGGCAGTGGGGGAAGGAGAAGGGGGGGCTGAACTTCCGAGGGATGGTGACAACTCACAGAAGTGGGAAAGGGGACCTGTCAAAAGGTACTGTTGCCCCCCCACTCCCCTCTGAAAGGTGCCAAATGTGGCATCTGAGGTAGGGTGACCACATTTCCAAACTACCATTCAGGGACACCCTCCCTTCCCAAAAATCAGCTTGTGCTGTAACGAATCACAGCACAGTGATTGGACACAAGAGGTGGGATTTATGATTTCTCCAATCACAAGCAGGGGGTGGGGATTGTGCTCCTCCAGGCATTCCCGGCCAGGACAAGTACTGTCAGTGAGTAAAGCGGTGATGTGGCGGCCTTTTTTGGGGGCATCAGATTGGCCCGGGGGGTGGCTGTGTCAGTTTCATTCCGGGACACTGTATTGTCCTGGAATGAATGTGCCCGGGACAGACCTGCAAAATGCGGGACTGTCCCGGGCAATCCGGGACACGTGGTCGCCCTAATCGGAGGGGGGTGGGGATGCAGATCAGCGGAAGTTCCACTTCCATTTATTTACCTGAGCCCAATCTTGATCCAGCACTGTCCACAAAAGTAGCAGCACTGTCCCTCTCGGATCACTGACAGCAATGGCAGCCATTGGCTCCTGTCAATCACAGTCAGCGAGGAGGGAACCAGGGCGGGGCTGAGCCTGCACTCTGTGTGTCAATGGACACACGCAGAGCCAGCTCTGGAGCAAGCCCGCACGAGTGCCCCCACAGCAAGCGGCTTGCAATGGTGGGCGCTCGGTGGAGGGGGAGGAGCCAGGAGCACCAGCGGGGAACCCAAGAAGAGGAAGAGGATCGGGGCTGCTCTGTGCAAAACTATTACACAGAGCAGTTAAAGGGGAGTTCCAGCCTTTTTTTTTTTTTTTTTTTTTTTTATAGTTTATTAAAAGTCAGCAGCTACAAAAAGTGTAGCTGCTGGCTTTTTAATAAACATAGACTTACCTGTTCCACTGGACACAGCGACGTGCCGCCCGGAGCTCCGCTCCTCTCCCCCCCCCCTTCTCCGCCAGCGCCTCCATTCAAAGTGTGGGCACCCGGCCGTGACAGCTTTCGGCTTCACGGCCGGGCACTCACTGCGCATGCGCGAACAGCGCAGCACTCTCTGAGTGGACAGGCGATCGCCTGTGTGTGTTTTTTAATAACCATACTCATCTGCTCTGTGTAATGGTTTTGCACAAAGCAGCCCCGATCCTCCTCCACCAGTACTCTGCGCTCCTCTCCTCTGCTGGGTGCCCCCCCCCCCCCCAGCAAGCTGCTTGCTATGGGGGCACTTCTGCATGCTTGCTCCTGAACCCCTGCTCTGTGTGTCCATTGACGCACAGAGCAGGGCTCGGCCTCACCCCCTGCTTCCTGCTCACTGGCTGTGATTGACAGCAGCAGGAGCCAATGAGGACAGAGTGGAGAGCCTCTGCTCTCGTAGACATCGCTGGATCGAGATCAGGCTCAGGTAAGTATTAGGAGGAGCTGGGGGAAATCTGCAAATAGAACCGTTTTTTATTTTTTTACTTTCATGCCTAGAAAACACCTTCAGCCTTTAGAACTCCATTTTCTGGGTTTATAATCGCTTTAAAGTGGAATTTCGCTGAAAATGTAAAGTCCCGCTGGTTCGCTCCCTTCCCTCATCAGGAACTGCTCCCTCTTCCACAATCCTTGCCTGGACAAGGACAGTGTTCCTTGCCCTGCCTTCTCCCGTTCCAGGAGGCTGCAGGACCATTCACTATGTGCTGCATGACCTCGCACATGCGTAGTGGTGGAGTCATTTGTGGTTCCTCAGGAAGCCATAGCTGATTCTCGTCTCCACGATGGAGGTGCCAGCAACCTGCAGAAGTGAGAAGAAGTCGGACAACGCTGGACCCCAGGCACTGCTAAGCAGTGGCGGTGCATCCATAAGGGGCGCATGGGCGCCGCCCCCTCTCTCCTGGCACCGTTCTGTTACCATAGATAGATTCATGCATTGCATGAATCTATCTACGGTCGCCACTGACACCCCCCTATTCAGGTGCCCGGCCCCTTTTCGGGCACTTGAATTACAGCTGCAGGGTTTTTTTTGGAAGCACCTGATTAGAGCAATAGGCGCACAAAAAGGTTAACAGCGGGCGCCATGCTGGGCGTTCGCTGTTTACTCAGCTGTGTGTTAGCAAAGTGAAGGAATTCGCTTTGCTAACACTGAACCTCCTCTCAGCCAATCAGGTTGCCGGATCTGTTACCTGTCACCTGATTGTCTGTCTGTCTGAAACGTCAGGCACTGTGATTTGGATGCCTGAGAGAGGACGGAAGAAGACATGGAGGACGTGTAGGAGACCACCGCTGACCCGCTGCGAGACAGGTAAGTGCCGGGCAGCATTTGATGGGGTACAGTAGCGGCCATTGATGGGCACACTGGCAACATTTGATGGGCACAGTGTTGGCAATTTATGGGCACAGTGGCTGCAATTGTGTTTTTTTTTTTTTTTTTTTTTTATCCATGTTCAATGTGCACCCCCCAAAAAATATTGAGCACCAGCTGCCACTGCTGCTAAGTATTTGCTTTTGAAAAATCAGCACCTGCAGTCTATCCAGGATTTGTATAGAGTATTTGTAGCTGCCAACTTTAATTTTTTAATTTTTTTTTTTAAATAGAACTGAAGTTCCTCTTTAAAGTACACCTAAGGGGCCATCGGGAGGTGGCATTAAGGGGTAATACTGCTAGTATTTCGTTCAAATGGCAGGCCTTGGTGAAATTTGAAGGGCTCTTGTATGGAATTAATTAATTTGAGAATGTTTTGACAACCAAACGAGAACCCTACTGTGTATGGCCAGCTTTAGTCAGGCATGGGCTGAGTTCAACCAATGGACAAAAACCCATCAACTGAAGGCCTGCTTCCCCCAGAACCCAAAAGTCACTGGTGACAAAGAGGAAGGCGTGTTCCTGCCTGAGAATAATACATTTCTGCCCTGTCCATGGGGACTCTACCCAATGGTGACCCAGCTCCATCCAAAGGTAAAAAGAAAAATCCAGAATTCTGCTGCCGTGCCTTGACCTGATGGAGCTTCACACTGTGCCCCCTTTAGACCTCCACTTAGCATGTAGCAGGGCCTATCTTGTCTTATCCTTGTGTAACAACCGGTCCTCTTTCTCCTCTGTCTTTGGCTCGCTCACAGGAGAAAAAGGCACACAGTCCCCACCATGCCCGTACCCCCTGGTTTACAGAAGTTAAGCACACTTCTTTTCACTTGCAGGTCTTGCAGCAGGGTTCCCTTCAAAGCTGGTTTCTGTCCCTGGAATGTAAGGACAAAAGTCTCTATACCCCAAGTAACTCCAAGGTCCACACCAGTAGCCACTCCAACGTAGAGTTTATTTTTCCTTATGCAGGAACATCCACAAAGTTAGGGAGAAGAGAAAGGTGTTAGGAAGACAGATCAGTTCAGACACTCTTGGCTTCTTCGCCACTCGATCCTGAGTGGGTATAGCTCACCCGGATAGTCACCTAAGGGCACTAGCAGCAGGCGTGTAAATCGAACAGTCTATTAGATTCCCTAATGGATGCCTTCAGGAGATCCTCTGCCACAGAATCTATAGTGTCCCAAACCTCCTACTGGTCCCGTTGTTTAGATCCCTTTTTCCGGATGGATGACATCCCTCCAGATTTACTGGGCCCCTTCCTTCACTGTGATCTCTCACCAGTCCTTCGGAACGGTCCTCCCCTAGCCTCCTCTTCCAGAAACGGGTCCCCTGGCAAGGCGGCACCCTGGGATTACTCCTCCCGAAGTGGGCTCCAGCCAAAGGTGCTGGGCCCAGGGCTGAAGTTGCAGTCCCAGGACTAAACGTGCCTGGGACTGAGGCGCACGTGGCCCCATAGCCTGGAAGGCCATGCACTTGAACTTGGACCATAGGTTCTCCCTCCAGGCATGGGCCCCGGGAATTGCTCCCTCTCCAATGGCGTCTGCTCCTTTTGTACCCTGTCCCGGCATGCACAGCAGGTAGACCACGCCCACTGCACGGCTGCCGAGAGAGGACACCAAATCGCTACTCCATCACCTGTGGTTCAACCCCCGAGTACAAGTGACAGCGCCACCCATACTTCTTAGGGGAACTGCACACCAGGTAAAACAGCAACAAGGCAGAGTCCAGCAAATTGAAAGATTCGAGCCAAACTACCACTCGAATCACCCCTAAATTTAGCATAGCAATCCCTAAATTTAGGACCCCCGCTAAACTTGTATTGGGAGGGAATACCCACACATGTTAATAGGATATGGATGTCTATGGAAATTGCCACAGTCTACTAACAGCACAAATAACTGTTCTTCAGCACAGGTATAGGCTATCCAAGAGATATTTTAGAGTAAACTGGATATCCAGCATCAGAAGACCAGTACGGGTCTATGCGCATTGCACACATGCTCAAATTCCTAAGTGAACGAGCAACGTTGGATGTGCTGGTCCACTTTGTCACTAGCATGTGCATACCAATTAGCTATTTAAACTGGTCTGTTACTATGAGCAGCTTTTGAAGGGTATTCAGCTTGTTTCTGAGTATCTGCTTACCTGTGCATGACCTGGCTTGCCTTTTTGGCCTTCGCTTTTGTCCTGCCTCAGCTCTGTTCACTTGATTACTCTGACCCCGGGCTGTTTACTGGACTCGTCTTTGCCTGCTGACTTTGTACGGCTTTGCCCAGCTGTTACTGACCTTGGCCTGCTTCCTGGACTTGCTCTGCCAGCCGATTTGGTCCCTCACTGCCCGGTTGTTGCCTACCGCTGCATGTCTCCTGGCCCTGCTTCTGTCTCCTGCTCTGGTGCCAAGCTGTTTCTGCGACTACCAGTGAGTACTGACCAATGTTCTACGCCTGTATGCAGTTCCCAGCTGTACATAGAAGCAGGCTTCAGTATTTCTCCTAGCAAGTAGAGCCTTTGCAGGAGTCCTCTGCCAGGATATAGAGAAGAGTCCTCAGTTACTTCAGTTTCCTTGGGTTATGCCATGACTCCCCCCATTCCTATCCAAGTTTTACATCAGCAAAAAAAGATACCCTTAGAGCCAGTAAGAGAGAAGAAAATACTATGTGCCTGACTGTGTGTGCTGCCCTGGGGTATGGGACCATTTAATACCAGTGGCCCCTGTAGTGTTAGAGCTCTATTGCATTCATGTCAGCTGACATGGAGACTATTGAGTAATTGGCTGAGCTGGCTTGATTCATTCATTGGAATGAAGGGAGAGAGACGGCCTGTAGATGGAATTCGGCCCTCTTAAAGTTTGAGCCTCAAGGCCATAGGCTTATAGATTGTTTTACTTGCCATATAAAGAATTATGGAAAGTGTCTACAGATGTGACGTGAAGACACTTTCCATAATTCTTTATATGGTGAGTAAACCATCTATTTTGGTCTCTTTATGGGATAGAAAACATATCTGCAAGGCCCGAGGACTCCTCCCGTCAGCTAAATTTCTGTAAAAAGCTTAATAAAGACACTTGCATATGGTTATGAAAAGTCCTGCACGTACCCCAGCTATGCCCTTCAAATATACATGTACGAGGACAAGATGGAGTCTACGTGCACAGAAGATCTATACAATGTCATAGACCTTATGAAATGAATCTTCCAATCTTTAACGGTGAAGGGCCGTGGTCAGGCTGGGGTGTATGAATTGGCCTGGAAAGTCGGAGGCGGTTTCCAAAGAGATTAAAAAGGGATAAAAGCTTAGATGTGGCTTCTTGGGAATGGGTAGGGCTAAAGTGGGGCTCACCTATAATGACCATGTCAAAGTGGTGGGACCAATGTGTGGGGTGTGTTTTTATTTATTTTTTTGTGCTAGAAACAAAAAAAGAGCGACAATTTAAAAAAAAAAAGCTATTTTTTTTTTCTATAATAAATATCCCCCAAAAATATATAAAAAAAAAAAAACACTTTCTTTCTCAGTTTAGGCCGATATGTATTCTTCTACATATTTTTGGTAAAAAAAAATCGCAATAAGCGTGTATTGATTGGTTTGCGCAAAAGCTATAGCGTCTACAAAATGGTGGATAGTTTTTATGGCATTTTTAATTGTGTTTTTTTTTTTTTTTTTTTTTGGACCATTGTCATTTTATACAGCGATCAGTGCTATAAAAATGCACTGATCATTGTGTAAATGGCAGGGAATGGGTTAACCCCTTCCCCGCCCCCTACTGGTTAAGTGTGTCCTAGGGCAGTGTTTCTCAACTCCAGTCCTCAAGGCGCCCCAGCAGGTCATGTTTTCAGGCTTTCCATTATTTTGCACAGGTGATTTGATCAGTTTCACTGCCTTGGTAATTGCCACAGCTTTTTCATCTGAGGGAAATCCTGAAAACATGACCTGTTGGTGCGCCTTGAGGACTGGAGTTGAGAAACACTGTCCTAGGGAGTGATTCTACTAACTGTGGGGGGGGGGGGGTGGGCTATAAGTGACACTACACTGATCACTGCTCATGATCACAGGGAGCAGAAGATCAGTGTCCTGTCACTAGGCAGAACAGGGAAATGCCTTGTTTACATAGGCATCTCCCCATTCTGCCTCTCGGTCTCACGATCGCGGGACTCCGGCAAACATCAAATTCGCAGGACCCACGTGCACACTCGTGCGACGAGCGCGCGCACTTGCAAGGCGGCATCTCCCCGTTCTGCTGCTCCATAAGACGATCGCAGGCACCCAGCGGACATCGAGTCCGCGGGGCACGCTCACCGAGCACGCAGCAGGGGCGCGCGCGCATGGCGGCTTATTCAAAGGGACGTCCCTTTGAGCAGCCGTGCCATTCTGCCGACGTGTGTGTGTGTGTATATATACATGCGGCGATCCGCAAGTGGTTAAAGATGAAAATTTAAAGAGGAGTTTTATCTTCCCCCATCAACTTTGTATCATTCACCTTCTGCCTCCCCCTTGGATATTTTTTTAGGGGGAGGGTAATTTTTATTTATTTTTTCTGGGAGACACATCCCTCCCCTTAATCTTCTCACATAAGCCAGAATTAAATGAACCGTGCCCGCAGTATCCTAGGACAGTGGTTCTCAACCCTATCCTAAAGTACCCCCAACAGGCCATGTTTTGGGAATTAGATAAAATGGCTGTCTAAAATACCAAGCCATTGACTCTGATTTAATGCACCTGTGCAAGATAAAGGGAAAACCTGCAAACATGACCATTTTGGGGGTACTTGAGGACCACTGTCCTAAGATACACAAGTCACGGGTCCCAGGAGGCCAGGGGGTACTCAACGTCGTCAAAGGGGGACTGGCTACCTATAAATGCAGTTGTCCCCCCCCCCCCCCCCCCCTGATGATGCCCATGCATCGAGTGTTCATCCCAGTAGAGACAGTTGACGCTCTTTCAGTGACATCAGAAAATGATGGCACAAGGCTCCTGTGCTGGATGCCAGTGTTTCTGCACTCCAGTCCTCAAGGCGCCCCAACAGGTCATGTTTTCTGGCTTTCCATTAATTTGCACAGGTGATTTGATCAGTTTCACTGCCTTAGTAATTACCACAGCTGTTTCATCTGAGGGAAATCCTGAAAACATGACCTGTTGGTGCGCCTTGAGGACTGGAGTTCAGAAACACTGGCCTACGGAACAGGATCACAAGGCAGGTAAGGAAGGGATGGGGGGGTAGTGTTTAGGGGGACCAATTATCAATATTTTGAGGACACCCCCCCCCCCAAAAAAAGTCCGCTTGTTCTGTAATGAATCACTGCCGGGGCGGTATGTGCGCGCTCTGCCCAGAAGCACTGATCACGCCGCCAAAAAAGTCTGCCGCATTGCCACTTTACTCATTGACGGTACTTGTCCTGGCCGGCTGAGACCCATTTTACCTTGTTCCAATGCTGGCTCTGCACTGATTAGACACAAGAGGCGGGATTTATGATTTCTCCAATCACAAGCAGCGGGCGGGGATTGTGCCTCTCCTGACATTCTCGACCAAGTACTGTCAATGGGTAAAGAGAGGCAATGTGGCGGCCTTTTTTGGGGGCATCAGATCGGCCCGGCAGGGTGGCTGTGTCAGTTTCATACTGGGACACTGTATTGTCCTGAAATGACGGTACCTGGGACAAGCCTGCAAAATGCGGGACTGTCCCGGGCAATCAGGAAAACATGGTCACCCTAGCTAAGGTGCCATTCAAAATCACTGTATGGCATTACCATATGGCACCGTAATGCAGGTTGTGTGCATTACCACTATGTAACTGGGCCCTTAAGCCATATGAATAAAAACTGATCATTGTAAGCATGCCTGGAGGTGTCGTGTGGTTTGCCCCAATCCCTGTTAGGCCTCTTTTTTACACAGGTGGCCAGAGGACAGCAAAGACAGGTTTCACTGTCCCCCGACCATCCACCTAAAGGCTGAACAACAGCTGGAGGAGGAAGTTCATATACCAATGATACTTTGCACTGCAGCCCCAAAAATTTTATGCAACATGCCAAGTTGTCACAACTGCAACCCAAATGATTGGCTCATGGTTGCGGCGCATTACTCCAATCATAAACTGCTGTACAGGTTGCCAGGGACGAATCCTGGATGGGGGATTCCCCCCCCCCCCCACTATTTGGGTTGTGGTCACTTTATGGCAGGGGTCTTAAACTGGTGGCACTCCAGCTGTTGCAAAACTGCAAGTCCCATGAGGCATTGCAAGACTAAACAGTTACAAGCATGACTCCCACAGGCAGAGGCATGATGGGACTTGTAGTTTTGCAACAGCTGGAGGGCCGCCAGTTTGAGACCCCTGCTTTTAAAGTGTGAAAGCAATATTGAGTACTCGGGGGTTCTTACCCAACAGCGATGTTGAGTACTCAGGAGTTCTCACCCATACAGGCTGAGGGGCTCTGGTGTAGTCCCACAGGAGAGGACTGATTTCCATGGCTCTCTGGATTGGTAAGTCCTTTTGGAGGTTTAAGGTGTTTGGGGAGAGAAGAACCTCCAAATTCTGGTAACGGAAACTATGGTCCTGAAGGGGTTAACCCAGATGCATCAGTCATAAAAGGAAGAGGAAGCAGTGTCTGTGAAGGAGAGGGCAGGACACATCTGGGTGAGCAAGGTGGACTAGCTTGGGACTGAGTCAAGGCTGTTGAACTGTGAAAGGCTCCTTTTTATGTGACCTGTGAAGCTGACGGGAAACCCCAAACCCCAGTGTGGGCCTGGAATAGTGGCGGTGAGCCATTCTCTTATTTCTGTGGCACCAGAGTTATGGACTATTTTTTGGGTTTGCTGAAGAAAGCGCTTCTGTTTTCTGAATTGTTTGCAAGTTTCAATAAAGATTGGCATTTTTACAAACAACTGGCAGTGATCCTGAGCTCCCAGAAAAAAATAAAAAAGGCATTCAGGAGGCAGCAAGGTCACCTCCTGAACACCTGATAGTGGCTGTGGATCATTTTTTCAGAGCTTTTGGAGAGCGTGAACCTAACCATCACTTTTACTGGACAGCTTGGCCCGTTTACAGGAAGAAGAAAAGTCGAAAATTAATGGATCTACTGGCGAGAGCAACGGGAAATATGTTAGATATTTGATGTTTTAAATGCGACAGAGCGAGCCACTTTAAAGTCATTCTAAAGAAAAAACATATGACAAACATGTTAAACTTGCCTGCTCTGTGTAATGGTTTTGCATAGAGCAGCCTCGGTCCACTTCGTTTTGGGGCCACCGGTTCTGCCTCCAAGCCTCTTGCTATAGGGGTACTCCAATTAGTCTTGCTCTCCATTCATAGTGTGACTCGGCCCTACCCCTGGCTCACTAGCTGTGATTGACAGCAACAGGAGCCAATGACTGCTGCTGTGAGAGAGAGATGCATGCTAATCTCATGCACATTGCTGGGTCATGATGGAGCTCAGGTAAGTATAAAGGGGGGCTTGGGTGGGGGAAGCTGCACCCAGAAGATTTTTCACCTGAATGCATTAAGGCAGGGGTGTCAAAATCGATTTCATTGTGGGCCGCATCAGCATTATGATTGCCCTCAAAAGGGCCGGTTGTATCTGTAAGATTTGGATGTCCAGCGCATCCTCTCCCCTTTACATTAGATGTCAAGAGCCACCCCACCATCAGAAGTTGAGTCCCCCACTCTCCCTTACATCACAGTGCACCCCCCTTTCCTTATGCTGCTGCTGGGAAGAAGCTGGATGCATTGATTGAAAGTAAGGGTCTGGAGTAGGACCAGAGGAAGGCTGGAGCTCTCCTGCAGTTGCAGGAGAGGTGCGAGGGCCACGTGAAATGGCCTGGAGGGCCGGATTTGGCCAGCGGGACTTGTGTTTGACACATGTGCATTAAGGTAAAAAACCTTGAGCCTTTAGGACTGTAACGGAACGTCCCACACTCCACTTTGAGTGCTTCCGTCATATACCGCTTCCTATCAGTCTGGATATAGATATCAAATATTCCAGCTGCTCACAATCGCACAACAAGACGATACTTGTTTGCTGAACATGGAGTGCTTATGAGAACCAAAATACAGTCTTATATACAGTAAAAGAGGGAGTTCACCCCCTCCTGCTCATATTGCTCTAACAATTCATTTGTAAGCAGAGACCTAATTAACATGAGCTAATTAACTAATCATTTACCCAGACTAGGTGACTCAGAGATATGACCTTTAGGGTAGACTTCACGTCTCCTAGCTCACCGGCTATACAATACACATTATCATAAGTACAAACCTAGGACATCCTCGCACAATAGCAGGATCAATTAGCACAGACAACAATGTGTGACAGAGAGCCTCACTAGACTCATTTACATTATACAGACAGGTGGCTGGAGGTGATGCTAATGTCATCTCCTTCAATTAACATGTTGAGTTCCGAATCAAACAAATCAAGAATAGTCTTTACATATCTTTGGGATCTTGTGGATAAATATTACTATCCCATTTTAAGTAATCCAAGACATATTTTCTCAGTCACCCTATGCCATCCTGGCACAGGGTAACTTGGACATAAGAGGTGCATGGGGCGCTGAAACGAGGGTACCCCATACTTTCCAAGGGATTCTGTGTTTCCACGGGCCCTCCCGTCACAAGGACCACATTAATTTTAAAAAACATTCAAATAGCCATTGCTTGACTGGCCATTGTGAGTTGCCGGAGACTGTTCCCTTTCAGAAAGGTAAAGTCAGGTGTAGATATCTTATTAGAATGCCAGGGTGATCTTTTCAGGTGACCATCTACCCATGAACAGAAATATCAGATCTGGTTGGACCAACACTTGGATGTGGAATAATTCATATAATTCGCACCCCCATGTCTTCACCCCTGACATCTCCATCACACTGTCCTCCTTCTCTTCCAGGTGGCGGCACTTGCGTCTGTATGAAGTATTGACCTCTTATGGGGAACCTGGCGACCCGCTGCCTGCCTGGACCAAGGACGTCTTGAATGTCTAAACCTCTCCAAACAGAAGGTGAGAACAAGGGGGCACTCTTTACGTCTAGAAGAAAAAAGATTTCATCTCCAAATGCGGAAAGGTTTCTTCACAGTAAGAGCTGTGAAAATGTGGAACAGACTCCCTGCAGAGGTGGTTCTGGCCAGCTCAGTAGATTGCTTTAAGAAAGGCCTGGATACTTTCCTAAATGTACAGAATATAACTGAGTACTAACAGTTCTAGGTAAAGTTGATCCAGGGTAAATCCGATTGCCTCTCGGGGGATCAGGAAGGAATTTTTTTCCCCTGCTGTAGCAAATTGGATCATGCTCTGCTGGGGTTTTTTGCCTTCCTCTGGATCAACTGTGGGTATAGAATTGGGTATATGGGATTGCACGATATTTTTTTATTTTTGTTTTAGTTATTTTTTTATGGTTGAACTGGATGGACTTTGTCTTTTTTCAACCTGACTAACTATGTAACTATGTGAGAGTCCTAACAGAAACACAATACTGAACACCACGGGAGAGCGTATGGAGGGTTGATTGGAGTCTAAATGCCCAGATTACAGTGTGCTCCTCGGCACGTGTTACTTAACGTGACTAAGCTGCCAATTTTAGGTAAGCTGCCAAAAAAACAAATGCATCCATGAGTTTTTAATCAAAATGCCATGGACAGGGGTGCAGGGACAAGAGGCCGATCAATAAGTGAGGCATCTATTGCGTGTCCTCGAACTTGATCAGCACGCTGACAGATTGTCAGGAGAACACAGTTCTCCAATCCAGACACGGGTAACGCCCATAGAACATCATGCACACGTTAACCGACTGCCGTGTGTGTGTGTGTGTGTGTGTGTGTGTATATATATATATTATATATGTCGGCAGAATGGCACAGATGCGCAAAGGAACGTACCTGTCCCTGAGGGTTGCAGGTTGACTCCTTTTATTAACCACTTGGCGTCTGCCTCACGTACATATACATCGGCAGAATGGTACGGGCAGGCAAAGCAATGTACAGGTACGTTGCTTAAAATCTGCCGCCGAGCGGGCGGGCGCGCGCTCCGTGACTGTGCCCACATGACCTGTGGACTCTATGTCCGCCGGTGTCCCACGATCGTGTCACGGAATGGCAGAACAGGGAGATGCCTATGTAAACAAGGCATTTCCCTGTTCTGCCTAGTGACAGGACTGTAATCTACTGCTCCCTGTCATCGGGAGGCGTGATCACTGTCGTCACATGTAGCCCATCCCCCTCAGTTAGAATCACTCCCTAGGACACACTTAACCCCTTTTATTGCCCCCTAGTGGTTAACCCCTTCCCTGCCAGTGTCATTTACACAGTAATCACTGCATTTTTATAGCACTGATTGCTGTATAAATGACAATGGTCCCAAAATAGTGTCAAGTGTCCGCTGTGTCCGCCATAAAGTCGCAGTCACGATAAAAATCACAGATCGCCGCCATTACCATTTAAAAAAAAAAAAAATCAAACGCTTATTGAGAGATCTATCGATCTATTTTTATAGCGCAAAAAATAAAAACCGCAGAGGTGATCAAAGAAAGTTCTATTTGTGGGGGGGGGGGGGGGGGAGAACGTCAATTTTGTCTGGGTGCAAAGTCGCACGACCGCACAAATGTCAGTTAAAGCGACGCAGTGCTGAATCACAAAAGTGCTCTGGTCAGGAAAGGGGGTAAATTCTTCTGGGGCGGGGCGGAAGTGGTTAATCTTCCACCACTGCCACCAGATGTCAAGGATGCATGCCCATGCTGACTCTCTAACTGGAGTGAGGACCTTGTTTGGTGGAGAAGGTGCGAGGAGAGAACTTACCTTTTTGGAAGTTATACCCAGCTATGAAACATTATGACAGCTTGCAGTACCACTGGACGTCACTAGAGGGAGACCACTCAAATCTGGCTGTCTGGCCACACACGAGCAGATACAAATCTTACATGCAATCTGGTGTACAATGAGGGTTGTGGAGCAGACAAGTGATTCAACCACACATTTCTGAGATTCCCCGAAACAAAAAGTTAGTTAAAGCGGAGGTCCACCCCAAAAAAATAAATAAAACCAGCAGTCGTCACATACTGCAGCTGCTGGCTTTTAAAAATCGGGCACTTACCTGTCTTGGAGTCCAGCGATGTTGGCACCGCAGCTGATGTTTCCATCAGCTGTCGGGTGCTGCCGCCGCCATTGCGGGTAAGGGTACCCGGCAGTGTAGCCTTTTCGGCTTCACGCTGGGAACCCTACTGCGCATACGCGAGGCCCACTCCTCTCTCTCTCTCTCTCTCTCTCTCTCCTACTGGCCCGGCGGCCTGGGAGGGAGCCCCAGCTGTGACGTCAATAGCCGTGGCAGGTATCCTGCCCCCCCCCCCCAAAAGATGCCAATTGTGGCACCGGAGGTGGGGAGAACTCAGATAATCGGAAGTTCCACTTTTGGGTGGAAATCCGCTTTAATGCATTCTACCCCATGGTAAGAATCGGTTATCAATTTCCTACTGCCCACCCACACCATATACGCACCCACTCTTAGGGGTCTATTTATAAATTAAAAAAAAAATAGGTCACTTGAATGTCACAAGCATTTGCCCAGTCATCTTGAATAATTACAGTAATGCGCCTCATACTTTTATTTCTATGATTGTCAGCGCCTTCTAGTGGCCATAACGTGGCATTTTCCTGATTGAGGTATTGTAGGAAAATGCCACATTATGGCCATTAAATGAAGCTAGGAGTCTCCAATATAATGTTCTGTTGATGCTACATTATACAAAGACGTTGTAGACAATTGTGCTCTTCCAACCTTGTGGTAACGGTTTGAAGACCCTTTTCTGTTCCACCATGACTGTGCTCCTGTGTACAAAGCCAGCTCCATAAAGACATGGTGTGACCAGTTTAGTGTGGAGGAACTCGAGTGACCTATACAGAGCCCTGACCTCAACCCTACTCAACAATCGTTTGCCAGGTGTTGTCGTCCAACATCAGTACCTGACCTCACAAATGTTCTTTTGGCTGATTGGACACAAATTCCCACAGACACCCTCCAATATTTTGTGGTAAATTATCCCAGAAAAGTGGAGCCAGCTCCAAAAAAGACATGGTTTGACCAGTTTGGTTTGGAGAAACTCAAGTGCCCTGCATGGAGCACTGGCTTCAACCCTACTAAATACCCTTTGGGATGAATTGGAAGGCCACTTGCAAGCCAGGTCTTTTCATCCAACATCAGTACCTGACCTCACAAATGGCACAAACTTCCACAGACCCCTTCCAAAATATTCTGGAAATCCTTTTCCTTAAAGAGTGGAGCCAGCTTCATAAAGACATGGTTTGACCAGTTTGGTATGGAGGAACTCGAGTGTCTTGACAAGAACCCTGACCTTAACCCTACTGACCTTGGCATGAATTGGAACTTCAGCTGGAAGACAGATTGTTATTTGTTCATTTTGGTGCCCAACGTGGGGAATTGAACAGCTTTGGGATGGATTGGAAGGCCAATTTTGTGTCTTCTCGTCCAACATCACTACCTGCCCTCACAAATGGGCAGAAATTTCCAGACCCAATCCTAAATATTGTGATGAGAAAAGTTTTCCAAGAAGAGTGGAGGCTGTTTTGGCTGCAAAGGGGTACAGCCCCATATTGATGGCCTTGGGGGTAGAGTGACACTCCAGTATAAATGTCCATGAGGGTTGCAGGTCGACTCCTTTATTAACCACTTGCCGTCTGCCTCACGTACATATACGTCGGCAGAATGGCATGGGCAGGCAAAGCAATGTACAGGTACGTTGCTTTTGAATCTGCCGCCTGGCGGGCGTGAGCTCCGTGACCGTGCCCACGGGACCCGTGGACTAGCTGTCCGCCGGTGTCCCACGATCGTGTCCCGGAACGGCAGAATGGGGAGATGCCTATGTAAACAAGGCATTTCCCTGTTCTGCCTAGTGACAGGACAGTGATCTACTGCTCCCTGTCATCGGGAGCAATGATCAGTGTCGTGTCACTGGTAGCCCAGCCACCTCACAGTTAGAATCGCTCCCTAGGACACACTTAATGCCTTCATCGCCCCCTAGTGGTTAACCCCTTCACTGCCAGTGTCACAATGATCGGTGCATTTTTATAGCACTGATCGCTGTATAAATGACAATGGTCCCAAAATAGCATTAAGTGTCCCTTGCTAGTAAAAAAAAAATATATATTAATGAATTTTTTTTTTTTTTTACCAAAAATATGTAGAAAAATCCATAACTGAGAATTTTTTTTTTATATTTTTTTTTGGGGGGGATATTCTTATAGCAAAAAGTAAAAAATATTGTTTTTTTTTTGTTTTGTTTTTCAAAATTGTCGCTGTATTTTTGTTTATAGTGCAAAAAATAAAAACCGCAGAGGTAATCAAATACCACCAAAAGAACGCTCCTATTTGTGGGGAAAAAATGCGTCAATTTTGTTTGGGAGCCACGTCGCACGACCGCGCAATTGTCAGTTAAAGGCACGCAGTGCCGAATCGCAAAAAGTGGCCTGGTCATTTGGCAGCCAAACGGTCTGGGGCTGAAGTGTAAAGAGTGGAGCCAGCTCCATAAAGACATGTGTAGCGGCCTTCACCCTCTGTCTCTTCTTTATCGGCCACTCTGGCTCTGGTCTAGGGGTATCTTGGAGGGGAGAGCGAGGTGCGCCACGGCCCATGTCCTCTAGATTACAGCATGTAGAGGTGAAGGCCAGTATCTAGTTGTATTCGGGCTGTGTATACGCTTAGAGCCAAGTCTGTTCTGCTGATAACCCCCTTTGCTCCCAGTAATTGGAGTACCACACACTGAAAAGGTCCAACACTTATTTATTCCATAACGGCAAACAAATAGTCCTTTGCGAGCAGACAGTTTGAGACCCATAGAACAGTTCAGTAGTGGTGGGGAGTAGGTCAAGGCACAATCCTCAAAGAAAACTAAACCGTTGTGGTTTCACCAACGGTTGCTAAGCACGGGGGCTGTTAAATGGAATTTTTGGCTTCAGAGTCTCTTCCAGCGACTCTAGTGAACAGGAACTGGAGTTACCTTCGCTACGTTGCAGCCAGTGTCAGGGGGAAGACATCCCTCCAAGGGAGTTACCAGAGGCCCCGCCGTCACCGGGTTTATGCTGTACCGAACTATCTGGAAGGGTTACACTCCCCGGCCTCCTCACCTCAGATACGGGTCCCAACACCTTAGGGCCCCTCCGACTGGGTTCCGCGAGGGTGGAGGAGTCCAAGTTACTGGGCCCCAGGCTCCGGCAGTAGTACCTCACCCCAGGCTTAAGGTGCCTGGGATGGACTCCATCTCTCGCTCCAGCCAGGTCAAGGGCACCTGGGCCCGGAACTCCGGAACGCCAGCACCCGGGCTGAAGGTGCCTGGGTGCGGCCGCGTCCTCCAACTCTGAACCCCAAGGTCAGGGCGTCCGCCCATTTTATCTCCTCTCCCCTGCGTCACAGTGGGTTCCCCAGGAAAGGACAAAAAGGGAGCAGTCTTGCGGTGCAGATTCAACTCCAGCCCAGGGTGACAACGCCACCAGCAGGCCACAGGGAACCCTGCACCACCAGAGTCCTCCAAGAACCACAAAGGGATTCTCAGATTCCCTAACAATTAGTACATCTGGGTTAAATACCCGCTACACATGGTTTGACCGGTTTGGTATGGAGGAACTCGAGTGTCTTGACAAGAACCCTAACCTTGGGATGAATTGGAACGTCAGCTGGAAGACGGATTGTTTATTTGTTAATTTTGGTGCCCAACGTGGGGAACTGAACAGCTTTGGGATGGATTGGAAGGCCGATTTTGAGCCAGGTCTCCTCGTCCAACATCACTACCTGCTGCCCTCACAAATGGGTAGAAATTTCCAGACACAATCCTAAATATTGTGATGAGAAAAGTTTTCCAAGAAGAGTGGAGTTTTTTTTTTTTAGCTGCAAAGAGGTACAGCCCCATATTGATGGCCTTTTTTAGGGCGACAACCCTGTATAAATGTCCATGGGGGGTTGCAGGACGACTCCTTTTTATTATTGGATGTTCAAAAAAATGCCCATATACAGTAGATGTAATGGTCAGGGGTCCAAACATCTTTGTCTATATAGAGCAGTGATGGCGAACCTTGGCACCCCAGGTGTTTTGGAACTACATTGCCCATGATGCTTATGCACTATGCAGTGTAGTTAAGCATCATGGGAAATGTAGCTCCAAAACATCTGAGGTGCCGAGGTTCACCATCACTGATATAGAGTATGTAAAAATGAATCCAATGTCAATATAAGGATTTGGTTAACCTCCAAATGTTATCAAAAGAATGGGGCCCATCCTAAATATGGAGGAAAGATGACGTTACCACCAGTGTTGGAAGTTCTTTGTGGGAATTGCTGAACAAAAATCATTTTTTTAAAATCCTACTAGAGAATCTTAAAGATGAATTGCACCCAAAGGTATAATTAAGGAAGGATAGTGCTGGAGAATTTCCATCCAAGGAGTGGATCGCTCTGTCACTGTCAGGAAGAAGTTTCTTCCTCTTTTGAATTAATTTCTTCTGTTCGGTTGCCTCGGAGGTTTTTTTTTTTTTTTATATATTTTGTAGTTTGTGAGAGATTGAACTTGATGGACTTTATTGAGTTTTTAAATTAAAAAGACAACAATCAGATCTGCAATCTAAATGCCCCATTTTTTTTGCAGAATGACCTCGTCTGCCCGGCCTCTGACGGACGTGGATTTCTGTTCTGGCTCTCGTATCGAAGAGATAAACAAACTCCTGGAGGAGCTGGAGAGGAGAGAGAGCAGCACCCTGCAGGAGAAGGAGGTCCTGCAGAGCTGTGTGCAGGCCAAGGACCTCATCTTCTCCTTAGTAGGTAGGAGACTTTTATCATTAAGCAAAGGGGGGGGGGGGAGGGAATAATTGACATTAAACACAGAATTCTTAAAGTAGAACTGAACTCAAAAATGAACATTTTTCCATTATCGGGAACATTTAGAAAATGTGTATTGTGCTTAAGCAATACTCTGGGTAGGGTGACCACGTGTCCCGGATTGCCCGGGACAGCAGTGCCGCATTTTGCACGTCTGTCCCGGGCACCTTCATTCCAGGACAATAGTGTCCCAGAATGAAACTGACACAGCCACCCCCCCCCCCGGGCCTATCTGATGCCCCCAAAAAAGGCCGCCACATCACCGCTTTACTCGCTAACATTACTTATCCTGGCCTGGAAAGCCTGGAGGAGCACAATCCCCGCCCCCTGCTTGTGATTGGAGAAATCATAAATCCCGCCTCTTGTGTCCGATCACTGTGCTGTGATTCGTTACAGCACAAGCTGATTTTTGGGAAGGGGGGGGTGTCCCTGAATGGTAGTTTGGAAATGTGGTCACCCTAACTCTGGGGGGGGGGGGGGGAAATCAACTTTTTTATGTTTTGGCTTGAATTTCTGCTGGAAAATGGCATAGCCCCTGTGCCTAGGCCGCCCTATAACTAAATACCACCCCCCCCCCCCACAGTGGTACATCTGCAGTGTGAGATCATCTAAGGCACATACTGTACGTCAAACCCAAGGCCTACGGGCCTAGTCCAGCCTGCGGGCACTTTGTAATGTGGACTTCACATCCAGTTTTGTAGCTGGATAGTGGCGGAACTACATTCCGCACCTCCGGCTCTCACCCTCCACTCCCGCCGCTCCCCGCTGTGGTCGCAAGGGACAGCTTTGTTTCTGGAACTAACAGGTCCCTGCATGCACTCACGGCGGGGCACAGCAGGACATTTCTCCAGAAATGTTCTCTGAGCAAGAGAACAATCTCCCTGAAAGGCAGAGATGCCTACACAGGGAGGTACTAAAGCCTGGCCAGGTAGGGGAGAGAGATGCAAGGAAGCTCACATAGCACACCCCCTTAAATCTGCACTCTGTAATAGACATGTGCAATTAGTTTTTCACGAATTCAGAGAAATTTGTTATTCCGAGAAGATTCGAAGATTCGTTGTTTTCGTATTTGTTTTTTCGTAAATTCGAATTTTTAGAATTATCGAAAAATTTGTTGTATTCGTTTTTCGGAATTCCGAATTTTCCGAAAAAAGCAAAAAAACGAAAAACTTTTTTTTTTCCCGGCAGTGCACATGTGTACTCTGTAGGTAACACACTCCTGAACTCTGCAGTCTGTACGTAGATACATTGGCACTCAGGTGACTGGTCGCCTCTCTCCTACCGACTGTTGTAAGCAAGGGATTTTTGGCCCCTCTCGCTGTAGCTGTCAAATCGGGAAGGGGGAGAGGTGGCCGGTCACGGTGAGCGCTAATCGGCGCTAGCAAATAAGGTATACAGAGGCATTTTTTTTATAAAGCATATACAGTGGAGACATTGCATGATGGAAGACAGATTGCCTGACAATTCACAAGTAGGTTTACAACCACTTTAACTCTGCACTCTGTACATAGCACTCATGTACAGAGTTAAGGTGTGTGTGTGATATGTACACTGTACACTGCACACCCCTTAACTCTGTACATTGCACACCCCTTAATTCTACACTCTGTACAAAGAACACCCCAGATACAACCAGCCTTTTGAGGGTAACCATACTGCTAATGCGACCCATGATGAAATTGAGTTTGACACCCCTGATCTAAGACATTCCTTCTTCTGACGTCTAGTCTCACCAGATTTGGTGATGTCACTATTGTGCTGCTCACTTCTCTCCTTGCTGGAGGGGAAGCTGTACTTGAGGACCCACCGTGCAAGGATCTCCTGCTTCTTGCTTTTTTTGTGGATGTGGGCAGCTCTGCCATGACGAAAGACAAGGCCTGCCTATACCAAGATGGCCGCCTCCATACAGAAGCACAGTGTAGAACAAGACACGGTAAGTAACTAATGCGGAAAAGATCAGCTTCAGATAGACCACAGGCAATACAGGTCCTTTGCCATGTTTCTGACTTTTTTTTTTTTTTTTTTGAACGCAGCTCCCAGAGTTCAGTTTCCCTTTTTAAGTTCTTCAGCTTCACTTTACTAAGGCTTCTTTTTCCCTTTTTTTTTTTTTTTTTAGTTTTCCATTTGTTTCTAACTTTGTTTTTTATATATTTCCACCACGTTGTTCCTGATTCATCTAGCTGGAAAAACTCTTATGCCGTGTACACATGATCGGTTTTACAGATGAAAACAGTCTGATGGACTTTTTTCATTGGACAAACCGATTGTGTACGGCCCCATTGGTCTTTTTTCCATCGATGATTAAAATAGAACATGTTAAAATTTATCCGATGGGGGGGGGAAAAAAAACAATAGCAAATTTTGATCGTCTGTGGAACTCCATCGGAGAAAAAACCCACGCATGCTCAGAATCTAGTCGATGCATGCTCAGAAGCATTGAACTTAATTTTTCTCCGCTCGTCTGAGTCTTTTACGTCACGGCGTTTGGGACGGTCGGATTTTTGACTGATGGTGTGTGGGCAAGACTGATGGAAGTCAGCTTCATCGGAAATCCGATGGAAAAATCCATTGGATTTTATTCCATGGGAAATCCGATCGTGGTACAGGGCTTTAGAGACCTATTTTATAACATTTGTTGGACGAATGTGATTAAACATTCGCCTTCCTTGATGAGTTCTGAAAATCTTTTATTTTAAAGCCTAACTCCAGTCAACCAAAAAAAAAAACGTCCCGCCCCACACTGCATGGGTAAACTGCTCGTTTTTGTCCAGGGGTGAACAAAAAGCTTATACTCGCCCCATCCTTCTATCCAAACGGTGCTCCCCCGCGATCCAGCAGTGGAATGTTCCAGACGTTTTCACGTCCAGAGCAGATCTGTGGTCTTGACGTCAGGAACAGTACACCATGCAAGACCGGTAGACTGCGGGGGGGGGTGCGGGGTTCAGTGTCTGTCTTCTGCAGGGGGGGCAGAGACTGGTCTTGTGAGGGGGGAGGATCAGGTAAGTATATCTCCCTTCTCCAACTCCCTAGACAAAAACAAACTGTTAACCCTAGCACTGAGTGTGGGCACAGCCCCCGCGTCATGGGAACATTTTTTTTCTTGCCATTTATTTCCTATAATCATCAGCTCCATCTAGTGTCCATAATATGGTATTTTTTTTTTTTTCCTGGTTGGGGTATTTCAGAAAAAATACTGCATTATGGCCCCTAAGATGGAGCTGACGATCATAGGAAAGTCACTGTAATTGAGTAGAATACAGGTCAGGCTTTGTCAAGGATTGGGCGAACATTGTCACATTCATCCACCAAATTATTTTATAACTGACTCCTTTAAAGTGCTCTAAACTGCATTTAAAGGGACCCCGTCATTAGTTAGTGCTATATTCTTTATAAAATGGACACTACCATTAGCACCACTGTGGACCCCAGTCTTGCAGAGCTAGAGGAGTGTGTAGAATTTTCAGCATTCAATGCCTCTGGGTGCGTCCAGATGCCGGCATCTTCCCCCTCTTGGCCGCTATAGACCCGCAAGGACATGCTATTGATAGAATGGATAGGGGGTGGTCAGGGCCCTGATGGGCCACCAAGCCTGCTTGTATCCTCCCACCTCCTTGGCTCCTCTGTTGACCTGATGGGGCCCAGGGAGATGTAATTTAAGTCCAAGTAAGCAAGTAGGAAGCGGGGGTGTGGTCTAGTAAAATCCACTTATTCAATTGGTTAGAAATTTGCAATAAAGCTGCCCCCCCCCCCCGTTAATCTGTGGGGCCTGCAACCAGTACAATGGGACCGGTTGTACTGCCTTATCAGCAGCCCTGGGGGTGGTAAGGTAGGTGGGGCTTTGCCATAGTGGGCTGACACAGGCATTCAACATACTGTAAGTACTTCTAACATTAACAATCTCTGGTAACTAGTGATGGTGTCCCTTGCAAAAATAAAATGCAAAATGGGCCGAGAGACCACTAGAGCATGCCTCCGGTGCCCTTTAAGGTGTCTGAAGTGTTATTGGCCGATTCCCCACTTTAACTTTAAAGCAGCTCTGTAATTATTATTAAAAAAATAATAATTGTATAGATTGTGTTTTGTATGTTCTTTATTATAATACCATTTTTATTTTATACAACCAGTGTAAGCAGGGGGTGGGCAGGAGGGAGGGGCAGCTGCCCCTGGCGCAGTGAACTCATTTCAGGGAGTGCCGCATGTTGAGTTCCCGCCTCTGTAGCATTTTACATCTGTAAGTTTTTCAGGGCAGTAGGAGGGAATTGTACTAGGGACACAATGGAGGGGGGGGGGCTGGATTTGTGGTAGGAGGAGGATTTGACGGAAACCTTTTGACAGGCGGCGACAAGGCAGTTTGTGCTGGGAGGGTGGTTATTATTTTATTTATTTTTTTGGGGGGGGGGGGATAGAATTTGCGCTAGGAGGGGTATTTGGGGGGGGGGGGTAGAATTTTTGCTAGGAGGGGGGATTTTTTTTTGGGGGGGGTGTAGAATTTGTGCTAGCATGGGGGATTTGTGGGGGGGGGGGGGGAGATAACATTTTTGTGCTGGGGGGGAATTTTTTTTTTTTTTTAATTGTTTTATATCAGGAACTGGATCTACATGGACCAGAAGGTTACAGACTTTCCACATAACATACAAAGTGAATGACAAAACTGGTGACATAGCATCAAGTCTCTGCTAACAGTAACATTGAGAACAGAATTCTTTTTTTTTTTTTTTTTTTTTTTTTTTTGGGGGGGGGGGGTAGATTTTGTGCTAGGATGGGTATTTTGGGGGGGGGGGGTAGAATTTGTGCTAGGAGGGGGGATTTTTTTTTTTGGGAGGGGGGATATAATTTGTGCTAGGGAAGGGGGATTTTTTGGGGGAGGGGGATATAATTTGTGCTGGAGGGAGATTTTGGAGAGGGGATATAATTTGTGCTAGGAAGGGGATTTTTTGGGGGGAGGGGATATAATTTGTGCTGGAGGGAGATTTTGGGGAGGGGATATAATTTTGTGCTAGGAGGGTTATTATGGGGGGGGGGGGTATAATTTGTGCTAGGAGGGAGGATTTTTTTTAATTTTTTTTTGGGGGGTAGATTTTTGTGCTAGGAGTGGCATTTTTTTTGGAGGGGGGGGGGGTATAATTTTGTGCAAGGTGGGGGGGGGGTAGATTTTGTGCTAGGAGGGGGGATTGGCGAGGGGGGGGAGATTTTGTGCTATGAGAGGTATTTGGGGGGGGGGGAGTAGAATATGTGCTAGGAGGGGTATTTTGGGGGAGGGGATAGAATTTGTGCTAGGAGGGGAGAGATTTGGGGGGGGGGGGATTTGGCCTCCACAGTCCCTGTTTAGAGAAGCGCAGACTGGAAGAGGGAGAATCGGCACATGAAGCCACTTGGTACAAGGAGACTGCTGATAGGAGGAGAGGGCAGATCGACAGATCTCATCAGTTTTCTGCTCCTCCTTTCACTGTCCAATCAGACTGGGGAGGGACAGCATCTGTATGTGTTACTGAACTGCAGCAGAGAAGAATCGGGTCTCCTGCCCTGCCAGTGTGGCAGAGCTATGTAGATGTCAGGACTGGATGAGCAGAATTAGAAACCCGTTGGTATGTTGGACAGTTCCCTGATATGTATTTCATCTATTGCTTGATTTGTGGCCCGCAGAGCTCCGGCCCAAACTTTTCTTGTTATGGACGGAGTGGTCCAGGATTAGGAGCACTGTTGGGAGTTTATCGACCTTCCCTCGGGTGTTTTTTGCGATCTTTTTGGGAGAAGCCATGGAGATGGAGAGTGAAATAGAAGTCTGAGAGCGCTGCACTTGGCCGGAGTTCAGGGAGTTCTTTGCTCTGTTAGCTATTATTTGTTCTCCAACAATCGTTCTGCTCCTTTATCTGCCCCCAGCAGAGCACACCCAAGTCCTAAACACACAATATATTGGATTGGGTTAATGTTTTACATTCTTCAACTGATACCATGTACATCGTACAATCTTCATTTTACAAATAAACATTGGAAACCCCCCCCCCCTCGAGGATATTGGCATACACCCCCAGTCCCTCACTCCTTCCTCTATCTAAATGCCCATTTTACTTACCCAAACCCACTGTCAAGTGACTCCGCCACCTTCCTGGAGGTCTTTCTTCAGGTGTCCACATCACTGTCTGCAGGATGTGGACGCCTCCTATTGGTTGTCCAAAAGGGGGGGGGGGGGGGTCCTCACAAGGGGCAGACCATCCCTGACATCTCAAGGGGACTGGTGGTCTTGGGAGATTTGGAGCTGGACAGGGCACTTCAGGTGAGCCTTCCTTCACCAAGGGAAGCACAGTAAAAAGACTATTGGGGCTTCAATACATATTGCACTCAAGATTCCTAGGGAGTAGAAGAAGTTTGCCTTTGGACTGTTTCTCTCTGATTTTAAACGTCGTATGTAGCCATATGAAAAAGTAACTGAGAGAGAGCAGCAGGGCCAAAGCTCTGACCGGGGCAGGTTGAAGGTTCACTGCTCTAAACAGGTTGCCCTGGGTGGACTTTTAAGGCACTGGTAGTATGAATTCCAAATATATGGGATATTGAAGTAAACAAAATTGTTTTTATTCACAATTATACATATTTATCAAAAAATGAAATATTAAATTTAAATATACAGTTCCAAAGATTGTCACCATATAGGTAAATACATGAAAACCTTCTTTATACCCGACGCGTTTCGTGGTAACCTTCTAAAGGGGTGTGTAGAGAAGGACAATTTGTTCACGTTTTATAAATGTAGTAGGAGAATGATGAATATTTCATTGGATGCGATTTTTTTTTTTTTTAAAAGCATTGAAAAAATAAACAGCACGCTGGGTTCCATCAATGGGGTTGCCAGTCAAACAAGAAGTGGGTATCAGAATATACAATTAATGCAGGTTTGAGAAGGACATTTTATAAGGAACATGTGTTGTTCATCCCGTTAGGGAGAAATTATTCCAAAGATCGAGAAGCTGGTGGATCAACCAGAAGAGATATACTGGGACTGGGGAAGAGGTCCCTGAGTATATGAGATCCGTAAAAGACCTAATAATGTCCGCTGTCAAACAGTACACTGTATTATTGACATAGTCAACCTTGCACCATGACAGTCCAGCAAAAACTATACTGTGTGTGTGTGTGTGTGTGATAGTATGTATATGTATGTGTGTGTGTGTGTGTATATGTGTGTGTGTGTATGTATATATATATATATATATATATATATATATATATATTATATATATATACTGTATGTGGCACAAGCATATATTTGCCATTCACCCCACCCCCCCCCCCCCTTTTCTTTAAACAGGTTGGGTCATTATTGTATTCAGTTTGGACTACCATGTTTCCCCGAAAATAAGCCCGGGTCTTATATTTATTTTGGCAACAAAAGACACAGTAGGGCTTATTTTCGGGGTAGGTCTTACCATTTAATGTGCGGTCTTCCCTCCCTCTGCCTGACAGGAATCCCCAGTGTGAACTGAGTTAAAATGCTTGTAAAATCCTAGAATCCACTCTTACAGTAGTATATAATGTATAATGTGTGTGTTTCTGTAATATAATTGTGCCAAATGCCTTCGTTATAGCAGCGTTCTGCTCTTCTGTGACCCGCCAGAGCTCTCTTACACGCATTTATATAACAGAAACACACATATATATATATATATATATATATATATATATTTTACTGTAATAGAGTGGATTATAGGATGTTACAAACATTTTAAACTAGGGCTTATTTTCGGGGTAGGGCTTATATTGCACCCCTCCTGGAAAATAACACTAGGTCTTATTTTCAGGGAAACACGGTAGGGTTTCTCAATCGGGGTTCCTCCAGAGGTTGCTAGGGGTTCCTTCGACATTGAACAATTTCTGCCTATTAAATACGTTTTTTTCACTGACACTATTGATCTTTTTAGCGATCTGTATTCTTCCCAATGACCATCACACTAATTATGATTATGAGTAGGTATAGTCATTTTTAGCAGTGGTTCCCGGAGACTGGAAAGTTAAAGGGTTCCTCCATGTTCAGTAAGGGCCAGTTTACTGTCCTTTTCTTTAGAGGGGCCGGACTGTGGTCAGTGGAGTAGGAAATATCCTGGCATTGGTAATAACGCCACCTCGTCGGTGTCCGTGAGGATTAGTGCCCCGTTGTTAATATCAGTGGAAGGAATAGTATCTTGTTGGGGGGGGGGGGGGGGGTCAGTGGGAGGAACGGCGCCCCCCGTCGTTGGGGTGGTCAGTGGGAGGGAACGGCGCCCCCCGTCGGTTGGGGGGGTCAGTGGGAGGAACGGCACCCCATCATTGTTGGTCAGTGGGAGGAACGGCGCCCTGTCGTTGGTCAGTGGGAGGAACGGGTCCCGTCGCTGGGGGTCAGTGGGAGGAACGGCGCCCCGTCGCTGGGGGTCAGTGGGAGGAACAGTGCCCAAGGGCCGGAAAAAGGCAAGCAAAAGGTTGCATTTGGCCCCTGGGCCACAGTTTGGAGACTGCTGGTCTAGACCATAATTGATCATGAAAGAAGATCTATTCAAAACCACTCTTATTTTCAGAAGCAATAGGATCTGCACTGCCCAGACGGTTGAGAATCGGACCTGGCACTGGAACAAAGAACCCTTCCAGGCTAGGGCAGATCAGGGGGTGGCCAGAAGAGGTATCTGCCTTGGATGCTTCAGAAGGAAAGTGGGTTCAACAAGAGCAGGACCTATGCTGCTGAAGCAGTTCACAGCCCATGGGTGGCGCACTTTGGCCTTTTGCCTTGGGTGAAGAAGGACCTTGTCATGACTCGGTCTACAGGGGCTTTAACCAGGAAACTGAGCCTATCTCCCTTGGGTGCTTCAGTGGGAAGGGGATGAAAAAGGTCAAGGCCTAAAATCTATGCTGCTTTGGTAGTTCACAGCCGGTGGGTGGTGCACTTTGGTCTTTCGTCTTGGGTGAAGAAAGGACCTTATCCTGGCACTACTTCCAGGTCTACAAGGGATGCAACCAGGCAGGAAACTGAGCCACACGGCCTTCTATTGGCAATAGATTTTCAGCATCCGGCTGCCAAGCCATCAGCACTATATCTGCATAAATTACAACTGCTTTGGACGTGTTTATTCCGTCTCGTTGACAGTTTTTAGGAGCACATTTCTTAGTTGAACAATTCCCATTATCATTCGGCTTTTGTTGCCATCTTTCCTTGTTCCAATTGTTAACTCTTGACTGCTATGGAGCAGAGGGAGAAAGGAGCATAGGCGGAGTAGAGGCCGAGCCCTGCTACATTACACTGCACATCAAAGACTGACCTGATAAAGGGATGGTTAAAGGGGAATTGTTATACTATTGAAACATCTGATCTCCCTCTAATGACATGTTTTAGACAGGTGCAGGCAGTACCGGGACAGGTTCTTCAAGTGCCCAGGACAAGATTACGGAAGTGCATCTGACTTCCCTGTTGCTAATACATGGAGTAGAATGGGTGTATTGCCCTGCACCCATTCTCAAAACGCTTGTTTACAGCTGCCCATGGTTGGCCAATCATTTTGCTTTCTAGACAGCTAGAAGGTAGTAGGGATGAGCAGAACACCCCCCTGTTCGGTTCGCACCAGAACCTTCGAACGGACCGAACGTTCGCGCAAACTTTAGAACCCTATTAAATACAATGGACACGAACGTTTAAAATCTAAAGAGCTAATTCTAAAAACTAATATGCATGTTATTGTCCTAAAAAGTGTTTGGGGACCCGGGTCCTGCACCAGGGGACATGTATCAATGCAAAAAGAATCTTTTAAAACGGTCGTTTTTTCAGGAGCAGTGATTTTAATGATGCATAAAGTGAAAAAAAAAGTGTGAAATATTCCTTTTAAATATCGTACCTGGGGGGTGTCTATAGTATGCCTGTGAAATGCCACGTGTTTCCCGTGTTTAGAACTGTCCCTGCACAAAAAAGGGATTTTTATAACAGCTTACCTGTAAAATCCTTTTCTTGGAGTACATCACGGGACACAGAGCGACTTAGTCATTACTAATGGGTTATATAGATTACCTTCAGGTGCTGGCACTGGCCACTTCCAAACCGGAAGTACCCTCCCCTATATAAGCCCCTCCCATCCGGGAGCACCTCCAGTTTTGTAGCAAAGCAATAAGTGTCCCAAAAAGAGGGGTGGGAGCTCTGTGTCCCGTGATGTACTCCAAGAAAAGGATTTTACAGGTAAGCTGTTATAAAAATCCCTTTTTCTTTTTCGTACATCACGGGACACAGAGCGACTTAGTCATTACTAATGGGACGTCCCAAAGCAATGCCAAATGAGGGGAGGGATACATAAGCTGGGCGCCATCAGGCATGAGGCTCTTTTGCGGCCTGCAACACACTGCGCCCAAAGGCGACATCCTCCTGACTTCTAACGTCCACCTGGTAGAATCTAGTAAACGTGTGTACTAAGGACCATGTTGTGGCCTTACAGACTTGAGCCAGGGAGGCTTGGTGATGCACTGCCCATGAAGTTCCAACTGCTCTTGTGGAGTGCGCTCTAACTTTGAACGGAGGCGGTCTCCTTTTCAAGCCATAGGCTTGTATTATGACCTGTCGAATCCACTTGGCTAAAGTAGATTTTTGATGCTGCCTGACCCTTTCTGGGGCCTTCCGGCAGAACAAAGTATCCGTTCTACGAATCTGAGCAGTGGCTTTAAGATAAGCTTTAACTGCTCTTACTACATCCAAAGAATGCAATAACTTTTCCTCTACCGAACTAGGTTTGGGGAAAAAGGAAGGAAGAACCACATCTTGGTTCAAATGGAACCTCGATACCACCTTAGGAAGAAGGCTGGATGAGGACGTAATACTACTCTGTCCTTATGGACAACCAGATATGGCTCCTTACAGGACAAGGCGGCTAATTCCGATACTCTTTTAGCCGAACAAATGGCTACTAAGAAAATCAATTTCCTGGTGAAAAGAACCAAGGAAATGTGCCGCAATGGTTCAAATGGTTGTTTCTGTAGAACCGACAGAACCAGGTTTAAGTCCCATGGACATATGGGAAATACTAACCGGACAGCTAATACGCATCACTCCTTGTATGAAAGCTTTGACTAATGAATGCAAAGCCAAGGGCCTTTGAAAAAATATTGACAAGGCCGTCTGACCCTTGATAGTACTCAAGGCAAGCTTCCTATGTACAGCCCACTGTAGGAAGTCCAGAATCCTACCTATTACGTACTTACGTGGATGCCATTTCCTGGCCTCACACCACGTGATGTACGCCTTCTGGATCCTATAATAGATCTGCCTGGATACTGGCTTCCTGGCATTGATCATGGTAGATACCACAGGATTAGAGAGCCCTCTCTTTTTTAGAATGTGGGCTTCAATAGCCAGGCCGTCAACCTAGGGCTGGTAAGGAAGGGTAGTATATCGGTCCTTGCAAAAGCAGGTCCGGACGATGTGGGAGGGTCCAAGGACTTCCCCCTGAGATTTTTACAATCTCCGCGTACCATGCCCTTCGGGGCCACGCTGGAGCCACCAGAATCACTGGTTTCTTTTCTACCCTGATTCTGCGGATTAATCGCGGTGGGAATGCATATATCAGCTTGAACTGATCCCAAGGGAACACTAGGGCATCCGAACCGCAAGCTAGGGGATCCTTTGTGCGAGACCCAAATCTGTCCACCTTTGCGTTGAATCTGGATGCTAGTAGATCTACATCCGGTGTTCCCCACCGCAGGCATATTGCCTGTAAGACCTCGGGGTGAAGAGACCATTCCCCGGGCATAATTGCTGGCGACTTAAAAAGTCCGCTCTCCAATTTTCCACTCCTGGGATGAAAACCGCGGATATGGCTGTGACATACCTTTCTGCCCATTCCAGGATGCAATTCGCTTCCCTCTGGGCTGCACGACTCCTGGTGCCACCCTGGCGATTGATATATGCCACTGCTGTGGCATTGTCTGATTGAATTCTGACAGGTGACCCTTGGAGTTTGGATGTCCATGCTACTAGGGCATACCGGGCTGCTCGTATCTCTAAGAGATTGGTGGGCAGGGCCTTCTCTGCTTCTGACCACTTGCCCTGGAGAGACCATTGCTCCAGTACTGCCCCCCAGCCTATGAGGCTGGCATCTGTAGTGACCACCTTCCAAGAAACCGGACTAAAGGGTTTCCCTTTTTCCAGATTCTGGTACCAACCACCAATGGAGGCTCTTGCGAACGGAAGGGGACAGGGACATTGGTAAGTCTAAAGCCTGAACTTTTTTGTTCCAGGCTGACAGTATGGCCCTCTGCCAGTTCCTTGAATGGAATTGACCGTAGGGTACTGCTTCGAATGAAGCCACCATTTTTCCCAGCAGCCTTATACACAGGCGTATGGATGGTTTTTCTTTTTTGTACCCACTAAGTGGGTCAAATCTTTCAAAGACGACACCTTCTCTGGAGGTAAGAAAATCTTTCTCTGATTTGAATCCAGTCTTAGCCCCCAAGTATTCCAGGCTTTTGACTGGTTTTAGGGCTGACTTGTCTCGGTTGATAATGCAACTGTGAGATTCCAGATACTTGATTATCTTGTGAACGACCACTTCTAGTTTTTTTTCACTGAGTGGTCTATCAGCAACAAGTCGTCTAGATATGCCATTATCGTTACACCTTGTGTTCCTAGTTTGGCCAATCGTAGGGCCAGGATTTTTGTGAACACTCGTGGTGCTGTGGCCAGACCGAAAGGTAAGGCTCTGAACTGAAAATGGCGCCCTTCTACTGCAAGGCGTAGAAATTTCTGGTGGGCCGGACAGATGGGAATATGCAAATAAGCATCCCTTATGTCGATCGAGGCTAACCATTCCTGCCCTTGTAGGGCGGTGGCCACCGATCGGATCGACTCCATCCGAAAAAGTCCTGATATGTAGGAACTTGTTTAGCCCTTTTATATTTAATATGGGCCTCATGTCCCCATTTGGTTTGGGGACTGTGACAAGGTTCGAGTAAAACCCGAACCCGTTTTCTTCCAAGGGAACCTTCATGATTACCCTTGGGGCAATAGTTGCTCTAGTGCCAGAAGGAGGGATCCACTCTTCTGGGGATCGCTTGGCACGTTTGACCTTATAAAATGGGCAGGAGGAATGTCTTTTAACTCCAGCCTGTATCCCAGACTTACTGCGGAGATCACCCATCTCTGATGGTGTCCCGTCAGGTCTCTGTGAACAACTGAAGTCTTCCCCTCACCCGATTGAGTGGGGGCAACCCTTCATGACTTAGGGGGAGGTTTTGTACCTCTCTTGACCCAGGGTTTCTTGTTACCCTGTGATTGTCCCTGATTTCTGCCCCCTGGATTTGACCGCGGAAGCCGTCGGAACTGTTTCACAGCCGATGTGCCAGGGACTGGAGAAGTAGGCCTCTTAGAAGGACTTCTACCCTTGTTCTTAACCGGCAAGAGTGTACTTTTACCGGCAGAAGTTTTCTGGATATATTTGTCCAGATCATCTCCAGATAAGCGTTCTCCATGAAATGGGAAGCTAATCAGCAATTTATTACAGGGAGCTTCAGCAGACCAGTTTTTGAGCCATAGAAGCCTACGCATATGTCTACAGACAGCGTAAAGCGGGATGCCTGTTGGATTGTATCCTTTATGGCGTCCACTGCAACACAAGGCTCTAGGTAGGTCAGCTAGGGCAAGAGCCTGCTGATCTGGTAAGTCCCTTAAGACTTGTTTCAACTGATCTTTCATTGCTTGGCAGACCCCAATAGCTGCTACTGCAGGTTGTGTCACCATGCTTGCTGTAGAGAAAGCAGATTTTAGTAAAGACTCCAATTTTTTATCTATTGGGTCCTTGAACATTGGAACATTATCTACTGGACATGTCAGTGATTTATTTACACAAGAGATGGCTGTGTCCACTGTAGGGACCCTCTATTTTTTTTTTTATGAACTTATCCTCCCATGGGATAGATCACTGGAAATCTCTTGGGGGGAGTAAATATTTTACAGGATGCTCCCAATCCTGGTAAATAAACCCTTCCAATAAAGGGTGGATTGGGAAGGAACAGACAGTCTGGGGAGCTTTCAGCGACCCCAGCGAGGAGACAGTAGTGGTTGATGGTTCCGCCAGAGGCATTTAAAATGCTGCTCGGACCATGTTAGTCAGAGACTGAACCCATAATCTTTCAGCCTGAGATGCTGAGAAAGGTTCTTCCACTGTTGATTCCTCTATAACTTTATCAACCTCACCTGATCCCCTTCAGGTAGGTCGATCTCTGGGACTGTTCCTCCACTAACAGGCACTCTGCCGGAGGAGACGGAGATCGGACGCGCTTTTCCTGTGACAGGGAAGCAGCGATCAATGCTGTTAATCTCTCTTCCAATCCTCCCAGAGTTGAGGATAAAACCTCCTCTGTTATATATACAGGAGCAGGTGGACTGGGGACAGCCGCAGCACCAGGCATTCCTGCGGGGTTTCTACGGCTACTGACCTCTGAAATTTCAGGGGAGATTGGCGCAGTACAGCATGCCCAAAAATCCTCAGAGCCCGACGGAGACCCCTTTCGCTTCTTGGAAGATCTATTTCCAGAGCGTCTGGACGACATATCCTATAAGCACAAAGCTGAGGTATTCCCGTCGTCATACACCAATTTTGCTGGTAATAGTCTAACACAGTTGCTGCTATATACCAGCTGGTGTCCACTAAAGTGCCTTTCTATGGGGATGCCTGCATCAACCGCCTCTGTGTGCCACTGTTTGTTGCTAGCTCTGTTTGCATCCAGCTGACACTTGTACTGTGTCTTTATACAAGCTGGGACGCCTGCACATGCGCAGAAGCGCCGTGGCGCGCATCAAGCGTCATCCACCCGCCCCGCCCCTTTTTTTTTCATAGGAGGCGCGTGCACGCGCCCGCGCCCCATTGGCGCCCTTTTCGAAAATCAAACAGGGACTAGGAGCCAGGGCCCTTTTTGCCGGAGGGCCTGTGCGGTGGATGAGCGCAGCAACAGGGCAGAGGAAGTGGATTCCCACAGAGAAACTTACCAACTGCCTGGATCTTTTGACTTGAGAAAACCAAAGATCCACATGACAAGAAAAATGGACCACAGCGGCCTCTAGTGGTTTAACACAGGTACCGCGGTCCCTTTTTTTTTTTTTTTCTTGACTACTATTAAAATTTTACATTTTCAGTAGTTACAGGCATACACAGATATTAGCGGGAATACCGTTAGGTAACAGACAGAAAGACAAATTAGGCTTGGGGGTCCCCCAATAGAACCAAGTTCCTGGGGGCCCCCACTTACCTGATCCCCGCCGCAGGACTTTGTTTGGTCCACAGAAGCCCAAACTTCACCTATCACGGCAGGCATTGTAATTAAACCTTCAGGGACCGGGTTCCCAAGGATTCCACTCCCCTGGACCTGTATAGCACCCTGCACAGACAACATCTTGGTCGTGGGTATGACCAGAGCTCTGGATCCCAGGGTCCAGCCCTCCTAAGAGAGGCATTACAGGCAAAACCTTGCTCTTCTGCTGCAAGGCCCGGGTACCGACCGTTTAGCTATGAAGCTTTTTTGGTGGGATCCGGAACAGCTTACTAAGGCCCGAAAGAACCTGTATGCAAGCCCAGTGAAAACACATGTTACTCTTTGGCCAACACCTTAGACACTGGCAAAAAACTGAGGTGCTCCCGGATGGGAGGGGCTTATATAGGGGAGGGTACTTCCGGTTTGTTAGTGGCCAGTGTCAGCACCTGAAGGTAATCTATATAACCCATTAGTAATGACTAAGTCGCTCTGTGTCCCGTGATGTACGAAAAAGAAATGACATTTCTAAAGGGGAAAAAAACCCGTTTAAAACTGCTTGCGGCTTTAATGTAATGTGTGGTCCCGGTAATATGGATGAAAATCTTTAAGAAAAATGGCATAGCTACCCCATGACCCCCCCCCCCCTACCCCAGCCCATTACCAGCCCCTTTGGGTCTTGTATGGATATTAAGGGGAACCCCGCACACAAAATAAAAAAAGGCCCTATATACTCTGAACAGCCGTATACAGGCGGTGCATACAAGACAGGGACTGTAGGTTTGTTCTTATGTAGAATCTGTTTGTAATTTGGAACAGGTACATTGTTTAAGTGTAGCTCTAGCCAAAAAATCTATTTTTTTTGGAAAACATAGGGAAGGGTTATCACCCCTGTAACATTTGTTTTGCTGTCTGTGCCCCTGTTCAGAACATTTCACCTCACTTTCCGTCCCAATGACAACTGTTTTTGAAATGTGGTGTTTTTCTTGAAACAAGGATTGCTGATAAAGCATCAGTACAGAGGAGACACCTTTCTCCCATATTAATTCTTACAGGAGAGAATTTTCCTTCCTAGGGGTAGATTTCCTCTCACTTCCTGTTGTCTTCTTCCGTTTGCAAGGAGGAGTCGTTTGTAAGTTGGATGTTTGAAAGTAGGGACCTGCCGTATATACTCTGCAGAAATTGGCCCCTTAGTTGTTGGTGTTGGCACAACACTGTAAGCCCTCACAGTTACTCTTGCTGGGCGCTGGAACGCCCTGCTGTGAACTATTATATCAGGAATTGTAATTGCATGCCCCTGTTGAACAGTGGTAGGAAAAATTGGGCCTTTGGTGGTGGTGGTGGTGGTGTTGTCACAACACTGTGAGCCCTCACAGTTACTCTTGGTGGGCACAGGAATGGGCCCTGCTGTGAATTATTAGATCAAGAATTATAATTGCATGCCCCTGTTGTACAGGGGCTGAAAAATTGGGCCTTAGGCACTGGTGCCACAACACTGCAAACCTCCCGTTTTTTTTTTTTTTTTTTTCTTTTACTTGAACAGTAGTCATTTGTTAATGAGCGGGGGGGGGGGGGGGGGGTGGCGCGACAAGGCGCAAGGGGGGGGGGCGGACTTCACTACACACTACACAGGGACGTCCGTCAGATCTTACCTCCTCCTCCTTCCTCTGCCTCCTGTGTCCTGCTGTGGCTGCAGAATCCGTGCGGGTTGGGAGGTATGGATACTGTACTTGGAGAGCAGCAATGAGCCCTGTTGCAAAATATTGCATCAAAAATTTAGGCTTTAGGTGAATGCTATGCAAAGCACACAGTAGTACACTAAGGCCCCTTTCACACGATCCATGTCTGTGTGCGGGCTCCGCTTTGCTCAGCGGGGATCGCTCCGTCGATCCCCGCTGAGCAGGCAGATGACAAGTCTGTCTCCGCACACTGTGCAGGGACCGACCTATCAGAGCGCCGCTCTCCCCTATGGGGGATCGGATGACGACAGACCGCAGAGTCCGTTGTCATCCAATCCGCAGACGGATGGAAAAGTAGGGTTTTCCTCCATCACACTTTGGCGGGTCGGATGTCAGCGGACATGTCACCGCTGACATCCGTGGCTCCATAGGGGTACATGCAGCATCCATTCAGGTCCGCCTAAAAAACGGACAGGCAGACCTGAACGGTCTGTCTGTGTGAAAGAGCCCTAAGTGAAACGCTTGACTGTCTGCAGCTAGCACAATCACCTGCCTGCCTGTCACAGTATAGAGACTAACAGGAATGGATCTAGCTAAACTGAATACAGTGTATAAATATATATACAACAACTAGGGTGTGTGTGTGTGTGTGTGTGTGTATATGTGTGTGTATATGTATGTATATATATATATATATATATATATATATATATATATATATATATATATATATATATATAATGTAGCGGGGTGTTCCCCTTTAATGCAGAGAGACAAGAAGTTCCAGGTGAGAGGTGAGTCGGGAGGAAGTAAAGAGACATTATGGAAGTGAAAGCAGAGGAGAGAGAGACTACATCTCCCAGTACATCTTGCAGCACCCAGGGTGCATTGCTCCAGAACAGAGACTGCTGGGGCAGACTTTATAAAGGGGAGGCGGAGTTTTGGTCGGCCTCTTTGGACCCCCCTCTCCTAGCAAGAGGATCTCTGTGCTGAACTGCTGTGTGCACAAGGCCTGAAGCCCGGGCCGTGTGCTCCTTTCCAAAGAGCCCTCTGCCAGCCTAGCAGAGCCTTAGAGACATCTAATCCTCCTTGCTGCAGTACACCAGAAGGATTGAAGACTTGGATGTCGGTGGATTCCTGTTCCCAGACGAATCGATGGAGGAAACGGACTTGGACTTGTCCAGGTGGTGAGAGCTGTTTAAAGACAGATCCTTTATCTTTACTATTCGTTGGGATTACAAAGTTGTTCTTCAAGTGCACCACCGAGAGATTGCTAGCGAATATTGTTTCACTGAACTTCCATTTAGATCAGTCAGGCCTGACTGCATAGGTAGACATTGCTGGGTGTTAGTCTACCCATGAGGGGAAGTAGCTGTAAAAGGGCAGTGCTAGAGTTGCATAGCAATACTTTATTATTCTGATTACTCTGTTTATCTTTATTACTGTTTATTGCAGGGATCTGCAACTTGTTATACTGTTGTTTATTACTTGCCCATTAGCCTCAGTAAAATATCTGGGTAAAGTACATTTGGTGTCAGTTCCGCTTACTTTAATAGGAGTTTTAAAGTATATTCTGTGTATGTTTGTTATAGGACTGCGTCACCAACAGTTGCGATCACGCGGTCCTATCTCTCTATCACCAGCTGTGCCACAGGAGGTTAGAGCCGATTGCCGGGGGTTGACAGCGGTGCACTGCAGGGCCCAAATCAATATCAGCGGCTCTCTTAACTGGGGGTAGCGCTACATATATATATATATATATATATATAATTTATATTTATAATCTCCTCTACACCAGTGGACATCAACCCTGTCCTCAAGGCCCACTAACAGGCCAGGTTTTATGTATTACCTTGGGGAGATGCAGAGTAGAATACTGCAATCACTGAGCAGCAAATGATATCGCCTGTGTTTTGTATTTCAGTTATCTTGCAAACCTGGCCTGTTAGTGGGCCCTGAGGACAGGGTTGATGACCACTGCTCTACAAACTGTAACAGCAGCTAACTGACTCGCCTGCCTGCTCTATCTAACTCAATATAAATGACTCTCTCTCCCTCTCCCTCTCTCTCTCCCCCCCCCTCTCTCTCTTCCCCCCCCTCTCTCTCTCTTCCCCCCCCCCCTCTCTCTCTCTTCCCCCCCCCTCTCTCTCCCCCCCCCCCCCAAGGCCGACTTTCAGGCGGCCTTATATAGTGTGGGGCGTGTACTAAACCCCCCTGAGCCATAATTGGCCAAAGCCACCCTGGGCCGCGTCGCGTAACATGAATTTAGCTAGAACGGACCATAACGTTCGTTCTTCATCGAACGCCCGATGTTTGAGTCGAACGTGTGTTCGATGCAAACACGAAGCTTATCCCTAGAAGGTAGTTGTGCATGTGTTGTGGGAATTTGGGCATTTTGGAGCACAGTGTGACAGCAGTAGCTTTAAAAGCAAACATAAAGCCGCAGCCAGCTGGTTGCTAATCACTGATCTGGAGTGTGTGGTGGTGGGGCGCCTTTCCCTCTACCACTGCGCCCTGGGCGGCTGTTCCTCTTGCCCACCCCTTGTTCCAGCCCTTGTTAACCACATTTCAAGTTGATATTTTATATTTCATCCCACTGTTTTTGTTGTTCATGCCAAAATGTATTGGTTTTATAGTGCTAGTAATAAAAAAAAAAAACAATGCCACCCCCTCCGGGTGGCCTTTTAACAGGGTCTTAATGATGGGCAGACTTCCCAATCATGTGATCACTGTGATTGGCTGTCACAGTGGTCACATAATTGGGAACCCTTCCCAAAGGGTTCCCAATCATATACAGAGACTGGGAGCGGTTTGGGACAGCACGGTCACTGTGTTAGGAGTACACAGTGATCATGCAAGAACAAGGATAACCACCATGGGAGGGTTGGGATGGGGTAATGGAGGACATTTGCAATCTAGAGCAGTTCTATTTATGTCATTCCACTCCTACAGGAGCAGCTGGTAATTTTGGGCCTATTTCTCCCTGTTTAGGGCACACACAGTCAGGCACACAGCATTTTCAGAATTCTTCATCTAGCCCAGAAATCAGGAGGACCAGTGGTACCCTCTTATCCACAGCTCTGCCACCAGTCAATGTGACTCCATGGAAAACTTTGTGTGATACCCTTCTTAGCCTACATGTTCCTCGTGAAAGGACTAGTCGTTGGTGTTTCCCAAGCCAAATGTTCCCAGCATTCCCCTTCTAGGTTTTCCCAGTGCCTGCTGTGTGCTCCTGAGTAGGGTTGAGCGGACCCGGTGTTTGGCAATATGCATGTAAAATCGCGCTTGTTTCCCGTGCTTAGAACTGTCCCTGCACAAAGTGTCATTTCTGAAGGAAAAAAAATCATTTAAAACTCGCGGCACTACATAGAAAAGTCATTGATAAAAAAAATAAAGTGTGGGGGTTCCCCCCAAATTCAATTACCAGGCCCTTCAGGTCTGGTATGGATATTAAGGGGAACCCTGCCGCAAATTAAAAAAAAATGTGTGCGGTTCCCCCAAATATACATACTAGGCCCTTTATCCGAGCACGCAACCTGGCAGGCCGCAGGAAGAGGGGGGGGGACGAGAGAGCGCCCCTCCTGAACCGTACCAGGCCACATGCCCTCAACATGGGGAGGATGTCCCCATGTTGATGGGGACAAGGGCCTCATCCCCACAACCCTTCCCCAGTGGTTGTGGGGGTCTGCGGGCGGGGGGCTTATCGGAATCTGGAAGACCCCTTTAACAAACGGGACACCCAGATCCCGGCCCCCCAAGTGAATTGGTAATGGGGTACATTGTACCCCTACCATTTCACAAAGAAAGTGTAAAAATACACAGACACCATTGGGAAAGTCCTTTCTTAAAAAAAAAAAAAAAAATTCCAGCGATGAATTTCAGTGTCCCGCGGCAATCCCGATGTCCAGCACTGTCCAGACGAAATGTCATTGGCTGAGCCTGTGCGGACCTGATGGGGAACTTCCTCGGCAGTGTATTAAATGAATAGACCCGCCCCTTCTAAAGTTCCCCATCAGGTCCGCTCAGCCAATGACGTAGTGTAAGGCTGAGGACCTGATGCGGAACGTGAGAAGGGGCGGGTCTATTCCTGTATTACACTGTGGAGGAAGTTCCCCATTAGGTCCGCCCCCGCCTATTTCATTGGATGAGCGGACCTGATGGGGAACTTCCTCCAGTATAATAAATTAATAGACCCGCCCCTTCTCACGTTCCGCATCAGGTCCTCAGCCTTACACTACGTCATTGGCTGGCTGAGCGGACCTGATGGGGAACTTTAGAAGGGGCGGGTCTATTCATTTATTACACTGCTGAGGAAGTTCCCCATCAGGTCCGCTCAGGCTCAGCCAATTACATTTCGTCTGGACATCGGGACCGCCGCGGGACACTGGATTTCATCGCTGGAATGTTTATTAAAAAAAAAAGCACTTTCCCAATGGCCATTACCAATTCACATAGGGGGGGGGGGGCCGGGATCTGGAGGTCCCCTTTGTTAAAGGGGTCTTCCAGATTCCGATTAAGCCCCACAACCACCGGGCAAGGGTTGTGGGGATGAGGCCCTTGTCCCCACCAACATGGGGACATCCTCCCCATGTTGAGGGCATGTGGCCTGGTACGGTTGGGGGGGGGGGGGGGCGCTCTCTCGTCCCCCCCTCTTTTCCTGCAGCCTGCCAGGTTGCGTGCTCGGATAAGGGGTCTGGTGTGGATTTTTAGGGGGACTCCACGCCATTTTTTTTATTTGGGGTGGAGTTCCCCTTAAAATCCATATCAGACCTGAAGGGCCTGGTAATTGAATTTGGGGGAACCCCCACGCTTTTTATTTTTTATCAATGACTTTTCTATGTATTGCCGGGAGCCGACAATTCATTAATAGCCGCGAGTGAGTTTTTAAATTACTTTTTTTCCTTCAGAAATGACACTTTGTGCAGGGACAGTTCGAAGCACAGGAAACAAGCGCAAATAGTCCTCCAGAAGTTTGGGTCCCCATTGACTTTAATGGGGTTGGGGTTCGGGTCAAGAACTCAAACTTTTTTTTCTGAAGTTCGGCCGAACCCGAACATCCAGGTGTCCGCTCAACTCTACTCCTGAGATGTAGGTATTATTATTTTTGCACTGAATACATAGTACTGTCTGTAGATGTTTGAGAAGACTATGACTCATAGATATAATGTAATATTTGTGTTTTTACCTCTCCAGGTCAGATCCATCCTCTGCCATCTCCGAACGCCTTTCTTCTCCTCTCCGGTGGATTGTGCTCTGGACTTCTTGATGTTTCCCCAACTGATTTAGGAACACGGACCCCCTTCATTTCGTACTCCATCTCCTATACGCTCCTAGTCCCCATCCTTCGTCTACCATCCCCTGATGCTCTGTCACAGCCCTGTCCATGTCACTACCTCCTTCCCATATCTCTCTGGGAGCCTCTACACCCAGAGTTCAGCTCTGACGGGCCGCACCTCACCCCAGACTATGTATCTCAATGGTTTCTTCCTTCTTTCCTCTCTGCGGTGTCCAGCCTCCCTGATTCCTCCCCTCCCCTGACCTTAGAGAGGGCTGATGTGTGGGGTAACTGTGCCTCCATCCTGCTGTCTACATCTGGTGCCCTCCTCATTCGCTTTGACATTGTCCCTGTAGTGGAAGTTCGGGGTTGGCCCCCAGGGGCTCAATATCTAGATGACTGGTTAGGTGAAGATGGAGTCCCACCTCAGGTGTTCCACCTTCTCCCATGGGGAGCTGAGGGACAGTGGAGGGTGGGCTTCCCAGGTGTTGAGCTTTACATGCGACGACTCTTACACCCAACACTGTCTAGGGTGCTAAGAGCCTCCATGGCTGTGTTGGGGCCCATACTCCAACAGCATGGAGGTCCAGGTCCATATGTATTGTGGATCACCCTCATACACGCCTGTGAGAGGCTACCACAAGGGTACCTGTGCCAAGGGCAGAATGCGGCCTCCTGTTTTCTTGGGCTTCTTGAGGAGCTTTCCCTGTCCTTCCTTCGAGGATCATGCCCCAACCCGTTCTTACCAGGATGTGATCTGCTACTGGGCTCTGCCCGGGGCCACTACCTTGCCCGTAAGGTGTCTGAGGTAAGAACGCAGCCAGTATACTACCTCCGTGAGGTGGTGAGAGAGGCCAAGGAGGTGGTAAGGGAGGCCAAGGAGGTGGTGAAAGGGGAGAAGGTGGAGAAGGAGGATATTGAGGAGAAGGAGGAAAGAGGGTCCAGCTGTTACCCCAGCTAGGGTAATGATCCCCCCCAAATAGCATTATATTAATTTCTAATTGCTGCTAGGAAAGTGCAGTCCTGACCAACCATACCTCTGCTGAGATTATGAGACCTTCTCCAATTTTATTACTGCCCCCCCAAGCTAGCAGATAAAAGCGGGAGTGGCCTACTTAAATTAGGACTATGATTGGGTGCATCATAATGGGTAAGATTTAAGGCCTTAATTGGGTTTTGATTTTGCTTTTGAAACCTGGAAGTATGAAGTGCACGTGTACATAGCTCTAGACCCACAGCAATGCTCTGCAAGATCATGAGTAGTCTCGGAAATGCTCTGCAAGACCAATAATGGTCTCAGCAATGCTCTGCAAGACCATGAGTAGTCTCAGCAATGCTATGAAAGACCATAAGGAATCTTCGTATTGCTCTGCAAGACCATGAAGCTGCTCAGCAATGCTCTGCAAGACCATGAGTAGTCTCAGCAATGATCTGCAAGACCATAAGGAATCTTCGTATTGCTCTGCAAGACCATGAAGCTGCTCAGCAATGCTCTGCAAGACCATGAGTAGTCTCAGCAATGCTCTGCAAAACCATGAGGCTGCTAAGCAATGCTCTGCAAGACCATAAGGAATATCTGTTTTGCTCTGCAAAAAACATGAGACGGCTCAGCATTGCTCTGCAAGACCATAAGGAGTTTCAGCATTGCTCTGCAAGACCATGAGGCAGTTCTGCAAGACCATAGAGCATTTCAACATTGCTCTGCAAGACCATGAGGTGGCTCAGCAATGCTCCATAGAGAAAAGTTTACTCCAGCAACGTCCTTTAAAGCTTGGGGAGAGTTGCGGCATTGACGTTCTCCAAAGGTCAAGGCATTGGCAATGCTTTGTAGAGCACAGGAGTACCATAACGGCTTGCATTGTGGGAGACGCAGAGATGCTCTGCAGACCACTTTAATAACATTGCAGTGAATATAAAATCTTTCTCCCTTTTAACCCTTCATCCTCCACTTCTTGAACGTCTTTGCCTCTCTACCCATAGGAACATCATTAACCCCTCGCCCTCCACATCCCGCAGAGCTTACTCTACATCCCGCAGAGCGCTCATCGGTCATTAACCCCTTACCCTTCGATTCCTGCAGAGCACTCTTCAGTTATTAACCCTTCAACCTCCGATTTGCACAGAGCACACTTCAGACATTAACCCTTCACCCTCTGATTCCTGCAGAGCATTTTCCCTATCTCAGTTTCATTACCCGTGATGACATCACAAGCTGCGATCTGTTAAAGAGTGTTGCAGGGCGGCGATGCATCGCACATGATGGATTCGCCTCACGTCCCGTACAGGGTGTCCCTCCCTTAATTCTGATCAATTTTCTGATTAGCTCAGTGGCTGGCGGCGGTGTGCATGTATATATTATATCCATACCCTGTTGGCAGCACATCGAGGGCGATGTCACCCCCAACCGTATTTATCTGGAGGCATCTCTCCATAGAAACCTCCCATCTGCTTCCACGCTCAGAATCCTCTCTTCACATCAGGAGACAAAATTCTCTTCCATGTGTCCGGCCGGAGAATTCCATTTTATCTTTACCGAGTTTACATTGTTACTGTACGTATTTCAGAAGTGGAGATAATTCTTTGTGTAGTATGGAAAAGTCTGATTATTCCAATTATCTGTATGTAGGGCTCTATAGAGGGCGATATATTTCATATCATTTTTCCAGATTGAATAATCTCCAGATGTAGAAATAGATCCCTGCCAATTAAATATCCGTTATCGCCATATAAAACGCCTGAATCCAAAGAAGAATGATCTATCTTTATCTACCTCCGTATTTTCCTCACAGTTCCTCTCTTTACTGTTCTAAAACCCCCCACTTCACCCCCTGATCTCATAACTCAACCCTCATTTCCTCTCCAAGGATCTCCAAAATGTTCATTGTATAAAAGGATTGACGGATAACAAAATGTAACAAAACCTATAATAAATATAATTTATAAATACATTTGATTCAGCATTGTTGCTTCTATATGTAGCCCCCTTCACCTAAACGAGGGTCAGGGGGAGGGTTGGGCCAGGGGGCATGGTGGCAATTGCCTCCCAGGCCGCCCTAACTTGTGTTCAAAATGTCCGGCAGCCGCTGCCCGCTACCATTTTCTTTTTTTATTCTGGTCTAGGAAGTCGGGCCGGGGGCATGGTCATGGCGGCCGACCACTAGCTGTTGCATTCCGGGAGTTGTCCGCGCTCAAGCTTCCGGTGGGTGGAAAACACAGCAGCGCAGAGGAAACTACAACTCCCTGGGATCGAATTCTTGGAAGCAGACAGAGGCAGGGCATGCCAGGGAGTCGGAACGCAGGGCTCGGCGCTGGCTGCAACTTGACCCCAGGATCAGGAGCGTTACCCCCCCAGGAGACCGTGGTGTGCAAGCACCTGCAGAGCTGAGATCACTGAAGTGAGAGACCCTGACACCCCTAGCTGACCCCCCATCTCCTCCACCATACACCCCATGTAATCTGCCCCAGTGATCAGGCTGCATTGATTGGCACTGGAGTTGGCTGCACTGGTGAGGCTGCATTGAAAAACCAGGTGGACCATGGATGGTGAGCTGATTCGGCGGTTCAGTGGGCCACTTGACTGGACTTGCCCCCCAGGCCCAAGGCTACCAGCCCTCCCCTGACGAGGGTTACTGTGTCAATTAGTGATGGGCCAAACACAACGCTGTATCCTGGCCCAGGCCTAGGGCAGCACTTTGCAGGGGGGCAGCAAGGAAAGAGTCTCTGCCGGCTTGCACTACACTGTTATGCCTTATTTCCACTGAACGGAACGGTTCGGGTCGGTACAGAATGGAACGGTTAGAATGGTCCGGTCTATTCTGGTGAGCGTTTCCACTGCAAGTCGGACAGTCAGGGGCCATTCAGAGTTTAGAAAAAATGCCTAGCGTGTCCGCCAATCAGTGGAATGTATTGTAGCTCCGCCCTAACCGAACCGTTCCATTTTCTATGGCCCCACATCTGAAGCAGGACCCAGAATGGTGCGGTACGGTTCGGTTTTATGGCACGCTTTCATAATGGAAACACCCAAAATAGCGTACCGTACCGAACCGATCCGCTCAGTGGAAACAAGGCATTAGTGTAGCGCCAGTCTTATGGGGTGGACTGGGCTGAGAGGCAAATTAGTCTAGCGCCCCCATAAAGCAGCTGCAACTGTGGTGTGGGGGGGGGGGGGCTGCTTCTAATTTTGACTGTCCTTTCATCCTGGACCACAAACCTTCCTCACTGTGCTATATGTATTCTGCTGCACCATTGGCATGGTTATATATAGTCCTCTCCATAAAATTATCAGAAATTTGTGCTTAAAGTGGAACTATAGGCAACACTTTTTTACTCTTGTCCATGAACCGACACAGCTTCTCTATTGACAAAGTGGGTAATATCCGTTAATTAGGAGTGACTAGGCAGAAAAACTTGTAAAAAGTGTTGCATCACACCTTCTACAATACCGCCCAGGGGGAAGACCCTCTGGTATAACCTCTGTCTGCATCTCGCAGATCAGTTTTTTTCTGTCTAGCAAGGAGTAGGACATGGCTCCCTTCGGGCCCATTTGTCCTGGGGAAAAAAGATATATTTTTTTTGCTACATTTGTTGTTTCCTGCGATCTTCGATCAACTGCCGACTGGGTGACAGGCTGGATCCTCGATCCTTGTAGTCTCCCCAGTTTCGGCCATCGAGCGTGAGCCGACCCTAGCTACGTGCTGGGTTTTCCACGACATGCCCGTCGCTCCACGGGTTGCCGGTGAGACTACGCTCCAGGGCCTGCATTGGACCGCTCAGCTTCGGCTGACCTTACGGCAGAGTCACAGCAGCCTGTCCGGTGAGCGTCACACTCCAGGGCATACATATGATCGTCCCTTTTGGGTCCAATCACAGCATGCCTGGCCAACAGTCACCTTCCGTGCGCGGACGATGATCTGTTTGGAATGTCTTCCAGCATAATACATGCAGGATAGGTAAGTAAAACTCCCCTGCCTCGGCTGGGTGATTTAGCTGGACATTCCCGGAGAGATCAAGTAAGTGGTTGTGGCCCCTTTCTTCCCTCTCTCCCTGGGCTTCTAGCTAAAGGTTGCTGGGTGCTGGGGGTCACCTAAGGGGTTCCACTGGAGCGGCGCTGGCTGTAACTAACATTTAAAAGAAATGTAATTTCTGCTTACCTGTATGTGCTTCCTCCTCCATGCTGTCGGCGGCCATTTTGGGGTGGTCCATGCTGAGTTTGGCCTTTTGTGACTGCCCGGCGGCCATCTTCCTGTGGTTCGGCCACACCCACTGGCCCCTATCAGCTGATCGGCGGCCATGTTTGTCCACCCTGTATGTATATATTGCCGTTCGGCGGCCATCTTTTTGTGGGCTACAGCTGCTTGACCTCTATCTTGGCTCGGCGGCCATTTTCTTAGAGCCCACATCATCTTCCATACAGACGTTTTTGGCAACCATTTTGCGAGAGCCTCTGGCCTCTAGGGTGCATTACACTGGCGCGAAAATTCACACAGGAAGTGCTGATAAAAGAAGCAGACTGGCACAGCAGCAGTGGGACAGCATCACAGGTGCCGCACACGGCAGCATAGCAGTACCGGTCCAGGGTGGTGAGTCCTCTGGGTAACCCAGCATCTCTGCAGCGCAGGAGGGTGACCTATTGATATCTTGCCTGGAGCCCTGTGGGTGTCAGCATGGCATCTGAGCCAGATGTCTTCTCCCCTGAAACACCATATTTAGCAGCTGGTGCCCCTGAGGTGTCTATGAACGCTATGTCGGCAATCCTAGAGGCGTTTGCTGCCAGGGTGGAAGCAGCACACGGGAATACAGGGGGTAGTAAACGCCCCCGTCCCCTGCAATCTTCTGGGGATATTTCTGATGCAGAACCAGGTCCAGCTACGGCTCAGGGCCCAGATTCTGATGCATCAGAGACTGCAGACCGTGACCGATCGGACAGTGAGAATGACTCCAAGTCCAGGTCAGTACGCGAGACGGCTTTGGTATCTGACCTTATTACTGCAGTGTGGGATACGCTAAAGTTGGAAAATACTGCAGAAGCAGCAGAAACTCCAGTCCCCTTTTGGATTTCGTAAACCTGCCCGCACTGCTAAGGTGTTCCCTTGTGTGTCTTATTTTGACAAACTCTTATACAAGGAATGGGAGAACCCACTGAGGGTCTTTACAGCCACAAAGAGGTTTGCGGTACGGTATGCCTTTGAGGAGAGTTTTCTGAAGATATGGACCTCTCCCCCTATAGTGGACCCTTCGGTGTCCAGACTTAATAGAGCCACCACTATTCCAGAAGAAGGGGCTCCTGTTTTCAAGGACCCTGTGGATAAGAAGGCTGAAGCACTCACTCGCTACTTATACTCAGTGGTAGGCTCGGCAGTACGCCCGGCATTGGCGGGGGCCCTAATGTCTCAGACACTTACTGAATGGGCAAAATTGCTACTCCAGGGGTTAAAAGAGCGAGATGCTCCTCCTAATGAGATAACTTTGGCCGACCAGTTGGTCCAGGGCCTTAAGTTTGTCTGCAAGTCAGGCATGGATACTATTCCCCAAAAGCTTTGGTTTATGCAGTAGCAATACGCCGCCTGATCTGGCTAAAGGGCTGGTCTGCTGACCAGACTTCCAAGAAAGCCCTGTTGGATCTGCCTTTTAAGGGCGACAGACTTTTTGGGACTTCTCTGGATGACATCAAGGATGCCACAGGAGGTAAAAGCACTTTGCTTCCCCAAACTAGCAAGGGTAAGGGGCCACGCCAAGGGCAAGGGCCCTCCTTTACTGCACGCAAGCGTTTTTTTTTGCCCCCTTAGGGTGACGGGGAAAAGACCCCAGGCCGATAAAGCGCCTGCCCAAGGACAAAAGCGTCCTTGGTCCCGCAGACCCAACAAGCCTGAGGACAAATCTGCGTCCGCATGAAGGTCCGCCCCCACCCAGCTCTTGGGTGGGGGGACGTCTTCGCAAATTCGCGACTCAGTGGACAGCGCTAGTTTCCGACAGGTGGGTTTGCGAAATAATCTCAGGCTACAAGATAGAATTTCTCTCTTGTCCACTGGACAGATTCATCACCTCCAATCTCCAGCTACTACCGACCCGTCGGGAGGCCCTGTATGGGGCGGTCCAGGGTCTACTGGAATGCGGGGTAGTTATTCCAGTTCCAGAACAGGAACGGGGTCAGGGTTTTTACTCAAATCTGTTCATTGTGCCGAAGAAGGAGGGGGTGCGTCCAATCTTGGATCTCAGAGCCCTCAATTGCTTTGTGAAAGTACAAAGATTTTGGATGGAGTCGGTTCGATCTGTAGTCACTGCTCTCCATCCGGGGGACTTTCTGGCCTCCTTGGACATCAAGGACGCATACCTGCATGTCCCCATATACTCCAGATACCAGAGGTTTCTGCGATTTGCTATCGGGAAGAAGCACTACCAGTTTGTGGCCCTCCCGTTTGGCCTTGCATCAGCACCCAGGACGTTCACCAAGGTGCTCGCTCCGATTCTGGCACTTCTAAGACAGCGGGGTATCGCTATCACAGGCTACTTGGACGACCTTCTGCTAAGGGCCCCTTCAAGCTCAGAATTGGAGGTAAGCGTGTCCATTACCTGTCAGACTCTTCGAGACTGTGGTTGGATACTAAACACGCAACAGTCAGTATTGGTGCCCACTCAACGCCTAGTGTACCTGGGGTTGATTCTGGATTCCTCAGAGGCAAAGGTATTCCTGCCTGTGGAGAAGTTGCAGACCCTCTGGGCTGCAGTACAGCAGCTGACTTCCAGGAATTGGTCATCACTCCGTTTTTGCATGCGAGTGTTGGGCCTCATGGTGGCCTCCTTCGAGGCGGTCCCATATGCTCTATACCACACTCGAGTGTTACAAAAGGAAGTTCTGTCCAGATGGAACAGATGCCCTTCATCTCTGGATTATCAAATCCGAGTGAGCCACCTAGTCAGGAGATCCCTGGTATGGTGGCTGACAGCACCGGCTCTAATGGCTGGGAAGTCATTTCTTCCGGTTTACTGGATAGTGATCACGACAGATGCCAGCCTTACAGGTTGGGGGGGGGGGGGGGGGGGAGTCTGGGGTGTTCAGTCGGCGCAAGGTCGCTGGACCCCAGAGGAAGCCCTCCTGCCGATCAATGTCCTGGAAATCCGGGCGATCAGGCTGTGCCTCTTCAAATGGTCTCAGAGGCTGCAAGGGCGTCCAGTCAGGATCCAGTCGGACAACGCCACAGCGGTGGCATATGTCAATCATCAAGGAGGAACAAGAAGCTCAGCTGCAGCATCGGAGGTTGCTCGCATCCTGAAGAGGGCAGAGAAGAGCATACCGGCACTGTCGGCCGTGTACATTCCGGGTGTGGAGAACTGGCAGGCGGACTACCTGAGCCGCCAGATGCTGGACCAGGGAGAATGGTCCTTACACCCGGAGGTGTTCCAACTGCTCTGCCAAAGATGGGGCACACCAGACGTAGATCTTCTGGCTTCCCGACTCAATCGGAAGGTATTGAGGTTTGTGACCCAGTCAAGAGACCCATGGGCAGACGCAACGGACGCGTTGGTGGCATCGTGGGGTCAGTATCGGCTAATCTATGCCTTCCCTACCTTAAGGCTTCTTCCTCTTCTGCTCCGCAGAGTGGAGGCAGGGGGAATTCCAATGATCCTAATCGCTCCAGATTGGCCTCAGCATCCTTGGTACGCCGATCTAGTACGTCTGGTAGCAGACGTCCCCTGGCGCCTACCACTACGGAAGGACCTGCTATCGCAAGGTCCCATACTCCATCCTGCTTTACAGTCATTGGCTTTAACGGCATGGCTGTTGAGAACCAGGTACTGAGAGACCGGGGCCTGTCAGACTCGGTAATCTCTACGATGAGAAGTGCTCCAAAACCGTCCTCTAGGAAGGTTTATCACCGCACTTGGAAGGCCTACAGCTCCATGTGTGAGAAAATGAAATGGCATCCGCGTACCTATTTGGTTTCCAGAATCCTGCTGTTTTTACAGCATGGGGTGGACCAAAGGCTTGCCCTAAGTGCGATTAAGGGACAGATATCTGCCCTGGCTGTCTTTTTTTCAGCGACCCCTGGCGGCTCACTCTCTGAGTACTTTTGTGCAGGGGGTTCGACATGTGGCCCCTCTGGTCCGCCCCCCACTACCTCCGTGGGACTTGAACCTGGTGCTTCAGAAGGCACCGTTTGAGAATATTAGAGATATTCCCCTGTTGACACTTTCTCAGAAAGTGGTCTTTTTGGTGGCTGTTACATCAGTTAGACGAGTCTCTGAGCTGGCAGCCTTGTCCTGCAAGGCTCCCTATTTGGTTTTCCACAAGGATAAGGTGGTGCCCAGCCTTCCTTTCTTCCGAAGGTCGTTTCGGCTTTTCATCTCAACGAAGACATTGTACTTCCATCCTTGTGTCCTCAGCCGTCGAATCCTAAGGAGTCGGTATTGCATTCCTTGGACGTTGTCCGAGCTTTGAGAGTATACTTATCTGCTACTTCCCTGTTCCGGAAGTCAGACTCACTGTTTGTTTCGGTGGCTGGTCCCAAGAAGGGCCAAGCAGTCTCGTCGGCCACCATCTCTAGGTAGATCCGACAGATAGTAATCCAGGCTTACACCTTAAAGGGTCAAGCGCCCCCCTTTCCTGTCACGGCGCATTCGACCAGGGCAATAGGTGCCTCTTGGGCTTTCCGACATCAAGTGTCTGTTTCCCAATTATGTAAAGCGGCGACTTGGTCGTCCGCTCACACTTTCACAAAATGTAGGTGCATCTTCGGATGCCTCTTTCGGCTGCAAGGTTTTGCAAGCGGCTGTTTAGAGTTGCAGCTCCTCCGTTGGAGTGCTGTTTTGTGTTTTGGGGTGAAGTTTATTTTTATGCTGTTACCACCCCTCGTTTTTTCTCTGACACTGCTTTGGGGCGTCCCACTTTGTCAATAGAGAAGCTGTGTCGGTCCATGGACGAAAGAGTAAATAGGATTTTTTACTCACCGTAAAATCCTTTTCTCTGAGTCCATGGGCCGACACGGCACCCACCCCTCTTAAGTTTGTACTGCTTTTTGACGAACTGATCTGCGAGATGCAGACTGAGGTTATACCAGAGGGTCCGCCCCCTGGGCGGTACTGTAGAAGGTGTGATGCAACACTTTTTACAAGTTTTTCTGCCTAGTCACTCCTAATTAACGGATAATACCCACTTTGTCAATAGAGAAGCTGTGTCGGTCCATGGACTCAGAAAAGGATTTTACGGTGAGTAAAAAATCCTATTTTTCCATTTCGGATAGAGTAAGGGAGGGTTATAGCCCCGGTCAGTTTATATTTTACCATCCCTGTCCCACTGCAGAGATTTCCCTTCACTTCCTGCCCCATAGCCAAACGGGAAGTGAGCGGAAATCTATGCAAATTATGGGAATCCATTGCCCTGCCCTCCCAGGCCCCTAGACCTAGGGTCCCCACTCGAAAATTTCAGGGCGGGTCTTAAACAGAAAGGGATGTGGCCTTGACAGGAAGGGGTGGGTCATATTTAAATTCGGGGGTCACAAGTTTAGTCAGACCTAGGGCAGCACAAAGCCTACATACACTACTGGCCAAACATCCCCCTGGTTTGGTTCGCACCAAAACTCCCGAACATTAAAAAAAAGTTAATGCACCGGTCCATGACGTCACAAGTGGGTAGCGCTGCCAGGTGATGTCACCTCTGTCGTGGAAATTTTATGAAGATGTATCTAATATGTATTGTCATAGTGTCACCCAGTGTTAGTACTCCCGCAACCCGCTCTACAGAGCTGACTGGGGGCAGACTGACATTGATTGAATTCCGTCATAGTGGAAAACGTCTTAAGGTTGGAGTGTTGTTTGCAGAGTGGGGATATGTCCGCTGGCGACGTGCCCCTGTGCATTAGCGCAGACGATCGTTGGGGGGGGGGGGGGGTATATGTTTGCTCTGCAAGGACATTATTGGTTATAGGCGGATGTGCGCTCTTGTCTCTGCTGTGTCTGACCAGCATGGTCGGGATTCGCAGCGTGCAGCTGCATATAGCCTCCCATCCCGACGAACGATGGTATAATCCGAATATGCGCTGTTCTCTGGAATAGCGCAAAATAAGGATTCCTATCAGCGGTAATATGAGAGCTTATGAGTGTTTCATAGTCAGGGAAAGCGTCCATGTTTTAAAGCCATACGGTTTTGTTTGTTAAAAACATACATACACGTGTTCCCTGCTCGGACACGCCCATAAGACTTTAGCCATCATTGTATTGTATTAGCTGTATTTAACACATCCTGTTAGAGAGATATCCTTAGCATGTCAGCTCCACTCAGGAAGATGACCATATGTGACATCACTTCCTGTTAACTTCTTTTTGTGATGGTGACATCACTTCCTGTGGTAATTTAATAAAAGATTGCGGCAGACTGGTCTCTAGTCAGTTATGCTGGGATGCTGATATGAACATACCACTCTGGTGATGTCTGGTTACTCGGATGAATGCGGAATCGAATGATTGGTAAGCTGCATTATATCATTAAGACGAAATGTGTTATTATTGGAGACACGAGATTTGGCTGTGTGCTCTGCGTACAGGCTTATTTCGCTAACACCTCTCACCTATTTAAACCGGAGTTCCGGCCGAAATATGACTTTTAAGATAAAAATACCCCTAGAATACTCATGTCTCCTGCAATGTAACAAAGGTATGCTGTAAACTATGCCCAGTTTTCTATTTGTGCAGCATCGTTTTCTTACTTTGTGAAGTTCCTGCACAGCGTGGCCATCTCCAGTGTGGGCATCTGAAGCCACAGTGTCCTCCTTCCTGGATTTCCTGCATGCTGGCTACCCAGCATGCACCTGCCCCTGCCGATCTCGCACATGTGCAGTGCGGTGCAATCTTGGTCGGCTTGTCATGCCAAATCGGCCCAAGATTTTCCATAGACGCCAATTTTAAATATTACGGGAGCAGTGTCATGCCAAGCTGACCAAGATCTCCCAGGTGCCAATGCAAAATTGGAAATGACGGCCGCGGCTGCTAAAGGAGGAAGTGAAATTTAGATAAGCAAGTGAACAGAAAAAATAAATAAATTGCCAATTAATTTTAAGGATGCACATTAGTACTGCATGGTGAGGAGTGAAAAATGTGAGTGGAACTCTGCTTTAAGATGGAGGATCAGGCAGTCGGCAGTTAGACGTCGTTGTGGGCAGATCGTTTCTCTCCCACCCCCCCCCCCCCCCCCGAGTCAGGCGGTGCAGCGGGGAATGTGATTTTAAATATGGATCTACATCGGGGGGACATTGTTTTTTTTTTTTTGTTTTTTTTAAAAGGACTTGTCAAAAACTGCCTCTGTTTTTTTTTTTTTTTGGAGAATAAGTACAATGTACCCCATTCTCCTTCACATAGGAGGGGGATGGGATCTGGGGGGCCCCCCTTGTTAAAGGGGGCTTCCAAATTTCGATAAGCCCCCTGCCTGCAGACCCTCCACAACCACCGCCCAGGGTTGTGGAGAAGAGGCCCTTGTCCCCATCAACATGGGGACAAGGTGCTTTGGGGTGAGGTGGACAGCGCCCCCCCCAAGCACCCCCTATGTTGGGGGCATGTGACCTGGTATGGTTGGTTCTGGAGGGGGTAGAGGCGCTCATTTGCCCCCCCCCCCTTTCCTGACCTGACATGCTCGGATAAGGGTCTGGTATAGAATACATTTTTTGTTCGTTTAATTTTGATGCAGGGTTCCCCTTAAAGGCCTGGTATGGATTGGGGGGGACTCCCACGCCCATTTTTTTTCTACTGCCAGCAAATTTGGTAAAGTTGTGTGTGGTGTGTTTTTTTTTTTTTTTTTCTTCCATTCAGCGGGGAAGCCCACTGACAGCTGACACCTCATCCGTTGTTAACCACTTCCCGCCTGGCCTATAGCAAAATGACGGCTATCCGGTGGTTCAGTTATCCTGACTGGACGTCATATGATGTCCAGCAGGATAGCAGCCATCGTGGGGACGCGCATCGCGGTGGTCAGTCTGACACACCGCTACACCGATCTCGGTAAAGAGCCAACCGAGGCTCTTTACTATGTGATGTAAACGGGAAGAGCCGTTGATCGGCTTTTCCTCACTCGCATCTGACAGACGCGAGCCGATCGGCGGCTCTCCTGATGGGGGGGGGGGGGTGTCTGCGCTGATTGCTTATCTGTGCAGCACCCCCTCGGATGCCCACACTGGACCACCAGGACCACCAGGGAAGCCCCTAACATGTGGATGGCCATCCACATATGCCAATCGGTGCCCACAAATGGGCACTGACTGGCACCATTATGGAACAAAGAAAATCAGTTATGCCCAGCAATGCCACCTATGAGTGCTCATCAGTGCCACCTTCTCAGTGCCCGTCATTGAAGAAGAAAACATACTTATTTACAAAAAAAATCTTAACAAACAAACTGTTTTTTTTTCGGTCTTTTTTTATTTCTTGTGCAAAAAATAAAAATCGCAGAGGTGATCAAATACCACCAAAAGAACGCTCTATTTATGGGAACAACATGATAAAAAATTTGTTTGGGTACAGCGTAGTATGACCGTGCAATTGTCATTCAAATTGCGACAGCGCTGAAAGCTGAAAATTGGCCTGGGCAGGAAGGTGTACAAGTGTTTGCTATTAAATTGGATAAGGATGCAGCGGCCAGCTTCCCAGGCCTGCTCCCTAACAACCTATTGACCCTGCGATCAGCGAGCCCCTGAACGGGCGATGTTCGGGCCGAACTTATGCTCGGCTCGAACCGCTCACCTATCTCTAGTGTCAATGTAGTTTTTGGCTGGGCTGTAGTTGGCTAAGAACTGACTGCATACCTTCATCCTATTGCTTGTAAGCTACTACCTATATAAAAATATATATATATATTTTCAGCCCTCTCATTGGTGCGCCTTTTCTGTTAAAATCAAGGTAAATGCCTGTGGGAGGGGCTACAGTCTTCTCTTGATTCTTATGCTGACAATCTTGTCGGGATCCATCCCCTTTCCTTCTCCTCTGTTTGATTGATGTGGGCTCTGGGCTGTCTGCTTCTCCCCTCTTCTCCCTCCCTCAGACAGACTCTATCTGCACACTGTGTAGCTGGATTCTATGCTGCACAGCCATTCTTGAAGTTGTATCTCCCCCCTCTAAAATTTTAAACAAACCTTCATGACAGATGAAGTGCCCCTGCTAGAAAAACAAAGGGAAGGATGAAAGAAATAACAGCCGATTCATGATTATGGTAATATTAGTTAATTAGCGTATGCCGTACTTGTTCTTTAAGTTGTGATTTCTCACTGTCTCCAGTAGGTGTCACTATATCAATGGTCATGAGATTTTAGAAACATAACGAAGTTATGAATATTTTATATTTTTCTTCAGCCAATCCAGTAGGAGGTTTGTGCCACTGGTGCCTGCTGGGGGAGGATATACATATTCGGGAAAGGCCATGTGCTCGCTCTCTTCTGCTGGGCAGAGCCTGTTTTGGGGCTAAGGTGTGCTGAAGTTGTCCTAAAACTGTCCTATATGGTCTGGAGGAAGCTATGCTAAGGAAGAGACCCAAAGGAGGACCCTTACTGGAGAGAGCCAGGGAGAAGGCTGGTTTCTAAGAAGGGTCTGGTGACTCGCGTAGATGACACACTTAAATTTGGGAATGTGCTTAGTGTTGTCAGGTCGGTTTAAGGCTGGGTTTACACTATTGTGAATTGAATGTGGGTTTCCCCGCATCCAATTTGCAATAGCAGGAGATTCTGACCAGCTCTCTATGGAGCCGGTTCACATATCTCCGGTGCGAATTTGCACAAGAGCCCTGTGCGTCCTTTTGGTCTGTTTTTCAGGTCCGAATTCAGCCAAAAATGTGGGCTGAAATCGGACCTGAAACAGTGAACGGGGACACCGACTCCTGCTGTGTGCCGCATTCGAAAATAGTGTTAACCCAGTCTAAAGGTTCTGATACTGTGAAGCTGGACATTGATCTGGATCTGGAGAGGCTGTAAGTAATCTGGTATATATTCCAGGACCCCTAACCCTCACCTCCTTAACCGTCTGCATTAAAAGTGACTGGCACCCAATGTCCTTTCCCCGGTTCCCCCATTTTCAGCCATGGACTCAGTCCTGAGGTGAAATGCTTGCCTGCTCCTGCCTATGGAGGCCCAGAGGGGTCAGAATTATTATGCTCTGTCCCACTTGTATTTTTATGTGTATGTATTGGACTGCATCAGGTTAATATTTTTCAGTAGTATGCTGACACCTGGTGAATTTGTTGAGCCACTACAGCTTGTTTACTTATGTTATTTGGTATTGCCCTCTGTCCTCCCCTCCTGTTCTAGTTAGTTCAATCCTAGCTAGACTCTTCCCATTTCTTCCAGCTGGGGCTGGCTGACAGAGTGGAGCCAATCATGTCACCAGACCGGATTGGCCTGAAGAATAGGAGCTATCTGTAAATTTAGTGTTATCTGAGCTGTAAATGGCTCAGTGATTTAATAAAGTTAATCTGCTTCTGTTCCAGTTTGGCTGTGTTGTGTGCATGTCTCACTATTGCCAGTAGGTGTTGCTGTCACCGCAGGCGAGTGTGAGAAATACAGCAGGCCAAGTGCATTGACTGTTCTTTCCCAGAAACAGCCCAGAGGGAGTGTTCTTACTGCTGTGCATTCTGGGAGAGGATATTTAAGGGACAGATGCCATCTTTTCAGTCACTTCTTCTACCCATGGCCCTCCTGGCCTAAGGGATGTGACAGTTGCTCTTTTCTTCCTCGGGCCCTGCTGGCTCGAGGCTGTGCTACTGCAAGTAGGCCCAGAAGTCTGTCTGGGGCCTACTTAACTAAGGGTGGTCCTGTGCTGTCTTGCCCAGGGGAAGAAGCCATTCAAACAGAGAAGATTCCAGGGGAGGACCTTGCCAGGGAGAACCGAGCTGAAGCTGGTTTCTCAGGAAGGACCTGGTGACTCGTTTGGAGGATGCACCGAAGTTAACCTACTTCACAGTACTGCCGGATGGCTTAAAGGTTCCAGTACTGTGCAGCTGACCTACAGATAACTGACTGCTGGTTACACAATCCTGTGGCAGAGGATTATCCAGGAGTTTCACGTATCGTTAAAGTCTGTGGCAGAGACTTGTCCGTGCTTCATACTGGCTGCTAGGTCGGTGTGAGAGGCCTATCCGGTTGTCGCAAGATCCAGTGATAGAAAGCTGTTTGTCCTTTGAATCCAAGAAACTCATTAGTGATCTGCATTAAGGTATCTGAACTTCCCCCTAACCCTCTATCCTTCTGCTACTGAAGTTGTTTAATAAAGAAATTGAGAAAAAGACTGAAGTGACTGGCAATCACATCTATTCAAAACTACCTAGCATAGACTCTTAGTTCTGGGGCGGTAAAATATGGGGTAACGGCAGGACCCAAATTTAATCCAGCAGCCCTCTAGGGGGTATCGCTACATAGGTAAGTACTGTATATGCAGAGACGCGGGGGGGGGTTTACGAAAGTCATTGTCTTCTTACACTTCAAAAGACTGGAAAAACATCCCCTGTACTTCAATTATCTGAAGTAAAATTGTGTTGGATTGAACTTCTGTGTCTTATTGATTTTTCCTGTGGGTGGTGCCAGGTTAGCAGGTGACCATACTGTCCAGACAGACTGGCTCTAAGAGGGTATGTTAGAGCATAAACATTTGAAACAGAACAAATGTTTAAATTATATCATATTTTCCCTTTCTTTTAAGGACTCTTTCAATATGTGGCAGTCCTATACCACCAAGCAATTTGGGTCATGGTTGCAGCACAGTCCCATTGACCTCAATGGACAAGTTTGACAGGTGGTGCCGCTTGTCAGACTCTGCAAGCTGAGTAACCTTTTAGCTCATCCAGCTGCAATGTTAGGATTTGGGTGGATAGTCAGCTGGCAGACAAAATGCAGATTAACCACCTGTTTTTTACCACCCATGTGAAATGGCCCTTAGGGTGGCTACACTCATCCTACATGATCTCAGTGTAGGTCTAAGGCAAGATTCAGGAATCAGTCAGGACAAGCTGGGTCAGTAACAGGTTATCAAATGCAGGTAACAGGTTGCAGATCACACAGGAAATGCTGTAGAAGAGACGGCACTGAACAAGAGGAATGGTCCAGAATAAATAGCCCAACTGGTGCCAATGTTAGTGATAGATGCATGTGTCTGCGTATGTGGGATCTTTTCTTGTTCAAACATTTTAGTGAGAAGTATAACAAGTGTAGCACCCTGGGGTTTAGTTGGTTGCTCCTCACAAATTTACTTGCCAGAAGTAGTCAACCTGGTCAATTGTTGGAGATCTATTGATTTCTCCCTAAGTTTGGCCTTATTGCACTTTTCTCTTCTAACACTAGGTTGCCGGGTACTTGATGGTACTAGATATAAGAAGGGCAACCCAGGGTCAGGTTATGGGTATATGGAGTATCTCAGCCAAAGGGCAGGGGTTTTCTTGAATCCCTTGGCCTGCTGGGTGAGCCTATATATTTAGGTGGAGTCAGGTGATCTATGCTCTGTGCCACCTGGACGGCTGTCTGGGTGGGCGTGTGTTGTGCTTCCCAGGCTGCTAGGCCGGAGAATGGGCCTATCCTGGGAGCATCTGGCTGCTAGGCTGTCTGAGGGCCTATCCAGAAGCAAGAGAGCAGTGCAGGGTTGGGATTGCGTCTTGCAGTCCAACCAGAAGTGGCGGTTCTGCTGGCCGGAGAACCTGTCGCGGTCGGAGGTAGAAGGGAAGCTGTTGCCACAAAGGGACCACCCGCTTAATTATCAGGGACCACAGTGAGTAACTCACCAAGTATCAGAGTCACGTTCTCACCGAACGGGCACAGTGGAGAATCTGGAAACTTCAGGTGGTGATCAAGTCGGGGACCCAGCCAGCAGAGGTGAGGCTTGCAGAGCAGCCTTGAGTGCCAAGCAAGGAACCGAGCAGGCCAGCATGGGTGAAGCTTTAGAAGTATCTGTGAGTGCCAAGCTAGGGACCCAGCAGAGAAGTGGGGGTGACGCTTGAGGAAAATACCACTGTGAAGCAGGGGCGGATCCAGGGGGGGGGGCAACAGGGCAATTGCCCCCCCCCCCCCGAGACCATCTGTCACACGCACTTGCTTGGTCTGTTTTTTTTTTTTTACGCCTGATCTCCCGAACTTTGGGGACCCGTTAACGACCGGCCGTAGGTCCCCTGGACCCCAAACTTGGCACACATGTAACCCCATGTCTCCATGTGTGCAAAGTTTGGTGTCTGGGGGACCTACGGCCGGGGAGCACTGATTTTTTAAAACCGGGCACCCCTTCCATAGACTCCAATGTTAAACGGTAATTTCTCTGGTTATTTTGCGGACCCGGTACCGGCCGGTCGTAGATCCCCCGGATGCCAAACTTAGCACACATGTACCCCATGTCTTCTCTATAAGTGTGCAAAGCTTGGTGTCTGGGGGACCTACGGCCGGGGAGAACCAATTTTTCAAAACCGGGCACTCCTTCCATAGACTCCCATGTTAAACATCAGTCTAGTCATGGGCACAGTGAGGCATGGGCACAGTAAGGCAAAGTGAGGCAAGTATAAGCCTAGGACACCCTAGGCTTATACTTGAGTCAATACGTTTTCCCAGTTTTTTGGGGTAAAATTAGGTGCCTCGGCTTATATTCGGGTCGGCTTATACTCGAGTATATACAGTACTTGTTCTGCGTCTGCCTCTCTGAGTCTCTCTCTCAGTTTCTCACATCAGCCGATCAGCGGCGCTGAGAGAGAGACTCGTCTAATGTAGTTACGTGGTGCACTGGCACGATACCAGGAGCGGAGGAGGAGGTGGGTGGAGCCTCTTCCCTGCACTCGTTGCTAACGCCTGGGCCGCTTGGCGTCTAGCAACGAGTGACGTCAGTGAGTCACGTCGGGCCACTCGGCGGGCAGGTGCGATAGCGTGCGGCTCCACAGACAGGTAAGAAAGCGGGCGGCTCTTCTTGCGGCGCGGATTGTTGTTGGGGGGCGGCGCGGTTCGTGGGCAGACCGTGCTGCTCAGTGTGTTGGCAGCGCAGGTGAGAGTGAGAGAGCAGGCTCAGTGTGGCAGCTGGCCAATCAGCTAGCCGGGAGGGGGGGAGCAGAGAGATGAGATCATCTCTCACCGCCCGTGCCTGCCCTGCATTCCTGCAGTGACTTCCACCCTCACTGTGCAGGCAGCAGAGAGATTACATTATCTCTCTGCTGTCTGACTCTGGGAGTCTGGGACACAGCAAGAGACAACCAAAACTACACCTTAGCAGGCAAGTTAGTGACAATCCGCAAGGTGTGGCAGGCGACGTGGCAAATGACAATCTGCATCTAGTGGCAGGCAAGTGACAATCAGCAAGGTGTGGCAGGTGACGTGGCTAGTGACAATCTGCAAGGGGTGGCAGGTGATGTGACAATCCACAAGGTGTGGCAGGTGATGTGACAATCCACAAGGTGTGGCAGGTGACAATCCACAAGATGTGGCAGGTGACGTGGTAAGTGACAATCTGCAACGTGTGGCAAGTGACATGCTCAGGGCTCCCACTAATTGCAGGCGGCGGTGGCAAGGGACACACTCGGGGCTCCCACTGATTCTGCATTGAACTATTTAATTTTAGATTACAATGTAATAATAGAAATAATGCGCTTCAATCATCCTGACACCATAACAACCATGGTGCCGGGATGATTGAAGCGCCGAAACCAACCATTTCCCAGATAAATTTCCCACAAAAGAAAAACATTTTTTGGCAGTGCCCCTCCCGAGAAAAGACTCTGGATCCGCTCCTGCTGTGAAGATTAGAGGAGCTCAAGGGATTCAGTGTCGGTGAATCAGAGGGTCTAGTGAGAGACCAGGAGCTCAGTGGGCTAAAGAACTACAAGGAGAAGTTGTGAAGGTGAAAGAACTGTAAAGCCTCGTACACACGGCAAGAAAACTGCTGGCAGAGCTTTTTGCTGAGAAAACCGGTCGTGTGTATGATTTCTCGTCGGGAAAACTGCCGGGAATCTCAACGAGAAAAATAGAACCTGCTCTCTATTTTCTCGTCGGGATTCTCGTCGGCCTGTTTCCCGACGCGAAAACCGTGAGTGTGTATGCTTACCTGTCCATGGTAAACCCGCGCATGCTCGAAAAGACTGACGCATGCGCGGTAGCATACAAGGGTAGTGTAGGGTGTAGCAAGATGGCGGCGACGGCATTGAATGTGACGAGCGCATGCTCGTCATAGTCGTTGAGGTCACCGCGTTCTTGCCATTCAAAAGAACGGCGGTTCTTTTGAATGGCCATGTGTACACTCGGCGAGCAAGGCAAGCTTGCCAGGAATCCTGTTGTGTTTTTTTCCCCCGATGGGATTCCCGCTCGTGTGTACAAGGCTTTACGCTTTGTGTTACTGTACTGCATGTGCAGATGTGGCTTCTTCCTAGAGGCCTTTCCCTGCACGGCTGTTCTCTTATTGAAGTCTCGGAGTCTGCTAATTGAACTTGCATCTACTCAAGGGTGTCCTGGCCCTAACCCTCTTTCCCCCATAAAAGTTTGTAAGAGAAATAAACATCTCTTTTGCATTCAAGAAGTGTCTGGTCCCCAATAACTTCCACCTTGTACCCACTATGCCTCACAACCCACTACATACAGGAGAATGTCAGCTATCTCCGGCCCTGGAGGTTCTCATTAGACTGAAGGAGGCCGGAGACCTGCTACACAAGAAGAACACAAAGTATGGAATACAAAGGAATAAAGGGAGGAATTTTACCAAAATGCAATAAGCAAAAACAATATGACAATGGTACCTGGTACAGGTATCAGAAGAGATGCAGTAAAAAAAAAAAAAAAAAAAACATTTTAAGTATCAACAATAGGGCAATAGAGGTACGAGAAAATAACTCGATATGTAAATGGCTGAAAACCTGAGGGTAAACAGTAGCGGGTTTCCGATAAGGGTCAGGTGGAGGGGAACCCATATGGGTGGGAGCCGGGTCCGCTAAGATACAAATGACCAGGGGTTCCTAATTCTCTGCCTCACAGATCAGCAAGGTTAGGCATAGTGGAATGCCCTAAGGGAGAGAGTGATCCGAATGGAATCTCTGAGAAGAGAGGTACAGAGAGGGAGGAGGAGCAAGGGGGAAGATACAGTATCTCACAAAAGTAAGTGCACCCCTCAAATTTTTGTAAAGATTTGCTTCTATCTTTACATTGTAGATGAGTATAATTTCTTCAGTGTTGTCACATGTAAAGTAGTGAGTGTACAGCTTGTATAACAGTGTAAATTTGCTGTCCCCTCAAAATAACTCAACACACAGCCATTCATGTCTAAACTGCTGGCAACAAAAGTCAGTACACCCCTAAGTGAAAATGTCCAAATTGGGCCCAAAGCAGTGGCGTACCCATGGGGGGGGCAATCCGCCCTGGGTGCCACACACTGGGGGGTGTCAGGCCGGCACCCCTCGTCCTCCCCCGTAAGTGAAGCTGTGACAGCGGGGTGGGTTCAGTTAGTGCAGTGGCGATGGATGTGACAGTACAGGGAGAGGCGAGCTGTGACAGAATGCGGGGGTGCCTGGGCTGGGTGCAGACTTTACTGCTACCCGGGTGACACGTCGCTGGGTTGGCACAGGATCAGGAGAAAGAAAACACTGTCTCTCTCCTGTACAGCAGGGGAGGGAGAGAGAGACAGTGGGCCAGAGTTAAATAGAAGACGGGAAATGCTAAGTTAACTAGCAGGCGATTTATTGCTAGGTGATCCAAGCAACCAATCATTAGCATTGGTAATATGAAAAATTAACTCCAGCAGTTCTTGCCCTCTGTTCAGCGCTGCTGTGTCTCCCCGTCTGCATGAGTAAGGTAGGAAGGGGCCGAGCTGTGAAACATGCAGGGATCCAGAGCTGGGGGGGGGGGGGGGGTGACTGTGTAACATGCAGGGGGTGCAAAGCTGAGGGGGTGGCTGTGTAACATGCAGGGGGTCCAAAGCTGAGGGGGTGGCTGTGTAACATGCAGGGGGTCCAAAGCTGGGGGGTGGCTGTGTAACATGCAGGGGGTCCAAAGCTGGGGGGGGTTGTAATATGCAGGGGTCCAGAGCTGTGGGGGGGGGCTGTATAATGTAAAGGGGTCCAGTGATGCAGGGGGTTGTGTAATGTGCAGAGGTCCAGAGCTGCAGGGGGGGGGGGGGCGGGGCAATGTAATGTAAAGGGGTCCAGTTGTGGAGATGGGGTACAAAGTAGTGACAGAGATATTTGGAGATGCAGAGGTATGCAGGGGGCACAGTGGGGTATTTTTACATTTTAAAGTTGGGGGGTGCCCCGGGTGGCATATGCTCTAGGTATGCCCCTAGCCAAAATTGTCCATATTTTGTGGGGCCACCATTATTTTCCAGCACTGCCTTAACCCTCCTGGGCATGGAGGTCACCAGAGCTTCAGAGGTTGCCACTGGAGTCCTCTTCCCCTCCTCCATGACATCACAGAGCTGGTGGATGTCAGAGACCTTGCGCTTCTCCACCTTCCATTTGAGCATGTCTCACAGATGCTCAATAGGGTTTAGGTCTGGAGACATGCTTGGCCAGTCCATCACCTTTACTCTCAGCTTCTTTAGCAAGGCAGTGATCGTCTTGGAGGTGTGTTTGGGGTCGTTATCATGTTGGAATACTGCCCTGTGGCCCAGACTCTGAAGGGAGGGGATCATGCTCTGCTTCAGTATGTCACAGTACATGTTGGCATTCATGGTTCCCTCAATGATCTGTAGCTCCCCAGTGCCGGCAGCACTCATGCAGCCCCAGACCATGACGCTCCCCCCACCATGCTTGACTGTAGGCAAGACACACTTGTCTTTGTCCTCCTCACCTGGTTGCCGCCACACACGCTTGTCACCATCTGACCCAAATAAGTTTATCTTGGTCTCACCAGACCACAGGACATGGTTCCAGTAATCCATGTATTTAGTCTGCTTGTCATTAGCAAACTGTTTGTGTTTTTTTCACCAAATTTAACACACCTGCTTCCCATTCACACCTGAGACCTTGTAACACTAACAAGTCACATGACGCCGGGGAGAGAAAATGGCTAATTGGGCCCAATTTGGACATTTTCATTTAGGGGTGTACTCACTTTTGTTTCCAGCGGTTTAGACATTAATGGCCGTGTGAGTTATTTTGAAGGGACAGCAAATTTACACCGTTATACAAGCTGTACACTCACTACTTTACATTGTAGCAAAGTGTCATTTCTTCAGTGTTGTCACATGAAAAGTTAGAAGAAAATATTTATGTAGCATCCTGATGTTTAGGCAGGGCTGCCAGTAAATTTACCTGCCAGGTATAGTTGCCTTGGTCAATTGATAGATCAATTGATCCCACCCTAATTCTGGAATTGCTGCACTTCTCTCTTCTGTCACTAGATGGCCGGTTATCTGGTGGCACTAGATAAGACAAGGGCATTGCAAGGACAGATTAGGAATAGATGGGATATCTCAGCCAATGGACAGGGATCTTCTTGGGTCACTTGGCCTGCTGGGAGAGCCTATTTATTTGGGTGAGGTCAGGTGATCAGGGTTCTGTGCCACCTGGACGGCTGTCTGGGTAGATGTGTGTTGTATTGCCCTGGCTGCTAGGCCAGACCCTGAGGCCTATCTCAGGGACATCTGGCTGCTAGGCTGTCTGAAGGCCTATCCATAAGTAAGAGAGGACCGTAGGGTTGGGACTTTGGCTTGCAGTTCAACCAAAAGTGACAGTTCTGCCGGCCAGAGAACATGTCATGGTCAGAGGTAGAGGGGAAGATGTCGCCACTAAGGGACCATCCACTTTATTACCAGGGACCACAGTGAGTAACTGAAGCAAGTACCAGAGCAGTATTCTCACAAACCGGGTACGGTGAAGAATTGGGCAACCAGAGACCCAGCCAGCGGAAGTGACGCTTGCAGAGCAGCCTTGTATGTCAAGCCAGGGACCGAGCAGGCCAGTGGCGTGACGCTTGAGGAGTATCCTGAATGCCAAGCTAGGGACGTGGGGGTGACGCTTGAAGATACTCAGTGAGGAGATTGGAAGAGCTCAGGAGATCCTGTGGCAGTGGATCAGCAAGTTTAGTGAGAGAGACTGGGTGCTCAGTTAAGTGAAGATCTACAAGAGGAGATTGTAGAGGAAGTGAAAGAGTTTGTTGTAACCTTTTGTTAGGAACTGTTCAAGATTGTTGCCATAGGAGACGGCGTGCCTACACATGCAGATGTGGTGTCTTGCTGGATGCCTTTCCCTGCATGGCTGTCCACCTATAGAAGTCCCTGAGTCTGCCAGTTAACATTGCAACTACTAAAGGGTGTCCTGGCCCTAACCCTCTCTCCCACAGTTCTGTTTAAGAGACAATAAATCTCTTTTCATTCAAGAATAGGGATGAGCTTCGTGTTCGAGTCGAACATACGTTCGACTCGAACATCGGCTGTTCGATCGTTCGAAGATCGAACGATTTGGGCCGTTCGCGCCAAATTCGAGTGACGCGAACGGCCCACAATGCACTACGCCATCGCAGTGTCATCCAGGCGCTGTGATTGGCCAAGCATGCACTGTGACCCCGCATGCTTGGCCAATCACAGCGCCGGCAGCGAGGAGAGCAATGATTGGCCACAGGCAGGATGCCTGTGGCCAATTATTGCTGAGGGGGTTTAGTACACGCCCCACACTATAAAAGGCCGCCAGCGCGGCGGCCTTGTGTAGTGTGTTCCGGAGCAGGGAAAGAGAAGCATAGGCAGGGACAGTGTCATTTTATTTCCTTCACATAATCCTGGATTCCTTGTGTTTAGGGACAAATAAGGATAGGTAGGGAGAGTGACAGTGTGCTATTCTGTGCTAATCCTTGTTTGTAGGGACAGAGAGGTACAGTGAGGGAAACTGACAGTGTGCTATTGTGTTCTAAAACTATTTTGCTGTTCCATATTTTCAATCCCTGAGTTGAGGGACAGAGAAGGACACTCGTAGAAATTATCAGTGTGCTATTCTGTGCTAAATCTTGTTTGTAGGGAGAGACAGAGTAGGACAGTGAGGGAAAGTGTCAGTGTGCTATTCTGTTCTAAAACTTTTTTGCTGAACCATATTTTCAATCCTTGTGTTTAGGGACAGAGAAGGATAGGCAGGGGACAGTGTCAGTGTCATTGTTGCTAAGCCTCCTGCACAATATACACCTGAAGGTAGCCCTTATTGCTGTTTTTCCCATCTCCCTGCAGGCCATCCATTAAAATGTCTGGAAGGCAACCAAGGAGAGGCAGACAGTCAGGAGGCAAAAAAAGAGGGCAAGCAGGCTCTGTGTCTGGGGGCAACAGTGCTGGTCGTGTACGCGGTGCATTGTCATCAGCACATGGCCATGGGACACGCTTGTCCTTGTTTTCGGCAGCTGGACATGTTGAGCCACATCATGCCGAAGGCTTGGTAGAGTGGATGACCAAGCCCACCTCATCCTCCTCATCCTCTCTCACCCAGGCTCAGGGTAGTGGCAAAGCAGCTGCCAAAGCGTCCTCTTCTCTGGTATCATTATCTTCATTAGTCAATCCTTCCCTAGACCCACCATGCCCTCCTCCTGAGGAGTCCCCCGAACTGTTTGAGCACAGTGTTGGGTACATGCTCCAGGAGGATGCCCAGCGTTTGGAAGGATCTGATGATGATACCCAGCTAGAGGAAGGCAGCAGCGTGAGAGCAGAGAGAGGGGATGCTCAAGAAGGACACCAATCTGGCAGTCATGCTGCAGCATACTGCCAGATTGGCTCCAGTGATGAGGAGGGAGGGGATGATGAGGTCACTGACTCCACGTGGGTGCCTAATAGGAGAGAGGAGGAGGAGGAGGAGGATGAGGAGGAGGCACATCTCCAACGAGGCAGGATGCCCTTGAGTGGCCAGCGTATGGGCAGCACACCGACGGAATCGCACCGCAGAGCTCCGCCTGTGCAGGGCGCTGCCTCTGCCCGTCATTCAAAAAGTTCTTTGGTGTGGGCCTTTTTTGAGGCGAGTGCATCAGATCGCACAGCTGCTGTTTGCAACATATGTCTCAAGCGTATATCGCGTGGCCAAAACATCAGCCGCTTGGGCACCACATGCTTGATCAGACATATGTTGACCTGCCATGCAGCTCATTGGCAAGCCTACCTTAAAGACCCACACCAAAGAACAAAGCTGACCTCTTCTTGCACCACATCAGCTGGGATCTCCAACCCCACTATACCTTCACTCCTCTCTGAAACCTGCTCTGAGAGGAATGAAGGTGTAGAATTAGGTGTGTCACAGGCAAGTACTTGCGGGCACTCTGCTAGCAGTACACCAACGTCCGATTCTAGCAGGCAAATTTCCCTGCCCCAGCTGCTGGACCGTCGAAAGAAGTTCACTCCCAGCCATCCACATGCCCAGCGGTTGAATGCTAGCTTGGTTAAATTGCTAGCGCTTCAACTGCTGCCTTTTCAGTTGGTAGACTCGGCCCCCTTCCGTGAGTTTGTGCAATGTGCAGTTCCTCAGTGGCAGGTTCCTAATCGCCACTTTTTCTCACGGAAGGCGATTCCGGCTCTCTACCGGCATGTGGAAGGCAATGTCTTGGCCTTGCTGGACAGGGCGGTCAGCGGTAAGGTGCATATTACCGCTGACTCATGGTCCAGCAGGCATGGACAGGGACGTTACCTTTCTTTCACGGCCCATTGGGTCACTCTTTTGGCAGCTGGGAAGGATGCAGGACAAGGTGCAGTAGTGTTGGAGGTTGTTCCACCCCCACGCCTCCAAAATGCTACTACTGGTTGTGACACACCTCTCTCCTCCACCCCCTCCTCTTCTTCTTCCTCCATGGCCTCTTCCTGTGGTTTGTCCTCGGAACCAGCGGTGCTCCGTAGGCGTTCAAGGAGCTACGCAAGTACGCAGGCAAAAAGATGCCATGCCGTGCTTGCGCTGGTGTGTTTGGGGGACAGGAGCCACACTGGGGCAGAGGTCCTGTCTGCTCTGCAGGGGCAGGCCGAGAGGTGGTTGACGCCACGCCAGCTTAAGCCAGGAATGGTGGTTTGCGACAATGGCACCAACCTCCTCTCCGCCCTCCGACAGGGACAACTGACCCATGTGCCCTGTATGGCTCACGTCCTTAACCTGGTGGTGCAGCGGTTCTTGGGCAGGTACCCGGGCTTACAGGATGTCCTGAGGCAGGCCAGGAAAGTCTGTGTGCATTTCCGCAGATCTTATAATGCCAGTGCTCACCTGGCTGAGCTTCAAAAGGAGTTGAACCTGCCCAAGAACCGCCTTATATGTGACATGCCCACCAGGTGGAACTCAACGTTGGCCATGCTGCAGCGGCTGCACACGCAGCAGAGGGCCATCAATGAGTACCTGTGCGACTACAGCACCAGGACAGGGTCAGGGGAGCTCGGGTTTTTTTCACCACGCCAGTGGGGCATGATCAGGGATGCATGCACTGTCCTGGCACCATTTGAGGAGGTCACGAGGATGGTGAGCAGTGACAGTGCATGCATCAGTGACACTGTACCTCTTGTCCACCTGTTGGAGCACACGCTGCGTGGAATAATGGACAGGGCACTTGAGGCAGAACAGAGGCAGGAAGAGGAGGACTTCCTTGCCTCTCAAGGCCCCCTTTACCCAGACAGTGTTCCTTCTGTCCCACCCATCGCACAGGAAGAGGAGGAGGAGGAGGATTGTGTCAGCATGGAGGTGGAGGCTGGCACTCAGCATCATCATCAGCAGCAGTCTTTTAGGGATGATTTACAGTCCCAAGAAACCAGTGGACTTGTACGTGGCTGGGAGGAGGTGGCTGCGGATCATGTCGTCCTTAGTGACCCAGAGGACTCCGGACTGAATGCCTCAGCTAACCTACGCTGCATGGCCTCCCTGATCCTGCAAAGTCTGCGGAAGGATCCTCGTATTCTTCGGATCAAGGAGAGGGACCATTACTGGCTGGCCACTCTCCTTGATCCACGGTACAAGGGTAAGGTTGCGGACCTTATCGTACCGTCGCAGAGGGAGCAGAGGATGAGACAACTCCGGGAGGCCTTGCAGAAAGGTCTGTGCAACGCGTTCCCAGAGACTGGGAGGTTACAAACTCCTGGTCCTGGACAACGAGTTGCTGAGGCTTCGGGCAGTCAAAGAAGGAGCGGTGGGGAAGGTGGCCGTCTGACCGATGCGTTCAGACAATTCTTTAGTCCGCAGCCCCAAAGTATGATCGGTTCCAGCAACCATCGCCAGCGTCTGATATACATGGTGCAGGAATAACTAGGGGCAAGGTCATACTTGGACACCTTCCCCACCAAAAATCCTCTGGCTTACTGGGTCTTGAGGATGGATCACTGGCCAGAGCTTGCACAGTATGCAATTGAGCTACTGGCCTGTCCTGCATCCAGCGTTCTTTCAGAACGCACATTCAGTGCTGCTGGAGGATTTGTCACGGATCACAGGGTGCGCCTGTCCACCGACTCGGTTGATCGACTGACTTTCATCAAGATGAACCAGTCTTGGATCACCACCAGCTACCACACACCAGATGCTGATATAACAGACTAATTGATTTTAAAATGTCACATCCCTTCAAGACTGATGCTGATGCTGAGTGCCTGTGCTGTTATGTTGTCTGGCTATCCTCCTCCTCCTCCTCAATGATACGATTAACGATGATAGCTTGGAAGATCATTTTGGTTTATGGGTGACGCCACCAGTGGCTAAGGCCCAATTTTTCAGCCCCTGTTTAACAGGGGCGTGTAATTAAAATTTTTGATGCAATACTTTGCAACAGGCCTCATTGCTGTGCTCCAAGTACAGTATCTGTGAGGGGTTGCAGTGTTGTGCCACCAGTGCCTAAGGCCCAATTTTTCAGCCCCTGTTCAACAGGGGCATGCAATTATAATTATTGATCTAATAATTCACAGCAGGGACCATTGCTGCGCCCACCAAGAGTAACGGTCAGGCCTTACAGTGTTGTGGCACCAGCACCACCATCAAAGGCCCAATTTTTACTACCACTGATCAACAATTATATGTTATTACAATTCCTGATATTATACTTGACAGAAGGGTGTTCCAGCACCCACCAAGAATAACTGTGAGTGCTTTCAGTGTTGTGCCAACACCAACACCTAAGGGGCCAATTTCTGCAGAGTATATACGGAAGGTCCCTACTTTCAAACATCCAACTTACAAACTACTACTACTTGCAAACGGAAGAATACAACAGGAAGTGAGAGGAAATCTACCCCCTTGGAAGGAAAATTCTCTCCTGTAAGAATTAATATGGGAGAAAGGTGTCTCCTCTCTACTGATGCTTTATCACCAATCCTTGTTTCAATACAAACACCACATTTCAAAAACAGTTGTCATTGGGACGCAAAGTGAGGTGAAATGTTCTGAACAGGGGCACAGACAGCAAAACAAATGTGACAGGGGTGATAACCGTTCCCTATGTTTTCCAAAAAGCTAAAAAAAAGGAATTTGGCATGGAGCTACACTTAAACAATGCAGCTGTTCAAAATTACAAACAGATTCTACATAAGAACAAACCTACAGTCCCTGTCTTGTATGCACCGCCTGTATACGGCTGTTCAGAGTATATAGGGGCTTTTTTATTTTGTGTGCGGGGTTCCCCTTAATATCCATACAAGACCCAAAGGGGCTGGGGTAGGGGGGGGGTTGATGGGGTAGCTATGCCATTTTTCCTAAAGATTTTCATCCATATTACCGGGACCAGACATTGCATTAAAGCCGCAAGCAGTTTTAAATGGCTTTTTTTCCTTTTAGAAATGTTATTTTGTGCAGGGACAGTTCTAAACACGGGAAACACGTGGCACTTCACAGGCATACTTTAGACACCCCCCAGGTACAATATTTAAAGGAATATTTGACTTTTTTTTTTTCACTTTATGCATCATTAAAATGACTGCTCCCGGAAAACGTCCGTTTTTAAAACTTCTTTTTGCATTGATACATGTCTCCTGGTGCAGAACCCGGGTTCCCAAACTCTGTTTCGGACAATAACATGGATAATAGTCGTTATAATTAGCACTTTAGAATCCGAACGTTCGCATCCATTGTATTTAATAGGGTTCTAATTTTCGCGCAAACTTTCGGTCCGTTCGCGGGTTCTGGTGCGAACCGAACCCAGGGGTGTTCGGCTCATCACTATTCAAGAAGTGTCTGGCACCCATGAATCTATCTTGCACTACACCCTGTATGCCTTTTAACCCACTCTAGACAGAAGGATGTTGGCTATCCCTGACTCTGGAGGTTCTCATTGGATCAAATGAGACCCGGGACTTGGCTACATTTACAAAAATGTGAGGGGTGTACTCACTTTTGTGAGATACTGTAAGTAAGAGAAAGGGGGAGAGCTGCCCGGGGGGAAGGGGGGATAAAGAGAAGAGAGACAAAACTTGTGCCTATATGCAAGCAGAGCTGGGGTGGCACCATTTCTAAGAGGCCGGACCTGAGCGCCATGAGAATAGGTGAGTGGGAAGCAACCGTCCAGCACCCCGATGGGGGGCTTCTGTCAAGATTTATAGCTTCCTCCAGTCTGGACCCAAGAACCACATATTACAGCTGAAATTTGCATAGCACCCAATAATCTAGTCGATGGGCAAGTTTAACAGGTGGTGCGGCTTGTCAGACTCTGCAAGCTGAGTTACCTTTAAGCTCGTCCAGCTGCAATGTTAGGATCTGATACTGTTTATTGAAAACTCACAGAGAATTAATATACCACACAAAATCAGATGCGCGGTTGATCATATTGTCCTAACAATACAAATTGTAAACAGGGATATAATTAAAGCGGAAATCCACCCAAAAATGGAACTTCCTCTTTTCGGAACCCTCCCCCCCTCCGGTGACACATTTGGCACCTTTCAGGGGGAGGGGGGTGCAGATACCTGTTGGGTGGACCTCCTCTTTAACATAGCTAAACAGCAACCAACAAAATCTATGCTAATCCACCTCTAGCAACTAATAGCTGACATTTAATATAGTTAACATGAGCTAATTAACTTGTCACTTAAACCAGCCTAGGTGACCAGACCATTCGGCACCTACAACCCTGAATACAAAGTACTGTACAATACACATTATTGCAAGTATAAATACATAGATGAGAAGACAGACAGAAACAATCGGTGAGTTGGTTAACAATGGGAGAAATACACTTGACACAACACCTTAAACCAGGGGTCTTAAACTGGCGGCCCTCCAGCTGTTGCAAAACTACAAATCCCATGAGGCATTGCAAGGCTGACAGACACAAGCATGACTCCTACAGGCAGGGGCATGATGGGACTTGTAGTTTTGAAACAGCTGGAGGGCCACCAGTTTGAGACCCCTGCCTTAAACAGATTATATCGGGATATCGCAAAATCAGGTTACATTGAGCTGATGATATTAACATCTTTTCTGAGTTTCACAGTCTGAAGTAGTCATTGTTGTTAATGGGGCATTTAGGCCCTAAACATGGATCCTGGGCCTAGATTCCCAGTGTCTGTGTTTTTTGGGAGACATGGACTTGAATCAGAAACGATAACACTGCAAGGGTCCCCCAGGCACACACCTCCCAAAGAGCAGTGTTCCCTTAAAAGCCAGGGGTCATAGTCAGTGGGTAAGAGGCTTGGCCCTAGTCCTCTCCAAAAGCCCCTGTCCTGGCTGTGTGTGTCACAGTGAGCATAAGCATCTTCCTTCTACAGGGTAGTTCGTACAAGAATTAGAAAGGGATCGAAGCAGTTTTAAGGTTAGTTAATTAGAGCCTGGACCACTTTTTGCAGCATACCAATCTGGTTACCCTTGCGATTCCCTGATAAGTACACTCCGTATCCTAATAACAAGGAGGCTTTCTTCAAAGAAGCAAGAAATAATTATTTTTTGTTTAGAGCGTAAAAAGGATCAACTTTAAATGTTTTAAATATTGTTATAATGAGAGAATAAAAAGTTGCAAGAAAATATTTATATATATTTTTGGAAAAAGATGTTACAAAATAGACAGTAAAATAAAAGTGTCATGGATATGCATTAATGTCTGTCTGCCATCTTACCTTCCTCCTCATGTGTTCATCTAGAGACCAGACCTCCTTCACCTGGCTTCCTTTATAATCTCCTCCCAGCCTGACTCCACCCCAGGCCCTATCACTGAACACTATATTAACCTGTGCACTGCAAGCCTGCTTTGCTGATCAACGTGTTTGTTAGGCATTGTGTGTTTGGGTTCCTGCCTGCCGTGTGCTACGTCTGTCTCTCTGTTACGTTATAGGCTTGTCCCCGACCATCCCTGTCTGCTCGTGACCCTTGACCTTCGGCTCGTTCTTCGTTATCCTTGTCTGCTTGTGGCCCCTGACCTTCGGCTTGTTATTCGGTTCTCTCTATCGTGTGCTGCTGCTTCCCCTTATCCTACGGGGCGTGAGCTAGGAAACTCCAGGGGCCGCGACCTGGTCCCAGCCTGCAGCGTAACATCCTCACCACTAGAGGCCCTGGAGAAGACCAGCTGGGTCTTAGACTCCGCGCCCTGGGGAATCTTGGCTCTCGCTTCCGTTGGGATCCCGGTTGTGCTCCTCTGGTCCCGCTTTCCACAACCACCCAGTTTCCTATCCACAGAAGCCAGCCATAGGGTTCACTACCTCGCGGTGCACTCCTGTCCCCCTACGGTGTGCATCTGTCACCTGGCCACAGGTGACCCTGACAGTTTGATCAGCCATGAACCCGGCTGACATCCCGCTTCCCGCGGATGATCCATTGCAGGGCATAGTTCGCAGACTTGAGACCCAGGAATCAAATCAGACCCAGGTGATGCGATTCCTCCAGGATCTGGCTTCTCGATTCGAGCAGCTTCAGGTCTCCTTGGGAACCCCGAATCCGCAACCCCAAGTACAACCAGCGGCTGTACCTATCGCACCAGTCGCAGCCTCACACTCACTAAGATTGCCAGCTCCGTTCCGTTTCTCTGGGGACTCCAAGGCCTGCAGGGGGTTTCTCAGCCAATGCACTATTCATTTTGAGCTTCAGCCTCAAAGCTTCCTATCTGACCGGGCTAAGGTAGCCTATATCATTTCCCTCCTCTCCGGTGAAGCTTTGGCCTGGGCTGCCCCCCTGTGGGAGAGGAACGATCCGGTGGTTTCCAGTCTGTCCGAATTCTTGAAGCTCTTTCGTAATATCTTCGAAGAGCCGGCTCGGGCTTCTTCAGCGGCTAGTGCTGTCTTACGTCTTCGCCAAGAATCTAGTTCAGTGGGGCAATATGCTCTTCAGTTCCGTATCCACACAGCTGAATTGAGCTGGAATAATGAGGCCCTGGTCGCTACCTTTTTACATGGCCTCTCTGACCGAGTGAAAGACGAATTAGCGGGAAGAGCCATTCCCGTCGGTCTGGACGATGTAATTTCATTATGCAACCAGATCGACATTCGTTTTCAAGAGAGGTCCTTAGAAAAAAGACGCCAGCACTCTCTGGGTCCTAGCCAGTCTGAGCTCCCCTCCCTTCATTCCGTGGAGCATCCTCTACCTGCTGAAGAACCTATGCAGCTGGGCCGGACCAGACTAACCCCCGAAGAACGTGCTAGGCGCAGAACTCTGGGCTTGTGCCTCTATTGTGGGGGCAAGGGTCATTTTCGTGACTCCTGCTCGCTTCGTCCGGGAAACGCTCGGGTCTAATACATTTGGAAGGTGGAGTATTGGACCCAGAAACATCACCTTCTCGCCTGCTCTTGCCGGTGTCCCTTCATGTAGGCACTTCTCCTCAGTCAACCCTTGCATACCTGGATTCCGGGGCTGCCGGCAATTTCATGGATTGGAGAACTGCTTCTTCTATGAAGCTTACCCTTTCACCTCTCACTACCCCATTGGTAGTCTCGGCAATTGATGGCACTGTTCTCCCAGGGGGCCCTATTCGCTTCCAGACGCTACCCATTAGGATGTCGGTAGGGATTCTCCACCAGGAGTGGATATCCTTTCTTATTCTACCCAAGGCCTCTACCCCAGTTGTATTGGGCCTCCCTTGGCTACAGCTCCACTCTCCACATGTGGACTGGGTCTCTGGGCAGATCCTGGCCTGGGGTTCCTCATGTTTCTCGTCGTGTCTTCTCAAGGTGACCCCCAAGGAGAGTCTTCCGGTTGCTGCCACTTCTGTTTCTTCTGATCTTCCCGCCGCATACAGCGATTACCGGGATGTGTTCTGTAAAAAATCAGCTGAGGTGCTTCCTCCCCACAGGTCTTTTGACTGTGCTATTGATCTTGTCCCCGGAGCAACTCTACCCAGGGGTCGTACCTACCCTCTGTCCATCCCAGAGACCCAGGCCATGTCGGAGTATGTAGCAGAGAATCTGGAGAGAGGGTTCATCCGGAAATCCTCATCGCCTGCAGGGGCAGGGTTCTTTTTTGTTGCCAAAAAGGATGGTACCTTAAGACCCTGCATCGATTATCGGGGTTTAAATGCGGTTACTATTAAAAATCGATACCCCTTACCCTTAATATCTGAGCTATTCGATAGGTTGAAGGGTGCCTCCATTTTCACCAAGTTGGATCTCAGAGGCGCGTACAATCTCATTCGAATACGGGAGGGTGACGAATGGAAGACTGCATTTAACACTAGAGACGGGCATTACGAATATCTGGTGATGCCTTTTGGTCTGTGTAATGCTCCAGCCGTGTTTCAAAACTTTGTCAATGAAATCTTCAGAGATCTGCTGTACCAGTTTGTTGTCATCTATCTGGATGACATTCTGATCTTTTCTGAAAATCTGCTCGTCCACAGAAACCATGTCCGCACTGTACTTCAACGTCTTAGAGAGAACAATCTCTATGCCAAGCTGGAGAAATGTTCCTTTGAATGTTCTGAGGTCCTGTTTTTGGGGTGCTTTGTCTCATGTTCGGGGCTTCGTATGGACCCTGGGAAGGTCTTGGCTATCACCAACTGGCCTCTTCCTGCTAGCCTCAAGGCCACACAGCGCTTTCTTGGCTTCACTAATTATTATAGGCAGTTCATAAGGAATTACTCTTCCATTGCCGCGCCTATTATCGCTTTGACCAAGAAGGGTGTGAATGCCAGAGACTGGCCTCCCGAAGCTGTCTCTGCATTTCACAACCTGAAACAGGCCTTTGTTTCTGGCCCCCTCTTGAGGAGACCAAATCCTGGGAATGCATTTTTTATTGAAGTGGACGCTTCCTCAATGGGGGTGGGAGCTGTGCTTCTTCAAATCTTTGAGAAGAGACGCCAACCATGTGCGTTCTTCTCCAAAAAAATTTCTCAGGCAGAGAGGAATTATGCCATCGGTGATCGGGAACTTCTCGCAATTAAATTGGCGTTAGAGGAGTGGCGTCATCTCTTGGAGGGTTCCCCTCACTCCATAACGATCTTTACCGATCACAAGAATTTACAGTATCTACAGAATGCTAAACGTCTGAATCCTAGACAGGCCAGGTGGAGTCTCTTCTTTGCCCGTTTTAATTTCACGATTACCTACAAACCTGGTTCCTGCAACGGTCGGGCTGATGCGCTCTCTAGGTCATTTGACACTTTGGACGAGGAGTCCGCCCCTGAACCTGAGCCGATCATTCCCACCTCATGCATTGTTGCCCACTCTACCACCCTGAAGTCTAAAATTCCGCCTGGTAAGACCTTTGTCCCCACTGAGCTAAGAGCTAAGATCCTTCGTTGGGGACATGATTCCAAGGTGGCAGGGCATTCTGGATTCCTCCGATCCTTCCTACTCATCAGTCGTCACTACTGGTGGCCTAATCTCCGCTCAGACGTCAAAGACTACGTTAAAGCTTGTCATGTCTGTGCTCAGTCCAAATCCTCCACACAAGCTCCTGCTGGTCTCCTCATGCCCTTGCCTATTCCTAAGGAACCCTGGGCCCATATTGCCATGGATTTTATCACCGATCTCCCACTGTCTGAGAATAATACAGTCATTTGGGTGGTAATCGATCGATTCTCCAAGATGGCTCATTTTGTTCCTCTTCCTGGTCTTCCTTCTGCCCCTGCCTTGGTTCCCATTTTCATTCGAGAAATTCTCCGCCTACATGGGGTCCCTTCTCATATTGTTTCCGACAGGGGAGTCCAATTCACGTCTCGTTTTTGGAGAGCCTTTTGCAAATCCCTCAATATTGTCTTGGATTTTTCTTCTTCTTACCATCCCCAATCCAATGGACAGACTGAGAGGGTTAATCAGGAGTTAGAGGTCTTTCTTCGCACCTTTGTGTCTTCTCACCATGACGATTGGTCCTCTCTACTCCCGTGGGCAGAATTCTCCCATAACAATCATGTGAATACCAGTTCGCAGAAGACACCCTTTTTCACAGTTTATGGAAAACACCCTCAACTTCCTCTTCCTATGATCTGTTCTCCAGACATTCCAGCTTTGGCTTCGGTTCAGGAGTCTCTCAATTCCGTTTGGGGTCACGTTCATGATTCCCTCCGGGCAGCTGCTGAAAAATTCAAAGGCTTTGCCGACCGCCGCAGGCGTAAACCGCCTTCTCTTCAGCCAGGGGACAAAGTCTGGCTCTCTACCAGGAACATCAAGCTCCGAGTTCCTTCTCTGAAGTTTGCTCCACGATTCATCGGTCCATACACGGTAACTGCTAAACTGAATCCGGTTTGTTTCAAACTCCAGATTCCTAAGAGCCTTAAAATCACTAACTCCTTTCATGTTGCTCTTCTAAAGCCTTTAGTCCTCAATAAATTCTCTCGTCCTCTTCCTACCGTGGCGCCTGTCTCTGAGGATAATCAGGAGTACGAGATCAGTCAAATTCTGGACTCCCGACTCTGTAAAGGCGTTCTTCAGTACCTCGTTCATTGGAAAGGGTTTGGTCCTGAGGAGAGGTCTTGGATCACTGCATCTGAGGTCTTTGCACCTCGTCTGTTAAAGGAGTTTCATCTGAAGTTTCCCTCTAAACCTGGGCCCAGGCGGGGAAGGGGGAGGCCTCGTAAGAGGGAGGGTACTGTCATGGATATGCATTAATGTCTGTCTGCCATCTTACCTTCCTCCTCATGTGTTCATCTAGAGACCAGACCTCCTTCACCTGGCTTCCTTTATAATCTCCTCCCAGCCTGACTCCACCCCAGGCCCTATCACTGAACACTATATTAACCTGTGCACTGCAAGCCTGCTTTGCTGATCAACGTGTTTGTTAGGCATTGTGTGTTTGGGTTCCTGCCTGCCGTGTGCTACGTCTGTCTCTCTGTTACGTTATTGGCTTGTCCCCGACCATCCCTGTCTGCTCGTGACCCTTGACCTTCGGCTCGTTCTTCGTTATCCTTGTCTGCTTGTGGCCCCTGACCTTCGGCTTGTTATTCGGTTCTCTCTATCGTGTGCTGCTGCTTCCCCTTATCCTACGGGGCGTGAGCTAGGAAACTCCAGGGGCCGCGACCTGGTCCCAGCCTGCAGCGTAACATCCTCACCACTAGAGGCCCTGGAGAAGACCAGCTGGGTCTTAGACTCCGCGCCCTGGGGAATCTTGGCTCTCGCTTCCGTTGGGATCCCGGTTGTGCTCCTCTGGTCCCGCTTTCCACAACCACCCAGTTTCCTATCCACAGAAGCCAGCCATAGGGTTCACTACCTCGCGGTGCACTCCTGTCCCCCTACGGTGTGCATCTGTCACCTGGCCACAGGTGACCCTGACAAAAAGGGTTCACAATCCATTAGCCAACATATTATTGCGCAGGGCGAAATCACAGTTTGATAGACCTCAGGCATGATATTGATCCTATGTGAATTCTCCTTTAGGAGATCTGTGACCAAACCATCTAATGGACATTATTACCTAGGCGTGTTTGGTACCTGCTCTATACTCCCCTCATACAATTTAGTAGGCACTTGTTATTAATGTAGATACATCATAGCACAAATTATGGAAATTGTATGAAACGCAATTCTATGTGGTTCAAACCCAGACTCACATTTATGCCTCTGATTTGCAAAATGAGAATCCCTCATAAAGGAAACTGCTTGTATTACTATTAATCCAGTATAATTACAAACACTTCACATTATTTTCATCACATATATTTTCTTACTAATTTTTGTACCATTTATATTAAATTAAAATTTCTACCCACCACCCCCCTTATTCACATATTTCCCAATACAAAATGTATCAAATTAATAGACATACATTAAGATTTCATCCCCACCCAGTATTACCATTAGACATTACGGTACTATAGGACACATACACACGTATGGGTACACATTGGAGACTTTCTGTCCGTTAACTTACAACCTTTGAATTTGTCTGGTGTATTGTGCAATGCACAATATAATGTTGTCCCTGGTGATTCGCTGCAGGCACTGACCATCCATCTGTGCACGCCCCCAGGGGGTCTTTCCTAAAGTGTGACTCCTTGCAAGCCTTACACAGTTTAGCGACGCTACCGCCCAGGGCGTTGAGTGACCAAGGAGCCTATGGGATCTCTTGAAGGCTTTTAGAGGAACTCTGACTAGAAAGATCTTTTCAAACACATTTTTTTTGGTAACTATATATTATGTATTTTTTTACTATTAATATTTAACCTTGGTAAAGAATCTGAATTCATAAATATAATCTCTTTACAGCAAACCAATCCTCTGAAGAAGACCCTGTTTGGGTCAAAACGCGTCAGTATTGTATACATACAGATGCATTTTTCGATATGTAATGCTGTGTAACAATTTTGTTTGCATTTTTTATATATATGGAATATCATATTTTTCTCTACCAGAGCTCATATTTTATTTTTTATCAGAAAGTTAACAGAGCTCATATTTTAACTGTTATGACTACATTATACGTCTATATTTAATAAAGAAAACATTTTTAATCAATATACTTTTGGTAATTATTAAATTTTGCTGCTAAAACAACCCCATTGGGGAACCATCCCATATTGTATTGTTCGGGGTGTGCAGCACCATTCCCTCTCACCATATGTGTCTTTCCCATTCTATACTGCTTGTGTACAGACCCAGGAACCCAGCACAGGGATGGTGGGAACCCCTCATATTGGGCACAGCAGGTGTGCAGACCCAGAAACTCAGCACAGGGATGGTGGGAACCCCTCATAATGGGCACAGCAGATGTACAGACCCGGGAACCCAGCACAGGGATGGTGGGAACCCCTCATATTGGGCACAGCAGGTGTGCAGACCCAGAAACTCAGCACAGGGATGGTGGGAACCGCTCATATTGGGCACAGCAGGTGTGCAGACCCAGGATTTCAGTACAGACACCTCGGCAATAAAGTCCATGAGAGATAGATGTGTATACTGGAAGGTTTAGGTCTCCACCAGACATAAGTTTGAAATGGAGTGACCATTTATGTGGCAATGAATATCACAGCTGATTTGATATTGATAGAGCCAACATACTCCTCAGCTCTACATAAAGGACACGGCTAGTTAGGTGACATATATTAAGATAAAGGATGTGCATTAATCCCCATACCAATACTATTCCACGGACATAACTGATTAAATATATAAGACAAACACAGATCAGATACAGCAGCGTATATTAAATTCTGCTGTCTTCCTGACCTCCATATCCTCCCCCTCCCACCCAAACCCCCCTGAGCTGCTGTACCATCCCTCACCTTACCCCGACCCACACATTGCTCCGCATAGACAAAGAAGCTGGCACAGCAAACTGACAGATTCCTGGCACTCCCTCCTCTCCTTGCTTCTCCCTGTCCATTCTGCCAAACTGGACCCCGGCCCATCTAAAAAAAATACACTTTTAATAAATGTGTCAATTGAAAAACGTTGCAGTCTGGATGCAGAGAGCGCTGCAGAACATCTGCTATTATTTATGTTGAAAAAAAGTAGAAGCACACAGGGAAGGGTGGGGGAGCATGGAAAGAGCTTTGCGAAGGGTCAGTACAGTTATAATAGATATACAGGACAGGATAGAAGTGGATATGGAATAGGATTTCCTGAAGAAATGGGTTTCCCAAAGATCACTTAATATCACGGTCAAGGGTCAGACCTGGAGACCAGTAGCTATAGCAGTAGAGAGATTCCCCCTAAGCAGTAGGATAAATGAACAAACAGGTCTCCCTGGTGGATGACGTGCGCTCACCCGAAGTGCGGGGACTAAGCACTGCCCGGTGTTCACCAGAGCTTCTGATGGTGGAGATGGATTTTGCTGCTTGTTAGTACCAGATCATGGTCCTCCGGATTGCCCCACCTGGAGGTGAGCAAGCCAGGGTCCAGTAGCAGATATAGCAGGTTGGGATCAAGCAGACGTGTAGTCAGTCAACAAGCCAAAGGCCGGTAACAAATGGTTGCAGGTTGGGATCAAGCAGAAGAGTAGCCGAGGAACAAGCCAAAGGTCAGCAATGAGTGGTAGTGGAGATATGGATGGCAGCTGGAGAGACACGAGCAAGATATCGGCTGGAGAAGAGCAACAATCTGGCAAACAGGAAGTCCAAAGGCATGGCTTAAATGTTCATGGGAGGAGCAAAGGGTTTAAGGTTCAAGAGAAACAAGGCAAAGGTTTTCCAAGCAATAAGGCAGGGATCTGTCCAGCAGCTTAGGTGGCTCAATGACAAGAGTTACTCCCAGACACAGCAGAGGTGCTGGATTCAGGTCCAGGCCCTGACACCTAAGGTTGGACAGAGTAGGAAATAGTTGGACAGATAGGTGTAGGGAGTTCCACAGAATGGGAAAAGCTCTGGAAAAGTTTTGGAGGTGAGCATGGGTTTGGGTGATAATTTGTGAAGAGGCTGGTGATGTAGCTGGGGGCAGAATTGTGGATGGATTTGTAGGTTCTTGTTAGTATTTTGATTTCTTACTGTAGGTGAGCGGAGGCCAGCGGTGGGATTGGCAGAGATGAGTGGAGGACACTGAGGGGAGACCACTGGAGGGGTTGGCAGAGAGGGGTGGAGGACACTGAGAGGAGGCCAGTGGAGGGATTGGCAGAGAGGGGTGGAGGACACTGAGAGGAGGCCAGTGGAGGGATTGGCAGAGAGGGGAGGAGGCCAGTGGAGGGATTGGCAGAGAGCGGTGGAGGACACTGAGAGGAGGCCAGTGGAGGGATTGGCAGAGAGGGGTGGAGAACACTAAAGCCCCGTACACACGATCGGATAACCTATGGATTTTCGTCCGATGGATTTGTCCATCGGAAATCCGATGAAACTGTTTTTCATCAGTCTTGGCCACACACCATCAGTTAAAAAACCGACCGTTCCAAACGCGGTGACGTAAAACACTCCGATGAGCCGAGAAAAATGAAGTTTAATGCTTCTGAGCATGCGTCGACTTGATTCTAAGCATGCGTGGGTTTTTTAACCGATGGACTTGCCCATAGACGATCGGAAATTCCCATCGGAAAATTTTAAAACAAGTTCTATTTTTTACAACCGATGGAAAAAAGACCGATGGGTACCATACACGATCGGTTGGTCTGATGAAAACCATCCATCGGACGGTTTTCATCAGTCAAATCGATCGTGTGTACGGGTCAGTAAAATAGTTAAGTCTGGCATGAGGAGGAGATACCCTGTGTAAAGATATTCCAATGAGGAGGTCATTTACATATTTAAGGCTAGAGATAATAAGGGAGTAAATCAGTGGTTTTGGTGTCATTGGTTAAGAGATATTTAGGAGGTTAAGGTGTCATGACTTGCACAGTGATTGGCTGTGGAGCCTTGAAGTGATACTAAAGCTTTGTTTTTTTTTGTTTTTAAATAACAAACATGTCATACTTACCTCCACTGTGCAGCTCGTTTTGCACAGAGTGGCCCTGAACATCCTCTTCTAGGGTCCCTCAGCGGCTCCTCCACACATTAGATAACCCCCTAGGCCAGTGATGGTGAACCTTGGCACCCCAGATGTTTTGGAACTACATTTCCCATAATGCTCATGCACTCTGCAGTGTAGTTGAGCCTCATGGGATCTGGGGTGCCAAGGTTCGCCATCACTGCCCTAGGAGAAGCGCTCTCCCGAGGGGGTTAACTTGTGGGCGCGCTCCCAAGTCATTCATTTGGCGTCCATAGAAGCCGAATGTATGACTCGGCCCCGCCCCCGGCACCCGTGTCATTGGTTTTGATTGACAGCAGTGGGAGCCAATGGTTGCACTGCTATCAATCTATTCAATCAAAGTCGGGACTCCGTGGAGAGAAGGACGGCGCTTCCCTGCCGAAGAAGATGAAGGGGCTCAGGTAAGTAAAACGGGGGGCTAGGGGGCCGGTGACTGCCAGGTGTTTTGCAGGATGTATTGAGGTGAAAAAACACAAGCCTTTACAACCCCTTTTAATAAGAGGTCAGAGTCAATGACTAATCCTACACACTGGCATGAGGGGAGGAGCTGATAGTTGTGCCTGGTTGTGCCATTGATCTTATTGGAAAGTCAAGGGAACAAGAACCTGGAGGAGGAAATATTATGAGCTTGGTCTTGGAAAGATTTGAGTTTGATGCAATGGTTAGACATCCAGAATGATATATCCGATAGTAAAAAAAAGTGATGGGTGAGGAGACTGAAGGGATAGAAAGGTACAGTGTTCTCCTCAACATTGAGATGGTTTCGGAAGCCTTGGAAGGCTATCAGCTGACCCAGGGAGGAAGTGTAGGTAAAGAATAGTAGGGATCCAAGGACAGAGCCTTGGGGGACCACTATGGAAAGAGGAGAGGAGGAGGTAGACTTGTAGGTGACACTGAAGGTGGACTACGATGGGTAGAAATAGACCCAACAAAGAGCAGAGTCTCGGAAGCCAAGGAAGTGGAAGTGTTTTTAGGAAAAGCGGGTGGCCAACTGTATCAAAGGAAGAAGAAAGGTCTAAACCGCGTACACACGGTCGGAAATTCCGACAACAAATGTCCGATGTGAGCTTTTTGTTGGAAATTCCGACCATGTGTAGGCTCCATCGGACATTTGCTGTCGGAATTTCCAACCACAAAAATTTGAGAGCTGGTTCTCAAATTTTCTCAGAATCAAGCGAAAGAGCCGAACTGCCTATTGAACTTCATTGATCTCGGCTCGTCGTACGTCACCGCGTTCTTGACGTTTGGAATTTCCGATAAGATTTGTGTGACCGTGTGTATGCAACACAAGTTTGAGCCAACATTCCGTCGGGGGAAAAAAATCCACGGTTTTGTTGTCGGAATTTCCGATCATGTGTACGCGGCATTAGAGTATGAGCATGGAAAAGTGGCCATTGGTTTTAGCAGATAGTAAGTCCTTAGAGCGTTTCTGCAGGGAATTTTCTTTGGAGTGTTGCAGGCAAAAGCCAGACTAAAAGGGGGTCAGCAAGGATGTTATCAGCAAGGTGGTAGCTCAGGCGGTTGTAGACGAGGTGTTCTGGGAGTACACAGGAGAAAGGAGCTGGGTCCTCGGTAGTCCGCCCCAGTGGGGTATACCAAGGTCTTTCCAAGAAGAAGGGGGACCAGTTTATGTTTTAGAGTGTTGGGGCAGCTGCCAGTAGAGAGGGAGAGATTGAAGACGTAGGTTAGAGAGTGTTAAATAGAGCCAGAAGATGATTGTGCTAATTGTTAGACATGTGCGATTCATTTCGTATGAATCGAAAATTCGTACGAATTTCCGAAAATTCGTACATTCGGAAGCATCCGAAATACGAATTTCTATTCTTACGAATTTCATACGAAATTTCGTTGACGAATTTCGTTTCGGGAGTGGGAGAGACGGCTCAGACTGGTACTGGTAGTCGATGGGAGATTCAGAATTGGACAAAATAGGAATGTTCGTTAATATCGTTTTATCATTGTCGTATTAATTACGATTATTCGTTATGATGAAGTTAAAAACCCAGGAAGTCAGCACAGCACAGGGATGGTGGGAGCCCCTCATAATGAGCACAGCACAGGGATGGTGGGAGCTCCTCATAATGAGCACAGCACAGGGATGGTGGGAGCCCCTCATAATGAGCACAGCACAGGGATGGTGGGAGCCCCTCATAATGAGCACAGCACAGGGATGGTGGGAGCCCCTCATAATGAGCACAGCACAGGGATGGTGGGAGCCCCTCATAATGAGCACAGCAGGGGTACAGCCCCAGGATGAAGTCAGCACAGGGATGGTGGGAGCCCCTCATAATGAGCACAGCACAGGGATGGTGGGAGCCACTAATAATGAGCACAGCAGGGGTACAGCCCCAGGAGGAAGTCAGCACAGCACAGGGATGGTGGGAGCCCCTCATAATGAGTCGACGACTGCCATATTGAGAAAGGTATTTTTTGCTTTTTAAATTCATCATAACGAATGTTCATAATTGTTACGAAGAGTTAACGAATCTAACGAAAATTTGTATTTCGTACGAAACAAATCCAAATTTAATTTCGGACACGAATTACTAGATACGAATTTTCGTCTATTACGAAACTGAACGAAATTAAACAAATTTATTGACGGCGCACATGTCTACTAATTGTGAGGGAAAAGGGTACAGAGGGCTGGTGGTAAGGTGGACATCAGAAAAAAAGTTTAACTACGCCTTCTGTGGTTACATTGTCCTAAGAGAAATGTTCGGCATGTGGTGGTAGACGTGGTCTGTTGGGTATGGGAGATATCTGGACAGTAAAGGTCTCATCAGTCTTGTTTTGGAAATGATTGGCAATCTCCTGGACGGTCAGAGATTTAGTGGTTGGAAGAGGGGGGAGGACTATCAAAAGAAATAACTCGTATCTCCTCGCAATGAATATTAAGGATCTTATGAGAGATGAAATATATTCCCAGCTGATCTACAAAAATGACAAACGACTGAAGACGGTCTGGTGCCTCCAGCATGGGGTGACCTCTGCCACCCGCTGATTTTGCCGTCACGAGGTTCGGAGAATTAATTGGATGGCTTGTGATAGTTGTCCATCCTTATCTGCAGCCATGAGCCTGCGGGGTCTTGTCAGAGATTCATTGGCAGCGAGGTGTTAACTCTTCCAATATCCAGCCAGACCCGATATATGTATTCTAATTCTAAACATTTTCTCCATTCTACTGACCACTGAATCATGAATATGTATGTTGTATATCTCCTTCTGTATCTAATGTTACAGGATCAGTAGAAAAACTGGAATATACACTCTCTGGCCACTTTATTAGGTCCCCCTTGCTGGTAGCGGGTTGGACCCCCTTTTGCCCCCTCATTCTTGGTGGCAGAGATACAACAAGGTGTTGAAAACATTTCTCAGAGGTTTTGCTCCATAGTGACATGATAGCATCACGCAGTTGCTGCAGATTTGTTGGCTGCACATCCAGGACGCCGGGGGGGCGCAAACAAACTGAAAAGAAAAACATCAAACGCAGCCACTGTGCCCATCAATTGCCGCCACGGTGCCCATCAAACGCCGCCACTGTACCCATAAATTGCCGCCACTGTGCCATCAAACGCAGCTACTGTACCCATAAATTGCTGCCACTGTGCCCATCAAAACGCAGCTACTGTACCCATCAATTGCTGCCACTGTGCCCATCAAACGCCGCCACTGTACCCATAAATTGCCGCCACTGTGCCATCAAACGCAGCTACTGTACCCATAAATTGCTGCCACTGTGCCCATCAAAACGCAGCTACTGTACCCATCAATTGCTGCCACTGTGCCCATCAATTGACACCACTGTGCCTATCAAATGCAGCCACTGTACCCATAAATTGCCGCCACTGTGCCATCAAACGCAGCTACTGTACCCATCAATTGCCGCCACTGTGCCCATCAATTGCCGCCACTGTGCCCATCAAATTGCAGCCAGTGTACCCATAAATTTCCGCCACTGTGCCATCAAACGCAGCTACTGTACCCATCAATTGCTGCCAGTGTGACCATCAATTGCCGCCACTGTGCCCATCAATTGCCGGCAGTGTGCCCATCAATTGCTGCCACTGTGCCCATCAATTTCCGCTACTGTGCCCATCAATTTCCGCCAGTGTGCCCATCAATTGCTGCCACTGTGCCCATCAATTGCCGCTACTGTGCCCATCAATTGCTGCCAGTGTGCCCATTAGTTGCTGACACTGTGCCCATCAATTCATCAATTGCTGCCAGTGTGCCCATTAGTTGCTGACACTGTGCCCATCAATTGCTGCCAGTGTGCTCATCAATTGCCACTACTGTGCCCATCAAATGCTGCCAGTGTGCATCCACCGCCCGCCCAGCACTTACCTGTCTCGGTGGGGCAGCGGGTCACGGCGGCGATGTCCTCCACACTCCTCAATATCTTCTCCCGTCCTCTGCTATGATTGGACGCCTAATAGGCGTCCAATCACAGCGCCTGTCGTTTCAGTTAATCAGGTGACAGGTAACAGACCCGAGCACCTGATTGGCTGAGAGGCGGTTCAGTGTTAGGAAAGCGAATATTCATTTGCTTTCCTAACACAACGCCGAGTGAACTGCGAGCGCCCAGCATGGCACCCGCTGTTCACCTTTTTGGACGCCTATTAGAGCCTATGATCAGGTGCTTCCAAAAAACACCCTGCCGCTGTAAGTTAGGTGCCCGCCCGATTCATGCAATGCATTAATCTATCTATTGGTGATAGAGGGGTGGCCCTTTATGGACCCACCACCACTGCGCTCTATTGGATGAGATGTGGTGAGTGTGGAGGCCATTGGAGGACAGTGACCTCATTGTCCAGTGGTGAGATGATTGGAGCTTTGTGACATGGTGACATTATCCTGCTGGAAGGAGCCATCAGAAGATGGGGACACTGTAGTCATAAAGGGAGGGACATGGTCACCAACAATACTCAGGTAGGTCGTGGGGTTTAAACCATGCTCAATTGGTACTAAGGGGCCCAAAGTGTGGCAAGAAAATACCCCCCCACACCATTACACCACCACCAGCCTGAACCGGTGATACCCCATCCCCCACACCATTACACCACCACCAGCCTGAACCGGTGATACCCCATCCCCCACACCATTACACCACCACCAGCCTGAACCGGTGATACAAGGCAGGATGGATCCATGCGCCAAATTCTGACCCCACCATCTGAGCGTCGCAGCTGAAATTCAGACTCCTCAGACCAGGCAACGTTTTCCAATCTTCCGTTGCCAAATTTTGATGAGCCTGTGCCAATTGTGGCCTCAGCAGTTTCTTGTTCTAGGCTGACAGGAGTGGCACCCGGTGTGGTCTTCTGCTGCTGTAGCCCATCTGCTTCAAGGTTTGATGTGTTGGTTGTTCGGAGATGGTTATCGGCAGGGCTTTTTTTCTCAGACAATAGGTGCAGGAACTCCCCTTTTCCAAGTCACTTGTTTTCTCCGCCCCCTACCCACCTCCGAGCAACCTCCCTTGGTTCCATCCCCTACCCACCTCCCAGTACCGCCCCTTTTAGACAATACAGAACCAAGTATCATTTTGTTGTCCTAAGTAATTTGTATGGAATTTGGTTTCCCCTTCAGCCAGCAACAATAGATCCCCCTAACCATGTACCACCCACAACAAAATCCCCCCCCCCCAGCAACAATATATCTCCGCACAGCCAGCATTAATAGACTCTTTGGCAGCCATCAACAATAGACCCCTCCCCCAACAGTAGATCTCTTTCCGCAACAACTGACCCCCCAGCAACAATAGTTCCCCCACCAGCAACACTAGACCTCAGCAACAATAGACCCCCCTGCAAAAAGAGATCCCCTCCAGCTAGAATAGATCCGCCAGCAGTGAGCATCAATACAATGCAGCACACCCCAGCACCCCTTGCCATTACATACATTCAGTCCAGGAGGTGCCGGAACTGCGTTCCCCCTGCATTCCCGCTGAAAAAAAGCCCTGGTTATCGGCATACCTTGGAGGTAACGAGTGGTTATTTGAGTTACTGTTGCCTTTCTAACCAGTCTGCCCATTCTTCTCTGACCTCTGACATCAAAAAGGCATTTTCCTCCACACAACTGCCGCTCGCTGGATATTTTCTCTTTTTTCCCCCCACCATTCTCTGTAAACCCCCGAGAGATGGCTGTGTGTGAAAATCCCAGAAATACTCAGGCCAGCCCGTCTGCCACCAACAACCATGCCACGTTCAAAGTCACTTAAGTCCCCTTTCTTCCCCATTTTGATGTTCGGTTTGAACTTCAGCAAGTCGTCTTCACCACGTCTAGATGTCTAACTGCATTGAGTTGCCGCCATGTGATTGGCTGATTAGCAATTTGTGTTACCAAGCAATTAAACAGGTGTACCTAACAAAGTGGCCGGTGAGTGTAGATATACAGTACGGGACAGGATGGGGGTGTAGGTGTCAGTACGGATGTGTAGGGACGGCGTAGTACTCGGATCGCACTGCTACTTGAGGTCAGTCAATAACGGCGGCGGCGAGGAGTGAATGGAGAGGCAGATTGATGAGTCTGGGCGGCCGGTGGTGGCGGAGTGTGGAGGGGGGGGGAGGGAGGGGTGCTGGTGTAGGAGGGAGGGGGAGCGGGACGCTGGAAGGAGAAGACTGGGACACATTAGACACGCGAAGAGCAGAGCTTTGGTGAGCGTTCTCTGCGAGACAAAGCGGAATCCGGAGAGACTAAAGCTGGTTATTAATATACAGGATTTATATACAGGATTTATAAAGCACCAACAGTTATGAAGAAGATGAGGAATTCCGATACTTTGTGTCGGCACATCAATGATGGGCAGCAGTGACCGCACACCAGAAACCCCAAGCCCCGGGACCAGGAGACCTGAACCAGACACCCCAACACCGGGACCAGGAGACCTGAACCAGACACCCCAACACCGGGACCAGGAGACCTGAACCAGACACCCCAACACCGGGACCAGGAGACCTGAACCAGACACCCCAAGCCCCGGGACCAGGAGACCTGAACCAGACACCCCAAGCCCCGGGACCAGGAGACCTGAACCAGACACCCCAACACCGGGACCAGGAGACCTGAACCAGTCACAACCAAAACCGGGACCGGGATACCTGAACCAGTCACAACCAAAACCGGGACCGGGATACCTGAACCGGACACCCCAACACCGGGACCAGGAGACCTGAACCGGACACCCCAACACCGGGACCAGGAGACCTGAACCAGACACCCCAACACCGGTACCAGGAGACCTGAACCGGACACCCCAACACCGGGACCGGGAGACCTGAACCGGACACCCCAACACCGGGACCGGGAGACCTGAACCAGACACCCCAACACCGGTACCAGGAGACCTGAACCAGACACCCCAACACCGGGACCGGGAGACCTGAACCGGACACCCCAACACCGGGACCGGGAGACCTGAACCGGACACCCCAACACCGGGACCGGGAGACCTGAACCGGACACCCCAACACCGGGACCGGGAGACCTGAACCGGACACCCCAACACCGGGACCGGGAGACCTGAACCGGACACCCCAACACCGGGACCGGGAGACCTGAACCGGACACCCCAACACCGGGACCGGGAGACCTGAACCGGACACCCCAACACCGGGACCGGGAGACCTGAACCGGACACCCCAACACCGGGACCGGGAGACCTGAACCGGACACCCCAACACCGGGACCGGGAGACCTGAACCGGACACCCCAACACCGGGACCGGGAGACCTGAAACGGACACCCCAACACCTGGGAGACCTGAAACGGACACCCCAACACCTGGGAGACCTGAAACGGACACCCCAACACCTGGGAGACCTGAAACGGACACCCCAACACCTGGGAGACCTGAAACGGACACCCCAACACCTGGGAGACCTGAAACGGACACCCCAACACCTGGGAGACCTGAAACGGACACCCCAACATTGAGACCGGGAGACCTGAACCGGACACCCCAACATTGAGACCGGGAGACCTGAACCGGACACCCCAACATTGAGACCGGGAGACCTGAACCGGACACCCCAACATTGAGACCGGGAGACCTGAACCGGACACCCCAACATCGAGACCGGGAGACCTGAACCGGACAGCCCAACACCGGGACCGGGAGACCTGAACCGGACAGCCCAACACCGGGACCGGGAGACCTGAACCGGACACCCCAACACCTGGGAGACCTGAAACGGACACTCCAACATCGAGACCGGGAGACCTGAACCGGACACTCCAACATCGAGACCGGGAGACCTGAACCGGACACCCCAACACCGGGACCGGGAGACCTGAACCGGACACCCCAACACCGGGACCGGGAGACCTGAACCGGACAGAGGAACACCTTCCAGGACCCACTGAGGGATGTGGAGACATGGGGACCAATGACAGCTGACACGCCGCACACCGGGAGGATTGGACACAGTGATGGCTGCACTTGCCAGTAAATTGATCCGGCAGAAGAGAGAAATCCGAGATTCCGGAGGATCCCGCCCCGCACCCCCCCAGAGGAAAGTCTGCCCCAGAGGAACCAAATCCCTCTGCCAGAAACAGCTTCTTTTCCTGGTCTCCAAAGTCCGACTCTGCAGTCAGAAAGCAGCGATGGACAAGGATCCTGGTGAGATACCGTCCTCTGTATTAACCGTCATGACCCCTCACACAGCGCTGTCACTAAACCTCCATCCTGTCCTGTATATTCCTGTACTGACACCTCACACAGCACTGTCACCTCACCTCCATCCTGTCCTGTATATTCCTGTACTGACCCCCCACACAGCGCTGTCACCTCACCTCCATCCTGTCCTGTATATTCCTGTACTGACCCTCCACACAGCGCTGTCACCTCACCTCTATCCTGTCCTGTATATTCCTGTACTGACACCTCACACAGCACTGTCACCTCACCTCCATCCTGTCCTGTATATTCCTGTACTGACCCCCCACACAGCGCTGTCACCTCACCTCCATCCTGTCCTGTATATTCCTGTACTGACCCTCCACACAGCGCTGTCACCTCACCTCTATCCTGTCCTGTATATTCCTGTACTGACACCTCACACAGCACTGTCACCTCACCTCCATCCTGTCCTGTATATTCCTGTACTGACCCCCCACACAGCGCTGTCACCTCACCTCCATCCTGTCCTGTATATTCCTGTACTGACCCCCCACACAGCGCTGTCACCTCACCTCCATCCTGTCCTGTATATTCCTGTACTGACACCTCACACAGCGCTGTCACCTCACCTCCATCCTGTCCTGTATATTCCTGTACTGACCCCCCAACACAGCGCTGTCACCTCCATCCTGTCCTGTATATTCCTGTACTGACCCCCCAACACAGCGCTGTCACCTCCATCCTGTCCTGTATATTCCTGTACTGACCCTCACACAGCGCTGTCACTTCACCTCCATCCTGTCCTGTATATTCCTGTACTGACCCCTCACACAGCGCTGTCACCTCACCTCCATCCTGACCCCCCCACACAGAGCTGTCACCTCACCTCCATCCTGTCCTGTATATTCCTGTACTGACCCCCCACACAGCGCTGTCACCTCACCTCCATCCTGTCCTGTATATTCCTGTACTGACCCCCCACACAGAGCTGTCACCTCACCTCCATCCTGTCCTGTATATTCCTGACTGACCCCTCACACAGCGCTGTCACCTCACCTCCATCCTGTCCTGTATATTCCTGTACTGACCCCTCACACAGCGCTGTCACCTCACCTCCATCCTGTCCTGTATATTCCTGTACTGACCCCCCACACAGAGCTGTCACCTCCATCCTGTCCTGTATATTCCTGTACTGACCCCTCACACAGCACTGTCACCTCACCTCCATCCTGTCCTGTATATTCCTGTACTGACCCCCCACACAGCGCTGTCACCTCACCTCCATCCTGTCCTGTATATTCCTGTACTGACCCCTCACACAGCGCTGTCACTTCACCTCCATCCTGTCCTGTATATTCCTGTACTGACCCCTCACACAGCGCTGTCACCTCCATCCTGTCCTGTATATTCCTGTACTGACCCCTCACACAGCGCTGTCACCTCCATCCTGTCCTGTATATTCCTGTACTGACCCCCCACACAGCGCTGTCACCTCCATCCTGTCCTGTATATTCCTGTACTGACCCTCCACACAGAGCTGTCACCTCACCTCCATCCTGTCCTGTATATTCCTGTACTGACCCCTCACACAGCGCTGTCACCTCCATCCTGTCCTGTATATTCCTGTACTACTGACGCCCCACACAGCGCTGTCACCTCACCTCCATCCTGTCCTGTATATTCCTGTACTGACCCTCCACACAGAGCTGTCACCTCCATCCTGTCCTGTATATTCCTGTACTGACCCTCCACACAGAGCTGTCACCTCACCTCCATCCTGTCCTGTATATTCCTATACTGACCCCCCACACAGCGCTGTCACCTCACCTCCATCCTGTCCAGTATATTCCTGTACTGACCCCCCCACACAGAGCTGTCACCTCACCTCCATCCTGTCCTGTATATTCCTGTACTGACCCCTCACACAGCGCTGTCACCTCACCTCCATCCTGTCCTGTATATTCCTGTACTGACCCCCCACACAGCGCTGTCACCTCACCTCCATCCTGTCCTGTATATTCCTGTACTGACCCCTCACACAGCGCTGTCACCTCCATCCTGTCCTGTATATTCCTGTACTGACCCTCCACACAGAGCTGTCACCTCACCTCCATCCTGTCCTGTATATTCCTGTACTGACCCCTCACACAGCGCTGTCACCTCACCTCCATCCTGTCCTGTACTGACACCTCACACAGCGCTGTCACCTCACCTCCATCCTGTCCTGTATATTCCTGTACTGACCCCCCACACAGCGCTGTCACCTCCATCCTGTCCTGTATATTCCTGTACTGACCCCCCAACACAGCGCTGTCACCTCCATCCTGTCCTGTATATTCCTGTACTGACCCCCCACACAGAGCTGTCACCTCCATCCTGTCCTGTATATTCCTGTACTGACCCCCCACACAGAGCTGTCACCTCACCTCCATCCTGTCCTGTATATTCCTGTACTGACCCCCCACACAGAGCTGTCACCTCACCTCCATCCTATCCTGTATATTCCTGTACTGACCCCTCACACAGAGCTGTCACCTCACCTCCATCCTGTCCTGTATATTCCTGTACTGACCCCCCACACAGCGCTGTCACCTCCATCCTGTCCTGTATATTCCTGTACTGACCCCTCACACAGAGCTGTCACCTCCATCCTGTCCTGTATATTCCTGTACTGACCCCCCACACAGAGCTGTCACCTCCATCCTGTCCTGTATATTCCTGTACTGACCCCTCACACAGAGCTGTCACCTCACCTCCATCCTGTCCTGTATATTCCTGTACTGACCCTCCACACAGAGCTGTCACCTCACCTCCATCCTGTCCTGTATATTCCTGTACTGACCCCCCACACAGAGCTGTCACCTCCATCCTGTCCTGTATATTCCTGTACTGACCCCTCACACAGAGCTGTCACCTCCATCCTGTCCTGTATATTCCTGTACTGACCCCCCACACAGCGCTGTCACCTCACCTCCATCCTGTCCTGTATATTCCTGTACTGACCCCCCACACAGAGCTGTCACCTCACCTCCATCCTGTCCTGTATATTCCTGTACTGACCCCCCCACACAACGCTGTCACCTCACCTCCATCCTGTCCTGTATATTCCTGTACTGACCTATCACACAGCGCTGTCACCACACCTCCATCCTGTCCTGTATATTCCTGTACTGACCCCCCACACAGAGCTGTCACCTCCATCCTGTCCTGTATATTCCTGTACTGACCCCTCACACAGAGCTGTCACCTCCATCCTGTCCTGTATATTCCTGTACTGACCCCCCACACAGCGCTGTCACCTCACCTCCATCCTGTCCTGTATATTCCTGTACTGACCCCCCACACAGCACTGTCACCTCACCTCCATCCTGTCCTGTATATTCCTGTACTGACCCCCCCACACAACGCTGTCACCTCACCTCCATCCTGTCCTGTATATTCCTGTACTGACCTATCACACAGCGCTGTCACCACACCTCCATCCTGTCCTGTATATTCCTGTACTGACCCCCCACACAGCGCTGTCACCTCCATCCTGTCCTGTATATTCCTGTACTGACCTATCACACAGCGCTGTCACCTCACCTCCATCCTGTCCTGTATATTCCTGTACTGACCCCCCACACAGCGCTGTCACCTCACCTCCATCCTGTCCTGTATATTCCTGTACTGACCCCCCACACAGCGCTGTCACCTCACCTCCATCCTGTCCTGTATATTCCTGTACTGACCCCCCACACAGCGCTGTCACCTCACCTCCATCCTGTCCTGTATATTCCTGTACAGACCCCCCCACACAGAGCTGTCACCTCACCTCCATCCTGTCCTGTATATTCCTGTACTGACCCCCCACACAGCGCTGTCACCTCCATCCTGTCCTGTATATTCCTGTACTGACCCCCCACACAGAGCTGTCACCTCACCTCCATCCTGTCCTGTATATTCCTGTACTGACCCCTCACACAGCGCTGTCACCTCACCTCCATCCTGTCCTGTATATTCCTGTACTGACCCCTCACACAGCGCTGTCACCTCACCTCCATCCTGTCCTGTATATTCCTGTACTGACCCCCCACACAGCGCTGTCACCTCCATCCTGTCCTGTATATTCCTGTACTGACCCCCCACACAGAGCTGTCACCTCACCTCCATCCTGTCCTGTATATTCCTGTACTGACCCCTCACACAGCGCTGTCACCTCACCTCCATCCTGTCCTGTATATTCCTGTACTGACCCCTCACACAGCGCTGTCACCTCACCTCCATCCTGTCCTGTATATTCCTGTACTGACCCCCCACACAGCGCTGTCACCTCCATCCTGTCCTGTATATTCCTGTACTGACCCCCCCACACAGAGCTGTCACCTCCATCCTGTCCTGTATATTCCTGTACTGACCCCCCACACAGCGCTGTCACCTCACCTCCATCCTGTCCTGTATATTCCTGTACTGACCCCTCACACAGCGCTGTCACCTCACCTCCATCCTGTCCTGTATATTCCTGTACTGACCCCCCACACAGAGCTGTCACCTCACCTCCATCCTATCCTGTATATTCCTGTACTGACCCCCCACACAGCGCTGTCACCTCACCTCCATCCTGTCCTGTATATTCCTGTACTGACCCCTCACACAGCGCTGTCACCTCACCTCCATCCTGTCCTGTATATTCCTGTACTGACCCCCCACACAGCGCTGTCACCACACCTCCATCCTGTCCTGTATATTCCTGTACTGACACCTCACACAGCGCTGTCACCTCACCTCCATCCTGTCCTGTATATTCCTGTACTGACCCCCCCACACAGCGCTGTCACCTCACCTCCATCCTGTCCTGTATATTCCTGTACTGACCCCTCACACAGCGTGGTCACCTCACCTCCATCCTGTCCTGTATATTCCTGTACTGACCCCCCACACAGAGCTGTCACCTCACCTCCATCCTGTCCTGTATATTCCTGTACTGACCCCTCACACAGCGTGGTCACCTCACCTCCATCCTGTCCTGTATATTCCTGACTGACCCCCCACACAGCGCTGTCACCACACCTCCATCCTGTCCTGTATATTCCTGTACTGACCCTCCACACAGAGCTGTCACCTCCATCCTGTCCTGTATATTCCTGTACTGACCCCCCCACACAGAGCTGTCACCTCACCTCCATCCTGTCCTGTATATTCCTGTACTGACCCCCCACACAGAGCTGTCACCTCACCTCCATCCTGTCCTGTATATTCCTGTACTGACCCTCCACACAGCGCTGTCACCTCACCTCCATCCTGTCCTGTATATTCCTGTACTGACCCCCCCACACAGAGCTGTCACCACACCTCCATCCTGTCCTGTATATTCCTGTACTGACCCTCCACACAGCGCTGTCACCTCCATCCTGTCCTGTATATTCCTGTACTGACCCCTCACACAGCGCTGTCACCTCACCTCCATCCTGTCCTGTATATTCCTGTACTGACCCCTCACACAGCGTGGTCACCGCACCTCCATCCTGTCCTGTATATTCCTGTACTGACCCCCCACACAGCGCTGTCACCTCACCTCCATCCTGTCCTGTATATTCCTGTACTGACCCCCCACACAGCGCTGTCACCTCACCTCCATCCTGTCCTGTATATTCCTGTACTGACCCCCCACACAGCGCTGTCACCTCACCTCCATCCTGTCCTGTATATTCCTGTACAGACCCCCCCACACAGAGCTGTCACCTCACCTCCATCCTGTCCTGTATATTCCTGTACTGACCCCCCACACAGCGCTGTCACCTCCATCCTGTCCTGTATATTCCTGTACTGACCCCCCACACAGCGCTGTCACCTCACCTCCATCCTGTCCTGTATATTCCTGTACTGACCCCCCACACAGCGCTGTCACCACACCTCCATCCTGTCCTGTATATTCCTGTACTGACCCCTCACACAGCGCTGTCACCTCACCTCCATCCTGTCCTGTATATTCCTGTACTGACCCCTCACACAGCGCTGTCACCACACCTCCATCCTGTCCTGTATATTCCTGTACTGACCTCTCACACAGCGCTGTCACCTCACCTCCATCCTGTCCTGTATATTCCTGTACAGACCCCCCCACACAGCGCTGTCACCTCCATCCTGTCCTGTATATTCCTGTACTGACCCCTCACACAGAGCTGTCACCTCACCTCCATCCTGTCCTGTATATTCCTGTACTGACCCCCCACACAGCGCTGTCACCTCACCTCCATCCTGTCCTGTATATTCCTGTACTGACCCCCCACACAGCGCTGTCACCTCACCTCCATCCTGTCCTGTATATTCCTGTACTGACCCCCCACACAGCGCTGTCACCTCACCTCCATCCTGTCCTGTATATTCCTGTACTGACCCCCCACACAGAGCTGTCACCTCACCTCCATCCTGTCCTGTATATTCCTGTACTGACCCCCCACACAGCGCTGTCACCTCCATCCTGTCCTGTATATTCCTGTACTGACCCCCCACACAGCGCTGTCACCTCACCTCCATCCTGTCCTGTATATTCCTGTACTGACCCCCCACACAGCGCTGTCACCTCCATCCTGTCCTGTATATTCCTGTACTGACCCCTCACACAGCGCTGTCACCTCACCTCCATCCTGTCCTGTATATTCCTGTACTGACCCCCCACACAGAGCTGTCACCTCCATCCTGTCCTGTATATTCCTGTACTGACCCCCCACACAGCGCTGTCACCTCACCTCCATCCTGTCCTGTATATTCCTGTACTGACCCCCCCACACAGAGCTGTCACCTCACCTCCATCCTGTCCTGTATATTCCTGTACAGACCCCCCCACACAGAGCTGTCACCTCACCTCCATCCTGTCCTGTATATTCCTGTACTGACCCCTCACACAGCGCTGTCACCTCACCTCCATCCTGTCCTGTATATTCCTGTACTGACCCCCCCACACAGAGCTGTCACCTCCATCCTGTCCTGTATATTCCTGTACTGACCCCCCACACAGCGCTGTCACCTCACCTCCATCCTGTCCTGTATATTCCTGTACTGACCCCCCACACAGCGTGGTCACCTCACCTCCATCCTGTCCTGTATATTCCTGTACTGACCCCCCACACAGAGCTGTCACCTCACCTCCATCCTGTCCTGTATATTCCTGTACTGACCCCCCACACAGCGCTGTCACCTCCATCCTGTCCTGTATATTCCTGTACTGACCCCCCACACAGAGCTGTCACCTCACCTCCATCCTGTCCTGTATATTCCTGTACTGACCCCTCACACAGCGCTGTCACCTCACCTCCATCCTGTCCTGTATATTCCTGTACTGACCCCTCACACAGCGCTGTCACCTCACCTCCATCCTGTCCTGTATATTCCTGTACTGACCCCCCACACAGCGCTGTCACCTCCATCCTGTCCTGTATATTCCTGTACTGACCCCCCCACACAGAGCTGTCACCTCACCTCCATCCTGTCCTGTATATTCCTGTACTGACCCCCCACACAGAGCTGTCACCTCACCTCCATCCTGTCCTGTATATTCCTGTACTGACCCCTCACACAGCACTGTCACCTCACCTCCATCCTGTCCTGTATATTCCTGTACTGACCCCCCAACACAGCGCTGTCACCTCCATCCTGTATATTCCTGTACTGACCCCCCACACAGCGCTGTCACCTCACCTCCATCCTGTCCTGTATATTCCTGTACTGACCCCCCACACAGCGCTGTCACCTCACCTCCATCCTGTCCTGTATATTCCTGTACTGACCCCTCACACAGCGCTGTCACCTCACCTCCATCCTGTCCTGTATATTACTGTACTGACCCCCCACACAGCGCTGTCACCTCACCTCCATCCTGTCCTGTATATTCCTGTACTGACCCCCCACACAGCGCTGTCACCACACCTCCATCCTGTCCTGTATATTCCTGTACTGACCTCCCACACAGAGCTGTCACCTCACCTCCATCCTGTCCTGTATATTCCTGTACTGACCCCTCACACAGCACTGTCACCTCACCTCCATCCTGTCCTGTATATTCCTGTACTGACCCTCCACACAGAGCTGTCACCTCCATCCTGTCCTGTATATTCCTGTACTGACCCCTCACACAGCGCTGTCACCTCACCTCCATCCTATCCTGTATATTCCTGTACTGACCCCCCACACAGAGCTGTCACCTCCATCCTGTCCTGTATATTCCTGTACTGACCCTCCACACAGCGCTGTCACCTCACCTCCATCCTGTCCTGTATATTCCTGTACTGACCCCCCCACACAGCGCTGTCACCTCCATCCTGTCCTGTATATTCCTGTACTGACCCCTCACACAGAGCTGTCACCTCACCTCCATCCTGTCCTGTATATTCCTGTACTGACCCCCCACACAGAGCTGTCACCTCACCTCCATCCTGTCCTGTATATTCCTGTACTGACCCCTCACACAGCGCTGTCACCTCACCTCCATCCTGTCCTGTATATTCCTGTACTGACCCCCCACACAGCGCTGTCACCTCCATCCTGTCCTGTATATTCCTGTACTGACCCCTCACACAGAGCTGTCACCTCCATCCTGTCCTGTATATTCCTGTACTGACCCCTCACACAGCGCTGTCACCTCACCTCCATCCTGTCCTGTATATTCCTGTACTGACCCCTCACACAGCACTGTCACCTCACCTCCATCCTGTCCTGTATATTCCTGTACTGACCCCCCACACAGCGCTGTCACCTCACCTCCATCCTGTCCTGTATATTCCTGTACTGACCCTCCACACAGAGCTGTCACCTCACCTCCATCCTGTCCTGTATATTCCTGTACTGACCCTCCACACAGCGCTGTCACCTCACCTCTATCCTGTCCTGTATATTCCTGTACTGACACCTCACACAGCACTGTCACCTCACCTCCATCCTGTCCTGTATATTCCTGTACTGACCCCCCACACAGCGCTGTCACCTCACCTCCATCCTGTCCTGTATATTCCTGTACTGACCCCCCACACAGAGCTGTCACCTCCATCCTGTCCTGTATATTCCTGTACTGACCCCCCACACAGCGCTGTCACCTCACCTCCATCCTGTCCTGTATATTCCTGTACTGACCCCCCACACAGCGCTGTCACCTCACCTCCATCCTGTCCTGTATATTCCTGTACTGACCCCCCACACAGCGCTGTCACCTCACCTCCATCCTGTCCTGTATATTCCTGTACTGACCCCCCCACACAACGCTGTCACCTCACCTCCATCCTGTCCTGTATATTCCTGTACTGACCCCCCACACAGCGCTGTCACCTCACCTCTATCCTGTCCTGTATATTCCTGTACTGACACCTCACACAGCGCTGTCACCTCCATCCTGTCCTGTATATTCCTGTACTGACCCCCCCACACAGAGCTGTCACCTCACCTCCATCCTGTCCTGTATATTCCTGTACTGACCCCCCACACAGAGCTGTCACCTCACCTCCATCCTGTCCTGTATATTCCTGTACTGACACCTCACACAGCGCTGTCACCTCACCTCCATCCTGTCCTGTATATTCCTGTACTGACCCCCCACACAGCGCTGTCACCTCACCTCCATCCTGTCCTGTATATTCCTGTACTGACCCCCCACACAGCGCTGTCACCTCCATCCTGTCCTGTATATTCCTGTACTGACCCCTCACACAGCGCTGTCACTTCACCTCCATCCTGTCCTGTATATTCCTGTACTGACCTCCCACACAGCGCTGTCACCTCACCTCCATCTCATCCTGTATATTCCTGTACTGACCCCTCACACAGCGCTGTCACCTCACCTCCATCCTGTCCTGTATATTCCTGTACTGACACCTCACACAGCGCTGTCACCTCCATCCTGTCCTGTATATTCCTGTACTGACCCCCCACACAGCACTGTCACCTCACCTCCATCCTGTCCTGTATATTCCTGTACTGACCCCCCACACAGCGCTGTCACCTCACCTCCATCTCATCCTGTATATTCCTGTACTGACCCCTCACACAGCGCTGTCACCTCACCTCCATCCTGTCCTGTATATTCCTGTACTGACACCTCACACAGCGCTGTCACCTCCATCCTGTCCTGTATATTCCTGTACTGACCTCTCACACAGAGCTGTCACCTCCATCCTGTCCTGTATATTCCTGTACTGACCCCCCACACAGCACTGTCACCTCACCTCCATCCTGTCCTGTATATTCCTGTACTGACCCCCCACACAGCGCTGTCACCTCACCTCCATCTCATCCTGTATATTCCTGTACTGACCCCTCACACAGCGCTGTCACCTCACCTCCATCCTGTCCTGTATATTCCTGTACTGACACCTCACACAGCGCTGTCACCTCCATCCTGTCCTGTATATTCCTGTACTGACCCCTCACACAGCACTGTCACCTCACCTCCATCCTGTCCTGTATATTCCTGTACTGACCCCTCACACAGCGCTGTCACCTCACCTCCATCCTGTCCTGTATATTCCTGTACTGACCCCTCACACAGAGCTGTCACCTCACCTCCATCCTGTCCTGTATATTCCTGTACTGACCCCCCACACAGCGCTGTCACCACACCTCCATCCTGTCCTGTATATTCCTGTACTGACCCCTCACACAGAGCTGTCACCTCACCTCCATCCTGTCCTGTATATTCCTGTACTGACCCTCCACACAGCGCTGTCACCTCCATCCTGTCCTGTATATTCCTGTACTGACCCCCCACACAGCGCTGTCACCTCACCTCCATCCTGTCCTGTATATTCCTGTACTGACCCCCCACACAGAGCTGTCACCTCACCTCCATCCTGTCCTGTATATTCCTGTACTGACCCCTCACACAGCGCTGTCACCTCACCTCCATCCTGTCCTGTATATTCCTGTACTGACCCCTCACACAGCACTGTCACCTCACCTCCATCCTGTCCTGTATATTCCTCTACTGACACCTCACACAGCGCTGTCACCTCACCTCCATCCTGTCCTGTATATTCCTGTACTGACCCCCCACACAGCGCTGTCACCTCCATCCTGTCCTGTATATTCCTGTACTGACCCCTCACACAGCGCTGTCACCTCACCTCCATCCTGTCCTGTATATTCCTGTACTGACCCCCCACACAGCACTGTCACCTCACCTCCATCCTGTCCTGTATATTCCTGTACTGACCCCTCACACAGCGCTGTCACCTCACCTCCATCCTGTCCTGTATATTCCTGTACTGACCCCTCACACAGAGCTGTCACCTCACCTCCATCCTGTCCTGTATATTCCTGTACTGACCCCTCACACAGCACTGTCACCTCACCTCCATCCTGTCCTGTATATTCCTGTACTGACCCCTCACACAGCGCTGTCACCTCACCTCCATCCTGTCCTGTATATTCCTGTACTACTGACCCCCCACACAGCGCTGTCACCTCACCTCCATCCTGTCCTGTATATTCCTGTACTGACCCCCCACACAGCGCTGTCACCTCACCTCCATCCTGTCCTGTATATTCCTGTACTGACCCCTCACACAGCGCTGTCACCTCACCTCCATCCTGTCCTGTATATTCCTGTACTGACCCCTCACACAGCGCTGTCACCTCACCTCCATCCTGTCCTGTATATTCCTGTACTGACCCCTCACACAGCACTGTCACCTCACCTCCATCCTGTCCTGTATATTCCTCTACTGACACCTCACACAGCGCTGTCACCTCACCTCCATCCTGTCCTGTATATTCCTGTACTGACCCCTCACACAGCGCTGTCACCTCACCTCCATCCTGTCCTGTATATTCCTGTACTGACCCCCCACACAGAGCTGTCACCTCACCTCCATCCTGTCCTGTATATTCCTGTACTGACCCCTCACACAGCGCTGTCACCTCCATCCTGTCCTGTATATTCCTGTACTGACCCCTCACACAGCGCTGTCACCTCACCTCCATCCTATCCTGTATATTCCTGTACTGACCCTCCACACAGAGCTGTCACCTCCATCCTGTCCTGTATATTCCTGTACTGACCCCTCACACAGCGCTGTCACCTCCATCCTGTCCTGTATATTCCTGTACTGACACCTCACACAGAGCTGTCACCTCCATCCTGTCCTGTATATTCCTGTACTGACCCCTCACACAGCACTGTCACCTCACCTCCATCCTGTCCTGTATATTCCTGTACTGACCCCTCACACAGCGCTGTCACCTCCATCCTGTCCTGTATATTCCTGTACTGACCCTCCACACAGAGCTGTCACCTCCATCCTGTCCTGTATATTCCTGTACTGACCCCTCCACACAGCGCTGTCACCTCACCTCCATCCTATCCTGTATATTCCTGTACTGACCCCCCACACAGCGCTGTCACCACACCTCCATCCTGTCCTGTATATTCCTGTACTGACCCCCCACACAGCGCTGTCACCTCACCTCCATCCTGTCCTGTATATTCCTGTACTGACCCCTCACACAGCGCTGTCACCTCACCTCCATCCTATCCTGTATATTCCTGTACTACTGACCCCCCACACAGCGCTGTCACCTCACCTCCATCCTGTCCTGTATATTCCTGTACTGACCCCCCACACAGAGCTGTCACCTCACCTCCATCCTGTCCTGTATATTCCTGTACTGACCCCCCACACAGCGCTGTCACCACACCTCCATCCTGTCCTGTATATTCCTGTACTGACCCCTCACACAGAGCTGTCACCTCACCTCCATCCTGTCCTGTATATTCCTGTACTACTGACCCCCCACACAGCGCTGTCACCTCACCTCCATCCTGTCCTGTATATTCCTGTACTGACCCCCCACACAGAGCTGTCACCTCACCTCCATCCTGTCCTGTATATTCCTGTACTGACCCCCCACACAGCGCTGTCACCTCACCTCCATCCTGTCCTGTATATTCCTGTACTGACCCCCCCACACAGCGCTGTCACCTCACCTCCATCCTGTCCTGTATATTCCTGTACTGACCCCTCACACAGCACTGTCACCTCACCTCCATCCTGTCCTGTATATTCCTGTACTGACCCCCCACACAGCGCTGTCACCTCACCTCCATCCTGTCCTGTATATTCCTGTACTGACACCTCACACAGCGCTGTCACCTCACCTCCATCCTGTCCTGTATATTCCTGTACTGACCCCCCACACAGCGCTGTCACCTCACCTCCATCCTGTCCTGTATATTCCTGTACTGACCCCTCACACAGCACTGTCACCTCCATCCTGTCCTGTATATTCCTGTACTGACCCCTCACACAGCGCTGTCACCTCACTTCCATCCTGTCCTGTATATTCCTGTACTGACACCTCACACAGCGCTGTCACCTCACCTCCATCCTGTCCTGTATATTCCTGTACTGACCCCCCACACAGCGCTGTCACCTCCATCCTGTCCTGTATATTCCTGTACTACTGACCCCCCACACAGCGCTGTCACCTCACCTCCATCCTGTCCTGTATATTCCTGTACTGACCCCTCACACAGAGCTGTCACCTCACCTCCATCCTGTCCTGTATATTCCTGTACTGACCCCCCACACAGAGCTGTCACCTCCATCCTGTCCTGTATATTCCTGTACTGACCCCTCACACAGAGCTGTCACCTCACCTCCATCCTGTCCTGTATATTCCTGTACTGACCCCTCACACAGAGCTGTCACCTCACCTCCATCCTGTCCTGTATATTCCTGTACTGACCCCTCACACAGCGCTGTCACCTCACCTCCATCCTATCCTGTATATTCCTGTACTGACCCCCCACACAGCGCTGTCACCTCACCTCCATCCTGTCCTGTATATTCCTGTACTGACCCCTCACACAGCGTGGTCACCACACCTCCATCCTGTCCTGTATATTCCTGTACTGACCCCTCACACAGCGCTGTCACCTCCATCCTGTCCTGTATATTCCTGTACTGACCCCCCACACAGCGCTGTCACCTCACCTCCATCCTGTCCTGTATATTCCTGTACTGACCCTCCACACAGAGCTGTCACCTCCATCCTGTCCTGTATATTCCTGTACTGACCCCTCACACAGCGCTGTCACCTCCATCCTGTCCTGTATATTCCTGTACTGACCCCTCACACAGAGCTGTCACCTCACCTCCATCCTGTCCTGTATATTCCTGTACTGACCCCCCACACAGCGCTGTCACCTCACCTCCATCCTGTCCTGTATATTCCTGTACTGACCCCTCACACAGCACTGTCACCTCACCTCCATCCTGTCCTGTATATTCCTGTACTGACCCCCCACACAGCGCTGTCACCTCCATCCTGTCCTGTATATTCCTGTACTGACCCCTCACACAGCGCTGTCACTTCACCTCCATCCTGTCCTGTATATTCCTGTACTGACCCCTCACACAGCGCTGTCACCTCACCTCCATCCTGTCCTGTATATTCCTGTACTGACCCCTCACACAGCGCTGTCACCTCACCTCCATCCTGTCCTGTATATTCCTGTACTGACCCCTCACACAGAGCTGTCACCTCACCTCCATCCTGTCCTGTATATTCCTGTACTGACACCTCACACAGCGCTGTCACCTCACCTCCATCCTGTCCTGTATATTCCTGTACTGACCCCTCACACAGCGTGGTCACCTCACCTCCATCCTGTCCTGTATATTCCTGTACTGACCCCCCACACAGAGCTGTCACCTCACCTCCATCCTGTCCTGTATATTCCTGTACTGACCCCTCACACAGCGCTGTCACCTCACCTCCATCCTGTCCTGTATATTCCTGTACTGACCCCCCACACAGAGCTGTCACCTCACCTCCATCCTGTCCTGTATATTCCTGTACTGACCCCTCACACAGCGCTGTCACCTCACCTCCATCCTGTCCTGTATATTCCTGTACTGACCCCTCACACAGCGCTGTCACCTCACCTCCATCCTGTCCTGTATATTCCTCTACTGACACCTCACACAGCGCTGTCACCTCACCTCCATCCTGTCCTGTATATTCCTGTACTGACCCCCCACACAGCGCTGTCACCTCCATCCTGTCCTGTATATTCCTGTACTGACCCCCCACACAGAGCTGTCACCTCCATCCTGTCCTGTATATTCCTGTACTGACCCCCCCACACAGAGCTGTCACCTCCATCCTGTCCTGTATATTCCTGTACTGACCCCCCACACAGCGCTGTCACCTCACCTCCATCCTGTCCTGTATATTCCTGTACTGACCCCCCACACAGAGCTGTCACCTCACCTCCATCCTATCCTGTATATTCCTGTACTGACACCTCACACAGCGCTGTCACCTCACCTCCATCCTGTCCTGTATATTCCTGTACTACTGACCCCCCACACAGCGCTGTCACCTCACCTCCATCCTGTCCTGTATATTCCTGTACTGACCCCTCACACAGCACTGTCACCTCACCTCCATCCTGTCCTGTATATTCCTGTACTGACCCCTCACACAGCGCTGTCACCTCACCTCCATCCTGTCCTGTATATTCCTGTACTGACCCCTCACACAGCGCTGTCACCTCACCTCCATCCTGTCCTGTATATTCCTGTACTGACCCCTCACACAGCGCTGTCACCTCACCTCCATCCTGTCCTGTATATTCCTGTACTGACCCTCCACACAGAGCTGTCACCTCACCTCCATCCTGTCCTGTATATTCCTGTACTGACACCTCACACAGCGCTGTCACCTCACCTCCATCCTGTCCTGTATATTCCTGTACTGACCCCCCAACACAGCGCTGTCACCTCACCTCCATCCTGTCCTGTATATTCCTGTACTGACCCCCCACACAGCGCTGTCACCTCACCTCCATCCTGTCCTGTATATTCCTGTACTGACCCCCCACACAGCGCTGTCACCACACCTCCATCCTGTCCTGTATATTCCTGTACTGACCCCTCACACAGCGCTGTCACCTCACCTCCATCCTGACCCCCCCACACAGAGCTGTCACCTCACCTCCATCCTGTCCTGTATATTCCTGTACTGACCCCCCACACAGCGCTGTCACCTCACCTCCATCCTGTCCTGTATATTCCTGTACTGACCCCCCACACAGAGCTGTCACCTCACCTCCATCCTGTCCTGTATATTCCTGTACTGACCCCTCACACAGCGCTGTCACCTCACCTCCATCCTGTCCTGTATATTCCTGTACTGACCCTCCACACAGAGCTGTCACCTCCATCCTGTCCTGTATATTCCTGTACTGACCCCTCACACAGCGCTGTCACCTCACATCTATCCTGTCCTGTATATTCCTGTACTGACCCCCCACACAGCGCTGTCACCTCCATCCTGTCCTGTATATTCCTGTACTGACCCCCCCACACAGCGCTGTCACCTCACCTCCATCCTGTCCTGTATATTCCTGTACTGACCCCTCACACAGCGCTGTCACCTCACCTCCATCCTGTCCTGTATATTCCTGTACTGACCCCTCACACAGCACTGTCACCTCACCTCCATCCTGTCCTGTATATTCCTGTACTGACCCCTCACACAGCGCTGTCACCTCACCTCCATCCTGTCCTGTATATTCCTGTACTGACCCCCCACACAGCGCTGTCACCTCACCTCCATCCTGTCCTGTATATTCCTGTACTGACCCCTCACACAGCGCTGTCACCTCACCTCCATCCTGTCCTGTATATTCCTGTACTGACCCCCCACACAGCGCTGTCACCTCACCTCCATCCTGTCCTGTATATTCCTGTACTGACCCCCCACACAGCGCTGTCACCACACCTCCATCCTGTCCTGTATATTCCTGTACTGACCCCTCACACAGCGCTGTCACCTCACCTCCATCCTGTCCTGTATATTCCTGTACTGACCCCCCACACAGCGCTGTCACCTCACCTCCATCCTGTCCTGTATATTCCTGTACTGACCCCTCACACAGCGCTGTCACCTCACCTCCATCCTGTCCTGTATATTCCTGTACTGACCCCTCACACAGCGCTGTCACCTCACCTCCATCCTGTCCTGTATATTCCTGTACTGACCCCTCACACAGCGCTGTCACCTCACCTCCATCCTGTCCTGTATATTCCTGTACTGACCCCCCACACAGCGCTGTCACCTCACCTCCATCCTGTCCTGTATATTCCTGTACTGACCCCCCACACAGAGCTGTCACCTCACCTCCATCCTGTCCTGTATATTCCTGTACTGACCCCTCACACAGCGCTGTCACCTCACCTCCATCCTGTCCTGTATATTCCTGTACTGACCCCTCACACAGCGCTGTCACCTCACCTCCATCCTGTCCTGTATATTCCTGTACTGACCCCCCACACAGCGCTGTCACCTCACCTCCATCCTGTCCTGTATATTCCTGTACTGACCCCCCACACAGCGCTGTCACCTCACCTCCATCCTGTCCTGTATATTCCTGTACTGACCCCTCACACAGCGCTGTCACCACACCTCCATCCTGTCCTGTATATTCCTGTACTGACCCTCCACACAGAGCTGTCACCTCCATCCTGTCCTGTATATTCCTGTACTGACCCCTCACACAGCGCTGTCACCTCACCTCCATCCTGTCCTGTATATTCCTGTACTGACCCCTCACACAGCGCTGTCACCTCACCTCCATCCTGTCCTGTATATTCCTGTACTGACCCCTCACACAGAGCTGTCACCTCCATCCTGTCCTGTATATTCCTGTACTGACCCCCCACACAGAGCTGTCACCTCCATCCTGTCCTGTATATTCCTGTACTGACCCCCCACACAGCGCTGTCACCTCACCTCCATCCTGTCCTGTATATTCCTGTACTGACCTCTCACACAGCGCTGTCACCTCACCTCCATCCTGTCCTGTATATTCCTGTACTGACCCTCCACACAGAGCTGTCACCTCACCTCCATCTTGTCCTGTATATTCCTGTACTGACCCCCCACACAGAGCTGTCACCACACCTCCATCCTGTCCTGTATATTCCTGTACTGACCCCTCACACAGCGCTGTCACCTCACCTCCATCCTGTCCTGTATATTCCTGTACTGACCCCCCACACAGCGCTGTCACCACACCTCCATCCTGTCCTGTATATTCCTGTACTGACCCCTCACACAGCGCTGTCACCTCCATCCTGTCCAGTATATTCCTGTACTGACCCCCCCACACAGAGCTGTCACCTCACCTCCATCCTGTCCTGTATATTCCTGTACTGACCCCCCACACAGCGCTGTCACCTCACCTCCATCCTGTCCTGTATATTCCTGTACTGACCCCTCACACAGCGCTGTCACCTCACCTCCATCCTGTCCTGTATATTCCTGTACTGACCCCTCACACAGCGCTGTCACCTCACCTCCATCCTGTCCTGTATATTCCTGTACTGACCTCTCACACAGCGCTGTCACCTCACCTCCATCCTGTCCTGTATATTCCTGTACTGACACCTCACACAGCACTGTCACCTCACCTCCATCCTGTCCTGTATATTCCTGTACTGACCCCCCACACAGCGCTGTCACCTCACCTCCATCCTGTCCTGTATATTCCTGTACTGACCCCCCCACACAGCGCTGTCACCTCACCTCCATCCTGTCCTGTATATTCCTGTACTGACCCCCCACACAGCGCTGTCACCTCACCTCCATCCTGTCCTGTATATTCCTGTACTGACCCTCCACACAGAGCTGTCACCTCACCTCCATCCTGTCCTGTATATTCCTGTACTGACACCTCACACAGCACTGTCACCTCACCTCCATCCTGTCCTGTATATTCCTGTACTGACCCCCCACACAGCGCTGTCACCTCACCTCCATCCTGTCCTGTATATTCCTGTACTGACCCCCCCCCACACAGCGCTGTCACCTCACCTCCATCCTGTCCTGTATATTCCTGTACTGACCCTCCACACAGAGCTGTCACCTCACCTCCATCCTGTCCTGTATATTCCTGTACTGACCCCCCACACAGCGCTGTCACCTCCATCCTGTCCTGTATATTCCTGTACTGACCCCCCCACACAGAGCTGTCACCTCACCTCCATCCTGTCCTGTATATTCCTGTACTGACCCCCCACACAGTGCTGTCACCTCACCTCCATCCTGTCCTGTATATTCCTGTACTGACCCCCCCACACAGAGCTGTCACCTCACCTCCATCCTGTCCTGTATATTCCTGTACTGACCCCCCCACACAGAGCTGTCACCTCACCTCCATCCTGTCCTGTATATTCCTGTACTGACCCCTCACACAGCACTGTCACCTCCATCCTGTCCTGTATATTCCTGTACTGACCCTCCACACAGAGCTGTCACCTCACCTCCATCCTGTCCTGTATATTCCTGTACTGACCCCCCACACAGCGCTGTCACCTCACCTCCATCCTGTCCTGTATATTCCTGTACTGACCCCCCACACAGCGCTGTCACCTCACCTCCATCCTGTCCTGTATATTCCTGTACTGACCCCCCACACAGCGCTGTCACCACACCTCCATCCTGTCCTGTATATTCCTGTACTGACCCCTCACACAGCGCTGTCACCTCCATCCTGTCCTGTATATTCCTGTACTGACCCCTCACACAGCGCTGTCACCACACCTCCATCCTGTCCTGTATATTCCTGTACTGACCCCTCACACAGCGCTGTCACCTCACCTCCATCCTGTCCTATATATTGCTGTACTGACCCCCCACACAGAGCTGTCACCTCCATCCTGTCCTGTATATTCCTGTACTGACCCTCCACACAGCGCTGTCACCTCCATCCTGTCCTGTATATTCCTGTACTGACCCCTCACACAGCACTGTCACCTCCATCCTGTCCTGTATATTCCTGTACTGACCCTCCACACAGAGCTGTCACCTCACCTCCATCCTGTCCTGTATATTCCTGTACTGACCCCCCACACAGCGCTGTCACCTCACCTCCATCCTGTCCTGTATATTCCTGTACTGACCCCTCACACAGCGCTGTCACCTCACCTCCATCCTGTCCTGTATATTCCTGTACTGACCCCCCACACAGCGCTGTCACCTCACCTCCATCCTGTCCTGTATATTCCTGTACTGACCCCTCACACAGCGCTGTCACCTCACCTCCATCCTGTCCTGTATATTCCTGTACTGACCCCCCACACAGCGCTGTCACCTCACCTCCATCCTGTCCTGTATATTCCTGTACTGACCCCCCACACAGCGCTGTCACCACACCTCCATCCTGTCCTGTATATTCCTGTACTGACCCCTCACACAGCGCTGTCACCTCCAGCCTGTCCAGTATATTCCTGTACTGACCCCCCCACACAGAGCTGTCACCTCACTTCCATCCTGTCCTGTATATTCCTGTACTGACCCCTCACACAGCGCTGTCACCTCACATCTATCCTGTCCTGTATATTCCTGTACTGACCCCCCACACAGCGCTGTCACCTCACCTCCATCCTGTCCTGTATATTCCTGTACTGACCCCCCACACAGAGCTGTCACCTCACCTCCATCCTGTCCTGTATATTCCTGTACTGACCCCCCACACAGCGCTGTCACCTCACCTCCATCCTGTCCTGTATATTCCTGTACTGACCCCTCACACAGCGCTGTCACCTCACCTCCATCCTGTCCTGTATATTCCTGTACAGACCCCCCCACACAACGCTGTCACCTCACCTCCATCCTGTCCTGTATATTCCTGTACTGACCCCCCACACAGCGCTGTCACCTCACCTCCATCCTGTCCTGTATATTCCTGTACTGACACCTCACACAGCGCTGTCACCTCACCTCCATCCTGTCCTGTATATTCCTGTACTGACCCCTCACACAGCACTGTCACCTCACCTCCATCCTGTCCTGTATATTCCTGTACTGACCCCCCACACAGCGCTGTCACCTCACCTCCATCCTGTCCTGTATATTCCTGTACTGACCCCTCACACAGCGCTGTCACCTCACCTCCATCCTGTCCTGTATATTCCTGTACTGACCCCCCACACAGCGCTGTCACCTCCATCCTGTCCTGTATATTCCTGTACTGACCCTCCACACAGAGCTGTCACCTCACCTCCATCCTGTCCTGTATATTCCTGTACTGACCTCTCACACAGCGCTGTCACCTCACCTCCATCCTGTCCTGTATATTCCTGTACTGACCCCTCACACAGCGCTGTCACCTCACCTCCATCTCATCCTGTATATTCCTGTACTGACCCCCCACACAGAGCTGTCACCTCCATCCTGTCCTGTATATTCCTGTACTGACCCCTCACACAGCGCTGTCACCTCACCTCCATCCTGTCCTGTATATTCCTGTACTGACCCCCCACACAGCACTGTCACCTCACCTCCATCCTGTCCTGTATATTCCTGTACTGACCCCTCACACAGAGCTGTCACCTCACCTCCATCCTGTCCTGTATATTCCTGTACTGACCCTCCACACAGCGCTGTCACCTCCATCCTGTCCTGTATATTCCTGTACTGACCCCTCACACAGCGCTGTCACCTCACCTCCATCCTGTCCTGTATATTCCTGTACTGACCCCCCACACAGCACTGTCACCTCACCTCCATCCTGTCCTGTATATTCCTGTACTGACCCCTCACACAGAGCTGTCACCTCACCTCCATCCTGTCCTGTATATTCCTGTACTGACCCCTCACACAGCGCTGTCACCTCACCTCCATCCTGTCCTGTATATTCCTGTACTGACCCCTCACACAGCGCTGTCACCTCACCTCCATCCTATCCTGTATATTCCTGTACTGACCCCCCACACAGAGCTGTCACCTCCATCCTGTCCTGTATATTCCTGTACTGACCCCCCACACAGCGCTGTCACCTCACCTCCATCCTGTCCTGTATATTCCTGTACTGACCCCCCACACAGCGCTGTCACCTCCATCCTGTCCTGTATATTCCTGTACTGACCCCTCACACAGCGCTGTCACCTCACCTCCATCCTATCCTGTATATTCCTGTACTGACCCCTCACACAGCGCTGTCACCTCACCTCCATCCTGTCCTGTATATTCCTGTACTGACCCCTCACACAGCGCTGTCACCTCACCTCCATCCTGTCCTGTATATTCCTGTACTGACCCCTCACACAGTGTGGTCACCTCACCTCCATCCTGTCCTGTATATTCCTGTACTGACCCCTCACACAGTGTGGTCACCTCACCTCCATCCTGTCCTGTATATTCCTGTACTGACCCCTCACACAGCGCTGTCACCTCACCTCCATCCTGTCCTGTATATTCCTGTACTGACCCCCCACACAGCGCTGTCACCTCCATCCTGTCCTGTATATTCCTGTACTGACCCCTCACACAGCGCTGTCACCTCCATCCTGTCCTGTATATTCCTGTACTGACACCTCACACAGCGCTGTCACCTCACCTCCATCCTGTCCTGTATATTCCTGTACTGACACCTCACACAGCACTGTCACCTCCATCCTGTCCTGTATATTCCTGTACTGACCCCTCACACAGCGCTGTCACCTCCATCCTGTCCTGTATATTCCTGTACTGACCCCCCCACACAGAGCTGTCACCTCACCTCCATCCTGTCCTGTATATTCCTGTACTGACCCCCCACACAGCGCTGTCACCTCCATCCTGTCCTGTATATTCCTGTACTGACCCCCCACACAGCGCTGTCACCTCACCTCCATCCTGTCCTGTATATTCCTGTACTGACCTCTCACACAGCGCTGTCACCTCACCTCCATCCTGTCCTGTATATTCCTGTACTGACCCCCCACACAGAGCTGTCACCTCCATCCTGTCCAGTATATTCCTGTACTACTGACCCCCCACACAGCGCTGTCACCTCACCTCCATCCTGTCCTGTATATTCCTGTACTGACCCTCCACACAGAGCTGTCACCTCACCTCCATCCTGTCCTGTATATTCCTGTACTGACCCCCCAACACAGCGCTGTCACCTCCATCCTGTCCTGTATATTCCTGTACTGACCCCCCACACAGCGCTGTCACCTCACCTCCATCCTGTCCTGTATATTCCTGTACTGACCTCTCACACAGCGCTGTCACCTCACCTCCATCCTGTCCTGTATATTCCTGTACTACTGACCCCTCACACAGAGCTGTCACCTCCATCCTGTCCTGTATATTCCTGTACTGACCCCCCACACAGCGCTGTCACCTCCATCCTGTCCAGTATATTCCTGTACTCACCCCTCACACAGCGCTGTCACCTCACCTCCATCCTGTCCTGTATATTCCTGTACTGACCCCCCACACAGCGCTGTCACCTCCATCCTGTCCAGTATATTCCTGTACTGACCCCCCCACACAGAGCTGTCACCTCACCTCCATCCTGTCCTGTATATTCCTGTACTGACCCCTCACACAGCGCTGTCACCTCACCTCCATCCTATCCTGTATATTCCTGTACTGACCCCCCACACAGCGTGGTCACCTCACCTCCATCCTGTCCTGTATATTCCTGTACTGACCCCCCACACAGCGCTGTCACCTCACCTCCATCCTGTCCTGTATATTCCTGTACTGACCCCTCACACAGAGCTGTCACCTCACCTCCATCCTGTCCTGTATATTCCTGTACTGACCCCCCACACAGCGCTGTCACCTCACCTCCATCCTGTCCTGTATATTCCTGTACTGACCCTCCACACAGAGCTGTCACCTCACCTCCATCCTGTCCTGTATATTCCTGTACTGACCCCCCACACAGAGCTGTCACCTCACCTCCATCCTGTCCTGTATATTCCTGTACTGACCCCCCACACAGAGCTGTCACCTCACCTCCATCCTGTCCTGTATATTCCTGTACTGACCCCCCACACAGCGCTGTCACCTCCATCCTGTCCTGTATATTCCTGTACTGACCCCTCACACAGCGCTGTCACCTCCATCCTGTCCTGTATATTCCTGTACTGACCCCCCACACAGCGCTGTCACCTCACCTCCATCCTGTCCTGTATATTCCTGTACTGACACCTCACACAGCGCTGTCACCTCACCTCCATCCTGTCCTGTATATTCCTGTACTGACCCCCCCCACACAGAGCTGTCACCTCCATCCTGTCCTGTATATTCCTGTACTGACCCCCCCACACAGAGCTGTCACCTCACCTCCATCCTGTCCTGTATATTCCTGTACTGACCCCCCACAAAGCGCTGTCACCTCACCTCCATCCTGTCCTGTATATTCCTGTACTGACCCCTCACACAGCGTGGTCACCTCACCTCCATCCTGTCCTGTATATTCCTGTACTGACCTCTCACACAGCGCTGTCACCTCACCTCCATCCTGTCCTGTATATTCCTGTACTGACCCCCCCACACAGCGCTGTCACCTCCATCCTGTCCTGTATATTCCTGTACTGACCTCTCACACAGCGCTGTCACCACACCTCCATCTTGTCCTGTATATTCCTGTACTGACCCCCCACACAGCGCTGTCACCTCACCTCCATCCTGTCCTGTATATTCCTGTACTGACCCCTCACACAGCGCTGTCACCACACCTCCATCCTGTCCTGTATATTCCTGTACTGACCCCCCAAACAGCGCTGTCACCACACCTCCATCCTGTCCTGTATATTCCTGTACTGACCCCTCACACAGCGCTGTCACCTCACCTCCATCCTGTCCTGTATATTCCTGTACTGACCCCCCCACACAGCGCTGTCACCTCCATCCTGTCCTGTATATTCCTGTCCTGACCCCTCACACAGCGTGGTCACCTCACCTCCATCCTGTCCTGTATATTCCTGTACTGACCCCCCACGCAGCGCTGTCACTAGACGTCCATTTGTTCCTGTAATGAACACCCCCTTAGGGGCCGCAGATGCTAGGAGCAACAGCAGTGCAGGTTATCATGGGCAAGATCCCGGAAGAGCCCCCAAATGTAGCGCACCCCCTTAGTGGTTGCAGATGAACTGGTATCCCCCATCCTGCACAGTCAGGCACACCAAATTTTCACAGGAACTCCAGAGAACAGTCCGTGACTTTGTTTTTGTTATTTATTGAGGGTTAAAAATTGGATAGGGATGGGAGGTTATGGGATGCCCACTTGACTTAACAGTTTCCTCCTGCACACACTTGCATGCTGGTCCCAGCTGAATCATGGTTGGTTTATCAGACAGGCTCAGTCAGATTTAAGCAATAGCCCTTTGCAGGGAGGAACTCAGAGCCCTTTGCAGGAAGGAACTCACAGCCCCTTGTTGGGTAGCAATATTCAATGATCAGCTTGTATTCCTCCTCCTTTGGCTACTGATCCCAGCACCACCTCAAGCACTGCCAACCCACCTGGCTGAAGCTTCCCTTATCACTAACCCTCTAGGCTAACTTCTCCACAGCAGTTCTCCAGACTGACTCCTTACCAGCCCACCTGGCTGACTCCTTACCAGCCCACCTGGCTGACTCTGCAGGAGATCTCCCAGGGAAGGCATGAAGACTTAGCACACCGCTGTCTTCAGGTAGAACTGGCTACATGTGGCAGTCTTCCCCCCTTGTAAGTCCCCAGTAATGCTGTTCTACTCACACTGTTCCACACTTGCTCCCGTTCCTCCAGGAAGGGCTTTCTCCGTGCGTTGTGGCAGGATCCTTCCAGCACCCAACCCCTGGCCCAAGGTCAACTCCCAGACTAGGGGGCACCCTTGTGGGCCACCGACAGCCTCCTTTGCACTATATCTCCATGTTCCACCCGACTGCATCTGCTGAATGGCCCACGACTATTTATGAGGTAAGCTCTGCCCCATACCAGCCCATTTCTGGGGGTGGCTGAGGCCTCACAAATATTCAAGACAGCTCCTCCTATCCTCCACCCACTAGCTCTAGAAGATTCTACAACCTTCTAGACCAGTCCTGATTCACTGAACCCTGACCCAGATTCTCAGCTCAGGCTTAGTCCTGAGCTAAACTAAATTTACCTACACTAACAAACCTACACTACTACTGTTGAACTACACTAGTGGGTGCTACACTCACCCCCAAACCCCCCCCCCCAAAAAAAAAAAGCAGTTGTGTCCCCATTGGCTGGGGAAAAAAACAACTCCTGAGCTCAGGAGAAAAATAGGGCATCCCATAAAAAACAGAAGGGAGGGAAGAAGGGAAACAACTTGGAAGGGACTTTGTACAAATAAATTAGTAGTATCAAAAATATACACATTTTGTCAAAGAACCATATATACACCACACATACACTATATTACCAAAAGTATTGGGATGCCTGCCTTTACACGCACATGAAATTTAATGGCATCCCAGTCTTAGGCCGTAGGTTTCAATCTTGCGTTGGCCCACCCTTAGCAGCTATAACAGCTTCATCTCTTCTGGAAGGCTTCCACAAGGTTTAGGAGGGTGTCTATGGGAATGTTTGACCATTCTTCCAGAAGAGCATTTGGGAGGTCTGGCACTGATGTTAGACGAGAAGGCCTGGCTCAGAGTCTCCGCTCTAATTCACCCCAAAGGTGTTCTATCGGGTTGATGTCAGGACTCTGTGCAAGCCAGTCAAGTTCCTCCTCCCCAAACTCGCTCATCCATGTCTTTATGGACCTTGCTTTGTGCACCGGTGATGTTGGAACTGTTCCCACAAAGCTGGGAGCTCGAAATTGTTCAAAATGTCTCAGTATGCTGACGCCTTAAGAGTTCCCTTCACTGGAACTAAAGGGGCCAAGCCCAACCCCTGAAAAACAACCCCCCACATCATAATCCCCCCACCAAATGAATTGGACCAGTGCACAAAGCAAGGTCCATTCTGGCAGCAGGGGGTTATTAGTCTGCTGGCAGAAACAAACAAAACAACACTTTTTTTTTGTTTTTTCAAAGTCTTTGGTAAGAGGAGCCCCTCAAAATTTAGCAAAGTATTAGCAGGATGCTAGGCCTCACCCAAAGTTCTTCAACAGGAACCGATAATCCTCTCCTTGCCATCCATTTCTGTAACTTGTGGGCTGAACAACTCCATTCAGTCCTTTCACAAGTAGTATTGAGGATTGGGCAGTCTTTTAAGGTTGCCGTCAGCCTCTCTGACAGCCACAGTTGGGCTCCTGGTGGGCTGTCCAACCTTGACAACCACCACCCTGTCCCTGTAAATGGCTCTTCCCAGTCCCAGCTGACTCCTGACGAATGTCCTGGAACCAGGTCCAAGGCTCTTCATTATTAATGATGGTCCAAACACCCCCCTGTTCGGTTTGCACCAGAACTCCTGAACATAGCAAAAGTTTAGACCCGAACTCCGAACCCCATTGAAGTCTATGGGACCCGAACTTGAAAAATCAAAAGTCCCCATTTTGAAGGCTTATATGCAAGTTATTGGCCATAAAAAGGGTATGGGGGCCCGGGTACTGCCCACATGTTTCAATGCAAAATAAACTTTTAAAAAAGATTGTTTTTAAAGGAACAGTGATTTCAATGATGCCTAAAGTGAAACAATAAAAATGAAAATTCCTTTAAATATAGTGCCTGGGGGGTCCCTTTAGTCTGCCTTTAACCACTTCCCTACCCAGCCATAGACAAATGACATCCACAGATGGGATCTCCCATCCTGGGTGGACGTCATATGACGTCCTGGCTTTGTAGGGGGATATCTGAATGATGGGTGCAGCTAGAGGCATCATTCAGATATCCTTTTAAAGTGCCGGCGATTCTGTGCACCATAAGAATGATCATAGCGGTGATTCCGCCGCTTGATCGTTCTTATAGGCGGCGGGAGGGGACATCCCCCCTCCCGCCGCCATCCGGTGCTTCTCCGGGCTCTTCCGTGCGATCGGGGACCCGGAGCGAATCTTTTGGCGCCGTTGGTGGGTCACGTGACGAGCATAGAGATGACTGGTGACCCGGGCGTGATGTGATGACGTCACGCCCGGGTCCTCAAATGTAAACAAAGCCATCATTGCGGCTAGTAAGTATGATATCAGTGAAAAAATGTTCACTGATCTCATGCTTTCCAGCCTGGAGGAGAGATATGGGGTCTTATTGACCCCGCATCTCTCAATAAAGAGGACCTGTCACACACATTCCTATTACAAGGGATGTTTACATTCCTTGTAATAGGAATAAAAGTGATAAAAAAAAAAGGAAAATAATTGTAAAAAAATTAATAAATAAGTAAAAAAAAATAATAATAATAAAAAAAAAAAATTAAAACGCCCCTGTCCTTGGTAGCTCGCGATCAGAAGCGAATGCACACGTAAGTCGCCCACATATGTAAACGCCATTCAAACCACACATGTGAGGTATCGCCGCGTGCGTTAGAGCGAGTGCAACAATTCTAGCACTAGACCTCCTCTGTAATTCTAACCTGGTAACCTGTAAAAAAAAACAAAGCGTCGCCTATGGAGATTTTTAAGTACCAAAGTTTGGCGCCATTCCATGAGTGTGCGCAATTTTAAAGCGTGACATGTTAGGTATCTATTTACTCGGCGTAACATCATCTTTTATATTTTCCCAAAAAATTGGGCTAACTTTACTGTTTTGTTATTTTTTAATTCATGAAACCATTTTTTTTTTTTAAAAAGGCGTTTGAAAAATTATTGCGCAAATACCGTGCAAGAAAAAAAGTTGCAATGACCGACATTTTATTCCCTAGGGTGTCTGCTAAAAAAAACATATATATAATGTTTTGGGGTTCTGAGTAATTTTCTAGCAAAAGAATGATGATTTGTACATGTAGGAGAGAAGTGCTAGAATAGGCCCGGTATGGAAGTGGTACAAAAAGCCCTGTATTGAAGTGGTTAAAGTGGCACATCTGTACCATGTATAAAACCTGCTGCAGCAAAACTGGCATTTCTAAAGAAAAAAAAAAACACATTAAAATTTCCGACAATACAACAACATTGCTGGCAATAGAAAAATGTAGGAAAAAAAATGGCGTGCCCCCCCAATTCATGCCAGGCCATTAGGGTGCGGTATGAATTTTAAGAGGAACCTCACGCCAAAATGGAAAAAAAAGGGGTCCTCCCCCTAAATTCATGTCCGATCCTTATCCGGCATGCAGCTCGGCAGGTCAGGAAAGGGGGACAAGCGAGTGTCTCACCCCCTCCTGAACCATACCAGGCCACATGCTCTCAACATGGGGGGGGGGTGCGCTTTGGGGATGGACAAAGTGCAGGGCAAGGTTCCCCCTGCCCAAAGCACCTTGTCCACATGTGACGTCACTGACCCAGCATGCACCAGATCACCAGACCATGCAAGGGGGCCCCAGATTCTCCCCTCATGTGAATGAGTATGGGGTACATGTCAGTTTTGCTGAAGCAGTAAGCTCGCTCGTCCTCCCCTTTCCTGGCATGCCAGGCAGCATGCTTGGATAAGGGACTGGTATGGATTGGGGGGCAATGTTTATTTTTTCATTCAGCTGTCAACAGGGAATCCCATTGACAGCTGATAACTCACCCACTTCCCCGCCTCGCACCTTAACAGCCAGCTTTCACTCTGCTCTGAATGGGCAAAGCTTTGCCCAATCAGGACTTAGAATGCACTGTGCAGCGCCCCACAAGTTTGGGTGTTTGCCTAACGGGCGAACAGGCGATGTCCCGGCTGAACTTTTGCTTGGCCGAACCGTTCACCCCACACTATTCATTATGTGATCCCTGTAAGGGTTTGGGGATATGCATATAGTCCCACACCATGTCATCCTCCCACTATACCCGGGAGTCCTCAATGATGTCTGGGGGACATAGGAGTAGTCCAGACCCCACTCCAGAACTGTTCTCCGCTGCACCTCTCTCTGGAATCTTGAAAACCTTGGCAGTTCCTGAGGCTTGCCTTTCCCAGGGAGAACACAGGCCTTGGGCGACTTTACTACCCATTGCCTATACTCAGCAGCTCTGGTCTGGATTGTGGATGGTCTGTTCTGGAACTTCCACTTCACACAGACTGGGGTCTGCATGGATCCTTCGGTCCCTTCAGCTGAGTCTGGCACACCCGTTACCTCAGACCGCACCTATCCTCTACATTTTCCTGGCAGTTTACCCACTCCTCCTCCAAGCTGCTATGGGATGACCATTCTGCATACTCTTCATCTAACGGCCCAAATTCCGCCTGCAGTCTGAGCGACCTCCAATCTCTGGCCCAACCACTGTCACTTCCCACTGGCTCACCTGAAGACGAGTTGTCTTCCTGCACAGGCTCATTCTAGGTGGGGTTAACAGGGTGTATGGGCACTGCCAGCATTTCAGAGACAGAGTCTGGCTCCTGCTGGGCAGTACTTACAGGTACCAACTCCCTGACCGGGCTGCAGGCCAAGGCAGATTTCCAGCTTCCTTCCCTCAATGTCACTTGTCTTTGAAGGGGAGTCAACAGCCTTAGGCTCAACACGGCCTTTGGCAGTCACTTCTAGGCCCACTACGGCCTTTCCGGAATTTCCGCGGCTGTTTCGAGCTGTAGCTGAGCGGCTCATGCTCGCTTGGTGTCAGCTTGGTAAGCAACTCGTCACAGTGCCCGCACCAAATCCAGGCACTGACCACTGTGGTGGGTCTCCTGCAGCCAGGACATAACAGAACCAGACTCTCCATCCCCTCGATCAGCCCGAGGGCGAATCCCCCTCGATGCTCCAGCCGCACACCGGTTTCATCTCCTGCATGTGAGGCAACCAGGTTAGCACTGGGTAAACAAGTGCACCATCTGCCATCTTGCTCCTCTCTCTCTGCAAGCAGGGCACGCTGGGTCTCCTCCGGGGCGGGGCTCCACCCCCAAGCTTCCAGGCTGGCTGGCGCCCGCAGCTCTAATAAGTTGGCTTGTTCCTGCATGCTCTGCAGTAACCCATTCTTGACTGTACTGGAACTTGCAGGCATAGACAGGCCTGGGGTCCCCCTCCAAACCATACCAGGCCATATGCCCTTAACATGGGGGGTGCTTTGGGGCAGGAGAGCCACCGCCCCAAAGCACCTTGTCCCCATGTTGATGGTGACAAGGATCTCATCCCCACAACCCTGGGCTATGGTTGTGGGGGTCTGTGGGCAGAGGGCTTATCGTAATCTGGAAGCCCCCTTTATTAAGGGGGCCCCCAGATCCTGCCCTCCCCCATGTGAATGAGTATGGCCAATGCCTGGCTTGCCGTTTAACAGTTCTTGTATGGGGTGGAGCCACCTGATGGCACCCCTCCCCCCTTGTGACATCACGGACCAGTGTCTGCTGGGTCGGTGGCATCACAAGGGGGGTTGCTACCAGGTAACATCGCCAGGTGGCCCCATCCTTACCTATATAAGAACTGTCAAATGGCAAGCCAGACATTTGGTGGTTTGCCTTACTGGACAGAGGAGCAATTTTTTAGGGGGGTTCAGCAGCGTTGTGATTGCCGATGGATTTACACAGTTTTTTATTTTTTAATAAAGGAATTGTCAAAAACTGTCTGTGTGTTTTTATTACTTTTTGACACTTTTTTGGTGGGGGGACGGGATCTGGGATCTTGTTAAAGGGGGCTTCCAGTTTCTGATAAGCCCCCACCCACAGACCCCCACAACCACCGCCCAGGGTTGTGGGGATGAGGCCCTTGTACCCCTGCCTGGTATGGTTCAGAAGGGGGAGGGGCACTCGCTCCCCCCCCTCCCTGGCCTGCTGGGCTACATGCTCGGATAAGGGTCTGGTATGGATTTTGGGGGGGACTCCACACCATTTTTTTTAACATGTATCTATTTCTGGCAATTTAAATGCTATTTTATGCAGTTTTTTTTTCTTTAGAAATGTCTGTTTTGCTGCAGCAGGTTCTATACATGCTACAGATGCGCCACTTTACAGGCAGGCTAAGGAGACCCCCCAGGCACTATATTTAAAGGAATTTTTCATTTTATTGTTGTACCTCAAGCATCATTAAAATCACTGCTCCTGCAAAAACGATCTTTAAAAAAAAAAAAAAATGTTTGCATTGATACACGTTCCCCCATGGCAGTACCCAGGCCCCCATGCCCTTTTTAAGGCCAATTACTTGCATATCAGCCTTCAAAATGGGAACTTTTGATTTTTCTAGTTTGGGTCCTTGTAGACTTTAATAGGATTCGCTGTTCGGGTCAGAACTTTTTCTCTGTTTGGGAGCTCTGGTGCGAACCAAATGGAGGGGGGGGGGGTGTTTGGCCCATCTCTAACCTCCATCCCGTCCTGCATATCTACTATTCCTGTACTGAGTACTGTCCCCTCACACAACGTCGTCACCTCACGTCCATCCTGCCCTGTATGTTCCTGTAATGACCCCTCGCACAGCGCACTGACTTCCATAGCGTGCTCGGTAATATCTCTCTGTAATGACCGCCTTGCTAAGCTGTGTCATTGAACATTGTGTTAGTCCCTGCTCTAGTTGAGCTGTCGGTATAATGGATTGAATAGTTTGTCCCTGGAGACAATAAGATGAAAGAAAAGAGGTCAGGGGCACAGAGAAGATAGAACAGCGGTGTGATTAGAGGAGGAGGAGGAGGTGGGGGGGGGGGGGGGGACTCAAGTTGATTTTTTTTTCTATTTCACATGAAATTTTTGACTCTTCTTCTGCAGAACCGCAGTTGAGAGGGATTGTGACCCGTTTGCTCAGTCGAGTGGGATATTACCTTCAATTCCTTCCGGATGGGACCATATCAGGGACTGCAGAGGAACTCAGCCCTTATAGTGAGTAGACAAAGTAACATTTCTTTAGTCAACATGATTTGTTTCCAGCAAGTAGATTTTCCTAGAATGCAGGTGGCTTATATTCTGTTTCAGATTCTACTCTATGTGTTTAAATACCTCCAGAGACTCCATGGACACCTGCTGACCTGGAACCATCCACAGGAACCGTTTCGTAGGGAGCAGTGATTTTTTTTTAATACTTAAAGTGAAACATTAAAAATGTGAAATGCCTTGTTGTCTTATTACAATGGCACCTGAAAGTGGGTGGGATATATCAGGCAGCAAGTGAACATGTTGTCCCTGAAGTTGATGTGTTAAAAGCAGAAAAAAATGGACAAATGTAAGGGTTTGAGGCTTTGACAAGAGCCAAATTGTAATGTCTAGATGACTGGGTCAGAGCAGCTCCAAAACTATAGCTTATGTGAGAGGTTCCTGGTCTGCAGTGGTCAGGACTGATCAAAAGTGGTCCAAGGAAAGAAGAACCGTCCAACCGGTGACAGGGTGATGGGCAGCGAAGGCTCATTGATAGATGTGTGGAGGGAAGGCTCATTGATGGAGGTGGGGGGGCTCATTATTGGAGGTGGGGAAGGATGGCTCATTGATAGAGGTGGGAGGGAAGGCTCATTGATGGAGGTGGAATGGGGAGGCTCATTGATGGTGTTGGGGAGGGAAGGCTCATTGATGGAGGTGAGGGTGGGCCCATTGATGAAGGTGGGGAGGGAAGGCTCATTGATGGAGGTGGGGGGAGGCTCATTTATGGAAATGGAGAGGGAAGGCCCATTGATAGGGGTGGAGGGGGAAGGTTTATTGATGTAGGTGGAAAGGGAAGGCTTATTGATGGAGGTGGGGAGGAAAGGCTCATTGATGGAGGTGGGGAGGGAAGGCCCATTGATAGGGGTGGAGGGAGAAGGCTTATTGATGTAGGTGGAAAGGGAAGGCTCACTGATAGAGGTGGGGAGGGAAGCACTGATGGAGGTAGGTCAGGAAGGCTCATTGATGGAGGTGGGATGGGAAGGCTCATTGATAGAGGTGGGGAGGGAAGGCTCATTGATGGAGTTTGGGAGGAAAAGCTAATTAATGGAGGTGGGGAGGGAATGCTCATTGATGGAGGTGTGGGGCTCATTGATAGAGGTGGGGAGGGAAGTCTCATTGATGGAGGTGGGGAGGGAAGGCTCATTGATGGAGGTGGGATGGGAAGGCTCATTGATGGATGTGAAGTGAGGAAAGGCCCATTGATGGAGGTGGGGGGGGAAGGCTCATTGATGGAGGTGGGATGGGAAGGCTCATTGATGGATGTGAAGTGAGGAAAGGCCCATTGATGGAGGTGGGAAGGGAAGGCTCATTGATGGAGGTGGTGAGGGAAGGCTCATTGATGGAGGTGGTGAGGGAAGGCTCATTGATGGAGGTGGGGAGGGAAGGCTCATTGATGGAGGTGGGGAGGGAAGGTTCATTGATGGAGGTGAGGAAAGGCTCATTGATGGAGGTGGGGAGGAAAGGCTCATTGATGGAGGTGGGGAGGGAAGGCTCATTGATGGAGGTGGGGAGGGAAGGTTCATTGATGGAGGTGAAGGGAGGAAAGGCTCATTGATGGAGGTGAAGGGAGGAAAGGCTCATTGATGGAGGTGAAGGGAGGAAAGGCTAATTGATGGAGGTGGGGAGGGAAGGCTCATTGATGGAGGAGGGGAGGGAAGGCTCATTGATGGAGGTGGTGAGGGAAGGCTCATTGATTGAGGTGGCGAGGGAAGGCTCATTGATGGAGTTGGTGAGGGAAAGCTCATTAATGGAGGTGGTGAGGGAAGGCTCATTGATGGAGGTGGCGAGGGAAGGCTCATTGATGGAGGTGGGGAGGGAAGGCTCATTGATGGAGGTGGGGAGGGAAGGCTCATTGATGGAGGTGAAGGGAGGAAAGGCTCATTGATGGAGGTGGGGAGGGAAGGCTCATTGATGGAGGTGGCGAGGGAAGGCTCACTGATGGAGTTGGTGAGCTAAAGCTCATTAATGGAGGTGGTGAGGGAAGGTTCATTGATGGAGGTGGCGAGGGAAGGCTCATTGATGGAGGTGGCGAGGGAAGGCTCATTGATGGAGGTGGCGAGGGAAGGCTCATTGATGGAGGTGGCGAGGGAAGGCTCATTGATGGAGGTGGCGAGGGAAGGCTCATTGATGGAGGTGGCGAGGGAAGGCTCATTGATGGAGGTGGTGAGGGAAGGCTCATTGATGGAGGTGGCGAGGGAAGGCTCATTGATGGAGGTGGTGAGGGAAGGCTCATTGATGGAGGTGGCGAGGGAAGGCTCATTGATGGAGTTGGTGAGGGAAAGCTCATTAATGGAGGTGGTGAGGGAAGGCTCATTGATGGAGGTGGCGAGAGAAGGCTCATTGATGGAGGTGGCGAGGGAAGGCTCATTGATGGAGGTGGCGAGGGAAGGCTCATTGATGGAGGTGGCGAGGGAAGGCTCATTGATGGAGGTGGTGAGGGAAGGCTCATTGATGGAGGTGGGGAGGGAAGGCTCATTGATAGGGGTGGAGGGAGAAGGCTTATTGATGTAGGTGGAAAGGGAAGGCTCACTGATAGAGGTGGGGAGGGAAGCACTGATGGAGGTAGGTCAGGAAGGCTCATTGATGGAGGTGGGATGGGAAGGCTCATTGATAGAGGTGGGGAGGGAAGGCTCATTGATGGAGTTTGGGAGGAAAAGCTAATTAATGGAGGTGGGGAGGGAATGCTCATTGATGGAGGTGTGGGGCTCATTGATAGAGGTGGGGAGGGAAGTCTCATTGATGGAGGTGGGGAGGGAAGGCTCATTGATGGAGGTGGGATGGGAAGGCTCATTGATGGATGTGAAGTGAGGAAAGGCCCATTGATGGAGGTGGGGGGGGGGGAGGCTCATTGATGGAGGTGGGATGGGAAGGCTCATTGATGGATGTGAAGTGAGGAAAGGCCCATTGATGGAGGTGGGAAGGGAAGGCTCATTGATGGAGGTGGTGAGGGAAGGCTCATTGATGGAGGTGGTGAGGGAAGGCTCATTGATGGAGGTGGGGAGGGAAGGCTCATTGATGGAGGTGGGGAGGGAAGGTTCATTGATGGAGGTGAGGAAAGGCTCATTGATGGAGGTGGGGAGGGAAGGCTCATTGATGGAGGTGGGGAGGGAAGGCTCATTGATGGAGGTGGGGAGGGAAGGTTCATTGATGGAGGTGAAGGGAGGAAAGGCTCATTGATGGAGGTGAAGGGAGGAAAGGCTCATTGATGGAGGTGAAGGGAGGAAAGGCTCATTGATGGAGGTGAAGGGAGGAAAGGCTAATTGATGGAGGTGGGGAGGGAAGGCTCATTGATGGAGGAGGGGAGGGAAGGCTCATTGATGGAGGTGGTGAGGGAAGGCTCATTGATTGAGGTGGCGAGGGAAGGCTCATTGATGGAGTTGGTGAGGGAAAGCTCATTAATGGAGGTGGTGAGGGAAGGCTCATTGATGGAGGTGGCGAGGGAAGGCTCATTGATGGAGGTGGCGAGGGAAGGCTCATTGATGGAGGTGGTGAGGGAAGGCTCATTGATGGAGGTGGGGAGGGAAGGCTCATTGATGGAGGTGGGGAGGGAAGGCTCATTGATGGAGGTGGGGAGGGAAAGCTCATTAATGGAGGTGGTGAGGGAAGGTTCATTGATGGAGGTGGCGAGGGAAGGCTCATTGATGGAGGTGGCGAGGGAAGGCTCATTGATGGAGGTGGCGAGGGAAGGCTCATTGATGGAGGTGGTGAGGGAAGGCTCATTGATGGAGGTGGCGAGGGAAGGCTCATTGATGGAGGTGGCGAGGGAAGGCTCATTGATGGAGGTGGTGAGGGAAGGCTCATTGATGGAGGTGGCGAGGGAAGGCTCATTAATAGAGGTGGCGAGGGAAGGCTCATTGATGGAGGTGGCGAGAGAAGGCTCATTGATGGAGGTGGCGAGGGAAGGCTCATTGATGGAGGTGGTGAGGGAAGGCTCATTGATGGAGGTGGGGAGGGAAGGCTCATTGATGGAGGTGGGGAGGGAAGGCTCATTGATGGAGGTGGGGAGGGAAGGCTCATTGATGGAGGTGAAGGGAGGAAAGGCTCATTGATGGAGGTGGGAAGGGAAGGCTCATTGATGCAGGTGGTGATGGAAGGTTCATTGATGGAGGTGGAATGGGAAGGCTCATTGATGGAGGTGGGGGGGGGGAGGCTCATTGATGGAGGTGGGATGGGAATGCTCATTGATGGAGGTGAAGAGAGAAGGCTAATTGATGGAGGTAGGGGGGAGGCTCATTGATGGAGATGGGGGGGAAGGCTGGCCTTGCTGACCTGTGTCCACACACAGCCAAAAGCAACTACAATGGGCACATGAGTATCAGAACTGGGGCACTGGTAATGGAAGAAGGCGACCTAGTCTGATAAATGACATTTTCTTTTACAAGTGGATGGCCAGGTGCGTGTGCACAGGAGACAGTATGGGAAGAAGGCAAGCTGGTGAAGGCAGTGTGATGCTTTGGACAATGTTCTGCCGAGAAACCTTGGCTCCTGCCATTCATGTGGCTGTTACTGGATATGTACCACCTACCTAACATTGTTGGTGACGAAGTACACCTCTTCATGAAAATGGTCTTTCTTGATGGTAGTGGTCTCTTTCAGCAGGATAATGCATGCTGCCACACTGCAACAAATGGTTCAAGAATGGTTTGAGGTACACAACAACGAGTTCAAGATGTTGACTTGTCCTCTAAATTTTCCAGATCTCAATTAAACATCTGTGGAATGTGCTGGAAAAACAAATCTGATCCATGGAGGCCTCACCTCACAACTTACAGGACCTAAAGGATCTACCACAGTATACTTTCAGAGGTCTAGCAGCATCCATGCCTTGATGCGTCAGGGCTGTTTTAGCAGCAAAAGGAGGACCTACTCAATTAATAGAAAAACTGCTGCTTAAACTGGCAGGAAACAACACAGGTTTGCAAAGGTTGCACTTGCATCCGGGCCCTGGAGGTTTTGTCACTGTGGAGGGTCCCAAGAGCCTCGTCCTTGGCTCCCCAGCAGGGTTGCTGGCTTTAGGGCTCTGAGTTGAGCAGAGCCAGAATTGACAGTTTCCCCTCCCCCCGCACAGACGGGAGATGGGAGAGAGAGAGCTGATCAACTTCTCATCATCCCGCCCTCTCCTCTTGTGTCTGCCCCACCTACACTCCCCAGCAATGTTGTGCCTCAGGGAAGGGGATGTGTGGGTGGGAAGTTTGAAGCCCAGCAGCCAGATGAGGAAAGGTGTTGACTACCAATGCCAGAGTGAGCTCACCATCCATCTACTGTGAGTGAAGTTTCCCCCTTGCATCAGCGTTCTCCTTTACACAGCGTGCCCCCTTACATCAGAGACCCCCATTTAATCAGGGTTCCCCATTTCACACTGAGAACTGAGAACTCTGATGTGAGGAGGGAACTTTGATGCAAGAAGGAACACTGCAGACTCTTTGGTAACCAGAGCCCCAACTTACATCAGAGTTCCCAGCAATCCCCTTTAATCAGGGTTCCCAAAGCACCCCTTACATAGGACTCTGCAGAGCCCCCCTTAAATTAGAGTCCGCAGAGATCCCCTTTACATTTTTAAGTGGATATTCTGCATACTCTGATGTAAGGGGAATGGTTTGTAGTGGGCGCTCTGTGGACTCTGATGTAGGGAGAATTCTGCGGACTCTAATGTAAGGGGTGCTCTATGGACATTTAATCGGGGTTCCGCTTTTTACTCTGAGAACTCTGATGTGAAGAGGAAATTTGATGTAAGAAGGAACACTGCAGACTCTGGTGTAAAGGGGAACTATAGTCTCTGGTAACCAGAGCCCCCACTTACATCAGAGTTCCCAGCATTCTCTGAATGCACCCCTTACATACGAGTTTGCAGAGCCCCCCTTAAATCAGGCTCCACAGAGATCCCGCTTACATTGTAAGTGTATATTTTGCATACTCTGATGTAAGGGGTGCTCTGATTAAAGGGGAATGCTGGTAACTCCCCTTCACACCGGAGTCGGCAGCGTTCCTTCTTATATCACAGTTCCCTCCTCACATCGAAGTTCTCAGTATTCCCCCTTAAATTAAAGTCCCCAGAGTTCGCCATTTAAAAAAAAAATATATATACAATACTTATATTTTATATATGCATACATATATTTTGTGATTAAATAACATTTTTAACTATATGGATTTAATCACAAGAGTCCCCCCTTACATCAAAGTCCATTGAGTTCCCCCTGTACATCTGAATCCCCAGAGTTCCTCTTTACATCTGAATCCACAGCGTTCCCCTTTACATCTGAATCCACAGCGTTCTTTACATCTGAATCCACAGCGTTCCCCTTTACACCTGAATCCACAGCGTTCCCCTTTACACCTGAATCCACAGCGTTCCCCTTTACACCTGAATCCACAGCTGTAAGGTACCTGTGATAGGTAGTGTCCGAAGTGGAACTTGTGTGCTGAGGATTCAGGCGAAAACGTAGTCAGGCAGATTAGGTTGGCAACAGATCAGGCAAAATGGTACACGATCGAAATCCAGAGAGTGGTCAGGCAGGCAAAGGTCATACACGAGCTGGCAGTGAAGTACAAAATCAGCAGGCTGGAGAGTAGTCAGGAATTCAGGCAGAAGTTCAACACGAAAATCAGGATCAAAAAGCAGTCACAACACCCAGGGAGCTATTCCACACAAACGGGCGCTGAGAGATAGCATCACTTCCTTTTTAAGGGCTGCTTTGATTGAAAATTGTCCACAGCTGGCAGTAGGTGGGGCTGGTGAGTCCAAGGTAATGTTTAATACTGAGAGGACATTTCCAAAAGTCTAGATCTGCTCAGTAGCGCAACAGGTAAGGCTGCAGCCTTGGGACCAGGAAGATCCCGGTTCAAATACACCCAGGTACATGACAGGGCCCCCTCCCCAGTGGACCCCTCCGGGGGCCTAGCGGGGCTTAGTGGGAAAGGAGGCATGGAAGTCTCGAATAAGAGAAGGGGCATGCAGATCTTTGGCTGGAACCCAGGAACGGTCTGTGACAGGATATCCCTTCCAATGAACCAGATACCGAAGGCCACGACCCTGTCTTCTAGAATCAAGAATCTTGGAGACTTCAAACTCATTTTGTCCATCAACAAGAACAGGAGGAGGTAGCTGTTGCGTTCTGGAGTAGCGATTGAAAATTGCTTTTTTGAGGAGGGAAACGTGGAACACAGGATGAATCCGGAGAGAGGAGGGTAATTTCAACCGATAGGAGACTGGCCCGACTCGAGCAATAATTCTGTAAGGACCAATGAATCGAGGGCCCAATTTGGTAGAAGGTTGTTTCAGTCTCACATATTTGGTTGATAGCCAAACTCTGTCCCCCACCACATATGGAGGTATATGGCGTCTTCGTTTGTTGGAAAAAAGTGCATACTTGCCTGCTGACTTCCGTAGTAATAAGCGAATCTTTTTCCAATGTAGCAGAATATTTTTAACCCGCTGATCTGCTGCTGGTACACCAGAAGAAGGCTGAAGTAGGGGAAAAGTCTGAGGGTGATAGCCTAGGGCTGCGTAGAATGGTGTGGTATGAAGAGCACTGTGCCAACGGGAATTAATGGCGAACTCAGCTAAAGGCAAATACTCAGACCAGTTGGAGTGTAAGGCATTGACATAATGTCGAAGATAGGTTTCTAGGGTCTGGTTCATGCGTTCGGTTTGACCATCTGTTTGAGGGTGATGTGAGGTAGAGAGTGAAAGCGTTACTCCCAGTTTCTTGCAGAACGCTCTCCAGAATCGGGAAACAAACTGGGATCCGCGGTCTGAGACGACATTGGTAGGTATGCCATGATATCTCACAATATGGGAAAGGAAGAGAGTAGACAGTGCTTCCGCTGTAGGTAATCCCGGGAGCGGCACAAAATGAGACATTTTTGAAAAGCGATCCACTATGACCCATATAGCAGTCATGCCCTCGGACTTGGGTAAGTCTGTAATGAAGTCCATAGTCAAATGGGTCCAAGGCTGACGAGGTGCTGAAAGTGGTTGTAACAGTCCAGTAGGCAATGTACGGGGTACTTTATTAGCAGCACAAGTTGGACAGGCAGCCACATAGTCAGTAACATCCCTTTTCATATGAGGCCACCAGACATGACGCTGCAAGGTCTTAAGAGTGATGGTGACACCAGGATGACCAGATAAAACACCATCATGTGCCCAGAGGAGTACATGTTTTCTGAGGCTAGGGGCTACGAACAGGCGACCTGGTGGTATCTTCAAGCCTTGGGGAACACAATTCTGGGTTTCTTGTAACTGTTCGGAAAGAGCCGTAGAGATCTGTGCGACAATTTTGTGAGGTGGGATTATATACTGCTCGGTAGGTTGGTCTTCTTCAGAGGTAGCAAACTGTCTGGAAAGAGCATCGGCTTTCTTGTTTTTATGCCCAGGAACATAAGAAAGAACAAAATTAAAACGGGAGAAAAACAGAGCCCATCGAGCCTGACGTGAGTTCAAACGTCTTGCAGTCTGAAGGTACAGTAGGTTTTTATGGTCAGTGAGGATAGAAAAAGGTTTGGGAGCCCCTTCCAGAAGATGTCGCCATTCAGACAATGCCAATTTGATGGCCAGTAGTTCTCGATTCCCAACATCGTAATTCATCTCCGCTGGAGAAAACTTTCTAGAAAAAAATGCTACTGGATGGATTCTACCAGACTTAGGCTGTCTCTGGGAGAGCACGGCACCTGCTACCTCAGAGGCATCAACCTCAACTATGTACTGGAGATCGGGATTTGGATGCTGAAGAATTGGAGCTTTGCTGAACATGTCTTTTAATTGCTGGAAAGCCGATTCTGCTTCTGAGGACCATACCTTGCAATTTGTACATTTCTTAGTCATAGCAGTAAGGGGGGCCACAATGGAGGCAAAACCTTTGATGAAGCGTCTGTAGTAATTTGCGAACCCTAGAAAGCTTTGGAGCCCTCTTAAAGTGGTCGGTTGGGGCCATTGCAAGACAGCGGAAAGTTTTTGAGGGTCCATTTGGAAACCGGCAGCACTTATAATGTATCCAAGGAAAGGAATACGGCTTTGATGGAAACTGCATTTCTCAATCTTCGTGTAAAGATGGTTTTCTCTCAGTCGTTGCAATACCTGCTTTACATGCGAGATGTGCTCTAGATGAGTCTTGGAAAAGATTAAAATGTCGTCCAAGTAGATGATCACAAAACTGTTGCTGAAATCATGAAAAATTTCATTCATGAAACGTTGGAAGACAGCAGGGGCGTTACACAACCCAAATGGCATAACCAGATATTCAAAATGTCCATTACGAGTGTTGAATGCTGTCTTCCACTCGTCCCCGTCTTTAATTCGAATTAGATTATAAGCCCCTCGTAGGTCTAGCTTGGAGAAGATAACAGCCCCCTTAAGTACATCAAACAGTTCAAGAATGAGAGGCAAAGGGTAGGAGTCTTTTACAGTGATTTGATTTAACCCTCGATCGTCTATGCATGGTCGAAGACCCCCATCTTTTTTTTCAACAAAGAAAAAACCTGCCCCTACTGGAGAAGAAGAGGGTCGGATAAAACCTCTTTCCAAGTTGTCTTTTATGTATTCCTCCATGGATTTTTGTTCAGGCAAAGACAGGGGATAGGTCCTTCCTTTGGGAAGAGGTGCTCCAGGAATCAATTTAATTGCACAGTCAAAAGAACGATGTGGAGGTAAAACCTCTGCCTTTTGCTTGCAAAATACGTCTGCAAACGCATGGTATTCATGAGGCAAGGTAGGTGGGACGGCCACGGAAGCCAACATACAAGCAGGAAGTCTTTTGGGTTGAAACAAACAGTTTGAATGACAGAACGACCCCCAAGAGGTTAGTTCTCCATTTTCCCAATCAAAAGAAGGGTTATGTTGTTGTAACCATGGGTAACCAAGGATAACAGGCAGAAGTGGAGAATCAATAAGAGACAAGACAACTTCCTCTTTGTGGAGTACGCCTACCTGAAGGGTGATTGTCATAGTCTCAAATTTTACAATGCCATCTCCCAAGGGTTGTCCATTCACGGTGGTAATGTTCAGGGGTCTAGATTTTGGAACAAATGGGATATTATTTTTTTTAGCAAAAGTGTAGTCCAAGAATATGCCAGCAGCTCCAGAATCCACAAAAGCCTCACAGGAGACAAGTTTAGAGGGTAAATGGATAATTGCAGGAATGGTAATCTTGGTCTTGGAGGATATACCTGTAAGGTCTAAGCCAGCTCCTCCAACACTGGTTAGACCCTGCCTTTTACTGGACGGGAAGGGCAGACAGATAATAAATGTCCTTTAAGTCCACAGTATAGGCATAGGCCCAATGCACGCCTCCTTTGTTTCTCAGACTCAGTTAGGTGGAGACGGCTTACATCCATGGGTTCCACAGGTGTCTGGGGTTCAACTGAGATTTCAGGTTCTGGCTGAGGTGGTGCTTGGAAGTTAGGGGCCAAACGGTAGACTGGCCGAGGAAACTTGCGAGTTCTAAGTCTCTCTTGGCATCTTTCATGATACCGGACATCCAGACGAACACAGAGCTCTATGAATTTCTCTAGGTCTTCTGGGGAATCCTTATAGACTAATTCGTCTTTGATGCGATCTGCAAGACCTTTTCGGAAGGCTGCACGTAATGCCCTTGAGTCCCAAGTAGTCTCAGCAGCAAGGGTACGAAACTCAATAGCATATTGTGCCACAGACCTGGTGCCTTGTTGCATGTCCAAGAGTGAGTACTCAGCTGCAGAAGCTCTATCTGGCTTGTCAAATACAGTCTGGAGAGAAGCCAGAAATTTGTCAGCGTCTTGCAGCACAGGATCATTGCGTTCCAGATAAGGAGAGACCCAGGCCAGGGCCTTCCCCTTTAACAAGGAAATTACAAAAGTCACTTTGGCAGAAGAAGTGCTAAAGGTCCCAGGGTTGTTGCGGAAATGCAAATGGCAAACATTTAAAAAGCCTCTGCAGTCCTCAGTATCACCACCAAATTTGTCAGGCATAGGAAGTTTGGGTGGTACAGAAGAGGTGGGTTGGATCGTAGCAGGAGTAGGATCCAGAGTCTGGACCGTTGCAGAGGAAGCAGGCAAACAAGATTTAAGCATAGTACAAAGTTCATCTAACTTGGCGTCCAGGGAAGAAAGATGCTGTTCATGAGCTCCAATCAATTGTCCCTGACGTGAAATCGCCTTAACAATCTCAGCAGGGTCCACTGTCATTGTGGCCCGTTTGTAATGTAAGGTACCTGTGATAGGTAGTGTCCGAAGTGGAACTTGTGTGCTGAGGATTCAGGCGAAAACGTAGTCAGGCAGATTAGGTTGGCAACAGATCAGGCAAAATGGTACACGATCGAAATCCAGAGAGTGGTCAGGCAGGCAAAGGTCATACACGAGCTGGCAGTGAAGTACAAAATCAGCAGGCTGGAGAGTAGTCAGGAATTCAGGCAGAAGTTCAACACGAAAATCAGGATCAAAAAGCAGTCACAACACCCAGGGAGCTATTCCACACAAACGGGCGCTGAGAGATAGCATCACTTCCTTTTTAAGGGCTGCTTTGATTGAAAATTGTCCACAGCTGGCAGTAGGTGGGGCTGGTGAGTCCAAGGTAATGTTTAATACTGAGAGGACATTTCCAAAAGTCTAGATCTGCTCAGTAGCGCAACAGGTAAGGCTGCAGCTTTGGGACCAGGAAGATCCCGGTTCAAATACACCCAGGTACATGACAACAGCATTCCCCTTTACATCTGAATCCACAGAGTTCCCCTTTACATCTAAATCCACAGAGTCAAATTTTTTAGTATAGGTTTCATGGCCACAATTAACACCCAAGGACCAATTTTTCCACACCTGTTTGACAGGTGCATGAAATTTCAATTTTTTACAGCTAGGCCAATTCTTGTTTTTATCAAGAGTACCTCTAGAACAGTGGTTCTCAAACTTCTATTGCCGTGACCCCTTTATAAAATTTCCCAAGTTGTGGGGACCCCTAACAGTAAAATAATTTTCGTAGTGTGGGTTGTCAGCACCCAAGGCAAGACAAGTAATTTGCGCCCCTAACCCGCAGACATTTAGAGCTCCCTGAGTCCTTTTAATGGCAACTCTAATCACAGGTAGTGTTACTTACTGTGTCTCCAGCTTCACTGTGTCTCCGACTTTGTGGTGTCTCGTAGCAGTGACACCTATGCCGCAATCAGGAGATGGGGTCTCCTCCGGACCCTCCCACTTCACATTCCTCACCAGTCAGCTGACCTCTAGTCTCTGCCCCCCAGCCATGCCATGAACAGAATGGGTGCCTGCGAAGAGGCTGAGTGGGCGGCCGCGGGCTCCAGGAACAGCCCAGCTGGGCGGCCACAAAAAGGCTGGGAGAGTGGTGCGGGCTTCAGGAACAGCCCAGGATTCGGTGACCCCTGGCAAATCTTTATTCGACCCCTGAGGGGGTCCCGACCCCCAGGTTGAGAACCACTGCTCTAGAATGTCACGGGGTGAAGGCACCACCAACACCCAAAGACCAATTTTTTCCGCAACTGTTTGACCGGGGCATCAAATTTCCCTTTTTTTTACAGCAAGGCCAATTCTTGCTTTCATCAAGATTACCTCTAGAAGGTCACGGGGTGAAGGCACCACCAACAGCTAAAGCCCAATTTTTGCGCAACTGTTTGGCAGAGTCATCACATTTACATTTTTTACAGCAAGGCCAATTCTTGTTTTCATCAAGAGTACCTCTATAGGATTACGGTGTGAAAACACCACCAACACCTAAAGCCCAATTTTTCCGCACCTGTTTCTTCTATCCAATGTCTGTGAGAGAGACACCAGACTTTATCTAAAAAAAAAAATTGTTAATCTTGGCCTGAGTGTACTATAATTTGGCTTCTTCACATAAGACTTGCTCACTGGGGTGCAAATCTTTGTTATTTCCATTCAAAGTCTGCCAAAGAGACACCAGAATATATCCAAAAACTCTCTATGTCAGGGTCACCTGTGGCCAGGTGACAGATGCACACCGTAGGGGGACAGGAGTGCACCGCGAGGTAGTGAACCCTATGGCTGGCTTCTGCGGATAGGAAACTGGGTGGTTGTGGAAAGCGGGACCAGAGGAGAACAACCGGGATCCAAACGGAAGCTAGAGCCAAGATTCCCCAGGGCGCGGAGTCTAAGACCCAGCTGGTCTTCTCCAGGGCTTCTAGTGGTGAGGATGTTAGCTGCAGGCTGGGACCAGGTCGCGGCCCCTGGAGTTTCCTAGCTCACGCCCCGTAGGATAAGGGGAAAAGAGGGGAAGCAGCAGCACACGATAAGAGAGAACCGAATAACAAGCTGAAGGTCAGGGGCCACAAGCAGACAAGGATAACGAAGAACGAGCCGAAGGTCAAGGGTCACGAGCAGACAGGGATAGTCAGGGACAAGCCAATAACGTAACAGAGAGACAGACGTAGCACACGGCAGGCAGGAACCCAAACACACAATGCCTAACAAACACGTTGATCAGCAAGGCAGGCTTGCAGTGCACAGGTTAATATAGTGTTCTGTGATAGGGCCTGGGGTGGAGTCAGGCTGGGAGGAGATTATAAAGGAAGCCAGGTGAAAGGGCTCAGGCCTCTAAGATGAACACATGGGAAGGAAGGTAAGCTGACAGACAAACACTACTGCATATCCATGACAGTACCCTCCCTCTTATGGGCCCTCCCCCGCCTGGACCCAGGCTTAAAGGGAAATCTCTGATGAAACCTTCTCAACAGATGAGGTGCAGCGACATCAGATGCAGCGATCCAAGACGCCTCCTCAGGACCAAAACCTCTCCAATGCACAAGGTACTGAAGAATGCCTCTGCAGAGCCGAGAATCCAGAACTTGTCTAACCTCGTACTTAAGATTATCCTCAGAGACCGAAAATGAGGTAGGGAGATGACAAGAAGATCTATTGAGGACCAAAGGCTCTCTAGGAATAAGCAAGGACATGAGAGGATCAACAGGAATCTGAGGAGGGTCCCCTAGACCCTTAAAGGGGAACTGGTCATCTTGCACAGGACCATCAGACTGGGCAGATGTCAGTGGAACCCTGAAGTCAGGTTGGTTAGAAGGTGACATGTCGCCGGAGTCAAGCTGAATAGCTGAAGGACAAGCAGAATGTCCCGAACAAAAAAAAGTAGGAGGCTCACTGGGCATGGGCTGGACTGGCATAACTAGTACAGGGGCAGAGTGAATAGCTGAGTCAGGTGTAGCGACTACCTGAATCGCATCGCAAGACGTAGCGACTGCAGGACTTGTAGACAAGCTAGCCTGGCTGTGCGTCCAAGGGTGGTTAGGGACAGAGAAATGTAAATGGTTATGCAACCTGGAATGAATGACCGGCTCAGATTCACAGGGGGCAACCTTGGGTAGGCAGGACGAGGAACAGGAGGGACCCCAAGCCAGGATCTGTCCAGTAGTCCAGTCCACATGAGGAGAATGGAGCTGTAACCATGGGAGACCCAAAATTATAGGCGTTGAGGCCTTGGGTAAGATAAGGAAGGATATCCACTCCTGGTGGAGTGTCCCTACCGACATCTTAACAGGGAGGGTCTGGAAGCGGATAGGTCCCCCTGGGAGAACAGTACCATCAATCGCCAAGACCACCAATGGCGTGGTGAGGGGCAAAAGAGTAAGTCTCATGGACGATGCGATTTCCCAGTCCATAAAATTACCAGCGGCTCCGGAATCCAGATATGCTGAGACCGAATGAGAAGAAGCACCAACATGAAGGAACACAGAAAGCAGAAGACGAGAAGGGGAAGGTGATATTTCTGGGTCCAATACTCCACTTTCCAGATGAAGTGGACCCGAACGTTTTTCTGGACAAAGAGAGCAAGTGTCACGAAAATGACCTTTGCCCCCACAGTAAAGACACAGACCAAGAGTTCTGCGCCTAGCACGTTCCTCGGGGGATAGCCTGGTCCGACCCAGCTGCATGGGTTCCTCAGCTGGTAGGAGATGCTCTATGGGTCGAAGAGAGGGGAGCTCAGGCTGACTAAGAACCAAGGAGTGCTGGCGTTGCTTTTCTAAGGTCCTCTCCTGAAAGCGAATATCGATCTGGTTACACAAGGAGATAACGCCGGCCAGATCAGTGGGGATGGTTCTTCCTGCTAATTCATCCTTCACTCTATCAGACAGGCCATGCAAAAAGGTTGCGACTAAGGCCTCATTGTTCCAGCTCAACTCAGCCGACAGTATGTGGAAATGAAGGGCATACTGTCCCACTGAAGCAGACTCTTGGCGGAGACGTAGAAGGGCGCTGGCCGCTGAAGAGACACGAGCCGGTTCTTCAAAGATATTCCTAAAAAGTTTCAAGAAGCCAGACAGGCTAGAAACCACTGGATCATTCAGTTCCCACAGAGGGGCTGCCCAGGCTAAAGCTTCACCGGAGAGGAGGGAAATTATATAGGCTACCTTAGCCCGATCAGACAGGAAGTTTTGGGGCTGGAGCTCAAAATGAATCGTGCATTGGCTAAGGAACCCCCTGCAAGCCTTGGAGTCCCCAGAGAAACGGGACGGAGCTGGCAGTTGTAGCGAGTGTGTGGCTGCGACTGGTGCAATAGGTGCAGCCGCTGATTGTATTTGAGGTTGCGGATTCAGGGTTCCCAAGGAGGCCTGAAGCTGCTCGAAGCGAGAAGCCAGATCCTGGAGGAATCGCATCACCTGAGTCTGATTCGATTCCTGGGTTTCAAGTCTGTGAACTATGCCCTGCAATGGATCATCCACGGGTAACGGGATGTCAGCCGGGCTCATGGCTGATCAAACTGTCAGGGTCACCTGTGGCCAGGTGACAGATGCACACCGTAGGGGGACAGGAGTGCACCGCGAGGTAGTGAACCCTATGGCTGGCTTCTGCGGATAGGAAACTGGGTGGTTGTGGAAAGCGGGACCAGAGGAGCACAACCGGGATCCAAACGGAAGCTAGAGCCAAGATTCCCCAGGGCGCGGAGTCTAAGACCCAGCTGGTCTTCTCCAGGGCTTCTAGTGGTGAGGATGTTATGCTGCAGGCTGGGACCAGGTCGCGGCCCCTGGAGTTTCCTAGCTCACGCCCCGTAGGATAAGGGGAAAAGAGGGGAAGCAGCAGCACACGATAAGAGAGAACCGAATAACAAGCTGAAGGTCAGGGGCCACAAGCAGACAAGGATAACGAAGAACGAGCCGAAGGTCAAGGGTCACGAGCAGACAGGGATAGTCGGGGACAAGCCAATAACGTAACAGAGAGACAGACGTAGCACACGGCAGGCAGGAACCCAAACACACAATGCCTAACAAACACGTTGATCAGCAAAGCAGGCTTGCAGTGCACAGGTTAATATAGTGTTCTGTGATAGGGCCTGGGGTGGAGTCTGGCTGGGAGGAGATTATAAAGGAAGCCAGGTGAAAGGGCTCAGGCCTCTAAGATGAACACATGGGGAGGAAGGTAAGCTGACAGACAAACACTACTGCATATCCATGACACTCTAATCTTGTTCCGAGTGCACTAAATTGTGGCCTCATCATACAGACTCGCTCTCTAAGCTGTTATTTATAAAATAAAGAGAACTTGCAGGGAACATTTTTTTCCCCAAAAAGCATTTTTTTTGTTTTGTTTATAAATGTCAGTTTTGCTGCAGCAGGTTCTATACACGGTACAGATGTGCCACTTTAAAAACACACTAAGGGGACCCCCCCCCCCCCAGGCACAATATTTAAAGGAATTTTTCATTTTTATTGTTTCACTTTAACCACTTCCCACCCCGTCAATAGCAGATTGACGTCCGGGAAGTGGTTCAGTTATCCACACTGGACGTCATATGACGTCCTGCGGGATAACAGCCGCCGCGCGCCCGGGGGGGCGCGCATCGCAGCGATCGGTGGAGCGGTGGGTCAGTCTGACCCACCGCTACACTGATCTCGGTAAAAAGCCTCCGTCGGAGGCTTTTTACCACGTGATCAGCCGTGTCGAATCACGGCTGATCACAATGTAAACAGGAAGAGCCGTTGATCGGCTCTTCCTCACTCGCGTCTGACAGACGCGAGTAGAGGAGAGCCGATCGGCGGCTCTCCTGACAGGGGGTTTCGCGCTGATTGTTTATCAGCGCAGCCCCCCCTCGGATACCCACACTAGACCACCAGGGAAGCCCCCCAGGACCACCAGGGAAGCCCCAATCATGTGGATGGCCCCCATGGCCATCCACATGTAGTAAAAAAATTAAAATAAAATAAAAACATTAAAAAAATATGCCAATCAGTGCCCACAAATGGGCACTGACTGGCACTTTCACAATGTGTGGTGGCTGGCATTGCTGGGCACCAGTGCCACCAATGCCACCTACTAGTGTCCATCAGTGTCCATCCGTGCCAATCTGTGCCCACCTATCAGTGCCCGTCCATGCCACCTATCAGTGCCACCCATAAGTGCCCATCAGTGCCGCCTATGAGTGCCAATCAGTGCCGCCTATGAGTGCCAATCAGTGACGCCTATGAGTGCCAATCAGTGCCACCTATGAGTGCCCATCAGTGCCGCATACCAGTGCCACATATCAGTGCCCATCAGTGCCGCCTATCAGTGCCCATCATCAGTGCCCATCAGTGCCACCTCATCGGTGCCCATCAGTGTCGCCTTATCAGTGCCCTTCAGTGCCGCCTTATCAGTGCCCGTCATTGAAGTAGAAAAGGTACTTATTTACAAAAAAAATTAACAGAAACAAAGAAAAACTTAGGTTTTTTTAAAATTTTCGCTCTTTTTTTTATTCGTTGTGCAAAAAATAAAAATCGCAGAGGCGATCAAATACCACCGAAAGAAAGCTCTATTTGTGGGAACAAAATGATAAAAAATTTGTTTGGGTACAGTGTAGCATGACCGCGCAATTGTCATTCAAATTGCGACAGTGCTGAAAGCTCAAAATTGGCTTGGGCAGGAAGCTGTATAAGTGCCTGGTATTGAAGTGGTTAAGCATCATCAAAATCACTGCTCATTTAAAAACTATATTTTTTAAAAGTTTTCTTTGTATTGGTACATGTCTTCCAGGGCAGTACCCATGCCCCCATACCCTTTTTATGGCCAATAACTTGCATATAAAGCCTCGTACACGCGGGCGGGAATCTTGTCGGTTTTCCAGACGAGATTCCCAGCAAGCTTGTTTTGCTCGCCGAGTGTACACACGGCCATTCAAAAGAACCGCCTTTATTTTTAATGGCAAGAACGCGGTAACGTCGTCGACTACGACGAGCATGCGCTCGTCACATTTGATGCCGTCGCCGCCATCTTGCTACACCCTACACTACCCTTGTAAGCTACCGCGCATGCATCGAAGTCTCATCAGGTAAGGACAGGTAAGCATACAAGTCTCATACACACGCACGGTTTTCTCGGCAGGAAACACTGCCGAGAATCCCAACGAGGAAAATAGAGAGCATGTTCTCTATTTTTCTCGTCGAGATTCCCGGCAGTTTTCCCAACGAGAGACCATACACGCGAACGGTTTTCTCGGCAAGAAAGCTGCTGGGAGAGCTTGTTGCCGAGAAAACCGGCTGTGTGTACGAGGCTTCAGCCTTCAAAATGGGGACTTTGATTTTTCAAATTCAGTTCCCATAGTCTTCAATGGAATTCGTTGTTCGGGTTCCGATCTTTTGCGGGGGGGGGGGGGGGTTCCGCCCATCTCTAGTGGTTTACTATCGCTTTAAAGAACCTTAGCTTGTGTCTTGTTTCTCTTGAACCTTGATCTCTTTGCTCATTCCACAAGCTTCCTATTTAAGCAACGTCTATGCACTTCTTGTTTGCCAGATTATTGTGCTCCCTCCAGCCGATATCTTACTTATGTCACTTCTGCTGTCGTCCATATCTTCGCTACTGCTCGCTACTGACCTTTGGTATGTTTCTCGACTATGCTTCTGCTTGATCTCTACATATATCTGCTACTGGACTCCAGCTTGCTCACCTCCTGATCCTGAGGACTGTGACCTGGCACTGACACCCAGTAAAATTCATCTCCACCATCAGGAGCTCTGGTGAACTACGGGTAGTGCTTAGACTCCGGACCTCGGGTGAGCCCGCGTCACTTGCCAGAGTGACCTGCTTGTGTACTTATCCAGATGGTCTGTGGGAGTCCCTCTACTGCTATTTGTGCTGGTAACAACATCCCACAATGGTATACAGCACAGGTGTCAAACACAAGGCCCGCGGGCCAAATCCAGGCCATTTCATGTGGCCCTCGCACCTCTCCTGCAGCTGCAGGAGAGCTCCAGCCCTCCTTTGGTCCTCCTCCAGACCCCTACTTTTTGCTTTCAAGCAATGCATCCAGCTTCTTCCCAGCAGCAGCATAAGGAAAGGGGGGTGCACTGTGATGTAAGGGAGAGTGGGGGACTAAATGGTGGGGTGGCTCTTGACTAGGGATGAGCTTCGAGTTCGAGTCGAACTCATGTTCGACTCGAACATTGCCTGTTCGCCCGTTCGCCGAACAGCGAACAAATTGGGGTGTTCGCGGCAAATTCGAAAAATCTATGGGAGAAATCTAAAGTGCTAATTATAAAGGCTTATATGCAAGTTATTGTCCTAAAAAGTGTTTGGGGACCCGGGTCCTGCCCCAGGGGACATGTATCAATGCAAAAAGAAGTTTTAAAAACGGCCGTTTTTTCGGGAGCAGTGATTTTAATAATGCTTAAAATGAAAAAATAAAAGTGAAATATTCCTTTAAATTTCGTACCTGGGGGGTGTGTATGATATGCATGTGAAGTGGCGCATGTTTCCCGTGCTTAGAACTGTCCCTGCCAAAAATGTCATTTTTGAAAGAAAAAAAGTCTTTTAAAACTGACTCGCGGCTATTAATGAATTGTCGGCTCCCGGCAATACATACAAAAGTCATTGATAAAAAAAAAAAAAAAGCGTGGGGGTTCCCCAGAATTCAATTACCAGGCCCTTCAGGTCTGGAATGGATATTAAGGGGAACCCCGCCGCAAATAAAAAAAAATTGACGTGGGGTTCCCCCAAATATCCATTCCAGGCCCTTCAGATCTGGCATGGATTTTAAGGGGAACTCCACCCCAAATTAAAAAAAAAATGGCGTGGAGTCCCCCTAAAAATCCATACCAGACCCCTTATCCGAGCACGCAACCTGGCCGGCCGCAGGGGAAAAGGGGGGGACGAGAAAGCGGCCCCCCCTCCCTCCTGAACCGTACCAAGCCACATGCCCTCAACATGGGGAGGATGTCCCCATGTTGATGGGGACAAGGGCCTCATCCCCACAACCCTTGCCCGGTGGTTGTGGGGGTCTGCGGGCGGGGGGCTTATCGGAATCTGGAAGACCCCTTTAACAAAGAGGACCCCCAGATCCCGGCCCCCCCCCTATGTGAATTGGTAAGGGGTACATTGTACCCCTACCATTTCACGAAGAAAGCGTAAAAAAATGTTTAAAAAAACACACAAACACCTTGAAAAAGTCCTTTATTAAAAAAAAAAAAAATTCCAGCGGTGAAATCCAGTGTCCCGCGGCGATCCCGATGTCCAGCGCTGTCCTTCATTGGTTGTGCCTGAGCGGACCTGATGGGGAACTCCCTCTCAGTGTTTTAAATGTATAGACCCGCCCCTTCTAAAGTTCCCCATCAGGTCCGCTCAGCGGACCAGATGCGGAACATGAGAAGGGGCGGGTCTATACATGTATTGCCAAAGTGAGAGCAGTTCCCCGCTCAAGCCAATGACGTAGGCGGGTCCGACATACCGAGGGGGCGGACCTGATGGGGAACTGCTCTCACTTTGGTAATACATGTATAAACCCGCCCCTTCTCATGTTCTGCATCTCGCCCGCTGAGCGGACCTGATGGGGAACATTAGAAGGGGCGGGTCTATACATTTAAAATACTGAGAGGGAGTTCCCCATCAGGTCCGCTCAGGCACAACCAATGAAGGACAGCGCTGGACATCGGGATCGCCGCGGGACACTGGATTTCACCGCTGGAATGTTTATTTATTTATTTTTTTAAATAAAGGACTTTTTCAAGGTGTTTGTGTGTTTTTTTAAAAAAAAATTTACGCTTTCTTCGTGAAATGGTAGGGGTACAATGTACCCCTTACCAATTCACATAGGGGGGGGCCGGGATCTGGGGGTCCTCTTTGTTAAAGGGGTCTTCCAGATTCCGATAAGCCCCCCGCCCGCAGACCCCCACAACCACCGGGCAAGGGTTGTGGGGATGAGGCCCTTGTCCCCATCAACATGGGGACATCCTCCCCATGTTGAGGGCATGTGGCCTGGTACGGTTCAGGAGGGAGGGGGGGCCGCTCTCTCGTCCCCCCCTTTTCCCCTGCGGCCGGCCAGGTTGCGTGCTCGGATAAGGGGTCTGGTATGTATTTTTAGGGGGACTCCACACCATTTTTTTTTTTAAACTTGGGGTGGAGTTCCCCTTAAAATCCATGCCAGATCTGAAGGGCCTGGTAATTGAATTCTGGGGAACCCCCACGCTTTTTTTTTTTTTTTTTTTTTATCACTGACTTTTGTATGTATTGCCGGGAGCCGACAATTCATTAATAGCCGCGAGTCAGTTTTAAATGACTTTTTTTCTTTCAAAAATGACATTTTTTGCAGGGACAGTTCTAAGCACGGGAAACATGCGCCACTTCACATGCACATCATACACACCCCCCAGGTACGAAATTTAAAGGAATATTTCACTTTTATTTTTTCATTTTAAGCATTATTAAAATCACTGCTCCCGAAAAAACGGCCGTTTTTAAAACTTCTTTTTGCATTGATACATGTCCCCTGGGGCAGGACCCCGGTCCCCAAACACTTTTTAGGACAATAACTTGCATATTAGCCTTTATAATTAACACTTTAGATTTCGAACGTTCGAGTCCATTGTATTTAATAGGGTTCTAAAGTTTACACAAACATTTTGTCTGTTCGCAGGTTCTGGTGCGAACCGAACAGGGGGGTGTTCGGCTCATCCCTGCTCTTGACATCTAATGTAAGGGGATGGGATGCGCTGGACATCTAATCTTACAGATACAACCGGCCCTTTTAAGAACAATCATAATGCTGATGCGGCCCACAATAAAATTGAGTTTGACACCCCTTGTATACAGGAACAACCACAATACTCTCAAAGAAGGAAAGTGAAATGACGGTATTGTTGCACTATGGCAGGCATGTCCAAAGTCCGGCCCGCGGGCCAATTGCGGCCCACGTTCCGGTTTAATGTGGCCCCCCTGGTAATTTGGATAAATATATCTTTTGTGGCCCCCAGGGCCACGAAAGATATATATACTGTATTTATCGGCGCTGCCTTGGAAGGGACAGGGAGGGGGCAGGACGAGCGCCGTCAGATTACATACAGGAGAATCTCCTGTTTTGTTTACTTGCTACTGTTGCTACTTGCTACTGTTGCTACTTGCTACTGTTGCTACTTGCTGTTGACATGCTTCTCACAGAAGTGAACCCTGAGATTTTTTACAGGATTGACTTCACTTACTTTATCCCCGCCGCAGGAATACTGCTGGAGACTAGAGAGATCCAGCCTTCACCCAACAGGGCGGGCTTTGTTGTGCCAACCTTCAGGGTTCTGGGTTCCTACTTACAGGAGCCTCTTCCCTGGACCCATAGAGCACTCTGCCAGAAAACATTTGGGCATTTTTTAATACGTGCCACAAAGTGCTGGATCCCAGAGTCCAGTCCTCCTAAGAGAGACATTACAGGCAAAACCTCACTCTTCTGCGAGGTCCGGGTACCATCCATTTTGGCATTGTGTTTGGCCTTATTGGATGGATGCGATTGTGTAGCTCCATAACCCCCGCAGGGGCCCTCAGCAGAGCTTCTTTTTAGCACATGTTTAACCGTGACCAACACCTTAGACACTGGCAAAAAAACTGAGGTGCTCCCGGTATGGGAGGGGTTATATAGGGAGGAAACTTCCTGTTTAATTGATTACAACCAGTGATATAACCCATGTAGTAAAGAACAGAGCTCTGTGTCCCGTGATGTACGCTAAAGAAAGATAGATATAAATATCCAAATAACACGCCCAAGCTCATCTCTTCATCACACACAGCCACAAAGGCAAGAGAATTCTTCTTGGGCAGTGTATTGGTGCTCGGATGAACACAGACCAAATTTTAATGGTTCAAAGACTGTCAGGCAAAATGATCGGCCCTCACGTATGTTCACTTCATCAAATCTGGCCCTCTTTGAAAAAAGTTTGGACACCCCTGCTCTATGGGGATGTCCCCATTTTGCCCGGTATGTATGAAAATGAATTGCTGCATTTAAACCCTGATCGCTGAGTCACAGAAGATCACACCCTAAATATGGCGAGCCAGCCGCTCCTGATGTGCCACCCCGGCCAGAATAGAAATCTCATTTTACGGTACTTGGCGAGAAAAATAAAACCTGAGGACGGCCAACGGCAAACTCCATAGAGATGGACGTTGGGAGATCTCTGGTGCGCCGTAGCTGCCAACAGAAATGTCTATCCCATTGTAGGCTGTGCTGACTCAGGTTTCTCAAACGCAGGAGGATTTCCAAGTCCTGACAACGGTCAGGTGCCTAGAGCGCTTTCCAGGCTTTCAGAAAGTCTTTCTAAAGGGGATTTCTATTGTTTTTGTATCTTTTACTTTGTTAGTGTTGAGTGTTCTGGGTACTGCATCTAGATGTTCATATCTACCACTTGCAGCCAGCAGGGGCTGAGCTCTCTGCAGGCGCCTTCTGTCGTTCTTGTGCTGAAAACTAGACAACTACTGATCTTGGAGGAAGAAGGAAGTACCATCCCCCCCCTCCCCCACATCCTATCAGAGATGGGATATCTAATATAGTCAGTCTGCAGAGGTTGCTGCAAAGCATGCAGACAGTGCAAAACTTTGTCCCTTCCCTGGTTCCTGCACTTCCCATCATCAATGAGAACTTTAAATAAAACCATTCTATTTTCATCACATACAGTACCTTTTTGTAGCTATGCCGTGAGGTTTACTGTCATCCATACTTTCTTTTAGTAGTACCTTTTTTTTAGACCCAGTGATTTTATCACTCATGGGCGTCCGCTGAACTTTTTTCAGGTGGGGGGGGGGGCATCATTAGGTCATCCATGCTCGGTCCCTTTTTGACAATGTCATGAAGGGGAGGGGATTGTGGCCATATTTTGATCTTTATGAAAACAGCCTATACTGTATAGATTGTTTTCATCAAGATCAAAATATGATGTATTGCAATACAAAAAGATGTACACAGGGGTGTCGTGGCACAGGCACTGCTGTTACCTGTAGTTCTTCAGCGATAGGCACTGGCAGCGTATTCTCTCTTGTCTCGGCCACTGCATGCCACGTACCTGTGGGAGGAGGAGCCGGCGCCACGCCGGCCTGATCGGCATAGGCACAACATACATTTTTTACACAGGCAGAGGCAGGCTGAGGCAGCAGCCAATTACGGAACAGCCGGGTCACGGTGATGTTAAGCAGAGGCCTGAGCGGCAGAGCCAATCCGATGCTCGGGCCGGGGATGAGGAGGGAGGGACGGATGTGTAGTCGGAAAAGACTGAGAGCAGCCCCAGCCCCTAGGCCAGCAGCAGACTTAAAAAAAAAAAGTCCACGGCTGCCGCGGATGCGGCCGCGGCGGCCATTGCAACACAGGGGGCACGTGTCTTCACTTTGACTTCAACACTCTTACGATTCCAGGGGGGGGGCAATTGACCCCCCATTGCCCTATGGAGCTTCTCTATGCTATGAAGGAAGATCATGACTGGTGGGAGGGGACAGCAGGGTGCTGTACATAGCTTCCTGAAAACATCCCAGCACCCTGCCTCAGTACTCCTCCAAAGAGCCCTCAGTCCTGTTTCAAGCAGTGGGCTGGCTCCTGGGAGGAGTTATGAAAGTCTAGTGAAGTGGGCATTCCTAGGCCGGATTAATTAGCATGTAGACCACCCACATGTGATGCTGAGCCTCAATGATTGGAAGAACTGAAATTTAAAGAATGAAAGGGGCGGGGGCCATTGAAGTTCTTACTTTGCTGGAATAAATTTTTCACATTATTTGTGTTCACGTTGGACACTTTTCTACTTAATCAGTTAATGGTGACTGATGCCACCAGGAAAGAACATGGACAGTTCTCAGCCCTGGTAGCAAAGATGAGAAGCTGACCACTCATAATGGTCACAGCGGGTGTACAGACCCGGGAACTCAGCACAGGGATGGTGGGAACCCCTCATAATGGGCACAGCAGGTGTACAGACCCGGGAACTCAGCACAGGGATGGTGAGAACCCCTCATAATGGGCACAGCAGGTGTACAGACCCGGGAACTCAGCACAGGGATGGTGGGAACCTCTCATAATGGGCACAGCGGGTGTACAGACCCGGGAACTCAGCACAGGGATGGTGGAAACCCCTCATAATGGGCACAGTAGGTGTACAGACCCGGGAATTCAGCACAGGGATGGTGAAAACCCCTCATAATGGGCACAGCAGGTGTACAGACCCAGGAGCTCAGCACAGGGATGGTGGAAACCCCTCATAATGGGCACAGTAGGTGTACAGACCCGGGAACTCAGCACAAGGATGGTGGGAACCCCTCATAGTTGCATAGTTAGCCAGGTTGAAAAAAGACACAAGTCCATCTAGTTCAACCATAAAAAATAATAATAATAATAAAATAAAAAATACTGTACAATCCCATATATCCAATTCTATACCCACAGTTGATCCAGAGGAAGGCAAAAAACCCCAGCAGAGCATGATCCAATTTGCTACAGCAGGGGAAAAAATTCCTTCCTGATCCCCCGAGAGGCAATCGGATTTACCTATAAATGTCAGTATCCAGTTATATTATGTACAACAGTGATGGTGTTGGCGCTGTTTTTAAACAAAGAGAGAATAGGAAAACTGAGAACAGTGTGACTGATAACACACTAAACCTGAGTAATATTATAACCTTATATAAAAGTGACTGACTTAATTAAACTCAAATGCAATCATGTGATCAACGTGGTCGTATAACCATATCCAAATGTCCAATAGTGATAAATCCAAAGAAATATACTAATATGTAAATACACTTAAAAATATAAAAAAAAATATAATAAAAAATATATATATAAAAATATATAAACATAAAAATATAAATATATATATATATATATAGTGTAAATGGTTGAAGGGTCCGAGTAGAATCCCATTCAGACCGTGCAATCCAAAAATATATCCAAAGTGATTCCCGTCACCAAAATTAAAAAAAGTGACAAAATAAAACACACATTAGTTCAGTGCTTGAAACTTGATTTCTCTTCAGTGCTCCACCTCTGTGCCTGTAAGCAGCTTACCTTGTTGCTAATTAAGCTTAGCACAACCAGGTCACAGGTTTATTCAGAACAGGTGGGCAGTGGCTTGGATGGTACCAGTCTCCTTCCTGTTGCTGCAATCCTCCCCAATGGCATGTATAAAATCAAAGAAAATGGATCATAGTGTGGTACCGCCAGTGTCCAGAGATGCACACACACGCCAGAAAGGTACTCACTTCACAGATAGAGAATGTGGGAGCATCTCCACGAGCGCTGAACTCGTCGCCCCTCTAATTATCTGTGGCTCTGTGTGGATCCCAGTGCAGTGGTGTCTCAGATGGGCGTCATATTCAAAAAAATAAAAGATATGGCAAACATAGCATAGTCCCGTACCGAAAAGGTTTTATTGAAAATACACAATATAACACTCACATAAGTTTAAAAGGTGACTGCAGGGTATCCTACGAGCGCCTCGCTCGTCTTCCTGCTCAGGTCCTGGTCTGTCAGCGAACCTCCAATCCCTACGCGTATCGTCACTTGTCACGTGACTTCATCAGGGGATACTAGAGTGAAGGGCTGCTGACAATATATAGTCTGCTAATTGGACATCCCGCACACATACGGCCGCCATTTTGTTGTGGTCCCTATTTTGTAAACAAACCGGCGCCATTTTGCCAGGGTCGTTCCGGAGTGTTTGTAACCTGTATAATGTGTACTGATACACATATTCAGTCATTGGTCCACAGTCGCCCTTTTGTTGAAGTGCCAAACCCATACAGATAAACAGACAGATACCATGTTGTCTCGGCTGATGCTTGTCAGTCTGACAGCAGTATCAGATTTTATGTCCTGTTTATTGCAATGGCCATATAAGCCGGGCTAAACGGACCAGCTACAGAATACTAGGTCCAGCATCTTGCCCTAGTGGCTAATCCACCGAGGCAAGCAGGACAAGGGAAGGAATTTTAATACAAATCCCGTCACCGCTCACACCCATCACTCCTGATGCTACCGGAATCGTAGGTTGATCGGCCACTGATCCAAGCTGCAATAGCACAACACCATAGCACGGAGTGGCGTGAGGAACGACAAGATAGACAACCCATTAGCACAGAACCAGAGAAAAGGACATAACACAAATAAAAATGTATAAATCAGACTCAGAGTCTTAATCTCTGATCCAAAGACATATACACCTATATTACTGTATAAAAATATATTTAAAATATGTGTATAGATAAAAATGTATAAAATGGAATTAAAATATTCAAATTATTAAAATAGATTGTAGTCAATCCATAAAATAATAATACATCAGTGGTATTCATAGGGAGTGGCAAATGAACTAATATTTGCAAGGTCTAAAGATATTCTGGAGGAGTGCCGCACACCAAAAATCCCAGCACGAAGATCCAGGCCTCAAATCATGGCATTCTTATCAAAGATGATTATAGATAATATCTTTAGACCTTGCAAATATTAGTTCATTTGCCACTCCCAGGGATGAGCCGAACACCCCCCTGTTCGGTTCGCACCAGAACCTGCGAACAGACAAAATGTTCGTGTGAACTTTAGAACCCTATTAAATACAATGGACTCGAACGTTCGAAATCTAAAGTGTTAATTATAAAGGCTAATATGCATGTTATTGTCCTAAAAAGTGTTTGGGGACCCGGGTCCTGCCCCAGGGGACATGTATCAATGCAAAAAGAAGTTTTAAAAACGGCCGTTTTTTCGGGAGCAGTGATTTTAATAATGCTTAAAGTGAAAAAATAAAAGTGAAATATTCCTTTAAATTTCGTACCTGGGGGGTGTGTATGATATGCATGTAAAGTGGCGCATGTTTCCCATGCTTAGAACTGTCCCTGAAAAAAATTTCATTTTTGAAAGAAAAAAAGTAATTTAAAACTGACTCGCGGCTGTTAATGAATTGTCGGCTCCCGGCAATACATACAAAAGTCATTGATAAAAAAAAAAAAAAAAGCGTGGGGGTTCCCCAGAATTCAATTACCAGGCCCTTCAGGTCTGGAATGGATATTAAGGGGAACCCCGCCGCAAATTTAAAAAAAAATTGACGTGGGGTTCCCCCAAATATCCATTCCAGGCCCTTCAGATCTGGCATGGATTTTAAGGGGAACTCCACCCCAAATTTAAAAAAAAATGGCGTGGAGTCCCCCTAAAAATCCATACCAGACCCTTATCCGAGCACGCAACCTGGCCGGCCGCAGGGGAAAAGGGGGGGACGAGAGAGCGGCCCCCCCTCCCTCCTGAACCGTACCAAGCCACATGCCCTCAACATGGGGAGGATGTCCCCATGTTGATGGGGACAAGGGCCTCATCCCCACAACCCTTGCCCGGTGGTTGTGGGGGTCTGCGGGCGGGGGGCTTATCGGAATCTGGAAGACCCCTTTAACAAAGAGGACCCCCAGATCCCGCCCCCCCCCTATGTGAATTGGTAAGGGGTACATTGTACCCCTACCATTTCACAAAGAAAGCGTAAAAAAATGTTTAAAAAAACACACAAACACCTTGAAAAAGTCCTTTATTTAAAAAAATAAATAAATAAACATTCCAGCGATGAAATCCAGTGTCCCGCGGCGATCCCGATGTCCAGCGCTGTCCGTCATTGGTTGTGCCTGAGCGGACCTGATGGGGAACTCCCTCTCAGTATTTTAAATGTATAGACCCGCCCCTTCTAAAGTTCCCCATCAGGTCCGCTCAGCGGACGAGATGCAGAACATGAGAAGGGGCGGGTCTATACATGTATTACCAAAGTGAGAGAAGTTCCCCATCAGGTCCGCCCCCTCGGTATGTCGGACCCGCCTACGTCATTGGCCTGAGCGGGGAACTTCCTTCACTATGTAAATTTAAATTACACAGTGAAGGAAGTTCCCCGCTCAAGCCAATGACGTAGGCGGGTTTGACATACCGAGGGGGCGGACCTGATTGGGAACTGCTCTCACTTTGGTAATACATGTATAGACCCGCCCCTTCTCATGTTCCGCATCTGGTCCGCTGAGCGGACCTGATGGGGAACTTTAGAAGGGGTGGGTCTATACATTTAAAATACTGAGAGGGAGTTCCCCATCAGGTCCGCTCAGGCACAACCAATGAAGGACAGCGCTGGACATCGGGATCGCCGCGGGACACTGGATTTCACCGCTGGAATGTTTTTTTTTTTTTTTAAATAAAGGACTTTTTCAAGGTGTTTGTGTGTTTTTTTAAACATTTTTTTACGCTTTCTTTGTGAAATGGTAGGTGTACAATGTACCCCTTACCAATTCACATAGGGGGGGGGGCCGGGATCTGGGGGTCCCCTTTGTTAAAGGGGTCTTCCAGATTCCGATAAGCCCCCCGCCCGCAGACCCCCACAACCACCGGGCAAGGGTTGTGGGGATGAGGCCCTTGTCCCCATCAACATGGGGACATCCTCCCCATGTTGAGGGCATGTGGCCTGGTACGGTTCAGGAGGGAGGGGGGGCCGCTCTCTCGTCCCCCCCTCTTCCCCTGCGGCCGGCCAGGTTGCGTGCTCGGATAAGGGGTCTGGTATGGATTTTTAGGGGGACTCCACGCCATTTTTTTTTAAATTTGGGGTGGAGTTCCCCTTAAAATCCATGCCAGATCTGAAGGGCCTGGTAATTGAATTCTGGGGAACCCCCACGCTTTTTTTTTTTTTTTATCAATGACTTTTGTATGTATTGCCGGGAGCCGACAATTCATTAATAGCCGCGAGTCAGTTTTAAATGCATTTTTTTCTTTCAAAAATGACATTTTTTGCAGGGACAGTTCTAAGCACGGGAAACATGCGCCACTTTACATGCATATCATACACACCCCCCAGGTACGAAATTTAAAGGAATATTTCACTTTTATTTTTTCATTTTAAGCATTATTAAAATCACTACTCCCGAAAAAACGGCCGTTTTTAAAACTTCTTTTTGCATTGATACATGTCCCCTGGGGCAGGACCCGGGTCCCCAAACACTTTTTAGGACAATAACTTGCATATAAGCCTTTATAATTAGCACTTTAGATTTCTCCCATAGATTTTTCGAATTTGCCACGAACACCCCAATTTGTTCGCTGTTCGGCGAACGGGCGAACAGGCAATGTTCGAGTCGAACATGAGTTCGACTCGAACTCGAAGCTCATCCCTAGCCACTCCCTATGAATACCACTGATGTATTATTATTTTATGGATTGACTACAATCTATTTTAATAATTTGAATATTTTAATTCCATTTTATACATTTTTATCTATACACATAGGGTAACGGAAGAGCCTTTGACTCTACTGCTGAGGGTTGGGGGACGGGGTTTACCTAGAGTGACAGAAGAGCCTTTAAATCTACTGCTGAGGGACTGGGGGTCACCGAGAGCGACAGCACGGCCTCCAAATCTACTGCTGAAGGATGGGGGTGGTTCCCGAGAGTGATGACCGAGCCTCCAAGTCTACTGCTGAGGTAAAGGTGGGGTCACCAAAGCGATGGCAGAGCCTCCAAGTCTACAGCTAAGGGACGGAGGGGGTCACCAAAAGCAATGTTAGAGCCTTCAAGTCTACTGTTGAGGGACGGGGCAGGGGGTCACCGAGAGTGAGGGAAGAGCCTCTAAATCGACTGCTGAGAGACGGGGGTCACGGAGAGTAATGGCAGAGGAACCATGTCCACTGCTGAGGGGTGGGGGGTGGTCACTGAGAGTAATGGCAGAGGAACCAAGTCTACTGCTGAAGGATGGGGGGGGTCACCAAGAGCGATGGAAGAGCCTCCAAGTCTACCGCTGAGAGACGGGGGTCACCAAAAGCAACAGCAGAGCCCCCAAGTCCACTGCTGAGGGGTGGGGGGGGTCACTGAGAGTAATGGCAGAGGAACCATGTCTACTGCTGAAGGACGGGGGGTCACAAGAACAAGATGATCCAAATTAAAGAGTTGTAAATGGGCTGGCAGAGAGGAGCTTGGATCTTTTTTTTTCGCTTTATTGATTCCGGCGAGGCTTTATGGGGCCAGAATGACATCGGTGGATTCTGTGCCTGGGGCACACTCAGGAAAAAGTGATTTATTGCCAGTCCCAACAAGCCAAAGCCAAGGATTTAAATTGGCGTCTCCAAAGAGTTGCAGTCTTGGCCAATGGCCAGATCTGTGTCCTTGTCGGAGACATACAGCACCGTCCGGAATGTGCAGCCGCTGCCGGAGGACCGCCATACACAGGGCGACCTGCCGGGGATCTGATATTTGTTTTTATGTGACAGGACAGAATCTATAATCCTCTAGTGATTGATTTGATAAACAGGACAGGCTGGAGCGGCAGAAAACAAGCACAACAGAACTGAGAAGGGCTGTGGGGGACAAGGTGACCCCAATTATCAGACATTGCTTCTGTTTTAATAAAGAAAGCCTAAAGCTGGCTGTAGATGGGTAGACATTTCAAACAAAATTAGGAAAATAATGTTCTAAGAAAAAGAAGACAATTGAATGTTCTCAGAATTTTTGTACAAATTTTAGTAAGACTTTTCCTAAGAATTTCCATTTGGAATTCTTTCCATTGTGACAGTGCTAGGCCCGGCCTCGGCGTGATTATAGGAAAAAGACACACAGGATTCACAATAATGCAGAATGCAAAGTTCCAGAGCCTTGTTTCTGAAAGGAGAAGACTGGCTTTTCCGTGTTCCCGGATCGGGGTCTGGAGATTGGAGACTTCGAAGCTGTTTGGGTGGGAAGAAGTCTCCAGTCCCGTGTCTGGGTCTTCCTGGAGGCCTGCAGGTTGTGTGAGTATTCCGGTTGTGCATGCTCAGTATTCACTTTGGCTCCGGAAGACTTTACCCCCTTCATGATCAGGCCATTGTTTGCTATCCGGCACTGCGCTACTTTAACTGGTGATTGCACGGTCATGTTATGCTGCACCCAAACAAAATTTATTTCATTTTTCTTCACACAAATAGATCTTTCTTTTGGTGGTATTTGATCACCGCTGGGTTTTTATTTTTTGTGATTTAAATGAAAAAGAAGGCTACAGCGCAGGCCGTAATTGACGTTTTCCCGATCATGAGCTGCCTGCATGCCCCCTGCTGGCCGCGCTCTGTGATCACCGAGTCTATGAGATTTGGCTGATCACAGATCAGAGTGAGGGGCCGATCCCGGGCCCCTTACTACGTGATCAGCTGTCAGCCAATGAGAGCTGATCACGTGATGTAAACAGAAGATCGGTAAGCAGTATTCTTTTCCCCTCACGCTATTAGCGTGTGGGAAAAAAAAGCCGATCACCGGCTTCTGTTAGAGGGACTTCGGTCCCTCACACAGAGAGCTGCGGCTGCCTCATCTGTGCCCACCAGTGCCACCTGTCAATGCCCACCATTGCCACCTATCAGTACCCACCAGTGCCACCTACCAGTGCCCACCAATGACAGGTAACCAGACCCGAGCACCTGATTGGCTGAGAGGCGGGACAGTGTTAGGAAAGCGATTTATTTGCTTCCCTAACACAACACTGTGTAAACATTGAACGCACAGCATTGCGCCCGCTGTTTACCAATTTAGAAGCCTATTAGAGCCCACGGCTCTAATCAGGCGCTTCCAAAAAAAAAACAAGACAATATGCAATGCATGAATCTATCTATTGGTGATAGACAGGAGCAGGAGAGAGGGGGCGGCGCTCCTGCGCCCTTTATTGACGCACCGCCACGGCTTTCTGCTACACAGTTCGGATCTTGTCTATCAGGATGGCTTCAGCTAAGCCTAGCTGAGGCTGGTAAAGGAGCGAGGCCTTTAGCTGCTCCTCTCTTCCACCTGCTCTCTCTCTCTGCTGTCCTTCCCCATACACAAGGGTCCCCTCCAGGCAACTGGACCTTGGACTCTGCTCCCCCATTGCCAGTCTCCAGAACATTAATGGCCAATTTCCCCACCTTCTGGGCCTGACCTCCCCAGGGATTGGTGGAAACTCCATAAGAATTCAGGCTTTAGCCTCTGTCCCTCCACCCTCTAAGTTACAGAACTATCCAGCAAGTTCTAGAAGCCAGGGGGAGATAACAGAGACCTAGCACCTACAGCTGTGCACAGGTAACACAAACAAATGAACCCCAGCTCCTCTGCCTATAGAAGAGCTAAACTAAATGTACCTACTCTGTACACTGAGGGTGCTATATGAACTTCTCCTTTGTTTGAATTAAACGTGGACCACTAAGCCTTTTAACCACTTCAGTACCATGCGATAGCCAAATGATGGCTACAGCGTGGCTCTGTTGTTCTGGGTGGGTGGCTTTGTTGTTTCGGAGAGGGTGTTAGTGCAGCCCCAATAGTTCCAATCATTGTCCATCAGTGCCGTCTATTATTAGTGCCCATCAATGCTGCCTATCAGTGCCTGGGAGGGTGGCTCTGTTGTACAGGGAGGGCATCAGTGCAGCCCCAACAGTGCCAATCGGTGCCTATCAGTGCAGCCTATCAGTGCCCATCAATGCTGCCTCACCAGTGTCCATCAGTGCAGCCTCATCAGTGCCCCCATTATCAGTGCCCACCAGTGCAGCTTCATCTGTGCCCATCAGTGCCACCTATCAGTGCCCATCAGTACCCCCTCACCAGTGCAGCCTCATCAGTGCCGCCTCATCAGTACCGATCATTACAGCCGCATAAGTGCCCATCAGTGCAGCCGCATCAGTGCTGCCTCATCGGTTCCCATCAAAACAGCCGAATTAGTGCCCATCAGTGCAGCCGCATCAGTGCCCCCGTTATCAGTGCCCACCAGTGCAGCTTTATCTGATCTGTGCCCATCAGTGCCACCTATGAGTGCCCATCAGTACCCCCTCACCAGTGCAGCCTTATCAGTGCCGCCTCACAAGTACCCATCATTACAGCTGCATAAATGCCTATCAGTGCTGCCTCATCGGTTCCCATCAAAACTCAAATTAGTGCCCATCAGTGCCGCTGCATCAGTGCCTGTCAGTGCCCATCAGTGCAGCGGCATCAGTGCCTGTCAGTGAAGCCTCATCAGTGCACGTCAGTGCAGCCTATCAATGCACATCAGTGCAGCCTCATCAATGCCCTCGTTATCAGTGCCCATCAGTACCCCCTAATTAGTGCAGCCTCATCATTACCTATCATTACAGCTGCATTAGTGGCCATCAGTGCAGCTTCATCAGTGCCGCCTCATCAGTGCCCATCAGTGCAGCTGCATCAGTACCTATCAGTGCAGCTTCATCAGTGCCCATATGTGAAGCCTCATCAGTGCAGCCTCATCAGTGCCCATCAGTGCAGCCTCATTAGTGCCCATCAGTGAAGCCTCATCAGTGCAGCCTATCAATGCACATCAGTGCAGCCTCATCAGTGCCCATCAGTGAAGAAGAAAAATTACTTATTTGCAAAATTTTATAACAGAAACAAAGAAAAACATATATTTTTTTCAAAAGTTTTGGTAATTTTTTTGTTTGTTTAGCAAAAAATTAAAACTCCTGTGGTGATCAAATACCACCAAAAGGAAGCTCTAGTTGTGTGCAAAAAATGATATAAATGTCATATGAGTACAATGTTGCATGACCGAGCAATTGTCATTCAAAGTGCGACAGCACTGAAAGCTGAAAATTGGCCTGGGCAGGAAGGGGGTGAAAGTATTGAGCTGGTGAAGCACAGTTGGGACTGGCATGGATTGATCACAGCTGGGACTGTGAAGACCACAAGAATCTGAAGGACTAACGACTGCTCGAGCAAAAGGCTGCTAGGACTGAGGACAATAGAAGGAATCACCGCTCCAGGCGAGCACACGGAAGAACGACCCCCTCCACACACCAGCAGGCACCGGTTCTGATCCGCGATCCCGGCAACCTGGGAGCAAAGAGGAGAACCTGACGGCACTCCAATGGTGTGATGGATAAAACGTAATTTATTGAAGTCTTCAAAGCATAAAACGTACAGTCATGGGCGTCCGCTGAAATTTTTTCAGGAGGGGGCGCTTCGGCAGCGGCGATACACAGTCGCATTTTACCCTTTCTTCGACCGCTAGCGGGGGCTAAAAGCGACCCCCCCACGTTTAAAATGGAAAAACACCCCACTGTGCCCCCTGCATCTTTCAATATCTCTTTGTCACTACTGTGTACCCCCTCTCCACAACTGCACCTCTGGACCCCTTTACATTACACAGCACCCCACAGCTCTGGACCCCTTTACATTACACAGCACCCTGCACCTCTGGACCCCTTTACATTACACAGCACCTTGCATCACTGGACCCCTTTACATTACACAGCAGCACCCTGCACCCCTTTACATTACACAGCACCCTGCATCACTGGACCCCTTTACATTACACAGCACCCTGCATCACTGGACCCCTTTACATTACACAGCACCCTGCATCACTGGACCCCTTTACATTACACAGCACCCTGCATCACTGGACCCCTTTACATTACACAGCACCCTGCATCACTGGACCCCTTTACATTACATAGCAGCACCCTGCACCCCTTTACATTACACAGCACCCTGCATCACTTGACCCCTTTACATTACACAGCACCCTGCATCACTGGACCCCTTTACATTACACAGCACCCTGCATCACTGGACCCCTTTACATTACACAGCACCCTGCATCACTGGACCCCTTTACATTACACAGCACCCTGCATCTCTGGGCCCCTTTACATTACGCAGAACCCTGCATCACTGGACCCCTTTACATTACACAGCACCCTGCATCACTGGACCCCTTTACATTACACAGCACCCTGCACCACTGGACCCCTTTACATTACACAGCACCCTGCATCACTGGACCTCCTTTACATTACACAGCACCCTGCATCACTGGACCCCTTTACATTACACAGCACCCTGCATCACTGGACCCCTTTACATTAAACAGCACCCTGCACCTCTGGACCCCTTTACATTACACAGCACCCCACAGCTCTGGACCCCTTTACATTACACAGCACCCTGCATCACTGGACCCCTTTACATTACACAGCACCCTGCATCACTGGACCCCTTTACATTAAACAGCACCCTGCACCTCTGGACCCCTTTACATTACACAGCAGCACCCTGCACCCCTTTACATTACACAGCACCCTGCATCACTGGACCCCATTACATTACACAGCACCCTGCATCACTGGACCCCTTTACATTACACAGCACCCTGCATCACTGGACCCCATTACATTACACAGCACCCTGCATCACTGGACCCCTTTACATTACGCAGAACCCTGCATCACTGGACCCCTTTACATTACACAGAACCCTGCATCACTGGACCCCTTTACATTACACAGCACCCTGCATCACTGGACCCCTTTACATTACACAGCACCCTGCATCACTGGACCCCATTACATTACACAGCACCCTGCATCACTGGACCCCTTTACATTACACAGCACCCTGCATCACTGGACCCCTTTACATTACACAGCACCCTGCATCACTGGACCCCTTTACATTACACAGCACCCTGCATCACTGGACCCCATTACATTACACAGCACCCTGCATCACTGGACCCCTTTACATTACACAGCACCCTGCATCACTGGACCCCTTTACATTACACAGCACCCTGCATCACTGGACCCCTTTACATTACACAGCAGCACCCTGCACCTCTGGACACTACACTGACTACTACACTGCACTCTGACTACTACACTGCACTCTGACTACTACACTGCACACTGACCACTACACTGCACACTGACCACACTGACCATTTGTATGACGTGTCCTATGACGTCATGTCTCTGCAGTCACACACACACACGTGTTGTAGGACATCTCCTCCTCCCTCCATACCACACACACAGCCGGCTCTCCTTCCTTCTCACCTTCAGCAGGTCCAGCGGGTGTGTGCAGCAGGCCGCCCGCAGGAGGCCAGGCCCCAGAGGTACTACCTCCACCGACTCCAGACACCCTCCGCTCCGCCATCTCCCCCGGCTCTTTTTCTTCTTCTCTCCCCGGACATGCTGCGCAGTCCAAGGGCCAGGGGCGGAGCCGGCCCGTGCCCGGGAGAACGAGAAGAGCCGGTGCCAATTGGGTTGCAGTGCGAGGCCCAGCCAGCGCTGCCAAACCACAAGAAGCGGCGATGGGGAGGTGTGGTGGGCACAGGGGGGGGAGGAGGGAGTACATATGTGTCCGCCCTATGGAGCGGACGCCCATGTGTACAGACATCACGGCTCCATACCACAGGACAGGGGGCAGTTAACGCGTTTCACACGGAATGTGCTTACTCATAACTGAAGCTCACCTATTGAGAGGCAGCTTAACCTGCCTGATAATACGGCAGGAAGATCTCCTGGCCTATGATCTTTTAAGAAGCCGGGGTCTGCCTTCTTCCACCCGGCTCCACCTATAACAGGAATATCACTTTTAGGTGGAGTGACCTGATTTGCAGAGCTGGGTTGGTTATAGATCAGCACAGATCCCTCGTCTCACCTCGTGGTTGGATTGTTAGTCTTTGTGCTGGTGGAAGGTCATGGCTGCCGGGAGACGCACAGAGCCAAGTTATTAGCAGGATAAGTGATGAGCTTCTGATACTGGAAGACAAATTGGAGCCGTCACCGGAGAGCACTTATAGAAGAAAAGCAGGGGGGGTGGTGTACATATAAAGTGAGCTTGTGACGTTAGACAGCAAAGCCAGATACATCGCCATCACTGGCAGGAACTGCGTTATGTAGAGCACTACCGATTATTAGGGACCACAAATGTCTGACGCAGATCAGCCCCTGGGGCAGCTTCTCACCTTTCTACAAAGTTACAATGTACAGTCTGATCACTGGGGGAGGGGAGACTGAGGAAATGCTTCCTCCTCCTTTTACAAAGTTACAATGTACAGTCTGATCACTGGGGGAGGGGAGACTGAGGAAATGCTTCCTCCTGCCTGATACAAAGTTACAATGTACAGTCTGATCACTGGGTGAGGGAAGACTAAGGAAATGCTTCCTCCTGCCTGATGCAAAGTTACAACGTACAATCTGATCACTGGGGGAGGGGAGACTAACAAAATGCTCCCTCCTCCCTCTACAAAGTTACAACATTCAGTCTGATCACTGGGTGAGGGAAGACTAAGGAAATTCTTCTTCCTGCCTGATACAAAGTTACAATGTACAGTCCGATCACTGGGAGGGGGGAGACTGAGGAAATGCTCCCTCCTCCTTCGACAAAGTTACAATGTACAGTCTGATCACTGGGTGAGAGAAGACTAAGGAAATGCTTCCTCCTGCCTGATACAAAGTTACAATGTACAGTCTGACTACTGTGGAGGGGAGACTGAGGAAATGCTTCCTCCTCCTTCTACAACGTTACAATGTACAGTCTGATCACTGGGGGAGGGGAGACTAAGGAAATGTTTCCTCCTGGCTGCAGCAGACTAATGACATCATCTCAGCCTAAGAAAAAGTCACGGATTGGAGGTCAAGAACGGCTTTGTAATGAAAGAAGGTGAAGCTTTTCTGAAATATGATATTGTTGCAATATAATATGAGCTTACAGAATACCTGAGGAGCACTTCCCTTGGAGGAGGAGCACTTCCCTTGGAGGAGGAGCCCTTCCCTTGGACGAGGAGCACTTCCCTTGGAGGAGGAGCCCTTCCCTTGGACGAGGAGCACTTCCCTTGGAGAAGGAGCACTTCCTTTGGAGGAGGAGCACTTCCTTTGGAGGAGGAGCACTTCCCTTGGAAGAGCACTTCCCTTGGAGAAAGAGCACTGCCTTTGGAGGAAGAGCACTGCCTTTGGAGGAGGAGCACTTTCCGTGGACGAGGAGCACTTTCCGTGGACGAGGAGCACTTCCCTTGGACGAGGAGCACTTCCCTTGGACGAGGAGCACTTCCCTTGGACAAGGAGCACTTCCCTTGGAGAAGAAGCCATTCCCTTGGATGAGGAGCCCTTCCCTTGGACGAGGAGCACTTCCCTTGGAGAAGGAGCACTTCCTTTGGAGGAGGAGCACTTCCCTTGGAGAAAAAGCACTTCCTTTGGAGGAGGAGCACTTCCCTTGGAGAAAAAGCACTTCCTTTGGAGAAGGAGTACCTCCTGTGGAGTAGGAGCACTTCCCTTGGAGAAGGAGTACTTCCCTTGGAGGAGCACTGCCCTTGGACGAGGAGCTCTTCCCTTGGAGAAGGAGTACTTTCTTTGGAGGAGCACTTCCCTTGTAGGAGGAGCACTTCCCTTGCAGAAGAAGCACTTCCTTTGGAGGAGGAGCACTTCCCTTGGAGAAGGAGCACTTCCCTTAAAGAAGGAGCACTTCCCTTGGAGGAGCACTTCCTTTGGAGGAGGAGCCCTTCCCTTGGTGAAGGAGCACTTCCTTTGGAGGAGGAGCCCTTCCCTTGGAGAAGGTGCACTTCCATTTGGAGGAGCACACCCCTTGGAGGAGGAGCACTTCCCTTGGAGAAGAAGCACTTATTTTGGAGGAGGAGCACTTCCCTTGGAGAGGCACTTCCCTTAAAGGAGCACTTCCTTTAGAGGAGGAGCACTTCCCTTGGAGAAGGAGCACTTCCCTTTAAGGAGCACTTCCCTTGCAGAAGAAGCACTTCCCTTGGAGGAGGAGCACTTCCCTTGGAGAAGAAGCACTTCCTTTCGAGAAGGAGCACTTCACTTGGAGAAGGAGCACTTCCCTTGGAGAAGGATCACTTCCCTTGGAGAAGGAGTACCTCCTTTGGAGAAGGAGCACTTCCCTTGGAGAAGAAGTACCTCCTTTGGAGAAGGAGCACTTCCCTTGGAGGAGGAGTACTTCCCTTGGAGAAGGAGCACTTCCCTTTAGGGAGCACTTCCCTTGCAGAAGAAGCACTTCCCTTGGAGGAGGAGCACTTCCCTTGGAGAAGAAGCACTTCCTTTCGAGAAGGAGCACTTCACTTGGAGAAGGAGCACTTCCCTTGGAGAAGGAGCACTTCCCTTGGAGAAGAAGCACTTCCCTTGGAGAAGGAGCACTTCCCTTGGAGAAGGAGCACTTCCCTTGGAGAAGGAGTACCTCCTTTGGAGAAGGAGCACTTCCCTTGGAGAAGAAGTACCTCCTTTGGAGAAGGAGCACTTCCCTTGGAGGAGGAGTACTTCCCTTGGACGAGGAGCACTTCCCTTGGAGAAGGAGTACTTCCCTTGGAGGAGCACTTCCCTTGGAGGAGGAGCACTTCCCTTGGAGGAGGAGCACTTCCCTTGGAGGAGGAGCACTTCCCTTGGACGAGGAGCACTTTCCTTGAAGAAGGGGTACTTCCCTTGGAGGAGGAGCACTTCCCTTGGAGGAGCACTTTCTTTCGAGGAGGAGCACTTCCCTTGCAGAAGAAGCACTTCCTTTGGAGGAGGAGCACATCCCGAGGAGGAGCACTTGCCTTGGAGGAGGAGCACTTCCCATGGAGGAAGTATCCAGATCATCAGGCCATCCTGAGATCTTTAAAGTCCCTGCAGTTTGCCTGGCTAATGGTGGGAGACAGTTCCAAGAATCTGGCAGAAGAGATACTCTGTAAGGGGGAAATTCCTCTTTCCCTCTTCATCAGGTACCTCTCCTTATCGCTGCTCCTACTCTCACTCTCTAACATGCAGGATTCTACCCCGGGCACTTCTGTGTCAAGATGGCTGCCCAAACATTACAGGATTGTAATATCCAATAGAAGATACTAGACACCTCAAGATGGCTGTCTGGAGCCCATAATAGGGGACAAATTAGTCCCCAGTCGTTTCCTGCCAGCCTAAAGATGTGGCACAGTGCCACCTTCAGGTCGGCAGATGAACTGCAGCCCAGCACTTCTTACAACCCCCATATGAGAAGCTTTAGGAACATTTAGGGTTGGGGCTGTTAGTGGTGCCCCTGTTCCTGACACTTCCAAAGTCTAAAGCTGCCCATACCAAGGTGAATGAAGACAAGTTGAAGGCTTTACCAATACATCTGGTGGGCCCTTTACTTTATCAACTCAAATCCAATTTCCCCTTTAAGTGGCAAGGAGACTCTATTAAAGGGATTGTAAAGGTTATTTTTTTATTTTCTAAATAGGTTCCTTTAAGCTAGTGCATTGTTGGTTCACTTACCTTTTCCTTCGATTTCCCTTCTAAATGTTTTTTTTTCTTTGTCTGAATTTCTCACTTCCTGTTCCTCCTCAGCAAGCTTGCGCCCATCATCCGAGCCGTTCTGGCTTGGTGTTAGTCAGCGTGCTCGACCCCTCCCTTGGGACTACATCCCTGAACGTTCACAGCGTCTCCCCACAACGATGTAGTCCCAAGGGAGGGCGCAAGCACGCTGACTAACCCCCAGCCAAAACGGGAAGTGAGAAATTCAGAAAAAAAACCCGAACCTTTACAACCCCTTTAAGTATCTGGGGACATCCCATAGTGTTCTATATGCACGTAACTTCCCTCTTTTGTTCGCGGAGGTCCAGTTCTTAAAATGGGACTCCTATGCTATTTCTTGGGTTTGGGTGATCTCTTTTGCAATTATTATACTGCCGAACAGTGGAAATCAATACATAGATTCATGCATTGCATGAATCTATGTATTGTCAGCGTTGCCGCCCACTATTCAGATGGCTGCCCCCCTGGCGAGCGCGGGCCATCTGAATAATGGCAGCTGGTTGGCTGTGGAAGTGTCTATCAGAGCCAGCCTGAGGGCTGTAATCGGCTTCCAAATAGTTAACCAGGGGACGCATGGGGGGTGCGTTCCTTGGTTAACAATGACACGCATCTCAGTCAATCATGTTCACCGGATCTGGTTACCGGTAACCTGATTGGCTGAAGCGACATCGAGGGCAGGACTACATTGAGGGATCGTGGAGGAGGATCCGAGGATGGCTGACCGAGAAAGGTAAGTGCCAGGCGGGGGGCAGTCTGGCGGCATTTTAGGGGCAAACTGGCGGCAATTGATGGGCACAGTGGCGACAATGGCATGGCACAGTGACTGCTTTTGGCATGGCACAGTGGCTGCGTTTGGCATGGCACAGTGGCGACAATTGATGGGCACAGTGGCGACAATGGCATGGCACAGTGGCTGCATTTGGCATGGCACAGTGGCGACAATTGATGGGCACAGTGGCTGCGTTTGGCATGGCACAGTGGCGACAATTGATGGCACAGTGGCTGCGTTTGGCATGGCACAGTGGCGACAATTGATGGGCACAGTGGCGACAATTGATGGCATGGCACAGTGGCGACAATTGATGGGCACAGTGGCGACAATTGATGGCACAGTGATTTCGTTTGATGGCATGGCACAGTGGCGACAATTGATGGGCACAGTGGCTGCATTTGATGGCATGGCACAGTGGCTGCGTTTGATGGCATGGCACAGTGGCGACAACTTTATGGCACAGTGGCGAAAATTTTATGGCACAGTGGCTGCATTTGATAGGCACAGTGGCTGCGTTTGATGGACACAGTGGCTGCGTTTGATGGGCACAGTGGTGGCAATTGATGGGCACAGTGGCGGCAATTGATGGGCACAGTGAGGCTGCCATTGATGGGTTTTTTTTGAGTACCAGCCGCCACTGCTGCCGAAATTGTTATATGCCTACCAGGGATGAGCCGAACACCCCCCTGTTCGGTTCGCACCAGAACCTGCGAACAGACAAAATGTTCGTGTAAACTTTAGAACCCTATTAAATACAATGGACTCGAACGTTCGAAATCTAAAGTGTTAATTATAAAGGCTAATATGCAAGTTATTGTCCTAAAAAGTGTTTGGGGACCCGGGTCCTGCCCCAGGGGACATGTATCAATGCAAAAAGAAGTTTTAAAATGGCCGTTTTTTCGGGAGCAGTGATTTTAATAATGCTTAAAATGAAAAAATAAAAGTGAAATATTCCTTTAAATTTCGTACCTGGGGGGTGTGTATGATATGCATGTGAAGTGGCGCATGTTTCCCGTGCTTAGAACTGTCCCTGCAAAAAATGTCATTTTTGAAAGAAAAAAAGTCATTTAAAACTCACTCGCGGCTATTAATGAATTGTCGGCTCCCGGCAATACATACAAAAGTCATTGATAAAAAAAAAAAAAAAAGCGTGGGGGTTCCCCAGAATTCAATTACCAGGCCCTTCAGGTCTGGAATGGATATTAAGGGGAACCCCGCCGCAAATTTAAAAAAAAATTGACGTGGGGTTCCCCCAAATATCCATTCCAGGCCCTTCAGATCTGGCATGGATTTTAAGGGGAACTCCACCCCAAATTTTTTAAAAAAATGGCGTGGAGTCCCCCTAAAAATCCATACCAGACCCTTATCCGAGCACGCAACCTGGCCGGCCGCAGGGGAAAAGGGGGGGACGAGAGAGCGGCCCCCCCTCCCTCCTGAACCGTACCAAGCCACATGCCCTCAACATGGGGAGGAGGTCCCCATGTTGATGGGGACAAGGGCCTCATCCCCACAACCCTTGCCCGGTGGTTGTGGGGGTCTGCGGGCGGGGGGCTTATCGGAATCTGGAAGACCCCTTTAACAAAGGGGACCCCCAGATCCCGCCCCCCCCCCATGTGAATTGGTAAGGGGTAACATTCCAGCGGTGAAATCCAGTGTCCCGCGGCGATCCCGATGTCCAGCGCTGTCCTTCATTGGTTGTGCCTGAGCGGACCTGATGGGGAACTCCCTCTCAGTATTTTAAATGTATAGACCCGCCCCTTCTAAAGTTCCCCATCAGGTCCGCTCAGCGGACCAGATGCGGAACATGAGAAGGGGCGGGTCTATACATGTATTACCAAAGTGAGAGCAGTTCCCAATCAGGTCCGCCTCCTCGGTATGTCGGACCCGCCTACGTCATTGGCTTGAGCGGGGAACTTCCTTCACTATGTAAATTTAAATTACGGGCGGGTCTATACATTTAAAATACTGAGAGGGAGTTCCCCATCAGGTCCGCTCAGGCACAACCAATGAAGGACAGCGCTGGACATCGGGATCGCCGCGGGACACTGGATTTCACCGCTGGAATGTTTTTTTTTTTTTAAATAAAGGACTTTTTCAAGGTGTTTTGTGTGTTTTTTTAAACATTTTTTTACGCTTTCTTCGTGAAATGGTAGGGGTACAATGTACCCCTTACCAATTCACATAGGGGGGGGGCTGGGATCTGGGGGTCCCCTTTGTTAAAGGGGTCTTCCAGATTCCGATAAGCCCCCCGCCCGCAGACCCCCACAACCACCGGGCAAGGGTTGTGGGGATGAGGCCCTTGTCCCCATCAACATGGGGACATCCTCCCCATGTTGAGGGCATGTGGCTTGGTACGGTTCAGGAGGGAGGGGGGGCCGCTCTCTCGTCCCCCCCCTTTTCCCCTGCGGCCGGCCAGGTTGCGTGCTCGGATAAGGGGTCTGGTATGGATTTTTAGGGGGACTCCACGCCATTTTTTTTTTACATTTGGGGTGGAGTTCCCCTTAAAATCCATGCCAGATCTGAAGGGCCTGGAATGGATATTTGGGGGAACCGCACGTCAATTTTTTTTTAAATTTGCGGCGGGGTTCCCCTTAATATCCATTCCAGACCTGAAGGGCCTGGTAATTGAATTCTGGGGAACCCCCACGCTTTTTTTTTTTATCAATGACTTTTGTATGTATTGCCGGGAGCCGACAATTCATTAATAGCCGCGAGTGAGTTTTAAATGACTTTTTTTCTTTCAAAAATGACACTTTTTGCAGGGACAGTTCTAAGCACGGGAAACATGCGCCACTTTACATGCATATCATACACACCCCCCAGGTACGAAATTTAAAGGAATATTTCACTTTTATTTTTTCATTTTAAGCATTATTAAAATCACTGCTCCCGAAAAAACGGCCGTTTTTAAAACTTCTTTTTGCATTGATACATGTCCCCTGGGGCAGGACCCGGGTCCCCAAACACTTTTTAGGACAATAACTTGCATATAAGCCTTTGTAATTAACACTTTAGATTTCTCCCATAGATTTTTCGAATTTGCCGCGAACACCCCAATTTGTTCGCTGTTCGGCGAACGGGCGAACAGGCAATGTTCCAGTCGAACATGAGTTCGACTCGAACTCGAAGCTCATCCCTAATGCCTACCAGTCAATCAGAGTTCACGCTTCTGACCTACAGTCATTGCAATGATGGATGTACAAGTTTATTAGGCATCAGGGGAGTCCTAGAATAGGTTGCAGTGTCCTTCAAGCCCAAGTCTCTCCAGGGAGTCTCTAAGTCCCCAATCTATTTGGATGCTATTATGCAGCTCACCGGCACCAATTAATCAGCTGGTCCGAGAGAATGCCCAAAGCTTCTTGTGTACAGATCGAATTTGCACTTTTCTATCTGTGCCACCCAAGTCGTTTATTGAGGCCTTCTTCCTTTTCTTCTCCGCTTGTACTGAATGCTATGCAGTTCTCGTATAATGTCTGGTCCTATTGTCCTTTTTCTGCACCCTGGTAGTAAGAACCCCGGCTTTCTCATTGAGTTTTATCTCTACCCATTGTCTACATGCGGCATCCCAAGGTGTGTATTTTGTCTACTCCACCCTGTTTCCATTACTTTTCTGGACTATGACTCTCTTAACCACTTCAGTACCGGGCACTTTCACCCCCTTCCAGCCCAGGACAATTTTCATCTTTCAGCGGTGTCACACTTTTAATGACAATTGTGCGGTCATGCAACACTGTACCCATATGACATTCTTATAAAAAAAAAAATTGAGACAGACAGATAGAGCTTTCTTTTGGTGGTATTTAATCACAACTGGGTTTTCTTTATTTTTTGCTAAACAAAAGGAAAACGATTGAATGTTTTTCTTAGTTTCTGTTATAACATTTTGCAAATAAGTAATTTTCCTCTTTCACTGATGGGCACTGATAGGCCGCACTGATGGACACTGATAGGTGGTACTGAAGCTGGCACTGAAGAGGAGGCACTGATAAGCTACACTGATGGGCACTGATAAGCTGCATTGATGGGCAATGATAGGCCACATTGATGGGCACTGATAGGTGGTACTGAAGCTGGTACTAATGAGGAGGCACTGATAGGTGGCACTGATGGGCACTGATGGTCACTGATGGGCACTGATAGGCTACACTGATGGGCACTGATAAGTGGTACTGAAGCTGGTACTAATAAGGAGGCACTGATAGGCGGCACTGATGAGGAGGCACTGATGGGCACTGATAGGCTACACTGATGGGCACTGATAGGCTACTATGATGGGCACTGATAGGTGGTACTGAAGCTGGTACTAATGAGGAGGCACTGATAGGCGGCACTGATGGGCACTGATAGGCCGCACTGATGGGCACTGATAGGTCGCACTGATGGGCACTGATAGGTGGTACTGAAGCTGGTACTAATGAGGAGGCACTGATAGGCGGCACTGATGATGAGGCACTGATGGGCACTGATAGGCCGCACTGATGGGCACTGATAGGCCACACTGATGGGCACTGATAGGTGGTACTAAAGCTGGTACTAATGAGGAGGCACTGATAGGCGGCACTGATGATGAGGCACTGATAGGCAGCACTGATGGGCACTGATAGGCACCGATAGGCAGTGTTGGGGCTGCACTGATTATCAGTGTAAATGTCTCCTGTCATACTTGCTGGTTACCGGCTCTCCTCTCCTCACATTGTGACAGCACGTGAGGAAAAGGAATGCCGATGACCAGTAAGTTTTTTTACATTTGATCAGCTGTGCTTTTGCAACTAATTTACTGCCGAAATTGTTATATGCCTACCGGTCAGAGTTCACTCTTCTGACCTACAGTCATTGCAATGATGGATGTACAAGTTTATTAGGCATCAGGGGAGTCCTAGAATAGGTTGCAGTGTCCTTCAAGCCTGTGCGCCGCTAAAGTGTTCGGGTTTGACTTGAAGAAAAGGTGGCAACCCTAGTCTAAAGAGTCAATCTGCACCTGCCTGAGGTGAGGCGTATGAATTAAAACATATGTGTGTCATTAGGGAGCATGAGCTGGCAGCAGATTACACCCACAGAGGGATGGGAGGAGGAGGTCACAAGGATGGATTTCAGGGATTCATGCTGGGACTTGTAGTTCCTTACTTTTGGGGATGTGATCCCCCAAAAGTGAAGGACTACAGGTCCCAGCATTAACCTTTCAGAGCTGAGGATGTATCACACCCCCCCCCAACTAGTGAAGGACTACAGGTCCCACTGTCCCAGCATGAACCCCTTAGAGCTGAAGAGGTGTCCCCCCGGCCCCCCCAACTAGTGAAAGACTACAGGTCACAGCATGAACCCATGAGATTGAAGGGGTCACATCCTTAGATCTCAGGGGTTCATGCTGGGACTTGTAGTCCTCACTTTTGGGGGGGATCACATTCTTAAATCTCAGGGGCTCATGTTGGGACTTGTCGTCCACTAGTTGGGGGTGGGGGGGGGGCGGTGTCACGTCCTCAGCTCTGAGGGGTTCATGCAGGGACTTGTAGTCTGTCACTTTTGGGGGACGTAACCCTCCCAAAAGTTAAGGACTGCAAATCCCAGTGTAGCGCACTCACCCCCTTCACCTGCCTTTGGCTCCTCGCAGGAAGAGAGGGCACACCACACCACAAGCCCGTACCCTCCTATGTGAAGAGGTTGAGCAGTGTTGTTGGTGGGTCTCCACAGCCAGAAAGCCAGAATCCCCCAGATAATGATTCTCACCTCTATAGTTAATAAAGATAAGTCTCTATGGATCCCCCAATGACTTGAATGTCCACACCAGCCATAAATCCAACGTAGAGTTTATTTCTCTCAAATAACAGTATCTGATAGGAAAGGTTGGAGTAAGAACAGGACATCATAAAGTGTGGAAAAGGTAGGGTGACCAGACATCCCCGGTTTCAGGGGACAGTCCCCGGATTGAGGAAACTGTCCCCGGACCAAATCTGTCCCCGGTTTTGTCCCCGGATTGGATTTGAACAGGGGCTGGGCCAATTTCAAAGACAGTCAGTGCAGAATAAAAAAATAAAAAAAAATCGGAATTACACACCCACGCTCTGCCGCTCCTACTAGCTTAGGGGGGGTGTATTTTTTCCATTATCTGTGCCCCTTTCTGATGATCATGTGCTGGTCGGAGCGGAGGGAATATTTCTTCAGTTTGGGGTGCATGTCCATTCAGCTCCGCTCGCATGTTCTTCTGCCTTGGCTCAAGTCCCAGCCAGCCGCCTGCTTATCTCCTTGCCTTCCCCGGTGGAGTGATCTTCCTCCGCTCCCCACCCAGTAGTAGCCGGGGCCCGGAGAGTAATATTTGACAAGCTGTGAGGTGGGTGGCGACGGGCAGAGAGTTGCTGATTGCTGCCTTTACTAGTAAAAAATATGACCCCGGATTTAATTTAAAAAATCTGGTCACCTTAGGGAAAGGTCCAGGCACAAACGTAAAACACTTCACTGCTCAGATTCTCAAGCAGACTCAGCCCATTTGGATAGTCTCCCTAGATAGGGACTAGCAGCCAGAATGGTACTCTAACTCAACCGCAGTCTCTGCCACAGACTTGGTGAACTTGGTCTCTGCCACAGACCTGGCAAACTTGGTCTCTGCCACAGACTTGGTGAACTTGGTCTCTGCCACAGACCCGGTGAGCTTGGTTCCTTTTTAAAGCTTGACCTCGGTTAAGGAGAAGACATCCCTCCAGAGAGTTACCGGGCCCCTTCCTTCACTGTGACTTCTCACCAGTCCCTCGGAACGGTTCCTCCCCTGGCCTACTCTTCTAAGATGTGGGTCCCCTCGCAAGGCGTCACCCTGAGATTCCTCGATCCTTGTTGGGTCCCAGCCGAAGGTGCTGGGTCCAAGGCCTTTAGTTGCAGCCCCAGGACTAAGGGTGCCTGGGACTGATTCACCGACCTTCGCCCCTGGGCCAAAGGTGCCCAGGGCGGACAGGGACACACTCCCTGGGGTAGGACCCCCGACCACGACAGAACAGCCCCCGAACAGGCAGCGTCTGCCCCTTTTATATGCCCTCCCAGCATGCACAGCAGGTCCGCCACACCCACCGTATGGCTGCCGAGAGGGGACACACAAGGCACAGAACTGTATCAGCGGTTTAACCCTGGCCTAGCATGGCAGCGCCACCTGCAGGCCACAGGGAACTGTACACCGATACTCCCCCTGTGGACAAAATGGTTGACAGAATCCTGACAATTGGGGTGTTTGAGCATAACTACCACTCAAACACTTCCCCTAAATTTAGGACCCCGCTACACACTCTCCCCACTAAATTAGACACTGTCCCCAGTGTCTGGAGCAAACCTATGCCTCTCAAGCCTGAGTCAACCTATTCCAGAAACTATCTACCAAAAAAAAAACAAATTTGGAAAAATATGTTTGTTTGTGCCGGAACCTAAACATGGGGAAAGGGAGTTAAACTGAAGAGATGAAGAAAGAGTAGTAGAAAACAAATTTGTACATCCCATTCTCAAATGTCACATATTTTAAAATAAACACATTCTTATTATTTACATTTCCCTCCCCTCCTGCAATAGCTAAATCCACCCATACTCAGTGATTTGCTTGGTGTCCACCTGCAGAGGGAGAAAGAAACATACACAACCAACAATTTGACATCCTAACTTATGTACATTAGAAGAGAAAAGATTCTCCCCGGGGGAAAAAATCCTTTCCTTCTAACAAGTATAACACATTTTAAATGTAGTGCAAGAATTACGCAACACCGCCACCTAGTGGTAGTGCCACTGTCAAGACACTTGTCCCAGAAAAACTTTCTTTTCTTGAAGGCGAATCCTCCTCTTTTTCTTGAACCTGACTGTGGCCCTGAACTATTTCTACCCCAAAGTCTTGATCCTTGTTGCGCTGCGAGAGGAGGAAAAAAAACAACAGCTCCTGCTCTTCCAGCGAAGAAGAATACCCCATCGGCAAGGGCAAAAGTTCTGGGGCTCCAGGAGGGTACACTCCGGAATAAAGAGAGGACAAACATAAAGAGTCCAGTCTCTCAAAGATAATGCTGTGGATGAAGCAACACTAGTGGTTTCCAGCCCTTGTCGAAAGTGTCAATAAAGTACTCGACATTGTCTTTTTCCTTCCGACAAATGACCACTCTATCTGCGTGGATATGCCTACCAAGCATCCATGACTCCTTACATTCCTTGTACCGCTTGGTGGTTGCGGCGGAACAGGCAAAGTACCTACGGGACTGGGGTACCTTTAAGTAAGTCCACAGAAAGTCCCCGTACCATCGATACCTATAGGCCTCCACTTCAAAAAGCAAGTCTTTAGGCAAGTACGGGTATTCCCACCCATATTCGTTTGCCACTCTCTGGTTGAATAACCGCTGCATCCTGGACAACGGAGGCATGGTTGCACGATCTCCCATACCTGGCAGGACTATGGCATCTGGGTGTTGAGGCACTTTCACTACCTCCGGACCAGACATAGGGGCCCGCAATGACACTCGTTCCATCACGGCAACAGGTGCAGGTACCTCAAGTGGTGGAAGGGCAGACAATGGGACAGATCCCTACTCAGGCTCCTAGGCCTCCTCCCGGGGTGTATCATCCCCAGTGAACATGGGTGGGTCCCTTTTCCTACGGGACGAGGACAGGGGTATCTTATCCCAACCCTTCCGCTCGAACAGTTCATCTATGCCCACATCATCCCCTGCATCGGAGACTGACTCCAGGTCGGAGGTATCACACTCCTCCGCCGGCAGATAATTTTTAGTGGACAAGGAATCTCTAACAAGTTCAAGTTCTCTGGGGTCCCTGACCCAAACATCCCTGACACTTCGGACCTTAGCCAAGGTCCCTTTCCCCGGCTTACCTCGGCCTGTAGCTGATGCAAGATGTCCGGAACTCTTTCCTGTGGATACATCCGATCCGGGCAAGCGCTGGGGTGTAACTCTACCACGGCCGCAGGAAGCTTTAACATAGCCGACCTTCCTCTTGGGCGGTGGGAGTGAGGACTCAGTAACAACCGAGACAGCATCCTCCGATTTCTCCGTCTCCGGTTCCTCAATCACCAGGGCCGGTCCGAGACGGGGTGCAGGGGGTGCACTGCACCGAGGCGCCAGAGGGGAGGGGGCGCCAAAGTGTCAGGAGCAGGAGTGTGTTGCCAACGAGTCTGTACTTTCGCCGCCCACTGACCTGCCCGCCGACACGCCCGCAGCAGTGTCAACATCCCCCGCCCGGTGACCTGCCGAGAATTGCAGCTGTACAAGGAGGGAAGAGGAGGTAAGTTAGGTCCGCCCCATGTATCCCCTGTGCCCGCCCACAACCCCTTGTGCGGCCAATCTGTGCCTGGAAAGGGGTGTGGGCGGGAGATTTCAAATCACCCAGATGCCAGTGACACGCCAGTGACACATTCCTTCTGCACAGGCACTACTCTCCGAGTCCTATCATTGAACTTTGCCCTGCCTTCCGAGATCTGTCAGTGTCCACTGACATGGAGGTGGCTCAAGAAGACATTCATACTCCGCATGTTTCCCCCGCCCGCAGCCTTAGCCCTTCACACATGGATGAGCAGGGAGTCGGGACCAAGAGCACTCTGCTACAGGACATGAGTGAGTAACTTCAGCAGAACGACTGGAGCTTCCTTTTACTTCAGATTCTGCACTGTACACTATGCAGCCTGGGACAAAGGAGTGGAAGGGACAGGGTTAGTGATCCATTTTTCACTGCTCCTCTTCTTCCCCCCTCCTCCTCCTCCTCCTCCTCTCCCCCCCTCCTCCTCCTCCTCCCCCTCCTCCTCCTCTCCTCCTCCTCTGCCTCCTCTTCCCCCCTCCTCCTCCTCTCCCCCCTCCTCCTCCTCCTCTCCCCCCCTTCTCCTCCTCCTCTCCCCCCTCCTCCTCTCCCCCTCCTCCTCCTCTCTCCTCCTCCTCTCTCCTCCCCCTCCTCCTCCTCCTCTCCCCCCCTCCTCCTCCTCCTCCCCCTCCTCACCCCTCTTCCTCTCCCCCCTCCTCTTCCTCTTCCTCCTCCTCCTCCTCCTCCTTTCCCCCTCTCTTCTCCTCCTCCTCTCCCCCCTCCTCCTCCTCTCCCCCTCTCTTCTCCTCCTCCTCTCCCCCCCTCCTCTTCCTCCCCCCTCCTCCTCTTCCTCCCCCCATCCTCCTCTTCCTCCCCCTCTCTTCTCCTCTTCCTCCCCCTCTCTTCTCCTCTTCCTCCCCCCTCTCTTCTCCTCTTCCTCCACCCCTCTCTTCTCCTCCTCCTCTCCCCCACTCTTCTCCTCCTCCTCTCCAGCACTCTTCTCCTCCTCCTCGCCCCCTCTCTTCTCCTACTCCTCCTGCCCCCTCTCTTCTCCTACTCCTCCTGCCCCCTCTCTTCTCTTCTCCTACTTCTCCTGCCCCCTCTCTTCTCTTCTCCTCCTCCTCCTTCTCCCTCTCTTCTCTTCTCCCCCTCTCCCTCTCTTCTCTTCTCCCTCTCTTCTCCCCCTCTCCCCTCTCCCCCTCTTCTCTTCTCCCCCTCTCCTTCTCTTCTCTTCTCCTCCCCCCTCTCTTCTCTTCTCCCCCCTCTCTACTCTTCTCCTTCTCTTCTCCCCCTCTCACTCTCTTCTCTTCTCCCCCCTCTCCCTCTCTTCTCTTCTCCCCTCTTCTCTTCTCTCCCTCTCTTCTCTTCTCTTCTCTCCCTCTCCTTCTCTTCTCCCCCTCTCCTTCTCTTCTCTTCTCCCCCTCTCCCTCTCTTCTCTTCTCTACTCCTCCTCTCCCTCTCTTCTCTACTCCTCCTCTCCCTCTCTTCTCTCCTCCTCCTCCCCTCTCTTCTCTCCTCCTCCTCCCCCTCTCTTCTCTCCTCCTCCTCCCCCTCTCTTTTCTTCTCCTCCTCCCCCTCTCTTCTTTCCTCCTCCTCCCCCTCTCTTCTTTCCTCCTCCTCCCCCTCTCTTCTTTCCTCCTCCTCCCCCTCTCTTCTCTCCTCCTCCTCCCCCCTCTCTTCTCCTCCCCCTCTCTTCTCTTCTCCTTCTCTTCTCCCCCTCTCTTCTCTCCTCCTTATCTTCTCTTCTCCCCCTCTCTTCTCTTCTCCTTCTCTTCTCCCCCCTCTCACTCTCTTCTCTTCTCCCCCCTCTCACTATCTTCTCTTCTCCCCCCCTTTCACTCTCTTCTCTTCTCCCCCCTCTCACTCTCTTCTCTTCTCCCCCCTCTCCCTCTCTTCTCTTCTCCCCTCTTCTCTTCTCTCCCTCTCTTCTCTTCTCTTCTCCCCCTCTCCTTCTCTTCTCTTCTCCCCCTCTCCCTCTCTTCTCTTCTCTACTCCTCCTCTCCCTCTCTTCTCTACTCCTCCTCTCCCTCTCTTCTCTCCTCCTCCTCCCCTCTCTTCTCTCCTCCTCCTCCCCCTCTCTTCTCTCCTCCTCCTCCCCCTCTCTTTTCTTCTCCTCCTCCCCCTCTCTTCTTTCCTCCTCCTCCCCCTCTCTTCTTTCCTCCTCCTCCCCCTCTCTTCTTTCCTCCTCCTCCCCCCTCTCTTCTCTCCTCCTCCTCCCCCCTCTCTTCTCCTCCCCCTCTCTTCTCTTCTCCTTCTCTTCTCCCCCTCTCTTCTCTCCTCCTTATCTTCTCTTCTCCCCCTCTCTTCTCTTCTCCTTCTCTTCTCCCCCCTCTCACTCTCTTCTCTTCTCCCCCCTCTCACTCTCTTCTCTTCTCATCCTCTCCCTCTCTTCTCTTCTCCTCCTCACCCTCTCTTCTCTTCCTCTCCCTCTCTTCTCTTCTCCTCCTACCCCTCTCTTCTCTTCTCTTCTCCTTCCCCCTCTCTTCTCTTCTCCTCCCCTTCTCTTCTCTTCTCCTCCCCCCTCTCTTCTCCTCCTCCCCCCTCTCTTCTCCTCCTCCCCCCTCTCTTCTCCCCCTCTCACTCTCTTCTCTTCTCCCCCCTCTCCCTCTCTTCTCTTCTCCCCCTCTCCCTCTCTTCTCTTCTCCATCCTCTCCCTCTCTTCTCTTCTCCATCCTCTCCCTCTCACTCTCTTCTCCTCCTCTCCCTCTCACTCTCTTCTCCTCCTCCCCCCTCTCTTCTCTTCTCTTCTCCTCCCCCTCTCTTCTCTTCTCCTCCTCCTCCTCCTCCTCCCCCCTTTCTTCTCTTCTCTTCTCCTCCCCCTCTCTTCTCTTCTCCTCCTCCTCCTCCCCCTCCCCACTCTCTTCTCTTCTCCTCCCCCTCTCTTCTCTTCTCCTCCCACTCTCTTCTCTTCTCTTCTCCTCCTACCCCTCTCTTCTCTTCTCCTCCTACCCCTCTCTTCTCTTCTCTTCTCCTCCCCCCCTCTCTTCTCTTCTCCTCCCCTTCTCTTCTCCTCCCCCTCTCTTTTCTTCTCCTCCCCCCTCTCTTTTCTTCTCCTCCCCCCTCTCTTCTCTTCTCCTCCCCCCTCTCTTCTCTTCTCCTCCCCCTCTCTTCTCCTCCTCCCCCTCTCTTCTCCTCCTCCCCCTCTCTTCTCCCCCCTCTCACTCTCTTCTCTTCTCCCCCCTCTCCCTCTCTTCTCTTCTCCATCCTCTCCCTCTCACTCTCTTCTCCTCCTCCTCCCTCTCTTCTCTTCTCCTCCCCCTCTCTTCTCTTCTTCTCCTCTCTTCTCCTCCCCCTCTCTTCTCTTCTCCTCCCCCTCTCTTCTCTTCTCTTCTCCTCCCCCTCTCTTCTCTTCTCTTCTCCTCCCCCTCTCTTCTCTTCTCTTCTCTTCTCCTCCCCCTCTCTTCTCTTCTCTTCTCCTCCCCCTCTCTTCTCTTCTCTCCTCTTCTCCTCCCCCTCTCTTCTCTTCTCCTCCCCCCTTTCTTCTCCTCCTCCCCCTCTCTTCTCTTTTCATCATCCTCCTCCTCCTCCTCTCTCCCCCTCCTCCTCCAATGGGCACAGTGACACTGATTAATGGGCACAGTGGCTGAGTTTTTATGGGCACAGTGACGCTTTCGGAGGGGCACAGTGATGCTGATTAATAGGCACAGTGGCTGCTTTATGATGGGCACAGTGACGCTAATTAATGGGCACAGTGAGGCTGCGTTTTGATGGGCACTGATGAGGCTGCATTTTGGTGGGCACTGATGAGGCTGCATTTGGTGGGCACTGATGAGGCTGCATTTGGTGTGCATTGGTAGGCTACAATTGGTGCGCAATGGTAGGCTGCATTTTGTGGGCACTAGTAGGCTGCAGTTGGTGAGCAATGGTAGGCTGCAATTGGTGGACACTGATGAGCTGCATTTAATGGGCACTGGTGAGGCTGCATTGATCTCTTTTACCATGGCTGCAGTCTCTGACCATCTCCTGTATTATGTCTGCAGTCTCTGACCATCTCCTGTATTATATCTGCAATCTCTGACCATCTCCTGTATTATGTTTGCAGTCTCTGACCATCTCCTGTATTATGTTTGCAGTCTCTGACCATCTCCTGTATTATATCTGCAGTCTCTGACCATCTCCTGTATTATATCTGCAGTCTCTGACCATCTCCTGTATTATGGGGGGCTCTTTCTAAACAAACTCTATAACAGAGGCCCTCTCTGTGTCCATTAGAGAGACCCCCCTCCAGGTCCAATTAGCGTACTCTGCTAATCTTCCTGTATTTTGTTTATTGTTAAGAGATCGTGGGAGGATCCCAGGGTAGCGATGACTCCTTAGGGGAGCATCTCAGTGTTTGAGTCCTTGCCATAGAAACATTTGTAAAGGGGGAGGAGTTAGTAAGGTGACCACGCCCTTGTAGGGGCGCCAGAAATATTTCTGCACCCAGGCGCATGTGACCCTAAGATCGGCCCTGTCAATCACCGAAACATTCTCAACAGCGACTTCCTCCAAAGTCCCGACAGTGCGTGTAGGGGTGACTGTGGAAGCTCTGGTTCCCTCATCTAGAGTGGTGGCGCCCGTAAGGCAGTTCAAACGGAAGGCCCGAGGTTTTTCAGTAGGCTGCTCTACCTCAAACAGGAATTCTTTGCACTGTTCGCATCTTCCAAAAGGCCTAAGATGCACCACCAGTCCCTGGCATCCGGGACAAACCACTCCAAGGGCCTCCGCATCTCTGCAGACATAGAGAGTGAAGCGACCCAGAGGCTTCAGTCGGATCCCCGTATCAGTCACAGAAGCAGCAAATGAGGTTACATTCATGGTAGAAGTAGCCGGGATCCATGAGGCATTAGACACCATGTTACCCACTTGCCGATCCATTTCGCACTGTCTCCTTTGCGCCAAAGTCACCACTTGCAACTCATCACATGGCGAGGCTCCTCCAATCTTCTGCAATGTTCGCAGGCTTTCTCACTCTTGACACGCCCACGAACTACGCAGCTCGGGCTCTCCTTGTGGCGCAGTCACTTTTTTTTTCAAAGATGGCCGACCTCCACGGAGCCTCACAGGGGAAATAAAGTCCAAACTCTGGGGGGGGTTTCTTCTTCTCTCTGGCTGCAGAAATCCTGGACTCGAGCCCCCACGTGTAGCGCACTCACCTCCTTCACCTGCTTTTGGCTCCTCGCAGGGAGAGAGGGCACACCACGCCACAAGCCCGTACCCTCCTATGTGAAGAGGTTGAGCGGTGTTGTTGGTGGGTCTCCACAGCCAGAAAGCCAGAATCCCCCAGATAATGATTCTCACCTCTATAGTTAATAAAGATAAGTCTCTATGGTTCCCCCAATGACTTGAATGTCCACACCAGCCGTAAATCCAACGTAGAGTTTATTTCTCTCAAATAACAGTCTCTGATAGGAAAGGTTGGAGTAAGAACAGGACAGCATAAAGTGTGGAAAAGGTCCAGGCACAAACATAAAACACTTCACTGCTCAGATTCTCAAGCAGACTCAGTCCATTTGAATAGTCTCCCTAGATAGGGACTAGCAGCCAGAATGGTACTCTAACTCAACGGCAGTCTCTGCCACAGACTTGGTGAACTTGGTCTCTGCCACAGACCTGGCGAACTTGGTCTCTGCCACAGACCTGGTGAGCTTGGTTCCTTTTTAAAGCTTGACCTCGGTTAAGGAGAAGACATCCCTCCAGAGAGTTACCGGGCCCCTTCCTTCACTGTGACTTCTCACCAGTCCCTCTGAACGGTTCCTCCCCCAGCCTCCTCGTCTAAGATGCGGGTCCCCTCGCAAGGCGGCACCCTGGGATTCCTCGATCCTTGTTGGGCCCCAGCCGAAGGTGCTGGGCCCAAGGCCTTTATTTGCAGCCCCAGGACTAAAGGTGGCTGGGACTGATTCACCTACCTCCGCCCCTGGGCCAAAGGTGCCCAGGGCGGAAAGGAACACACTCCCTGGGGTAGGACCCCCGACCACGACAGAACAGCCCCCGAACAGGCAGCGTCTGCCCCTTCTATATCCCCTCTCAGCATGCACAGCAGGTCCACCACACCCACTGTATGGCTGCCGAGAGGGGACACACAAGGGATAGCACTGTATCAGCGGTTCAACCCTGGCCTACCATTGCAGCGCCACCTGCAGGCCACAAGGAACTGTACACCGATACTCTCCCTGCGGACAAAATGGTTGACAGATTCCTGAAAATTGGGGTGTTTGAGCATAACTACCACTCAAACACTTCCCCTAAATTTAGGACCCTGCTACACCAGCATGAACCCCTCAGAGCTGAGTATGTGCCACCTACCCCCACCACCAGCTAGTGGAGGACAACAAGTCCCAATAAGCATATATGGTTTGCACAAAAGCTATAGCGTCTACAAACTATGGGATATTTTTTTTTTTTTTTACTAGTGGCGGCAATAAGCGACGTATAGTGGGACTCCTTGCCATAGAAACATGTGTAAAGGGGAGGAGTTAGTAAGATGATCACGCCCATGTGGGGGCACCGGAAATATTTCTGCACCCAGATGTGTGTGACCCTAGGATTGGCCCTGATTCTACAACTTGTACATCATACAAAGACACTGTGGACAATTGAGCTCTTCCAACCTTGTGGTAACAGTTTGGTGAAGACCCTTTTCTGTTCAACCAATGCTGTTCCCCTGTGTACAAAGCCAGCTCCATGAAGACATGAGGATGAGAGAAGATTCTGGACAGCCGCACTCCAAAAATGTGCCTTTATTCGTAAAAAATTGAATCTAAAATACATGCCACAGCAGAACGGACAGAAGAGCTGACGCGTTTCACACTATCAAACAGTGCTTAATCATGATTAAGCACTGTTTGATAGTGTGAAACGCTTTAGCTCTTCTGTCCGTTCTGCTGTGGCATGTATTTTTGATTCTATTTTTTACGAATAAAGGCAAATTTTTGGAGTGTGGCTGTCCAGGATCTTCTCTCATCCTCATTGCTATATGCATTGCCAGCACCTGTTGCTTCAAATTTAGAGGAGAGGTTCATTTCCATTGACCTGCTTGGAGTGGCGATTCCCCTTTTCCCTACTGTTCCTCCATAAAGACATGGTTTGACTAGTTTGGTGTGGAGGAACTCGAGTGTCCTGCACAGAGCCCTGACCTCAACCCTATTGATCACCTTTAGGATGAATTGGAACTCCAATGGTGAGACAGGTCTTCTCATCCAACATCAGTACCTGACCTCACAAATGGGCAAAATTTCCCAGACATCCAAAATCTTGTACAAATTTTTCCCAGAAGAGTGGAGCCACCTTCACATGGTTTGATGAGTTTGGTGTGGAGGAACTTGGGTTTCCTGCACAGAGCCCTGACCTCTTCCCTACTGAACACCTTTGGGATGAATTGGAACTCCAATTGTGAGCCAGGTCTTCTCAGCCATCATTAACCACTTCAGCCCCGGAAGAATTTGACCCCCTTCCCGACCAGAGCACTTTTTGCGATACGGCGCTGTGTCGCTTTAACTGACAATTGCGCCGTCGTGCGACGTGGCACCCAAACAAAATTTACGTCCTTTTTTTCCCACAAATAGAGCTTTCTTTTGGTGGTATTTGATCACCTCTGCGGTTTTTATTTTTTGCGCTATAAACAAATAAAGAGCGACAATTTTTGCTATAATAAACATCCCCAAAAAATATATAAAAAAACGATTTTGTTTCCTCAGTTTAGGCCGATACGTATTCTTCTACATATTTTTGGTAAAAAAAAATGGCATTATATTGATTGCTTTGCGCAAAAGTTATAGCATCAAAAAAATAGGGAATAGATTTATGGCATTTTTATAAAAAAAAATTACTAGTAATGGCGGCGATCAGCGATTTTTATCGTGACTGCGACATTATGGCGGACACATCGGACACTTTTGACACTATTTTGCGACCATTGTCATTTTTACAACGATCAGTGCTATAAAAATGCACTGATTACTGTGTAAATGACACTGGCAGGGGGTTAAACACTAGGGGGCGATGAAGTAGTTAAATGTGTCCTAGGGAGTGAATCTAACTGTGGGGGGGGTATAGGCTACCACTGACATGACAGCGATCGCTGCTCCCGATGACAGGGAGCAGTAGATCTGTCATGTCACTAGGCAGAACAGGGAAATGCCTTGTTTACATAGGCATCTCCCCGTTCTACCTCTCGGTCTTCAGATCGCGAGCCTGCCGGCGAACATCGAGTTTGCGGGGCCCGCGGGCACGGTCACGGAGAACGCAGCGGGTTCGGCAAATTAAAGGGGACGTACCCGTATGCCCATTTGTCTGCCCGTGCCATTCTGCCGACGTTTATCGGCGTGCGGCATTCGGGCAACTGGTTAATTTAACCTTACCTCATAAATTCCCACAGACACATTACAAAGCAGCATTGTGGAAAGTCTTCCCATAAGAGAAGAGGCTCTTAGAGCTGCAAAAGGGAGCAACTCGAAAAAAAATGGCCATGGATTTGGAATGGGATTTAGAAGAGTGGTATCTGTTCGAGCTGCACGGTGAAGGCAACTTGACTATAGTATAACAGATGTACCTTCCATTAACTTAAACCCTTCACAATCCCCACATTAAGCCCCTTACCTAAGTAAACGAGACCACACTGGCGTTGGGGAAAACATAGGCCGTAGCAGCCTTATTTATTAAAATAATATTTAAATTAACAATAACATAAACATCTGTTATGAAAACCCATCAGTCAAAATCCCAGTGTCGATCTTTGCAGGAACCTCGATTACCATCTGTGTAACTATTGCACTGCGGTACCTCTCAAATCTGTTAATAGGCCTCAAGCCGACATGCTGGCTCAGAGACAACCATGACCGCAATGCCCTCTTTACCCATGCTTCCAGCTAAACCTCCGTTAACTGGAAGCCCACAATCAGGACCCATACCAACGACAGGTCCTGAACTCTTCTTCCCGAGGTATCCTTCCCCTGCAAAGACCAGACACCCGCCACAGCACCCAATTGAAAAAACCTTTACGATTGGGTGCTCCTCCACACCCTAAGAGCCCTTTGGATGCCATCTTGTATCCCCAATGTCCACATGTCCATACCCACATCATTCAAGTGCACCCCGTCGCCCCGAAGGTAGCGCCATGTATCCACCTCCAACTCCATATGCCGTATCACCAGCCCCCCATTCTTCACCACAAACCTAGCCACATCGCGATTGATCTTTCTCCGGGCCCTATTAATACCCTCCAAAGACCTAGCTATCCTCCATGATGTCCTAGCCACCATGTCGGGCCACACAATCACCATGTCCGGGAATGCCAGGCGCAGACGAAGTATATCAAACTTGACATCCTTTGTCACATCCAAAATAGATCTGGCTCCTAGATCATTGCCGCCTACGTGCAGGACTATAACGTCAGGCGGCCGGTCAAGACTTGCAAACCGATGCACTTCCGGGACCATTCTACTCCATAGCATTCCTGGCACTCCCAACCAGCGAACACAGGCCTCCTGTCTAGGAAACCCCAATTGCCGCCCCTCCGGCATAACATCCGCCCTTTTTGCCCCCCAGAACACATATGAATGGTCCAAAATCCAGACCAGGGCCGGCACCGCACCTGAAAGAAAAGAACAAGCATACCACCGTAACCAACAGCAGACCCAAAAAACAAGCAGATAACCCCCCCAAATGCTCGACAAAACAGGCCCCCGCCCCCAACCCTCACACCCCCACTAATAGCTGGGGACGTATGTATAGGCGAAATCTACTGGACTCCCATCTACCAATGCGCTTTACTGACTCGGAATCCAACCCCCACGAGCCGCCTCAGTAGCGGCCCCTATCCTAAAAGAGTGCGACGCAAACTCCCTATCGTCCAACCCCAGAACCTTCAACCATTTTTTGAACACAGACACAAATTGAAATTTTGATAACGGGGACCCGTCAGCATGGATCAAAAACGACCCTTCAGCCGGCGGTCGCACCCCCATAAACCCTCGCACGGCCCCCACTGGACAAAGCGGAGAGCCTGGCAGCGAGAAGACCTGCACCGACTTACCCTTCCCCTTTTGGTCCGTTTTGGACCTCCGCAACCATACAGCAACACTCTCTCCTTGGCAGCGCACCTCCGTACTCCAAATACCCCCATGAACCTTCTTGGAAGGGCTGACCAGCTCACTGATCATAAATGCCCCAAAAAATGCTAACGCAAAAGCAGCTCTAAACAAGGAAACCTTGTATACCGAGGCGCAGACCTCCGATAACCGAGTCAAAATTCCTTGCAGAACCTCAAACGACACTGGTCGCCTGGAGTCCCTGCCCGGCCTGGACCGTCTATAACCTTTAAGCGTCTGGCGCACCCAAAAGTCCTTAGTAAAGTCCGGCCACCCTGCCACTTAAACAAAAAGGCCAACCCAGCCAACTTCCTACCCAACATCGAGACGGACACCCCCTCCTCCATCTGCCTGGATATAAAATACAACAACAACAACCTCACTTCAGGTCCTGTTGTATCCACACCCGTCATCCGACCCATAGCCACCCATTCCTGCCATACTTTGTTATAAGCAACCCATGTCGTCTCACTCACCGATCTTCTGATCCATCCGGAGACTACTCCAACGCAATCCTCCACAGCCAGTCGGGACAAGGCGCCCCAGTTGCTCCGCGTCCGGCGCCAACTCTCAGAACCTGTCCCACTGAAATCGAGACAAAGAGTCAGCAATAACGTTCTCCACCCCGGGAAGATGAACCGCATATACAAAAACATTCAACTGCAGGCATCGCAGCACCAAATGCCGCAGCAGCCTCACTACCGGAGGTGAAGAGGCTGACACCCTGTTGATCACCTGCACCACCCCAAGGTTGTCACAGTGGAAACGCACTTTCAGATCCCTGAAAGCCTCGCCCCACAGTTCCACCGCTAATACCACCGGGAACAATTCCAGCAGCACCAGGTTTTTCGTGAATCCGGCTTCCACCCAACCCGCTGGCCACGGGCCAGCACTCCACCTGCCTTGGAAAAATGCTCCAAAACCAGTGGAGCCAGCCGCATCCGTAAAAAGTTCCAGATCGAAATTACTAACGGGGCCTGACATCCACAATGCTCTGCCATTAAAAGATTCCAAGAACGTATGCCATACCTGTAGATCCTCCCTGTGCGCCTTCACCAGTCGCACAAAATGCCGTGGTGACTGCACCCCGGCTGTACTTGCCGACAGCCATCGGCAAAATACCCTGCCCATCGGCAGAATGCGACAAGCGAAGTTGAGCTTTCCCAGTAATGACTGCAACGCCCTCAGCTGAACCTTCCGCAAACCCAACATACCTCTGATCTCCTCCTTCAACGCCACCAATTTTTCCACCGGCAAATGGCATTCCATTGCATCCGAATCCAACGTAATCCCTAGGAACGTAATGCCCGTACTTGGCCCCTCCATTTTGTCAGGCGACAAAGGCACCCCGAAGCGTTCAGCGATGTGTTCCAGCGTTGCCAGGAGCACTGCACAAATCTTAGATGAAGCTGGGCCCACGCAGAGGAAGTCATCCAGGTAGTGTATGATTGAACTTACACCCGACACGTCCCTGACCACCCATTCCAGAAAGGAACTAAACTTCTCAAACAGCGCGCAGGATACGGAGCATCCCATTGGTAAGCATCGATCCACATAGAATTCCCCGTTCCATGTGCAACCCAAAAAACTGAAACTATCGGGGTGCACCGGCAGCAGGCGGAACGCCGCCTCCACATCTGATTTCGCCATCAATTCCCCCCCCGCCCATAATGTCTAACCCAAAACACCGCCGCATTAAAAGACGTATACCCCACCGTTCAAGCGTCAGGATCCGATAGCATCATTGACCGACCCCCCTTTTCGGAAAAGAAAGGTGGTGAATGAGCCGGAACTTGTTAGGCTCCTTTTTAGGCACCACTCCCAGTGCGGACACCACCAATTCTGCAAGCGGAGCAAACGCAAAAGGGCCATACATGCGGCCCATCGCAACTTCCTTCCGCAGTTTCTCCGAAACCACTTTCGGGTGTTGCAAAGCTGAACGCAGGTTACGAGCCACCGGTGGAACCACCCCCAAAGCACACGGAATCTCAAACCCTTCAGCAAAACCCTTTTCCAACAACTGAGCGGCCTGTCTATCCGGATACCTACCGAGAAACGGCCGCATCCTTGCCACCATCACTGGAGTCCTACCTCTTGTTCGCAGACTCCCCAGATCGCCCCTTCCCCTGCCTAAAACATCTGGACAGGGTATGGGAACCCCCACAACCGGAACACTCATGCTTGTATCTGCACGACCCTCCATACTTGCAGGATCCCGAATTGTATTGCCAACAGACCCCTTTTGCCTTACTGGCCGGTTGTCCTGGGGATGACGATCCACCGCCCCGCCCCCCCCCCCTGAAAAAACTGATTCAGAGCCCTCGCCACGTTCATCAACCGCATCCACAGACTAATGTCCTTGTGGTCCCACCTCAACTCCGGACGCACCGCCATCCTTTGTCTGAACTGCTCGTCATACCTCAACCAGGCCAAGCCCCTATACACCCTGATAGCAAAAAAGACCCGAACAATGTTCAGGCTTCTTTTGCCCAATTACGCTAGCCAGGATGGCAAAGGCTTGCAGCCAATTCATGAACGTCCGCGGGATCAGGCGATACCTACGTTTTTCTTCATCCTCCTTCATGGAATTGTCCTGCTTAACCCTGTCCAAATTAAACTTCTCCAGCGGAAGCAGCGAGAAAATCTCAACGTACTCACCCTTCCAAATCTTGTCCCGAACTTCCGATTTCAGATGCGCCCCAAGCGGCCCCTCAAAACAAATGTACATCTCGCACCTAGCTGAACCTAACCAGGTCCTGTCTGCCCGCATCCCCTTTGCCAACCGCAGCCTGCTGCGCGTCCTCCACTGTTTTTGTCTGCACCGCCGCCACCGAAACCGCTGGTGCCGCAGCAGCCACCACCAAACCCCCGTCCCCATTTGGCGGAGGGACCCACGCAGCAGCCGGGCTAGCGGGGACACCGCCCTGGTTCTCAAACTTACCCACAAGCTCCTTAATCTGTGTCAAAAACCCCTTAAATCTCGTATCCATCTCCACAGATCCCTGCAAGCCACCGGCCCCAGCAACCACTCCCAGGGGAACCCCCTGCCTACCCCCTGACGAACCATCCGTAGCAGGCCTCACCTCAGACAACCCAGCGGAAAACAAATGAGAAACTGACTTACCAGGCTGCCCAGGAAGTGACCCACCAGCCGATCGTCCCGTCTCCACCGCAGCCGACCGTCCCTGTGGAACGCCATCGTCCTCCGAGTCCACCAGTTCTCCCTCTGACCGTTGCACCGAATCTTCGTCTGCAGAAGAAGGCCCACCAGGGGAAGGATCCCTGGCTGCCGCGGGTCCTGACGCCATCCGGCTCCGCTCACCAGACCCGTTCGCCGATTTCCGCGCCAATTTTCCACCGATGCCAGGTCCCGCCCCTCCGTTCGCTGCTCTGTCTCCTGCCGCACTCAGCCGCACCCCCCTCACAGGTGCCAGGTTGCCAGCCGCGGTGGTGGGCCCGACCACCGTGCTCTCTGATCTCCCCCGCTGAGGCGCCTGCCCCGGTGACGTCACACGGGGGGCAGGGCCCGCAGTGTCGGACTCCAAACGCTGCGCGGGCCGCGTGGCCGCTCCGGAGCTCCCGGAACGACCGCCCGCCGAGCTCCGTTCAAGATGGGGATTCCTTCCGGCGCCCCCCCCCACGGGCATGGCTGTTCGCTTCACGGGGGGGCCCGAAGGGGCCCTCATATAGGGACTCCCAGAGCGACGCTGAGCTTGTGAGGAGGAATTGGGAGAGAAGCGCTCCGGCGGCCTGGATTGCCGAGCTTGCGCCGATTCACTCCCCCTGGTGGCCGCATCCACCGCCGGCACCGCCAGCATTGGCCCCAAGGTCTCCTGGAGCCAACCTGGGCCATGTGTCGCCGCCTCGGCCCGCAGCTGGGCCAACAAGTCCTGAACATGCGACATGGCTCCTGAACTTTCACCCCCACTGTGTTGCCAGGGGGAGGAGTCCCCACTTATTTATCTGCCCTCTGGCCCTTCCCCACTCCAGCTCAGCCAATCCGACCCCCCTTCTGCTCAGCCAATGGCTACCCTCTTTCAGTCCCCTGTTTCCTCAGTCATGCCCAGCCCTTCGCCTATGTCGTTTTTACTTTTTGCTCCGGGCTTTTCTTTATATTAATTATTTTCTGAAACATAACGTCCAACAAGGTCATATACAGTAGGTGTGATGATCAGGTATGCTAAAGTCTATAGGTTTGTTCTTGTTCCAGATCTAGCAGGGTGATGGAGGTTCCATGTGGCAGCTTCTGGGTCCACTTAAAGCAACACCCTGTCAATCAAATGTAGTAAATATTTGTCAGCCTCCTGAATAGAACAATAGGGGCAGGATGGAGGTGTATTGGTGGAAACTAACTGTACTAACTGGTCCCCTTTAGTCTGGATTTCACCCTCAACACTCCAATGCTAATGTTGCGGCCGTTTCCATTATATGTGTGGGCATCTGAAGCCCAGTTCCTGTTTCTTCCTTGTTTTCGGGGAGAGGTGCATGCTGGGTAACCAGCATGCAACTCTCGATCTCGTGCATGCGCAGTAGAACAGCGCTCGTAGCGCCGCTGGTTTGTTTTGTTTTCATGACAACAGGCGGCGACGTAGGAACATCCCGCCCCGTTGTTATGACAACACAGATAACAGATCTCGCGCATGCGCAATAGAACGGGTTTTCGGCAAAGTAAAGCGCACAGACTCCTGGGAAATGAGTGTCATTTCCCAGGAGGCAATGCGGTCTTAGGACAGGAAGTGGAACCACCGCGGACTAGGAACAAGGCAGAGTTCGATTTCTGCCTAGCAACAGCCAGATAGAAATTAGTAAAAATTATTTTTTCAAAATGTATTTATTTTTTTAATTAAATGCAAGCTGTTAATAGAAAGTTCATTTTTAGGGTGGAACTCCACTTTAAACTCACAAATGACCTACTAACGGCTAAAACCAACAGACACTATTCTGTACTACTTCTCCTGGACCTCTCTGCTGTCTTTGACACAGTGGACCACCCCAACCTCCTCAAAAAACTCCACTCCTTTGGTCTCCGTGACTGTACTCTTTGCTGGTTCTCATCCTACCTATTCCACCGCTCCTTCAGTGTCACTTACAACTATACTTCCTCCTCTCCTCTTCCTTTCTCCATCGGGGTCCCCCAAGCTTCTGTTCTTGGAACTCTCCTTTTTTCAATCTACACCACCTCCCTGGGTCAGTTGATTGCCTCCCAAGGCTTTCAATATCATCTCTATGCTGAGGACACCCAAATCTATCTCTCCACCCCCCAGCTCTCTCCATCTGTCTCCTCACGCATCACCAACTTACTAACAGACATATCAGCCTGGATGTCACATCACTTCCTCAAAGTCAACCTATCCAAAACCGAGCTCATGATATTTCCTCCCCCAAACGCCACTTCCCCTGATTTCACTGTCAAAATCAATGGCTCAACTATCAACCTGTCCCCCCACGCCAAGGTCCTAGGTGTAATCCTGGACTCTGAACTTTCCTTTTGGCCCCACATCCAACCGCTATCCAAAGCTTACCGCCTCAACCTCCGCAACATCTCCAAGATACGCCCCTTCCTAACCAATTTTACCACAAAGCTTCTAATCAACTCCCTGGTCATCTCTTGCTTCGACTACTGCAACTCCCTCCTCATTGGCTTAAAGCTAAATAGGCTATTCCTCCTTCAGTCCATCATGAACGCTGCTGCCAGCGTCATTCACCTTACAAACCACATGGTGTCTGCTACACCCCTCTGCCAATCCCTCCATTGGCTGCCACTCAACCAACAAACTCAATTTAAGATACTAACAATAACTTACAAAGCCATCCACAACTTGGCCCCCTGCTATATCACTAACCTGGTCTGAAAATACCAACCAAATTGTTCTCTTCACTCCTCCCAAGACCTCCTGATCTCTATCTCCCTTGTCACCTCATCCCATGCTCGCCTCCAGGACTTCTCCAGAGCCTCTCCCATCCCCAATCTGTCTGACTTTCTCCTACTTTGTCCACTTTCAGACGATCCCTGAAAACTCATCTTTTCAGAGAAGCCTATCTGGCCCCCACCTAACAACTGTACATTTATTTTCTCCATCAGCACAAGTTGTAAAGCGCTGCATAAACTGTTGGCGCTATATAAACCCTGTATAATAATAATAATACATGACGTTATGAAGGAACGCAGGGAAGCCAAGATCAGAATGAGTATAGTGGAGAAGAGCAGAGGATGCCAGTGATCAGATTATCCTTGTAAAGGTGTATCCTGGGCCCTCAATGGAGAATTGACCCTGTTATGGGCAGGACTAGAAATACCCTGCCACTGGACCCCAAATTATTTTTAATAAGGTGGCAGTTTTAAGGGAAGAAGCTGACCAGGAGCACTGCAAAAATGCTGAATTTGTAATTTTGTGTTAATTTAAATATAAATCATCACATGCCTGACGAAGGTCCCTGCGTGGCTTCGAAACGTTGCACTATCCCTTGTGATGTGATCTTCTTCATTAAAAACTTTTGGACGGAAGTTGTCGATCCATGGTGTGCTGGCGAATATGTACGCTTGTTTGATGTTTCCAGAACCCAACTGGTAATTGTTGCAGCACCCACCATTTTATGAGCCATTTTTGACAGGAACGTGTGCGATAGAAATATTGATCAGCCTGTTATGGGCAGGAATGGGAATACCCTGCCACTGGACACCAAATTATTTTTAATAGGGTGGCAGTTTTAAGGGAAGAAGGTGACCAGGAGCACTGCAAAAATGCTGAATTTGTAATTTTATGTTAATTTTCAATACGTTTGTTTCATGTGTCTACTACTCTTTCCATAACCATCCTTTTTTTCTGTTTTCTTAGCTCTCTTCAACGTTATCCCTGTGGGTCTTCGGGTGGTGGCCATCCAGAGCTCGGCCTGTGGCATGTACATCGCCATGAATTCTGAGGGTTGCCTCTATGGATCGGTGAGCATCTTCTGAGTGTGAAGCCTGTGATGAATTTCCACATCCTTCATATTCTAATGGGAACCAAGATCTCAGGGCCTTCAAGGTTTCTTGAGATACTGCTTAGGGTCTCCCAAGATGCTTGTGAGTAGAGTGCATCATGGTGTGACGGCAGCAGAAACCACACAGAGGCTGAGTTACATGAACTGTATATTGAAGAAAGTTCCAACCAGGTACAACTAGGACCGGCGGGAGAGCACAGCCGTCCAGAGCCACTTACGGAACATGTAGCAGCGGTTCTTTGGCTTGAAATGATGCTGATGGCTTCTGCAATGAGGACCGGGAATGAGGCCTGGCCAGATCGAACCCAATTGAGAGGCTTCCTACAGTGGAGAATAACGTGGTCCTTGCACTGTCCCTACTCCTCCGGAACCACTCCCCAATGCTATATGCTGTCCCTAACAAACAGGGGACCAGTCCCTACACTAACCACTTACAGAATTCATGATAAATCAGGGAGCTAGCATCTTAAATAAGCACCCAAGAGGGCCATGAAGGTCACGCAGGGCATCAGCATCCAATGGGACAGCTGCTTTCCTGATGACTACAGGAAGTCATAGAGGAACTACGTTCCACACAACTTTCTTCCCCTTCTGTATTTCCGCTCAAACCTAGCATCACCTACAGAGGGGAGTCCATACTGCACCTGCCTACAGGCTGTTATTAATGAGCAATGCCTTAAATTGTCTTCTGCAATCTAACAGCAATATCCTAAACCGTAGACTCTGAAGCTCCAGGATGCCAGAGTCAATCAATCTCTTGGACAGAAAATTAAGCAGGCACCATGGGTCTGGGGTACAAAGGGTCTGATTCAAGCAGCTACTTTCTTTTTGTGCTTAGCGCCAGGGCCAGTGCTACCACTAGGCAAACTAGGCAGCCGCCTAGGGCGCCCTGCTGCCTAGGGTGCCCAGCCACTGGGGTTCCTACTCTGTCTACAGCAATAAACTAAGTCTCAGCATCAGCAGGCAGCCGCCGCTCCATTCGTACATTGTGTCAGAGGCACAGCGGTGGGGAAGGACTATGTCTGTGTCCCGACTCCCGAATAAATGGAAGCAAGAAAACATTAATTTGATGGGCACTGGTGAAGCTACATTTGATGGGCGCTGGTGAGGGTGCATTTAATGGGCGCTGGTGAGGCTGCATTGATGGTAACTGGTAGGCTGCATTGATGGGCACTGGTGAGGCTGCATTTGATGGGGGCTGGTGGGAGCTGGTGATGCTGCATTGATGGGCACTGATGAGGCTGCATTGATGGGCACTGGTGAGGCTGTGTTTGATGGGCGCTGGTGAGGCTGAATTGATGGGCATTAGTGAGGCTGCATTTGATGGGCGCTGGTGAGGTTGCATTGATGGGCGCTGGTAGGCTGCATTGATGGGCACTAGTAAGGTTGCATTTGATGGGCGCTGGTGAGGTTGCATTGATGGGTGCTGGTGAGGCTGCATTGATGGGTGCTGGTGAGGCTGCATTGATGGGCGCTGGTGAGGCTGCATTGATGGGCGCTGGTGAGGCTGCATTTGATGACCGCTGGTGGGGCTGCATTTGATGGTCGCTGGTGGGCTGCATTTGATTGGCGCTTCATTAAAAAGGTGGGGTTTACATGGGCAGGGAAAGGGGGTGGAGTCAGGGGTGGAGCCAAGGGGGGCGAAATGAGGTATTGGGTACTGCAAAGAAAGGCAGAACTTCTTCAGTAGGACCCATCAAACATGTATCCTACAATTTGCTCAAACCATTCTATTTTCCCATAATGAATGCTATGAGCCACAAGAGAGCCTGCCTCATTTCCTACTGTTCTACATGGCATTAATATCTCCGATTTCTATAGTGGAGACTCCAGTAGTGAGCGCTCCCAATCAGAATATTCAGTTCTTCCCAACTTCTTTAGCCATTACAAGCTTAATAATAGTTTCACCCTTCCCCAGTGGAGTACCACAGGATGGCCTTCTAGAAGAGGCAAAGACACAAACTACTGTGTGGAGATATCACCATTGTGGAAGGGGCAAAGACACAAGCTACTGCAGGGAAATCTCTCCATTGTGGGAGGGGCAGAGACACAAACTACTGCAGGGAAATCTCACCATTGTGGGAGGGGCAGAGACACAAACTACTGTGTGGAGATATCACCATTGTGGAAGGGGCAAAGACACAAGCTACTGCAGGGAAATCTCTCCATTGTGGGAGGGGCAGAGACACAAACTACTGCAGGGAAATCTCACCATTGTGGGAGGGGCAGAGACACAAACTACTGTGTGGAGATATCACCATTGTGGGAGGGGCAAAGACACAAGCTACTGCAGGGAAATCTCTCCATTGTGGGAGGGGCAGAGACACAAACTACTGCAGGGAAATCTCTCCATTGTGGGAGGTGCAGAGACACAAACTACTGCAGGGAAATCTCACCATTGTGGGAGGGGCAGAGACATAAAAAACCACTGCAGAGAAATCTCACCATTGTGGGAGGGGCAGAGACATAAAAAACTACTGCAGGGTGATCTCACTATTGTGGAAGAGGCAGAGACAAAAAACTACTGGAGGAAACTCTCCCCATTGTGGGAGGGGCAGAGACGCACACTACTGGAGGGAAATCTCATCATTGTGGGAGGGGCAGAGACACAAACTACTGCACGGAAATCTCACCATTGTGGGAGCGGCAGAGACATAAAAATCTCACCATTGTGGGAGGGGCAGAGAAACAAACTACTGCAGGGAAATCTCACCATTGTGGGAGGGGCAGAGACACACACTACTGGAGGGAAATCCCACCATTGTGGGAGGGGCAGAGACACAAACTACTGGAGGGAAATTTCACCATTGTGGGAGGGGCAGAGACAAACTACTGGAGGGAAATCTCACCATTGTGGGAGGGGCAGAGACACACACTACTGGAGGGAAATCTCATGATTGAGGGAGGGGCAGAGACACAAACTACTGCAGGAAATATCACCATCATGGGAGGGGCAGAGACACAAATTAAAAATAACATAACATAAACATAACAATTTTTTTTTTAATGACTTGAAGTTTAGTTTTAATGTAAAACATATAATACTGATGTAGAATGCTTACTCTCTGGAAATACACAAACTATCTCCTAACATCTGACCACAAATGATCTTTCCTTCTCCCTCATTTTTTCCTGCAGCTTCATTTTACAGCCGAGTGTCGCTTCAAAGAGAGTGTCTTCGACAATTACTTTGTCACCTACTCATCCACGCTTTACCGCCAGCGCAGCTCTGGTCGCGGATGGTACTTGGGCCTGAGAAAAGATGGACGAGCCATGGAGGGCAACCGGGTGAAGCGGCACAGACCTGCTGCCCACTTCCTGCCCAAACTCAGTGAGGGTAAGAAATGTATGCTATACGGGGGGATGGAGAAGTGGTTTAGATGGAAGTTCTGCTCATAGCTTTTTCTTGTAACTTTCTCTTTTCCCTTCTATCTCTGTGTCTATTGTTCTGCTCTTTCTTCTCCGCTTTTCTTTCTTCCAATACCCTTTCCTTTCTTTTTACTTTCTCTTTATACTCCTTCCCTTCCCTTACTTTATCTTTATATCCCTTATTTTCTCTTACTTTCTCTTTATATTCCTTCCCTTACTTTTCCTTTGTATTCCTTCCCTCCCCTTCCCTTATTCCCCTTCTCTTTATATTCCTCCCCTTCCCTTACTCCCCTTCAATTTGTATTCCTCTACTTCCCTTACTTCCTTTCTCTATATATTCTTCCCTTACCTACTTCCCTTTACCTCTCTTTATCTTTCTTCCCCTACCTTTTCCATTATATTTATACCTCTCTCATACTTTCTTCCTCTTTGTTTTCCTTCCCTTCTCTTTTTATCCCCCCCCCCCCCACCCACTTTACTTACTTTCCTTTTATTTTCTTCCCTTATTTTGTCTTTATGTTCCTCCTCCCCTTCCCTTATTTCCTTTTTCTTTAATTTTTCCCCTTCCCTTGCATCCTTTTTCATATTCCTCCCCTTCTTTTAACTTCCCTTTTCTTTAAATCCCTCTCCTTCCCTTACTTCCCTTTCCAATTTTTCCCTTTCCCTTATTTCCTTTTTTAAATATTCTTCCCTTCCCTTACTTTTTATTTTCCCTCCCTTACTTTTCTTTTATATTCACCCCCTCTTTTACTTTCTTCCTCTCTTTTCATTCCCTTCCTTGCTTCTATTCTCTTTATATTCCTCCCCTCCCTTACTTCCTATTTCTTTCTATTCCCCTTACTAACTTTCTCTTTATTTCTTATTATATTCTTAACCTTCCCTTATTTTTCCGGGGCTCTTTATATTCCTTCCCTTGCCTTACGTTCTTTCTTTTCTCTTTATTTTATCATCTTTTGTTTCTTCCTCTCTCTTTATATTCATTCTTTTCCTTATTTAATTTTTTATCCTTTCCCTCCTGCTATTTCACTTCCTTCCCTTTCCCTTGTTTCTTTTTATTTCTTTACTTACTTTCTCCTTATTTACTTCCCTTATTTTTTCTTTATGTTCCTTCTCCCCACTCCCTTCCCTTATTTCCTTTTGCTTTAATTTTTCCCATCCCGTTTTTTCCCTTCCCCTTTTTTCCTTCCTCTTTTCCCCTTCCCCTTTGTTGCCTTCTTCTTTCCCTTTTCCCTTCTTTCCCTTCCTCTTTTTTCCCCATCCCCTTCTCTCCTTTTCCCCCCTTTCTCCTTTTTCTCGTCTTCCTATTTCCCTTCCTCCTCTTTCCCTTCCTCCTCTTTCCCTTCCTCCTCTTTCCCTTCCTATTCATTTCCTTCCTCTTCTTTCCATTCCTCTTCTTTCCCTTCCTCTTCTTTCCCTTCCTCTTCTTTCCCTTACACTTCTTTCCTCTACTTTCCCTTCCTCTTCTTTCCCTTTCTCCCCTTCCTCTTCTTTCCCTTTCTCCCCTTCCTCTTCTTTCCCTTTCACCCCTTCCTCTTTCCCCTCCTCTTCTTTTCCTTCCCTTTATTTCCCTTACCCTTCTTTCCTTTCCTCCTCTTTCCCTTCTTTCCCCTCCTCTTCTTTCCTTTCCCCTTTCTCCTCTTTCTCTTCCTCTTCTTTCCCTTCCTCTTTTTTCCCTTCCTCTTTTTTCCCTTTCCCTTCTTTCCCTTACTCTTCTTTCCCTTCCTCTTTCCCCCTTCCCCTTTGTTGCCTTCTTCTTTCCCTTCCTCTTCTTTCCCTTTCCCCTTCCCCTTCTTTCTTTTCCTCTTTTTTCTCTTCCCCTTCTTTCACTTACTGCTCTTACCTTTTCTCTTCTTTCCCTTCCCTTTCTTTCCCTTCCTCCGCTTTCCCTTCCGTTTCTTTCCCTTCCCCTTCTTTCCCTTCCCTTTCTTTCCCTTGCCTTTCTTTCCCTTCCTCTTTGTTCCTTCCCCTTTTTTCCCCTTCCTCCTCTTTCCCTTCCTCTTTCCCTTCCTCTTCTTTCCCTTCCTCTTCTTTCCCTTCCCCTTCCTCTTCTTTACCTTTCCCTTCTTTCCCTTCCCATTCTTTCCCTTACTGCTCTTACCCTTCCTCTTTTTTTTCCTTGCCCCTTCTTTCCCTCCCCTTATTTCCCTTCCTCTACTTTCCCTTCCTCTTCTTTCCCTGCCTCCCCTTCCTCTTCTTTCCCTTTCTCCCCTTCCTCTTCTTTCCCTTCCACTTCTTTTCCTTCCTCTTCTTTCCCTTCCATTTATTTCCCTTCCCCTTCTTTCCCTTCCTCCTCTATCCCTTTCCCTTATTTCCCTTCCCATTCTTGCCCTTTCCCTTTTTTCCCTTCCTCTTCTTTCCATTGCTCCTCTTTCCCTTTCCTTTCCTCTTCTTTCCCTTCCCATTCTTATTCTTTCCCTTTCCCTTTTTTCCCCTTCCTCTTTTTCCCTTCCTCTTCTTTCCCTTGCCCTTCTTTCCCTTGCCCTTCCTCCCCTTGCCCTTCTTCCCCTTTCTCTTCTTTCCCTTTCTCTTCTTTTCCTCACCCCTCTTTCCCTTCCTCTTCTTTCCCTTCACCTTCTTTCACTTCCTCTTTTCCCCCCTTCCCCTTTGTTGCCTTCTTCTTTCCCTTCCTCTTCTTTCCCTTCCTCTTCTTTCCCTTCCTCTTCTTTCCCTTCCTCTTCCTCTTCTTTACCTTTCCCTTCTTTCCCTTCCCATTCTTTCCCTTACTGCTCTTACCCTTCCTCTTTTTTTTCCTTGCCCCTTCTTTCCCTCCCCTTATTTCCCTTCCTCTACTTTCCCTTCCTCTTCTTTCCCTGCCTCCCCTTCCTCTTCTTTCCCTTTCTCCCCTTCCTCTTCTTTCCCTTCCACTTCTTTTCCTTCCTCTTCTTTCCCTTCCATTTATTTCCCTTCCCCTTCTTTCCCTTCCTCCTCTATCCCTTTCCCTTATTTCCCTTCCCATTCTTGCCCTTTCCCTTTTTTCCCTTCCTCTTCTTTCCATTGCTCCTCTTTCCCTTTCCTTTCCTCTTCTTTCCCTTCCCATTCTTATTCTTTCCCTTTCCCTTTTTTCCCCTTCCTCTTTTTCCCTTCCTCTTCTTTCCCTCGCCCTTCTTTCCCTTGCCCTTCCTCCCCTTGCCCTTCTTCCCCTTTCTCTTCTTTCCCTTTCTCTTCTTTTCCTCACCCCTCTTTCCCTTCCTCTTCTTTCCCTTCACCTTCTTTCACTTCCTCTTTTCCCCCCTTCCCCTTTGTTGCCTTCTTCTTTCCCTTCCTCTTCTTTCCCTTCCTCTTCTTTCCCTTCCTCTTCTTTCCCTTCCTCTTCTTTCCCTTCCTCTTCTTCCCCTTCCTCTTCTTTCCCTTACTCCTCTTTCGGATTCTCTCTCTGATCTCCTCGTCTTTCAGTCGCTCTCTATAAAGAGCCATCTCTTCATGATGTCATCACAATGTCGCCAAAGAGACGTCTGAGCGCGAAGCCCAGCATGCGGGTAAGGGGTGCGCGATGAAGGACAAGGAACCGGACAGAACTAATAGGAATATTCCGGGACTAACAGCAATATAAATATGGGATGGGGCCGGGGGAGGGGCTCATTTATCTCTATAATATAACTATGAATACTTCTGGGAATTTATACAAAACAAACTTTAATATCAGGAAGGGGAAACATGCTGCATCTTCAACTGCAATAATATGCTAATACCTCCCAGACTGGTACAAAGAGCTGACACTTTATTCCTTCCTGGTTGGTACACAAAGCTGACACTTCATACTACCTAGGATAGTACACAGAGCTGACACTTCATACCTCCCAGGCTGGTACACAGAGCTGACACTTCATTCCTTAAGGCTGGTACACAGAGCTGAAACTTCATACCTCCCAGGCTGGTACACAGAGCTGACACTTCATACCTCCCAGGCTGGTACACAGAGCTGACACTTCATTCCTCCAGACTGGTACACAGAGCTGACACTTCATATCCCCAGACTGGTACACAGAGCTGACACTTCATTCCTTAAGGCTGGTACACAGAACTGACACTTCATACCTCTCGGCTGGTACACAGAGCTGACACTTCATACCTCCAGACTGGTACACAGAGCTGACACTTCATATCCCCAGACTGGTACACAGAGCTGACACTTCATACCTCCAGACTGGTACACAGAGATGACACTTCATACCTCTCGGCTGGTACACAGAGCTGACACTTCATTCCTCCAGACTGGTACACAGAGCTGACACTTCATACCTCCAGACTGGTACACAGAGCTGACACTTCATACAGTATCTCCCAGACTGGTACACAGAGCTGACACTTCATATCTCCCAGACTGGTACACAGAGCTGACACTTCATACCTCCCAGACTGGTACACAGAGCTGACACTTCATTCCTCCAGACTGGTACACAGAGCTGACACTTCATACCTCCCAGGCTGGTACACAGAGCTGACACTTCATATCTCCCAGACTGGTACACAGAGCTGACACTTCATTCCTCCAGACTGGTACACAGAGCTGACACTTCATATCTCCCAGACTGGTACACAGAGCTGACACTTCATATCTCCCAGACTGGTACACAGAGCTGACACTTCATATCTCCCAGACTGGTACACAGAGCTGACACTTTATATCTCCAGACTGGTACACAGAGCTGACACTTCATTCCTCCAGACTGGTACACAGAGCTGACACTTTATACCTCCAGACTGGTACACAGAGCTGACACTTCATTCCTCCAGACTGGTACACAGAGCTGACACTTCATATCTCCCAGACTGGTACACAGAGCTGACACTTCATTCCCCCAGACTGGTACACAGAGCTGACACTTCATACCTCCCAGGCTGGTACACAGAGCTGACACTTCATACCTCCCAGGCTGGTACACAGAGCTGACACTTTATACCTCCAGACTGGTACACAGAGCTGACACTTCATTCCTCCAGACTGGTACACAGAGCTGACACTTTATACCTCCAGACTGGTACACAGAGCTGACACTTCATTCCTCCAGACTGGTACACAGAGCTGACACTTCATATCTCCCAGACTGGTACACAGAGCTGACACTTCATTCCCCCAGACTGGTACACAGAGCTGACACTTCATACCTCCCAGGCTGGTACACAGAGCTGACACTTCATACCTCCCAGGCTGGTACACAGAGCTGACACTTTATACCTCCAGACTGGTACACAGAGCTGACACTTCATTCCCCCAGACTGGTACACAGAGCTGACACTTCATTCCTCCAGACTGGTACACAGAGCTGACACATCATACCTCCTAGGCTGGTACACAGAGCTGACACTTCATACCTCCCAGGCTGGTACACAGAGCTGACACTTTATACCTCCCAGACTGGTACACAGAGCTGACACTTCATATCTCCCAGACTGGTACACAGAGCTGACACTTCATACCTCCCAGGCTGGTACACAGAGCTGACACTTCATACCTCCAGACTGGTACACAGAGCTGACACTTAATACCTCCCAGGCTGGTACACAGAGCTGACACTTAATACCTCCCAGGCTGGTACACAGAGCTGACACTTCATATCTCCCGGACTGGTACACAGAGCTGACACTTCATACCTCCCAGGCTGGTACACAGAGCTGACACTTCATATCTCCCAGACTGGTACACAGAGCTGACACTTCATATCTCCCAGACTGGTACACAGAGCTGACACTTCATACCTCCAGACTGGTACACAGAGCTGACACTTTATACCTCCCAGGCTGGTACACAGAGCTGACACTTCATATCTCCCGGACTGGTACACAGAGCTGACACTTCATACCTCACGGACTGGAGAACTCTGCATCTCAGGAAGCCTCAAACTCTGTCTTGCTGCATTCGCCATTTGTCGGCTATAATGTATATCTGCATCTCCTCCGCATATACCGGTGCTGAGCGGCTTGTATACTAATCTGCTGTGTATGTCTATGTGTATATCTGCTATGTTATCCTATGAATGAGAACATATATAATATATTCTGTATATCACCATGCATCCAGTTTAATAAATGCAAATTAATCCGCCAATTTTATTAAACTTGTATCAGTGTTATTTTCTTCACAATATAGAGAGAGATCTGGTGATGGTGAAAAGTCATTCTTCTGTTCAGCCAGTCTCGTGATTCACATATCTCTGCTACAGAAGCCTGAGGGTGACCACAATATTCATAGGCTGCATCTCCCATTCCACCTCTCCATTCTGCTCATATGACTCCTGTATATGAAGTCCTATAGGTCATCTTCTTTCTGAAAGCACCCTAAACACCCCCCTCTTCACCACTCAATGCCTAAATCACCCTTACCTCCTGACTAGGGATGAGCTCGGTGTTCGAGTCGAACATAGGTTCGACTCGAACATCGGCTGTTTGCGCGTTCGGCGAACAACGAACGATTTGGGCCGTTCGCGCCAAATTCGAGTGACGCGAACGGCCCACAATACACTGCGCCATCGCAGTGTAATCCCGGTGCTGTGATTGGCCAAGCATGCACTGTGACCCTGCATGCTTGGCCAATCACAGCGCCGGCAGTGAGGAGAGCAATGATTGGCCACAGGCAGGATCCCTGTGGCCAATTATAGCTGTGGGGGTTTAGTACAACCCCCACACTATAAAAGGCCGCCAGCACGGCGGCCTTGTGTATTGTGTTCGGGAGCAGGGAAAGTGAAGGATAGGCAGGGACAGTGTCAAATCTTGTCAAATCTATTCTTTGCTAAACCTTGTGTGCAGGGAGAGAGAAGGATAGGCAGGGAGAGTGTCAGTGTCATATACTTTGATAAACCTTGTGTGCAGGGAGAGAGAATGATAGGCAGGGGACAGTGTCAGTGTCATTGTTGCTAAGCCTCCTGACCATATTACACCTTAACTTAGCCTGTATTGCTGCTTTTTCCTGGTGTGTTACACAAACAGGATTTTGCGGCACTTACAGCGGGCGGAGTGTGCCTCCTGACCATATTACACCTTAACTTAGCCTGTATTGCTGTTTTTTCCTGGTGTGTTACACCAACAGGATTTTGCGGCACTTACAGCGGGCGGAGTGTGCCTCCTGACCATATTACACCTTAACTTAGCCTGTATTGCTGCTTTTTCCTGGTGTGTTACACAAACAGGATTTTGCGGCACTTACAGCGGGCGGAGTGTGCCTCCTGACCATATTACACCTGAACTTAGCCTGTATTGCTGCTTTTCCCATTTCCCTGCAGGCCATTAGAATGTCTGGAAGGCAAACAAGGAGAGGCAGACAGTCAGGAGCCAAAAAAAGAGGGCAAGCAGGCTCTGTGTCTAGAGACAACAGTGCTGGTCGTGGACGCGGTGCATCGCCATCAGCACGTGGCCATGGAACACGCTTGTCCTTCTTTTCGGCAGCTGGACGTGTTGAGCCACATCATGCCGAAGACTTGGTAGAGTGGATGACCAAGCCCTCCTCATCCTCCTCATCCTCTCTCACCCAGGCTCAGGGTACTGGCAAAGCAGCTGCCAAAGCGTCCTCTTCCCTGGTATCAATGTCATCATCAGTCACTCCTTCCCTAGACCAACCATGTCCTCCTGAGGAGTCCCCCGAACTGTTTGAGCACAGTGTTGGGTACATGCTCCAGGAGGATGCCCATCGTTTCGAAGGGTCTGATGATGATACCCAGCTAGAGGAAGGCAGTAGCGTGAGAGCAGAGAGAGGGGATGCTCAAGAAGGACACCAATCTGGCAGTCATGTTCCAGCAGCTGCAGCATACTGCCAGATTGGCTCCAGTGATGAGGAGGGAGGGGATGATGAGGTCACTGACTCCACGTGGGTGCCTAATAGGAGAGAGGAGGAGGAGGAGGATGAGGAGGAGGCACATCTCCAACGAGGAAGGATGCCCTCGGGGGGCCAGCTTAAGGGCAGCACACCGACGGAATCACACCGCAGAGCTCCGCCTGTGCAGGGCGCTGCCTCGGCCCGTTATTCAAAAAGTTCTTTGGTGTGGGCCTTTTTTGAGTCGAGTGCATCAGATCGCACAGCTGCTGTTTGCAACATATGTCTCAAGCGTATATCGCGTGGCCAAAACATCACCCGCTTGGGCACCACATGCTTGACCAGACATATGTTGACCTGCCATGCAGCTCGTTGGCAAGCCTACCTTAAAGACCCACACCAAAGAACAAAGCTGACCTCTTCTTGCACCGCATCAGCTGGGATCTCCAACCCCACTATACCTTCAGTCCTCTCTGAAACCTGCTCTGAGAGGAATGAAGGTGTAGAATTAGGTGTGTCACAGCCAAGTACTTGCGGGCACTCTGCTAGCAGTACACCAACGTCCGATTCTAGCAGGCAAATTTCCCTGCCCCAGCTGCTGGACCGTCGAAAGAAGTTCACTCCCAGCCATCCACATGCCCAGCGGTTGAATGCTAGCTTGGCTAAATTGCTAGCGCTTCAACTGCTGCCTTTTCAGTTGGTAGACTCGGCCCCCTTCCGTGAGTTTGTGCAATGTGCGGTTCCTCAGTGGCAGGTTCCCAAACGCCACTTTTTCTCACGGAAGGCGATTCCGGCTCTCTACCGGCATGTGGAAGGCAATGTCTTGGCCTCGCTGGACAGGGCGGTCAGCGGTAAGGTGCATATTACCGCTGACTCATGGTCCAGCAGGCATGGACAGGGACGTTACCTTTCTTCCACGGCCCATCGGGTCACTCTTTTGGCAGCTGGGAAGGATGCAGGACAAGGTGCAGTAGTGTTGGAGGTTGTTCCACCGCCACGCCTCCAAAATGCTACTACTGGTTGTGACACACCTCTGTCCTCCACCCCCTCCTCTTCTTCTTCCTCCATGGCCTCTTCCTGTGCTTTGTCCTCGGAACCAGCGGTGCTCCGTAGGCGTTCAAGGGGCTACGCAAGTACGCAGGCAAAAAGATGCCATGCCGTGCTTGCGCTGGTGTGTTTGGGGGACAAGAGCCACACTGGGGCAGAGGTTCTATCTGCTCTGCAGGGGCAGGCCGAGAGGTGGTTGACGCCACGCCAGCTTAAGCCAGGAATGGTAGTTTGCGACAATGGCACCAACCTCCTCTCCGCTCTCCGACAGGGACAACTGACCCATGTGCCCTGTGTGGCTCACGTCCTTAACCTGGTGGTGCAGCGGTTCTTGGGCAGGTACCCGGGCTTACAGGATGTCCTGAGGCAGGCCAGGAAAGTCTGTGTGCATTTCCGCAGATCTTATAATGCCAGTGCTCGCCTGGCTGAGCTGCAAAAGGAGTTGAACCTGCCCAAGAACAGCCTTATATGTGACATGCCCACCAGGTGGAACTCAACGTTGGCCATGCTGCAGCGGCTGCACACGCAGCAGAGGGCCATCAATGAGTACCTGTGCGACTACGGCACCAGGACAGGGTCAGGGGAGCTCAGGTTTTTTTCACCACGCCAGTGGGGCATGATCAGGGATGCATGCACTGTCCTAGCACCATTTGAGGAGGCCACGAGGATGGTGAGCAGTGACAGTGCATGCATCAGTGACACTGTACCTCTTGTCCACCTGTTGGAACATACGCTGCGTGGAATAATGGACAGGGCACTTGAGGCAGAACAGAGGCAGGAAGAGGAGGACTTCCTTGCCTCTCAAGGCCCCCTTTACCCAGACAGTGTTCCTTCTGTCCCAACCATCGCACAGGAAGAAGAAGAGGAGGAGGAGGAGGAGGATTGTGTCAGCATGGAGGTGGAGCCTGGCACTCAGCATCATCAGCAGCAGTCTTTTAGGGATGATTTACAGTCCCAAGAAACCAGTGGACTTGTACGTGGCTGGAAGGAGGTGGCTGCGGATCATGTCGTCCTTAGTGACCCAGAGGACTCCGGACTGAATGCCTCAGCTAACCTACGCTGCATGGCCTCCCTGATCCTGCAAAGCCTGCGGAAGGATCCTCGTATTCTTCGGATCAAGGAGAGGGACCATTACTCGCTGGCCACTCTCCTTGATCCACGGTACAAGGGTAAGGTTGCGGACCTTATCTTACCGTCGCAGAGGGAGCAGAGGATGAGACAACTCCGGGAGGCCTTGCAGAAAGGTCTGTGCAACGCGTTCCCAGAGACTGGGAGGTTACAAACTCCTGGTCCTGGACAACGAGTTGCTGAGGCTTCGGTCAGTCAAAGAAGGAGCGGTGGGGATGTTGGCCGTCTGACCGAAGCGTTCAGACAATTCTTTAGTCCGCAGCCCCAAGGTATGATCGGTTCCAGCAACCATCGCCAGCATCTGATATACATGGTGCAGGAATACCTAGGGGCAAGGTCAGACTTGGACACCTTCCCCACCGAAAATCCTCTGGCTTACTGGGTCTTGAGGATGGATCACTGGCCAGAGCTTGCACAGTATGCAATTGAGCTACTGGCCTGTCCTGCATCCAGCGTTCTTTCAGAACGCACATTCAGTGCTGCTGGAGGATTTGTCACGGATCATAGGGTGCGCCTGTCCACCGACTCTGTTGATCGACTGACCTTCATAAAGATGAACCAGTCTTGGATCACCACCAGCTACCAAACACCTGAAGCTGATATAACAGACTAATTTATTTTCAAATGTCACATCCCTTCAAGACTGATGCTGATGCTGAGAGACTGTCCTGTTATGTTGACTGACTAGCCTCCTCCTCCTCAATGATCCGATTGACGATGATAGCTTGGAAGAACATTTTTGTTTCTGGGTGCCGCCACCAGTGGCTAAGGCCCAATTTTTCAGCCCCTGTTTAACAGGGGTGTGTTATTACAATTTTTTATGCAATGCTTTGCAGCAGGGCTCATTCCTGCACTCCAACTAGAGTATCTGGGAGTGGTTGCAGTGTCGTGGCACCAGCACCAGTGGCTAAGGCCCAATTTTTTAGCCCCTGTTTAACAGGGGCGTGTAATTACAAATTTTGATGCAATACTTTGCAACAGGGCTCATTGCTGTGCTCCAAGTACAGTATCTGTGAGGGGTTGCAGTGTTGTGGCACCAGTGCCTAAGGCTCAATTTTTCTGCCCCTGTTTAACAGGGGCATGTAATTACAATTCTTGATCTAATAATTCACAGCAGGGCCCATTCCTGCGCCCACCAAGACTAACTGTGAGGCCTTACAGTGTTGTGTCAACACCACCACCACCACCACCAAAGGCCCAATTTTTCAGCCCCTGTTCAACAGGGGCATGCAATTACAATTCTTGATCTAATAATTCACAGCAGGGCCCATTCATGCGCCCACCAAGAGTAACTCTGAGGGCTCACAGTGTTGTGGCAACACCAACATGTAAGGGGCAAATTTCAGCTGAGCATATACGGCAGGCCCCTACTTTCAAACATCCAACTTACAAACGACTCCTCCTTGCAAACGGAAGGATACAACAGGAAGTGAGAGGAAATCTACCCCTAGGAAGGCAAATTCTCTCCTGTAAGAGTTAATATGGGAAAAAAAGTGTCTCCTCTCCACTGATTCTTTATCACCAATTCTTGTTTCAATAAAAAAAACAAATTTTCAAAAAACATTTGTCATTAGGACGGAAAGTGAGGTGAACTGTTCTGAACAGGTGCACACTGCACAGACAGCAAAACAAATGTTACAGGGGTGATAACCCTTCCCTATGTTTTCCAAAAAGCTTAAAAATATATTTTTTGGCTGGAGCTACACTTAAACAATGTACCTGTTCAAAATTACAAACAGATTCTACATAAGAACAAACCTACAGTCCCTGTCTTGTATGCACCGCCTGTATACGGCTGTTCAGAGTATATAGGGCCTTTTTTATTTTGTGTGCGGGGTTCCCCTTAATATCCATACAAGACCCAAAGGGGCTGGTAATGGGCTGGGGTAGGGGGGGGGGGGTGTGTGATGGGGTAGCTATGCCATTTTTCTTAAAGATTTTCATCCATATTACCGGGACCAGACATTACATTAAAGCCGCAAGCAGTTTTAAATGGCTTTTTTTCCTTTAGAAATGTAATTTTGTGCAGGGACAGTTCTAAACACGGGAAACACGTGGCACTTATCAGGCATACTTTAGACACCCCCCAGGTACAATATTTAAAGGAATATTTGACTTTTTTTTTTTCACTTTATGCATCATTAAAATGACTGCTCCAGAAAAACGGCCGTTTTTAAAACTTATTTTTGCATTGATACATGTCCCCTGGTGCACAACCCGGGTTCCCAAACCCTTTTTAGAACAATAACATGGATAATAGTCGTTATAATTAGCACTTTAGATTTCGAACGTTCGCATCCATTGTATTTAATAGGGTTCTACAGTTCGTGCGAACTTTCGGTCCGTTCGCGGGTTCTGGTGCGAACCGAACCCGGGGGTGTTCGGCTCATCACTACTCCTGACCTCAGTGCCTGAAACACCACCCCTTGAAGCTCCAAATCAAATCTCCTTCAGTCCCTGGTGTGTTCAATACCCAATACTCCTTAGACTCATCACCTAAGGATCCTGTCACTGGTCAGAACTCACCAATGTCCAATTCGTCCTCTTGTATTTGCTCCCTCACACCTCCAACCGCAGGAGGTAGGTCACAAAATTCAGTTGGCAAAAGGGGCGACACATGCAACATGCCACTGATGGGCTGTCTCCGGGTACAAGATAATTTTTTTGCCATGGCCACTAAAGTGTCAGAAACCCCCCGAAATAGCCCATTATAGTCTCTAAAATAAATGGGTATAAAAGTGGGTGCCTTTTTGCCTGTTGATCCTGCCTGTAGTTTCCCCAACAGTGATTGATAATCCAGATCCAACACCAGGGGACCTATGTTCAGAACATCATACGAGTGACATGAGAGCCTTTTATCCCACGTGTCCAGAATATGATACTAGGGACACAAGAGCCCTCCATCCCAAGTGTCCAGAACATCATACTAGGGACACGGGAGACCTCCATCCTAAGTGTCCTGAACATCATACTAGGGACATGTAAGACCTCCATCCCAAGTGTTCAGAACATCATACTAGAGACATAAGAGACCTCCAAGAACATCATACTAGGGACAAGAGCCCTCCACCCCAAGTGTTCAGAACATCATACTAGGGATACGGGAGACCTCCATCCTAAGTGTCCTGAACATCATACTAGGGACATGTAAGACCTCCATCCCAAGCGTCCAGAACATCATACTAGGGATACGGGAGACCTCCATCCTAAGTGTCCTGAACATCATACTAGGGACATGTAAGACCTCCACCCCAAGTGTTCAGAACTTCATACTAGGGATACGGGAGACCTCCATCCTAAGTGTCCTGAACATCATACTAGGGACATGTAAGACCTCCATCCCAAGTGTCCAGAACATCATACTAGGGGGGACACGGGAGACCTCCATCCTAAGTGTCCTGAACATCATACTAGGGACATGTAAGACCTCCATCCTAAGTGTCCAGAACATCATTCTAGGGACATAGGAGCCCTCCATCCCAAGTGTCCTGAACATCATACTAGGGACACAAGAGCCCTCCATCCCAAGTGTCCAGAACATCATACTAGGGACACGTAAGACCTCCATCCCAAGTGTCCAGAACATTATACTAGAGACATAAGAGACCTCCAAGAACATCATACTAGGGACAAGAGCCCTCCACCCCAAGTGTTCAGAACATCATACTAGGGATATGGGAGACCTCCATCCCAAGTGTCCAGAACGTCATACTAGAGGGGACACGGGAGACCTCCATCCTAAGTGTCCTGAACATCATACTAGGGACACGTAAGACCTCCATCCCAAGTGTCCAGAACATCATTCTAGGGACATAGGAAACCTCCATCCCAAGGGTCCTTAACACCATACTAGGGACATAGGAGACCTCCATACCAAGTGTCTAGAACATCATACTAGAGACACAGTAGACCTCCATCCCAAGTGTCTTAAACACAATACTTGGGACATGGGAGACCTCTATCCCAAGCGTCTAGAACAACATACTAGGGTCATAGGAGACCTCCATCCCAAGTGTCTAGAATACCATACAACCGGTAGAAATATAGGAGTCCTCCACCCCAAGTTTCTAGAACATCATACTAGGGACATAGGAGACCTCCATCCCAAGGGTCCTTAACACCATACTAGGGACATAGGAGACCTCCATACCAAGTGTCTAGAACATTATACTAGAGACACAGGAGACCTCCACCCCAAGTGTCCTAAACACCATACTAGGGACACGGGAGACCACTATCCCAAGCGTCTAGAACATCATACTGGGGTCATAGGAGACCTCTATCCCAAGTGTCTAGAATACCATACTAGGAATATAGGAGTCCTCCATCCCAAATTTCTAGAACATCATACTAGGGACAAAGGAGACCTCCATCCCAAGTGTCTAGAACACCACACTAGGAACATAGGAAACCTCCATCCCAAGTCTCCTGAACATCATACTAGGGACATAGGAGACCTCCATCCCAAGTGTCCGGAACATCATACTAGAGACACAGGAGACCTCCAACCAAAGTTACCAGATCATCATATTATGCACATAGGAGAACGCCATCACAAGTGTCTGGATTGTCATACTAGGAACATAGTTTACCTCCATCCCAAGTGTCTGTAACATTATACTAGGAACATAGGTTACTTCCTCCTTAAGTGTTGGCTCACATGTTACAGCCTACAGCCCCAATCAGGGACCCCCCCCCCATGCCCACATAGTTTATAGGGTCTCATCTCCTGTGGTTGCAAACCTGGCCTCTAGAGAGTCATGCCAACCACCTGAAACGTAAATACAGTATATAAAACCTTGTGAGCCGCTATATTAATCTAATGGACCTGCCAGCACTAACCACACTTCCTAAACATGTGAAATGAACAAAAATAAATCAGAATAAGTGCAGCGCTAAATTTATTTAGCGTTGCACTTATTCTGATTTATTTTTATGCCAACCACCTGGATATATGATCAAGACACAATGCCTGACCCCACTTACCAGGGCACTGCTGTCTCTGACTAAGCTATACTACAAGGTTCCCCAGGTATAGGCCGCTCACTTTAGGAAGAGACTCACTCCAACGTAGTCTTTCTTTTTATTGAATGTGATTCATGGTTTTATGAAGGACACACATAGCTACGTTACACACATGAGAAGCTCTTCTTGGTTGGATAAAGTTCCATCCTCTTCCCACTCTGCAACAGTCTTTAGCAAATAGTCCTCCAGCTACCCTGGCCTGGCCCACTCAAGGGTAGGAGGAATTTTAGTGTTCTCCATAGGGAAAAATCTAGGTCTGGTGTACTGCATGATGTCTTCTGGTGAAGCCTTTGGATTACCAATAGGGTAAGGTGACCAGATTTTTCAAATGAAATCCAGAAACATTTTTTTTTTTACTAGTAATGGCGGCAATCAGCGACTCTCTGCCCGTCGCTGCTGCCGCCCGCCTCACACCCTGTCAAGTTTTACTCTCCGGGCCCCGGCTACAGAGGCGGCTCTAGGCTTTGCGAGGCCTTAGGCAAAACCTAGACATGAGGCCCCACTCACGCCCATGAGGGAGAAAGAAAGAAAAAAAGAAAGATCAAGGGAAAAGGAGAAAGAAAGAAAGAAAGAAATATGAAGGGGGAAAAAAAGAAGGATGAAGGGAGAAAGAGAGGGCCCCGTGAGTGCGAGGCCTAAGGCGACCGCCTAATTTGCCTAATTAGAGAGCCGCCTCTGCCAGAGGCGGCTCTAGGCTTTGCGAGGCCTTAGACAAAACCTAGACATGAGGCCCCACTCACGAACATGAGGGAGAACGAAAGAAAGAAAGAAAAAAAGAAAGATGAAGGGAAAAAGAGAAAGAAAGAAAGAAATATGAAGGGGAAAAAAAAAGAAAAGAAAGAAGGATGAAGGGAGAAAGAGAGGCCCCTGTGTGTGCGAGGCCTAAGGCGACCTTCTAATTTGCCTAATTAGAGAGCCGCCTCTGCCCGGCTACTACTGGGTGGGGAGCGGAGGAAGATCACTCCAACAGGGAAAGCAAGGAGATAAACAGGCAGGCGGCTGGCCGGGACTTAAGCCAAGGCAGAAGAACATGTGAGCGGAGCTGAATGGGCATGCGCCCAAAACTAAAGAAATATTCCCTCCGCTCCGACCAGCACATGATCATCAGAAAGGGGCACAGATAATGGAAACAAAAATACACCCCCCTAAGCTAGTAGGAGTGGCAGAGTGGGGGTGGGTAATTCAGATTTTTTTTTTTTTTTAATTCTGCACTGACTGTCTTTGAAATTGCCCCAGCACCTGTTCAAATCCAATCCGGGGACAAAACTGGGGACAGACTTGGTCCGGGGACAGTGTCCTCAATCCGGGGACTGTCCCCGGAAACCGGGGATGTCTGGTCACCCTACATTAGGGCCTAAATCAAAAACATCTGTCCTCTCTGCTCTCTTCTTTGAAGGCTTCCCACAAAATTTTGGAAGATGTCTATGGGAACTCGTAAAGTCAGGTACTGATGTTGAATGAGAAGACCTGTTCCAGTTCATTGCAAAAGTGTTCAGTAGGGTTGAAGTCAGAGCTCTGTGCAGGACATTCGAGTTCCTCCACACACACCTGGTCAAACTATATCTTTAAGGAGCTGGCTCCCCTCTTATGGGTTAGTTTCTTACAAAATGTTGGAGTGTGCTTGTGGGATTTGTGTCCAACCAGCCAAAAGAACATTTGTGAGATCAGGTACTGATTTTGGGTGAAAAGACCCAGCTCACCGTCAGCATTCCTATTCATTCTGAAGGTGTTCAGTAAGCTTGAGGTCAGGGTTCTGTGGAGGAAACTCGAGTTCCTCCACACCAAAATGGTCACATTATGTCTTTATGGAGTTGGCTTTGTACACGGGGGGGGGGGCACAGTCATGGTGGAACAGAAAAGGGTCTTCACCAAACTGTTACCACAAGGTTGGACGAGCACAATTGTCTAAAACATCTTTGTATGGCATAGTATTATCAGCACCTTTCACTGGATACACCTGTACTCCATCATTTCGTTTTGGAATGGGATGTCCATGACGCTCATACAGGTGTAATGGTTAGGTATCCACACATTTTTTGCCATATACTGTATATCTGTGCGGTTCCTGGAACATTATCAAGTAATATTGCTCTCAGTGAGGATTGGAGCTCACAATTGTTACCATAAGGGCAGTAATTCTACCCCAAAATTATGTAGTAGGTTTATTTTTATAGTTAAGAGCAGTCATTCTCAAACAGGGTTCCACAAGAGCTTGCTAGGGGGCTCCTTGAGCTGTGGCTGATTGATCTCCTATTTGATGTTGCCTGTATAGTTCTAGGCAGGGGCGGCCCGTCCATCACCGCCCCCCCATCCATGCGTCCGGCCCCTTTCAAGACACCGGCGCATGGATTCCAGTGCGTGGGGCTGTTTTTTTGAAGCACCAATTAGAGCAAGAGGCTCTAATAGGCTTTAAAAAAAGGATGGGCTCGGGTCGCAGAGCGTGCGCTCCGATCCCACCCAGGTGTGTTACAACAGCGAATTAATATTCACTGTTGTAACACTGATCCTCCTCCCAGCCAATCAGGAAGCCGGTTTTGACACCGGTCACCTGTCTGGCTGAAAGGACAGGTGATCCTATTGGATGCCTAGGAGGAGGAGGGGAGGAGCTGGAAGTTGCCATGGAGGAGAGGACACAAAGCCACTGCACCATGCTGCCTGCCACCTGCCGCCACTGATTGGGTAAGTGCTGCAGGGCCGCTGATAAGCCAGTACAACTGGCCCTGTTGTACCGGGCCCAGCCAGCAGGGGGGGGGGGGGCGGCAATCTGAACAGAGTTCAGAATAATAAAAAAAGCCTGTGACTGCACAGGGCTGACCGAGGGAGGAGGAGAGCGTCACCCCAGGAGCCTGGACATCGCCGCTGCTAAGATAAGACACTCCTAGGGCCTATGGATAAGAGAAGAGCGGACTTGTATTCCTGTCAGCACCCGAGCCTCTTTCCCCCCTCCTCGGGAAGGACAGAGCAAGCAGGACAACACACCTGAGATCTCCTCAAGGCAAGATAACAGATTGCATTCTTCTCCTGTGTGTCACCATTGTTCTGCCTCCTAAATGTGTGCTGTAAACTTGTCCTGTACCTCAGCAGGACAGGTCTGGTGAAAGTAAAATGCCTGAATATGCTGGGAAAATAATGGGACTTTTCAGGTACTACACACAGATGCATTTCACAAAATCATTCTTTTTAATATATGTGTATGTAGAATATTAACAGCAAAGAATGTGTATACATATTGTAGCGCCCCTCCCAATATTTGGGGTCGCTATGTACAAATTTAGGGGTAGTCTGAGCCAGTAGTTAGGCTCAGACCAAATACATTTTTCAATTATTTGCTTTTGCTCTGGGTGTGATGCTGCCTGGCAGTACAGTTCCATGTTGCCTGTAGGTGGCACTGTCACCGCTGGCTTAGGGTGAACCAGAGGGGGTATCACAGCACCATTGGGTGTCCTTTCTCGGCAGCCATACAGTGGGGGTGGTCAGCCCGCTGTGCATGCTGGGAGAGGGTACATAAGGGGCTGACGCCATTAGGCGTGAGGCATTTCAGGGGACCCCTTGGTCCTGGGGGACGTTCGGCACGTACCCCACCTCTTGTGGCCCTCATGGCCAGAGTATGCGTGCATGTGTTTCAGTCCCGGGCACCCTTGGCCCGAGGCTGCATCGCTGCTTGGTAGGCCCAGCTTGGCTGGCTAGGGCCTACACCTCACAGAAGGATCCCAGGCTGCCCATTGGAAGGGGGCCCAACTTTAGGAAAGAAGTTCCAGGGGAGGATCAGTCCTGTCGGAGATAGCGACGCTACTGCTGTTTTGGGGAGAGGCCTGGAGGCCTACCTAAAGAGGGATCCATCATCGTTGATACAGGCCCTGCAATACCCTAAAGCAGGGATATGCAATTAGCGGACCTCCAGCTGTTGCCAAACTACAAGTCCCATGAGGCATAGCAAGACTCTGACAGTTACAAGCATGACCTCCAAAGGCAGAGGCATGATGGGACTTGTAGTTTGGCAACAGCTGGAGGTCCACTAATTGCATATCCCTGCCCTAAAGGTTTCTCTCATTGTTGCTTGGCTGGGAGGTTTGGGACTGGATAATCCTGTGGCAGAGGATTCCTAATCGCATCCCCATTTCATAAAGGACAGATTAATTTGTGCTCTACTCCGGCTGCTAGGCAGGGATGAGCCGAACACCCCCCTGTTCGGTTCGCACCAGAACCTGCGAACAGACAGAATGTTTGCGTGAACTTTAGAACCCTATTAAATACAATGGACTCGAACGTTCGAAATCTAAAGTGCTAATTATAAAGGCTAATATGCCAGTTATTGTCCTAAAAAGTGTTTGGGGACCCGGGTCCTGCCCCAGGGGACATGTATCAATGCAAAAAAAGGTTTTAAAAACTGCCGTTTTTTCGGGAGCAGTGATTTTAATAATGCTTAAAATGAAAAAATAAAAGTGAAATATTCCTTTAAATTTCGTACCTGGGGGGTGTGTATGATATGCATGTAAAGTGGCGCATGTTTCCCGTGCTTAGAACTGTCCCTGCAAAAAAATTCATTTTTGAAAGAAAAAAAGTCATTTAAAACTCACTCGCGGCTATTAATGAATTGTCGGCTCCCGGCAATACATACAAAAGTCATTGATAAAAAAAAAAAAAAAAAAAAGCGTGGGGGTTCCCCAGAATTCGATTACCAGGCCCTTCAGGTCTGGAATGGATATTAAGGGGAACCCCGCCGCAAATTAAAAAAAAATTTGACGTGGGGTTCCCCCAAATATCCATTCCAGGCCCTTCAGATCTGGAATGGATATTCAGGGGAACTCCACCCCAAATTAAAAAAAAAATGGCGTGGAGTCCCCCTAAAAATCCATACCAGACCCCTTATCCGAGCACGCTAGCTGGCCGGCCGCAGGGGAAGAGGGGGGGACGAGAGAGCGGCCCCCCCTCCCTCCTGAACCGTACCAGGCCACATGCCCTCAACATGGGAAGGATGTCCCCATGTTGATGGGGACAAGGGCCTCATCCCCACAACCCTTGCCCGGTGGTTGTGGGGGTCTGTGGGCGGGGGGCTTATCGGAATCTGGAAGACCCCTTTAACAAAGGGGACCCCCAGATCCCGGCCCCCCCATGTGAATTGGTAAGGGGTACCTTGTACCCCTACCATTTCACGAAGAAAGCGTAAAAAAATGTTTAAAAAAACACACAAACACCTTGAAAAAGTCCTTTATTTAAAAAAAAAAACAAAAAAACATTCCAGCGGTGAAATCCAGTGTCCCGCGGCGATCCCGATGTCCAGCGCTGTCCTTCATTGGTTGTGCCTGAGTGGACCTGATGGGGAACTCCCTCTCAGTATTTTAAATGTATAGACCCGCCCCTTCTAAAGTTCCCCATCAGGTCCGCTCAGCGGACCAGATGCGGAACATGAGAAGGGGCGGGTCTATACATGTATTACCAAAGTGAGAGAAGTTCCCCATCAGGTCCGCTCCCTCGGTATGTCGGACCCGCCTACGTCATTGGCCTGAGCGGGGAACTTCCTTCACTGTGTAATTTCAATTTATGTAGTGAAGGAAGTTCCCCGCTCAAGCCAATGACGTAGGCGGGTCTGACATACCGAGGAGGCGGACCTGATGGGGAACTGCTCTCACTTTGGTAATACATGTATAGACCCGCCCCTTCTCATGTTCTGCATCTCGTCCGCTGAGCGGACCTAATGGGGAACTTTAGAAGGGGCGGGTCTATACATTTAAAATACTGAGAGGGAGTTCCCCATCAGGTCCGCTCAGGCACAACCAATGAAGGACAGCGCTGGACATCGGGATCGCCGCGGGACACTGGATTTCACCGCTGGAATGGTTTTTTGTTTTTTTTTTAATTTGCGGCGGGGTTCCCCTTAATATCCATTCCAGACCTGAAGGGCCTGGTAATTGAATTCTGGGGAACCCCCACGCTTTTTTTTTATTTTTTATCAATGACTTTTGTATGTATTGCCGGGAGCCGACAATTCATTAATAGCCGCGAGTGAGTTTTAAAAGACTTTTTTTCTTTCAAAAATGAAATTTTTTGCAGGGACAGTTCTAAGCATGGGAAACATGCGCCACTTTACATGCATATCATACACACCCCCCAGGTACGAAATTTAAAGGAATATTTCACCTTTATTTTTTCATTTTAAGCATTATTAAAATCACTGCTCCCGAAAAAACGGCCGTTTTTAAAACTTCTTTTTGCATTGATACATGTCCCCTGGGGCAGGACCCCGGTCCCCAAACACTTTTTAGGACAATAACTTGCATATTAGCCTTTATGCCTTTATAATTAGCACTTTAGATTTCTCCCATAGATTTTTCGAATTTGCAGCGAACACCCCAATTTGTTCGTTGTTCGGCGAACGGGGCGAACAGGCAATGTTCGAGTCGAACATGAGTTCGACTCGAACTCGAAGCTCATCCCTACTGCTAGGACCTATCTCAAACGGGACTATCCGGGTGAGCAAGACCCACTCAGGCTTGAGTGGCGACGGTACTGAGTCTTGAGTGTTGCGTGCCTGAACCTTTCCCCTACTTCGACTATTCCCTATCTCTCAAAGTTTTACCTCAAGATAAAAGAATAAAACCTTGCTGCTTAGGCTTTCCATCTGTGTGGACATTGGCTTTATTACAAAGGGACTTCCACCTAGACAACAGAGACTGGGGATCCACTCGTGAGAGGAATTTTTCTGCAGACCCAAGGGTAATTCAACAGTGGATTTCCACACTCAACAAAGTGTGGATCCGGCGTAGCCGCAGGGGGGAGGAGGAGGAGACGAAAATTGTAGTACCCCCACAAAGGGAGGAACACCACCATTCACCACCCCACCGCCCAGAAGGTGCTACAATATATATATATATATATATAATAGCCCATCTCCAGGAAATTAAATAAAGTCCAATCTTGCAGTGTGTGTGGGGGGAGGGGAGAATAGACTCTTTCACTTACCTGTTTCAATGCTACAACCAGCTGCAGTGTTCTCTTCCTCCACCCAAACCTCAGCCTCATCACATACCATCCAGGAACATTTACCCTGTATGGTATGATAAGGGGGCTGGAGTGTGAGCAACTGAGCATGGTCAGTTAGACCCCTTTCACACTGGAGGCGTTTTTCAGGCGCTTGTGGGCTAAAAATAGCGCCTGTAAAGCTCCTGAAAAACCACTCCCCTGCAGTCTCAGGGTGAAAGCCCGGGTGCTTTCACACTGTGGTGATGCGCTGGCACGACGTTAAAAAAACTCCTGCAAGCAGCATCATTGGAGTGATGAAGGAGCGCTGTATACACCGCTCCTCCACCGCTCCTGCCCATTAAAATGAATGGACACCGCTGCCAAAGCGCCTCCAAATCGCTTCGGCAGTGGCGCTACACCGGCGCATTTAACCCTTCGTCGGCCGCTAGCGGGGTTAAAAGCACCCCGCTAGCGACCGAATAGCGCCGCTAAAATGATGGTAAGGCGGCGCTAAAACTAGCGGCATTTTACTGTCAACGCCCGCCCGCTCCAGTGTGAAAGCAGCCTAAAACATACACTGGCGCTGTGGGGAACCAGTCAGCGCTGAAAGAAGCCAGCTGAAGCAAGGAATTAGCTAAAGTATGGTACACACACATCAAAATTCAGTTTAGCAGCAATCGGACAAATTTTGATCTCTGTGTATCCTTCCCTGTTAGAAGCCAATCATTAGACCACCTTAGTATATTCATGCCATCCCACATACTGACTCCTACCACCTTGACCACTTCAAATCACTGAAGTGGTCATAGTGGTTAGAGTGTTCCTTTAATATCTCTCAGAAGAAGTAAACCTGTGTATGCTGATTCCATTTCGTTCAATCATCCTCTAATTGTATTAAATTGGTGGGGGGTGCTCTCTGTATACACTAGCCTGTCTACATACCCTAGCCTCTCGGTATACCCTAGCCTCTCGGTATAGGGGTGTGGCTGAAGGAGGGATCAGGGGCGGAAACAGGGGTGGGGCTAAAGGGGGCCTCGTCAGGTAGGCTGTACGGGGCCCCATGATTTCTATCAGCAGCCCTGAAGTGCTGGACCGACCGGCAAACAGGGTTGGGGGGGGGGGTTGGGTGCCGCTCAGGGGACAATGGTTCTAGGGCCAATGTCACATGGAAATGGCATCACAACAATATTGTTTCTAACTGTCCTTAAGGTAAGGTGACCAGATTTTTAAAATGAAATCCGGGGACATATTTTGGTGGCAATCAGTGACTCTCTGCCCGTCGTCACCGCCGCCCACCTCACAGCCTGTCAAGTCTTACTCCCCGGGCCCCGGCTACTACTGGGTGGGGAGCGGAGGAAGATCACTCCACCAGGGAAGGCAAGGAGATAGGCAGGCGGCTGGCCAGGATTTGAGCCAAGACAGAACATGCGAGCGGAGCTGAATTGGGCATACACCCAAAACTGAAGAAATATTCCCTCCGCTCCGACCAGCACATCATCATCAGAAAGGGGCACAGATAATGGAAAAAAATGCACCCCTCCCCCCCATGCTAGTAAGAGTGGCAGAGCGGGGGGGTATTATTCAGAATTTTTTTCTTTAATTCTGCACTGACTGTCTTTGAAATTGCCCCAGCACCTGTTCAAATCCAATCCGGGGACAAAACTGGGGACAGACTTGGTCCGGGGACAGTGTCCTCAATCCGGGGACTGTCCCCGGAAACCGGGGATGTCTGGTCACCCTACCTTAAGGGTGCCATTTTATTCACCACTGGTAAAAGAACATTTATCCTACTGCCCTCCAATGGAAGGTGCTTTTTTCTAGCAAGGTTTCCCCTAGACCTGAAAATCATTTCAAGGGCTCCTCTGGGATAAACAGGCTGTGGAAGGGTGGTTTACAGGAAGAAGTGGAGTGTCAATAAGTCTGAAGAAGAACAGATGTTGCCCTTGTATGTACTACTGCACTTGCACACATAAAACCCCTTAAAATAAAAGGAGCAAAAAAAACATCCTTCACATAGGATAGGTTAGCATTTGATTTCTAAAAGATCCTCTTGGGCTGCCATCAGTGTTTTGTCCAGCAAAAAAAAAATGGATTAAAAAAGTGCCATAAGAAAATTAACAAAAGCACTGCTGAAGGTACTCTTATGCCGCGTACACACGGTCGGAATTTCCAACAAGAAAAGTCCGATGTGAGCTTTTGGTCAGAAATTCCGACCGTGTGTAGGCTCCATCGGACTTTTGCTGTTGGAATTTCTGCCAACAAAAGACTGAGGCCTCGTACACACGGCCGAGATTCTCGTTGAAAAAAACATGTCGTTTTTTTCGACGAGATCCTTGGACAAGAAACTTGTCCCGGCCGAGTGTACACACGCTCGTTTCAAAGAACCCGCGGTTCTTTGAATGGAGCGTACGCGGTGACATCATCGACTACGACGAGCATGCGCTCGTCACATTCGATGCCGTCGCCGCCATCTTGGTATACCCTACGTATGCCTAGGAAGCTACCGCGCATGCGTCGAATTCATTTCGAACATGCGCGGGCTTCCGGGAGGACAGGTAAGTGTACACACACTCACTTTTCTCGTCGAGAAACATGCCGAGGAGAATCTCGACGAGAAAATAGAGAGCAGGTTCTCTATTTTCTCGTCGAGGTTTCTTGTCAGTTTTCTCGACCAGAAACCCGATAGCCGCGTACACACGACCGATTTACTCGGCGAGACCTCTCTGCCAGCAAGTTTCTTGCTGGTTCTTGCCGAGAAAATCGGCCGTGTGCACGAGGCCTGAGAGCAGGTTCTCTATTTTTTCATCGGAAATTCCGATCGTCTGTAGCAATTCCGAAGCGCAAAATTCCTACGCACGCTCAGAAACAAATTGACGCATGCTCGGAAGTACTGAACTTCATTTTCTCGGCTCGTCGTAGTGTTGTACGTCACCACGTTCTTGACGGTCGAAAGTTCAGAGAACTTTTGTGTGACCCGTGTGTATGCTTGCCAAGCTTGAGCGGAATTCCGTCTGAAAAAACATCCAAGGTTTTTCAGATGGAAATTCCGATTGTGTGTACGGGGAATTAGGCCAGGTTCACAAGGAGGCAGTCTGCACTGCTCACCTGAAAAGCAAGCCTACATAGTAGAACAGGGGCCTCTAGGCATTCGGGAGGTGATATCGGTACCTCCTGAATGCCAGTATCATTTTTTTTTTTTATTGGCAGGTGGCATTTATGCATAGAACTAAGGTGCTGTAACCACATGGAAAGTGTTTGCAATGCAATCCCGTTAACTTCAATGGCTGGTCAGGCAGGATCTGCTGCCAATCAAATTAAATTTGACATGGTAGCAGCATCCGATCGGCCCCTTCCAGCTTTTTAAGCTTTTGATGCGTGGTCAAGGGGCGTTTAAATGGTGGCAGAACCTCCTGGTTTCACCGACTGTTTGATCGAGGCCGCACCCTGGCTGAAGAGGGGATATTTATTGCAACAATATACTGTATACAATACTACAATATCCAAAGAAATAGACAATAGCAATAAACACTGGAAGTATGTAAAACAGTTGTAAATTAATACTATTTATACATATACAATTTTTACATAGACAGTTGATAATAAACAAGTGGACCAGTGAATGACCCCTAATCCCTATACTGGGGAAGGTCCTATCTAGGGGGTGATGCTATGACAATGGTCCAACCGTCTTTATAAAAACCCTTTCCTACTGGCCGGTACGTTGGGGCCCAAATCTGGCATTGGAGCCCTCAGAATTAAAGAATATGCAAACCCAACATATCCTGTTCCTGATATGTGCCTGCTGTACCATGTTCTTGCATAAAGAAGTTTCCTGTTCTCTTTGTATTGCTTCTTTTGTGTTCCTGCCAGTCCCTTTGCTTTCCTATACAATAGGCAGGAGAACACAGCATGGTCAGTTTTCTAGCTATGCTGGCAACTCAGTCTGCTATCCTCCAATGATCGTATTTGTCCTGACCTGCCCCCCCCCCTGCACAGCCATTCACTGGGAAGCTCATTGTGCTGCTGTTTCTCCTCCCCCAGCTCTTATGCAGCTGGGAACAGAGGGATAGTGATCACTTATAAAAAAAAGGAGGGCTTAAAAAAAGGGGGAAAATGTATTCTTTATATTTTTTTTATATCTATACAAAAAAAATCTGCCTTTCATTTCTATTTTAGACTGACTTGGTTGATTTTCAAGGTGAGGGTATACAATCACTTTAAGTCCCTCTGAACCCAGATTTAGGTGCCAGAAAGGTGTCCCCAGTAAGCAATACCGTTCCTTTAAGTAGAGTGTGGTCAGCAGCCTCTCACCAATTCCTAGGGCAGTGATGGTGAACCTTGGCACCCCAGATGTTTTGGAACTACATTTCCCATAAGGCTCATGCACTCTGCAGTGTAGTTGAGCATCATGGGAAATGTAGTTCCAAAACATCTGGGGTGCCAAGGTTCACCATCACTGTCCTAGGGTGATGACTTGTCTCCTGCTCTCCGGGGCTCAGCATTGTCAATCGCAGTGATGTCCTCTCCACAACTAGGCGGTGACACCAGGCTCGGCAGTGGCATCCCCGCACAACAGGTAATGTCCTCTACCCTGCTTCTCTGTGTCCCCTGCACTGCTGAAAAACGACCCAACAGCAACCTCTTACATCACGTCTGTCCTCCGCCATGTCCTCTCGATAGGGTGACCACATTTCCAAACTACCATTCAGGGACACCCTCCCTTCCCAAAAATCAGCTTGTGCTGTAAAGAATCACAGCACAGTGATTGGACACAAGAGGCGGGATTTATGGTTTCTCCAATCACAAGCAGGGGGCGGGGATTGTGCTCCTCCAGGCATTCCCGGACAGGACAAGTACTGTCAGTGAGTAAAGCGGTGATGTGGCGGACTTTTTTGGGGGCATCAGATTGGCCCGGGGGGGTGGCTGTGTCAGTTTCATTCGGGGACACTGTATTGTCCTGGAATGAAGGTGCCCGGGACAGACCTGCAAAATGCGGGACTGTCCCGGGCAATCCGGGACACGTGGTCACCCTACCTCTCGGTGACTGCCCCTATGTCAGGAATAGCCCTTATTTTTTTCTCCCTTTAGACCTCTGTTAATGCTGAAATACATAGTCCTGATCTGTAGTACGGCCTCAATCTCCTTGAAGACTACGTTCCCACAAGTCATAGTTGCTTCCAGCAGGCTCTGTCCTTCCCACAATCCACAGTAGTTCAGTTTCCTCTTCTTCTCGGTGATGGAGCTACAGCAGACCATGGGCTAGTACTCTAGTTAGGACTCTCTAAAGCAGGAAATATCAGAGATTTGTAGACAGACGATCATTGCTGGAAGATGATGTGGTACTCTGGGTAGGCCTGGATGTCATTGAATATCACGAACATGACAGGATTTGCTTTGTTATCAGTGACGCTGTCATACAGGTCGGTGGGATTGGCTGGATTTTTGACCGGAGGAGCCTGCATTTCTGACGCCCCAACGCTGTAGACTCCGGTTAGAACACGAGCCAGGTACATGTGCTTCTGTCTGCAGGCATCAGGCTTGGAATAGGTGTTGTCTGAGGAGTAACTTGCATTTACTGCAAAGTAAGTTCCCTTTCCATAAACTGCAGCTGTGCAAAAAAAAAAAAAAGACACAATGTACATTAATGTCACCTAAAGGAAGAGTTCCTGGGAACAGTTACAACAGCATACTTGCCAACAGTCCCGATTTTCCCGGGACAATCCCGATTTTGGGACCCTCGTCCCAATCGGAGGCCGTCCCGATTAAAATCCCGGGATTTTGCGTTTGTTCCGGGAAATCAGGACTGTTTTTGGCATCGGATCTGTTTCTGGCTTCAAAAATATGGCCTCCGCCACCGCCGCAAGATCTTTCCTGTTTCCCCCTAGCTCTCAGCTGAGCTCAAATCCGAACTCCGCCCCTCCAGCCCTCTGCACTGCAGCTCCTCCCACCCTCCCTCGCAATGTTATTCGGCCGTCTACCGTCCCCGCCCCCGCCCCCGCCACCGTCCTCTGTTTTTATGGTGTTGTACTGAGTCCATGAAAACCGGGGGCGTGCAGGGGGCGGGGGCGGGGGCGGTAGACGGCTGAATAACATTGCGAGGGAGAGTGGGAGGAGCTGCAGTGCAGTAGGCTGGAGGGGCGGAGTTCCAATCTCAGCTGAGAGCTAGGGGAAACAGGTTTTCTGGGGGAAATTGATGTTGGCACAACACTGGTCTCTGAGAGGCAGAGCCAAGGGACTCCGCTGCCTGGATACACCTGATATAAGGAAGCACTCCGCTGGGGACGCCTGATATAAGGAAGCACTCCGCTGGGGACGCCTGATATAAGGAAGCACTCCGCTGGGGACGCCTGATATAAGGAAGCACTCCGCTGGGGACGCCTGATATAAGGAAGCACTCCGCTGGGGACGCCTGATATAAGGAAGCACTCCGCTGGGGACGCCTGATATAAGGAAGCACTCCGCTGGGGACGCCTGATATAAGGAAGCACTCCGCTGGGGACGCCTGATATAAGGAAGCACTCCGCTGGGGACGCCTGATATAAGGAAGCACTCCGCTGGGGACGCCTGATATAAGGAAGCACTCCGCTGGGGACGCCTGATATAAGGAAGCACTCCGCTGGGGACGCCTGATATAAGGAAGCACTCCGCTGGGGACGCCTGATATAAGGAAGCACTCCGCTGGGGACGCCTGATATAAGGAAGCACTCCGCTGGGGACGCCTGATATAAGGAAGCACTCCGCTGGGGACGCCTGATATAAGGAAGCACTCCGCTGGGGACGCCTGATATAAGGAAGCACTCCGCTGGGGACGCCTGATATAAGGAAGCACTCCGCTGGGGACGCCTGATATAAGGAAGCACTCCGCTGGGGACGCCAGATATAAGGAAGCACTCCGCTGGGGACGCCTGATATAAGGAAGCACTCCGCTGGGGACGCCTGATATAAGGAAGCACTCCGCTGGGGACGCCAGATATAAGGAAGCACTCCGCTGGGGACGCCTGATATAAGGAAGCACTCCGCTGGGGACGCCTGATATAAGGAAGCACTCCGCTGGGGACGCCTGATATAAGGAAGCACTCCGCTGGGGACGCCTGATATAAGGAAGCACTCCGCTGGGGACGCCTGATATAAGGAAGCACTCCGCTGGGGACGCCAGATATAAGGAAGCACTCCGCTGGGGACGCCTGATATAAGGAAGCACTCCGCTGGGGACGCCTGATATAAGGAAGCACTCCGCTGGGGACGCCTGATATAAGGAAGCACTCCGCTGGGGACGCCTGATATAAGGAAGCACTCCGCTGGGGACGCCTGATATAAGGAAGCACTCCGCTGGGGACGCCTGATATAAGGAAGCACTCCGCTGGGGACGCCTGATATAAGGAAGCACTCCGCTGGGGACGCCTGATATAAGGAAGCACTCCGCTGGGGACGCCAGATATAAGGAAGCACTCCGCTGGGGACGCCTGATATAAGGAAGCACTCCGCTGGGGACGCCTGATATAAGGAAGCACTCCGCTGGGGACGCCTGATATAAGGAAGCACTCCGCTGGGGACGCCTGATATAAGGAAGCACTCCGCTGGGGACGCCTGATATAAGGAAGCACTCCGCTGGGGACGCCTGATATAAGGAAGCACTCCGCTGGGGACGCCAGATATAAGGAAGCACTCCGCTGGGGACGCCTGATATAAGGAAGCACTCCGCTGGGGACGCCTGATATAAGGAAGCACTCCGCTGGGGACGCCTGATATAAGGAAGCACTCCGCTGGGGACGCCTGATATAAGGAAGCACTCCGCTGGGGACGCCTGATATAAGGAAGCACTCCGCTGGGGACGCCTGATATAAGGAAGCACTCCGCTGGGGACGCCAGATATAAGGAAGCACTCCGCTGGGGACGCCTGATATAAGGAAGCACTCCGCTGGGGACGCCTGATATAAGGAAGCACTCCGCTGGGGACGCCTGATATAAGGAAGCACTCCGCTGGGGACGCCTGATATAAGGAAGCACTCCGCTGGGGACGCCTGATATAAGGAAGCACTCCGCTGGGGACGCCTGATATAAGGAAGCACTCCGCTGGGGACGCCAGATATAAGGAAGCACTCCGCTGGGGACGCCTGATATAAGGAAGCACTCCGCTGGGGACGCCTGATATAAGGAAGCACTCCGCTGGGGACGCCTGATATAAGGAAGCACTCCGCTGGGGACGCCTGATATAAGGAAGCACTCCGCTGGGGACGCCAGATATAAGGAAGCACTCCGCTGGGGACGCCTGATATAAGGAAGCACTCCGCTGGGGACGCCTGATATAAGGAAGCACTCCGCTGGGGACGCCTGATATAAGGAAGCACTCCGCTGGGGACGCCTGATATAAGGAAGCACTCCGCTGGGGACGCCTGATATAAGGAAGCACTCCGCTGGGGACGCCTGATATAAGGAAGCACTCCGCTGGGGACGCCTGATGTAAGGAAGCACTCCGCTGGGAACGCCTGATGTATGGAGGGACTCCGCTGGGGACGCCTGATGTAAGGAAGCACTCCGCTGGGGACGCCTGATGTAAGGAAGCACTCCGCTGGGGACGCCTGATGTAAGGAAGCACTCCGCTGGGGACGCCTGATGTAAGGAAGCACTCCGCTGGGGACGCCTGATATAAGGAAGCACTCTGCTGGGGACGCCTGATATAAGGAAGCACTCCGCTGGGGACGCCTGATATAAGGAAGCACTCCGCTGGGGACGCCTGATATAAGGAAGCACTCCGCTGGGGACGCCTGATGTAAGGAAGCACTCCGCTGGGGACGCCTGATGTAAGGAAGCACTCCGCTGGGGACGCCTGATGTAAGGAAGCACTCCGCTGGGGACGCCTGATGTAAGAAAGCACCCTGCTGGGGACACCTGATGTAAGGAAGCACTCCGCTGGGGACGCCTGATGTAAGAAAGCACCCTGCTGGGGACACCTGATGTAAGGAAGCACTCCGCTGGGGACGCCTGATGTAAGGAAGCACTCCGCTTGGAACGCCTGATGTATGGAGGGACTCCGCTGGGGACGCCTGATGTAAGGAAGCACTCCGCTGGGGACACCTGATGTAAGGAAGCACTCCGCTGGGGACGCCTGATATAAGGAAGCACTCCGCTGGGGACGCCTGATATAAGGAAGCACTCCGCTGGGGACGCCTGATGTAAGGAAGCACTCCGCTGGGGACGCCTGATGTAAGGAAGCACTCCGCTGGGGACGCCTGATGTAAGGAAGCACTCCGCTGGGGACGCCTGATGTAAGAAAGCACCCTGCTGGGGACACCTGATGTAAGGAAGCACTCCGCTGGGGACGCCTGATGTAAGAAAGCACCCTGCTGGGGACACCTGATGTAAGGAAGCACTCCGCTGGGGACGCCTGATGTAAGGAAGCACTCCGCTGGGGACGCCTGATGTAAGGAAGCACTCCGCTTGGAACGCCTGATGTATGGAGGGACTCCGCTGGGGACGCCTGATGTAAGGAAGCACTCCGCTGGGGACACCTGATGTAAGGAAGCACTCCGCTGGGGACGCCTGATGTAAGGAAGCACTCCGCTGGGGACGCCTGATGTAAGGAAGCACTCCGCTTGGAACGCCTGATGTATGGAGGGACTCCACTGGGGACGCCTGATATAAGGAAGCACTCCGCTGGGGACGCCTGATGTAAGGAAGCACTCCGCTGGGGACGCCTGATATAAGGAAGCACTCCGCTGGGGACGCCTGATGTAAGGAAGCACTCCGCTGGGGACGCCTGATGTAAGGAAGCACTCCGCTGGGGACGCCTGATGTAAGGAAGCACTCCGCTGGGGACGCCTGATGTAAGGAAGCACTCCGCTGGGGACGCCTGATGTAAGGAAGCACTCCGCTGGGGACGCCTGATGTAAGGAAGCACTCCGCTGGGGACGCCTGATATAAGGAAGCACTCCGCTGGGGACGCCTGATGTAAGGAAGCACTCCGCTGGGGACGCCTGATGTAAGAAAGCACCCTGCTGGGGACACCTGATGTAAGGAAGCACTCCGCTGGGGACGCCTGATGTAAGAAAGCACCCTGCTGGGGACACCTGATGTAAGGAAGCACTCCGCTGGGGACGCCTGATGTAAGGAAGCACTCCGCTGGGAACGCCTGATGTATGGAGGGACTCCGCTGGGGACGCCTGATGTAAGGAAGCACTCCGCTGGGGACGCCTGATGTAAGGAAGCACTCCGCTGGGGACGCCTGATGTAAGGAAGCACTCCGCTGGGGACGCCTGATGTAAGGAAGCACTCCGCTGGGGACACCTGATGTAAGGAAGCACTCCGCTGGGGACGCCTGATATAAGGAAGCACTCCGCTGGGGACGCCTGATGTAAGGAAGCACTCCGCTGGGGACGCCTGATGTAAGGAAGCACTCCGCTGGGGACGCCTGATGTAAGGAAGCACTCCGCTGGGGACGCCTGATATAAGGAAGCACTCCGCTGGGGACGCCTGATGTAAGGAAGCACTCCGCTGGGGACGCCTGATGTAAGAAAGCACCCTGCTGGGGACACCTGATGTAAGGAAGCACTCCGCTGGGGACGCCTGATGTAAGAAAGCACCCTGCTGGGGACACCTGATGTAAGGAAGCACTCCGCTGGGGACGCCTGATGTAAGGAAGCACTCCGCTGGGAACGCCTGATGTATGGAGGGACTCCGCTGGGGACGCCTGATGTAAGGAAGCACTCCGCTGGGGACGCCTGATGTAAGGAAGCACTCCGCTGGGGACGCCTGATGTAAGGAAGCACTCCGCTGGGGACGCCTGATGTAAGGAAGCACTCCGCTGGGGACACCTGATGTAAGGAAGCACTCTGCTGGGGACGCCTGATATAAGGAAGCACTCCGCTGGGGACGCCTGATGTAAGGAAGCACTCCGCTGGGGACGCCTGATATAAGGAAGCACTCCGCTGGGGACGCCTGATGTAAGGAAGCACTCCGCTGGGGACGCCTGATGTAAGGAAGCACTCCGCTGGGGACGCCTGATGTAAGGAAGCACTCCGCTGGGGACGCCTGATGTAAGGAAGCACTCCGCTGGGGACGCCTGATGTAAGGAAGCACTCCGCTGGGGACGCCTGATGTAAGGAAGCACTCCGCTGGGGACGCCTGATGTAAGGAAGCACTCCGCTGGGGACGCCTGATATAAGGAAGCACTCCGCTGGGGACGCCTGATGTAAGGAAGCACTCCGCTGGGGACGCCTGATGTAAGAAAGCACCCTGCTGGGGACACCTGATGTAAGGAAGCACTCCGCTGGGGACGCCTGATGTAAGAAAGCACCCTGCTGGGGACACCTGATGTAAGGAAGCACTCCGCTGGGGACGCCTGATGTAAGGAAGCACTCCGCTGGGAACGCCTGATGTATGGAGGGACTCCGCTGGGGACGCCTGATGTAAGGAAGCACTCCGCTGGGGACGCCTGATGTAAGGAAGCACTCCGCTGGGGACGCCTGATGTAAGGAAGCACTCCGCTGGGGACGCCTGATGTAAGGAAGCACTCCGCTGGGGACACCTGATGTAAGGAAGCACTCCGCTGGGGACGCCTGATATAAGGAAGCACTCTGCTGGGGACGCCTGATATAAGGAAGCACTCTGCTGGGGACGCCTGATATAAGGAAGCACTCCGCTGGGGACGCCTGATGTAAGGAAGCACTCCGCTGGGGACGCCTGATGTAAGGAAGCACTCCGCTGGGGACGCCTGATGTAAGGAAGCACTTCGCTGGGGACGCCTGATATAAGGAAGCACTCCGCTGGGGACGCCTGATATAAGGAAGCACTCCGCTGGGGACGCCTGATATAAGGAAGCACTCCGCTGGGGACGCCTGATATAAGGAAGCACTCCGCTGGGGACGCCTGATGTAAGAAAGCACTCCGCTGGGGACGCCTGATATAAGGAAGCACTCCGCTGGGGACGCCTGATATAAGGAAGCACTCCGCTGGGGACGCCTGATATAAGGAAGCACTCCGCTGGGGACGCCTGATATAAGGAAGCACTCCGCTGGGGACGCCAGATATAAGGAAGCACTCCGCTGGGGACGCCTGATATAAGGAAGCACTCCGCTGGGGACGCCTGATATAAGGAAGCACTCCGCTGGGGACGCCTGATATAAGGAAGCACTCCGCTGGGGACGCCAGATATAAGGAAGCACTCCGCTGGGGACGCCTGATATAAGGAAGCACTCCGCTGGGGACGCCTGATATAAGGAAGCACTCCGCTGGGGACGCCTGATATAAGGAAGCACTCCGCTGGGGACGCCTGATATAAGGAAGCACTCCGCTGGGGACGCCTGATATAAGGAAGCACTCCGCTGGGGACGCCAGATATAAGGAAGCACTCCGCTGGGGACGCCTGATATAAGGAAGCACTCCGCTGGGGACGCCTGATATAAGGAAGCACTCCGCTGGGGACGCCTGATATAAGGAAGCACTCCGCTGGGGACGCCTGATATAAGGAAGCACTCCGCTGGGGACGCCTGATATAAGGAAGCACTCCGCTGGGGACGCCTGATATAAGGAAGCACTCCGCTGGGGACGCCAGATATAAGGAAGCACTCCGCTGGGGACGCCTGATATAAGGAAGCACTCCGCTGGGGACGCCTGATATAAGGAAGCACTCCGCTGGGGACGCCTGATATAAGGAAGCACTCCGCTGGGGACGCCTGATATAAGGAAGCACTCCGCTGGGGACGCCTGATATAAGGAAGCACTCCGCTGGGGACGCCTGATATAAGGAAGCACTCCGCTGGGGACGCCTGATATAAGGAAGCACTCCGCTGGGGACGCCTGATATAAGGAAGCACTCCGCTGGGGACGCCTGATATAAGGAAGCACTCCGCTGGGGACGCCTGATATAAGGAAGCACTCCGCTGGGGACGCCTGATGTAAGGAAGCACTCCGCTGGGGACGCCTGATATAAGGAAGCACTCCGCTGGGGACGCCAGATATAAGGAAGCACTCCGCTGGGGACGCCTGATATAAGGAAGCACTCCGCTGGGGACGCCTGATATAAGGAAGCACTCCGCTGGGGACGCCTGATATAAGGAAGCACTCCGCTGGGGACGCCTGATATAAGGAAGCACTCCGCTGGGGACGCCTGATATAAGGAAGCACTCCGCTGGGGACGCCTGATATAAGGAAGCACTCCGCTGGGGACGCCTGATATAAGGAAGCACTCCGCTGGGGACGCCTGATATAAGGAAGCACTCCGCTGGGGACGCCTGATATAAGGAAGCACTCCGCTGGGGACGCCTGATATAAGGAAGCACTCCGCTGGGGACGCCTGATATAAGGAAGCACTCCGCTGGGGACGCCTGATATAAGGAAGCACTCCGCTGGGGACGCCTGATATAAGGAAGCACTCCGCTGGGGACGCCTGATATAAGGAAGCACTCCGCTGGGGACGCCTGATATAAGGAAGCACTCCGCTGGGGACGCCTGATATAAGGAAGCACTCCGCTGGGGACGCCTGATATAAGGAAGCACTCCGCTGGGGACGCCAGATATAAGGAAGCACTCCGCTGGGGACGCCTGATATAAGGAAGCACTCCGCTGGGGACGCCAGATATAAGGAAGCACTCCGCTGGGGACGCCTGATACAAGGAAGCACTCCGCTGGGGACGCCTGATATAAGGAAGCACTCCGCTGGGGACGCCTGATATAAGGAAGCACTCCGCTGGGGACGCCTGATATAAGGAAGCACTCCGCTGGGGACGCCTGATATAAGGAAGCACTCCGCTGGGGACGCCTGATATAAGGAAGCACTCCGCTGGGGACGCCAGATATAAGGAAGCACTCCGCTGGGGACGCCTGATATAAGGAAGCACTCCGCTGGGGACGCCTGATATAAGGAAGCACTCCGCTGGGGACGCCTGATATAAGGAAGCACTCCGCTGGGGACGCCTGATATAAGGAAGCACTCCGCTGGGGACGCCTGATATAAGGAAGCACTCCGCTGGGGACGCCTGATATAAGGAAGCACTCCGCTGGGGACGCCTGATATAAGGAAGCACTCCGCTGGGGACGCCTGATATAAGGAAGCACTCCGCTGGGGACGCCAGATATAAGGAAGCACTCCGCTGGGGACGCCTGATATAAGGAAGCACTCCGCTGGGGACGCCTGATATAAGGAAGCACTCCGCTGGGGACGCCTGATATAAGGAAGCACTCCGCTGGGGACGCCTGATATAAGGAAGTACTCCGCTGGGGACGCCTGATATAAGGAAGCACTCCGCTGGGGACGCCTGATATAAGGAAGCACTCCGCTGGGGACGCCTGATATAAGGAAGCACTCCGCTGGGGACGCCAGATATAAGGAAGCACTCCGCTGGGGACGCCTGATATAAGGAAGCACTCCGCTGGGAACGCCTGATGTATGGAGGGACTCCGCTGGGGACGCCTGATGTAAGGAAGCACTCCGCTGGGAACGCCTGATGTATGGAGGGACTCCGCTGGGGACGCCTGATGTAAGGAAGCACTCCGCTGGGGACGCCTGATGTAAGGAAGCACTCCGCTGGGGACGCCTGATGTAAGGAAGCACTCCGCTGGGGACGCCTGATGTAAGGAAGCACTCCGCTGGGGACGCCTGATATAAGGAAGCACTCCGCTGGGGACGCCTGATATAAGGAAGCACTCCGCTGGGGACGCCTGATGTAAGGAAGCACTCCGCTGGGGACGCCTGATGTAAGGAAGCACTCCGCTGGGGACGCCTGATGTAAGGAAGCACTCCGCTGGGGACGCCTGATGTAAGAAAGCACCCTGCTGGGGACACCTGATGTAAGGAAGCACTCCGCTGGGGACGCCTGATGTAAGAAAGCACCCTGCTGGGGACACCTGATGTAAGGAAGCACTCCGCTGGGGACGCCTGATGTAAGGAAGCACTCCGCTTGGAACGCCTGATGTATGGAGGGACTCCGCTGGGGACGCCTGATGTAAGGAAGCACTCCGCTGGGGACACCTGATGTAAGGAAGCACTCCGCTGGGGACGCCTGATATAAGGAAGCACTCCGCTGGGGACGCCTGATATAAGGAAGCACTCCGCTGGGGACGCCTGATGTAAGGAAGCACTCCGCTGGGGACGCCTGATGTAAGGAAGCACTCCGCTGGGGACGCCTGATGTAAGGAAGCACTCCGCTGGGGACGCCTGATGTAAGAAAGCACCCTGCTGGGGACACCTGATGTAAGGAAGCACTCCGCTGGGGACGCCTGATGTAAGAAAGCACCCTGCTGGGGACACCTGATGTAAGGAAGCACTCCGCTGGGGACGCCTGATGTAAGGAAGCACTCCGCTGGGGACGCCTGATGTAAGGAAGCACTCCGCTTGGAACGCCTGATGTATGGAGGGACTCCGCTGGGGACGCCTGATGTAAGGAAGCACTCCGCTGGGGACACCTGATGTAAGGAAGCACTCCGCTGGGGACGCCTGATGTAAGGAAGCACTCCGCTGGGGACGCCTGATGTAAGGAAGCACTCCGCTTGGAACGCCTGATGTATGGAGGGACTCCACTGGGGACGCCTGATATAAGGAAGCACTCCGCTGGGGACGCCTGATGTAAGGAAGCACTCCGCTGGGGACGCCTGATGTAAGGAAGCACTCCGCTGGGGACGCCTGATGTAAGGAAGCACTCCGCTGGGGACGCCTGATGTAAGGAAGCACTCCGCTGGGGACGCCTGATGTAAGGAAGCACTCCGCTGGGGACGCCTGATGTAAGGAAGCACTCCGCTGGGGACGCCTGATGTAAGGAAGCACTCCGCTGGGGACGCCTGATGTAAGGAAGCACTCCGCTGGGGACGCCTGATATAAGGAAGCACTCCGCTGGGGACGCCTGATGTAAGGAAGCACTCCGCTGGGGACGCCTGATGTAAGGAAGCACTCCGCTGGGGACGCCTGATGTAAGAAAGCACCCTGCTGGGGACACCTGATGTAAGGAAGCACTCCGCTGGGGACGCCTGATGTAAGAAAGCACCCTGCTGGGGACGCCTGATGTAAGGAAGCACTCCGCTGGGAACGCCTGATGTATGGAGGGACTCCGCTGGGGACGCCTGATGTAAGGAAGCACTCCGCTGGGGACGCCTGATGTAAGGAAGCACTCCGCTGGGGACGCCTGATGTAAGGAAGCACTCCGCTGGGGACGCCTGATGTAAGGAAGCACTCCGCTGGGGACGCCTGATATAAGGAAGCACTCCGCTGGGGACGCCTGATATAAGGAAGCACTCCGCTGGGGACGCCTGATATAAGGAAGCACTCCGCTGGGGACGCCTGATGTAAGGAAGCACTCCGCTGGGGACGCCTGATGTAAGGAAGCACTCCGCTGGGGACGCCTGATGTAAGGAAGCACTTCGCTGGGGACGCCTGATATAAGGAAGCACTCCGCTGGGGACGCCTGATATAAGGAAGCACTCCGCTGGGGACGCCTGATATAAGGAAGCACTCCGCTGGGGACGCCAGATATAAGGAAGCACTCCGCTGGGGACGCCTGATGTAAGAAAGCACTCCGCTGGGGACGCCTGATATAAGGAAGCACTCCGCTGGGGACGCCTGATATAAGGAAGCACTCCGCTGGGGACGCCTGATATAAGGAAGCACTCCGCTGGGGACGCCTGATATAAGGAAGCACTCCGCTGGGGACGCCTGATATAAGGAAGCACTCCGCTGGGGACGCCTGATATAAGGAAGCACTCCGCTGGCGACGCCTGATATAAGGAAGCACTCCGCTGGGGACGCCTGATATAAGGAAGCACTCCGCTGGGGACGCCTGATATAAGGAAGCACTCCGCTGGGGACGCCTGATATAAGGAAGCACTCCGCTGGGGACGCCAGATATAAGGAAGCACTCCGCTGGGGACGCCTGATATAAGGAAGCACTCCGCTGGGGACGCCTGATATAAGGAAGCACTCCGCTGGGGACGCCTGATATAAGGAAGCACTCCGCTGGGGACGCCTGATATAAGGAAGCACTCCGCTGGGGACGCCTGATATAAGGAAGCACTCCGCTGGGGACGCCTGATATAAGGAAGCACTCCGCTGGGGACGCCTGATATAAGGAAGCACTCCGCTGGGGACGCCAGATATAAGGAAGCACTCCGCTGGGGACGCCTGATATAAGGAAGCACTCCGCTGGGGACGCCTGATATAAGGAAGCACTCCGCTGGGGACGCCTGATATAAGGAAGCACTCCGCTGGGGACGCCTGATATAAGGAAGCACTCCGCTGGGGACGCCTGATATAAGGAAGCACTCCGCTGGGGACGCCTGATATAAGGAAGCACTCCGCTGGGGACGCCTGATATAAGGAAGCACTCCGCTGGGGACGCCTGATATAAGGAAGCACTCCGCTGGGGACGCCTGATATAAGGAAGCACTCCGCTGGGGACGCCAGATATAAGGAAGCACTCCGCTGGGGACGCCTGATATAAGGAAGCACTCCGCTGGGGACGCCAGATATAAGGAAGCACTCCGCTGGGGACGCCTGATATAAGGAAGCACTCCGCTGGGGACGCCTGATATAAGGAAGCACTCCGCTGGGGACGCCTGATATAAGGAAGCACTCCGCTGGGGACGCCTGATATAAGGAAGCACTCCGCTGGGGACGCCTGATATAAGGAAGCACTCCGCTGGGGACGCCTGATATAAGGAAGCACTCCGCTGGGGACGCCTGATATAAGGAAGCACTCCGCTGGGGACGCCTGATATAAGGAAGCACTCCGCTGGGGACGCCAGATATAAGGAAGCACTCCGCTGGGGACGCCTGATATAAGGAAGCACTCCGCTGGGGACGCCTGATATAAGGAAGCACTCCGCTGGGGACGCCTGATATAAGGAAGCACTCCGCTGGGGACGCCTGATATAAGGAAGCACTCCGCTGGGGACGCCTGATATAAGGAAGCACTCCGCTGGGGACGCCAGATATAAGGAAGCACTCCGCTGGGGACGCCTGATATAAGGAAGCACTCCGCTGGGGACGCCTGATATAAGGAAGCACTCCGCTGGGGACGCCTGATATAAGGAAGCACTCCGCTGGGGACGCCTGATATAAGGAAGCACTCCGCTGGGGACGCCAGATATAAGGAAGCACTCCGCTGGGGACGCCTGATATAAGGAAGCACTCCGCTGGGGACGCCTGATATAAGGAAGCACTCCGCTGGGGACGCCTGATATAAGGAAGCACTCCGCTGGGGACGCCTGATATAAGGAAGCACTCCGCTGGGGACGCCTGATATAAGGAAGCACTCCGCTGGGGACGCCAGATATAAGGAAGCACTCCGCTGGGGACGCCTGATATAAGGAAGCACTCCGCTGGGGACGCCTGATATAAGGAAGCACTCCGCTGGGGACGCCTGATATAAGGAAGCACTCCGCTGGGGACGCCTGATGTAAGGAAGCACTCCGCTGGGGACGCCTGATGTAAGGAAGCACTCCGCTGGGGACGCCTGATATAAGGAAGCACTCCGCTGGGGACGCCTGATATAAGGAAGCACTCCGCTGGGGACGCCTGATATAAGGAAGCACTCCGCTGGGGACGCCAGATATAAGGAAGCACTCCGCTGGGGACGCCTGATGTAAGGAAGCACTCCGCTGGGGACGCCTGATATAAGGAAGCACTCCGCTGGGGACGCCTGATATAAGGAAGCACTCCGCTGGGGACGCCTGATATAAGGAAGCACTCCGCTGGGGACGCCTGATATAAGGAAGCACTCCGCTGGGGACGCCTGATATAAGGAAGCACTCCGCTGGGGACGCCTGATATAAGGAAGCACTCCGCTGGGGACGCCTGATATAAGGAAGCACTCCGCTGGGGACGCCTGATATAAGGAAGCACTCCGCTGGGGACGCCTGATATAAGGAAGCACTCCGCTGGGGACGCCTGATATAAGGAAGCACTCCGCTGGGGACGCCTGATATAAGGAAACACTCCGCTGGGGACGCCTGATATAAGGAAGCACTCCGCTGGGGACGCCAGATATAAGGAAGCACTCCGCTGGGGACGCCTGATATAAGGAAGCACTCCGCTGGGGACGCCAGATATAAGGAAGCACTCCGCTGGGGACGCCTGATATAAGGAAGCACTCCGCTGGGAACGCCTGATGTATGGAGGGACTCCGCTGGGGACGCCTGATGTAAGGAAGCACTCCGCTGGGGACGCCTGATGTAAGGAAGCACTCCGCTGGGGACGCCTGATGTAAGGAAGCACTCCGCTGGGGACGCCTGATGTAAGGAAGCACTCCGCTGGGGACGCCTGATATAAGGAAGCACTCCGCTGGGGACGCCTGATATAAGGAAGCACTCCGCTGGGAACGCCTGATGTATGGAGGGACTCCGCTGGGGACGCCTGATGTAAGGAAGCACTCCGCTGGGGACGCCTGATGTAAGGAAGCACTCCGCTGGGGACGCCTGATGTAAGGAAGCACTCCGCTGGGGACGCCTGATGTAAGGAAGCACTCCGCTGGGGACGCCTGATATAAGGAAGCACTCTGCTGGGGACGCCTGATATAAGGAAGCACTCCGCTGGGGACGCCTGATATAAGGAAGCACTCCGCTGGGGACGCCTGATGTAAGGAAGCACTCCGCTGGGGACGCCTGATGTAAGGAAGCACTCCGCTGGGGACGCCTGATGTAAGGAAGCACTCCGCTGGGGACGCCTGATGTAAGAAAGCACCCTGCTGGGGACACCTGATGTAAGGAAGCACTCCGCTGGGGACGCCTGATGTAAGAAAGCACCCTGCTGGGGACACCTGATGTAAGGAAGCACTCCGCTGGGGACGCCTGATGTAAGGAAGCACTCCGCTTGGAACGCCTGATGTATGGAGGGACTCCGCTGGGGACGCCTGATGTAAGGAAGCACTCCGCTGGGGACACCTGATGTAAGGAAGCACTCCGCTGGGGACGCCTGATATAAGGAAGCACTCCGCTGGGGACGCCTGATATAAGGAAGCACTCCGCTGGGGACGCCTGATGTAAGGAAGCACTCCGCTGGGGACGCCTGATGTAAGGAAGCACTCCGCTGGGGACGCCTGATGTAAGGAAGCACTCCGCTGGGGACGCCTGATGTAAGAAAGCACCCTGCTGGGGACACCTGATGTAAGGAAGCACTCCGCTGGGGACGCCTGATGTAAGAAAGCACCCTGCTGGGGACACCTGATGTAAGGAAGCACTCCGCTGGGGACGCCTGATGTAAGGAAGCACTCCGCTGGGGACGCCTGATGTAAGGAAGCACTCCGCTTGGAACGCCTGATGTATGGAGGGACTCCGCTGGGGACGCCTGATGTAAGGAAGCACTCCGCTGGGGACACCTGATGTAAGGAAGCACTCCGCTGGGGACGCCTGATGTAAGGAAGCACTCCGCTGGGGACGCCTGATGTAAGGAAGCACTCCGCTTGGAACGCCTGATGTATGGAGGGACTCCACTGGGGACGCCTGATATAAGGAAGCACTCCGCTGGGGACGCCTGATGTAAGGAAGCACTCCGCTGGGGACGCCTGATGTAAGGAAGCACTCCGCTGGGGACGCCTGATGTAAGGAAGCACTCCGCTGGGGACGCCTGATGTAAGGAAGCACTCCGCTGGGGACGCCTGATGTAAGGAAGCACTCCGCTGGGGACGCCTGATGTAAGGAAGCACTCCGCTGGGGACGCCTGATGTAAGGAAGCACTCCGCTGGGGACGCCTGATGTAAGGAAGCACTCCGCTGGGGACGCCTGATGTAAGGAAGCACTCCGCTGGGGACGCCTGATGTAAGGAAGCACTCCGCTGGGGACGCCTGATGTAAGGAAGCACTCCGCTGGGGACGCCTGATGTAAGGAAGCACTCCGCTGGGGACGCCTGATATAAGGAAGCACTCCGCTGGGGACGCCTGATGTAAGGAAGCACTCCGCTGGGGACGCCTGATGTAAGGAAGCACTCCGCTGGGGACGCCTGATGTAAGAAAGCACCCTGCTGGGGACACCTGATGTAAGGAAGCACTCCGCTGGGGACGCCTGATGTAAGAAAGCACCCTGCTGGGGACACCTGATGTAAGGAAGCACTCCGCTGGGGACGCCTGATGTAAGGAAGCACTCCGCTGGGGACGCCTGATGTAAGGAAGCACTCCGCTGGGAACGCCTGATGTATGGAGGGACTCCGCTGGGGACGCCTGATGTAAGGAAGCACTCCGCTGGGGACGCCTGATGTAAGGAAGCACTCCGCTGGGGACGCCTGATGTAAGGAAGCACTCCGCTGGGGACGCCTGATGTAAGGAAGCACTCCGCTGGGGACGCCTGATGTAAGGAAGCACTCCGCTGGGGACGCCTGATATAAGGAAGCACTCTGCTGGGGACGCCTGATATAAGGAAGCACTCTGCTGGGGACGCCTGATATAAGGAAGCACTCCGCTGGGGACGCCTGATGTAAGGAAGCACTCCGCTGGGGACGCCTGATGTAAGGAAGCACTCCGCTGGGGACGCCTGATGTAAGGAAGCACTTCGCTGGGGACGCCTGATATAAGGAAGCACTCCGCTGGGGACGCCTGATATAAGGAAGCACTCCGCTGGGGATGCCTGATATAAGGAAGCACTCCGCTGGGGACGCCAGATATAAGGAAGCACTCCGCTGGGGACGCCTGATATAAGGAAGCACTCCGCTGGGGACGCCTGATGTAAGGAAGCACTCCGCTGGGGACGCCTGATGTAAGGAAGCACTCCGCTGGGGACGCCTGATGTAAGGAAGCACTCCGCTGGGGACGCCTGATGTAAGAAAGCACCCTGCTGGGGACACCTGATGTAAGGAAGCACTCCGCTGGGGACGCCTGATGTAAGAAAGCACCTTGCTGGGGACGCCTGATGTAAGGAAGCACTCCGCTGGGGACGCCTGATGTAAGGAAGCACTCCGCTGGGGACGCCTGATGTAAGAAAGCACCCTGCTGGGGACACCTGATATAAGGAAGCACTCCGCTGGGGACGCCTGATGTAAGGAAGCACTCCGCTGGGGACGCCTGATGTAAGGAAGCACTCCGCTGGGAACGCCTGATGTATGGAGGGTCTCCGCTGGGGATGCCTGATGTAAGGAAGCACTCCGCTGGGGACGCCTGATGTAAGGAAGCACTCCGCTCGGAACGCCTGATGTATGGAGGGACTCCGCTAGGGACGCCTGATGTAAGCAGGTACTCCGCTGGGGACGCCTGATGTAAGAAAGCACTCCGCTGGGGACGCCTGATGTAAGGAAGCACTCCGCTCGGAACGCCTGATGTATGGAGGGACTCCGCTAGGGACGCCTGATGTAAGCAGGTACTCCGCTGGGGACGCCTGATGTAAGAAAGCACTCTGCTGGGGACGCCTGATGTAAGGAGGGACTCCACTGGGGACACCTGATGTAAGAAAGCACTCCGCTGGGGACGCCTAATGTAAGGAAGCACTCCGCTGGGGACTCCTGATGTAAGGAGGGACTCCGCTGGGGACGCCTGATGTAAGGAAGCATTCCGCTGGGGACGCCTGATGTAAGGAGGGACTCTGCTGGGGCCGCCTGATGTAAGGAAGCATTCCGCTGGGGACGCCTAATGTAAGGAGGGACTCCGCTGGGGACACCTGATGTAAGGACGGACTCCGCTATTTTCCTTTTTTCCCTGCACCACGCCTTAAAATGAATGCCCCGCCCCCTGATTATAATAAGACTCCGCCTACAGACAAAAAAGTGTCCCTATTATTTTTTTTACAATGTTGACAACTATGCAACAGGTGAGAAGTCCCGAAGGTATGAACAACTTTCTAGCTAATGATGAGGCCAGCCAGGAAATAAGGCGGGTTCTACCTGACTTGCTGCAGCTTCTAATGCACATTGTGAGAAGCTCACAGTGTGCAGTGAAATCAGAGTAAGTACAAGAGAGGAGTCGGTACAACTGTACAAGATTGGATTTCAGATTTAACTGCCTAGAGACTTATAGTAGGAAATCTGTTGAACATTACTTATGTAGCGGGTATCAACATTTAGGCGGAGTGTCTGGGCGGTAGCATGGCCCAGATGCACTAATTATTAGGGATTATGGACCATTTTCCTTCGTGGAGGATATCAATGGTGTTCTGTTCCCTGCGGCCTCTGGGTGGCGATGTTGCCTTGGGCCGCGGTTGAACCACCATTGTAGGGCCATGCCCTTTTTGTCCTCTCGCGGCAGTAGTACGGCGGGGCGGGGAACCTGCTGTGCCAGCTGGGAGAGGGTATAAAGGGGCGGACATCTTGCGCACGAGGTCCGAGCCCCAGGCACCTTCAGCCTGGGGGCTGCTGTCCGGTTCGTCCACGCCCAGGTGCCCTTGGCCTGGGCGCAAGGGAGTACGAGTTCCATCCCAGGCACCTTAGGCCTGGGGTGAGGTACTAGCACAAGGCCTGGGGCCCAGTACCTTCGACTGGGTCCCGCATGGGAGAAGATACCTAGGGGACCACCGAGTGAGGGGACCCGAGTCTTGGGCGAGGAGAACCAGGGATGTGACCTGTCTGAAGAGCCAGCGCAGCATTGGCTGGTGACAGTGCAGGCCTCTGGGGACCGTCCGGATGGATCATCTTCCTAACAGGGGCCGCCATTAGAAGGTAGTCCACGTTCTATGGTCTTTGCAGAGACCCAACTACATCAGGTCGGGGGCAGAGACCTATCTATAGGTCTGTGGCAGGGACATCATCGTTCACCCGGTCTGTGGCAGGGACCAACCTCACGGTCGGTGGCAGCGACAGTGCGCCAAAAGTTGTTGTGAACCCCTAACAGCTTCTCTAATCCGAAAAGGATTGTGCCTGAACCCTCTCCCTACCAAGTTGTGTTTGTATCAACCTGTCTGCTTGCAAAGAGGCATATTTATCTCTGCGGAAATAAATATAGATGTTGGACTGTCACCTGGTGTGGGCTTACTTCTCTGGGAGCAAAGTGTTCTACATTCATCTATCCACCTGCAATACTGAGAAGTGGAGGCTCCGGATAGGAACACAGACCCGAAGGTAAAAAAACTTAGCTCAAACCTCTACACACACACACGAGGTGCGAGCTGGTGGTGTACATCTCACCCTTCTCCCTGGTACCCCTAGTCGAGTCAACCAGCCGTAAAGAGAAAGGGAGAAAGCTGGTGAGGACGCTACACGTGGGGGCTCGAGAGTCCGGGATTTGTGTTTTCCGTGTCAATGGAGCTGAAGCTCTCAAAACTTGACTTTTACCCCCCAGAAAAGTTCAGAGGAGGTCGGCCATGTTGGTCGGCACGCCACGAGGCACACCCTCCCTACGCAGTTCGTGGGCATGACAAGGAGAAAGCCCGCGAAGTGTTGCATCAAAGGGGAGGAGTCTGGCCATGTGTGGGGATACACGTGAAAACTTTGGTGCCAGTTCTTCAGTGCGCGATGGAGCAATCAACGGTCAGCATGCTTTCTACTGCATCATGGGTCCCCACCGCATCTACCATGAGGGTAACCCCCGTTGCTACCTCCGCTATGGATACGGGGGATTCGGCTCAAGCCGTGGGGACGATTCGCCCTGTATACCTGCAAGGACGTTGAGGCCCTGGGCATGATTTGTCCCGGCTGTTCGGGACTGGTGGTACAGCTAAAGCCCTTCGGTCGCTGCAAGGCCTGTGGCAAATTCATTTTTGAAGTGGAGCAACCAATAGAAAGGCCGCAAGCCTTCCACATCAACTGCCTAACAGGCGCCACCACTCTACAAGGAGAAATCAGAGCTTGCACAGCCATTCCCCCTAGCACTGCAGAGACCTCAGTGAAGGTCGCAAACGCATGGAAGGAGGATACAAAATCCTAAGATGCTGCTTCGGTCACCGCAGCTTCCCAACACCCGGCACCAAAGAGGAAGGTCGTTCTCAACAGAACTATCAGCGGCCAAGATGGAGGACAACCCCTGTGCTTACCCGGCCCGGATGGATCCAGTGGGAACATTCCCGGACCTCTATGCTCAAGTGTTGGCCGAGGTAAGCCGGGGAACGTGACTTGGTGTTTTGTTGGAGGTGTCGGGGATCCGCAGTTACCGGAGCCCGCGGGAAGGGGTGATTCCACATCAACAAGGAATTACCTACCCGCAGAGGAGTATGACACCTCCGACCTGAAGTCGATCTCCGACGCAGGAGATGACGGTCAAATAGATGAACTGTTTGAACGGAAGGGTTGGGACAAAGTACCCCTGGCCTCGTCACGTGCACCTAGGGACCCACCCATGTCTACTGGGGATAGTACACCCCGGGTGGAGGCCTCGGCGCTTGATGAGGAGGGATCTGGTCCCCTGCTTGCCCTTCCGCCCCCAGAGTCACCTGCGCCATCTGCTAAGGCGAAGAGAGTGTCGCTGAGGGAACCTGTGTCTGGTTTGGAGGTGGTCAAGGCACCTCGGCACCCGGAGAGTATTGTCCTCCCTGGCGAGGGAGACCGTGCTACGATGCCACCCTTATCCAGGCTCCAGAGACTTTTCTTCCAGAAAGTTGCCAATGAGTACCCGTACTTGTCAAAGGAGTTGTTGTACGAGGTGGAGGCCTGCCGGCAGCGGTGGTACAATGATTTCGTGTGGACACATATCAAGGTACCTCATGCCCGCCGTTACATCAGGTGTTCACCCACCGATTCAAAGAGATTTAAGGACTGTATGGCAGAGTAGATGCTGGGTCGGCATATTCATGCTGACCGTGTTGTTATCTGCCGGAAAGATGGTGAAGATGTGGAGTACCACATGGAAACTTTTCATCGGTACTTGAAACCTCTTGTGCTGCCGCATCCAAGATTTTATTTGTAGGAGGAGAAACTCCTGCTTGCTTGTTTCTTTTTCATTGCCGGACATTCCGGAACCCCGGAACTGTATCCTGACTAGGGGTGTGTACTCTTTGGAGACATGGGAGCTGTTGCAGTGTGTTGTTCTCCCGTTTTATCTCCCACCACAAAGATAACAAGGACTTTGGGGTTTAGTCAGGGCCACAGTACAGAGAAGAATCCGGATTCAACCAAGTGCTCTTACCGCAGCGCTGTCACCAGGTGGCAGTGTTGTGCATCGTTGTCACATTACACCACACGCTTCTTGGAAGGAAAGGGGTTTCTTTTCGGGAGAGACCCTTTTCACTCCAAGACCCACATGATGTGTCAGGGATTATGTGCTTGTTTTCTTTCTTCCCTCTGCAGGAGAACATCGGTCAAGACTGCTGAGAATGGATGGGTCTTAGATAGCGATGTGGGAGGAGGGAATGTCATTGATGTGTAATGTGATGTGTATTTAAAATGTGTGTTTCCCTCATGTTCACCTTTCCCTTTCCCCGTTGGGTTCAGGCACAACTCACAAGTTTTTTTCCAAATTGTTTTTTTTTGTGAAGCTAGTCTCTGGATTGGGTCTATGTTAGCTCCCTTTGGGGCATGGCTTGGTCCAGACACTGGGGACCAGTGTCTATTTGCCGGGGGTGTGTGTAGCGGGTATCAATATTTAGGCGGAGTGTTTGGGCGGTAGCATGGCCCAGATGCACTAATTATTAGGGATTATGGACTATTTTCCTTTGTGGAGGATATCAATGGTGTTCAGTTCCCTGCGGCCTCTGGGTGGCGCTGTTGTCTTGGGCCGGGGTTGAACCACCATTGTAGGGCCGTGCCCTTTTTGTCCTCTCGCGCCAGTAGTACGACGGGGCGGGGAACCTGATGTGCCTGCTGGGAGAGGGTATAAAGGTGGCGGACATCTTGCGCACGAGGTCCGAGCCCCAGGCACCTTCAACCTGGGGGCTGCTGTCCGGTTCGTCCGCGCCCAGGTGCCCTTGGCCTGGGCGCAAGGGAGATCGAGTTCCATCCCAGGCACCTTAGGCCTGGGGTGAGGTACTAGCACAAGGCCTGGGGCCCAGTACCTTCGACTGGGTCCCGCATGGGAGAAGATACCTAGGGGACCACCGAGTGAGGGGCCCCGAGTCTTGGGTGAGGAGAACCAGGGATGTGACCTGTCTGAAGAGCCAGCGCAGCATTGGCTGGTGACAGTGCAGGCCTCTGGGGACCGTCCGGATGGATCATCTTCCTAACAGGGGCCGCCATTAGAAGGTAGTCCACGTTCTATGGTCTTTGCAGAGACCCAACTACATCAGGTCGGTGGCAGAGACCTATCTAAAGGTCTGTGGCAGGGACCTCATCTTTCACCCGGTCTCCGGATAGGAACACAGACCCTAAGGTAAAGAACTTAGCTCAAACCTCTACACACACACAAGGTGCGAGCTGGTGGTACACCTCACCCTTCTCCCTGGTACCCCTAGACGAGTAAACCAGCCGTAAAGAGAAAGGGAGAAAGCGGGTGAGGGTGCTACACTTACATTTTGTGTGTCTGCTGGCTCTCAAACTTAGCTTTCACTGACAGCAAGGGTAACCGGTAATAATCGGTAACCAATCAGAATGTTCCCTGATCATCTGATCACTATTTCAGCTGTGACATAATGATCACATACAGGCTGAAGGCCGATAAAAATAAAAAGCTTTCAGCCTGAACATGGACACTGCCACCTTCTGGGCGCAGTGCTCCTCTACAGTGCCTTTTTTTTCAATAGTGAGGATGTCAGATACAGTTGCATTATTAAAAATAATAAATTAATAAAAAAGAAAAAAAAATGTAGCACCCTGATGTTTCGCCCTAATTGTGGAATTGCTGCACTTCTCTCTTCTGTCGCTAGATGGCCGGGTATCTGGTGACATCAGATAAGACAAGGGCATTGCAAGGACAGATTAGGAATGATTGGGGTATCTCAGCCAATGGGCAGGGATTTTCTTCGGTCCCTTGGCCTGCTGGGAGAGCCTATATATTTGGGTGGAGTCAGGTGATCGGGGTTCTGTGGCACCTGGACGGCTGTCTGGGTGGACGTGTGTTATGCTGCCCCGGGATGCTAGACCAGAAACCTAAGGCCTAGGGGACATCTGGCTGCTAGGCTGTCTGGGGGCCTATCCAGAAGCAGGAAAGCAGGGTAGGGTTGGGACTGCAGGCTTGTAGTCAAACCAAAAGTATTGGTTCCACCGGCCGGGGAACCAGTCATGGTCGGAGGTAGAAAGAAAGCTGTCGCCACTAAGGTACCATCCACCTTGCTACCGGAGACCACAGTGAGTGAGCTGAGGCCAGTACCAGAGCAGACTTCCCGCCAGCCGGGGACGGCGAAAGAAGTGGGAAAACTTCAGCAAGTGCCAAGTCAGGGACCCAGTGGGACAGCAGAGGTGACGCTTGTGGATTGCCAAGCCAGGGACCTATCGTGTCAGCAGGGGTGAAGCTTGAAGAGTATCTGTGAGTACCAAGCCAGGGGCCCAGCAGGGAAGCGGGGGTGATACTTGAAGAAGATACGGAGTGCTATAGTGAAAGAGTTTAGGGGATCCAGTTGCTATTGGATCTGAAGTCTAGTGAGAGAGACTGGGAGCTTGTTGAGTGAAGACCCACAGTGAGTGAGTGTGGGGGAAAGGAGAACTGTTCGTGTTGCAGATAGTTGAATACCTTTACCATTAGTAACAGCTACAAGATTGTTGCCATAGGAGACAGCAGTCCTACCTATACAGAAGTGGTGTCCGGCTTGAGGCCTTCACCTGTGTAGATGTCTACCTATAGATGTCTTGGAGTCTGCTAATTATCTTTGCATCTACCTAAGGGTGTCCTGTAGTATACAGTTGTGCTCATAAGTTTACACACCCTGGCAGAATGTATGATTTCTTGGCCATTTTTCATAGAATATGAATGATGACACAAAAACTTTTCTTTCACTCATGATTAGTGTTTGGCTGAAGCCATTTATTATCAATCAACTGTGTTTACTCTTTTTAAATCATACCCCCCTATTCAGTGCATGCCCCCCATTCAGTACAAACCCCCCCATTCAGTGCAGACCCCCATTTAGTGCAGACCCCCACATTCAGTGCAGTTCCCCCTTCAGTGCAGACCCCCATTCAGTGCAGATCCCCCTTCAGTGCAGACCCACCTTTAGTGCAGATCCCCCTTTAGTGCAGACCACCACATTCAGCGCAGACCCCCCATTTAGTGCAGATCCCCCTTCAGTGCAGACCCCCCTCTTATTGCAGACCCCCCATTTAGTGCAGAGCCCCATTCAGTACAGAACCCCCATTCAGTGCAGATCCCCCTTCAGTGCAGACCCCCCATTCAGTGCAGATCCCCCATTCAGTGCAGACCCACCCTTAGTGCAGACCCCCCCTTTAGTGCAGACCCCCCTTCAGTGCAGACCCCCCTTCAGTGCAGACCCCCCATTCAGTGCAGACCCACCTTTAATGCAGAGCCCCCTTCAGAGCAGACCCCCTTCAGTGCAGACCCCCCATTTAGTGCAGACCCCGCTTCAGTGCAGACCCCCCATTTAGTACAGACCCCCCATTCAGTACATACCCCCCATTCAGTGCAGATCCCCCTTCAGTGCAGACCCCCCATTTAGTGCAGAGCCCCCATTCAGTGCAGATACCCCCTTCAGTGCAGACCCCCCATTCAGTGCAGATCCCCCTGTAACGGCACCCCAAGTATGAAAGGGGTTAACACCGTTAGGATATTCCCTTTCCAACCACACGACAGCCACCAGACACTCCAACCAGCCGAATAAGACCTCATACGAATGGTTCTCCCCCCAGATACGAGACAACTCTCTGTATTCAAGTTTCAAAACAGGGAAAGACTTTATTTTCAAAACACATGGTAACACATTTCTCTTCAAAACCCTTCCCTCCCATCCTTGGGGAACAGGGCGGGTTAAACTGTCCAATGACAATGGTGATACAGGTCAGGTGTGTTCAAACTTCTCCTTGATAACCAGTCTTAGCAGGAGGGGTGATTCCCCCCCCCCCCTCCTCACAGAAGACACTTCAACATCCCATAATATGCAGCCAGACGGTCGACCAGCTCCAATCCACATCGTCACAGTAGCAGACTTAATTCATAATAGACAATAGAATGCAAATCACCTTAACTCCTCACAGCAATGATTACACAAGCCCCCCCCCCCCCCTCACAGTACACATCCAATCTAGATACAATGTATGTGCAGCATTGAATATGACCATATTGGGGTTTTCATTCACCCTGTGCCCCTAATAGAGACACAGGGTGGTTGACACATAAGAGGCATTTGGGGAGCTGAAGCAAGGGTATCTCATATTTTATAAGCGATTCTGAGTTCCCCGGGCCTTCCCGTTACATCTCTCCCCTTTCGGCAGGAGACTAACAGAGGAGGGGACCCCAGACGGGTTGACTCCGAAGTTAGTCCATAGGTCTCTTCTTCTAATGCCGGCATCCACACCGTACCCCAAATAAATTGCTCCAAACAGAGCATCACTTACCCAGCCAACCTCTGCCTCTCTCAGAGAACATACCCGCCGCTGGGGAGAAGACAGGGTGACTGGGCTCAGTCTTTCATGCCGCTGGGGATCCGGGCCAACTGCCCAGCATCCCCGAGGTACACAAGTGAAGACCGAAGTCCCATCCACTTGTGGTAGGTGAAAATCCCCCAGTGCTTGCAAAGCAAGGCTGACATCCTTCTGTCCCAGTGTCACACCATTTTCTTGGGTTGTGTCAGTGAGGACCGAAGTCCCATCCAGTACCACAGGAACTCCCTCTTCTGTTAGTTGAGAGCAGAGGCCCGCGGCACTCTGCTCTGTTGCCAGCTCTTCCGCTGGGTTGCTGTGAGTGGAGACCATAGTCCCATCCACCGATATCCGCTCAAGTGGCAGTTGTGTGCAGTGGCCAGTAGCATTCTGCCCTGCTGCCAGTGATTCAGCTGGGGGTAAAAGCTTTACCACCTCAGCTTGTTGCTGGAGAGATGGGCCAACTGCCCCGGCTCCCTGAAACTCCACAGTTGTTTCCGGTGCTGGGCAGAGGTTGCTAGCACTCTGCCCTGTTGCCAGCACTTCTGCTGGGGACTCCACCCCATCTGCTCTGGCTAACTGTTGGGGAGGGAAAAGGGCTGCTTCTCCCCCCTGCATCTCTGAAATACCCTGGGAAAGAGGAACCATCACCTTCTCACCTCGGGCCTCCAAAACTGCCACGGGTGTAGAGCCGGGGTCTGCAGTACTCTGTCCTGCTGCCAATACTTGGGCAGGCGATGAATAATCCATAACATCCTCTGAACAGTCCCTTAAGTCCATGCCTTCTGTAATCTGTGGCTGGGGAGATGAGCCAACTGCCCTAGCTCCCTGGAACTCCATATCATCCACTTCAGCTTTAGGGATGGCAATCTTCAGATTTTCCACTGCCAATTCTTCAGCCAGGCTAGCTCCCTGGAACTCCATATAGTCCACTTCGGCTTTAGGGGTGGCAATCTTCAGATTTTCCACTGCCGATTCTTCAGCCAGGCTAGCTCCCTGGAACTCCATATCATCCACTTCGGCTTTAGGGATGGCAATCTTCAGCTTTTCCACTGCCGATTCTTCAGCCAGGATTTCATAGTTGTCAACTGGTATTCCCTGATAGTCCCAGGCACAGGTAGCACCACCCTGCTGCTGAGCAGATTCTAGCAGCTGTCTGTAGGCGATCTCCAGCTCCCATTCCTGAACGGCCAGAAACTCCAAATCTTCCTCTGCCCAGTGCCCTTCCGAGACATTCAGTTTTCGCTCTCTGTGCTCCATTATTTCCTCCAAACGCCACTCCCGATCACTCCCAAAGTCAGGGTCACTGGACAGCCTCCAATACAACAATCCCAGGCCATCATAGTCAAAGCCTTTCGTGGGGCTGTCATCCGCTGACCATGGGCACTCTTGGGCTACATACCACCGGAGGGCTCTGTAGCTCTCGTCCAACCGCATCTCTGCCCGGATCAGCCTGCTTAACTCAGTTGTCCACTCCTGCTTTGGTTGTTCCCCCAATAACAGCATTCGTACATCATACTGCGACCAGTACCTTACATAGATGGAGGGGAGAACCTTTCCCTGGTGTTGCTGCTCGAGAGCAAGCGCTTTCTTCCAAAGTTCGCAGCGGATCGAATCAGACAATCCCAGCAGGACCTCCTCTGATACTGGTCCTCTATGCTGTATCTGCATCTCTTGTAACCTCCTTCTGAATTCCTCTTCCATGGGGGCTGGTATCTGTACCTCTCCTCTCCTTGCAGTTGGTGCTGCTGTGACTTCTGCTGCTGCAGCACCTTTTTGATGTAGCCAATTTGCGTCCACAGCCGCTATAACTCGGTCTATGATCTCCGCTGGAGGGTTAGGACCATACTGTGCCAGTCTTAGTTTAACAGCCCGATCAAAACTTGCCTCTTCGGGTGTCCTGTCTGTTACGCTGGGCCTTTCGGTTCCATCCATTTCGACTAGTTATCTGATAATGTCCCTCTTCTTATGGTTGTTGGCCGGTCTTCCCCGGTTCTCCAGTAAGTCTTTGAGGGTGGAGAGCTTTAGCCATTCATACTGTGCCTCCATTGTCCTGTGTCCTCTTGTAGCTGTCCTTCTGGCTGTGGGGGATCAATCCCACTGCTGCCACCAATTGTAACGGCACCCCAAGTATGAAAGGGGTTAACACCGTTAGGATATTCCCTTTCCAACCACACGACAGCCACCAGACACTCCAACCAGCCGAATAAGACCCCATACGAATGGTTCTCCCCCCAGATACGAGACAACGCTCTGTATTCAAGTTCCAAAACAGGGAATGACTTTATTTTCAAAACACATGGTAACACATTTCTCTTCAAAACCCTTCCCTCCCATCCTTGGGGAACAGGGCGGGTTAAACTGTCCAATGACAATGGTGATACAGGTCAGGGGTGTTCAAACTTCTCCTTTGATAACCAGTCTTAGCAGGAGGGGTGATTCCCCCCCTCCTCACAGGAGACACTTCAACATCCCATAATATGCAGCCAGACGGTCGACCAGCTCCAATCCACATCGTCACAGTAGCAGACTTAATTCATAATAGACAATAGAATGCAAATCACCTTAACACCTCACAGCAATGATTACACAACCCCCCCCCCCCCCCCTCACAGTACACATCCAATCTAGATACAATGTATGTGCAGCATTGAATATAGCTATCATAGACCATATTGGGGTTTTCATTCACCCTGTGCCCCTAATAGAGACACAGGGTGGTTGACACATAAGAGGCATTGGGGGAGCTGAAGCAAGGGTATCTCATATTTTCTAAGCGATTCTGAGTTCCCCGGGCCTTCCCGTTACACCCCCTTCAGTGCAGATCCCCCTTCAGTGCAGAGCCCCCCATTCAGTGCAGATTACCCTTCAGTGCAGACCCACCTTTAGTGCAGACCCCCCATTCAGTGCAGACCCCCATTCAGTGCAGATCCCCCTTCAGTGCAGACCCCCCATTCAGTGCAGATCCCCCTTCTGTGCAGAACCACCTTTAGTGCAGACCCCCACATTCAGTGCAGACCCCCTATTTAGTGCAGATCCCCCTTCAGTGCAGATCCCCCTTCAATGCAGACCCACCTTCAGTGCAGAACCCCCTTCAGTGCAGACCCCCCATTCAGTACAGACACCCCTTCAGTACAGACACCCCTTCAGTACAGACCCCCCTTCAGTACAGAACCCCCTTCATTGCAGACCCCCCTTCAGTACAGAACCCCCTTCAGTACAGAACCCCCATTCAGTACAGAACCCCCTTCATTGCAGACCCCCCTTCAGTACAGACACCCGCTTCAGAACAGACCCCACTTCAGTACAGACCACCCCCCTTCAGTACAGACACCCCCTTCAGTACAGACCCCCCTTCAGTACAGAACCCCCTTCAGTACAGAACCCCCATTCAGTACAGAACCCCCTTCATTGCAGACCCCCCTTCAGTACAGAACCCCCTTCAGTACAGAACCCCCATTCAGTACAGAACCCCCTTCATTGCAGACCCCCCTTCAGTACAGACACCCGCTTCAGTACAGACCCCACTTCAGTACAGACCACCCCCCTTCAGTACAGACACCCCCTTCAGTACAGACCCCCCTTCAGTACAGAACCCCCTTCATTGCAGACCCCCCCCTTCAGTACAGACACCCCCTTCAGTACAGACCCTGCTTCAGTACAGACACCCCCCCATTCAGTACAGACACCCCCCCATTCAGTACAGACACCCCCGCATTCAGTACAGACACCCCCTCATTCAGTACAGACACCCCCTCATTCAGTACAGACCCATAATGTACATTCCCTAAGAGCAGTGTGGGGCATGCAGAGCAGTGCCCCCCTCCAGTGTAGATGTAAACAGGGAGGAGGAGGCAGCTTTGCTCTGCTCAGCTGTGTGTGAGACAGCGGGGACAGCCCTGACAGCCCGCGGCTGCAGTGGCGTTGCCCTGGGCCCTGTCAACGGGTGTCAACCGGGTGCGGCCTGCACCATCCGCCCACTCCCCTTGCAACGCCACTGGGACCTCTGCTGCTGTAGCCCATCTGCTTCAAGGTTGGATGTGTTGTGTGCTCAGAGATGGTATTCTGCATACCTTGGGTATAACGAGTGGTTATTTGAGTTACTGTGGCATTCTTTTCTATCATTTGGAACCAGTCTGCCCATTCTCCTCTGACATCAACAAGGCATTTTCCTCCACACAACCGCCACTCACTGGATATTTTCTCTTTTTCCCACCATTCTCTGTTTAACCTAGAGATGGTTGTGTGTGAAAATCCCAGAAATTCTCAGACCAGCCCCTCTGGCACCAACACCCATGCCACATTTAAAGTCCCTTCAATCCCCTTTCTTTCCCATTCTGATGCTCGGTTTGAACTTCAGCAAGTTGTCTTCACCACGTCTAGATGTCTAAATGCATTGAGTTGCTGCCATGGGATTGGCTGATTAGCAATTTATGTTACCAAGTAATTGAACAGGTGTACCTAATAAAGTGACCGGTCAATGTCACTGGCCACTTTATTAGGTACACCTGTTCAATTACTTGGTAACTGTTTAAATTGCTTAAGTGACTTTGAACGTGGGATGGTTGTTGGTGGCAGACGGGCCGGTCTGAGTATTTCTGGGATTTTCACACACAACCATCTCTCAGGTTTACAGAGAATGGTGGGAAAAAGAGAAAATATCCAGTGAGCGGCAGTTGTGTGGAGGAAAATGCCTTGTTGATGTCAGAGGAGAATGGGCAGACTGGTTCCAGATGATAGAAAGACAACAGTAACTCAAATAACCCCTCGTTACACCCAAGGTATGCAGAATACCATCTCTGAACGCACAACACATCCAACCTTGAAGCAGATGGGCTACAGCAGCAGAAGACCACAACGGTTGACACTCCTGTCAGCTAAGAACAGGAAACTGAGGCTACAATTGGCACAGGATCACCAAAATTGGACAATAGAAGATTGGAAAAACGTTGCCGGGTCTGAGGAGTCTGGATTTCAGCTGCGACGCTCAGATGGGAGGGTCAGAATTTGGCGCATGGATCCATCCTGCCTTCTATCACCGGTTCAGACTGGTGGTGGGGGTGTAATGGTGGGGGGGATGGGGTATCACCAGTTCAGACTGGTGGTGGGGGTGTAATGGTGGGGGGGATGGGGTATCACCGGGTCAGGCTGGTGGTGGGGGTGTAATGGTGGGGGGGATGGGGTATCACCGGGTCAGGCTGGTGGTGGGGGTGTAATGGTGGGGGGGATGGGGTATCACCGGGTCAGACTGGTGGTGGGGGTGTAATGGTGGGGGGGATGGGGTATCACCGGGTCAGGCCGGTGGTGGGGGTGTAATGGTGGGGGGGATGGGGTATCACTGGGTCAGGCCGGTGGTGGGGGTGTAATGGTGGGGGGGATGGGGTATCACCGGGTCAGACTGGTGGTGGGGGTGTAATGGTGGGGGGATGGGGTATCACCGGGTCAGACTGGTGGTGGGGGTGTAATGGTGGGGGGGATGGGGTATCACCGGTTCAGACTGGTGGTGGGGGTGTAATGGTGGGGGGGATGGGGTATCACCGGGTCAGGCTGGTGGTGGGGGTGTAATGGTGGGGGGGATGGGGTATCACCGGGTCAGGCTGGTGGTGGGGGTGTAATGGTGGGGGGGATGGGGTATCACCGGGTCAGACTGGTGGTGGGGGTGTAATGGTGGGGGGGATGGGGTATCACCGGGTCAGACTGGTGGTGGGGGTGTAATGGTGGGGGGGATGGGGTATCACCGGGTCAGGCCGGTGGTGGGGGTGTAATGGTGGGGGGGATGGGGTATCACCGGGTCAGGCCGGTGGTGGGGGTGTAATGGTGGGGGGGATGGGGTATCACCGGGTCAGACTGGTGGTGGGGGTGTAATGGTGGGGGGATGGGGTATCACCGGGTCAGACTGGTGGTGGGGGTGTAATGGTGGGGGGGATGGGGTATCACCGGTTCAGACTGGTGGTGGGGGTGTAATGGTGGGGGGGATGGAGTATCACCGGTTCAGACTGGTGGTGGGGGTGTAATGGGGGGGTATCACCGGGTCAGACTGGTGGTGGGGGTGTAATGGTGGGGGGGGATGGGGTATCACCGGGTCAGGCCGGTGGTGGGGGTGTAATGGTGGGGGGGATGGGGTATCACCGGGTCAGGCTGGTGGTGGGGGTGTAATGGTGGGGGGGATGGGGTATCACCGGGTCAGACTGGTGGTGGGGGTGTAATGGTGGGGGGGATGGGGTATCACCGGGTCAGACTGGTGGTGGGGGTGTAATGGTGGGGGGGATGGGGTATCACCGGGTCAGACTGGTGGTGGGGGTGTAATGGTGGGGGGGATGGGGTATCACCGGTTCAGACTGGTGGTGGGGGTGTAATGGTGGGGGGGATGGAGTATCACCGGTTCAGACTGGTGGTGGGGGTGTAATGGGGGGGATGGGGTATCACCGGGTCAGACTGGTGGTGGGGGTGTAATGGTGGGGGGGATGGGGTATCACCGGGTCAGGCCGGTGGTGGGGGTGTAATGGTGTGGGGGATGGGGTATCACCGGGTCAGACTGGTGGTGGGGGTGTAATGGTGGGGGGGATGGGGTATCACCGGTTCAGACTGGTGGTGGGGGTGTAATGGTGGGGGGATGGAGTATCACCGGTTCAGACTGGTGGTGGGGGTGTAATGGTGGGGGGGATGGGGTATCACCGGGTCAGACTGGTGGTGGGGGTGTAATGGTGGGGGGGGATGGGGTATCACCGGTTCAGACTGGTGGTGGGGGTGTAATGGTGGGGGGGATGGAGTATCACCGGTTCAGACTGGTGGTGGGGGTGTAATGGGGGGGGGGTGGGGTATCACCGGGTCAGACTGGTGGTGGGGGTGTAATGGTGGGGGGGATGGGGTATCACCGGGTCAGGCTGGTGGTGGGGGTGTAATGGTGTGGGGGATGGGGTATCACCGGGTCAGACTGGTGGTGGGGGTGTAATGGTGGGGGGGATGGGGTATCACCGGTTCAGACTGGTGGTGGGGGTGTAATGGTGGGGGGATGGAGTATCACCGGTTCAGACTGGTGGTGGGGGTGTAATGGTGTGGGGGATGGGGTATCACCGGTTTAGACTGGTGGTGGGGGTGTAATGGTGGGGGGGATGGAGTATCACCGGTTCAGGCTGGTGGTGGGGGTGTAATGGGGGGGGGATGGGGTATCACCGGGTCAGGCTGGTGGTGGGGGTGTAATGGTGTGGGGGATGGGGTATCACCGGGTCAGGCTGGTGGTGGGGGTGTAATGGTGGGGGGGATGGAGTATCACCGGGTCAGACTGGTGGTGGGGGTGTAATGGTGGGGGGGATGGGGTATCACCGGTTCAGACTGGTGGTGGGGGTGTAATGGTGGGGGGGATGGAGTATCACCGGTTCAGACTGGTGGTGGGGGTGTAATGGGGGGGGATGGGGTATCACCGGGTCAGACTGGTGGTGGGGGTGTAATGGTGGGGGGGATGGGGTATCACCGGGTCAGGCCGGTGGTGGGGGTGTAATGGTGTGGGGGATGGGGTATCACCGGGTCAGACTGGTGGTGGGGGTGTAATGGTGGGGGGGATGGAGTATCACCGGTTCAGACTGGTGGTGGGGGTGTAATGGGGGGGGGGGTGGGGATTCACCGGGTCAGACTGGTGGTGGGGGTGTAATGGTGGGGGGGATGGGGTATCACCGGGTCAGGCTGGTGGTGGGGGTGTAATGGTGGGGGGGATGGGGTATCACCGGGTCAGACTGGTGGTGGGGGTGTAATGGTGGGGGGGATGGGGTATCACCGGGTCAGACTGGTGGTGGGGGTGTAATGGTGGGGGGGATGGGGTATCACCGGGTCAGACTGGTGGTGGGGGTGTAATGGTGGGGGGATGGGGTATCACCGGTTCAGACTGGTGGTGGGGGTGTAATGGTGGGGGGGATGGAGTATCACCGGTTCAGACTGGTGGTGGGGGTGTAATGGGGGGGATGGGGTATCACCGGGTCAGACTGGTGGTGGGGGTGTAATGGTGGGGGGGATGGGGTATCACCGGGTCAGGCCGGTGGTGGGGGTGTAATGGTGTGGGGGATGGGGTATCACCGGGTCAGACTGGTGGTGGGGGTGTAATGGTGTGGGGGATGGGGTATCACCGGGTCAGACTGGTGGTGGGGGTGTAATGGTGGGGGGGATGGGGTATCACCGGTTCAAACTGGTGGTGGGGGTGTAATGGTGGGGGGATGGGGTATCACCGGTTCAGACTGGTGGTGGGGGTGTAATGGTGGGGGGGATGGAGTATCACCGGTTCAGACTGGTGGTGGGGGTGTAATGGTGGGGGGGATGGGGTATCACCGGGTCAGACTGGTGGTGGGGGTGTAATGGTGGGGGGGATGGGGTATCACCGGTTCAGACTGGTGGTGGGGGTGTAATGGTGGGGGGGATGGAGTATCACCGGTTCAGACTGGTGGTGGGGGTGTAATGGGGGGGGGGATGGGGTATCACCGGGTCAGACTGGTGGTGGGGGTGTAATGGTGGGGGGATGGGGTATCACCGGGTCAGACTGGTGGTGGGGGTGTAATGGTGGGGGGGATGGGGTATCACCGGGTCAGACTGGTGGTGGGGGTGTAATGGTGGGGGGATGGGGTATCACCGGGTCAGACTGGTGGTGGGGGTGTAATGGTGGGGGGATGGGGTATCACCGGTTCAGACTGGTGGTGGGGGTGTAATGGTGGGGGGGATGGAGTATCACCGGTTCAGACTGGTGGTGGGGGTGTAATGGTGGGGGGATGGGGTATCACCGGGTCAGACTGGTGGTGGGGGTGTAATGGTGGGGGGGATGGGGTATCACCAGTTCAGACTGGTGGTGGGGGTGTAATGGTGGGGGATGGAGTATCACCGGTTCAGACTGGTGGTGGGGGTGTAATGGGGGGGATGGGGTATATCACCGGGTCAGACTGGTGGTGGGGGTGTAATGGTGGGGGGGATGGGGTATCACCGGGTCAGGCCGGTGGTGGGGGTGTAATGGTGTGGGGGATGGGGTATCACCGGGTCAGACTGGTGGTGGGGGTGTAATGGTGTGGGGGATGGGGTATCACCGGGTCAGACTGGTGGTGGGGGTGTAATGGTGGGGGGATGGGGTATCACCGGGTCAGGCTGGTGGTGGGGGTGTAATGGTGGGGGGGGATGGGGTATCACCGGGTCAGACTGGTGGTGGGGGTGTAATGGTGGGGGGGATGGGGTATCACCGGGTCAGACTGGTGGTGGGGGTGTAATGGTGTGGGGGATGGGGTATCACCGGGTCAGACTGGTGGTGGGGGTGTAATGGTGTGGGGGATGGGGTATCACCGGGTCAGACTGGTGGTGGGGGTGTAATGGTGTGGGGGATGGGGTATCACCGGGTCAGACTGGTGGTGGGGTGGTGGGGGTGTAATGGTGGGGGGGATGGGGTATCACCGGGTCAGACTGGTGGTGGGGGTGTAATGGTGGGGGGGATGGGGTATCACCGGGTCAGACTGGTGGTGGGGTGGTGGGGGTGTAATGGTGGGGGGATGGGGTATCACCGGGTCAGACTGGTGGTGGGGGTGTAATGGTGGGGGGATGGGGTATCACCGGTTTAGACTGGTGGTGGGGGTGTAATGGTGGGGTGGATGGAGTATCACCGGTTCAGGCTGGTGGTGGGGGTGTAATGGGGGGGGGGATGGGGTATCACCGGGTCAGGCTGGTGGTGGGGGTGTAATGGGGGGGGGATGGGGTATCACCGGGTCAGACTGGTGGTGGGGGTGTAATGGTGGGGGGGATGGAGTATCACCGGTTCAGGCTGGTGGTGGGGGTGTAATGGTGTGGGGGATGGGGTATCACCGGGTCAGACTGGTGGTGGGGGTGTAATGGTGGGGGGGATGGGGTATCACCGGGTCAGACTGGTGGTGGGGGTGTAATGGTGGGGGGATGGGGTATCACCGGTTCAGACTGGTGGTGGGGGTGTAATGGTGGGGGGATGGGGTATCACCGGGTCAGACTGGTGGTGGGGGTGTAATGGTGGGGGGATGGGGTATCACTGGTTCAGGCTGGTGGTGGGGGTGTAATGGTGGGGGGGATGGGGTATCACCGGGTCAGACTGGTGGTGGGGTGGTGGGGGTGTAATGGTGGGGGGGATGGGGTATCACCGGTTTAGACTGGTGGTGGGGGTGTAATGGTGGGGGGGATGGAGTATCACCGGTTCAGGCTGGTGGTGGGGGTGTAATGGTGGGGGGGATGGGGTATCACCGGTTCAGACTGGTGGTGGGGGTGTAATGGTGGGGGGGATGGGGTATCACCGGTTTAGACTGGTGGTGGGGGTGTAATGGGGGGGGGATGGGGTATCACCGGGTCAGACTGGTGGTGGGGGTGTAATGGTGTGGGGGATGGGGTATCACCGGGTCAGACTGGTGGTGGGGGTGTAATGGTGTGGGGGATGGGGTATCACTGGTTCAGACTGGTGGTGGGGGTGTAATGTGGGGGGGATGGGGTATCACCGGGTCAGACTGGTGGTGGGGGTGTAATGGTGTGGGGGATGGGGTATCACTGGTTCAGACTGGTGGTGGGGGTGTAATGGTGGGGGGGATGGGGTATCACCGGGTCAGACTGGTGGTGGGGGTGTAATGGTGGGGGGATGGGGTATCACCGGTTCAGGCTGGTGGTGGGGGTGTAATGGTGGGGGGGATGGGGTATCACCGGGTCAGACTGGTGGTGGGGGTGTAATGGTGGGGGGATGGGGTATCACCGGTTTAGACTGGTGGTGGGGGTGTAATGGTGGGGGGGATGGAGTATCACCGGTTCAGGCTGGTGGTGGGGGTGTAATGGGGGGGGGATGGGGTATCACCGGGTCAGGCTGGTGGTGGGAGTGTAATGGGGGGGGATGGGGTATCACCGGTTCAGGCTGGTGGTGGGGGTGTAATGGTGGGGGGGATGGAGTATCACCGGTTCAGGCTGGTGGTGGGGGTGTAATGGTGTGGGGGATGGGGTATCACCGGGTCAGACTGGTGGTGGGGGTGTAATGGTGGGGGGATGGGGTATCACCGGGTCAGACTGGTGGTGGGGGTGTAATGGTGGGGGGGATGGGGTATCACCGGTTCAGACTGGTGGTGGGGGTGTAATGGTGGGGGGATGGGGTATCACCGGGTCAGACTGGTGGTGGGGGTGTAATGGTGGGGGGGATGGGGTATCACCGGTTCAGGCTGGTGGTGGGGGTGTAATGGTGGGGGGGATGGAGTATCACCGGTTCAGGCTGGTGGTGGGGGTGTAATGGTGTGGGGGATGGGGTATCACCGGGTCAGACTGGTGGTGGGGGTGTAATGGTGGGGGGGATGGGGTATCACCGGGTCAGACTGGTGGTGGGGTGGTGGGGGTGTAATGGTGGGGGGGATGGGGTATCACCGGTTTAGACTGGTGGTGGGGGTGTAATGGTGGGGGGGATGGAGTATCACCGGTTCAGGCTGGTGGTGGGGGTGTAATGGTGGGGGGGATGGGGTATCACCGGTTTAGACTGGTGGTGGGGGTGTAATGGGGGGGGATGGGGTATCACCGGGTCAGACTGGTGGTGGGGGTGTAATGGTGTGGGGGATGGGGTATCACCGGGTCAGACTGGTGGTGGGGGTGTAATGCTGTGGGGGATGGGGTATCACTGGTTCAGACTGGTGGTGGGGGTGTAATGGTGGGGGGGATGGGGTATCACCGGGTCAGACTGGTGGTGGGGGTGTAATGGTGTGGGGGATGGGGTATCACTGGTTCAGACTGGTGGTGGGGTGTAATGGTGGGGGGGATGGGGTATCACCGGGTCAGACTGGTGGTGGGGGTGTAATGGTGGGGGGATGGGGTATCACCGGTTCAGGCTGGTGGTGGGGGTGTAATGGTGGGGGGGATGGGGTATCACCGGGTCAGACTGGTGGTGGGGGTGTAATGGTGGGGGGATGGGGTATCACCGGTTTAGACTGGTGGTGGGGGTGTAATGGTGGGGGGGATGGAGTATCACCGGTTCAGGCTGGTGGTGGGGGTGTAATGGGGGGGGGATGGGGTATCACCGGTTCAGGCTGGTGGTGGGGGTGTAATGGTGGGGGGGATGGAGTATCACCGGTTCAGGCTGGTGGTGGGGGTGTAATGGTGTGGGGGATGGGGTATCACCGGGTCAGACTGGTGGTGGGGGTGTAATGGTGGGGGGGATGGGGTATCACCGGGTCAGACTGGTGGTGGGGGTGTAATGGTGGGGGGGATGGGGTATCACCGGTTCAGACTGGTGGTGGGGGTGTAATGGTGGGGGGATGGGGTATCACCGGGTCAGACTGGTGGTGGGGGTGTAATGGTGTGGGGGGATGGGGTATCACCGGTTCAGGCTGGTGGTGGGGGTGTAATGGTGTGGGGGATGGAGTATCACCGGTTCAGGCTGGTGGTGGGGGTGTAATGGTGTGGGGGATGGGGTATCACCGGGTCAGACTGGTGGTGGGGGTGTAATGGTGGGGGGGATGGGGTATCACCGGGTCAGACTGGTGGTGGGGGTGTAATGGTGTGGGGGATGGAGTATCACCGGTTCAGGCTGGTGGTGGGGGTGTAATGGTGGGGGGGATGGAGTATCACCGGTTCAGACTGGTGGTGGGGGTGTAATGGTGGGGGGGATGGGGTATCACCGGTTCAGGCTGGTGGTGGGGGTGTAATGGTGTGGGGGATGGAGTATCACCGGTTCAGGCTGGTGGTGGGGGTGTAATGGTGGGGGGGATGGAGTATCACCGGTTCAGACTGGTGGTGGGGGTGTAATGGTGGGGGGGATGGGGTATCACCGGTTTAGACTGGTGGTGGGGGTGTAATGGTGGGGGGGATGGAGTATCACCGGTTCAGGCTGGTGGTGGGGGTGTAATGGTGGGGGGGATGGGGTATCACCGGTTTAGACTGGTGGTGGGGGTGTAATGGGGGGGGATGGGGTATCACCGGGTCAGACTGGTGGTGGGGGTGTAATGGTGTGGGGGATGGGGTATCACCGGGTCAGACTGGTGGTGGGGGTGTAATGGTGTGGGGGATGGGGTATCACCGGGTCAGACTGGTGGTGGGGGTGTAATGGTGGGGGGGATGGGGTATCACCGGGTCAGACTGGTGGTGGGGGTGTAATGGTGGGGGGATGGGGTATCACCGGTTTAGACTGGTGGTGGGGGTGTAATGGTGGGGGGGATGGAGTATCACCGGTTCAGGCTGGTGGTGGGGGTGTAATGGGGGGGGGATGGGGTATCACCGGGTCAGGCTGGTGGTGGGGGTGTAATGGGGGGGGGATGGGGTATCACCGGGTCAGACTGGTGGTGGGGGTGTAATGGTGGGGGGGATGGAGTATCACTGGTTCAGACTGGTGGTGGGGGTGTAATGGTGGGGGGGATGGAGTATCACCGGTTCAGGCTGGTGGTGGGGGTGTAATGGTGTGGGGGATGGGGTATCACCGGGTCAGACTGGTGGTGGGGGTGTAATGGGGGGGGGATGGGGTATCACCGGGTCAGACTGGTGGTGGGGGTGTAATGGGGGGGGGATGGGGTATCACCGGGTCAGACTGGTGGTGGGGGTGTAATGGTGGGGGGGATGGAGTATCACTGGTTCAGACTGGTGGTGGGGGTGTAATGGTGGGGGGGATGGAGTATCACCGGTTCAGGCTGGTGGTGGGGGTGTAATGGTGGGGGGGATGGGGTATCACCGGGTCAGACTGGTGGTGGGGGTGTAATGGTGGGGGGGATGGGGTATCACCGGTTCAGACTGGTGGTGGGGGTGTAATGGTGGGGGGGATGGGGTATCACCGGGTCAGACTGGTGGTGGGGGTGTAATGGTGGGGGGGATGGGGTATCACCGGTTCAGGCTGGTGGTGGGGGTGTAATGGTGGGGGGGATGGAGTATCACCGGTTCAGGCTGGTGGTGGGGGTGTAATGGTGTGGGGGATGGGGTATCACCGGGTCAGACTGGTGGTGGGGGTGTAATGGTGTGGGGGGATGGGGTATCACCGGGTCAGACTGGTGGTGGGGTGGTGGGGGTGTAATGGTGTGGGGGGATGGGGTATCACCGGGTCAGACTGGTGGTGGGGTGGTGGGGGTGTAATGGTGGGGGGGATGGGGTATCACCGGTTTAGACTGGTGGTGGGGGTGTAATGGTGGGGGATGGGGTATCACCGGTTCAGGCTGGTGGTGGGGGTGTAATGGTGTGGGGGATGGGTTATCACCAGTTCAGGCTGGTGGTGGGGGTGTAATGGTGTGGGGGATGGGGTATCACCGGTTCAGGCTGGTGGTGGGGGTGTAATGGTGGGGGATGGGGTATCACCGGTTCAGGCTGGTGGTGGGGGTGTAATGGTGTGGGGGATGGGTTATCACCAGTTCAGGCTGGTGGTGGGGGTGTAATGGTGTGGGGGATGGGGTATCACCGGTTCAGGCTGGTGGTGGGGGTGTAATGGTGTGGGGGATGGGATATCACCGGTTCAGGCTGGTGGTGGGGGTGTAATGGTGTGGGGGATGGGGTATCACCGGTTCAGGCTGGTGGTGGGGGTGTAATGGTGTGGGGGATGGGGTATCACCGGTTCAGGCTGGTGGGGGGGTGTAATGGTGTGGGGGATGGGGTATCACCGGATCAGGCTGGTGGTGGGGGTGTAATGGTGTGGGGGATGGGGTATCACCGGTTCAGGCTGGTGGTGGGGGGTGTAATGGTGTGGGGGATGGGGTATCACCGGTTCAGGCTGGTGGTGGGGGTGTAATGGTGTGGGGGATGGGGTATCACAGGTTCAGGCTGGTGGTGGGGGTGTGATGGTGTGGGGGATGGGGTATCACTGGTTCAGGCTGGTGGTGGGGGTGTAATGGTGTGGGGGATGGGGTATCACCGGTTCAGGCTGGTGGTGGGGGTGTAATGGTGTGGGGGATGGAGTATCACCGGTTCAGGCTGGTGGTGGGGGTGTAATGGTGGGGGGGATGGGGTATCACCGGTTCAGACTGGTGGTGGGGGTGTAATGGTGTGGGGGGATGGGGTATCACCGGGTCAGACTGGTGGTGGGGTGGTGGGGGTGTAATGGTGTGGGGGGATGGGGTATCACCGGGTCAGACTGGTGGTGGGGTGGTGGGGGTGTAATGGTGGGGGGGATGGGGTATCACCGGTTTAGACTGGTGGTGGGGGTGTAATGGTGTGGGGGATGGGGTATCACCGGTTCAGGCTGGTGGTGGGGGTGTAATGGTGTGGGGGATGGGGTATCACCGGATCAGACTGGTGGTGGGGGTGTAATGGTGGGGGGGATGGAGTATCACCGGTTCAGACTGGTGGTGGGGGTGTAATGGTGTGGGGGATGGGGTATCACCGGGTCAGGCTGGTGGTGGGGGTGTAATGATGTGGGGGATGGGGTATCACCGGTTCAGGCTGGTGGTGGGGGTGTAATGGTGGGGGGGATGGAGTATCACCGGTTCAGACTGGTGGTGGGGGTGTAATGGTGTGGGGGATGGGGTATCACCGGTTCAGGCTGGTGGTGGGGGTGTAATGGTGGGGGGGATGGGGTATCACCGGTTCAGACTGGTGGTGGGGGTGTAATGGGGGGGGGGATGGAGTATCACCGGTTCAGACTGGTGGTGGGGGTGTAATGGTGGGGGGGATGGGGTATCACCGGTTCAGGCTGGTGGTGGGGGTGTAATGGTGTGGGGGATGGGGTATCACCGGGTCAGACTGGTGGTGGGGGTGTAATGGTGTGGGGGATGGAGTATCACCAGTTCAGACTGGTGGTGGGGGTGTAATGGTGTGGGGGATGGGGTATCACCGGATCAGGCTGGTGGTGGGGGTGTAATGGTGTGGGGGGATGGGGTGTCACCGGTTCAGACTGGTGGTGGGGGTGTAATGGTGTGGGGGATGGGGTATCACCGGTTCAGGCTGGTGGTGGGGGTGTAATGGTGTGGGGGATGGAGTATCACCGGTTCAGACTGGTGGTGGGGGTGTAATGGTGGGGGGGATGGGGTATCACCGGTTTAGACTGGTGGTGGGGGTGTAATGGTGGGGGGATGGGGTATCACTGGTTCAGACTGGTGGTGGGGGTGTAATGGTGGGGGGGATGGAGTATCACCGGTTCAGGCTGGTGGTGGGGGTGTAATGGTGGGGGGGATGGGGTATCACCGGGTCAGACTGGTGGTGGGGGTGTAATGGTGGGGGGATGGGGTATCACCGGTTTAGACTGGTGGTGGGGGTGTAATGGGGGGGGGGATGGGGTATCACCGGTTCAGGCTGGTGGTGGGGGTGTAATGGTGTGGGGGATGGGGTATCACCGGGTCAGACTGGTGGTGGGGGTGTAATGGTGTGGGGGGATGGGGTGTCACCGGTTCAGGCTGGTGGTGGGGGTGTAATGGTGTGGGGGATGGGGTATCACCGGTTCAGACTGGTGGTGGGGGTGTAATGGTGTGGGGGATGGGGTATCACCGGTTCAGGCTGGTGGTGGGGGTGTAATGGTGGGGGGGATGGAGTATCACCGGGTCAGACTGGTGGTGGGGGTGTAATGGTGTGGGGGATGGAGTATCACCGGTTCAGACTGGTGGTGGGGGTGTAATGGTGGGGGGGATGGGGTATCACCGGTTCAGGCTGGTGGTGGGGGTGTAATGGTGTGGGGGATGGGGTATCACCGGTTCAGACTGGTGGTGGGGGTGTAATGGTGGGGGGGATGGGGTATCACCGGTTTAGACTGGTGGTGGGGGTGTAATGGTGGGGGGATGGGGTATCACTGGTTCAGACTGGTGGTGGGGGTGTAATGGTGGGGGGGATGGGGTATCACCGGTTTAGACTGGTGGTGGGGGTGTAATGGGGGGGGGGATGGGGTATCACCGGTTCAGGCTGGTGGTGGGGGTGTAATGGTGTGGGGGATGGGGTATCACCGGGTCAGACTGGTGGTGGGGGTGTAATGGTGTGGGGGATGGGGTATCACTGGTTCAGACTGGTGGTGGGGGTGTAATGGTGTGGGGGATGGGGTATCACTGGTTCAGACTGGTGGTGGGGGTGTAATGGTGGGGGGGATGGGGTATCACCGGGTCAGACTGGTGGGGGGGATATTTTCTTGGCGCACTTTGGGCCTCTTAGTAACAATTGAGCATTTTTTAATCACCACGTCTTACCTGAGTATTGTCGCTGACCATGTCCATCCCTTTATGACTACAGTCAGGGCCGCCATCAGGGGGGTACAGGCAGTACATCTGTTTTTTTTTTTTTTTTTTTTTTTTGTAAGGGGCCCGGAGTTCCCCAGGGCCCCGACTGTCAACCCCCCTTTTTTTAAAAAATAAGTTATAATTTTTTTTTCATTATTAATTTTTTTATTTAATTTGTTTTTTTATTTATTTATTTTATTAAATTTATTTATTATTTTATTTTTTTGGAAGGGGCCCAGAGGTTGTTTATTATTTATAAAAAATAAATATTATTAATTAATTAATTTATTTATTTATTTTATAAAAAAAAAATATGTATTTTTTGTTATTTTTTTGTAAGGGGCCCAGAGGTCCCCAGAGGTCCAGAGGTCCCCAGGGCCCCGGATGGAAACCTCCCTTTTTTTTAATTTATTTATTATTTATAATTTTTTTTAAATTCATTAATTAATTAATTAATTAATTTATTTATTTTATATATTTTTTATTTTATTTTTTATTTTTTTTGTAAGGGGCCCAGAGGTCCCCAGAGGCCCGGAGGTCCTCAGGGCACCGGATGGAAACCTCCCTTTTTTTTAATTTATTTATTATTTATAATTTTTTTTTTTTATTATTCATTTTTTTATTTATTTATTTAATTTAATTATTTATTTATTTATTTTTGTAAGGGGCCCAGAGGTCCCCAGGGCCCTGGATGGCAACCCCCCTTTTATTTAGTTTTTTTGTTCTTCTGTTTTTTTTTTGTGTTCATCAGCAACCAAACCCCCTGCTTCTCAATTTTGTGGCACCCCCTCCCCCCCCCGCTTCTCAATTTCTCAATTCGCGGAGGCAGCACCCCCCCCCCCCCCTGGTTCTCGTCGGCTCCAGGGGGCCCATGCCTGAAGCTGTGTAAGGGGCCCCAAAATTCCTGATGGCGGCCCTGACTACAGTGTCCCCATCTTATGATGGCTCCTCCCAGCAGGATAATGTCACCATGTCACAAAGCTCCAATCATCTCACCGCTGGACAATGAGGTCACTGTCCTCCAATGGCCTCCACACTCACCACATCTCATCCAATAGAGCACCTTCGGGGTGTGGTGGAACGGGAGATTGGCATCATGGATGTGCAGCCGACAAATCTGCAGCAATCGCGTGATGCTATCATGTCACTAAGGAGCAAAATCTCTGAGGAACGTTTCCAACACCTTGTTGAATCTATGCCACTGAGAATGAGGGCAGTCCTGAAGGCAAAGCATCGATAACCTCAGTATTTCCCCCGCATAATGCCTTCATCTGCTTTTCTCTCAAGAAGTGTGGCACCATCTTTGTTCTGACATCATCCAGAGTTAACCTCTACTTCCTAGACTGAAAAGCCAACTCAGAGATGACCCAATCATTTAAATCCTGGTGTCTGTGGAGTTCTTGGCTGTGTTCACAAATGCCTGGCACAGATCTGCCCCTGCCGCAGCCTCCCACCTTGGGATTTGCTACAAAATTACAATTTGCAGGAGGAGGGGAGACTAAGGCAATGCTTCAACCTGCCTGCAGATGCTCCTACTTGCCTGCGTATCATAAGGTTGTGAGCATTTCAGATACATCAGTGGCGGTGCGTCCATAAAGGGCGCAGGAGCGCTGCCCCCCCCACCACCACCTCCTGTCACTCTCTCTCTCACATAGATAGATTCATGCATTCCTATTATATGCCCAGCCCCTTGTCGGGCGCCGGGCATATGAATTACAGCGGTCGGGGGGGTTTGGAAGCACCTTGTTAGAGCCGTAGGCTCCAATAGACTTCCTGATCAGAGCCATAGGCTCTAACCGGCTTCCAAAAGGGTACACAGCGGGCGCACTGCTGGGCATATCGCTGATTACTCAGTGTTGTGTTAGGGAACGGAATACATCGCTTCCCTAACACTGACCCGCCTCTCAGCCAATCAGGTGCACCGGGTCTGGTTACCTGTCACCTGATTGGCTGAAACAACAGGCACCGCTATTGGACGCCTGATGGGAGGAGAGGACGGGAGAAGAAGTGCAGGAGACGCATGAAGGACCCCGCTCGTCGCCGTCACCCGCTGCCCCACAAGAGAGGGTAAGTGCCGGGCAGACGGCGAGCGGGCGGGGGGCACACTCACACTGGCAGCATTTGGCACAGTGGCAGCATTTGATGGACACAGTCGCAGCATGATGTGATGGCACAGTGGCTGCAATTGATGGCACAGTGTCAGCGTTTGATGGCACAGTGGCTGCATTTGATGGCACAGTGTCAGCGTTTGATGGCACAGTGGCTGCATTTGATGGCACAGTGTCAGCGTTTGATGGCACAGTGTCAGCGTTTGATGGCACAGTGTCAGCGTTTGATGGCACAGTGTCAGCGTTTGATGGCACAGTGGCTGCATTTGATGGCACAGTGTCAGCGTTTGATGGCACAGTGTCAGCGTTTGATGGCACAGTGTCAGCGTTTGATGGCACAGTGTCAGCGTTTGATGGCACAGTGGCTGCATTTGATGGCACAGTGTCAGCGTTTGATGGCACAGTGGCTGCATTTGATGGCACAGTGGCTGCGTTTGATGGCACAGTGGCAGCTTTTGATGGCACAGTGTCAGCGTTTGATGGCACAGTGGCTGCATTTGATGGCACAGTGTCAGCGTTTGATGGCACAGTGGCTGCATTTGATGGCACAGTGGCTGCGTTTGATGGCACAGTGGCAGCTTTTGATGGCACAGTGTCAGCGTTTGATGGCACAGTGGCTGCATTTGATGGCACAGTGTCAGCGTTTGATGGCACAGTGTCAGCTTTTGATGGCACAGTGGCTGCATTTGATGGCACAGTGGCTGCGTTTGATGGCACAGTATCAGCTTTTGATGGCACAGTGTCAGCTTTTGATGGCACAGTGTCAGCGTTTGATGGCACAGTATCAGCTTTTGATGGCACAGTGGCAGCATTTGATGGCACAGTGGCAGCATTTGATGGCACAGTCGCAGCATTTGATGGCACAGTGGCTGCAATTGATGGCACAGTCGCAGCATTTGATGGCACAGTGTCAGCTTTTGATGGCACAGTGGCAGCTTTTGATGGCACAGTGGCAGCGTTTGATGGCACAGTGGCAGCGTTTGATGGCACAGTGGCTGCATTTGATGGCACAGTGGCTGCGTTTGATGGCACAGTGTCAGCTTTTGATGGCACAGTGTCAGCGTTTGATGGCACAGTATCAGCTTTTGATGGCACAGTGGCTGCAATTGATGGCACAGTCGCAGCATTTGATGGCACAGTGTCAGCTTTTGATGGCACAGTATCAGCTTTTGATGGCACAGTGGCAGCATTTGATGGCACAGTCGCAGCATTTGATGGCACAGTGGCTGCAATTGATGGCACAGTCGCAGCATTTGATGGCACAGTGTCAGCTTTTGATGGCACAGTGGCAGCGTTTGATGGCACAGTGGCAGCGTTTGATGGCACAGTGGCTGCAATTGATGGCACAGTGGCTGCAATTGATGGCACAGTGGCAGCTTTTGATGGCACAGTGTCAGCGTTTGATGGCACAGTGGCTGCATTTGATGGCACAGTGTCAGCGTTTGATGGCACAGTGGCTGCGTTTGATGGCACAGTGTCAGCGTTTGATGGCACAGTGTCAGCGTTTGATGGCACAGTGGCTGCATTTGATGGCACAGTGGCTGCGTTTGATGGCACAGTGTCAGCTTTTGATGGCACAGTGTCAGCAATTGATGGCACAGTGGCAGCGTTTGATGGCACAGTGGCAGCGTTTGATAGCACAGTGGCAGCGTTTGATGGCACAGTGGCTGCAATTGATGGCACAGTGGCAGCGTTTGATGGCACAGTGGCTGCAATTGATGGCACAGTGGCAGCGTTTGATGGCACAGTGGCAGCTTTTGATGGCACAGTGTCAGCGTTTGATGGCACAGTGGCTGCATTTGATGGCACAGTGTCAGCGTTTGATGGCACAGTGGCTGCGTTTGATGGCACAGTGGCAGCGTTTGATGGCACAGTGGCTGCGTTTGATGGCACAGTGGCAGCGTTTGAAGGCACAGTGGCAGCGTTTGATGGCACAGTGGCAGCGTTTGATGGCACAGTGGCAGCGTTTGATGGCACAGTGGCTGCAATTGATGGCACAGTGGCAGCGTTTGATGGCACAGTGGCTGCGTTTGATGGCCGCAGTGGCTGCGTTTGATGGCACAGTGGCTGCAATTGATGGTTTTTTTTTTCAATTTTATTTTTGTTTTTTTGCGCCCCCCCAATTTTTTTAGCACCAGCCACCACTGATACACCTTATCTTGAACTGTATGTAGAAGTACTGAAGTTGGTTTCAGCAAGATACATTGGCATATTATTCTGAAATCTCTCACCGTTTCTCCCAGCATAGTTCCGGTTGAATCCGTTATGGTTAATTCGCTGGATGGAGTTGGAGTCAGTTCCATGGAAGAGCGTCATCTCGTTGTTAGTGGAGCTGTTCTTGGTGTCCACTTGATGCTTCTTTATCTGGTAGTTCAGCCAGAGGTTCCTGTTCTGTACACGTAGAATCTGGACAAATCATACAAAGCCATGAAATATGTAATCCCACCCAAAAAGCATAGAGCTCAGCCAATATAACATACAGTACGCCACACATTATTCAACGGGCCGGTCAGTCTAAGAATCATATTTTGGAGAAACCTGTTGGTATCAGTCGTAGGTTGATGAGCTGTGTTAGACACTGGCTCCCTGTATGTCTGTAGTACCCCAACAGTGAGACCTCACTCACATTCCATACATTTGTCCTCACACCATTCCATAGTCTTGTTCTCTTGTCCTAAACAACACCATTCCTTACACTAGTCATCACACCATTCCTAAGATTTGTCCTCAACACCATTCCCCACATTTGTCCTCAAGAATGTACCTTACACTTATCCCCCAACACCATTCCTTACACTAGTCATCCACACCATTCCTAAGATTTGTCCTCACACCATTCCATAGTCTTGTTCTCTTGTCCTCAACAACACCATTCCTTACACTAGTCATCCACACCATTCCTAAGATTTGTCCTCAACACCATTCCACACATTTGTCCTCAAGAATGTTCCTTACACTTGTCCCCCAACACTTTTCCTTACCCTAGTCATCCACACCATTCCCAAGATTTTCCCTCAACACCATTCTACACATTTGTCCTCAAGAATGTTCCTTACACTTGTCCCCCAACACTATTCCTTACACTAGTCACCGACACCATTCCTAAGATTTTTCCTCAACGCCATTCCACACATTTGTCCTCAAGAATGTTCCTTACACTTGTCCCCCAACACTATTCCTTACACTAGTCATCCACACCATTCCTAAGATTTGACCTCAACACCATTCCACACATTTGTCCTCAAGAATGTTCCTTACACTTGTCCCCCAACACTATTCCTTACACTAGTCATCCACACCATTCCTAAGATTTGTCCTCAACACCATTCCACACATTTGTCCTCAAGAATGTTCCTTACACTTGTCCCCCAACACCATTCCTTACACTAGTCATCCACACCATTCCTAAGATTGGTCCTCAACACCATTCCACACATTTGTCCTCAAGAATGTTCTTTACACTTGTCTCCCAACACCATTCCTTACACTAGTCATCCACACCATTCCTAAGATTTGTCCTCAACACCATTCCACACATTTGTCCTCAAGAATGTTCCTTACACTTGTCCCCCAACACTATTCCTTACACTAGTCATACACACCATTCCTAAGATTTGTCCTCAACACCATTCCACACATTTGTCCTCAAGAATGTTCTTTACACTTTTCCCCCAACACCATTCCTTACACTAGTCATCCACACCATTCCTAAGATTTGTCCTCAACACCATTCCACACATTTGTCCTCAAGAATGTTTCTTACACTTGTCCCCAACACCATTCCTTACACTAGTCATCCACACCATTCCTAAGATTTGTCCTCAACACCATTCCACACATTTGTCCTCAAGAATGTTCTTTACACTTGTCCCCCAAACACCATTCCTTACACTAGTCATCCACACCATTCCTAAGATTTGTCCTCAACACCTTTCCACACATTTGTCCTCAAGAATGTTCCTTGCACTTGTCCCCCAACACTATTCCTTACACTAGTCATCCACACCATTATCAAGATTTTCCCTCAACACCATTCTACACATTTGTCCTCAAGAATGTTCCTTACACTTGTCCCCCAACACTATTCCTTACACTAGTCATCCACACCATTCCTAAGATTTGTCCTCAACACCATTCCACACATTTGTCCTCAAGAATGTTCTTTACACTTGTCCCCCAACACTATTCCTTACATTGGTCATCCACACCATTACCAAGATTTTCCCTCAACACCATTCTACACATTTGTCCTCAAGAATGTTCTTTACACTTGTCCCCCAAACACCATTCCTTACACTAGTCATCCACACCATTACCAAGATTTTCCCTCAACACCATTCCACACATTTGTCCTCAAGAATGTTCTTTACACTTGTCCCCCAAACACCATTCCTTACAATAGTCATCCACACCATTCCTAAGATTTGTCCTCAACACCATTCCACACATTTGTCCTCAAGAATGTTCCTTACACTTGTCCCCCAACACTATTCCTTACACTAGTCATCCACACCATTCCTAAGATTTGTCCTCAACACCATTCTACACATTTGTCCTCAAGAATGTTCCTTACACTTGTCCCGCAACACTTTTCCTTACACTAGTCATCCACACCATTCCTAAGATTGGTCCTCAACACCATTCCACACATTTGTCCTCAAGAATGTTCCTTACACTTGTCCCCCAACACCATTCCTTACACTAGTCATCCACACCATTCCTAAGATTGGTCCTCAACACCATTCCACACATTTGTCCTCAAGAATGTTCTTTACACTTGTCTCCCAACACCATTCCTTACACTAGTCATCCACACCATTCCTAAGATTTGTCCTCAACACCATTCCACACATTTGTCCTCAAGAATGTTCCTTACACTTGTCCCCCAACACTTTTCCTTACCCTAGTCATCCACACCATTCCCAAGATTTTCCCTCAACACCATTCTACACATTTGTCCTCAAGAATGTTCCTTACACTTGTCCCCCAACACTTTTCCTTACACTAGTCATCCAAACCATTCCTAAGATTGGTCCTCAACACCATTCCACACATTTGTCCTCAAGAATGTTCCTTACACTTGTCCCCCAACACCATTCCTTACACTAGTCATCCACACCATTCCTAAGATTTGTCCTCAACACCATTCCACACATTTGTCCTCAAGAATGTTCCTTACACTTGTCCCCCAACACTATTCCTTACACTAGTCATACACACCATTATCAAGATTTTCCCTCAACACCATTCTACACATTTGTCCTCAAGAATGTTCCTTACACTTGTCCCCCAACACTATTCCTTACACTAGTCATCCACACCATTCCTAAGATTTGTCCTCAACAGCACCATTCCACACATTTGTCCTCAAGAATGTTCTTTACACTTGTCCCCCAACACTATTCCTTACACTAGTCATCCACACCATTACCAAGATTTTCCCTCAACACCATTCTACACATTTGTCCTCAAGAATGTTCTTTACACTTGTCCCCCAAACACCATTCCTTACACTAGTCATCCACACCATTACCAAGATATTCCCTCAACACAATTCCACACATTTGTCCTCAAGAATGTTCTTTACACTTGTCCCCCAAACACCATTCCTTACACTAGTCATCCACACCATTCCTAAGATTTGTCCTCAACACCATTCCACACATTTGTCCTCAAGAATGTTCCTTACACTTGTCCCCCAACACTTTTCCTTACACTAGTCATCCATACCATTCCTAAGATTGGTCCTCAACACCATTCCACACATTTGTCCTCAAGAATGTTCCTTACACTTGTCCCCCAACACCATTCCTTACACTAGTCATCCACACCATTCCTAAGATTGGTCCTCAACACCATTCCACACATTTGTCCTCAAGAATGTTCTTTACACTTGTCTCCCAACACCATTCCTTACACTAGTCATCCACACCATTACCAAGATTTTCCCTCAACACCATTCTACACATTTGTCCTCAAGAATGTTCTTTACACTTGTCCCCCAAACACCATTCCTTACACTAGTCATCCACACCATTACCAAGATTTTCCCTCAACACCATTCCACACATTTGTCCTCAAGAATGTTCTTTACACTTGTCCCCCAAACACCATTCCTTACAATAGTCATCCACACCATTCCTAAGATTTGTCCTCAACACCATTCCACACATTTGTCCTCAAGAATGTTCCTTACACTTGTCCCCCAACACTATTCCTTACACTAGTCATCCACACCATTCCTAAGATTTGTCCTCAACACCATTCTACACATTTGTCCTCAAGAATGTTCCTTACACTTGTCCCGCAACACTTTTCCTTACACTAGTCATCCACACCATTCCTAAGATTGGTCCTCAACACCATTCCACACATTTGTCCTCAAGAATGTTCCTTACACTTGTCCCCCAACACCATTCCTTACACTAGTCATCCACACCATTCCTAAGATTGGTCCTCAACACCATTCCACACATTTGTCCTCAAGAATGTTCTTTACACTTGTCTCCCAACACCATTCCTTACACTAGTCATCCACACCATTCCTAAGATTTGTCCTCAACACCATTCCACACATTTGTCCTCAAGAATGTTCCTTACACTTGTCCCCCAACACTTTTCCTTACCCTAGTCATCCACACCATTCCCAAGATTTTCCCTCAACACCATTCTACACATTTGTCCTCAAGAATGTTCCTTACACTTGTCCCCCAACACTTTTCCTTACACTAGTCATCCAAACCATTCCTAAGATTGGTCCTCAACACCATTCCACACATTTGTCCTCAAGAATGTTCCTTACACTTGTCCCCCAACACCATTCCTTACACTAGTCATCCACACCATTCCTAAGATTCGTCCTCAACACCATTCCACACATTTGTCCTCAAGAATGTTCTTTACACTTGTCTCCCAACACCATTCCTTACACTAGTCATCCACACCATTCCTAAGATTTGTCCTCAACACCATTCCACACATTTGTCCTCAAGAATGTTCCTTACACTTGTCCCCCAACACTATTCCTTACACTAGTCATACACACCATTATCAAGATTTTCCCTCAACACCATTCTACACATTTGTCCTCAAGAATGTTCCTTACACTTGTCCCCCAACACTATTCCTTACACTAGTCATCCACACCATTCCTAAGATTTGTCCTCAACAGCACCATTCCACACATTTGTCCTCAAGAATGTTCTTTACACTTGTCCCCCAACACTATTCCTTACACTAGTCATCCACACCATTACCAAGATTTTCCCTCAACACCATTCTACACATTTGTCCTCAAGAATGTTCTTTACACTTGTCCCCCAAACACCATTCCTTACACTAGTCATCCACACCATTACCAAGATATTCCCTCAACACAATTCCACACATTTGTCCTCAAGAATGTTCTTTACACTTGTCCCCCAAACACCATTCCTTACACTAGTCATCCACACCATTCCTAAGATTTGTCCTCAACACCATTCCACACATTTGTCCTCAAGAATGTTCCTTACACTTGTCCCCCAACACTTTTCCTTACACTAGTCATCCACACCATTCCTAAGATTGGTCCTCAACACCATTCCACACATTTGTCCTCAAGAATGTTCCTTACACTTGTCCCCCAACACAATTCCTTACACTAGTCATCCACACCATTCCTAAGATTGGTCCTCAACACCATTCCACACATTTGTCCTCAAGAATGTTCTTTACACTTCTCTCCCAACACCATTCCTTACACTAGTCATCCACACCATTCCTAAGATTTGTCCTCAACACCATTCCACACATTTGTCCTCAAGAATGTTCCTTACACTTGTCCCCCAACACTTTTCCTTACCCTAGTCATCCACACCATTCCCAAGATTTTCCCTCAACACCATTCTACACATTTGTCCTCAAGAATGTTCCTTACACTTGTCCCCCAACACTTTTCCTTACACTAGTCATCCAAACCATTCCTAAGATTGGTCCTCAACACCATTCCACACATTTGTCCTCAAGAATGTTCCTTACACTTGTCCCCCAACACCATTCCTTACACTAGTCATCCACACCATTCCTAAGATTGGTCCTCAACACCATTCCACACATTTGTCCTCAAGAATGTTCTTTACACTTGTCTCCCAACACCATTCCTTACACTAGTCATCCACACCATTCCTAAGATTTGTCCTCAACAGCATTCCACACATTTGTCCTCAAGAATGTTCCTTACACTTGTCCCCCAACACTTTTCCTTACCCTAGTCATCCACACCATTCCCAAGATTTTCCCTCAACACCATTCTACACATTTGTCCTCAAGAATGTTCCTTACACTTGTCCCCCAACACTATTCCTTACACTAGTCATCCACACCATTCCTAAGATTTCTCCTCAACACCATTCCACACATTTGTCCTCAAGAATGTTCTTTACACTTTTCCCCCAACACCATTCCTTACACTAGTCATCCACACCATTCCTAAGATTTGTCCTCAACACCATTCCACACATTTGTCCTCAAGAATGTTTCTTACACTTGTCCCCAACACCATTCCTTACACTAGTCATCCACACAATTCCTAAGATTTGTCCTCAACACCATTCCACACATTTGTCCTCAAGAATGTTCTTTACACTTGTCCCCCAAACACCATTCCTTACACTAGTCATCCACACCATTCCTAAGATTTGTCCTCAACACCATTCCACACATTTGTCCTCAAGAATGTTCCTTACACTTGTCCCCCAACACTATTCCTTACACTAGTCATCCACACCATTACCAAGATTTTCCCTCAACACCATTCTACACATTTGTCCTCAAGAATGTTCCTTACACTTGTCCCCCAACACTATTCCTTACACAAGTCATCCACACCATTCCTAAGATTTGTCCTCAACACCATTCCACACATTTGTCCTCAAGAATGTTCTTTACACTTGTCCCCCAACACTATTCCTTACACTAGTCATCCACACCATTACCAAGATTTTCCCTCAACACCATTCTACACATTTGTCCTCAAGAATGTTCTTTACACTTGTCCCCCAAACACCATTCCTTACACTAGTCATCCACACCATTCCTAAGATTTGTCCTCAACACCATTCCACACATTTGTCCTCAAGAATGTTCTTTACACTTGTCCCCCAACACTATTCCTTACACTAGTCATCCACACCATTCCTAAGATTTGTCCTCAACACCATTCCACACATTTGTCCTCAAGAATGTTCCTTACACTTGTCCCCCAACACTATTCCTTACACTAGTCATCCACACCATTACCAAGATTTTCCCTCAACACCATTCTACACATTTGTCCTCAAGAATGTTCCTTACACTTGTCCCCCAACACTATTCCTTACACTAGTCATCCACACCATTCCTAAGATTTGTCCTCAACACCATTCCACACATTTGTCCTCAAGAATGTTCTTTACACTTGTCCCCCAACACCATTCCTTACACTAGTCATCCACACCATTCCTAAGATTTGTCCTCAACACCATTCCACACATTTGTCCTCAAGAATGTTCCTTACACTTGTCCCCCAACACTATTCCTTACACTAGTCATCCACACCATTCCTAAGATTTCTCCTCAACACCATTCCACACATTTGTCCTCAAGAATGTTCTTTACACTTTTCCCCCAACACCATTCCTTACACTAGTCATCCACACCATTCCTAAGATTTGTCCTCAACACCATTCCACACATTTGTCCTCAAGAATGTTTCTTACACTTGTCCCCAACACCATTCCTTACACTAGTCATCCACACCATTCCTAAGATTTGTCCTCAACACCATTCCACACATTTGTCCTCAAGAATGTTCCTTACACTTGTCCCCAACACCATTCCTTACACTAGTCATCCACACCATTCCTAAGATTTGTTCTCAACACTAGGGATGAGCTTCGTGTTCGAGTCGAACATACGTTCGACTCGAACATTGGCTGTTCGATCGTTCGACGAAGATCGAACGATTTGGGCCGTTCGCGCCAAATTCGAGTGACGCGAACGGCCCACAATGCACTACGCCATCGCAGTGTCATCCAGGCGCTGTGATTGGCCAAGCATGCACTGTGACCCCGCATGCTTGGCCAATCACAGCGCCGGCAGCGAGGAGAGCAATGATTGGCCACAGGCAGGATGCCTGTGGCCAATTATTGCTGAGGGTGTTTAGTACACGCCCCACACTATAAAAGGCCGCCAGCACGGCGGCCTAGTGTAGTGTGTTCCGGAGCAGGGATAGAGTAGCATAGGCAGGGACAGTGACTGTTATTTCTTTCTTGCTTAACCTGGATTCCTTTAGTTTAGGGAAAGAGAAGGATAGGTAGGGAGAGTGTCAGTGTGTTTTGTGCTTCTGCTATAGTGTGCTTAAAAAAAAACATTTATTCTAGGGACAGAAAACTCTAGGTAGGGACAGTGTCAGTTTCTTTCACTCTGCAAGTCCTTGTTTCCAGGGACCTGGAAGGACAGTGAGTGAATTGTCCTTTTGCTATATTGTGATTAAAAAAAACATTTATTCTAGGGACAGAAAACTCTAGGTAGGGACAGTGTCAGTTTCTTTCACTCTGCAAGTCCTTGTTTCCAGGGACCTGGAAGGACAGTGAGTGAATTGTCCTTTTGCTATATTGTGATTAAAAAAAACATTTATTCTAGGGACAGAAAACTCTAGGTAGGGACAGTGTCAGTTTCTTTCACTCTGCAAGTCCTTGTTTCCAGGGACCTGGAAGGACAGTGAGTGAATTGTCCTTTTGCTATATTGTGATTAAAAAAAACATTTATTCTAGGGACAGAAAACTCTAGGTAGGGACAGTGTCAGTTTCTTTCACTCTGCAAGTCCTTGTTTCCAGGGACCTGGAAGGACAGTGAGTGAATTGTCCTTTTGCTATATTGTGATTAAAAAAAACATTTTTTTCTAGGGACAGAAAACTGTAGGTAGGGAGAGTATTTTTTTTCTTTCACTCTGCAAGTCCTTGTTTCCAGGGACCTGTAAGGACAGTGAGTTAATTGTCCTTGTGCTATATTGTGCTGAAAAAAACATTTATTCCAGGGACAGAAAACTCTAGGTAGGGACAGTGTCAGTTTCTTTCACTCTGCAAGTCCTTGTTTCCAGGGACCTGGAAGGACAGTGAGTGAATTGTCCTTTTGCTATATTGTGATTAAAAAAAACATTTTTTTCTAGGGACAGAAAACTGTAGGTAGGGAGAGTGTTTTTTTTCTTTCACTCTGCAAGTCCTTGTTTCCAGGGACCTGTAAGGACAGTGAGTTAATTTTCCTTGTGCTATATTGTGATTAAAAAAAACATTTATTCTAGGGACAGAAAACTCTAGGTAGGGACAGTGTCAGTTTCTTTCACTCTGCAAGTCCTTGTTTCCAGGGACCTGGAAGGACAGTGAGTGAATTGTCCTTTTGCTATATTGTGATTAAAAAAAACATTTATTCTAGGGACAGAAAACTCTAGGTAGGGACAGTGTCAGTTTCTTTCACTCTGCAAGTCCTTGTTTCCAGGGACCTGGAAGGACAGTGAGTGAATTGTCCTTTTGCTATATTGTGATTAAAAAAAACATTTTTTTCTAGGGACAGAAAACTGTAGGTAGGGAGAGTATTTTTTTTCTTTCACTCTGCAAGTCCTTGTTTCCAGGGACCTGTAAGGACAGTGAGTTAATTGTCCTTGTGCTATATTGTGCTGAAAAAAACATTTATTCCAGGGACAGAAAACTCTAGGTAGGGACAGTGTCAGTTTCTTTCACTCTGCAAGTCCTTGTTTCCAGGGACCTGGAAGGACAGTGAGTGAATTGTCCTTTTGCTATATTGTGATTAAAAAAAACATTTTTTTCTAGGGACAGAAAACTGTAGGTAGGGAGAGTATTTTTTTTCTTTCACTCTGCAAGTCCTTGTTTCCAGGGACCTGTAAGGACAGTGAGTTAATTTTCCTTGTGCTATATTGTGATTAAAAAAAACATTTATTCTAGGGACAGAAAACTCTAGGTAGGGACAGTGTCAGTTTCTTTCACTCTGCAAGTCCTTGTTTCCAGGGACCTGGAAGGACAGTGAGTGAATTGTCCTTTTGCTATATTGTGATTAAAAAAAACATTTATTCTAGGGACAGAAAACTCTAGGTAGGGACAGTGTCAGTTTCTTTCACTCTGCAAGTCCTTGTTTCCAGGGACCTGGAAGGACAGTGAGTGAATTGTCCTTTTGCTATATTGTGATTAAAAAAAACATTTTTTTCTAGGGACAGAAAACTGTAGGTAGGGAGAGTATTTTTTTTCTTTCACTCTGCAAGTCCTTGTTTCCAGGGACCTGTAAGGACAGTGAGTTAATTGTCCTTGTGCTATATTGTGCTGAAAAAAACATTTATTCCAGGGACAGAAAACTCTAGGTAGGGACAGTGTCAGTTTCTTTCACTCTGCAAGTCCTTGTTTCCAGGGACCTGGAAGGACAGTGAGTGAATTGTCCTTTTGCTATATTGTGATAAAAAAAAACATTTTTTTCTAGGGACAGAAAACTGTAGGTAGGGAGAGTGTTTTTTTTCTTTCACTCTGCAAGTCCTTGTTTCCAGGGACCTGTAAGGACAGTGAGTTAATTTTCCTTGTGCTATATTGTGATTAAAAAAAACATTTATTCTAGGGACAGAAAACTCTAGGTAGGGACAGTGTCAGTTTCTTTCACTCTGCAAGTCCTTGTTTCCAGGGACCTGGAAGGACAGTGAGTGAATTGTCCTTTTGCTATATTGTGATTAAAAAAAACATTTTTTTCTAGGGACAGAAAACTGTAGGTAGGGAGAGTATTTTTTTTCTTTCACTCTGCAAGTCCTTGTTTCCAGGGACCTGTAAGGACAGTGAGTTAATTTTCCTTGTGCTATATTGTGATTAAAAAAAACATTTATTCTAGGGACAGAAAACTCTAGGTAGGGACAGTGTCAGTTTCTTTCACTCTGCAAGTCCTTGTTTCCAGGGACCTGGAAGGACAGTGAGTGAATTGTCCTTTTGCTATATTGTGATTAAAAAAAACATTTTTTTCTAGGGACAGAAAACTGTAGGTAGGGAGAGTATTTTTTTTCTTTCACTCTGCAAGTCCTTGTTTCCAGGGACCTGTAAGGACAGTGAGTTAATTGTCCTTGTGCTATATTGTGCTGAAAAAAACATTTATTCCAGGGACAGAAAACTCTAGGTAGGGACAGTGTCAGTTTCTTTCACTCTGCAAGTCCTTGTTTCCAGGGACCTGGAAGGACAGTGAGTGAATTGTCCTTTTGCTATATTGTGATAAAAAAAAACATTTTTTTCTAGGGACAGAAAACTGTAGGTAGGGAGAGTGTTTTTTTTCTTTCACTCTGCAAGTCCTTGTTTCCAGGGACCTGTAAGGACAGTGAGTTAATTTTCCTTGTGCTATATTGTGATTAAAAAAAACATTTATTCTAGGGACAGAAAACTCTAGGTAGGGACAGTGTCAGTTTCTTTCACTCTGCAAGTCCTTGTTTCCAGGGACCTGGAAGGACAGTGAGTGAATTGTCCTTTTGCTATATTGTGATTAAAAAAAACATTTTTTTCTAGGGACAGAAAACTGTAGGTAGGGAGAGTGTTTTTTTTCTTTCACTCTGCAAGTCCTTGTTTCCAGGGACCTGTAAGGACAGTGAGTTAATTTTCCTTGTGCTATATTGTGATTAAAAAAAACATTTATTCTAGGGACAGAAAACTCTAGGTAGGGACAGTGTCAGTTTCTTTCACTCTGCAAGTCCTTGTTTCCAGGGACCTGGAAGGACAGTGAGTGAATTGTCCTTTTGCTATATTGTGATTAAAAAAAACATTTATTCTAGGGACAGAAAACTCTAGGTAGGGACAGTGTCAGTTTCTTTCACTCTGCAAGTCCTTGTTTCCAGGGACCTGGAAGGACAGTGAGTGAATTGTCCTTTTGCTATATTGTGATTAAAAAAAACATTTTTTTCTAGGGACAGAAAATTGTAGGTAGGGAGAGTATTTTTTTTCTTTCACTCTGCAAGTCCTTGTTTCCAGGGACCTGTAAGGACAGTGAGTTAATTGTCCTTGTGCTATATTGTGCTGAAAAAAACATTTATTCCAGGGACAGAAAACTCTAGGTAGGGACAGTGTCAGTTTCTTTCACTCTGCAAGTCCTTGTTTCCAGGGACCTGGAAGGACAGTGAGTGAATTGTCCTTTTGCTATATTGTGATTAAAAAAAACATTTTTTTCTAGGGACAGAAAACTGTAGGTAGGGAGAGTGTTTTTTTTCTTTCACTCTGCAAGTCCTTGTTTCCAGGGACCTGTAAGGACAGTGAGTTAATTTTCCTTGTGCTATATTGTGATTAAAAAAAACATTTATTCTAGGGACAGAAAACTCTAGGTAGGGACAGTGTCAGTTTCTTTCACTCTGCAAGTCCTTGTTTCCAGGGACCTGGAAGGACAGTGAGTGAATTGTCCTTTTGCTATATTGTGATTAAAAAAAACATTTATTCTAGGGACAGAAAACTCTAGGTAGGGACAGTGTCAGTTTCTTTCACTCTGCAAGTCCTTGTTTCCAGGGACCTGGAAGGACAGTGAGTGAATTGTCCTTTTGCTATATTGTGATTAAAAAAAACATTTTTTTCTAGGGACAGAAAACTGTAGGTAGGGAGAGTATTTTTTTTCTTTCACTCTGCAAGTCCTTGTTTCCAGGGACCTGTAAGGACAGTGAGTTAATTGTCCTTGTGCTATATTGTGCTGAAAAAAACATTTATTCCAGGGACAGAAAACTCTAGGTAGGGACAGTGTCAGTTTCTTTCACTCTGCAAGTCCTTGTTTCCAGGGACCTGGAAGGACAGTGAGTGAATTGTCCTTTTGCTATATTGTGATTAAAAAAAACATTTATTCTAGGGACAGAAAACTCTAGGTAGGGACAGTGTCAGTTTCTTTCACTCTGCAAGTCCTTGTTTCCAGGGACCTGGAAGGACAGTGAGTGAATTGTCCTTTTGCTATATTGTGATTAAAAAAAACATTTTTTTCTAGGGACAGAAAACTGTAGGTAGGGAGAGTGTTTTTTTTCTTTCACTCTGCAAGTCCTTGTTTCCAGGGACCTGTAAGGACAGTGAGTTAATTTTCCTTGTGCTATATTGTGATTAAAAAAAACATTTTTTCTAGGGACAGAAAACTGTAGGTAGGGAGAGTGTTTTTTTTCTTTCACTCTGCAAGTCCTTGTTTCCAGGGACAGAGAAGGACACCTGAAGGTAGCCCTTATTGCTTTTTTCCCATCTCCCTGCAGGCCATCTATTAGAATGTCTGGAAGGCAAACAAGGAGAGGCAGACAGTCAGGAGGCAATAAAAGAGGGCAAGCAGGCTCTGTGTCTGGGGGCAACAGTGCTGGTCGTGGACGCGGTGCATTGTCATCAGCACATGGCCATGGGACACGCTTGTCCTTCTTTTCGGCAGCTGGACATGTTGAGCCACATCATGCCGAAGACTTGGTAGAGTGGATGACCAAGCCCTCCTCCTCCTCCTCATCCTCTCTCACCCAGGCTCAGGGTACTGGAAAAGCAGCTGCCAAAGCGTCGTCTTCCCTGGTATCAATGTCAGACAAATCATCAGTCACTCCTTCCCTAGACCCACCATGTCCTCCTCCTGAGGAGTCCCCCGAACTGTTTCAGCACAGTGTTGGGTACATGCTCCAGGAGGATGCCCAGCGTTTCGAAGGGTCTGATGATGAAACCCAGCTAGAGGAAGGCAGTAGCGTGAGAGCAGACAGAGGGGATGCTCAAGAAGGACACCAATCTGGCAGTCATGTTCCAGCAGCTGCAGCATACTGCCAGATTGGCTCCAGTGATGAGGAGGGAGGGGATGATGAGGTCAATGACTCCACGTGGGTGCCTAATAGGAGAGAGGAGGAGGAGGAGGATGAGGAGGAGGCACATCTCCAACGAGGCAGGATGCCCTTTGGTGGCCAGCGTAAGGGCAGTACACCGACGGAATCACACCGCAGAGCTCCGCCTGTGCAGGGCGCTGCCTCTGCCCGTCATTCAAAAAGTTCTTTGGTGTGGGCCTTTTTTGAGGCTAGTGCATCAGATCGCACAGCTGCTGTTTGCAACATATGTCTCAAGCGTATATCGCGTGGCCAAAACATCAGCCGCTTGGGTACCACATGCCTGACCAGACATATGTTGACCTGCCATGCAGCTCGTTGGCAAGCCTACCTCAAAGACCCACACCAAAGAACAAAGCGGACCTCTCCTTGCACCGCATCAGCTGGGATCTCCAACCCCACTATAACTTCAGTCCTCTCTGAAACATGCACTGAGAGGAATGAAGGTGTAGAATTAGGTGTGTCACAGCCAAGTACTTGCGCCCACTCTGCTAGCAGTACACCGACGTCCGATTCTAGCAGGCAAATTTCCCTGCCCCAGCTGCTGGACCGTCGAAAGAAGTTCACTCCCAGCCATCCACATGCCCAGCGGTTGAATGCTAGCTTGGCTAAATTGCTAGCGCTTCAACTGCTGCCTTTTCAGTTGGTAGACTCGGCCCCCTTCCGTGAGTTTGTGCAATGTGCGGTTCCTCAGTGGCAGGTTCCCAAACGCCACTTTTTCTCACGGAAGGCTATTCCGGCTCTCTACCGGCATGTGGAAGGCAATGTCTTGGCCTCGCTGGACAGGGCGGTCAGCGGTAAGGTGCATATTACCGCTGACTCATGGTCCAGCAGGCATGGACAGGGACGTTACCTTTCTTTCACGGCCCATTGGGTCACTCTTTTGGCAGCTGGGAAGGATTCAGGACAAGGTGCAGTAGTGTTGGAGGTTGTCCCACCGCCACGCCTCCAAAATGCTACTACTGGTTGTGACACACCTCTCTCCTCCACCCCCTCCTCTTCTTCTTCCTCCATGGCCTCTTCCTGTGGTTTGTCCTATGAACCAGCGGTGCTCCGTAGCCGTTCACGGGGCTACGCAAGTACGCAGGCAAAAAGATGCCATGCCGTGCTTGCGCTGGTGTGTTTGGGGGACAGAAGCCACACTGGGGCAGAGGTCCTGTCTGCTCTGCAGGGCCAGGCCGAGAGGTGGTTGACGCCACGCCAGCTTAAGCCAGGAATGGTGGTTTGCGACAATGGCACCAACCTCCTCTCCGCCCTCCGACAGGGACAACTGACCCATGTGCCCTGTGTGGCTCACGTCCTTAACCTGGTGGTGCAGCGGTTCTTGGGCAGGTACCCGGGCTTACAGGATGTCCTGAGGCAGGCCAGGAAAGTCTGTGTGCATTTCCGCAGATCTTATAATGCCAGTGCTCGCCTGGCTGAGCTGCAAAAGGAGTTGAACCTGCCCAAGAACCGCCTTATATGTGACATGCCCACCAGGTGGAACTCAACGTTGGCCATGCTGCAGCGGCTGCACACGCAGCAGAGGGCCATCAATGAGTACCTGTGCGACTACGGCACCAGGACAGGGTCAGGGGAGCTTGGTTTTTTTTCTCCACGCCAGTGGGGCATGATCAGGGATGCATGCACTGTCCTGGCACCATTTGAGGAGGCCACGAGGATGGTGAGCAGTGACAGTGCATGCATCAGTGACACTGTACCTCTTGTCCACCTGTTGGAGCACACGCTGCGTGGAATAATGGACAGGGCACTTGAGGCAGAACAGAGGCAGGAAGAGGAGGACTTCCTTGCCTCTCAAGGCCCCCTTTACCCAGACAGTGTTCCTTCTGTCCCACCCATCGCACAGGAAGAGGAGGAGGAGGAGGAGGAGGAGGAGGATTGTGTCAGCATGGAGGTGGAGGCTGGCACTCAGCATCATCAGCAGCAGTCTTTTAGGGATGATTTACAGTCCCAAGAAACCAGTGGACTTGTACGTGGCTGGGAGGAGGTGGCTGCGGATCATGTCGTCCTTAGTGACCCAGAGGACTCCGGAGCGAATGCCTCAGCAAACCTACGCTGCATGGCCTCCCTGATCCTGCAAAGTCTGCGGAAGGATCCTCGTATTCTTCGGATCAAGGAGAGGGACCATTACTGGCTGGCCACTCTCCTTGATCCACGGTACAAGGGTAAGGTTGCGGACCTTATGTTACCGTCGCAGAGGGAGCAGAGGATGAGACAACTCCGGGAGGCCTTGCAGAAAGGTCTGTGCAACGCGTTCCCAGAGACTGGGAGGTTGCAAACTCCTGGTCCTGGACAACGAGTTGCTGAGGCTTCGGCCAGTCAAAGAAGGAGCGGTGGGGAAGGTGGCCGTCTGACCGATGCGTTCAGACAATTCTTTAGTCCGCAGCCCCAAAGTATGATTGGTTCCAGCAACCATCGCCAGCGTCTGATAAACATGGTGCAGGAATATCTAGGGGCAAGGTCAGACTTGGACACCTTCCCCACCGAAAATCCTCTGGCTTACTGGGTCTTGAGGATGGATCACTGGCCAGAGCTTGCACAGTATGCAATTGAGCTACTGGCCTGTCCTGCATCCAGCGTTCTTTCGGAACGCACATTCAGTGCTGCTGGAGGATTTGTCACGGATCACAGGGTGCGCCTGTCCACCGACTCGGTTGATCGACTGACTTTCATCAAGATGAACCAGTCTTGGATCACCACCAGCTACCACACACCTGATGCTGATATAACAGACTAATTGATTTTAAAATGTCACATCCCTTCAAGACTGATGCTGATGCTGAGTGCCTGTGCTGTTATGTTGACTGCCTATCCTCCTCCTCCGAGTCCTCAATGATACGATTGATGATGATAGCTTGGAAGATCATTTTTGTTTATGGGTGCCGCCACCAGTGCCTAACGCCCAATTTTTCAGCCCCTGTTTAACAGGGGCGTGTAATTACAATTTTTGAAGCAATACTTTGCAACAGGGCTCATTGCTGTGCTCCAAGTACAGTATCTGTGAGGAGTTGCAGTGTTGTGCCACCAGTGCCTAAGGCCCAATTTTTCAGCCCCTGTTTAACAGGGGCGTGTCATTACAATTTTTGAAGCAATACTTTGCAACAGGGCTCATTGCTGTGCTCCAAGTACAGTATCTGTGAGGGGTTGCAGTGTTGTGCCACCAGTGCCTAAGGCCCAATTTTTCAGCCCCTGTTCAACAGGGGCATGTAATTACAATTCTTGATCTAATAATTCACAGCAGGGCCCATTGCTGCACCCACCAAGAGTAACTGTCAGGGCTTACAGTGTTGTGGCACCAGCACCACCATCAAAGGCCCAATTTTTACTACCACTGTTCAACAATTATATGTAATTAAAATTCCTGATATAATAGTTGACAGCAGGGCGTTCCAGCACCAACCAAGAGTAACTGTGAGTGCTTACAGTGTTGTGCCAACACCAACAACTAAGGGGCCTATTTCTGCAGAGTATATACGGCAGGTCCCTACTTTCAAACATCCAACTTACAAACGACTCCTACTTGCAAACGCAAGAAGACAACAGGAAGTGAGAGGAAATCTACCACTAGGAAGGAAAATTCTCTCCTGTAAGAATAAATATGGGAGAAAGGTGTCTCCTCTGTACTGATGCTTTATCAGCAATCCTTGTTTCAAGAAAAACACCACATTTCAAAAACAGTTGTCATTGGGACGGAAAGTGAGGTGAAATGTTCTGAACAGGGGCACAGACAGCAAAACAAATGTTACAGGGGTGATAACCCTTACCTATGTTTTCCAAAAAGTTTAAAAATAGATTTTTGGGCTGGAGCTACACTTCAACAATGTACCTGTTCAAAATTACAAACAGATTCTACATAAGAACAAACCTACAGTCCCTGTCTTGTATGCACCGCCTGTATACGGCTGTTCAGAGTATATAGGGCCTTTTTTATTTTATGTGCGGGGTTCCCCTTAATATCCATACAAGACCCAAAGGGGCTGGTAATGGGCTGGGGTAGGGGGGGGGGTCATGGGGTAGCTATGCCATTTTTCTTAAAGAATTTCATCCATATTACCGGGACCAGACATTACATTAAAGCCGCAAGCAGTTTTAAATGGCTTTTTTTTCCTTTAGAAGTGTCATTTTGTGCAGGGACAGTTCTAAACACGGGAAACACGTGGCACTTCACAGGCATACTTTAGACACCCCCCAGGTACGATATTTAAAGGAATATTTGACTTTTTTTTTTTCACTTTATGCATCATTAAAATGACTGCTCCCGAAAAACGACCGTTTTTAAAACTTCTTTTTGCATTGATACATGTCCCCTGGTGCAGAACCCGGGTTCCCAAACCCTTTTTAGGACAATAACATGCATAATAGTTGTTATAATTAGCACTTTAGAATTCGAACGTTCGCATCCATTGTATTTAATAGGGTTCTAATGTTCGTTCGAACTTCCGGTCCGTTCGCGGGTTCTGGTGCGAACCGAACCCGGGGGTGTTCGGCTCATCACTACTCAACACCATTCCTAAGATTTGTCCTGAAGAATGTTCCTTACACTTGTCCCCCAACACCATGCCTTACAATAGTTCTCAAGACCATTCATTAAACTTGTCCTCAACACCATACATTACACTAGTCTCAAAAACTAATGCCGCGTACACCCGGTCGGAGTTTCCGACAAGAAAAGTTTGATGTGAGCTTTTCGTCGGAAATTCTGACCGTGTGTAGGCTCCATCTGACTTTTCCTGTCGGAATTTCCGAGAAGAAAAATTTGAGAGCTGGTTCTCAAACTTTCCGACCAAAAAAATTCCAATCGGAAATTCCGATCGTCTGTAGCAATTCCGATGCGCAAAATTCCTACGCATGCTCGGAAACAATTTGACGCATGCTCGGAGGCATTGAACTTCATTTTCTCGGCTCGTCGTAGTGTTGTACATCACCACGTTCTTGACGGTCGAAAGTTCCGAGAACTTTTGTGTGACCGTGTGTATGCAAGCCAAGCTTGAGCGGAATTCCGTCGGAAAAACCATCCAAGGTTTCTCAGACGGAAATTCAGATTGTGCGTTACACTTGTTTTCTGATGTCCAGATTTGAATTAAAGACCAAGCTAGCACCATCCTCACCTATAATCACCTGACATGTTTGGATATCTTCGGGAAATATGACTGATATAGCAGATCATCTTTTATTGGGGAAGTTACCTTCAGAATTTTGCTCTTGCAGCTTTTCTGGAATTTCTGCTCAACCTCTGAGTATTCAGAATTTCCAGATGGGACATCCACCTCCATCACTAGAGTATTATCCATTGGTTTCCAATGCAGTGGTACCCGGAGAAAATCCTCTTCTAAAAAAATAAAATGTGCAATAAGAACTCCATGGAAAATCAAAGAGAAGTGGATGCCATTGCCCAGTATAAGCTGAAGAATCTACATGGTTATATTAATGGTGGCCCCAGATAGCAAAGATTTTCCTAAAGCCCCATCCCATTCCTGGGTCTCTGAGCAATTTGGAACTAGCAGGTAGGGATGAGCTTCGAGTTCGAGTCGAACTCATGTTCGACTCGAACATTGCCTGTTCGCCCGTTCGCCGAACAGCGAACAAATTGGGGTGTTCGCGGCAAATTCGAAAAATCTATGGGAGAAATCTAAAGTGCTAATTATAAAGGCTTATATGCAAGTTATTGTCCTAAAAAGTGTTTGGGGACCCGGGTCCTGCCCCAGGGGACATGTATCAATGCAAAAAGAAGTTTTAAAAACGGCCGTTTTTTCGGGAGCAGTGATTTTAATAATGCTTAAAATGAAAAAATTAAAGTGAAATATTCCTTTAAATTTCGTACCTGGGGGGTGTGTATGATATGCATGTGAAGTGGCGCATGTTTCCCGTGCTTAGAACTGTCCCTACACAAAATGTCATTTTTGAAAGAAAAAAAGTCATTTAAAACTCACTCGCGGCTATTAATGAATTGTCGGCTCCCGGCAATACATACAAAAGTCATTGATAACAAAAAAAAAAAAGCGTGGGGGTTCCCCAGAATTCAATTACCAGGCCCTTCAGGTCTGGAATGGATATTAAGGGGAACCCTGCCGCAAATGTAAAAAAAAATTGACGTGGGGTTCCCCCAAATATCCATTCCAGGCCCTTCAGATCTGGCATAGATTTTAAGGGGAACTCCACCCCAAATTTTTAAAAAAATGGCGTGGAGTCCCCCTAAAAATCCATACCAGACCCCTTATCCGAGCACGCAACCTGGCCGGCCGCAGGGGAAAAGGGGGGGACGAGAGAGCGGCCCCCCCTCCCTCCTGAACCGTACCAGGCCACATGCCCTCAACATGGGGAGGATGTCCCCATGTTGATGGGGACAAGGGCCTCATCCCCACAACCCTTGCCCGGTGGTTGTGGGGGTCTGCGGGTGGGGGGCTTATCGGAATCTGGAAGACCCCTTTAACAAAGGGGACCCCCAGATCCCGGCCCCCCCTATGTGAATTGGTAAGGGGTACATTGTACCCCTACCATTTCACGAAGAAAGCGTAAAAAAATGTTTAAAAAAAACACACAAACACCTTGAAAAAGTCCTTTATTTAAAAAAAAACAAAAAAACAAAACATTCCAGCGGTGAAATCCAGTGTCCCGCGGCGATCCCGATGTCCAGCGCTGTCCTTCATTGGTTGTGCCTGAGCGGACCTGATGGGGAACTCCCTCTCAGTATTTTAAATGTATAGACCCGCCCCTTCTAAAGTTCCCCATCAGGTCCGCTCAGCGGACCAGATGCGGAACATGAGAAGGGGCGGGTCTATACATGTATTACCAAAGTGAGAGCAGTTGCCCATCAGGTCCGCCCCCTCGGTATGTCGGACCCGCCTACGTCATTGGCCTGAGCGGGGAAACTTCCTTCACTGTGTAAATTTAAATTACATAGTGAAGGAAGTTCCCCGCTCAAGCCAATGACGTAGGCGGGTCCGACATACCGAGGGGGCGGACCTGATGGGGAACTTCTCTCACTTTGGTAATACATGTATAGACCCGCCCCTTCTCATGTTCCGCATCTGGTCCGCTGAGCGGACCTGATGGGGAACTTTAGAAGGGGCGGGTCTATACATTTAAAACACTGAGAGGAAGTTCCCCATCAGGTCCGCTCAGGCACAACCAATGAAGGACAGCGCTGGACATCGGATCGCCGCGGGACACTGGATTTCACTGCTGGAATGGTTTTTTTTTTATTTTTAAATAAAGGACTTTTTCAAGGTGTTTGTGTGTTTTTTTAAACATTTTTTTACGCTTTCTTCGTGAAATGGTAGGGGTACAATGTACCCCTTACCAATTCACATAGGGGGGGCCGGGATCTGGGGGTCCCCTTTGTTAAAGGGGTCTTCCAGATTCCGATAAGCCCCCCGCCCGCAGACCCCCACAACCACTGGGCAAGGGTTGTGGGGATGAGGCCCTTGTCCCCATCAACATGGGGACATCCTCCCCATGTTGAGGGCATGTGGCTTGGTACGGTTCAGGAGGGAGGGGGGGCCGCTCTCTCATCCCCCCCTTTTCCCCTGCGGCCGGCCAGGTTGCGTGCTCGGATAAGGGGTCTGGTATGGATTTTTAGGGGGACTCCACGCCATTTTTTTTTAAATTTGGGGTGGAGTTCCCCTTAAAATCCATGCCAGATCTGAAGGGCCTGGAATGGATATTTGGGGGAACCCCACGTCAATTTTTTTTAAATTTGCGGCGGGGTTCCCCTTAATATCCATTCCAGACCTGAAGGGCCTGGTAATTGAATTCTGGGGAACCCCCACGCTTTTTTTTTTTATCAATGACTTTTGAATGTATTGCCGGGAGCCGACAATTCATTAATAGCCGCGAGTGAGTTTTAAATGACTTTTTTTCTTTCAAAAATGACATTTTTTTGCAGGGACAGTTCTAAGCACGGGAAACATGCGCCACTTTACATGCATATCATACACACCCCCCAGGTACGAAATTTAAAGGAATATTTCACTTTTATTTTTTCATTTTAAGCATTATTAAAATCACTGCTCCCGAAAAAACGGCCGTTTTTAAAACTTTTTTTTGCATTGATACATGTCCCCTGGGGCAGGACCCCGGTCCCCAAACACTTTTTAGGACAATAACTTGCATATAAGCCTTTATAATTAACACTTTAGATTTAGAATGTTCGAGTCCATTGTATTTAATAGGGTTCTAAAGTTCACACGAACATTTTGTCTGTTCGCAGGTTCTGGTGCGAACCGAACAGGGGGGTGTTCGGCTCATCCCTGCTAGCAGGGAACAAAATATGTCTACTGCAGTAAGCTGGAATAACAGATTGACCTATTTATAGGTTGTCAAGTCCCACCTACCTCTGGAATAGAGAACTAGAAAGGTCAGAGCTCCAGGGGCATTCAAATATCGTATTGTGAAAATGTTCCTGTTCCAGATTGATTTTACATTGTTAGAAAGTTTATCTGTAAATATTTTTTCTTCTCTTATCCTCAAAATTTTAAATCTGGTAAGTATTCTCACACAGAGTTACGGGATGTTGTTGCACTAAAACAAGAATATGTGATATTGATGTAGCAATTTGCCCTAGGCTGGATAAATTTCGTTTTTGGCTCTGTCGTACTCAGCTGAGCAGCAGTTTACTTTTTAGGTCTGGCCAGGTCTCCCTAAGCCTGGTGGTTGATTACTCCTGTCTGCCTCTGGAAGAAGCTTTCAAAAATACAGTAGGAGGATCAGTCACTGGATTATGGATATTTATCTTTCCATTGGAGGTAGGCTCAGAAGGTGTGGCTGTGAAGAAGATAAATGGGTGGGTCTGTTTAGAGCTCTCTCTCTCTCCTATGGGGCCTCTGCCCCTGGGAGGCAGTCTGTGTTACTGAAGAGCTGTTGTTACCAGGCATCAGCATGTTCTTGGCTGAAGGCCTGATTGAGCCTGGATTAAAGAGAATTGCTGGAGGATGCTTGGCTGGAGAAGGGCTCCATTCATTGAAGAGTTTTACAGGGAAGCTGGTTGGGGAGCTATCTCTGAATATTGTGAGTAGGACCTTTTTTGCCTAGAGCTTCAAGTGTGCCTATGCTTTGAGGGTTCGATGCCAGAGATTGTTACAAGGTCTGTGACTGCTCTTACAGAATCTCAAACTAGCTGGCTGTCTCTAAGGATGCTACTGAAGAACGTTGCTCTGTCTTCTAATACCTGTGTGTGTTTTGGAGTATTCTGCACCCTCATCCCTCTACCTACCTGTGTTCAAGTACTGCTATTGATTATTAACCCCCCCCCCCCTTTCCTAGACTGAACTTGCATTTTGTCGGGGTGCTCTGTAACTGGTATCTGGGCCTGACAGCCTCTGAACAGGTAAGGGAGACCTGGTTTATTTCCTGTGGCCCCTTCGGGGGTAAGCGACACATTACCATGTTTGATGACACGTTGGATCCGGATTTGGTTTCCCTGCTTGTCTGTGGCAGTTTTCTTTTCTAAACTGACTGTGATTGGGTTTCCTTGGCTCTGGATGGTGATTTGGGTTTGGTTTCTATTTTGTGCCTCCTCCAGCTCCAAGTTTACCATCTTATTGAAGGGTACCATATTGTTTCCATGTTCGTATCTCCATTCTACCACCTTACCAATGAGCTCAGCTGCCCGCTCTTTATTTTTATTTTTTTTGATGCGGTTTAAAATAATTTCAATTCCCTCAGACACAAACATCACATCTTGGGTGAGGCCCACAATCCGGATTGAGGGGTCAGGTGGTTTGTAAGTGACTGAGACCTGGAACTTTTTCTGGAGGTCGGACATTTTCTGCATCTCAGTTTCTTCTATTTCAGCGACACATTCTTCAGTGATCACCTTCTCTGTTTGTGCAGATTTTATATACTCTTGTAGCCATGTCTTGGTTTTGTTCAGGTCCTTTTTATCGGCGCACAAGCTGAACATCACAGGCTGAACGCCATTTACCAAATGAAAGGAGCTCAACTTCGGAACTGGCTTCTTTATTTCTTGTTTTTTTATTACACTTTCTACAAATAGAAGGAGACACATCTTCAAGTCACTAATTGGTCAAAACAAAAATATCTATAAAGTAAAAGACTCATTTGTGTATGTGGTTTAGACAAAATTCATCCCAAAGGTGTTCAGTAGGGCTGAGGTTAGGGCTTTGTACAGGACACTGGAGTTCCTCCACACCAAACTGGTCAAACAATGTCTTTATGGAGCTGGCTTTGTACACAGGGACACAGTCATGCTGGAACAGAAAAGGGTCTTCAAGAAACTGCTGCCACTGGGTTGGAAGAACACAGTTGTCTAGAATGTCTTGACATGTTAACCCCCTTAGCGGTATTCCCGAGTCGGGCTCGGGGTGAGTTTTTCATGCTAAGAGCGGTAACCCCGAGCCAGACTCGGGCTGCATCGCAGTATCCAGGGGAAGTTACTTCTCTTGTTCCCTGGATCCTGCGATGTCCTCCCTCAGTGTCTGCGAGCCGTGTCTAGCTCGATCCACACTGCCGAGTGCCGAGCTCCGTCCCCGCGACGTTGCGGCGCACGGGGACGGAGTTCGGCGCCAAATTCAAAAAATGAAAAACCCAGTATAGATACAGTATATTGTAATCTTACAGATTACAGTACTGTATCAAATAATAACACACCCCCTTTGTCCCTAGTGGACTGTCCAGTGTCCTGCATGCAGTTTTATATTATAAAAAAAGTTCTTTCTGCCTGGAAACTGGAGATTGTCCATAGCAACCAAAAAGTATCCCTTTATGTCAAAAGTGGTTTTAGACCAGCTAGAAAACAGCGATAATGAATTAGAATCACTCGCATTATTGAGCTATAGCGATTTGTGGGGAAATTCGTCATCAAACACTAAATCTAATGACAGCGACAATTCTGCAACTGAGCAAATTTCAGTGTTTTTGATTTGATTACATTAGTAAATAATTTTTATTATAATTACCGTATATACTCGAGTATAAGCTGAGTTTTTCAGCACATTTTTTTGTGCTGAAAATGCCCCCCTCGGCTTATACTCGAGTCTGTGTCCATCTTTAAATGTGTGCACCTTATCCCGGCCAGCCGTAGGTCCCCAGAATCCCAATCTTGGCACACATGTAGCCCCACTTTTCCTCTGCATGTGTGCAAAGTTTGTTGTCTGGGGGACCTACGGCCGGGGAGCACCGATTTTTCAAAGCCGGGCACCCCTTCCATAGACTCCTATGTTAAACGGTAATTTCTCCGGTGATTTAGGGGACCCGAAACCAGCCGGCCATAGGTCCCCTGGACCCCAAACTTGGCAAAATTGTAGCCCCACTCTTCATCCACAAGTGTGCAACATTTGTTGTCCAGGGGACCTACGGCTGGTGAGCACCGATTTTTCAAACCCGGACACCCCTTCCATAGACTCCCATGTTAAACGTCAGTCTAGTCACATAGCGCCGGAGATCAGGTAGGGAGATTGGACACAGTGAGGCATGGGCACAGTAAGGCACAATGAGGCATGGACACAGTGAGGCACAGTGAGGCATGCACATGGACAAAGTGAGGCACAGTGAGGCATGCAGATGGACACCCTAGGCTTATACTCGAGTCAATAAGTTTCCCAGTTTTTTGTGGTAAAATTAGGTGCCTCGACTTATATTCGGGTCGGCTTATACTCGAGTATATACGGTACATTACTATTTGTTATAATTATTTATATTTATTTATTATATTATAATTTATGATTTTGTGTTTCAAACTTTATCATACCCGGGATGTCTACTAGACTCTTGTTTGGTCAAGTTTAAGTAAGTGTAGCGGCCTCACCCCTCTCACCCCCTTCTTCTTCTTGGCTTGTTGTCTCGTCTAGGGGGAACCAGGGAGGAGAGGTGCGGTACACTATGGCCTATGTCCTCTAGTGTGTAGAGGTGAAAGCCAACACCTGTTTACCTTCGGGTCATGTGCATAACCCAGAGCCAAGTTCGTTCTGTAAATGACCCCTCTGCTCCCAGTAACTGAAGTTCCACACCACTGAAAGGTCCAACTCTTATTTATTCTCTGACAGCAATAAATCGTCCTTTACAAGCAGACAGGTTGGGACCCAAAGAACAGTTCAGTAAAAGTGGGGAGTAGGTCAAGGCACAATCCTCAAATAAAACTAAACCGTTGAGATGTCACCAACGGTTATGGCGCACAGCCGCTGCCACTGACCGGGTGAACATTGAGGTCCCTGCCACAGACCTTGTTGCTAGGTCTCTGCCACTGACCTGATTCACGATGGGTCGCTGCTACCGACCATGGAGAACATGAACGGAATTTACCTTCGCTAAGTTGCAGCCCCTGTCAGGGGGAAAACATCCATCCGGAGAGTTACCAGAGGCCCTGCCGTCACCGGCAATGCTGCACCGGACTGTTCGGAAGGGTAGCGCTCCCTGGCCTCCTCGTCCTAAACTCGGGCACCCAACTCCAGGGGCACCCTAGGATTCTTCCACCCTTGCGGAGCCCAGTCGAAGGTACTGGGCCCCAGGCCTCCTTCGTAGTACCTCACCCCAGGCTGAAGGTGCCTGGGATGGACTCCATCTCCCGTTCCGGCCAGGCCAAGGGCACCTGGGCACGGAACTCCGGAATGCCGGCACCCAGGCTGAAGATGCCTGGGCGCGGACTCTAACCTCGTGGTGAGGGCGTCTGCCCCTTTATCCCCTCTCCCGGCAGGCACAGCAGGTTCCCCGCCCCGCCATACTACTGCCACAAGAGGACAAAAAGGGCACAGCACTGCATTGGTGGTTCAACCCCGGCCTAGGGCAACAGCGCCACCCACAGGCCGCAGGGAACTAAACACCACTGGGATCCTCCACGAACAAACGGTCCCAAATTCCCTAACAATTGATGCATCTGAGTCATACTACCACCCAGATGCTCCCGCCTAAATTCAAATACCCGCTACACACTCCCTCCAGCAATTTGACACTGGTCCCCAGTGTCTGGAGCAAACCCATGTCTCCCAAAGAGCGTCAACATAAGTTCGATCCAGAGACCAAAATACACATAAAAAAACAACCATGGCTTGTGCCAGGACCTAACATGGGGAAGGGAAAGAACACACAGGAGTGTAAAACAATTGAACTCTCATTAAAAATATACTCTTGTACTTTACACATTTACATCCCCCCCTCCTGCTATCTAAGGACCACCCCATTCTCAGCAGTAGGGATGAGCTTCGTGTTCGAGTCGAACATACGTTCGACTCGAACATCGGCTGTTCGATCGTTCGACGAAGATCGAACGATTTGGGCCGTTCGCGCCAAATTCGAGTGACGCGAACGGCCCACAATGCACTACGCCATCGCAGTGTCATCCAGGCGCTGTGATTGGCCAAGCATGCACTGTGACCCCGCATGCTTGGCCAATCACAGCGCCGGCAGCGAGGAGAGCAATGATTGGCTGTGGCCAATTATTGCTGAGGGTGTTTAGTACACGCCCCACACTATAAAAGGCCGCCAGCACGGCGGCCTAGTGTAGTGTGTTCCGGAGCAGGGAAAGAGCAGCATAGGCAGGGACAGTGACTTTTATTTCTTTCTTGCTTAACCTGGATTCCTTTAGTTTAGGGAAAGAGAAGGATAGGTAGGGAGAGTGTCAGTGTGTTTTGTGCTTGTGGTATATTGTGCTTAAAAAAAACATTTTTTCTAGGGACAGAAAACTGTAGGTAGGGAGAGTGTGTCAGTTTCTTTCACTGTCAAAGTCCTTGTTTCCAGGGACCTGGAAGGACAGTGAGTGAATTCTCCTTGTGCTAAATTGTGCTTAAAAAAAACATTTTTTCTAGGGACAGAAAACTGTAGGTAGGGAGAGTGTGTCAGTTTCTTTCACTGTCAAAGTCCTTGTTTCCAGGGACCTGGAAGGACAGTGAGTGAATTCTCCTTGTGCTAAATTGTGCTTAAAAAAAAAAATTTTCTAGGGACAGAAAACTGTAGGTAGGGAGAGTGTGTCAGTTTCTTTCACTGTCAAAGTCCTTGTTTCCAGGGACCTGGAAGGACAGTGAGTGAATTCTCCTTGTGCTAAATTGTGCTTAAAAAAAACATTTTTTCTAGGGACAGAAAACTGTAGGTAGGGAGAGTGTGTCAGTTTCTTTCACTGTCAAAGTCCTTGTTTCCAGGGACCTGGAAGGACAGTGAGTGAATTCTCCTTGTGCTAAATTGTGCTTAAAAAAAACATTTTTTCTAGGGACAGAAAACTGTAGGTAGGGAGAGTGTGTCAGTTTCTTTCACTGTCAAAGTCCTTGTTTCCAGGGACCTGGAAGGACAGTGAGTGAATTCTCCTTGTGCTATATTGTGCTTAAAAAAAACATTTTTTCTAGGGACAGAAAACTGTAGGTAGGGAGAGTGTGTCAGTTTCTTTCACTGTCAAAGTCCTTGTTTCCAGGGACCTGGAAGGACAGTGAGGTAATTCTCCTTGTGCTAAATTGTGCTTAAAAAAAACATTTTTTCTAGGGACAGAAAACTGTAGGTAGGGAGAGTGTGTCAGTTTCTTTCACTGTCAAAGTCCTTGTTTCCAGGGACCTGGAAGGACAGTGAGTGAATTCTCCTTGTGCTAAATTGTGCTTAAAAAAAACATTTTTTCTAGGGACAGAAAACTGTAGGTAGGGAGAGTGTGTCAGTTTCTTTCACTGTCAAAGTCCTTGTTTCCAGGGACCTGGAAGGACAGTGAGTGAATTCTCCTTGTGCTAAATTGTGCTTCAAAAAAACATTTTTTCTAGGGACAGAAAACTGTAGGTAGGGAGAGTGTGTCAGTTTCTTTCACTGTCAAAGTCCTTGTTTCCAGGGACCTGGAAGGACAGTGAGGTAATTCTCCTTGTGCTATATTGTGCTTAAAAAAAACATTTTTTCTAGGGACAGAAAACTGTAGGTAGGGAGAGTGTGTCAGTTTCTTTCACTGTCAAAGTCCTTGTTTCCAGGGACCTGGAAGGACAGTGAGGTAATTCTCCTTGTGCTAAATTGTGCTTAAAAAAAACATTTTTTCTAGGGACAGAAAACTGTAGGTAGGGAGAGTGTGTCAGTTTCTTTCACTGTCAAAGTCCTTGTTTCCAGGGACCTGGAAGGACAGTGAGTGAATTCTCCTTGTGCTAAATTGTGCTTAAAAAAAACATTTTTTCTAGGGACAGAAAACTGTAGGTAGGGAGAGTGTGTCAGTTTCTTTCACTGTCAAAGTCCTTGTTTCCAGGGACCTGGAAGGACAGTGAGTGAATTCTCCTTGTGCTATATTGTGCTTAAAAAAAACATTTTTTCTAGGGACAGAAAACTGTAGGTAGGGAGAGTGTGTCAGTTTCTTTCACTGTCAAAGTCCTTGTTTCCAGGGACCTGGAAGGACAGTGAGGTAATTCTCCTTGTGCTAAATTGTGCTTAAAAAAAAACATTTTTTCTAGGGACAGAAAACTGTAGGTAGGGAGAGTGTGTCAGTTTCTTTCACTGTCAAAGTCCTTGTTTCCAGGGACCTGGAAGGACAGTGAGGTAATTCTCCTTGTGCTAAATTGTGCTTAAAAAAAACATTTTTTCTAGGGACAGAAAACTGTAGGTAGGGAGAGTGTGTCAGTTTCTTTCACTGTCAAAGTCCTTGTTTCCAGGGACCTGGAAGGACAGTGAGGTAATTCTCCTTGTGCTAAATTGTGCTTAAAAAAAACATTTTTTCTAGGGACAGAAAACTGTAGGTAGGGAGAGTGTGTCAGTTTCTTTCACTGTCAAAGTCCTTGTTTCCAGGGACCTGGAAGGACAGTGAGGTAATTCTCCTTGTGCTAAATTGTGCTTAAAAAAAACATTTTTTCTAGGGACAGAAAACTGTAGGTAGGGAGAGTGTGTCAGTTTCTTTCACTGTCAAAGTCCTTGTTTCCAGGGACCTGGAAGGACAGTGAGGTAATTCTCCTTGTGCTAAATTGTGCTTAAAAAAAACATTTTTTCTAGGGACAGAAAACTGTAGGTAGGGAGAGTGTGTCAGTTTCTTTCACTGTCAAAGTCCTTGTTTCCAGGGACCTGGAAGGACAGTGAGGTAATTCTCCTTGTGCTATATTGTGCTTAAAAAAAACATTTTTTCTAGGGACAGAAAACTGTAGGTAGGGAGAGTGTGTCAGTTTCTTTCACTGTCAAAGTCCTTGTTTCCAGGGACCTGGAAGGACAGTGAGGTAATTCTCCTTGTGCTAAATTGTGCTTAAAAAAAACATTTTTTCTAGGGACAGAAAACTGTAGGTAGGGAGAGTGTGTCAGTTTCTTTCACTGTCAAAGTCCTTGTTTCCAGGGACCTGGAAGGACAGTGAGGTAATTCTCCTTGTGCTAAATTGTGCTTAAAAAAAACATTTTTTCTAGGGACAGAAAACTGTAGGTAGGGAGAGTGTGTCAGTTTCTTTCACTGTCAAAGTCCTTGTTTCCAGGGACCTGGAAGGACAGTGAGTGAATTCTCCTTGTGCTATATTGTGCTTAAAAAAAACATTTTTTCTAGGGACAGAAAACTGTAGGTAGGGAGAGTGTCAGTTTCTTTCACTGTCAAAGTCCTTGTTTCCAGGGACCTGGAAGGACAGTGAGTGAATTCTCCTTGTGCTATATTGTGCTTAAAAAAAACATTTTTTCTAGGGACAGAAAACTGTAGGTAGGGAGAGTGTGTCAGTTTCTTTCACTGTCAAAGTCCTTGTTTCCAGGGACCTGGAAGGACAGTGAGGTAATTCTCCTTGTGCTAAATTGTGCTTAAAAAAAACATTTTTTCTAGGGACAGAAAACTGTAGGTAGGGAGAGTGTCAGTTTCTTTCACTGTCAAAGTCCTTGTTTCCAGGGACCTGGAAGGACAGTGAGTGAATTCTCCTTGTGCTATATTGTGCTTAAAAAAAACATTTTTTCTAGGGACAGAAAACTGTAGGTAGGGAGAGTGTGTCAGTTTCTTTCACTGTCAAAGTCCTTGTTTCCAGGGACCTGGAAGGACAGTGAGGTAATTCTCCTTGTGCTAAATTGTGCTTAAAAAAAACATTTTTTCTAGGGACAGAAAACTGTAGGTAGGGAGAGTGTGTCAGTTTCTTTCACTGTCAAAGTCCTTGTTTCCAGGGACCTGGAAGGACAGTGAGGTAATTCTCCTTGTGCTAAATTGTGCTTAAAAAAAACATTTTTTCTAGGGACAGAAAACTGTAGGTAGGGAGAGTGTGTCAGTTTCTTTCACTGTCAAAGTCCTTGTTTCCAGGGACCTGGAAGGACAGTGAGGTAATTCTCCTTGTGCTAAATTGTGCTTAAAAAAAACATTTTTTCTAGGGACAGAAAACTGTAGGTAGGGAGAGTGTGTCAGTTTCTTTCACTGTCAAAGTCCTTGTTTCCAGGGACCTGGAAGGACAGTGAGGTAATTCTCCTTGTGCTAAATTGTGCTTAAAAAAAACATTTTTTCTAGGGACAGAAAACTGTAGGTAGGGAGAGTGTGTCAGTTTCTTTCACTGTCAAAGTCCTTGTTTCCAGGGACCTGGAAGGACAGTGAGGTAATTCTCCTTGTGCTAAATTGTGCTTAAAAAAAACATTTTTTCTAGGGACAGAAAACTGTAGGTAGGGAGAGTGTGTCAGTTTCTTTCACTGTCAAAGTCCTTGTTTCCAGGGACCTGGAAGGACAGTGAGTGAATTCTCCTTGTGCTATATTGTGCTTAAAAAAAACATTTTTTCTAGGGACAGAAAACTGTAGGTAGGGAGAGTGTGTCAGTTTCTTTCACTGTCAAAGTCCTTGTTTCCAGGGACCTGGAAGGACAGTGAGGTAATTCTCCTTGTGCTAAATTGTGCTTAAAAAAAACATTTTTTCTAGGGACAGAAAACTGTAGGTAGGGAGAGTGTGTCAGTTTCTTTCACTGTCAAAGTCCTTGTTTCCAGGGACCTGGAAGGACAGTGAGTGAATTCTCCTTGTGCTATATTGTGCTTAAAAAAAACATTTTTTCTAGGGACAGAAAACTGTAGGTAGGGAGAGTGTGTCAGTTTCTTTCACTGTCAAAGTCCTTGTTTCCAGGGACCTGGAAGGACAGTGAGGTAATTCTCCTTGTGCTAAATTGTGCTTAAAAAAAACATTTTTTCTAGGGACAGAAAACTGTAGGTAGGGAGAGTGTGTCAGTTTCTTTCACTGTCAAAGTCCTTGTTTCCAGGGACCTGGAAGGACAGTGAGGTAATTCTCCTTGTGCTAAATTGTGCTTAAAAAAAACATTTTTTCTAGGGACAGAAAACTGTAGGTAGGGAGAGTGTGTCAGTTTCTTTCACTGTCAAAGTCCTTGTTTCCAGGGACCTGGAAGGACAGTGAGGTAATTCTCCTTGTGCTAAATTGTGCTTAAAAAAAACATTTTTTCTAGGGACAGAAAACTGTAGGTAGGGAGAGTGTGTCAGTTTCTTTCACTGTCAAAGTCCTTGTTTCCAGGGACCTGGAAGGACAGTGAGGTAATTCTCCTTGTGCTATATTGTGCTTAAAAAAAACATTTTTTCTAGGGACAGAAAACTGTAGGTAGGGAGAGTGTGTCAGTTTCTTTCACTGTCAAAGTCCTTGTTTCCAGGGACCTGGAAGGACAGTGAGTGAATTCTCCTTGTGCTATATTGTGCTTAAAAAAAACATTTTTTCTAGGGACAGAAAACTGTAGGTAGGGAGAGTGTGTCAGTTTCTTTCACTGTCAAAGTCCTTGTTTCCAGGGACCTGGAAGGACAGTGAGGTAATTCTCCTTGTGATAAATTGTGCTTAAAAAAAACATTTTTTCTAGGGACAGAAAACTGTAGGTAGGGAGAGTGTGTCAGTTTCTTTCACTGTCAAAGTCCTTGTTTCCAGGGACCTGGAAGGACAGTGAGGTAATTCTCCTTGTGCTATATTGTGCTTAAAAAAAACATTTTTTCTAGGGACAGAAAACTGTAGGTAGGGAGAGTGTGTCAGTTTCTTTCACTGTCAAAGTCCTTGTTTCCAGGGACCTGGAAGGACAGTGAGTGAATTCTCCTTGTGCTATATTGTGCTTAAAAAAAACATTTTTTCTAGGGACAGAAAACTGTAGGTAGGGAGAGTGTGTCAGTTTCTTTCACTGTCAAAGTCCTTGTTTCCAGGGACCTGGAAGGACAGTGAGGTAATTCTCCTTGTGATAAATTGTGCTTAAAAAAAACATTTTTTCTAGGGACAGAAAACTGTAGGTAGGGAGAGTGTGTCAGTTTCTTTCACTGTCAAAGTCCTTGTTTCAAGGGACAGAGAAGGACACCTGAAGGTAGCCCTTATTGCTTTTTTCCCATCTCCCTGCAGGCCATCTATTAGAATGTCTGGAAGGCAAACAAGGAGAGGCAGACAGTCAGGAGGCAATAAAAGAGGGCAAGCAGGCTCTGTGTCTGGGGGCAACAGTGCTGGTCGTGGACGCGGTGCATTGTCATCAGCACATGGCCATGGGACACGCTTGTCCTTCTTTTCGGCAGCTGGACATGTTGAGCCACATCATGCCGAAGACTTGGTAGAGTGGATGACCAAGCCCTCCTCCTCCTCCTCATCCTCTCTCACCCAGGCTCAGGGTACTGGAAAAGCAGCTGCCAAAGCGTCGTCTTCCCTGGTATCAATGTCAGACTCATCATCAGTCACTCCTTCCCTAGACCCACCATGTCCTCCTCCTGAGGAGTCCCCCGAACTGTTTGAGCACAGTGTTGGGTACATGCTCCAGGAGGATGCCCAGCGTTTCGAAGGGTCTGATGATGAAACCCAGCTACAGGAAGGCAGTAGCGTGAGAGCAGACAGAGGGGATGCTCAAGAAGGACACCAATCTGGCAGTCATGTTCCAGCAGCTGCAGCATACTGCCAGATTGCCTCCAGTGATGAGGAGGGAGGTGATGATGAGGTCACTGACTCCACGTGGGTGCCTAATAGGAGAGAGGAGGAGGAGGAGGATGAGGAGGAGGCACATCTCCAACGAGGCAGGATGCCCTTTGGTGGCCAGCGTAAGGGCAGTACACCGACGGAATCACACCGCAGAGCTCCGCCTGTGCAGGGCGCTGCCTCTGCCCGTCATTCAAAAAGTTCTTTGGTGTGGGCCTTTTTTGAGGCTAGTGCATCAGATCGCACAGCTGCTGTTTGCAACATATGTCTCAAGCGTATATCGCGTGGCCAAAACATCAGCCGCTTGGGTACCACATGCCTGACCAGACATATGTTGACCTGCCATGCAGCTCGTTGGCAAGCCTACCTCAAAGACCCACACCAAAGAACAAAGCGGACCTCTCCTTGCACCGCATCAGCTGGGATCTCCAACCCCACTATAACTTCAGTCCTCTCTGAAACATGCACTGAGAGGAATGAAGGTGTAGAATTAGGTGTGTCACAGCCAAGTACTTGCGGCCACTCTGCTAGCAGTACACCGACGTCCGATTCTAGCAGGCAAATTTCCCTGCCCCAGCTGCTGGACCGTCGAAAGAAGTTCACTCCCAGCCATCCACATGCCCAGCGGTTGAATGCTAGCTTGGCTAAATTGCTAGCGCTTCAACTGCTGCCTTTTCAGTTGGTAGACTCGGCCCCCTTCCGTGAGTTTGTGCAATGTGCGGTTCCTCAGTGGCAGGTTCCCAAACGCCACTTTTTCTCACGGAAGGCTATTCCGGCTCTCTACCGGCATGTGGAAGGCAATGTCTTGGCCTCGCTGGACAGGGCGGTCAGCGGTAAGGTGCATATTACCGCTGACTCATGGTCCAGCAGGCATGGACAGGGACGTTACCTTTCTTTCACGGCCCATTGGGTCACTCTTTTGGCAGCTGGGAAGGATGCAGGACAAGGTGCAGTAGTGTTGGAGGTTGTCCCACCGCCACGCCTCCAAAATGCTACTACTGGTTGTGACACACCTCTCTCCTCCACCCCCTCCTCTTCTTCTTCCTCCATGGCCTCTTCCTGTGGTTTGTCCTATGAACCAGCGGTGCTCCGTAGCCGTTCACAGGGCTACGCAAGTACGCAGGCAAAAAGATGCCATGCCGTGCTTGCGCTGGTGTGTTTGGGGGACAGAAGCCACACTGGGGCAGAGGTCCTGTCTGCTCTGCAGGGCCAGGCCGAGAGGTGGTTGACGCCACGCCAGCTTAAGCCAGGAATGGTGGTTTGCGACAATGGCACCAACCTCCTCTCCGCCCTCCGACAGGGACAACTGACCCATGTGCCCTGTGTGGCTCACGTCCTTAACCTGGTGGTGCAGCGGTTCTTGGGCAGGTACCCGGGCTTACAGGATGTCCTGAGGCAGGCCAGGAAAGTCTGTGTGCATTTCCGCAGATCTTATAATGCCAGTGCTCGCCTGGCTGAGCTGCAAAAGGAGTTGAACCTGCCCAAGAACCGCCTTATATGTGACATGCCCACCAGGTGGAACTCAACGTTGGCCATGCTGCAGCGGCTGCACACGCAGCAGAGGGCCATCAATGAGTACCTGTGCGACTACGGCACCAGGACAGGGTCAGGGGAGCTTGGTTTTTTTTCTCCACGCCAGTGGGGCATGATCAGGGATGCATGCACTGTCCTGGCACCATTTGAGGAGGCCACGAGGATGGTGAGCAGTGACAGTGCATGCATCAGTGACACTGTACCTCTTGTCCACCTGTTGGAGCACACGCTGCGTGGAATAATGGACAGGGCACTTGAGGCAGAACAGAGGCAGGAAGAGGAGGACTTCCTTGCCTCTCAAGGCCCCCTTTACCCAGACAGTGTTCCTTCTGTCCCACCCATCGCACAGGAAGAGGAGGAGGAGGAGGAGGAGGAGGAGGATTGTGTCAGCATGGAGGTGGAGGCTGGCACTCAGCATCATCAGCAGCAGTCTTTTAGGGATGATTTACAGTCCCAAGAAACCAGTGGACTTGTACGTGGCTGGGAGGAGGTGGCTGCGGATCATGTCGTCCTTAGTGACCCAGAGGACTCCGGAGCGAATGCCTCAGCAAACCTACGCTGCATGGCCTCCCTGATCCTGCAAAGTCTGCGGAAGGATCCTCGTATTCTTCGGATCAAGGAGAGGGACCATTACTGGCTGGCCACTCTCCTTGATCCACGGTACAAGGGTAAGGTTGCGGACCTTATGTTACCGTCGCAGAGGGAGCAGAGGATGAGACAACTCCGGGAGGCCTTGCAGAAAGGTCTGTGCAACGCGTTCCCAGAGACTGGGAGGTTACAAACTCCTGGTCCTGGACAACGAGTTGCTGAGGCTTCGGCCAGTCAAAGAAGGAGCGGTGGGGAAGGTGGCCGTCTGACCGATGCGTTCAGACAATTCTTTAGTCCGCAGCCCCAAAGTATGATCGGTTCCAGCAACCATCGCCAGCGTCTGATAAACATGGTGCAGGAATATCTAGGGGCAAGGTCAGACTTGGACACCTTACCCACCGAAAATCCTCTGGCTTACTGGGTCTTGAGGATGGATCACTGGCCAGAGCTTGCACAGTATGCAATTGAGCTACTGGCCTGTCCTGCATCCAGCGTTCTTTCGGAACGCACATTCAGTGCTGCTGGAGGATTTGTCACGGATCACAGGGTGCGCCTGTCCACCGACTCGGTTGATCGACTGACTTTCATCAAGATGAACCAGTCTTGGATCACCACCAGCTACCACACACCTGATGCTGATATAACAGACTAATTGATTTTAACATGTCACATCCCTTCAAGACTGATGCTGATGCTGAGTGCCTGTGCTGTTATGTTGACTGGCTATCCTCCTCCTCCGAGTCCTCAATGATACGATTGATGATGATAGCTTGGAAGATCATTTTTGTTTATGGGTGCCGCCACCAGTGGCTAAGGCCCAATTTTTCAGCCCCTGTTTTACAGGGGCGTGTAATTAAAATTTTTTTAGCAATAATTTGCCATAGGGCTCATTGCTGTGCTCCAAGTACAGTATCTGTGAGGGGTTGGAGTGTTGTGGCACCAGTGCCTAAGGCCCAATTTTTCAGCCCCTGTTTAACAGGGGCGTGTCATTACAATTTTTGAAGCAATACTTTGCAACAGGGCTCATTGCTGTGCTCCAAGTACAGTATCTGTGAGGGGTTGTAGTGTTGTGCCACCAGTGCCTAAGGCCCAATTTTTCAGCCCCTGTTCAACAGGGGCATGCAATTACAATTCTTGATCTAATAATTCACAGCAGGGTCCATTGCTGCACCCACCAAGAGTAACTCTGAGGGCTTACAGTCTTGTGGCAACGCCACCACCACCACCACCACGAAAGGCCCAATTTTTCAGCCCCTGTTCAAAAGGGGCATGTAATTACAATTCTTGATCTAATAATTCACAGCAGGGCCCATTGCTGCACCCACCAAGAGTAACTGTCAGGGCTTACAGTGTTGTGGCACCAGCACCACCATCAAAGCCCCAATTTTTACTACCACTGTTCAACAATTATATGTAATTAAAATTCCTGATATAATAGTTGACAGCAGGGCGTTCCAGCACCAACCAAGAGTAACTGAGTGCTTACAGTGTTGTGCCAACACCAACAACTAAGGGGGCCTATTTCTGCAGAGTATATACGGCAGGTCCCTACTTTCAAACATCCAACTTACAAACGACTCCTACTTGCAAACGAAAGAAGACAACAGGAAGAGAGAGGAAATCTACCCCTAGAAAGGAAAATTCTCTCCTGTAAGAATAAATATGGGAGAAAGGTGTCTCCTCTGTACTGATGCTTTATCAGCAATCCTTGTTTCAAGAAAAACACCACATTTCAAAAACAGTTGTCATTGGGACGGAAAGTGAGGTGAAATGTTCTGAACAGGGGCACAGACAGCAAAACAAATGTTACAGGGGTGATAACCCTTACCTATGTTTCCCAAAAAGTTTAAAAATAGATTTTTGGGCTGGAGCTACACTTCAACAATGTACCTGTTCAAAATTACAAACAGATTCTACATAAGAACAAACCTACAGTCCCTGTCTTGTATGCACCGCCTGTATACGGCTGTTCAGAGTATATAGGGCCTTTTTTATTTTATGTGCGGGGTTCCCCTTAATATCCATACAAGACCCAAAGGGGCTGGTAATGGGCTGGGGTAGGGGGGGGGGTCATGGGGTAGCTATGCCATTTTTCTTAAAGAATTTCATCCATATTACCGGGACCAGACATTACATTAAAGCCGCAAGCAGTTTTAAATGGCTTTTTTTTCCTTTAGAAGTGTCATTTTGTGCAGGGACAGTTCTAAACACGGGAAACACGTGGCACTTCACAGGCATACTTTAGACACCCCCCAGGTACGATATTTAAAGGAATATTTGACTTTTTTTTTTTCACTTTATGCATCATTAAAATGACTGCTCCCGAAAAACGACCGTTTTTAAAACTTCTTTTTGCATTGATACATGTCCCCTGGTGCACAACCCGGGTTCCCAAACCCTATTTATGACAATAACATGCATAATAGTTGTTATAATTAGCACTTTAGAATTCGAACGTTCGCATCCATTGTATTTAATAGGGTTCTAATGTTCGTTCGAACTTTCGGTCCGTTCGCGGGTTCTGGTGCGAACCGAACCCGGGGGTGTTCGGCTCATCACTACTCAGCAGCCTTGATAGACGTGTCTCCTGCAGAGGGGAAAGAAAACATACATTCTATCACAATGTGTGTCTTTCTTGGAATGAATGGACCTCTCCGTGAAGAAACCCATTCGCTCCAATGAGTATGGTGCAAGTGTAAAAAAACAAAAACAATCACTGGGAAGCACTGCAACCTGGTGGTAATGCCATGGTAAGGACACTTGGTCAAATCCAAACAAAACTTTCCTTTTTCTCTGTTCTGTGGCCCTATGCTAGCTACACCCCAAAGTCTCTGTTTTCTTTGCGGTGGGGAGAGAAGAAGGGAGAACAAACAACGGTAACAGCTCCCATTTCTCCAAAGAGTAAAAACCCCCTTTAAAGCTAGGGCACAGTCCCTGGGCTCCGGCAAAGGCACTCCGGAAAGTCCAGCAATGAATCAAAAACAAAGGAGTCTTTCCCTCCTAGAGGTAGAACTTTGGGTGCGGCAGGAACAGGGGCTTTAGGTGCTTGTCATAGGTTTCCACATTGTACTCAATGTCCTCTCCATCCCTCTGACAGATAAGCACCCTGTCCGCTTGGATGTGCCGACCCAGCATCCACTCTGCCTTACAGTCTCTGAACTTCTTAGAAGCTGTAGGTGAGCAAGAGAGATACCTGCGAGCGTGGGGCACTTTAATTTGTGTCCAGACGAACTTGTCGTACCACCGCTGCCGCAAGACCTCCACCTCATAGAGCAAGTCTCTGGATAAGTACGGGTATTCCCAACCATACTCACGGGCAACTCTCTGGCAGAAGAGTCGCTGCAGCCGGGCCAAAGGTGGCATTGTGGCACGATCTCCTTCTCCAGGCAGGACGATGGACTCAGGATGCCGAGGTACTTTCACTACCTTGGTAGTATTGGGCTTAGGGGCCCGCAGTGATACGCGTTTCACTCCCGTAACAGGAGCAGATGAAGGAGCAGGTGACTCCGGGGGCGGAAGGGCAGACGGGGCACCAGGTTCCTCCTCAGGCTCCGGGGCCTCTACCCGGGGTGTACTATCCCCTGTGGACATGAGTGGGTCCCTTGTTGCACGGGACGAGGGTAGCGGTATCTTGTCCCAACCTTTCCGGTAGAAAATCTCACCAATTTCCCCATCATCACAGGCATCAGATAGTGAATCTAGGTCGGAGGTGTCAAAAATCTCCGTGGGCAGGCAATTCCTTGTGGACACGGAATCACCCTCCTTAACGGGTTCCACCGACTGTGGACTCCCGACACCTCCAACCACACACACACAGTCCCAACCCCTGGCTCACCTGGGCCTTCAGTTGAACAGGGATGTCCAGGGCTCTTCCCTCCGGATCCATCCAGGCCAGGCAAGCGATGGGGCGAAGCTCTTCTACGACCACAGGAAGCCTTGACCAGGCCGACTTTCCTCTTCGGCGGTAGGAGCAGGGAGCTTGTGGTGACTGAGGCAGCATCCTCGGATTTCTCTTTCTCGATCTCCGCTGGGGCCTTCTCCTCACCCCGGTCAGTGTGCGTAGGGGTGTCCGCATAGGCTTTGATCTCTCCCTCTGGAGTGGCGGTGCCTGTCAGGCAGTTGAGGTGGAAGGCGCGAGGCCTTTCTGTTGATGGCTCCACCTCAAAGAGGAACTCCTTGCAGGCCTCACATCGCCCGAACGGCTTCAGGTGAACCACCAGTCCCGAGCAACCGGGACAGATCACACCGAGGGCCTCTATGTCCCTGCATACGTACAGGGCCAAACGTCCTTTAGGGCCTTAGCCTAATCCCTGTGTCTGTAACTGAAGCAGCAAAGGAAGTCATTCTCGTGGTGGAAGAAACCGGAATCCACGGGGCACTTGAGGTCATCCCGACTGTCTGCTGCTCCATTGCGCACTGACCAATTCGCGCCGGAATCTCCACGTGTGTACTTTCACATGGCCAGACTCCTCCCATCTTCTGCACTTGTTCGCGGGCTTTCCCTTTTCCCCGCCCACGAACTGCGCAGTCAGGGTGTGCCTCGTGGCGCGCTGGCCAACATGGCCGACCTACTCGGAACTCTTCTGGGCAGCAAAGTTCAAATTCAGACAATCTCAGCTCCATCTGTATAACACACATCCCAGACTTACGAGCCCCCACGTGCAGCGGCCTCACCCCTCTCACCCCCTTCTTCTTGGCTTGTTGTTTCGTCTAGGGGGAACCAGGGAGGAGGGGTGTGGTACACTACGGCCTATGTCATCTAGTGTGTAGAGGTGAAAGCCAACACCTGTTTACCTTCGGGTTGTGTGCATAACCCAGAGCCAAGTTCGTTCTGTAAATGACCCCCTCTGCTCCCAGTAACTGAAGTTCCACACCACTGAAAGGTCCAACTCTTATTTATTCTCTGACAGCAATAAATCATCCTTTACAAGCAGACAGGTTGGGACCCAAAGAACGGTTCAGTAAAAGTGGGGAGTAGGTCAAGGCACAATCCTCAAATAAAACTAAACTGTTGAGATGTCACCAACGGTTATGGCGCACAGCCGCTGCCACCGACCTGGTGAACATTGAGGTCCCTGCCACAGACCTTGTTGCTAGGTCTCTGCCACCGACCTAATTCACGATGGGTCGCTGCCACCGACCATGGAGAACATGAATGGAATTTACCTTTGCTAAGTTGCAGCCCCTGTCAGGGGGAAAACATCCATCCGGAGAGTTACCAGAGGCCCTGCCGTCACCAGCAATGCTGCACCGGACTGTTCGGAAGGGTAACGCTCCCTGGCCTCCTCGTCCTAAACTCGAGCACCCAACTCCAGGGGCACCCTAGGATTCTTCCACCCTTGCGGAGCCCATTTGAAGGTACTGGGCCCCAGGCCTCCTTCGTAGAAACTCACCCCAGGCTGAAGGTGCCTGGGATGGACTCCATCTCCCGTTCCGGCCAGGCCAAGGGCACCTGGGCGCGGAACTATGGAATTCCGGCACCCAGGCTGAAGGTGCCTGGGCGCGGACTCTGACCTCGTGGTGAGGGCGTCTGCCCCCTTTATCCCCTCTCCCGGCAGGCACAGCAGGTTCCCCGCCCCGCCATACTACTGCCGCAAGAGGACAAAAAGGGCACAGCACTGCAGTGGTGGTTCAACCCCGGCCTAGGGCAACAGCGCCACCCACAGGCCACAGGGAACTGAACACCACTGGGATCCTCCACAAACAAATGGTCCCAAATTCCCTAACAATTCATGCATCTGGGTCATACTACCGCCCAGATGCTCCCCCCTAAATTCAAATACCCGCTACATAAGTAATTACTAAGAATTGCAGGCCTACAATATAAAACACCAAATTTCCATGCAAAATAATTGTACCGCTTTTGGTACAAAATTCCAGACAGAATCATACCACCAGGGAGGTTAAGGACAGCTCCCCAGTAATAACCCACCTGTTATCCATCAACCTCTCCCATTTACCAATAAAACGACTGACAAGGTTGTGGAGTAAAAATTGGCCTTACGGCCTATTTATTTAACAATTTTCTAAACTTAAAATAAATAACCATTTTTAAATAACATTAGACAAACTTTTCCTTATCTTGGTGTCTTGGAGGCAACGACACCCAACTTGGTCACTTTGACAAAACTATTTAACTTAGGCCTCAGTCGCAAGACACCGACTCGGAGGTAGTACACATGTCCGCAGTGACCTACCATTTTACCCCTTCCAGAAAGGCACAGAGCATAAATGGAATGCATAGGCGGAGGGCCAGACATGACGGAGTTAACATGCACACTGAACAAATAGATGGGAGTGATTTGAGAAGTTTCAGATTGGGAGGGAAGGGAAGCAAATAAAAGGGTTAACCCCTCCCCATGAGTCATCGCAGTGTGAGGGAAAGTTCCTGCCCACCCTCCCCTTGGTTTTTGTTTCTTGTGTTGTTGTGTCTGTATGTGTTGGTGTTGTGGTGTGTCTGTGTTGTGTTTTCTTATCACAGGTTGGACTTGGATGGCAGTGGCGGGTGTTGATCTTTGCAGGGGATGGAAGAGATTTCAGAAGGAGGAGTTCAGCATCCATCGTTGGTATGGGTCCTGATAGTGGTATCCCAGCTAACGGAGGTTTAGCTGGGAATTGGTAATGGGGCACTGCGGTCAGGGATTGTCTCTGAGCCAGCTTGTCGGCTTGAGGCCTAGGATCCACATTGGAGAGGTACCGCAGTGCAGTATGGTGTTCACAGAGGTTTATGGAAGAACCTGAAAAGATCAACTCTGGGTTTAATACCTGTTTATTTTACGTTAATGTTAAATTTATATTTATATATTTGATTAAATAAAGTAGGCTGCTACGGCCTGGGTTTTTACTCCAAAATTGGTGTGGTCTTAATTAATATAGAGGATAAGAATTTGGGGTAGAAAATGGTAGTAGCAGTGGGTACTATGTTATACAATAGTCATGGTTAAACCCTTGTTAACCGGAAGGTACCCGATAACCCCATCCCACAGATGGGTACCACCATTTTACTAAAACTTCCAGCCTTTTCCTCCTCTTCAAGAGACCCAACACTGCCACGACCGTTTCGAACTCCAAACTGCAATCCCCCCGCCTACAACTTGGGGAGGGTGGGTGGGAAGCTTCTTTCTCGTTGTAATGGAGGAATGACGAACGTCACTCCCTACCCCTGGCTAGCATGCTGGGTACCACCTATGACCTTCAAGGCCACCCCCCTTTTCTTAAAGGGGACCTACCTGCTCTGCTATACTGAACTGTCCCACCCTTTCATGCCGTCCCTCCGCTTATTTCGTTCCTTCTTTAGCTCTGGGACTCTCTTTACATGATGTTAACATTACTATTCGCTGGAGACTGCTGAACTGAGACATTTAGAGGGAACTCACATACGTTCGGTCATATACAACAAAAAAAATGGTATTTTTTGCCACAGAAATCCTCCACCCAGTCATATTGTAGAGCTGGACAATTATTGCGCTCTTTTCATCGTTTGTGTACATGGAGAAGATGAAGAGTGTGGCCACATGTGAGATATATAATAAGCACCAATTTATATTATGTGCTTTATTTTCCTGGTTGTGGTTGTAAATGCTAAAAGTGATATTCTGATCCCTGTCTGCCAAGTTCTCCTGTAACTTCAGGTAAAATGTCAGTCATGTGTTCAGTTTAACCCGCTTAACGACCGTGTCACGCCGATATACCCCGGCAGAATGGCACGTCTGGGCAGATCAACGTATATATACGTTGGCCCTTTAAGAGCAGCATTGTGGGCGCGCGAGCTTCGTGAGTTAGACCGAGGGTCCCGCGGATTCGATGATTCGATTCGGGAGAGGAAGAACGGGGGAAATGCTGATGTAAACAAGCATTTCCCCATTCTTCCTAGTGACAGGACACTGATCACAGCTCCCTGTAATCAGGAGCGGTGATCAGTGTCGTGTCACACGTAGCCCATCCCACCTACAGTTAGAACACATCCCTAGGATACACTTAACCCCTTCAGGTTAACCCCTTCCCTGCCAGTGTAATTTTTACAGTAATCAGTGCACTTTTATAGCACTGATCGCTGTAAAAATTACAATGGTCCCAAAATAGCACCAAAAGTGTCCGATGTGTCCGCCATAATGTCGCAGTCACGATAAAAATCGCAGATCACCGCCAATACTGGTGGGAAAAAAAATTGTTAATAAAAATGCCATAAATCTATCCCCTATTTTGTAGACGCTAAAACTTTTGCGCAAACCAATCAATAAACACTTATTGCAATTTTTTTTTTTACCAAAAATATGTAGTAGAATACGTATCGGACTAAACTGAAAAAAAAAAAAAAAAATTATATATTTTTTGGGGATATTTCTTATAGCAAAAAGTAAAAAATATAGCATTTTTTTCAAAGTTGTCGCTCTATTTTTGTTTATAGCGCAAAAAATAAAAACCGCAGAGGTGATCAAATACCACCAAAAGAAAGCTCTATTTGTGGGGAAAAAAGGATGTCAATTTTATTTGGGAGCCACGTCGCACGACCGCGCAAGTGTCAGTTAAAGCAACGCAGTGCCGAATCGCAAAAAGTGGCCTGGTCTTTGGCCAGCCAAATAGTCCGGAGCTTAAGTGGTTAAAGGCCATTCCCTATTCCTTAATGACTATAACTAAAGGCACAATTATTATTTTTTTTATTAGTTTAGATGGAGTTGAGGTGGATTAGAACACCTGCCAGGTTTTTATTGCGGCCTATGCCCCTGTTAGGGTGATCCACCCTCTCAGTTTGTCCTGTTTACCAGTATCATTGAAAGTGAAAGACAATCCCCATATTTGGGTTGTCCCCAGAAAAGTAAAAAAGTAAATCTTCCAATGGGGACACTAGTTCTTGTGACCTGGGGGAGCCCAAGAAATTCCCTTAATTTGTAGGGATTTCCTCTCACTTCCTGTTTTGGCTATGGGACAGGAAGTGAAGGTAAGTCTCTGCGATGGGACAAAGACCATAAAAATAAACCTTACAGTGAGTGGTTTATCCTATATTTCTATTTTAACTCAACTCACCGGTCTGCCTAGGAGAGACGGGTTTGGGTTGGGGCGGAGCGGTCTCTTCTCTCTTCTTCATACTCTCATAGAAATCACTCAGCACAGTTTCCTGGAATAGAACCACTTTCACGGTCTTAAGAGAACTGGCCAGCTTTGACTTAGTGAAATCCACTACGGCATCAAGGACTGAATCGGCTGCTGCCGAGGCCTTTATTTTGGCTGTACCTGAATTGAATAAACAAGTACATTCACTAAATAAATCAGTCTTGCTTGCTTTACTACAGATCAATACATTACAAGTGAAGAAAATCAATATATTACAGTTCAATACATTACAATTGGTCACTTTACTGGGCTCCATGCACATTCCATAGGAAAGCAGAGAAATGGTAGGCTGATATGCCCCCTCTCTCTTTAAGCCCTTTGCACAGTATGTTTATGATAAAATAACTATTCCTGTTCTGTTCCCCATGGGACAAAGTGTTTTTAGTACTTTGTCCCATGGTGCTGGGTGCTTCCAATGCCCAGCTATGAAGTTGGCTGGGCATTCCCCTTCTCCCTTCTGGGCCATCCTACAATATAGGTAGGGAGGAGATGGCCACATCAGATCACTTGTCTCGGCTCCAAGCACTTTCCCAAGACAAGCGGCTGCAAGAGGAAAAGTGTCTAAACTGGCCATTTCCTCCCTAGCTATATTGTAGGATGGCCCTGAAGTGAGAAGGAGGATGCCCAGCTAACCTCATAGCTAGGCTTAGGAAGCACTCGGCACCACGGGAAAAAGTACTAAATGCACGTTGTCCCATTATGTGACACAACAGGCATAGTTCTTCTATCATTAAAGCATAGTGCAAAGGACCTAAAACACAGGACAAAGGGTTATTCTCTAGTTTGCCCATGGTCTTCCTGAAACTGATCTTTTCCCCAATACTTACTAACCATGCCTTGTTCTGCAATTAAAGTCTCTACAAGAAGGAAATCAGTGTGCGCATTATAGATGGCAGTAAAGCCTTTAGATGTGTCTATCATGGATTGCCCTCAGAAAAATAGGTTGTTCTTATGAAGAGCCTCTATACCAGTGGTTCTCAACCTTCCTAGTGCCGTGACCCCTTGATAAAATTTCCCAAGTTGTGGGGACCCCTAACAGTAAAATTTTCGTAGCGTCGGTTGTCAGCACCCAAGGCAAGACAAGTAATTTGCGCCCCTAACCCATGGACATTTAGCGCTCCCTGAGTCCCTTCCACTTGTACAGTAATAAAACCCCTTATGGTACATTTTAGGATGTACCACTCTCTCTTTGTTCTCCTTTCTTTCCCTTTTATCTCTCTCTATCCTAATTCCCCCCCTCCCCCCCATCTCTCTCTCTAGCTGTCTTTCTTGTTATTTCTCTTATTCTTTCTCTCCCTTTTTCTTTGTTCCTTCCCCTCATTTCCTTTCCCTTCCATGTATTCTCTATGTTTAATCATTTTCTTACTCCTTGGTGGGGGGTGGGGGGAATGGGATGAGTGGCAGTGCTGGTGGGGGGTAGAATCCATGGCAATGCTGGGGGGAGTTCTAAACAGCCAACTTAGGTGCTCTTGATCAAGGTCATCTGCTGATCTGAGAACTGTAGTGGGGACTTTTAATGGCAACTCTAATCACAGGTAGTGTTACTCACTGTGTTTCCGGCTTCACTGTGTTTCCAGCTCTGTGGTGTCTCGCCGCAGTGACACCTATGCCAAAATCAGGAGATAGGGTCTCCTCCAGCCCCTCCCACTTCACATTCCTCACCAGTCAGCTGACCTCTAGTCTCTGCCCCCCAGCCATGCCGTGAACTGAATGGGCGGCTGATAAGAGGCTGAGTGGGTGGCCACGTGCTCCAGGAACAGCCCAGCTGGGCGGCCGCGAAAAGGCTGGGAGAGCAGTGCGGGCTTCAGGAACAGCCCAGGATTTGGTGACCCCTGGCAAATCGTCATTCGACCCCCGAGGGGTCCCGACCCCCAGGTTGAGAACCACTGCTCTATACCAATCATGAAGCCAGTTATGACAGAAAATGGAGGCACGGATTGGTTCAAGACTATACTTTTTCAACACTCAAGTAAGGCCCGAAGCGAGAGAAAATAAAATGAAAGATTGTGCAGGGCCGGCATGACAGTGTGAGAAGGGGAAGCAACTATGTGGTTAAGGATTGTAGGTGGAGAAGGGGGGAAGAGGTGGATTGGTTGGAGCAACAGGATGAGGAAGGGTTTGTGGTAGTTAGTTAAGGGATAGGTGGGGTTTCCTGGACAGCAGAGAAGGGACAGGTGACACGCAGGCAGTTTCCCACCCACCCTCCCTGTGTTTTGTTTGGTTTGGTTGGTTTGCTTTATATCTTTGCAGGTGCAATATGAGCAAAGGACGTCATGGCAGTTGATCGTGTGACAGTGGTTGGTCTTTTGACGGTGGAAGAAAATACGGTTGAGATGGAAGTGTGGGGGGCTCATCGGTGGTATGCCCCTCTGGTGTATTCCAGTTACTAAGGTTAGCTGGAATACGGTAATGGTTGCACTGCGGGTGTGGGTTGTCTCCGAGCTGGTGTGTCACGGCTGGAGGCGTGGTATGGTAAAAAGTCCCGCAGTGTTACAAGTTGGAATTCTGGGTGCCGTCATAAGACCAACATGCTGATAAGTTGTTTTTGTTAATAAAAAGGCTGCTATGGTCATTTGTACTCCAATTCATGTGTGGTCTCATTAATTTAGTTAATAGCAAAGGGTATGGTAAGTAGACTTGTGCACAACGGAAAAATTCGTTCCATTTCGGTTCGTTTCTTTCCGGTCCTGTTGATTCGTAATCATTTGTAATTTTGCTAGACGGGATTTTTCGTGTTCGGACTAATTCGTATTTTCGCAAGCGACATTTTTCGTTGAATTTTTTGTTGCTTCATAATTCGTACTTTCGGTAGAGTACGTTGTTTTTCGTTGATTCTGGACACAACTCTTACTTTCGTAACTTTTTTTGGGTTGGTTGATTCGTAATTTTCCGTGTCTCTCTCACAACGATGCTGCCTATTATGCCTAATGTGCTTTGAATGGATTTGTACATTTCTAAATACATAGCGGTTATTTGTAATGATTCGAAATCTCGTATTTTACTTTCGTTTTTTACATGCGGCTATAGGCTCCACCCCTGTACACCATTTTGAGAGGGTTCAGCACAGTGAGGGAGAAGCAGAGAGCAGAGCAGAGTGTTATTCTGCTTCGAATGGATTCGAAATCTCGTATTTTACTTTCGTTTTTTCATGCGGCTATAGCCTCCGCCCCTGGATACCATTTTGAGAGGGAGTTCAGCATGGTGAGGGAGAAGCAGAGAGCAGAGCAGAGTGTTATTGTGCTTCGAATGGATTCGTACATTCCTAACTTTTTTCATAACGAATTATGCCGAAGACATTCGGGCATTCGCTATTTTGCGGTATAATTTATTTCGGATTCGGTTTTATTCGTAATTGCTTTGTTCGGAAATTCGAATGCTTCCGACTGTCCGAAAGTTGCTAAATTCGGACGAATTTCGTTTCGTTACGAAACGAATTGCACAAGCCTAATGGTGAGTACTCATGGTCGGGCAGACACAAAACAAGGTGGGACATCTTATCTACACTGGTCATGCTAAAAATATATTGAGAGAAGCAGGGCTGGAGGAAGATGATAAGAGGTCTCAAGTCTGCTGGAAAAAACATCAGCAATCTTCAATGTTCTGATGATGAAATGCTTATAATTGAAGATGCAGAGGACCTCAAGAGCCTCAAAGAGAAAACCAATAAATGAAAATATAGGACTTTATTAATAAAACTGAGGTTATGGCAATTGGAAAGACAATTAACTATGGAATGGATGGTAAGGATGCAGAAGTAGAAGACAGCCACTGTGTCCATGGATCAACTATAAATAATGAAGGATCCAGACTGGAACTTGGAAGTGCAAGAGTTAAAGGATCTTCAAAAGTACTGGTGTTTCTATAAGTGCAAAGATCAGAATTGTCCAGGCTATGGTATTTCCTGTTACTTTCTTTGGATACTAAAGCTGGACAATGAAGAAACATGATGGAAAAGCACTGATGTCTTCCACCTTTCATGTTGTCCAAGAATTATTAAAAAAATCATACTGGATTCTGAGGAGCAAGTCAGAGAAAAATCTGATTTTGCTTACCGGTTCCTAAAGCGGGGAAAGCCACTGAGGTGGCCTGATGTTTCTCACACTCCTGTAGGGCTTCCAGGACAAGTCTCTTGATGGTTGCTGGCTGGTTCGCATCGGCCACATGGAGAATCCATTTACAATGTCTGAGGTTTCCAGCCTGAGTGATGATATGTCCCTTGTTAGGCTGGGCACCTGGAATAAAAACAAAGATATATGGTACATGTGTAATTGGCACCCGGTGTGCCACCATCTGTCCTGTAATCAAACTCCCACCTTATAGCCATGTACACACAAGTCTGTTGTGGTCTATCAGTGCATTATCTACTCGTCTGAAAACATTTTTGGAATTTGAAAAACAAAGAAAGTTATGGCAAAACTAAAATTTACCAAGTTTTCTGGCAGACTCTTCAACCTCTGTTCCAGCAGCTTCGAGAATGGCCTTTGAAAGACCTAGAAATAGAAATATTAGAAGCAGCCTAAATCCACCAGCAGAAGACTATTTATACTTTCTTCAATATTGGATTTCTTAAGTTAGCAGACATATTGATACCTCTTGGTTCCCAGGGATTTACCTGCACGCAGGGTAAAACTGCTATTGGAAGAATTGATAATAATTTCTGCATCCTCTTTGGTTATATCTCCAGTCTTCACCTGATAAGTGACAGATCCAACTGTCATTTCATGAACACCATGTGATGGAGTTGTCACTGCCCCAAAGAAAGCTGCAAGATAGAAATATAAATGATGGTATTAAAATAAACTAAGCCCAGGAACAAAAATTGAATATAATGCAGGTTATTAATCCTTAAATGTGGTGACTACGTTATTTTTTTTTAAGACTAAGAACATGTAGCGGGTATTTGAATTTAAGGGAAGCATCTGTGTGGTAGTGTAACCCAGATGCACTGATTGCTAGGCAATCCGAGACCCTTTTTTGGGTCTTGGAGGACTCTGGTGGTGTGAGGTTCCCTGCGGCCTGCAGGTGGCATTGTTGCCCTGGCCGGAGTTGAACCCACACCGCAAGACTGTGCCTTTTTGTCCTCCCCTGGCGCTGGTACAGCGGGGCGGGGAACCCGTGTGACGCAAAGGGAGAGGGGATAAAAGGGGCAGACGCCCTTACCACGGGGTTCAGAGTTCGGAGTCGAAGGACACGGCCGCACTCAGGCACCCTCAGCCTGGGTGCTGGCGTTCCGGTGTTCCGGGCCCAGGTGCCCTTGACCTGGCCGGAGCGGGAGGATGGAGTCCATTCCAGGCATCTTTAGCCTGGGGTGAGGTACTATGGCGGAGGCCTGGGGCTCAGTACCTTCGACTGAGTTCCGCGAGGGTGGAGGAATCCGAGGGGGCCCTAACTCTTCGGGTACCCGTGTCTGAGGTTGAGGAAACTGGTGAGCGTAACTTCTCTGGAGAGTCCAGCGCAGCGTGGCCTCCGGTGACTCCCTTGGACGGATCTCCTTCCCCTGACAGGGGCTGTGCTAGCGAAGGTAATTCATGTTCTACCTCATATAGTCAGTGGCAGTGACTATTCGCCATTGGTGACACCACAGTGGTTAGCGATACTTTAAAGGATTGTGCCTCGACCTACTTCCATTAATACTGAACTGTTGCAAAGGTCCCAACTTGACCGTGCTGTGTGTTTATTCGCTGAGGAGAATAAAACTGTGTTGGACCTATTCAGTGTGTGGAACTCTGGTTACTAGGAGCAAAGGAGTCAAGGACGGAGGAAAGGATTTGACTCTAGGACACCTACACAAAGCCCGATCTTTCTGGCCTTCACCTCTTCACTATGGAGGACATGGGCCGTGGTGTATCTCATCCCTCCCCCGGTACTAACACCCCTAGACAAAGACAGACAAGTCAAGAATGAGAAGGGGTGAGAGGGGTGAGGTCGCTACAAACATTTCAGAGAGTACAAAAATATGCCATTTGATCCTGCCAGAAATGTAGTGTCCTTGTAACATCCTGTGGACTGAACTGAAACCACAAACAACTGAGAGAAGGACTGTCCAGCTGAATCAGATTTTTATTGGGGGTGTCACAGAGGTGCACAGGGCATGTTAAAAGTCACAAAATTAAACAGTGTGTACTGGGGCTCACTTGCAGACAAAGAGACACACAGGGGTGCACTTTGAGTCACTAGATGGCACAGGGTGCACTGAGCTACACTTGGAGACATGGGAGCGCTAGGATGCATTGGAGTTACTAGATGACATTTTGATTTACAGGGGGAAAACAGGGGCACAGCGCACTTATGCCCTGTACACATGACCAGATTGCCCGTCGGAATAAAGTCCTTCATTCATTCATTCACATGGTCACACTAAAATCCGACTGTCAAGAACGCGGTGACGTAAAACACTACGACGAGCCAAGAAAATGAAGTTCTATGCTTCCGAGCATGCGTCAAATTGTTTCCGAGAATGCGTGGTTTTTAGTCCGTTGGAATTGCATACAGAGGAACAGATTTTCCGATAGAAATTTTGCCCGTCGGAAAAATAGAGAACATGTTCTCTATCTAAGTCCGTCGGGATTTCCGAAGGAAAAAGTCAGATGGGGCATACACACGGTCTGAATATCTGATGAAAAGAGCTCGTCTGACTTTTTCCCATTGGAAAATCCGGTCATGTGTACAAGGCATTAGACCCACTAGATGACACAGCATGCACTGGGGTTCATTTGGAAATATGTGAGTGCATTGGAGTTACTAGATGGTACAGAATTCTCTGGGGTGCATTCGGAGACATGGAAGTGCTCAGGATTTGCTGGAGTTACTAGATAACACAGAAGACTCTGGAGTACACTTGGAGTCTCAGGGGGCACACAGGGGTGCACTTGGAGTCACTAGATAACACAGGGAGCACCAGGGATGCACTTGGATACATGGCACACCACAGGATGTGATGGAGTCACTAAAATATATAGAATACTCTGAGGACACTAGAGTTATGTGGCCTACCAGGAGACACTGGAGAACACTAGAGACACTCAAGTGCTCAAGCACACTGGAAACACTGAGCCCTCAGGCACACTGGAGACACTAAAGCACACTAGAGACACTTGAGCTTTTAGTTACTGGGTTCATGCAGACACTGAGGCACATTAGAGACACTTGGCCCCTTGGGCACACTAAAGACACTGAGGTGTGCTAGAGACACTGAAGCCCTCGGGCACAGGGCACATTGGAGACATGGAGGCTCATTAGAAACACTCAAGCCCTCAGACACCCTGGAGACACTGAGGCACACTTAAGACACTCAAGCCCTCAGACACACTGGAGAAACTGAAGCAAATTAGACACACTTGAGCCATCAGGCACACTGGAGACACTAAGGTACACTAGATACACTCAAGCCCTCAGGCACACTAGAGACACTAAGGTACGTTAGAAAACCTTGAGTCTTCAGGCAAACTGTGGACACTGAGGCATGTTAGAGACACTTGAGCTATCAGGTACATTGGAGACATTGAGGTGCACTAGACACCCAAAGTCTCAGGCACAATGTAGGCACTAAGATACACTAGGGACACTCAAGCCCTTAGGCACACTAGAGACACAGAGGCATGTTAGAGACATTCAAGCCCTCAGGCACACTGGAGACACATTAGAGACACTTGAGTTCTCAGGCACACTGGAGATACTAAAGTACACTAGAGACACTTAAGCCCTTAGGCACACTGGAGACACGGAGACATGTTAGAGACATTCAAGCCCTTGGGCACACTGGAGACACTGAGACAAGTTAGAGACACTCAATCCCTCAGACACACTGGAGACACTAAGACACTAAGACATGTTAGAGACACTCAACCCCTCAGGCACACTGGAGACACTGAGACAAGTTAGAGACACTCAATCCCTCAGGCACACTGGAGACACTAAGACACTAAGACACGTTAGAGACACTGAACCCATCAGGCACACTGGAGACACTAAGACATGTTAGAGACACTCAACCCCTCAGGCACACTGGAGACACTGAGACAAGTTAGAGACACTCAATCCCTCAGGCACACTGGAGACACTGAGACAAGTTAGAGACACTCAGACCCTCAGGCACACTGGAGACACTAAGACATGTTAGAGACACTCAACCCCTCAGGCACACTGGAGACACTAAGACATGTTAGAGACACTCAACCCCTCAGGCACACTGGAGACACTAAGACACTAAGACAAGTTAGAGACACTCAACCCCTCAGGCACACTGGAGACACTGAGACAAGTTAGAGACACTCAATCCCTCAGGCACACTGGAGACACTGAGACAAGTTAGAGACACTCAATCCCTCAGGCACACTGGAGACACTAAGACATGTTAGAGACACTCAATCCCTCAGGCACACTGGAGACACTAAGACATGTTAGAGACACTCAATAGACATGTGCATTCGTTTTCGTCCGAATGCATTTTCGTCCGAATTTCAGTTATTTTCGTTATCGTTTTAACAAACGAAAACGAAAGCACAGAATCCGAAAACCAAAAGATCCGACATAAACAAATGCTTTATTTTCGTTTTCGTTGCTACAACAGTTCGATATAGATAGGAGATTTGACGTGACGCTGACAATAACAATCTGTGTCTATCGAACCTGTGGTCGAATGTGCCTAACCTTAACTCTATTAGTCCAAGATTATTCTACATAGAGAGAAAAGATTCGACATAGGAGAGAAAAGATTCGACATAGGAGAGAAAAGATTCGACATAGGAGAGAAAAGATTTGACATTATAGAGAGAAAAGATTTGACATTATAGAGAGAAAAGATTTGACATTATAGAGAGAAAAGATTCGACATAGGAGAGAAAAGATTTGACATTATAGAGAGAAAAGATTCGACATAGGAGAGAAAAGATTCGACATAGGAGAGAAAAGATTCGACATAGGAGAGAAAAGATTCGACATAGGAGAGAAAAGATTTGACATTATAGAGAGAAAAGATTCGACATAGGAGAGAAAAGATTCGACATTATAGAGAGAAAAGATTCGACATTATAGAGAGAAAAGATTTGTTATTATAGAGAGAAAAGATTCGACATAGAGAGAAAAGATCACTGCTTGTGGGCGGAACATTCGACCGGAAATGTATGATTGCAGAGTCGTACAGTTTCGCTGCTCCGTCGAATCTTCTTTGAACATTCGACAGACACCATAAGCCTTCAATGACAGATTCGACCCTAATTAATTCAGATTTTCGGACGAATGCAATTTTTAACGAAAAACGAAATAAATGAAAACGAATTTCGGGAGTAACTTAATAAATTTATTTTTCGGACGAAAACGAAATTCCGAAACGAAATATTTCAGTGTGCACATGTCTAACACTCAACCCCTCAGGCACACTGGAGACACTAAGACATGTTAGAGACACTCAACCCCTCAGGCACACTGGAGACACTAAGACACTAAGACATGTTAGAGACACTCAACCCCTCAGGCACACTGGAGACACTGAGACAAGTTAGAGACACTCAATCCCTCAGGCACACTGGAGACACTAAGACATGTTAGAGACACTCAACCCCTCAGGCACACTGGAGACACTAAGACATGTTAGAGACACTCAACCCCTCAGGCACACTGGAGACACTAAGACATGTTAGAGACACTCAACCCCTCAGGCACACTGGAGACACTAAGACACTAAGACATGTTAGAGACACTCAACCCCTCAGGCACACTGGAGACACTGAGACTAGTTAGAGACACTCAATCCCTCAGGCACACTGGAGACACTAAGACATGTTAGAGACACTCAACCCCTCAGGCACACTGGAGACACTAAGACAAGTTAGAGACACTCAACCCCTCAGGCACACTGGAGACACTAAGACATGTTAGAGACACTCAACCCCTCAGGCACACTGGAGACACTAAGACATGTTAGAGACACTCAACCCCTCAGGCACACTGGAGACACTAAGACATGTTAGAGACACTCAACCCCTCAGGCACACTGGAGACACTAAGACAAGTTAGAGACACTCAACCCCTCAGGCACACTGGAGACACTAAGACATGTTAGAGACACTCAACCCCTCAGGCACACTGGAGACACTAAGACATGTTAGAGACACTCAACCCCTCAGGCACACTGGAGACACTAAGACACTAAGACATGTTAGAGACACTCAACCCCTCAGGCACACTGGAGACACTAAGACATGTTAGAGACACTCAACCCCTCAGGCACACTGGAGACACTAAGACACTAAGACATGTTAGAGACACTCAACCCCTCAGGCACACTGGAGACACTAAGACAATAAGACAAGTTAGAGACACTCAACCCCTCAGGCACACTGGAGACACTAAGACAAGTTAGAGACACTCAACCCCTCAGGCACACTGGAGACACTAAGACATGTTAGAGACACTCAACCCCTCAGGCACACTGGAGACACTAAGACATGTTAGAGACACTCAACCCCTCAGGCACACTGGAGACACTAAGACATGTTAGAGACACTCAACCCCTCAGGCACACTGGAGACACTAAGACAAGTTAGAGACACTCAACCCCTCAGGCACACTGGAGACACTAAGACATGTTAGAGACACTCAACCCCTCAGGCACACTGGAGACACTAAGACATGTTAGAGACACTCCCCCTCAGGCACACTGGAGACACTAAGACACTAAGACATGTTAGAGACACTCAACCCCTCAGGCACACTGGAGACACTAAGACATGTTAGAGACACTCAACCCCTCAGGCACACTGGAGACACTAAGACACTAAGACATGTTAGAGACACTCAACCCCTCAGGCACACTGGAGACACTAAGACAATAAGACAAGTTAGAGACACTCAACCCCTCAGGCACACTGGAGACACTAAGACACTAAGACATGTTAGAGACACTCAACCCCTCAGGCACACTGGAGACACTAAGACACTAAGACAAGTTAGAGACACTCAACCCCTCAGGCACACTGGAGACACTAAGAAATGTTAGAGACACTCAACCCCTCAGGCACACTGGAGACACTAAGACAGTAAGACAAGTTAGAGACACTCAACCCCTCAGGCACACTGGAGACACTAAGACACTAAGACATGTTAGAGACACTCAACCCCTCAGGCACACTGGAGACACTAAGACACTAAGACAAGTTAGAGACACTCAACCCCTCAGGCACACTGGAGACACTAAGACACTAAGACAAGTTAGAGACACTCAACCCCTCAGGCACACTGGAGACACTAAGACAAGTTAGAGACACTCAACCCCTCAGGCACACTGGAGACACTAAGACACTAAGACAAGTTAGAGACACTCAACCCCTCAGGCACACTGGAGACACTAAGACACTAAGACAAGTTAGAGACACTCAACCCCTCAGGCACACTGGAGACACTAAGACACTAAGACAAGTTAGAGACACTCAACCCCTCAGGCACACTGGAGACACTAAGACACTAAGACAAGTTAGAGACACTCAACCCCTCAGGCACACTGGAGACACTAAGACACTAAGACAAGTTAGAGACACTCAACCCCTCAGGCACACTGGAGACACTAAGACACTAAGACATGTTAGAGACACTCAAGGCACACTGGAGACACTGAGGCACACTACAGACACTTGAGCCCTCAGGCACACTGGAGAATCTAAGGTACACTAGAGACTTTCAAGCCCTCAGGTACACTGGTGATAGAGGGACAGTACAGTGAACACTGGCAGCTAAGGAAGCACAGAGGACATAGAGAACAGTAAGCAGAAAAGGAGGACAAGCAAGGTTACTGCAAGAGTTTAGATTGAATTAGGTGTAACAACATGTGGTTGGATTGCCATGCCACATGTCATTTTACAATTTAAAGCGGAACTGTCTCCAAATTGGCCATGGGGGAGACCCGACACTGGATCCCAAGGAGAGGTAAAAGTGACAACAATGTTATCTTCCTTTAGTAAACCAATTATCCTGCATCCATGTAATGGAGATAGAGAGGAAGACGTGTTTAAAGTCCAGCCTGGGTCACAATCTTGGCTCCCTCTTTAAATACAGTGGAGAAGTGAGTGTAGACACCCAGAGACAGAAAGCGTGTTTTTCACAGGAAGCCAGGTGAGGAATTAAGCTTAAAAAAAAAAACGAATGTAGCCACCACATCTAATGCCCCATACACACGACCGGTTTTCCTGTAGGAAAAAGTCTGATGAGAGCTTTTGGTCAGGAATCCCGACTGTGTGTATGCTCCATCAGACTTTTTCCAACAGGAAAACTGCCGGAAAAAAAAGCAGGATCTCTTTTTTCCCCGTCAGGAAAAATCCTAGCGGAAAAAACGTTCGTCTGTATGCTTTTCCAGCGGGAAAAAAACCATGCATGCTCGGAAACAATTCTACGCATGCTCGGAAGCATAGAACTTAATTTTGTCGGCTCGTCGTAGTGTTTTACGTCACCGCGTTCTTGGCAGTCAAAAGTTCACCGGACTTTTGTGTGACCGTGTGTGTGCAAGGAATTCTGTCGGGAAAACCATCGTTTTTTTTTTCCAACGGTAAAACCGCTCGTGTGTACGGGGCATTAGGGTCCAAAAGCTGCAATAGCTTACATTTTTGTTTTGGGGTTTCGATTTAGGCCAAAACCCCACATTGTATAAACATACATTTGTGTCTACATGACCAAATAAACAAAATCATTTTTATATAATCTCATGGTAAATAAAATTACTTGATTCTGTCCTAGCTGGTTTTCTTTCGGTAGTCTCGTTGGTAGTAGCATCAGAGTACTTTGCCAGTTGGCTTGAGAATTCCTGCACATAAATAATTCAAGAAAATGTAAATTGTTCCCCCAAAAATATGAATGTATAAGAAAATAATGAAAACTGCAAGGTGATTGGGTGCTATGCAATCGTTCCAGGTACTTGAAGGTTATCATTCAGACATTACTGCCACGCACAACTGAGAACCTGAAGTCTATAGCCTACCTACAGGATGCCTTGCTCTATGGGGAGAGCCGCACTGTCCGAAATTTGCATTTAAATCAATCAGCACTCTTGACCAAGATCACAGAGCTACACTTTCACCCCTTGGTAACCCATTCCAAACTAACTTCATGGTTGACACTATAACCACCACTACCGGTTTAGAGACAACAACTCCCAGGTGCACAGTATTTAGGGACTGGACCGAAGAGCGGGTCCCAGTCACCACCAATACAGCAATACCCTGACTCCTCACCAGTGACATGCCAGTAGGTTGCTACTGGATACAGGGGAATTTCGTTTCGAAATTTCGTTTTCGTCCGAAAAATAAAATTATTTAGTTACTTCCGAAATTCGTTTTTATTTATTTTCTATCGTTAAAAAATGCATTAGTCCGAAAATCCGAATGAATTAAGGTTGAATCTGTCATTGAAGGCTTATGGTGTCTGTCGAATGTTCTAAGAAGATTCGACGGAGCAGATAAACTGTACGACGCCGCAATCGTACATTTCCGGGCTAATGTTCCACCCACAATCTAGAGTAGAATTCTAATGTTGTATGACACTAGTAATAATTATATTTATTAAATGAAGCGCCCAGACCCCTTTCTTTACCTGCCTTATTTGGCTCCTCGCAGGAAAGAGAGAGGCACACCGCACCACAAGCCCGTACCCTCCTGTAATAAGAGGTTGAGCAGTGTTGTTGACGGGTCTTCCACAGCCAAAAGTTCCAAAGTCAGAGAATGGTTCTCACCTTTATGTTGAATAAAGATAAGTCTTTATGTTCCCCCCAGTAACTTCAAGGTCCACACCAGCTGCAACTCCAACGTAGAGTTTATTTTCTTTAAAGCACAGTCTCAGACAGGAAAGGTTGGAGTGAGAACAGGACAGCTTAAGGTGTGGAGGAGGTCCAGGCACAAACATAGTACAATTCACTGCTCCGATTCTCAAGCAGACTCTGCCCATCTGGATAATCTCCCTTGCTTGGGACTAGCAGCAAGAATGGTGCTCGAACCTGACCCAAGGTCTCTGCCACAGACCCGGTGAACTTGGTCTCTGCCACAGACCTGGTGAACTTGGCCTCTGTTAAGGAGAAGACATCCCTCCAGAGAGTTACCGGGACCCTTCCTTCACTGTGGCTTCCGCAATAGTCCTTCGGAATGGTTCCTCCCCCGGCCTCCTCATCTAAGATACGGGTCCCCTCGCAAGGCGGCACCCTGAGATTCCTCGATCCTTGATGGGCTCCAGCCGAAGGTGCTGGGCCCAGGCCTTTGCTGCAGTCCCAGGGCTAAAGGTGCCTGGGACTGATTCACCAACCTCCGCCCCTGGGCCAAAGGTGCCCAGGGCAGACAGGAGCTCACTCCTTGGGGTAGGACCCCCGAAGTCCCCGGCCCCTGGGCCAAAGGTGCCCAGGGCGGACTAGAACAAGACCCCGAACAGGCAGCGTCTGCACCTTTTATATCCTCTCCCAGCATGCACAGCTGGTAGACCACACCCACTGCATGGTTGCTGAGAGGGGACACACAAGGCACAGCACTGTATCAGTGGTTCAACCCTGGCCTACTATGACAGCACCACCTGTAGGCCACAGGGAACTGTACACCAATACTCTCCCTGCGGACAAAAATGGTTGCAAAAACCCTGACAATTAGGGTGTTTGAGTATAACTACCACTCAAACACTTCCCCTAAATTTAGCACCCCGCTACATAAATATTATTACTAGTCAACCAACATTAGAATTCTTCTATAGCCTATGGGCGGAGCATTTGACCATAGATGTCCGCTCGCGGCGATCGTATGTTTTTAGCTGCTTCATCAAATCTTCATGTCTCTATAATGTGGAATCTTTTCTCTCTATAATGTGGAATCTTTTCTCTCTATAATGTGGAATCTTTTCTCTCTATAATGTGGAATCTTTTCTCTCTATAATGTCGAATCTTTTCTCTCTATAATGTTGAATCTTTTCTCTCTATGTTGAATCTTTTCTCTCTATAATGTGGAATCTTTTCACTCTATAATGTGGAATCTTTTCTCTCTATAATGTCAAATCTTTTCTCTCTATAATGTCGAATCTTTTCTCTCTATAATGTCAAATCTTTTCTCTCTATAATGTCGAATCTTTTCTCTCTATAATGTGGAATCTTTTCTCTCTATAATGTCGAATCTTTTCTCTCTATAATGTTGAATCTTTTCTCTCTATAATGTCGAATCTTTTCTCTCTATGCCGAATCTTTTCTCTCTATGTCGAATCTTTTCTCTCTATGTTGAATCTTTTCTCTCTATAATGTTGAATCTTTTCTCTCTATGCCGAATCTTTTCTCTCTATGTCGAATCTTTTCTCTCTATGTTGAATCTTTTCTCTCTATAATGTTGAATCTTTTCTCTCTATGTCGAATCTTTTCTCTCTCTGTCGAATCTTTTCTCTCTATGTCAAATCTTTTCTCTCTATGTCGAATCTTTTCTCTCTATGTCGAATCTTTTCTCTCTTTGTCGAATCTTTTCTCTCTATAATGTTGAATCTTTTCTCTCTATAATGTCGAATCTCTTCTCTCTATAATGTCGAATCTTTTCTCTCTATGTCGAATCTTTTCTCTCTATAATGTCAAATCTTTTCTCTCTATGTCGAATCTTTTCTCTCTATAATGTCAAATCTTTTCTCTCTATAATGTCGAATATTTTCTCTCTATAATGTCGAATATTTTCTCTCTATAATGTCAAATCTTTTCTCTCTATAATGTCAAATCTTTTCTCTCTATAATGTCGAATCTTTTCTCTCTATGTCGAATCTTTTCTCTCTCTGTCGAATCTTTTCTCTCTATAATGTTGAATCTTTTCTCTCTATAATGTCAAATCTTTTCTCTCCATAATGTCGAATCTCTTCTCTCTATAATGTCGAATCTTTTCTCTCTATGTCAAATCTTTTCTCTCTATAATGTCGAATATTTTCTCTCTATAATGTCGAATCTTTTCTCTCTATGCCGAATCTTTTCTCTCTATGTCGAATCTTTTCTCTCTATGTTGAATCTTTTCTCTCTATGTCGAATCTTTTCTCTCTCTGTCGAATCTTTTCTCTCTATGTCAAATCTTTTCTCTCTATGTCGAATCTTTTCTCTCTTTGTCGAATCTTTTCTCTCTATAATGTCAAATCTTTTCTCTCTATAATGTCGAATCTTTTCTCTCTATGCCGAATCTTTTCTCTCTATGTCAAATCTTTTCTCTCTATGTTGAATCTTTTCTCTCTATAATGTTGAATCTTTTCTCTCTATGTCGAATCTTTTCTCTCTCTGTCGAATCTTTTCTCTCTATGTCAAATCTTTTCTCTCTATGTCGAATCTTTTCTCTCTTTGTCGAATCTTTTCTCTCTATAATGTTGAATCTTTTCTCTCTATAATGTCAAATCTTTTCTCTCTATGTCGAATCTTTTCCCTCTATGTTGAATCTTTTCTCTCTATAATGTCAAATCTTTTCTCTCTATGTCGAATCTTTTCTCTCCATAATGTCGAATCTCTTCTCTCTATAATGTCAAATCTTTTCTCTCTATGTCGAATCTTTTCTCTCTATAATGTCAAATCTTTTCTCTCTATGTCGAATCTTTTCTCTCTATGTTGAATCTTTTCTCTCTATAATGTCAAATCTTTTCTCTCTATAATGTCAAATCTTTTCTCTCTATAATGAGAAATCTTTTCTCTCTATAATGTCGAATCTTTTCTCTCTATAATGTCGAATCTTTTCTCTCTATGTCAAATCTCTTCTCTCTATAATGTTGAATATTTTTTCTCTGTATGTTGAATCTTTTCTCTCTATAATGTCGAATCTTTTCTCTCTATAATGTCGAATCTTTTCTCTCTATGTTGAATCTTTTCTCTCTATAATGTTGAATCTTTTCTCTCTATAATGTCGAATCTTTTCTCTCTATAATGTTGAATCTTTTCTCTCTATGTCGAATCTTTTCTCTCTATAATGTCGAATCTTTTCTCTCTATAATGTCAAATCTTTTCTCTCTATAATGTAAAATCTTTTCTCTCTATAATGTAAAATCTTTTCTCTCTATAATGTCGAATCTTTTCTCTCTATAATGTCGAATCTTTTCTCTCTATAATGTCAAATCTTTTCTCTCTATATCAAATCTTTTCTCTCTATGTTGAATCTTTTCTCTCTATGTCGAATCTTTTCTCTCTATGTTGAATCTTTTCTCTCTATAATGTCAAATCTTTTCTCTCTATGTCAAATCTTTTCTCTCTATAATGTCGAATCTTTTCTCTCTATAATGTTGAATCTTTTCTCTCTATAATGTCAAATCTTTTCTCTCTATGTCGAATCTTTTCCCTCTATGTTGAATCTTTTCTCTCTATAATGTCAAATCTTTTCTCTCTATGTCGAATCTTTTCTCTCCATAATGTCGAATCTCTTCTCTCTATAATGTCAAATCTTTTCTCTCTATGTCGAATCTTTTCTCTCTATAATGTCAAATCTTTTCTCTCTATGTCGAATCTTTTCTCTCTATGTCGAATCTTTTCTCTCTATGTTGAATCTTTTCTCTCTATAATGTCAAATCTTTTCTCTCTATAATGTCAAATCTTTTCTCTCTATAATGAGAAATCTTTTCTCTCTATAATGTCGAATCTTTTCTCTCTATAATGTCGAATCTTTTCTCTCTATGTCAAATCTCTTCTCTCTATAATGTTGAATATTTTTTCTCTGTATGTTGAATCTTTTCTCTCTATAATGTCGAATCTTTTCTCTCTATAATGTCGAATCTTTTCTCTCTATGTTGAATCTTTTCTCTCTATAATGTTGAATCTTTTCTCTCTATAATGTCGAATCTTTTCTCTCTATAATGTCGAATCTTTTCTCTCTATAATGTCGAATCTTTTCTCTCTATAATGTCAAATCTTTTCTCTCTATAATGTAAAATCTTTTCTCTCTATAATGTAAAATCTTTTCTCTCTATAATGTCGAATCTTTTCTCTCTATAATGTCGAATCTTTTCTCTCTATAATGTCAAATCTTTTCTCTCTATGTCAAATCTTTTCTCTCTATGTTGAATCTTTTCTCTCTATGTCGAATCTTTTCTCTCTATGTTGAATCTTTTCTCTCTATAATGTCAAATCTTTTCTCTCTATGTCAAACCTTTTCTCTCTATAATGTCGAATCTTTTCTCTCTATAATGTTGAATCTTTTCTCTCTATAATGTCGAATCTTTTCTCTCTATGTCAAATCTTTTCTCTCTATGTTGAATCTTTTCTCTCTATGTCGAATCTTTTCTCTCTATGTTGAATCTTTTCTCTCTATAATGTCGAATCTTTTCTCTCTATGTCGAATATTTTCTCTCTATAATGTCAAATCTTTTCTCTCTATAATGTCAAATCTTTTCTCTCTATAATGTCGAATCTTTTCTCTCTATGTCGAATCTTTTCTCTCTCTGTCAAATCTTTTCTCTCTATAATGTCGAATCTTTTCTCTCTATGTCGAATATTTTCTCTCTATAATGTTGAATCTTTTCTCTCTATAATGTCGAATCTTTTCTCTCTATGCCGAATCTTTTCTCTCTATGTCGAATCTTTTCTCTCTATGTCGAATCTTTTCTCTCTATGTTGAATCTTTTCTCTCTATAATGTTGAATCTTTTCTCTCTATGTCGAATCTTTTCTCTCTCTGTCGAATCTTTTCTCTCTATGTCGAATCTTTTCTCTCTATGTCGAATCTTTTCTCTCTTTGTCGAATCTTTTCTCTCTATAATGTTGAATCTTTTCTCTCTATAATGTCGAATCTCTTCTCTCTATAATGTCAAATCTTTTCTCTCTATGTCGAATCTTTTCTCTCTATGTCGAATCTTTTCCCTCTATGTTGAATCTTTTCTCTCTATAATGTCAAATCTTTTCTCTCTATGTCGAATCTTTTCTCTCTATAATGTCGAATCTTTTCTCTCTATAATGTCAAATCTTTTCTCTCTATGTCAAATCTTTTCTCTCCATAATGTCGAATCTCTTCTCTCTATAATGTCAAATCTTTTCTCTCTATGTCGAATCTTTTCTCTCTATAATGTCAAATCTTTTCTCTCTATGTCGAATCTTTTCTCTCTATGTCGAATCTTTTCTCTCTATGTTGAATCTTTTCTCTCTATAATGTCAAATCTTTTCTCTCTATAATGTCAAATCTTTTCTCTCTATAATGAGAAATCTTTTCTCTCTATAATGTCGAATCTTTTCTCTCTATAATGTCGAATCTTTTCTCTCTATGTCAAATCTCTTCTCTCTATAATGTTGAATATTTTTTCTCTGTATGTTGAATCTTTTCTCTCTATAATGTCGAATCTTTTCTCTCTATGTCGAATATTTTCTCTCTATAATGTTGAATCTTTTCTCTCTATAATGTCGAATCTTTTCTCTCTATGCCGAATCTTTTCTCTCTATGTCGAATCTTTTCTCTCTATGTTGAATCTTTTCTCTCTATAATGTTGAATCTTTTCTCTCTATGTCGAATCTTTTCTCTCTCTGTCGAATCTTTTCTCTCTATGTCAAATCTTTTCTCTCTATGTCGAATCTTTTCTCTCTATGTCGAATCTTTTCTCTCTTTGTCGAATCTTTTCTCTCTATAATGTTGAATCTTTTCTCTCTATAATGTCGAATCTCTTCTCTCTATAATGTCAAATCTTTTCTCTCTATGTCGAATCTTTTCTCTCTATGTCGAATCTTTTCCCTCTATGTTGAATCTTTTCTCTCTATAATGTCAAATCTTTTCTCTCTATGTCGAATCTTTTCTCTCTATAATGTCGAATCTTTTCTCTCTATAATGTCAAATCTTTTCTCTCTATAATGTCGAATCTCTTCTCTCTATAATGTCAAATCTTTTCTCTCTATGTTGAATCTTTTCTCTCTATAATGTCAAATCTTTTCTCTCTATAATGTCAAATCTTTTCTCTCTATGTCGAATCTTTTCTCTCTCTGTCGAATCTTTTCTCTCTATGTCGAATCTTTTCTCTCTATGTCGAATCTTTTCTCTCTATGTCAAATCTTTTCTCTCTATGTCGAATCTTTTCTCTCTATAATGTTGAATCTTTTCTCTCTATGTCAAATCTTTTCTCTCTATGTCAAATCTTTTCTCTCTATGTCAAATCTTTTCTCTCTATGTCGAATCTTTTCTCTCTATGTCAAATCTTTTCTCTCTATGTTGAATCTTTTCTCTCTATAATGTCGAATCTTTTCTCTCTATGCCGAATCTTTTCTCTCTATGTCGAATCTTTTCTCTCTATGTCGAATCTTTTCTCTCTATGTCGAATCTTTTCTCTCTATGTCAAATCTTTTCTCTCTATGTCGAATCTTTTCTCTCTATGTCAAATCTTTTCTCTCTATGTCGAATCTTTTCTCTCTATGTCGAATCTTTTCTCTCTATAATGTTGAATCTTTTCTCTCTATGTCAAATCTTTTCTCTCTATGTCGAATCTTTTCTCTCTATGTTGAATCTTTTCTCTCTATAATGTCGAATCTTTTCTCTCTATGTTGAATCTTTTCTCTCTGTGTCAAATATTTTCTCTCTATGTCAAATCTTTTCTCTCTATGTCAAATCTTTTCTCTCTATGTCGAATCTTTACTCTCTTTGTCGAATCTTTTCTCTCTATGTCAAATCTTTTCTCTCTATGTTGAATCTCTTCTCTCTATAATGTCAAATCTTTTCTCTCTATGTCGAATCTTTTCTCTCTATAATGTCGAATCTTTTCCCTCTATGTTGAATCTTTTCTCTCTATAATGTCAAATCTTTTCTCTCTATGTCAAATCTTTTCTCTCTATATCGTCGAATCTTTTCCCTCTATGTTGAATCTTTTCTCTCTATAATGTCAAATCTTTTCTCTCTATGTTGAATCTTTTCTCTCTATAATGTTGAATCTTTTCTCTCTATGTCGAATATTTTCTCTCTATAATGTTGAATCTTTTCTCTCTATAATGTCGAATCTTTTCTCTCTATAATGTTGAATCTTTTCTCTCTATGTCAAATCTTTTCTCTCTATGTCGAATCTTTTCTCTCTATGTCGAATCTTTTCTCTCTATAATGTCAAATCTTTTCTCTCTATAATGTCGAATCTTTTCTCTCTATAATGTCGAATCTTTTCTCTCTATGTCAAATCTTTTCTCTCTATGTCGAATCTTTTCTCTCTATGTCGAATCTTTTCTCTCTATAATGTCAAATCTTTTCTCTCTATAATGTCGAATCTTTTCTCTCTATGTCAAATCTCTTCTCTCTATAATGTTGAATATTTTTTCTCTCTATGTTGAATCTTTTCTCTCTATGTCGAATCTTTTCTCTCTATGTCAAATCTTTTCTCCATAATGTTGAATCTTTTCTCTCTATAATGTTGAATCTTTTCTCTCTATAATGTCGAATCTTTTCTCTCTATAATGTTGAATCTTTTCTCTCTATAATGTCGAATCTTTTCTCTCTATAATGTCGAATCTTTTCTCTCTATGTTGAATCTTTTCTCTCTATGTTGAATCTTTTCTCTCTATATCGAATCTTCATGTCTCTATACAGATTGCTATTGTCACCATCATGTCGAATCTTCTATATATCGAACTGTTGTCGCAACAAAACAAAAATAAAGCATTTTTTATATCGGATCTTTCGGATTTCGGACTCTGCACATTCGTTATCGTTTGTTAAAACAAAAGCGAAAATCCCTGAAATGTGGATGAAAATGCATTCGGACGACAACGAATGCACATGTCTACTCATTACACTAACACTGTAACTGCATGCTTGTACCACTCCAAGGGTCTCTATTTCTCTGACCCCTAACTTCCCAGGCTAGGTCCCTAGGTGCTCTGTGCTGCTGAGCCAGTCCCAGAAACGGGGGAGCTGGGTGCTAGTGAAGAGGCTAAGCATAAAACACCTTCGCCACCAGAGTCATCGTCACCCTTGCCAACACATGAACTGGGCTTTGCATGGAACATTAATATTCACATAAGTGGGTTGCGCTTTGATTATTGTTGGGTGTATATAAAGTATATGTTAGTGGATACCTCTACCAATAAATAATAAACAAAATAATTGATGGGATTCAATGTTACAGGAAGTCAGGTCTCAGATGCATATTTTTTTTTCAAATCTGGAAAACAGATCTACAGATTCAAAGGTGCCATAGACAAGACATGGCATACATCGTGTGGGTAAGATGTTCTTAAAGGGACCAGCACCCACGAGGAATACCTGACGTGTAAGGCCACACTACAGGTCACAAAAAACCCTGGTACCTGATAATAACTGGAGAGAACCAAGCTGGATGTGATTTTACATGCATTATAAATCACACCATAAAGGTGAGGGCACTGAGAGCACAGGGGGGATTGGGAAGAGTTGGTTTAGAAGCTAATAAAGTTTTTTGCAGCCTGGGTCGCCATCAGGGGGATACAGGCAGTACTTAAGTAAGGGACCCGAGTGTCCGAAGAGGCCCTACTGGCCAGGCAGGGGCGGATCCAGAGTCTAGTCTCGGGAGGGGCACTGCCAGAAAATACTTTTTTGGGGGTAAATTTATCGGGGAAATAGCTGGTGTTGGCGCTTCAATCATCATGGCACCATGGTTGTTATGTTGTCAGGATGATTGAAGCGCATTATTACTATTATTACATTGTTATAAAAAATTAAATAGTTAAACTCACCATAATGCAGAATCAGTGGGAGCCCCGAGTGTGTCCCATGCCACACATTGCAGATTGTCACTTGCCACACATTGCAGATTGTCACTTGCCACGTCCCATGCCACACGTTGTGGATTGTCACTTGCCACGTCCCATGCCACACATTGCAGATTGTCACTTGCCACATCCCTTGCCACACATTGCGGATTATCAGTTGCCACGTCCCATGCCACACATTGCGGATTGTCACTTGACACGTCGCATGCCACACATTGCGGATTGTCACTTGCCACATCCCATGCCACACATTGCGGATTGTCACTTGCCACATCCCATGCCACACATTGCAGATTGTCACTTACCACGTCCCATGCCACACATTGCGGATTGTCAGTTGCCACGTCCCATGCCACACATTGCGGATTGTCACTTGCCACGTCGCATGCCACACATTGTGGATTGTCACTTGCCACGTCGCATGCCACACATTGCGGATTGTCACTTGCCACATCCCATGCCACACATTGCGGATTGTCACTTGCCACATCCCATGCCACACATTGCGGATTGTCACTTGCCACATCCCATGCCACACGTTGCAGATTGTCACTTGCCTGCTATAATTGTGTCAGGTAGCAGATTACCAGTCAAGCAGCAGAGAGATGATGTAATCTCTCTGCTCCCCCGCCCGCCGGCTCCCTGATTGGCCAGCAGCCCGCACACACCGTCACTGAGCCGCACAGCTGCTCATTGCTCACCAACGGAGCCGCCCATCCTGCCCGCTTTCTCTCACCAATGGTGCCGCCCCGTCCCGCCCGCTGTCTCTCACCAACGGAGCCCCCTGCGCTCTCAGCCGGCTCTCTCACCCGCGGCGATGCTTGCCCGCCCCTTCAGCACTCACCCGCATTCTTGGAGGGAGCAATTGCCCTGTTGCCCCCCCCCCCCCGGATCAGCCCCTGTGGCCAGGGCCCGCTCCACCTACAGCAAAGTTTTTTTTTTTGTTTGTCTTGTTTTGTTTGTTTTTTTGGCAGCAGCACATGAAATTAATCTATCACCTGCTGCTGCGCCGCTAGCGTGCGTGGCGGCCGGCCACCCCACAGGCTAGCGGCAGCGCAGCTCACAGCACCCAGGTATATGTGCGCGATTCCACCAGGACTCCTATTGGACCTTACTGGTAATACCTGTTTGGACATTGGAGTTATGTACTGTTATTAATCTCTTCCTATATAAAGCTTGTATTATTTCTATACTAGTGTACATCTACAGTGTATACTTATGGTTATTGTTATATGCTAGTTGCAATAGATCTTCTGCTCCCATTTATTTTGATTAGATTACAGATTAATTTACCAGGAAGGGAACCCCCTCTGTTCACAGAGGCCCTGTCCTGGGTAGATGCAGTGTCAACTTTATTATCTAATCTGTCTACCACTTAGCAAAAGTTCTGGTTCTCTTATTTATCTACAGGTTTAGTGCAATATCCCTCCCCAAAAGAAGTCTACATGTGCTTAAATTTGCTTATAGTTGACCAGGGCCGCTGATAGAGGGGGACCACCAGCCCTCCTGTAGGGGGCCCGGGCACACAGGGGGGCCCGGACAGCAGGAGGATCGGTTGAGCAGAGAATAAAGAATGACAGCGTCTCTCACCCAGCAACTCAAAGCCGGTTTCTCTCCATCTTGCTCCCGCCGGCTTTCAGCTGCTAGGTGAAAGGCTAGGTGAGAGACGCAGGGCTGGATTTAGGGGATGCCGGGGTGGGTTGGTATGCCCCCCCTGGCCGGCCGCAGCTGAGCTCCTTCCCCCGCCCCCTCCCCGCCTGCACTCACAGCTAGGATGAGGAGACGGCAGCTTGGAGCTTGGAGCTGTGAGAGAAGAAGTGCTAGCGGGAAGTGTGCTGTGTTTTGTTCTCCCCTCCTGTCAGAAGAGCGCTGGTCTTTACAGTACATGAGACCGGATCACTCTTACTGTAGATCGCATGGCACTGTACACACCGCCCCCTATCCACATTTGTTGCTGCCGGGAGGTGAGCACTAAGTAGCCTTTGGAGGAGATGGGGGCGCTGTGTGTGTGTGTACAGTGCAATGCAATCTACAGTAAGAGCGATCCGGTCTCATGTACTATAAAGACCAGCACTCTTCTGACAGGAGGGGAGAACAAAACACAGCACACCTCTTCCTGGCTGTGTTGGCATTGGCAAATGTAATGGGGATTTGGGGAGGGGGCGATATGTGTGTCCCAGTAGACACCTTCTTTGATGTTACCTTGATTGTGTCACCGTCACTAGGGTGAAGGACCAGGTGAACTTCTTGAAGGTTCTGCCTGGTTTTGCTGGAGCTAAACTGGAAGATCTCATCATATGTGCTGGGAGAAGAGATGGGGGGGGTAATTTAGAGGGGGTTGTGCTAGGAGGGGGGATTTTTGTTTGGAAATTTGTGCACAGGGCCCCGTCAGGTAGGCTGTATGGGGCCCCGTGATTTCTATTAGTGGCCCTGTAGTTGACTGACATCACACAGAGGTAGGAAGTCAGTCTACAGTAAGTTAACATCTTCACTTAGGCCTTGCTTAGGTCTTTACTTCCCAAGGAATTCAATTGACCCCTTGGACTTTTTCTTCCTCCACATTCTATGTTTCTATGTTCTGTATTTATTATGACAGCTCTGTACCAGCTATAAGAGATATGCCTCGTACACATGGCCGGGTTTTCTGACGGGAAAAAGTCAGTCGGGAATCCCCACGGGAAAAGAGAGCCAGTTCTCTTTTTTTTGCCGGCCGTTTTTGGCAGTTTTCCCGTCGGAAAAACTCTGATGGATTCCCGGCCAAAAGCTCACATTGGAGTTTTTCCGACGGGAAAACCGGCCGTGTGTACGAGGCAATAGAAGAAGAATATACACCAAGATAGACATGTGTGAAAATGATCTAGAACCACACCATCCCAGTAGACACCTTCTTTGATGTTACCTTGATTGTGTCACCGTCACTAGGGTGAAGGACCAGGTGAACTTCTTGAAGGTTCTGCCTGGTTTTGCTGGAGCTAAACTGGAAGATCTCATCAAACATCACAGAGGCCACCAAAGCCTTTGGAAAGCCAAGACCCCCGGTTCCGATAGCTGGGAATGATATTGACTTCCTCTGGTTCTGTTCTGTCATTGTTAAGCAGTTTTTAATGATATCCCGGAGTATCTGAAACAGAGAAGACATTAGTGTAAGACACTTTTACTCGAACAATGAAGACTATCATGAAGAACACAATCCATTGTCTACTGCATCACTTTTTGTAATACACTATGCCGCGTACACAGGACCATTTTTCTCGTCGGGAAAAATGAAATTTTTTCTCTTTGACGAGAAAAACCACCGTGTGTGGGCTTTTGGTTATTTTTCCCCGACGAGAAAAACGGCATTAATCACGACGAGAAAAATTAGAACCTGCTCTAATTTTTCTCGTCGTGATTCACGGCATTTTTTTCTGCGGCAGTTTTCCCACAGGGAAACACTGCCGGGGAGCCTACACACGGTCGTTTTTCTCGACCAAGAGAGAAAATGACGGGAAAAACAGCTGTGTGTAGGGAACCAAGCCGTTCCCTCGTTTTACCCGTCGATTTTCTCGACTGTGTTTTCACCGTCGAGAAAATCGATCGTGTGTACGCGGCATTAGATGCGGTCTCATCAATTTTTGGAATTTAACATCGGTCATTTGTATCTCTACTACACACTGTAGACCTACAGTTACCTTATCTGAAGCTCCTTGTCCATTCTCCCAGGCAGGAGCCACAACATGAAGCACCTCTTGACAGCTAAGATTGGCACCGCTGGTTTTAAAGATGGATCCTGGAGACACCTGTGCACCAGAACTGGCATTGCTCAGAAGCTGCTGTAAATTGGGTCCAGCCCGAGACAGCAAGGCTTTGGATATTAAATAAACGTTCATATTCAGCGATGATGGCACACTGTTAATGATGACATCTGTCTGCCATGGGAACCAATCACATAAGTTATAAAATAAAATGTGAAAAGCAACCTTCTACATAACAGGTAACAAGACCAATTACATGCAGTATATCTAAAGCTTGGCAGAATTGTAGATGTTTTACAGATAGATGTAGTTATATGGTTAGTGACATAGGCGTGCGCACAGGGTGTGCCAGGTGTGCCCAGGCACACCCTAATCACTCTGTGCAGCACAGATTCCCCTATTGCCCTGACCCCCCCATTTCCCCCATAGCGCTGCCAGATTTCCTCCTCTCCTCTCCCACTGGCTGCTGTGGGCACACACAGGGGGATGGTATTGGATGAGGGGGGAAAGGGGCCGGTAAATATGTAATTTACTGACCCCTTCCTTTTCTAAATTAACACAGTGAGTGATCAGTAGCATGTTTTTGAGCTTTGGGTTGCACACCCTAATGCTATAGGCTGCGCACACCTATGGTTAGTGAGGTCATGAAAGACTTGTCTCCATCTGGTTCAATCTCTCATAAACTCTGTTGCCCAGATTAAGGTAACGCAACCCCCCCCCCCCCCATCAACACCCTCACAACTTTGGTAGGTCTATTCCATTTTATAAATTGCCAATATAACATTCTATGGTAGGTCATTCCATATTTTAAAATTAAAATTTAAAATCGCTTATACACTCACCAGCCTTTTTATTACTGTAAGTACACCTGTTCAATTACTAGGTAACACAAATTGCTAATCAGCCAATCACATGGCAGCAACTCAATGGATTTAGGCATCTAGATGTGGTAAAGACGACTTGTTTACAGGGGTTGTAAAGGTTTGTTTTTTATTTTCTAAATAGGTTCCTTTAAGCTCGTGCATTGTTGGTTCCCTTACCTTTTCCTTCGATTTTCCTTCTAAGAGTTTTTTTTTTCTTTGTCTGAATTTCTCACTTCCTGTTCCTCCTCAGTAAGCTTGCCCCCATCATCCGAGCCGTTCTGGCTGGGGGGTTAGTCAGCATGCTCTCCCCCTCCCTTGGGACTACATCACTGCCGGGAGACGCTGTGAACATTCACAGCGTCTCCCGGCAGGGATGTAGTCCCAAGGGAGGGGGCAAGCACGCTGACTAACCCCCAGCCAGAACGGCTCGGATGATGGGGGCAAGCTTACTGACGTTTACAGCGTACCCAGGCAGGGATGTAGTCCCAAGGGAGGGGGCGAGCACACTGACTAACCCCCAGCCAGAACGGCTCGGATGATGGGGGCAAGCTTACTGACGTTCACAGCGTCCCCCAACAGGGATGTAGTCCTAAGGGAGGGGGCGAGCACACTGACTAACCCCCAGCCAGAACGGTCTGGATGATGGGGGCAAGCTTACTAAGGAGAAACAGGAAGTGAGAAATTCAGACAAAGAAAGAAAACATTTAGAAGGGAAATCGAAGGAAAAGGTAAGTGAACCAACAATGCACTAGCTTAAAAGAACCTATTTAGAAAAGAAAAAATTAACCTTTACAACCCCTTTACTGTAATACAGTGTGAAGATACAGTGGTTACCAAGGGTAACAAAGGTTTAACAAGCATCCTGTCATGTGACAGGTGAGATAGCCTCTTGCAGCGATGGAAAAGTTGTCGGCACTCCTTCAGCCATGATCAGTCTCCCATAGCAACGGGAACAGATCTGCACTGTCAGGGCCCTCATCCTGTACACAGATACGGAAGAGAAATACTGCGTACACACGATCAGAAATTCTGAAATGTTCGATGTGAGCTTTTGGTCGGAAATTCCGACCGTGTGTAGGCTCCATCGGACATTTGCTGTCGGAATTTCCGCCAACAAAAATTTGAGAGCTGGTTCTCAAATTTTCCGACAAGAAAAGTTATTGAACTTCATTGATCTTGGCTCGTCGTACGTCTTGTACGTCACTGCGTTCTTGGCGGTCGGAATTTCCGACAACATTTGTGTGACCGTGTGTATGCAACACAAGTTTGAGCCAACATTTCGTCAGTAAAAAATCCACGGTTTTGTTGTCGGAATTTCCGATCGTGTGTACGCGGCAAAAGAGTCAAGTGCACGCATGGAGTCCACGCTAGGTGCATGGACCCCATACCATTACTGGGAGTGAGGTAGTGATGATACGCTGGACAGGTGGAGAGGACATTGGTTATGTGTGTCCCTCCTAAATGCACAAGTAATCGCGTTGATGTATATGACATCAAGGGAGTTTACTAGTTAGTTCATGTTTTGTCATCTGTCTAGGTTGTGAGAGTGGCCCAAGTAAATGTGCTCCATGTGTAGGGCAGTGACCCTGTACAAAGTGCCTAGCATTGCCCAGAAGATCGCACCCTGGGGTAGACCTCTCATGTGACCCTTGTTTGGTGCCCAACGAAAAGGGAAACATGGAGGACATGATGACCAACCACCACCACCTACCCTACACACTGGATGGAGATTGGGCTCAGGTAAGTATAAGACGGGGCTGGCGGAGGGGAACTGTGCACAAACGTTTTTTTTACCCTAATGCAGAGAATGTATTAAGCTAAAAAACGTTGAATATTCCAAATCTTTATACCAACCTTTGTAGCCTGGAAGTGCTATGCCCATTATTTTCCTCTAGTCATTAGGTTTTATTTGCATTCATCTAAAGCTGAACTCCATCTTAAGCCTCAGTCTAGTTTTGGATGGAGTGGGGAAGGGTTAGAAGCCTTGTCAGGTTTTTTTCCTGCCCGTGCTCCCATCAGGAGATTCACCCTTTACCTTGTCACTGTATCAGCATCAGCAAGTGAGTGTAAATTCAAAATTCTAAAGTTATTACTGAGTAAAGGGCATAAGTTCCCATGAGAGCTCTCAAAGGTTTATTTTCCCTCGGCTTATGCCGCCTACACACGATCGGAATTTATGACAACAAATGTTCGATGTGGGCTTTTGGTCGGATATTCCGACCGTGTGTAGGGTCCATCGAACATTTGCTGTAGGAATTTCTGACAACAAAAATTTGAGAGCTGGTTCTCAATTTTTCCGACAGCAAAAGTTGCTGTCGGAAATTCCGATCGCGTGTATCCAATTCCGACGCACAAAAAGTCTACGCATGCCCGAAAACATTGAACTTAATTTTTCTCAGCTCGTCGTAGTGTTGTACGTCTCCGTGTTCTTGACCTTCGGAATTTCCAAGCAACATTTGTGTGACCGTGTGTATGCAAGGCAAGTTTGAGCCAACATCCGTCGGAAATTCCGATCGGGTGTACGCGGCATTAGGGTGATTTACACTCACTTCTTGGCAGTTCTCTGAAATGGAAAGTCATGGGTAATCTCCTTGATGGGACATGTATTTAGGTGCCCTCCATACAGTGTGGTATACATACAGTACATCTTGAGACTCAGTCTATATAGACAGTATGGTAACTTGCTGACTTGACTTTTAACATCTACTATGTTCTTTTGTTATCCTCAAAATAGCAATACAAATATTAAGCATACAAGAAAGTAGTGTAAGATTCAAGGGCAGCGTCAACTCACCAAGAAGATTCACAAGTAGCAACTAATTTTCAGTAGCTTGTCATTACAGATAGTTTTTCCTTGGTGTTTTTTATGTGGCCTTTACCATGGCAGCCTCCTCTGGACTCGCTAACCCAGTGGATGAAGGGGAGGTGGAATTTTCAGGTTCTCCCTTCATCTCCTTCTCTGTCCCTCTCCTCCTTTGAAGCTCACCACATTTGTCTTTTTTTCCCCCAGTTTCTCTGTGGATTTCTGTGATTTATCGGCCTCCGGGACCAGTGTCACCCTTGTTTGATGATTTCTCTGCCTGGCAGCTCTACCCACTCTGCTCTTGAATGCTATCACTATTCTTGGTGACATCAACGTTTTTGTTAATGCCAACCTCCCCGGCTACATCTTAACTTGTACACAAGGTTTAGTGCCCCTTTTATTGAGGCCCATCCCCTGGATGTAGTAGGTGGGTGGCATATGGACCCATTTATAAGCTGGTGTGAGTGGAGTCTTAGGTAGAAGGCTGATGGGAACAGGCTACCTCTGATGTAAGTCTGCAGACTGGAAAGAAGATGGCCCTTAGGGGCTGGGCTGTAAGGGACTCTGGAAAAGAACCCACTGCAAGGGTACACACAGTAAGGAGAGTGGGAGAGTCTTTGCCACTTTTGATACAGTTGACCACCTGCTCTTCCTCTAAAAGTTTGGCACCCTTGGCCTCCAAGTCTCTGCTCTTTGCTGGGTCCACTCCTACCTATCTTAGAGCACTTTTAGTGTCACTTACAACTCTACCTCTTCTCTTCTTTTCCTTTCTGTAGAGGTCCCCCATGGCTCTATCCTTAAACCCCTCTGACTCTCTATCTTCACCTCCTCCCTGGTCCATTTGATAGCCTCCCACAGCTTCCAATACTATCCTAATGCTGACAACACCCAAAACTATCTTTCTACCCCTCACCTTTCACGCATCAATAATTTACTAACTGACATATCAGTATAGAAAACATGTCACTACCTCAAACTTGATCTTTCCAAAACTGAACTAATATTTTTTCCCTACATGTTCCCTCCTCTGACTTTTCTATCAAACACAATAGCACAATCATCAATCCCTCCCCTCATGCCAAGGTTCTAGATGTAGTCCTAAACTTTGTGCTCTTCTTTTGGCCCCACAGCCAATCACTGTCTAAATCTTGCTGCCTTCAAGGCGGCATCATCTCCAAAATACGCCTCTTCTTAAAGAGGAAGTAAACTTCCTCTGCTTACATTTACCTATAGGTAAGCCTACCTATAGGTAGTGAAAATATCTCTTAAACCTGTACAGTTTAGGAGATATTTACATTCCATGCAGCCAGTGACATCACTGGTGAATGCGCTCTGAAGGAACGGCCCACGGGTGCTGTTCCTTCCGAGCCTGTGCCCTGAACGGCAGCTCCCACGCACAGGAGTGAAGTCATCGCGGCTCCAGCCAATCACAGCGCCAGAGCCCGCGAACCCAGGTAAAATATTAGCCGTCTCAGTGGTGTGCCGGGACCGCTGAAACAGCTTCGTTCAAAGGTAAGTATTTCATAATTGATAGGGTGAGCCTCTTTAGCCCAATAGACGAGATCTGACCAAGTTGTATTCGTCCGTCTCAGTACGAGCTCGGAGGCCACGCTGGACAAATGTGTGACACGCAGACAGACAGTGTTCTTTGCTCAGAGTGGTCTGATAATAAGTGTAGCGGGTGTCTAAATTTAGGGGAAGCATCTGGGTGGTAGTATGACCCAGATGCACCAATTGTTAGGGAATGTGGGACCGTTGCATTCGTGGAGGATCCCAGTGGTGTGCAGTTCCCTGCGGCCTGTGGGTGGCACTGTCGCCCTAGGCCGGGGTTGAACCACCACTATAGTGCTCTGCCCTTTTTGTCCCCTTTTGGCAGTAGTACAGCGGGGTGGGGAACCTGCTGTGCCTGCTGGGAGAGGAGATAAAGGGGAGAGACACCCTCAACACGAGGTCCAGAGTGGAGAGCAGAGCCGCGCCCAGGCACCTTCAGCCTGGGTGCTGGCGTCCCGGAGTTTCGGGCCCAGGTGCCCTTGAGAGATGAAGTCCATCCCAGGCACCTTAAGCCTGGTGTGAGGTACTACTGCGAAGGCCTGGGGCCCAGTAACTTCGACTGGGTTCCGCAAGGGTGGAGGAGTCCAAGGGGTCCTTAGGTGTTGGGACCCGTATCTGAGGTGAGGAGGCCAGGGAGAGTAACCCTTCCGAACAGTCCGGTGCAGCATTAAGCCGGTGACGGCCGGCCTCTGGTAACTCTCTTGGAGGGATGTCTTCCCCTTGACAGGGGCTGCAACGTAGCCAAGGTAACTCCAGTTCCTGTTCGTTAGAGTCGCTGGAAGAGACTCTGAAGCCAAAAAGTACATTTACAGCCACTGTGCTTAGCAACCGTTGGTGATACCTCAACGGTTTAGATTTATTTGAGGATTGTGCCTTGACCTACTCCCCACCAATATTCAACTGTTCTATGGGTCTCAAACTGTCTGCTCGCAAAGGACTATTTATTTGCCGTTATGGAATAAATAAGTGTTGGACCTTTTCAGTGTGTGGTACTCCAGTTACTGGGAGCAAAGGGGATCATCAGCAGAACAGACTTGGCTCTGGGTTTATACACAGCCCGAAGATAAACAGGTGCTGGCCTTCACCTCTACGCGTTACATTCTAGAGGACATGGGCCGTAGCGCATCTCACTCTCCCCTCCCAGGTACCCCTAGACCAGAGCCAGAGTAACCGGTAAAGAAGAGAGAGAGAGTGAGGCTGCTACATAAGTTTAATTCTTACAGCTTATATGGGAAATTACAATAACAAGAGGATGTACAGAAATCAACCTAAACAATATTACATCTTATGTTGAGCGTGAGACTTTTCACAGAGTGTCTTCTAAACAAACCTTGTTTATGAGACTCTACACAGAGTGTTCCATAACAATCTGGGAACAGACATGAGATAAGGAGTGTAATAACGTCACTTTGAGGTCTTACATACTCTGTGAGAACTAAAAAATGAAACAAGATATCTGTACAAAGGACAATTTATACCAAGTAAGCCAAGTAAGCTAATCCATCCTAAGATGGATGCTGACTACAAAATGGAGTCACATTGGTTCATATTTCTTCAATGCGATGCATACTAGCTCATTATGCCTTTGTCTTGCTTTTTTTTTTTTTTTGTTTAGTTTTTTTTCGGAGGTTTTACAACCTCTTTAATTAATGACATCACCATGGTACTAATTCATCCCCTTGCTATCTCTAACCTGGACTACTGCAACTCCCTCCTCATTGGCCTATTTTAACACAGGCTATCCCCTATCAGTCATCCATCTAACCAACCAGTGTCTGCCTCCTCTTCCTGCCAATCCCAATGGGACACTGTGAGAAAATTAAGTGTTAGATAGCTCAGCCCTTAGCTAGATGCTCCCTTCCTGACCATGCAGCCAGCTAGGTAAAGTTTTATAGATGTAGAGAAAGAAAGATTTAGGACAGGAATGTCTTTTTACCATAAAAGAAAACATCCCATGTAAGCTGGAATACATTCTATTGGATTCTACTTATATGTCGTCTTGGTGACTTACACTGCCTGTGAATCTTGTCAAGTCAAAAAGTTATAAAAAAAAACAAGAAATGCAGCGCTAGTGAAAATTGAATATCTCCAATCTCAAGCATGGGAGATAAAATGTGCACATAAATATATCCAAAGAAGGCAGGTGAACAGAGAGATGTCACACTGGAAAGGCACCTATGGGGTGCTAATTGTACATGTGTGGATCATACAATAAAAACCGACCATAAATCATAAAACTTGGTGAACAAGTGACAGGTGATCAGAAAAATTAAAATTGTCATAAATGTCACAAGGTCACAAAATGGACAAATGATAAGATCTCCTGAGTGAAATGGTGAAATATTTCAGTCTCTGTTGGACAGCTGTGATGACTGTGTTGCACAGAATGCATAGCCCATGGGACTTTCACTGGTGTGAATCCAACATCTAGGGAGGGGGTAAGAAATTAATACTCTTACCATGAGTGGTGGACACACACGCCAGAGGCGGTGTGTCATTCAGGCATGTACGAAATCCCCTGGGTTTCACCTTTGAGGAATGATCTCATGGGAGGGACGTTGGATATCCCTGCGACCACCGTCTCAGTCAGACACCGCCTCTTGCAGATGAAAAAATGCAGGCTATGGCAACCTTAATCTCAGCAGGCCAGGGTATGTGGTATCCAAATTTCAAATAAAAATCGTGGAAAGAAACAAAAAAAGAAGCCTCCACATAGTGCAGATGAATCCGGGGTAAAAAAAAAGTATAAAAGCATTTATTGCCATAAAAACAAATAAAAAGATGGGTACAGGCAGCTTGTAAGATGCATGCAAAAATAATAACAAAAGCAATTGCAAACAGAGCGTGGTGTAGCCTGACAAGCTTTTTCTTATCATTTGTCCATTTTGTGAACTTATGACATTTATGACAAAAAAAAAAAATTCTGATCACCTATCACTTGTTCGCCAAGTTTTATGATTTATGGTCGGTTTTTATTTTAAGATCCACACATGTACAATTAGCACCCCATAGGTGCCTTTCCAGTGTGACATCTCTCTGTTCACCTGCCTTCTTTGGATATATTTATGTGCACATTTTATCTCCCATGCTTGAGATTGGAGATATTCAATTTTCACTAGCGCTGCATTTCTTGTTTTTTTTATTTAGTTTGTGCAATATTTCATATTGTTGATGCTGGCTGCTTTATTGTTTCACTAGTAGCGCAACTTTTTCCCCACTTTTACAAGTCAAAAAGTTGCCTAATGCCCTGTACACACGATCAGTTTTTCCGACAAGAAAACCTGTGTTTTTTTTTTTCCTAAGGATAACGGCTCAAACTTGTGTTGCATACACACGGTCACACAAATCTTGTCTGAAATTCCGAACGTCAAGAACGCGGTGACGTACAACACGTACGACGAGCCAATATCAATGAAGTTCAATAGGCAGTTCGGCTCTTCTGCTTGATTCTGAGCATGCGTGTTTTTTTGCGCGTCGTAATTGCATACAGACGATCGCGATTCCTGATAGAAATTTTTCCCGTCACGAAAATAGAGAACCTGCTCTCAATCTTTTCCTGGCAGAAATTCGAACAAAAAAAGTGCGATTGAGCATACACACGGTTGGAATTCCTGACAAAAAGCTCACATCACACTTTTCTTGTCGGAAAAACTGATTGTGTGTACGAGGCAATACCCTCCATACAGACTGGGGCTCGGGTAGTCTGTCTTTTACATAAAGAGACATTTGAGGCAGAACACTTTTAAAAATAAATCCGATTAGGTAATGCTGATGTCACTTAATACCGTGCAATCTTCAATGTTCTTCTGAAGAAGCTTGATATTAATCACTGTCTTGGTTATCACGGCATTCTCATTGCCTCCTATTACTTGCACCTGGGGCTTCTCTTCATTTTTCACTTCATCTTTCACTTCATCTTTCACTTCATCTTTAACGTCATCTTTCACTTCATCTTTAACGTCATCTTTAACGTCATCTTTCACTTCATCTTTAACGTCATGTTGGATCTCTGGTGTTTTAGATGGAACACCATTAGCTTGGTTATTAAATTTGGCTTTAGTAACTTCACAGAATGCTTTCACGGTTTTCTCATTCATGTCCACCAGATGTATTCTCTGCAGAGTGGTCTGTTGGCTCTCCACATAGACCCGTACTGCTTCCATTATATTCTTAATGCATGACTTTAGTGGGAAAGCAAAAATGCCAGAGCTGACTGCTGGGATTGCTATTGAACAGTGGTTGTTCTTCGATGCCAGCTGCAAGCTAGTGGTGATCGCCTTCTGTAAAAGAAGCTCACAACCGGAATGTGAGCTCGCGGACCACCGGGGACCAACGGTATGTATGACCTGTTTGCACGGCAAGTTACCAGCATCAGTGATTACTGAGTCTCCAGGGGACAATATACCATCCGTCTTGATGATCCTGTCACAGTTCTCTTGAAGTTTATGTCCAGCTGCATTCAGAATGGCTTTTGCCAAGCCACCAATGTGTTGTAGATTTTCATTGGCTGCATTGACAATTACATCTACTTTGTGTTGGCACAGGTCATCTTTGTATATAGCGATGGCCAACCCATTTGGAAGCTTCACTTGGAATCTGGGGTCACCAAGTACAGAGTCTTTTCTACTAGCCTCCTCTAAATGTATTGCACAGTTAAATTCTTCCTTTGCAGTTGCAACCAGAACCTTTTCATTGATCATGCAAAACTTTTTGGCCCCTGGTTTATCGATGCACAGAGTATCACAATGAAGTGAAGACAGAAAGTTCTTGAAGAGCAACGCTGCCTCTTCAACATGAACTCTTGGACCTGACAAGCACATCCTGTTCCCGTTCTTCATCACGTTTACTTTTTCATGTATCTTCCCCCAAATGTCCCTCCTTATGTCCTGAAGGAACTTCATTTTTAGCCTTGACCCAACTGGAACATCTGTTCGTATTCTGGTGTTATTTTTCACAAAGTCACTAACTTTTTGGTGGCACTTTTGTACATTTGAAGTCAGACCGGTGATGACCACATTATTCATGGCTCCAGAAGGAAACTCCAGTATTTGAACTGTGCACTTCTCTGCATTGAATGTTATGTTCACATGTGAAAGTAGGCTTTTCCATTCAGGACATCCCAGGAGACTCTTCTGTTCAACAAAGATACGTCTACACATCAATTGTCCTTTCATTTTTTCTTCAGCTTTCTTCAAGACTTCCTCTGAGTAAGCAATCAGTTTAACAACATTGCCATCAATTTGCAGCAGGGCATTAATGCTGTGAGGTACAAAGAGGCGACTGCTCAGCTTTCCATTGGACGACATCAGGAACTGGACAAGGTGGGGATTTAGCTGGAGTGATTTAGTTTTTATTTGTTCCTGGATGTTGTTTATCTCACGTTTGGCAGTGAGAACCTCAGATCTCAGCCCTGATATCTGGATCTCCTTCTTTTCTACATTATAATCAATCTTCAGCTCTGGGACCCTCTCCATCATCTTCTTCTCTAGGCCACTCCTATACATAACCCGATAGTAGGCCGGGGACATGTGTACCACCATAGTCAAACTTTGATTATTATTTTCAATTGCTCTTGTGGTTTCTTCTAACAGGTTTCTAAAAGTTGGATTCATCTCAGTTACTTTCTTGGATTTCCCAACCAGGTAGACCTTCCCTGCAGCCAAGTCAGTTTTGACCTGTACTCCGGTATACATGGAACTGCTCACTGTTTCTTTGATGGCCTCCCAGACTGACTGGCTAATTTTGTACTGTACAATTTTGTACTTTATAAAAAGCTTTTTCTTGATTTTCTGATCAGAAGGCATTGCCGGTGGTAATATGAGTTCAAAAATGGGATTCTGGCAGTCTTTCTCTGGACCAATGGCCTCACATTGTTGACTTATCTCCTTCTTGTCTATGTTGTCCTTCACCTTATTATCATTTAAGATAGTTTTCCAACTACATGGGCTGAAAGTGGACTCTAGAAATGTAGATATTTCTACACAAGCTCCTCTGTTTACATGCTGTGTTGCATGGAATGATGTCTTTGTCTTGGATGACTCATTCTCCTTCCGAAATCTTTTCACAACTGAAAAATAAAGAAAGGTAGAAGTTCAGGATGATGACACTGAGAACACCAAATTACATTACATATTTAGCTATAGAGTAGGGAAGGGTTAAAACATCTAGTCAGTTTATTTTTTGCTGCCTGTGTTCTGTTGGGGAGAGTTCCCTTCACTTCTTGTCCCTAAAATGCAACAGAAAGTGAAAGGAAATTTCTACAAAGTGAGGGAATTTCTCCTCTAATGCCGCGTACACACGATCGGAAATTCCGACAACAAAACCGAGGATTTTTTTCTAAAGGAATGTTGGCTCAAACTTGTGTTGCATACACACAGTCGCACAAATCCTATCGGAAATTCCGAACGTCAAGAACGCAGTGACGTACAAGACGTACGACGAGCCGAGATCAATGAAGTTCAATAGGCAGTTTGGCTCTTCTGCTTGATTCTGAGCATGCGTGTTTTTTTGAGCGTCGGAATTGCATACAGACGATCGGAATTTCCGACCAGAACTTTTCTTGTCGGAAAATTTGAGAACCAGCTCTCAAATTTTTGTGGACGGAAATTCCGAAAGGAAATGTCCGATGGAGCCTACACACGGTTGGAATTTCCGACCAAAAGCTCACATCGAACATTTCTTGACGGAATTTCCGATCGTGTGTACGCGGCATTAGAAAAATGTCATCAGAACAGATGTCCTTATTGGAAGAGTTTCACCCAGTACAGGCAGTGGTGAATCTTCCCCATACTCAGGCAACAAATCATATCGTGAAAGTAATTTGATATATTGTAAATTGATTCAATTGGTAACCAGGCAAACATAAGGTGATCTGGACATGGTACAGACATTATCTGACATTCCAGGTATTAATAGGCAAAAATTTCAGGTATGTTTTGAAATTCAGCCTCCAGATCAGCATAAACAGTAACAACACCACCTGAAGTGCGACCGGGAACAGTAAATGGAATTGGAGTTACCAACCGATAGGGCTGTATTGCTCATATGCACTGTAGGCGACTATGTTTTTGAATAGGCACAGACCATAGATGATCAAATTGATGGGGTTAAGAGGAGATACCAGGATGATAAACGAGAGGGGCAATCTCTAATATAGTTCTTCTGTTGGCTATCGTTGGGGCCCTTTAAAAGCGTTGGCCTACCTGATGAAAGTCCCTTGCTGGCTTATTTTAGTACATTACTTGTGGCAACAGTCAACTCTGATGGCAGTTCAACAGTTCAATCCTCTCACAGTCCAGGCTTAGGGAAGGAGTAGTGTGGCCTTAATAGCAAGGTACTGATTTAAATCAAGTGCTGCCAGATTTGTAATGCATAGATGTCCTGCTCTCAGCAGCTTTGTTTATGCAAGCTAAAATCAATATGGTCCCACTGCCCTCTCACCGACTCCTGGAAAGTTGCAGTCATTTTCTGCAATGGAAGGGGTCCCGTTCATCTCCATTTTGATGAAACTGGCCTCCAGCAGTCTGTAGCAATGAGCCCTGTGGATGCTTGGGTCTCCTGGTGACAGTGTGGAAGGAAGCTATCATGTGGGCTAGTTTCAGAAAAGGAACATTTGTGTGTACGCATGCACAAATCTCAGAAACCCTGCCTGTGGCCGGTTAGGGGGTGCATTGGCACCAGAAGGGGTATTTAAACTGTACTAATGCAGTGCGTCTACTACATTCCTGTGTTCTTATTACCAGTTCTTACTGCCCTTCTGCTGCTGATCTGATCCTGCCTCTGACACTGCCTGAACGCTGCCTGTATCGACCCCTGGCTTGTCCCTGGATTACGCTTCTGCTTGGTCCTTCTGCTTATTATATTCTGCTGTCACCGACCTTGGCCTGACTCCTGACTAGGGATGAGCTTTATGTTCCGGTCGAACATGAGTTCGACTCGAACATTAGCTGTTCACCCGTTTGTCGAAAAATGAACAATAAATTAGAGAGGCGCGGAACGCCCCATAATGCACTGCGACATCGCAGTGCATTGCTGTATGATGATTGGCCAAGCATGCACTATGACCCGCATGCTTTGGCCAATCACAGAGCCGTCAGCAAAGAGAGCCATAATTGGCCAAAGGCACCCTACCCCACACTACATAAGGCCACCAGCACGTCGGCCCTGTGTAGTGTGTTGCTGGCGTTGACTGAGAGTGTCATTTCATTTAGTTTGAGCAGGCAGGCGATTCAGTTAGCTGCAGTGTATTTAGTATATATAAACATCCAGGCTTGTATATATATATATTGTGAGGGGGTTAACTCGGTAGCGGGTGTGTGTGACCCCCTGGTTGGGCTCCCCACACAAAAACAGGGCCAGCAGACGGAGGTTGTGGTTTTCAAAATCAAAAGGTGCGGTTTATTTCTCTATGTACAGTGACAAAAACACAGCAAAGCCAAAAAGAAACATAAACAAAATAAATCCTGGTCAGTTTGACCTCTGACTAAACATGCAGGTTTCCTAAACTAACAACTGGGATCAGCCTGGTGCTGTCCTAGTCCCTAGTTTAGTAAAAGTCCAAACAAATAGCCACACAGGCTTTGCCTCACCGCACAGGGGTTCACTCTCCCTAGACAGTCCACACAGGTCTGGGTCCAGGCATGAGCAAACATCTAATGAAGCTGGGAGTTTTTATAGAGGCCTTAAACGAACTGACAGGCTTCAGCTGGTCTCATCAACTCCCTGCCTGCACGACGCCCAGCCCTCTCCCTAGAGGTATGAGTCATCCATGAGCCCACTAGCCTCAGCTGGGCTTCATCAACTCCCTCCCTATTTGTATAAGTCAGCATAAAGCCTGAATCTGGGAGAAATATATCTACCCCCCTGGATGCAACCAGGTGACTTTACCTTCCTGCTGTCACATACCCCCCCCTCTTGTTTTAACCTTGGGGTTGGAACACCAGCAATCAGGCATTCATGTACTCGAGACAAAGCATCCACATTCCCCATTTGAACGCCAGGGCGATGCTTTACTGTGAAGTTGAATTCCTGTAGGGCCAGGAACCACCTATTCACTCTTCTATTTGTCTCCTTGTTTTGAGCCATCCACTTTAACGGAGCGTGATCCGTAACCATGTCAAAGTGCCTACCTAGCAGATAGTACCGAAGGGAATCTAGAGCCCACTTCACCGCTAAACACTCCTTTTCAACCGTGGCGTAATTTACCTCATGGGACTTCAACTTCCTGCTGAGGTAAATGACTGGGTGCTCTTCCCCGTTCCAGACCTGGGACAATACTGCTCCTAACCCCACATCTGACGCATCACTTTGTACGACAAAGTCTTTAGAGAAGTCGGGTGAGTACAACACTGGCTGGCTACATAAGGCTTGTTTCAAGAATTGGAATGCTGCCTCAGCCTCGGGGGTCCATTTAATCATGACCGACCCTTTCCCTTTCGTCAGGTTGGTTAGGGGCACAGCCTTAGAAGCAAAGTGGGGAATGAAGCGCCGATAATAACCCGCGATTCCCAGAAAGGCCCGTACCTGCTTCTTGCTGTTGGGACGTGGCCAACTCTGGATGGCCTCGACTTTGTTGAGTTGGGGCTTTATCACTCCCCTGCCAATGGTGTACCCAAGATATTTGGCCTCCTCCTGCCCAATGGTACACTTCTTGGGGTTAGCCGTAAACCCCGCTTCCCGGATAGAGTCTAGGACTGCTTGCACTTTTGGCAGATGTGAGGCCCAATCTGTGCTATGGACAATTACGTCATCCAGGTAAGCCGCAGCATACTTCCGATGGGGCCTCAGTATCTGGTCCATTTTCCGCTGGAATGTGGCCGGCGCATTCTGTAACCCGAACGGCATTCTCTTATATTGGAACACCCCGTCTGGGGTTACAAATGCGGTTTTCTCTTTGGCCGACTTGGCCAGGGGAATTTGCCAATACCCTTTTGTGAGGTCAAGAGTCGTCATGTATCGGGCTGTTCCCAGCCGGTCGATCAACTCATCTATACGTGGCATGGGGTAGGTGTCAAATTTTGTAACTTTGTTCAACTGACGAAAATCGTTACAAAATCGCCAGCTCCCATCCGGTTTAGGCACCAACACAATGGGACTAGACCAATTACTTTGGGACTCCTCTATCACCCCTAAGTTCAGCATTTTCTGTACTTCCTCCCGTATTGCCTCCCGTCGGGCCTCTGGGATCCGATAGGGTTTTAACTTCACCCTTTCACCGGGCGGGGTAATAATATCATGCTCTACCCCAGATGTTTGTCCCGGCAGCTCAGAGAACACCTCCTTGTTGCGAAGCACAAACTCCTTAACCTCCTGTTGTTGGGGTTGTGACAAGGTGGCTGCTATTCCAACCTCCGGAATCACGCAACCAGTTTGAGCTGGTGACCAAGTTTCTGCGACTAGGGACTCTCTATCCCTCCAGGCTTTCAACAGATTAACGTGATATATCTGTTCGGGCTTTCGCCTTCCTGGTTGTCTGACCTTGTAATTCACTTCGCTCACTTTTTCCATTATCTCGTAGGGGCCTTGCCATTTGGCAAGGAATTTACTTTCAACCGTAGGGACAAGTACCAATATCCTATCCCCCGGGGAAAAGGTACGGGTCTTTGCTCCACGGTTGTACACTCTCTGCTGTGCCAACTGCGCTTGGGCCAAATGTTCCTTCACGATGGGCATTACCTGTGCAATTCGATCTTGCATCAGGGCGACATGCTCAATCACACTCCTGTGGGGAGAACTCTCACTTTCCCAAGTTTCCTTGGCAATATCCAACAGCCCTCTTGGGTGTCTCCCATACAGTAACTCAAAGGGGGAGAATCCCGTAGAGGATTGGGGCACCTCCCTAATAGCAAACATCAAATAAGGAAGTAGACAGTCCCAATCCTTTCCATCTCTATCCACCACTTTCTTCAACATTTGTTTTAGGGTTTTGTTGAATCTTTCAACCAGCCCATCGGTTTGGGGGTGATACACAGATGTACGCAATTGCGTCACTTTGAACAATTTACACAGCTCTTTCATAACCCGGGACATAAAGGGTGTACCTTGGTCCGTAAGCAGTTCTTTACAAATACCCACCCGGCTAAAAACAAGAGATAGCTCTTTGGCTATGGTTTTGGCCGAGGTATTTCTGAGAGGGATCGCTTCTGGATAACGGGTGGCATAGTCCATTATAACCAATATGTACTGGTGCCCCCTAGCGGACTTGATTATAGGACCTACCAAATCCATTGCGATTCTCTCAAACGGGACCTCAATGATGGGTAGAGGGACCAGCGGGCTACGGAAATGTGGCATCGGGGCCGACCTCTGACACACAGGGCAGGAGGAACAATAATTTTCTATGTCCTTCATCACCCCAGGCCAATAGAATCTCTGTAATACCCTCTCTCGGGTTTTCTCTGTCCCCAGATGACCTCCAAGAATGTGCCCATGGGCCAACTCCAACACCAACTTCCTGTAAGGTTTGGGCACCACAAGCTGCTCAACGGTTTCTTCTGCCCTTTTTGCCACCCGATACAGTAGGTCCTTCTCTACGCTGAAGTATGGGTAAGTGCAGGTATTATCTGGGTTCACTAACTCGCCATCTATTTCCACTACGTTTTCCCGTGCCTTTATTAGGGCGGGGTCTTTTAACTGTTCTGTGGCAAAATTTTCCCTGTGAACCTCCAGATCAGAAAACTCCACAGACGGTAGGTTTTCGTCTGAGGAGGTGGGCTCCTCTCCAGTTTCTTGAGTCTCCCCTGCCAATACTGACAAGGGAAATTCTGGAGAGTCCTCACCACTCTCAGAGGAGTTCTGGCTATCACATTCCTGGTACATAGGGGCACCAGTGGGGGGCTCAGGATCATCCCACAGTTCCCAGAACTTCGGAAAATCTCTTCCCACAATGGCATCATGCGGTAATTGAGATACTAACCCCACTGGATGAGAGAGGGTACCTTTGGGGGTCTCGAAACACACTGTAGTCACTGGATACTCTCGGGTGTCCCCATGCACACAAATAACAGCTACCTTGCTATTCCCAGAGACCTCTGTTTTAACTAATTCAGCCTTTATCAGGGTCACAAGGCTACCTGAATCCAGTAATACCACAACATTTCTACCATTAATACACATTTTGCATAAATGTTTCTCAGTTCCCCGAATGGCAGTGCATGCGACTGTCGCACACAGCGACTGACGTCTGTCCGTCAGAAAGTCACATTGCATGGGTTCCTCCACAACCGGGCAATTTGCTGCAATATGTCCCGCTTGCCGGCAGCGGTAGCAAACAATCCTTTTGGCTGCCTCTTGAGCCCCTGACTTCCCAGGCTGTTCTCGCCAAACTTTGGGTAGAGCTCCCACCCTCTCACTCTCTCCACCCTCACCCCTTGGAATCCTCTTATCCGCCCCTGGGGATGGTCTGGTCTTAGGGTGGAAAGTCCGAGAGTCTCTGGAAGAGGCCGTCAGGTTCTCTGTAGCCAAGTATTTCTCTACACGATCCACAAGACCACCGGCCGTCTCTGGGTCTCCATGGCTTACCCACTTTTGGATGGCAGTAGGAAGAGCTCTCAAAACCCGATCCATTACAACACGTTCCACAATCTCTGGTGCGGACAAAGTCTCTGGCTGTAGCCACTTCCTGCTCAGGTGAATGAGATCATACATTTGAGACCTGGGGGGTTTTCCAAGCTGGAAAGTCCAGTTATGCACACGCTGAGCCCGGACAGCCAGGGTGACACCCAGCCTTGCCAATATTTCAGCTTTTAGCATCACATAGTCTTTTGCTTGGTCAGGCTCTAGGTCATAGTAAGCCTTCTGCGATTCACCAGTTAACAGAGGAGCCACCAGTCCAGCCCACTGCTCCTCAGGCCACTTTTCTCTTTCAGCAGTCCTTTCAAATGTGGTCAAAAATACCTCTGGATCATCCTCTCCAGTCATTTTTGTCAATAAACGACTCACCCCAAAGGACGCGGTATTAGTGGGACGGCTTTCCTCACTGGTCTGCGGACGTTGCTGCATTACTGCTTCCATTTGTTGTAGTCTCTGCTCTTGCTTCTGTAACAGGTCTATGAAGCGGGCCTCAGATTGCTGCTGGGCTTGTTGATGAGCTTGCTGCTGGGCTGCAAGGCTCCTTTGCAAACCTGCATTTGTCTGCTGTTGATTGGCATTTGCTAGAGCCAGCTGTTTCAGTATCTCCTCCATGCTGGCTTAAAAAAAACTACCTGCATTCTCCACCAACTGTGAGGGGGTTAACTCGGTAGCGGGTGTGTGTGACCCCCTGGTTGGGCTCCCCACACAAAAACAGGGCCAGCAGACGGAGGTTGTGGTTTTCAAAATCAAAAGGTGCGGTTTATTTCTCTATGTACAGTGACAAAAACACAGCAAAGCCAAAAAGAAACATAAACAAAATAAATCCTGGTCAGTTTGACCTCTGACTAAACATGCAGGTTTCCTAAACTAACAACTGGGATCAGCCTGGTGCTGTCCTAGTCCCTAAGTCCCTGGTTTAGTAAAAGTCCAAACAAATAGCCACACAGGCTTTGCCTCACCGCACAGGGGTTCACTCTCCCTAGACAGTCCACACAGGTCTGGGTCCAGGCATGAGCAAACATCTAATGAAGCTGGGAGTTTTTATAGAGGCCTTAAACGAACTGACAGGCTTCAGCTGGTCTCATCAACTCCCTGCCTGCACGACGCCCAGCCCTCTCCCTAGAGGTATGAGTCATCCATGAGCCCACTAGCCTCAGTTGGGCTTCATCAACTCCCTCCCTAGTTGTATAAGTCAGCATAAAGCCTGAATCTGGGAGAAATATATCTACCCCCCTGGATGCAACCAGGTGACTTTACCTTCCTGCTGTCACAATATATATATATATATATATATTGTGAGGGGGTTAGCTCGGCAGCGGGTGTGTGTGACCCCCGGGATGGGCTCCCCACACAAAAACAGGCCCAGCAAACGGAGGTTGTGGTTTTCAAAATCAAAAAGGTGCGGTTTATTTTCTATTTACAGTGACAAAACACAGCAAAGCAAAAGAAACATAAATAAAATAAATCCTGGTCAACTTGACCTCTGACTAAACATACAGGTTTCCTAACTAACAACTGGGATCAGCCTAGTGCTGTCCTAGTCCCTAAGTCCCTGGTTTTAAATGTCCAAGCAAATAGCCACACAGGCTTTGTCTCACCGCACAGGGGTTCACTCTCCCTAGACAGTCCACACAGGTCTGGTTCCAGGCATGAGCAAACACCTAATGAATCTGGGAGTTCTTATAGAGGCCTAAAATGAGCTGACAAGCTTCAGCTGGTCTCATCAACTCCCTGTCTGCACGACGCCCCACACTCTCCCTAGAGGTATGAGTCATCCATGAGCCCACTAGCCTCAGCTGGGCTTATACAACTCTCCACCTAGTTGTATAAGTCGGCGTAAAGCCTGAATCTGGGCGAAATATATCTACCCCCCTGGATGCAACCAGGTGACTTTACCTTCCTGCTGTCACAATATATATATATATATATATATTGTGACAGCAGGAAGGTAAAGTCACCTGGTTGCATCCAGGGGGGTAGATATATTTCGCCCAGATTCAGGCTTTACGCCGACTTATACAACTAGGTGAAGAGTTGTATAAGCCCAGCTGAGGCTAGTAGGCTCATGGATGACTCATACCTCTAGGGAGAGGGCTGGGCGCCGTGCAGACAGGGAGTTGATGAGACCAGCTGAAGCTTGTCAGCTCATTTAGGCCTCTATAAGAACTCCCAGCTTCATTAGATGTTAGCTCATGCCTGGAACCAGACCTGTGTGGACTGTCTAGGGAGAGTGAACCCCTGTGCGGTGAGACAAAGCCTGTGTGGCTATTTGCTTGGACATTTAAAACCAGGGACTTAGGGACTAGGACAGCACTAGGCTGATCCCAGTTGTTAGTTAGGAAACCTGTATGTTTAGTCAGAGGTCAAGTTGACCAGGATTTATTTTGTTTATGTTTTCTTTTGCTTTGCTGTGTTTTGCCACTGTAAATAGAAAATAAACAGCACCTTTTTGATTTTGAAAACCACAACCTCCGTTTGCTGGGCCTGTTTTTGTGTGGGGAGCCCATCTCGGGGGTCACACACACCCGCTGCCGAGCTAACCCCCTCACAGTTGGTGGAGAACCAGTGGCAGTTTTTTTTTTTAAGCCAGCATAAAGGAGATACTGAAGCAGCTGGCTCTAGCAAATGCCAATCAACAGCAGACAAATGCAGGTTTGCAAAAGAGCCTTGCAGCTCAACAACAGAACTTCGCAGCCCAGCAGCAAGCTCATCAACAGAGCCTTGCAGCCCAGCAGCAGACAAACGCAACTTTGCAACAGAGTCTGGAGGCTCAGCATCAAGCCCAGCAGCAATCTGAGGCCCGCTTCATAGACCTGTTGCAGAAGCAAGAGCAGAGACTACAACAACAGATGGAAGCAGCAATGCAGCAACGTCCGCAGACCAGTGAGGAAAGCCGTCCCACTAATACCGCGTCCTTTGGGGTGAGTCGTTTATTGACAAAAATGACTGGAGAGGATGATCCAGAGGTATTTTTGACCACATTTGAAAGGACCGCTGAAAGAGAAAAGTGGCCTGAGGAGCAGTGGGCTGGACTGGTGGCTCCTCTGTTAACTGGTGAATCGCAGAAAGCTTACTATGACCTAGAGCCTAACCAAGCAAAAGACTATGTGATGCTAAAAGCTGAAATATTGGCAAGGCTGGGTGTCACCCAGGCTGTCCGGGCTCAGCGTGTGCATAACTGGACTTTCCAGCTTGGAAAACCCCCCAGGTCTCAAATGTATGATCTCATTCACCTGAGCAGAAAGTGGCTACAGCCAGAGACTTTGTCCGCACCAAAGATTGTGGAACGTGTTGTAATGGATCGGTTTTTGAGAGCTCTTCCTACTGCCATCCAAAAGTGGGCAAGCCATGGAGACCCAGAGACGGCCGATGGTCTTGTGGATCGTGTGGAGAAATACTTGGCTACAGAGAACCTGACGGCCTCTTCCAGAGACACTCAGACTTTCCACCCTAAGACCAGACCATCCCCAGGGGCGGATAAGAGGATTCCAAGGGGTGAGGGTGGAGAGAGTGAGAGGGTGGGAGCTCTACCCCAAGTTTGGCGAGAACAGCCTGGGAAATCAGCGGCTCAAGAGGCCGCAAGAAGGATCGTTTGCTACCGCTGCCGGAAAGCGGGACATATTGCAGCCAATTGCCCGGTTGTGGAGGAACCCATGCAGTGTGACTTTCTGACGGGCAGACGTCAGTCGCTGTGTGCGACAGTCGCATGCACTGCCATTCGAGGAACTGAGAAACATTTATGCAAAATGTGTGTTAATGGTAGAAATGTTGTGGTATTGCTGGATTCAGGTAGCCTTGTGACCCTGATAAAGGCTGAGTTAGTTAAAACAGAGGTCTCTGGGAATAGCAAGGTAGCTGTTATTTGTGTGCATGGGGACACCCGAGAGTATCCAGTGACTACAGTGTGTTTCGAGACCCCCAAAGGTACCCTCTCTCATCCAGTGGGCTTAGTATCTCAGTTACCGCACGACGCCATTGTGGGAAGGGATTTTCCGAAGTTCTGGGAACTGTGGGATGATCTTGAGCCCCCCACTGGTGCCCCTATGTACCAAGAATGTGATAGCCAGAACTCCCCTGAGAGTGGTGAGGACTCTCCGGAATTTCCCTTATCAGTATTGGCAGGGGAGACTCAAGAAACTGGAGAGGAGCCCACCTCCTCAGACGAAAACCTACCGTCTGTGGAGTTTTCTGATCTGGAGGTTCACAGGGAAAATTTTGCCACAGAACAGTTAAAAGACCCCGCCCTAATAAAGGCACGGGAAAACGTAGTGGAAATAGATGGCGAGTTAGTGAACCCAGATAATACCTGCACTTACCCATACTTCAGCGTAGAGAAGGACCTACTGTATCGGGTGGCAAAAAGGGCAGAAGAAACCGTTGAGCAGCTTGTGGTGCCCAAACCTTACAGGAAGTTGGTGTTGGAGTTGGCCCATGGGCACATTCTTGGAGGTCATCTGGGGACAGAGAAAACCCGAGAGAGGGTATTACAGAGATTCTATTGGCCGGGGGTGATGAAGGACATAGAAAATTATTGTTCCTCCTGCCCTGTGTGTCAGAGGTCGGCCCCGATGCCACATTTCCGTAGCCCGCTGGTCCCTCTACCCATCATTGAGGTCCCGTTTGAGAGGATCGCCATGGATTTGGTAGGTCCTATAATCAAGTCCGCTAGGGGGCACCAGTACATATTAGTTATAATGGACTATGCCACCCGTTATCCAGAAGCGATCCCTCTCCGAAATACCTCGGCCAAAACCATAGCCAAAGAGCTATCTCTTGTGTTTAGCCGGGTGGGTATTTGTAAAGAACTGCTTACGGACCAAGGTACACCCTTTATGTCCCGGGTTATGAAGGAGCTGTGTAAATTGTTCAAAGTGACGCAATTACGTACATCTGTGTATCACCCCCAAACCGATGGGCTGGTTGAAAGGTTCAACAAAACCCTAAAACAAATGTTGAAGAAAGTGGTGGATAGAGATGGAAAGGATTGGGACTGTCTACTTCCTTATTTGATGTTTGCTATTAGGGAGGTGCCCCAATCCTCTACGGGATTCTCCCCCTTTGAGTTACTGTATGGGAGACACCCAAGAGGGCTGTTGGATATTGCCAAGGAAACTTGGGAAAGTGAGAGTTCTCCCCACAGGAGTGTGATTGAGCATGTCGCCCTGATGCAAGACCGAATTGCACAGGTAATGCCCATCGTGAAGGAACATTTGGCCCAAGCGCAGTTAGCACAGCAGAGAGTGTACAACCGTGGAGCCAAGACCCGTACCTTTTCCCCGGGGGATAGGATACTGGTACTTGTCCCTACGGTTGAAAGTAAATTCCTTGCCAAATGGCAAGGCCCCTACGAGATAATGGAAAAAGTGAGCGAAGTGAATTACAAGGTCAGACAACCAGGAAGGCGAAAGCCCGAACAGATCTATCACGTTAATCTGTTGAAAGCCTGGAGGGATAGAGAGTCCCTAGTCGCAGACACTTGGTCACCAGCTCAAACTGGTTGCGTGATTCCTGAGTAGTGATGAGCCGAACACCCCCGGGTTCGGTTCGCACCAGAACCCGCGAACGGACCGAAAGTTCGAACGAACATTAGAACCCTATTAAATACAATGGATGCGAACGTTCGAATTCTAAAGTGCTAATTATAACAACTATTATGCATGTTATTGTCATAAATAGGGTTTGGGAACCCGGGTTGTGCACCAGGGGACATGTATCAATGCAAAAAGAAGTTTTAAAAACGGTCGTTTTTCGGGAGCAGTCATTTTAATGATGCATAAAGTGAAAAAAAAAAAGTCAAATATTCCTTTAAATATCGTACCTGGGGGGTGTCTAAAGTATGCCTGTGAAGTGCCACGTGTTTCCCGTGTTTAGAACTGTCCCTGCACAAAATGACACTTCTAAAGGAAAAAAAAGCCATTTAAAACTGCTTGCGGCTTTAATGTAATGTCTGGTCCCGGTAATATGGATGAAATTCTTTAAGAAAAATGGCATAGCTACCCCATGACCCCCCCCCTACCCCAGCCCATTACCAGCCCCTTTGGGTCTTGTATGGATATTAAGGGGAACCCCGCACATAAAATAAAAAAGGCCCTATATACTCTGAACAGCCGTATACAGGCGGTGCATACAAGACAGGGACTGTAGGTTTGTTCTTATGTAGAATCTGTTTGTAATTTTGAACAGGTACATTGTTGAAGTGTAGCTCCAGCCCAAAAATCTATTTTTAAACTTTTTGGGAAACATAGGTAAGGGTTATCACCCCTGTAACATTTGTTTTGCTGTCTGTGCCCCTGTTCAGAACATTTCACCTCACTTTCCGTCCCAATGACAACTGTTTTTGAAATGTGGTGTTTTTCTTGAAACAAGGATTGCTGATAAAGCATCAGTACAGATGAGACCCCTTTCTCCCATATTTATTCTTACAGGAGAGAATTTTCCTTTCTAGGGGTAGATTTCCTCTCACTTCCTGTTGTCTTCTTTCGTTTGCAAGTAGGAGTCGTTTGTAAGTTGGATGTTTGAAAGTAGGGACCTGCCGTATATACTCTGCAGAAATAGGCCCCTTAGTTGTTGGTGTTGGCACAACACTGTAAGCACTCAGTTACTCTTGGTTGGTGCTGGAACGCCCTGCTGTCAACTATTATATCAGGAATTTTAATTACATATAATTGTTGAACAGTGGTAGTAAAAATTGGGGCTTTGATGGTGGTGCTGGTGCCACAACACTGTAAGCCCTGACAGTTACTCTTGGTGGGTGCAGCAATGGGCCCTGCTGTGAATTATTAGATCAAGAATTGTAATTACATGCCCCTTTTGAACAGGGGCTGAAAAATTGGGCCTTTCGTGGTGGTGGTGGTGGTGGCGTTGCCACAAGACTGTAAGCCCTCAGAGTTACTCTTGGTGGGTGCAGCAATGGACCCTGCTGTGAATTATTAGATCAAGAATTGTAATTGCATGCCCCTGTTGAACAGGGGCTGAAAAATTGGGCCTTAGGCACTGGTGGCACAACACTACAACCCCTCACAGATACTGTACTTGGAGCACAGCAATGAGCCCTGTTGCAAAGTATTGCTTCAAAAATTGTAATGACACGCCCCTGTTAAACAGGGGCTGAAAAATTGGGCCTTAGGCACTGGTGCCACAACACTCCAACCCCTCACAGATACTGTACTTGGAGCACAGCAATGAGCCCTATGGCAAATTATTGCTAAAAAAATTGTAATTACACGCCCCTGTAAAACAGGGGCTGAAAAATTGGGCCTTAGCCACTGGTGGCGGCACCCATAAACAAAAATGATCTTCCAAGCTATCATCATCAATCGTATCATTGAGGACTCGGAGGAGGAGGATAGCCAGTCAACATAACAGCACAGGCACTCAGCATCAGCATCAGTCTTGAAGGGATGTGACATGTTAAAATCAATTAGTCTGTTATATCAGCATCAGGTGTGTGGTAGCTGGTGGTGATCCAAGACTGGTTCATCTTGATGAAAGTCAGTCGATCAACCGAGTCGGTGGACAGGCGCACCCTGTGATCCGTGACAAATCCTCCAGCAGCACTGAATGTGCGTTCCGAAAGAACGCTGGATGCAGGACAGGCCAGTAGCTCAATTGCATACTGTGCAAGCTCTGGCCAGTGATCCATCCTCAAGACCCAGTAAGCCAGAGGATTTTCGGTGGGAAAGGTGTCCAAGTCTGACCTTGCCCCTAGATATTCCTGCACCATGTTTATCAGACGCTGGCGATGGTTGCTGGAACCGATCATACTTTGGGGCTGCGGACTAAAGAATTGTCTGAACGCATCGGTCAGACGGCCACCTTCCCCACCGCTCCTTCTTTGACTGGCCGAAGCCTCAGCAACTCGTTGTCCAGGACCAGGAGTTTGTAACCTCCCAGTCTCTGGGAACGCGTTGCACAGACCTTTCTGCAAGGCCTCCCGGAGTTGTCTCATCCTCTGCTCCCTCTGCGACGGTAACATAAGGTCCGCAACCTTACCCTTGTACCGTGGATCAAGGAGAGTGGCCAGCCAGTAATGGTCCCTCTCCTTGATCCGAAGAATACGAGGATCCTTCCGCAGACTTTGCAGGATCAGGGAGGCCATGCAGCGTAGGTTTGCTGAGGCATTCGCTCCGGAGTCCTCTGGGTCACTAAGGACGACATGATCCGCAGCCACCTCCTCCCAGCCACGTACAAGTCCACTGGTTTCTTGGGACTGTAAATCATCCCTAAAAGACTGCTGCTGATGATGCTGAGTGCCAGCCTCCACCTCCATGCTGACACAATCCTCCTCCTCCTCCTCCTCCTCCTCTTCCTGTGCGATGGGTGGGACAGAAGGAACACTGTCTGGGTAAAGGGGGCCTTGAGAGGCAAGGAAGTCCTCCTCTTCCTGCCTCTGTTCTGCCTCAAGTGCCCTGTCCATTATTCCACGCAGCGTGTGCTCCAACAGGTGGACAAGAGGTACAGTGTCACTGATGCATGCACTGTCACTGCTCACCATCCTCGTGGCCTCCTCAAATGGTGCCAGGACAGTGCATGCATCCCTGATCATGCCCCACTGGCGTGGAGAAAAAAAACCAAGCTCCCCTGACCCTGTCCTGGTGCCGTAGTCGCACAGGTACTCATTGATGGCCCTCTGCTGCGTGTGCAGCCGCTGCAGCATGGCCAACGTTGAGTTCCACCTGGTGGGCATGTCACATATAAGGCGGTTCTTGGGCAGGTTCAACTCCTTTTGCAGCTCAGCCAGGCGAGCACTGGCATTATAAGATCTGCGGAAATGCACACAGACTTTCCTGGCCTGCCTCAGGACATCCTGTAAGCCCGGGTACCTGCCCAAGAACCGCTGCACCACCAGGTTAAGGACGTGAGCCACACAGGGCACATGGGTCAGTTGTCCCTGTCGGAGGGCGGAGAGGAGGTTGGTGCCATTGTCGCAAACCACCATTCCTGGCTTAAGCTGGCGTGGCGTCAACCAACTCTCGGCCTGGCCCTGCAGAGCAGACAGGACCTCTGCCCCAGTGTGGCTTCTGTCCCCCAAACACACCAGCGCAAGCACGGCATGGCATCTTTTTGCCTGCGTACTTGCGTAGCCCCGTGAACGGCTACGGAGCACCGCTGGTTCATAGGACAAACCACAGGAAGAGGCCATGGAGGAAGAAGAAGAGGAGGGGGTGGAGGAGAGAGGTGTGTCACAACCAGTAGTAGCATTTTGGAGGCGTGGCGGTGGGACAACCTCCAACACTACTGCACCTTGTCCTGCATCCTTCCCAGCTGCCAAAAGAGTGACCCAATGGGCCGTGAAAGAAAGGTAACGTCCCTGTCCATGCCTGCTGGACCATGAGTCAGCGGTAATATGCACCTTACCGCTGACCGCCCTGTCCAGCGAGGCCAAGACATTGCCTTCCACATGCCGGTAGAGAGCCGGAATAGCCTTCCGTGAGAAAAAGTGGTGTTTGGGAACCTGCCACTGAGGAACCGCACATTGCACAAACTCACGGAAGGGGGCCGAGTCTACCAACTGAAAAGGCAGCAGTTGAAGCGCTAGCAATTTAGCCAAGCTAGCATTCAACCGCTGGGCATGTGGATGGCTGGGAGTGAACTTCTTTCGACGGTCCAGCAGCTGGGGCAGGGAAATTTGCCTGCTAGAATCGGACGTCGGTGTACTGCTAGCAGAGTGGCCGCAAGTACTTGGCTGTGACACACCTAATTCTACACCTTCATTCCTCTCAGTGCATGTTTCAGAGAGGACTGAAGTTATAGTGGGGTTGGAGATCCCAGCTGATGCGGTGCAAGGAGAGGTCCGCTTTGTTCTTTGGTGTGGGTCTTTGAGGTAGGCTTGCCAACGAGCTGCATGGCAGGTCAACATATGTCTGGTCAGGCATGTGGTACCCAAGCGGCTGATGTTTTGGCCACGCGATATACGCTTGAGACATATGTTGCAAACAGCAGCTGTGCGATCTGATGCACTAGCCTCAAAAAAGGCCCACACCAAAGAACTTTTTGAATGACGGGCAGAGGCAGCGCCCTGCACAGGCGGAGCTCTGCGGTGTGATTCCGTCGGTGTACTGCCCTTACGCTGGCCACCAAAGGGCATCCTGCCTCGTTGGAGATGTGCCTCCTCCTCATCCTCCTCCTCCTCCTCTCTCCTATTAGGCACCCACGTGGAGTCAGTGACCTCATCATCCCCTCCCTCCTCATCACTGGAGCCAATCTGGCAGTATGCTGCAGCTGCTGGAACATGACTGCCAGATTGGTGTCCTTCTTGAGCATCCCCTCTGTCTGCTCTCACGCTACTGCCTTCCTCTAGCTGGGTTTCATCATCAGACCCTTCGAAACGCTGGGCATCCTCCTGGAGCATGTACCCAACACTGTGCTGAAACAGTTCGGGGGACTCCTCAGGAGGAGGACATGGTGGGTCTAGGGAAGGAGTGACTGATGATTTGTCTGACATTGATACCAGGGAAGACGACGCTTTGGCAGCTGCTTTTCCAGTACCCTGAGCCTGGGTGAGAGAGGATGAGGAGGAGGAGGAGGGCTTGGTCATCCACTCTACCAAGTCTTCGGCATGATGTGGCTCAACATGTCCAGCTGCCGAAAAGAAGGACAAGCGTGTCCCATGGCCATGTGCTGATGACAATGCACCGCGTCCACGACCAGCACTGTTGCCCCCAGACACAGAGCCTGCTTGCCCTCTTTTATTGCCTCCTGACTGTCTGCCTCTCCTTGTTTGCCTTCCAGACATTCTAATAGATGGCCTGCAGGGAGATGGGAAAAAAGCAATAAGGGCTACCTTCAGGTGTCCTTCTCTGTCCCTTGAAACAAGGACTTTCACAGTGAAATAAACTGACACTCTCCCTACCTACAGTTTTCTGTCCCTAGAATAAATGTTTTTTTTAAGCACAATATAGCACAAGGACAATTCACTCACTGTCCTTACAGGTCCCTGGAAACAAGGACTTGCAGAGTGAAAGAAAAAAAACACTCTCCCTACCTACAGTTTTCTGTCCCTAGAAAAAATGTTTTTTTTAAGCACAATATAGCACAAGGACAATTCACTCACTGTCCTTACAGGTCCCTGGAAACAAGGACTTGCAGAGTGAAATAAACTGACACTCTCCCTACCTACAGTTTTCTGTCCCTAGAATAAATGTTTTTTTTAAGCACAATATAGCACAAGGACAATTCACTCACTGTCCTTACAGGTCCCTGGAAACAAGGACTTGCAGAGTGAAAGAAAAAAAACACTCTCCCTACCTACAGTTTTCTGTCCCTAGAAAAAATGTTTTTTTTAATCACAATATAGCACAAGGACAATTCACTCACTGTCCTTACAGGTCCCTGGAAACAAGGACTTGCAGAGTGAAATAAACTGACACTCTCCCTACCTACAGTTTTCTGTCCCTAGAATAAATGTTTTTTTTAAGCACAATATAGCACAAGGACAATTCACTCACTGTCCTTACAGGTCCCTGGAAACAAGGACTTGCAGAGTGAAAGAAAAAAAACACTCTCCCTACCTACAGTTTTCTGTCCCTAGAAAAAATGTTTTTTTTAATCACAATATAGCACAAGGACAATTCACTCACTGTCCTTACAGGTCCCTGGAAACAAGGACTTGCAGAGTGAAATAAACTGACACTCTCCCTACCTACAGTTTTCTGTCCCTAGAATAAATGTTTTTTTTAAGCACAATATAGCACAAGGACAATTCACTCACTGTCCTTACAGGTCCCTGGAAACAAGGACTTGCAGAGTGAAAGAAAAAAAACACTCTCCCTACCTACAGTTTTCTGTCCCTAGAAAAAATGTTTTTTTTAATCACAATATAGCACAAGGACAATTCACTCACTGTCCTTACAGGTCCCTGGAAACAAGGACTTGCAGAGTGAAATAAACTGACACTCTCCCTACCTACAGTTTTCTGTCCCTAGAATAAATGTTTTTTTTAAGCACAATATAGCACAAGGACAATTCACTCACTGTCCTTACAGGTCCCTGGAAACAAGGACTTGCAGAGTGAAATAAACTGACACTCTCCCTACCTACAGTTTTCTGTCCCTAGAATAAATGTTTTTTTAAGCACAATATAGCACAAGGACAATTCACTCACTGTCCTTACAGGTCCCTGGAAACAAGGACTTGCAGAGTGAAAGGAAAAAAACACTCTCCCTACCTACAGTTTTCTGTCCCTACAAAAAATGTTTTTTTTAATCACAATATAGCACAAGGACAATTCACTCACTGTCCTTACAGGTCCCTGGAAACAAGGACTTGCAGAGTGAAATAAACTGACACTCTCCCTACCTACAGTTTTCTGTCCCTAGAATAAATGTTTTTTTTAAGCACAATATAGCACAAGGACAATTCACTCACTGTCCTTCCAGGTCCCTGGAAACAAGGACTTGCAGAGTGAAAGAAAAAAAACACTCTCCCTACCTACAGTTTTCTGTCCCTAGAAAAAATGTTTTTTTTAATCACAATATAGCACAAGGACAATTCACTCACTGTCCTTACAGGTCCCTGGAAACAAGGACTTGCAGAGTGAAATAAACTGACACTCTCCCTACCTACAGTTTTCTGTCCCTAGAATAAATGTTTTTTTTAAGCACAATATAGCACAAGGACAATTCACTCACTGTCCTTCCAGGTCCCTGGAAACAAGAACTTGCAGAGTGAAAGAAAAAAAACACTCTCCCTACCTACAGTTTTCTGTCCCTAGAAAAAATGTTTTTTTTAATCACAATATAGCACAAGGACAATTCACTCACTGTCCTTACAGGTCCCTGGAAACAAGGACTTGCAGAGTGAAAGAAAAAAAACACTCTCCCTACCTACAGTTTTCTGTCCCTAGAAAAAATGTTTTTTTTAATCACAATATAGCACAAGGACAATTCACTCACTGTCCTTACAGGTCCCTGGAAACAAGGACTTGCAGAGTGAAATAAACTGACACTCTCCCTACCTACAGTTTTCTGTCCCTAGAATAAATGTTTTTTTTAAGCACAATATAGCACAAGGACAATTCACTCACTGTCCTTCCAGGTCCCTGGAAACAAGGACTTGCAGAGTGAAAGAAACTGACACTCTCCCTACCTACAGTTTTCTGTCCCTAGAATAAATGTTTTTTTAAGCACAATATAGCACAAGGACAATTCACTCACTGTCCTTCCAGGTCCCTGGAAACAAGGACTTGCAGAGTGAAAGAAACTGACACTGTCCCTACCTACAGTTTTCTGTCCCTAGAATAAATGTTTTTTTTAAGCACACTATAGCACAAGCACAAAACACACTGACACTCTCCCTACCTATCCTTCTCTTTCCCTAAACTAAAGGAATCCAGGTTAAGCAAGAAAGAAATAACAGTCACTGTCCCTGCCTATGCTGCTCTATCCCTGCTCCGGAACACACTACACTAGGCCGCCGTGCTGGCGGCCTTTTATAGTGTGGGGCGTGTACTAAACACCCTCAGCAATAATTGGCCACAGGCATCCTGCCTGTGGCCAATCATTGCTCTCCTCGCTGCCGGCGCTGTGATTGGCCAAGCATGCGGGGTCACAGTGCATGCTTGGCCAATCACAGCGCCTGGATGACACTGCGATGGCGTAGTGCATTGTGGGCCGTTCGCGTCACTCGAATTTGGCGCGAACGGCCCAAATCGTTCGATCTTCGTCGAACGATCGAACAGCCGATGTTCGAGTCGAACGTATGTTCGACTCGAACACGAAGCTCATCCCTATTCCTGAGGTTGGAATAGCAGCCACCTTGTCACAACCCCAACAACAGGAGGTTAAGGAGTTTGTGCTTCGCAACAAGGAGGTATTCTCTGAGCTGCCGGGACAAACATCTGGGGTAGAGCATGACATCATTACCCCGCCCGGTGAAAGGGTGAAGTTAAAACCCTATCGGATCCCAGAGGCCCGACGGGAGGCAATACGGGAGGAAGTACAGAAAATGCTGAACTTAGGGGTGATAGAGGAGTCCCAAAGTGATTGGTCTAGTCCCATTGTGTTGGTGCCTAAACCGGATGGGAGCTGGCGATTTTGTAACGATTTTCGTCAGTTGAACAAAGTTACAAAATTTGACACCTACCCCATGCCACGTATAGATGAGTTGATCGACCGGCTGGGAACAGCCCGATACATGACGACTCTTGACCTCACAAAAGGGTATTGGCAAATCCCCCTGGCCAAGTCGGCCAAAGAGAAAACCGCATTTGTAACCCCAGACGGGGCGTTCCAATACAAAAGAATGCCGTTCGGGTTACAGAATGCGCCGGCCACATTCCAGCGGAAAATGGACCAGATGCTGAGGCCCCATCGGAAGTATGCTGTGGCTTACCTGGATGACATAATTGTCCATAGCACAGATTGGGCCTCACATCTGCCAAAAGTGCAAGCAGTCCTGGTCTCTGTTCGGGAAGCGGGGTTTACGGCTAACCCCAAGAAGTGTACCATTGGGCAGGAGGAGGCCAAATATCTTGGGTACACCATTGGGAGGGGAGTAATAAAACCCCAACTCAACAAAGTCGAGGCCATCCAGAGTTGGCCACGTCCCAACAGCAAGAAGCAGGTACGAGCCTTTCTGGGAATCGCTGGGTATTATCGGCGATTCATTCCCCACTTTGCTTCTAAGGCTGTGCCCCTAACCAACCTGACGAAGGGGAAAGGGTCGGTCATGATTAAATGGACCCCCGAGGCTGAGGCAGCATTCAAATTCTTGAAACAAGCCTTATGTAGCCAGCCAGTGTTGTACTCACCCGACTTCTCTAAAGACTTTGTCGTACAAAGTGATGCGTCAGATGTGGGGTTAGGAGCAGTATTGTCCCAGGTCTGGAACGGGGAAGAGCACCCAGTCATTTACCTCAGCAGGAAGTTGAAGTCCCATGAGGTAAATTACGCCACCGTTGAAAAGGAGTGTTTAGCGGTGAAGTGGGCTCTAGATTCCCTTCGGTACTACCTGCTAGGTAGGCACTTTGACATGGTTACGGATCACGCTCCGTTAAAGTGGATGGCTCAAAACAAGGAAACAAATAGAAGAGTGAATAGGTGGTTCCTGGCCCTCCAGGAATTCAACTTCACAGTAAAGCATCGCCCTGGCGTTCAAATGGGGAATGTGGATGCTTTGTCTCGAGTACATGAATGCCTGATTGCTGGTGTTCCAACCCCGAGGTTAAAACAAGAGGGGGAGGTATGTGACAGCAGGAAGGTAAAGTCACCTGGTTGCATCCAGGGGGGTAGATATATTTCGCCCAGATTCAGGCTTTACGCCGACTTATACAACTAGGTGAAGAGTTGTATAAGCCCAGCTGAGGCTAGTAGGCTCATGGATGACTCATACCTCTAGGGAGAGGGCTGGGCGTCGTGCAGACAGGGAGTTGATGAGACCAGCTGAAGCTTGTCAGCTCATTTAGGCCTCTATAAGAACTCCCAGCTTCATTAGATGTTAGCTCATGCCTGGAACCAGACCTGTGTGGACTGTCTAGGGAGAGTGAACCCCTGTGCGGTGAGACAAAGCCTGTGTGGCTATTTGCTTGGACATTTAAAACCAGGGACTTAGGGACTAGGACAGCACTAGGCTGATCCCAGTTGTTAGTTAGGAAACCTGTATGTTTAGTCAGAGGTCAAGTTGACCAGGATTTATTTTGTTTATGTTTTCTTTTGCTTTGCTGTGTTTTGCCACTGTAAATAGAAAATAAACAGCACCTTTTTGATTTTGAAAACCACAACCTCCGTTTGCTGGGCCTGTTTTTGTGTGGGGAGCCCATCTCGGGGGTCACACACACCCGCTGCCGAGCTAACCCCCTCACAATATATATATATATGTAGCTCCCTGGCGGGTGGGGAGGTGAATGGTGGCGTTGCTCCCTTCCGGGGGTACTACCCTTTTCTTCTCCTCCTCCTCCCACTGCGGCTACACCAGATCCACACTTTGTTAAGTGTGATAATCCACTGTTGAATTACCTTTGGGTCTGCAGCAAAATACCTCTCACGAGTGGATCCCCGGTCTCCGTTATCTAGGCGGAAGTCCCTTTGTAATAAAGCCAATGTCCACACAGGTGTAAAACCTAAGCAGCAAGGTTTTATTCTTTTATCTTGAGGTAAAACTTTGAGAGAGAGAGAGAGAGAGAATAAACGAAGTAGGGGAAAGGTTCAGGCACGCAACACTTAAGACTCAGTACCGTCGCCACTCAGGCCTGAGTGGGTTTTTGCTAACCCGGATAGTCCCTCTTGAGATAGGTCCTAACAGCCAGAGTAGAGCATGAATTAATCTGTCCTTTATGAAATGGGGATGCGATTAGGAATCCTCTGCCACAGGATTATCCAGTCCCAAACCTCCCAGCCAAGCAACAATGAGAGAAACCTTTAGGGTATTGCAGGGCCTGTATCAACGATGATGGATCTCTCTTTAGGTAGGCCTGCAGACCTCTCCCCGAGACAGCAGTACCGTCGCTATCGCCGACAGGACTGATCTTCCCCTGGAACTCCTTTCCTAAAGTTGGGCCCCCTTCCAATGGGCAGCCTGGGATCCTTCTGTGAGGTGTAGGCCCTAGCCAGCCAAGCTGGGCCTACCAGTCCCCTGGGGGGATAAAGACATTCGCTCCCACATCCTATCCCTCCCCACTAAGGCTGACTTGGAGCGGTTTGCCCACAGAGTGGAGAAGGCCCTGAGACAGGACATTGAGGCCTTGCAGGCAGACACAGCGATGCAGCCTCGGGCTAAAGATGCCTGGGACTGAAACACACGCACGCACCCCTGGTCATGAGGGCCACAAGAGGTGGGGTACGTGCCGAACGTCCTCCAGGACCAAGGGGTCCCCTTGAATGCCTCACGCCTCATGGCTTCTGCCCCTTATGTACCCTCTCCCCGCATGCACAGCAGGTTGACCACTCCCACTGTACGGCTGCCCAGAAAGGACACCCAATGGTGCTGTGATAACCCCTGTGGTTCAACCTGAGCCAGCGGTGACAGCGCCACTTACAGGCAACAGGGAACTGTACTGCCAGGCAGCATCACACCCAGAGCAGAAGCAAATATTTGAAAAATGTATTTGGTCTGAGCCTAACTACTGGCTCAGACTACCCCTAAATTTGTACATAGCGACCCCAAATATTGGGAGGGGCGCTACACATATATACACTGTATCCAGTTTAGCTAGATCTGACTGCAGGCCGTTCCTGTTGTACCTTTTCTAATATACTGTCAGGCAGGCAGGTGACTCAGTGAGCTGCAGTGCATTTAATATATATATATATATATATATATATATATATATATATACACAGGCTTGTATATATATATATATATATACATATATATATATATATATATATATATATACACTACATCCAGTGTAGCTAGATCTGACTGCAGGCCATTCCTGGTGTGCGTGTTCAAATACACTTTCAGGCGGGGCGTGGCTACAGCATGCACGAGTGAGGACGTGCTCTCCCTGAGCTCCGTGAGACCCGCGCTTCTATCAGCCTAAACACTGGCTTCCCAGGTGGGATAAACACACAAAAAGATGCCACCGAAGCGCAAGACATCCCCGCAGCCACAGCGGACACCTCAAGGCCGGTCCGAATCGCTGGATAACTTCTTTGGGACCTGCAGAGGAACGGCAAGTACAGCCAAGATGGCGCCCGGCACCCATGCTGCCAGGGCTGCCTCCCCCATCAGCTCCCCACGCATGCCTTTGCTGACCCTGCCTCCTCTCCCATCGGCTCAGACAGCTTAGAGGGGCCCACAAATGGAGGTGACCCATGGGGGGGATAAAGACATTCGCTCCCACATCCTATCCCTCCCCACTAAGGCTGACTTGGAGCAGTTTGCCCACAGAGTGGAGAAGGCCCTGAGACAGGACATTGGGGCCTTGCAGGCAGACACAGCGCATCTGGGGGTAGGGTGGAGACCCTGGAGATGCAGTGGGACGAGACTTCTCCTACCCTGCAGGCTCTTACTGACCATTGCAAACTGCAGGATCGCAGGCTTGAGGCCCTGCTGGATCAAATGGACGATTTTGAAAACAGAAGCCGCAGGGTTAACATCCACATCAGAGGCCTACCTGAAGCCATGGGCCCGAGGGATATTATACCCACCCTGCAAGGGATCTTTAAGCAAATGCTAGGCCGTCAGGCGCCTGAGCACATTGAAATAGACCGGGCCCACAGAGCCCTGCGGCCCCTCTCTGATGATCCTGATAAGCCCAGAGACATTATCTGCAAATCACACAAGTACTCGCTTAAAGAGCGCATCATGAATCAAGTCAGAGGAGTCAGACATGTGGATTTTGATGGCGCCAAATTAACCTTCTTCCCGGATCTCTCCAGACGCACACTGATGCAACGTCGCGCTCTCAAGCCATTGCTTTACAAGATGCTCAACTGCCCTACAGGTGGGGCTTCCTGTTTAGCCTCTCTGCTACTAAGGATGGCAAGCAATCTACCCTGCGAAACAAAGCTGATCTACCCCGCTTCCTGGAGTCCCTTGGACTGTCTCAAGTGGACATTCCGGACTGGATGGCATCACCAGGGAGGAGCGACGTGCTGACGTCACCGACATACCAACGAGTCCTGGAGCGAACGGGCTGTCTTAGCCGGCCAGCTATTTTTATACCACATGCCTTAGAATCACGAATGTTTGTAAGTGCATTACATTTTTTATTAAATATTGTTTTACTGGATTTACGCTATGGTGGATTTCTTTCCCTTCGCACTTTAATATCTGTGATACATGGAGAGAATTGGTGTTGGATCCTGGAGGAAGCTGATAGCGATATAGAGACCCTGGCAGGGGATTAGCCATATGTTTGCATTGATCCGTGAACGGATCTTTCGTTCTGGTAAGCGGCAGTGAGAACTAGTGGTGGTGGAACCTTTTCTATCGAATATCTGGCACTTTTCAAAGGGTGTTTGTGTTTGAAGTCACCAGTGGTCAAATGTGAAGATTTGCATCTGCACCATACTGTCATCTTGGATTTCAGGACTTTATAGCTCTATACGTTTTTTATTATTATTTTTTATACAGGATTGCACTCCTTTTTTTTGTTTTATATTTGAATGTCTGGCATCAGTCGGGACTCTATTCAGTTGTCAACATACAGCATTAGAGATTGCATCCTGTGTATACCATCTGTTTGATCATTTTATGGTGGTATACATTCAAGAGTTGCGCAGCTTTATTATTCTTATCACCAGACATACCTCTCCCCACACGCCCTGAACCGTGGCAACCAGGCCGTCACAGATGCCGATACGGATCCAGGAGGGGCCCCCCTGGACACACACCTCCTTCTCATTCTCCACAGGGGGAGGCCTAAACAGCTGTATTATCTACCGTTGGCTTCTGAGCTGTTTTTAGTCATTACCTGACCCCCTCTAGCTGCCGTATCACCTTTCTGCCCCAAGTTTAGGGGTAGATTATGCACTTCTTACTGACCTCAAGCAGACTTGCTCCCAGTGCCTTACCACTTCCCCCCAATAGGTCAACTCCCTGAAGTTATGTTCCCTTTTTGGTAAATGCTTCTGTTCGCTGGCCTCCACTGTCTCCTCGTTCCTAAAGGGGGTGGAGGCTCCCGACCAGTGGGGAAATTGCACTTTGCTGTGCCCTTTGGGCAATTTGTTTTTTGCTTGTGTTCTTGATCTCAGTGTTTTTTATGTTCTACGTTTTTTACACCTGCTATAATCGTGGTTTGTTTTTTAGGCTCCTGCTCATGCTCAATGTGCTCCTGGTGCTCCTTGCTGTGGGCTTGGACGTGCTGTGGGTCCCTTCTCCCTCCTACTACCGGCCCGGTGGCTCCACTCTGTGACCTCCCACCATGACAGCCTTGAAAGTCGTATCCTATAACGTGCGTGGCCTGGGATCCCCATCGAAACGCAGTAAGTTGTGGCTTGAGTTGAAACGCATGGGGCACACATCATTTTTTTGCAGGAAACGCACTTCCACACTGACTCTGTCCCCCACCCCCCTACGCATCTGTACACATCATGGTACCTCAGCAATTCCCCCCTTCCCAAATCAGGGGGGGTTGCCATAGCGGTCCACAAACACTGATCATTTGTTATGACAGATCAATTGCTTGACCCTGAGGGCCGGTTTGTGTTTGTTAAGGGCACCATTTATAACCGTAGGTTCACTTTTGCAGCTGTGTACGCCCCGAATAGCAAACAACTTACCTTCCTAGATTCTGTCTTGGAGTCTCTGTCTGCCTTCCGGGAATGCCAGCTAGTCCTGGGGGGAGACTTCAATATTAGCCCTGACCCGCACATAGACACGTCCTCGGGTCGCTCAACTCACTCATTTGCCTTTCTGAAACATTTTAGGAAGTCCCTGCAGGCACACAATTTGGTTTACTGCTGGAGACTGCTCCATCCAACAGGAAGGGATTATAGCTTTTTTTCAGCCACACACAATGTCTATACCCGTATAGACCTTCTGGTGATGGACCAGTACTCCCTTGATTCCTTAGCTGGCGCTTCAATTGGTTCCATCACTATTTCAGATCATGCGCCGGTTTCCATCTCCCCGTGTTCCCTGTCTATGCAGGCATGAACATGGAACTGGCGTTTGAATGATGGCATCTTGGATGACGTGGTCGCTCAAAAACAAGTGTCGGACACCATCTCCCTGTATTTTGCAGAGAATAAACCGGGCGAGGTAAGCATGGGCTCCGTATGGGAGGGACATAAAGCAGTGGTTCGAGGGGAGCTGATATCCCAGGGGGCGAGACTGAAGAAAGCCAGGGAAGGAGAGCTACAGACCCTCTTGGCCAAAATACGTGCAGCGGAACGTACACACAAGAAAAACATCACCCCTGCAATGGCGTCGGAATTACATTCCTTTAGACAGGAATTAGCTACACTACTGGACACTAAAATCAAGGCATGCATACGCCATTTGGCACACAAATTCTATGAATTTGGTAACAAATGCGGGAGGCTGCTGGCAAGACCCCTTAAATGCCAATGTACCTCGGGACACGTACATAAGCTCACTTCCACAACGGGGGTATCAGTTGTTAACTCCTCGAAAATAGCTAGTACATTCAGGGATTACTATGCTCAGTTGTACCATCTCCCGGATACCTTACCCGGCTCCACGGAACCCCAACGGGTTGACCGCATTCTCCAATTTCTCACAGAGGCCCAATCCCCGCAGCTGGAGGCCTCAGTTGGCAAACAGCTGGATGCCCCCATCTCCCTACTGGAGATTCAGGCGGTAGTGAAAGACCTCCCTAATGGGAAAAGCCCCGGTCCAGATGGCTACACTAATGCCTACTATAAGAAATACTCAGAGGTGCTTTCTAGTCCCTTGTGTGCTTATTTCACGGCTTTAGCCTCCGGTATGGCAATGCCCTCTGGGGGCGCTGATGGCGCATATCACAGTCCTCCCAAAGGAGGGGAAAGACCACACCGTGCCGGGAAACTATAGGCCTATATTGCTTTTAATCACTGACATTAAGATTTTGGCCAAAATACTGGCCAACAGACTCAAGCCGATCCTTCCGACGGTTTTTCACCCTGACCAGACGGGGTTCATTATGGGAAGAGATGCTAGAGACAATTCTAATAGAGCACTCCAACTGATCCACTGGGTTGAATCTCAGGCGATGACACACCCCCGTCTCTTGCTTTCCACTGATGCCGAGAAGGCATTTGACAGGGTAGACTGGACCTACATGAGAACGGTACTGGCCAGGCTTGGGTTGGGCCCCAATATGCTAGCCTGGATATCCTCCCTATATAGCTCTCTGACCGCCAAAGTGAAGGTGAATGGGCTACTGTCTGACGCCTTCCGATTAGCAATTGGACGAGCCAGGGATGCCCACTATCTCCTCTCATCTTTTCTCTAACCCTCGAACCACTGCTTAATAGTAAGGATGAGTTTCGATACATGTCCCAGGGGACATGTATCAATGCAAAAAAAAAGTTTTAAAAACTGACTTTTTTTCGGGAGCAGTGATTTTAATAATGCTTAAAGTGAAACAATAAAAGTGAAATATTCCTTTAAATTTCGTACCTGGGGGGTGTCTAGAGTATGCCTGTGAAGCAGCGCTTGTTTCCCGTGCTTAGAACTGTCCCTGCACAAAGTGTCATTTCTGAAGGAAAAAAAAGTAATTTAAAAGCACTCGCGGCTATAATGAATTGTCGGCTCCCGGCGATACAGAGAAAAGTCATTAATCAAAAAAAAAAAATGCGTGGGGGTCCCGTCCCCCCAAATTCAATTAACAGGCCCTTCAGGTCTGGTATGGATTTTAAGGGGAACTCCACCCCAAATAAAAAAAAAATGGCGTGGAGTTCCCCCCAAAAATCCATACCAGACCCTTATCCGAGCACGCAACCTGGCCGGCCGCAGGTAAAGAGGGGGGACAAGAGAGCGCCCCCCCCTCCTGAACCGTACCAGGCCACATGCCCTCAACATGGGGAGGATGCTTTGGGGGTCTGTGACCCCTCAAAGCACCATGTCCCCATGTTGATGGGGACAAGGGCCTCATCCCCACAACCCTTGCCCGGTGGTTGTGGGGGTCTGCGGGCGGGGGGCTTATCGGAATCTGGAAGACCCCTTTAACAAAGGGGACCTTCAGATCCCGCCCCCTATGTGAATTGGTAAGGGGAACATTGTACCCCTACCATTTCACAAAGAAAGTGTAAAAAAAAAGTAAAAAAAACACACAGACACCGTTGGGAAAAGTCCTTTATTAAAGAAAAAAAAATAAAGATTCCAGCGGCGGTAATCCATTCTCGGTATCCTGCGATGGGTGGTCTCCTCTCCGGGGTCCAGGCTCCAACAATGATGTCCAGCGCAGCATTTTTCACCGGAGTGGAGACACCCCAGGAATGACGCAGCCAAAGCCAGTGACAGCTCTTAAATAGCTGAGGGCGGGGCCACCCGTCACGTGACCCCATCCCCCTCTGACGCAAGGGAAAACCCGGGCTTCCCCAGTGATGTGCGCGTGACCCCACCCCCTCTGATGTAACGCAGGTTTCCATTAAGAGGGCGGGGTCACCCGCACGTCACTTGGGAAGCCCAGGTTTCCCCTTGCCTCAGAGGGGGACGGGGTCACGTGACGGGTGGCCCCACCCTCAGATATTTAAGAGCTGTCACTGGCTTTGGCAGTGTCATTCCCGGGTTGTCTCCGCTCCGGTGAAGAGTGCTGTGCTGGACATCATCGTTGGAGCCTGGACCCCGGAGAGGAGAGATCATCCATCGCTGGACCCCGGAGAGGAGACCACCCATTGCAGGATACCGAGAGTGGATTACCGCCGCTGGAATCTTTTTTTTAATTCTTTTTTATTTTTAATAAAGGAATTTTCCCAACGGTGTCTGTGTGTTTTTTTGTATTTTTTTTACACTTTCTTTGTGAAATGGTAGGGGTCTGGTTAGGTCTGTTCGCAGGTTCTGGTGCGAACCGAACCAGGGGGTGTTCAGCTCATCCCTACTTAATAGGATCTGCCTTAATAAAAATATCAAAGGTTTTACGGTGGGTCCAACGGAACATAAAACATCTGCCTACGCGGACGATGTCTTATTCTATGTTTCTGATCCCCTGATATCGCTGCCTAACATCATGGCAGAGTTAAAAGAATTTAACCTACTGTCCAATTTTAAGATAAATTACAAGTCAGAGATCCTGTCACTGAACGTCCCCTCGGGTTTGTGTACACAGCTGCAATCTGCCTTCTCATTTACATGGTGTCCAACCTATCTGAAATACTTGGGGGTCTGCTTTACGAGTGTAACTATGCACCACTACTCTCAACTATCAGAGTGGACTTGAAAAGATGGGACAGGGCTGCATTTTCGTGGATGGGCCGAGTCAGTGTTCTTAAGATAAATGTGCTACCTCGTATTCTGTTTTTCCTGCAGATGGTGCCAATAACTTTGCCTAGGACTTTATTCTCAACCCTCAATAGCCTGTTTATACAATATATATGGAGTGGGAAATGCCCCCGGCTAGCCCTCCGCACGTTACAGCGCCCAAAGACGAGGGGAGGTATGGGGGTCCCAGTAGTCTGAAGATAATATGAGGCTATAGCTTTACAACGCATTTTGGACTGGTACCATAATGTCCCTTACAAACTCTGGGTGCCCCTTGACAAATTCTTAGCGGGTCGTAACCTGTCACATGCCCCATGGGTTCCCCGGGAAAATAGGGGTCTCTCAGTACTGGTCTCTCCACTGGCTGCCCATGCTTTGGCGACTTGGGACGCCTTGAACAAGAGGGGGAAGCTTGCACTTCCGACTTCCCTTTTGGCGCCCCTAAGTGGCTTCCCATGGTTCACTCCAGAGGAACACCCTTCCTTCTTTCGGACCTGTGCGGCTGATTGAGAGTCCAGATGTGGCAGATTTGTCCAAGACCAAGACCTGTTACCGCTGGCCACTCTGAGGGAACAGTATTGCCCCTTCCTAATGGATGAGTGGCGTTATAGACAGCTTCAGCACTTTATTACTAGCCTACCCCAGGGGGTTCGGTCACCTACCCTGGCCTCTCCCTTTGAACGCTTATGCATGTCAACCTCTGCTATCCCCCACGCCATTTCAGTGTTGTATAATTTATTGCAATCCCTGCTTACTGAAGGGAAGCCGGGGTTCATTGGGGAGTGGGAGAGGGACCTTCGGCGCGTCTTTACTGAGCCTCAGCTGGACCATCTGTATAGACACACACATTCGAGCACAGTAGATACGAAAATGCAGGAGAATAGTTATAAGGTTCTGACCAGGTTGTATAGAGTACCTTCCAAGCTTGCCAAGATATATCCTTCTCTCTCAGATGCATGTTGGAGAGAATGTGGCCCCAGAGGCTCATTCCTTCACATCTGGTGGGAGTGCCCCAAGTTGTGGCCCTTCTGGCTAGATATCCATGCACAGATCAAGATAATTTTGGATCTGGAGCTCACAGATTCCCCGTTGGAATCCTTGCTGCACTTCCCCACCACTCCTCTTAGCCAGTACCGCAAATCCATCTTGCCTCATCTGCTCAATGCGGCCCGGCGGCTAATCCCAATCTACTGGAAGAAACCACAGCTCCCTACCCGCACCGAATGGATAGCTTTAGTAAATAATATTATGGCTGCAGAGGAGTGGATGGCACAGTACAAAGACAGATATGAGAAGTTCTACTCAATGTGGGCTACTTGGATAAACTATGCAAGTCCAGCTGGGCTGTTTGCCCTGGGGCCTTCACTGGCTGCGGCCCCCTATGTTTGATGGGGTCGGGTCGGGGGGGGGCTCGGGGCACTGCGGGTCAGAAAGTGAAGGTGCGGTTGATCTTCTCCCTATATGTCTACCCCATTGCATTATTCACTCTTTGTGCAGCTGCACAAATCGCCATTGAAATTTAGATTTCCCTGCACGAACGGAACCATCATCACCAAATACAGGACTCAGTGTCACATGTTTTTGTTCCTTTATACACCTCTTTCTGGGCGGTTACTCTGGGTGGCGCTGTGCCATAAAAAGGAACCACCAGAGAACCGCTCGTACGTCCAGATGAAGCTACGCGGAATCCCCTCTTGCGAAACGCGTTGACGTCACTCACCTACGTCATGTGACGCCTGCTTCTGACATCCCGGAAGTCCGCCCGTGGAGGACGCAGTGGAACGCGGAAGGATTCGTTCGGCTCACAGCGGTGACATACCGCTGCTCTGCACATCATCCCATATGCGGTGGCTCTCCTCAGGAACTTTATATTCATATTTGTGACGAGGTGACATCGAGCCGAATTACACAGGAGTTATATGCTCCATGCGGTCATCGAAGGTGTTATGGGTAAACACTGAACAGCATCGCTTCCACGATCAGGCTCCCCTTCACTCGGGTATCGTATGCCTCTATTTGCTACCTTAGTATAGCTAGGCTGTGAGCCACACCAACTGATCATACTGCCGAGCTGTTATATTAACCTGCGGTGTTTATATTTACATCTGATGTCCTGCATCACTGCTGCTTGTTTGTCATCTTTCACCATCTCTGCCATCAGGTCCTTGACGTGACATTTTCACCAGTGTATTTCACTATTGTCATACCATCCTTGTGGACACCACAAATTAAATCTTCTCTGTTCCTTATTGGACTTCCACCGTACTGGAAACCTTCCATCATTTTTTGTTCCCCTGAGGTCCTACTCCCCTTCCCCTTTCCCTTGTTGTTTGTTTGTTCCCCTTTCCCCCCCCCCTCCCTTCTTTCCCACCCCCTTTTCCCTCTATTGCACGGGCTATAGCCTTCCTGGGATCTATGTGGGATTTATCTGCTTAGTTCATACCATTTTGGTTTTATATTTTTGCAAGATTTTTTGCAGCAGATTGCCCGCACATAGACATCAGGTGTCCGGACGTTTTGTCACTGTTTCATGTATTGTGGCCACTGTCCTGTTTTATGTTCTTTATTGTTTTTGGTTTAACTTGGATAGCTAGTTGCTTTTCCATATACTGTGTCTGTTTTCGCAATCACATTTCTCCTCCAGAGGATTGTTTTTATGGAAAAAAAATAAAAAATTCAATTATTTAATAAATTTCCCATTTTTGTACTTTCCTACTGACTTTGGAGTCTCTCATTTTGGTCCTTGGATCCCCCATTAATTTGGTCGGGACCCTTCTTCCCCCCCCCCCTTTTTGTTTTCATTGATCTTCAGCAAACCTGCCACAGTTCAAATTAGTTCATTATACTAGCAGGTGTTTTTCCTTTTTATCCTTAGTTTATTCTTACTTTTTTTTGTTATTCTTTTTCTTTAACTTAATTTATTTCCTTTATCTCTATCTGATCCGTATCTCTGATTGGGGGCCTGCACCCTCCTCAGCGATGTGCCAGAAGGGGACGATAGGGGAGACCCATAGATGTTTGAATTCATATCATGGTTGTAATATGTTGATAATTACTCCCCCGGATGTGGTCCCCAAAATGTGTACATCCCTGAGTAACTTCCCTGCTGACTGAATGTACCCGGTGAAGGGCTCTTCATGTATTTTCATCTTCTGCCTAGGTGTTTTGTTCGATGTTTATTTGTTTGTTATCTGAAAATATCTTCAAAATAAAGATTACATAAAAAAAATACACTTTCAGGTAGGCAGGTGATTCAGTGATCTGCAGTGTATTAACTATATATACAGTCTCCTACATATATATATCCACTGCATTCTAGCCAAGCCTATATCTGACTGTAGGCCATTCCTGGTGTACGTGTTCAAATGCACTTTCAGGCTGGCAGGCCAGACAGGTGATTCAGTAATCTGCAGTGCATAAAATATATATACTGTCTCCTACATATATATCCACTGCATTCTAGTGTACCCAAGCCTATACCTGACTGCAGGCCATTCCTGGTGTACGTTTTCAAATAAACTTTCAGGCAGGCAGGCCAGGCAGGTGATTCAGTGATCTGCAGTGCATAAAATATTTATACAGTCTCCTACATATATATCCACTGCATTCTAGTCCAGCCAAGCCTATACCTGACTGCAGGCCATTCCTGGTGTACGTTTTCAAATAAACTTTCAGGCAGGCAGGCCAGGCAGGTGATTCAGTGATCTGCAGTGCATAAAATAAATATACAGTCTCCTACATACAGTATATATCCACTGCATTCTAGTCTAGCCAAGCCTATACCTGACTGCAGGCCATTCCTGGTGTACTTTTTCTAGTGAACTTCAGGCAGTGTTTTGCTAATCTAATTTTAGAGTATGTGTGGAAGGCCACCAAGGAGAGGCAGACGCTCACAGGCCACTAATAGAGGGCAAGCAGGCTCTGTGTCTACAGCCAACAGTGCTGGTTGTGGACATGGTGCATCCTCAGCACGTGGCCGTGGGGCACGCTTGTCCTGTTTTTCAACAGCTGGCTGTGTTGAGCCACAACATGCAGAAGAGTTGGTAGAGTGGATCACAAAGCCGTCCTCATCCTCCTCATCCTCTGTCACCCAGTCTCAGAGTACTTTAGCTGCCAATGCAGCTGCCAAAGCGGCCTATTCCATTGGCTCAATGTCATCAGTCACTCCTTCCCTAGGCCCCACCATCATGCATGGAGGAGTCCCCCGAACTGTTCGACCACAGTGTCGGGTACATGCTGCAGGAGGATGCGCAGCGTTTTGAAGGCTCCGATGATGGTACCCAGGTTGAGGAAGGCAGTAACGTGAGCCCAGAGAGATGGGGTGCCCAAGAAGGACAACAAACTGGCAGTCATGTTCCCCCAGCTGCAGCATACTGCCAGGTTTGCTCCAGTGGCGAGGAGAGAGGAGATGATGAGGTCACTGACTCTACAAGGGTGCCTAATAGAAGAGAGGAGGAGGAGGAGGCACATCTCCAATGCGGCAGGATGTCCTCCAGGGGCCAGCTTAAGGGCAGCCAACCGACTGCATCACACCGCAGAGCTCCGCATGTGCAGGGCGCTGCTGACTCCGCACGTTTTTTTTCAATTTCTTTGGTGTGGGCTTTTTTTAAGACGTGTGCAGCAGATCGCACCATTACTGTTTGCAACATATGTCTGAAGCATATCAAGCTTGGCCAAAACAGCAGCCGCTTGGGCACCACATGCTTGATCAGACATATGTCGACCTCCCATGCAGTCCGTTGGCAACAGTACTTAAAAGACCCACACCAAAGAACAAGGTGGACCTCTCCTTGCTCCTCATCAGCTGGGATCTCCAACCCCACTATACCTTTAGTCCTCTCAGAGACCTGCACTGAGAGGAATGAAGGTGTACAATTAGGTGTCCCAAGCACTTGCGATCAATCTGCTAGAGGTACACCTAAATCCGATAGTAGCAGGCAAATTTCCCTACCCAAGTTGCTAAACCGTCAAAAGAAATTCAAGCCCAGCCATCCACCCGCTCAGCGGCTGAATGCTAGTTTGGCTAAATTGCTAGCACTCCAACTGCTGCCTTTTAAGCTGGTAGACTCTGCCCCCTTTCGAGAATTTGTGGAATGTGCGGTACCTCAGTGGCAGGTTCCAAAACTGCATTTTTTTTTTCTCTGAAAAATTCTCGGAATCCCGGCTCTCTACCGGCATGTGGAAGGCAATGTCTTGGCCTCGTTGGACAGGGCGGTCAGCGGTATGGTGCATATTACCGTTGACTCATGGTCCAGCAGGCATGGACAGGGACGTTACCTTTCTTTCACGGTGCACTGTGTAACTCTGCTGGCAGCTGGGAAGGATGCAGGACAGGCTACAGTATTGTTGGAGCTTGTTCCGCCACCATGCCTCCAAAATGCTGGTAGTGGTGATTCTGCCACACCTCTCTCCTCCACCCCCTCCTCTTCTTCTTCCTCTATGGCCTCTTCCTGTGCAGATTTGTCCTCTGAACCAGCGGTGCTCCGTAGGCGTTCTAGGGGCTATGCAAGCACTCAGGCAAAAAGATGCCATACGCTGCTTGAGTTGGTCTGCTAAGGGGACAGGAGCCACACTGGGGCAGAGATTCTGTAAGCTCTGCAGGGGCAGGCTCAGAGGTGGTTGACGCCACGCCAGCTTCAGCCATGAATGGTGGTTTGTGACAATGGCACCAACCTCCTCTCCGCCCTCCGACAGTGACACTTGACCTATGTTCCCTGTTTGGCTCACGTCCTTAACTTGGTGGTGCAGCGGTTCTTGGGCAGGTACCCGGGCTTACAGGAGGTCCTGAAGCAGGCCAGGAAACTCTGTGGGCATTTCCTCCGGTCATATAATGCCAGTGCTCGGCTGGCTGACCTGCAAAAGGATTACAACCTGCCCAAGAACCGCCTAATCTGTGACATGCCCACCAGGTGGAACTCTACGTTGGCCATGCTGCAGCGGCTGCACATGCAGCAGAGGGCCATCAATGAGTATCTGTTGCAATATATCGCCAGGACAGGGTCAGGGGAGCTTGGATTTTTTTCCCACGCCAGTGGGCCATGATCAGGGATGCATGCACTGTCCTGGCACCATTTGAGGAGGCCACGAGGATGGTGAGCAGTGACAGTGCATGCTTCAGTGACACTGTCCCTCTTGTCCACCTGTTGGAGCACACGCTGCGTGGAATAATGGACAGGGAACTTGAGGCAGAACAGAGGCAGGAAGAGGATGACTTCCTTACCTCTCAAGGCCCCCTTTATCCAGACAGTGTTCCTGCTGGCCTGGCTATCACACAGGAAGAGGAGGAGGAGGAGGAATATTGTGTCAGCATGGAGGTGGAGCCTAGCACTCAGAATCAGCAGAAGTCTTCATGGGATCAATTACAGTCCCAAGACACCCGTGGACTTGTACATGGCTGGGAGGAGGTGGCTGCGGATCATGTCGTCCTCAGTGATCCAGAGGACTCCGCACCGAATGCCTCAGCAAACCTACGCTGCATGGCCTCCCTGATCCTGCAAAGCCTGCGGAAGGATCCTCGTATTCATGCAATCAAGGAGAGGGATCATTACTGGCTGGCAACCCACCTTGATCCACGTTACAAGGGTAAGGTTGCGGACCTTATCTTGCCGTCGCAAAGGGAGCAGAGGATGAAGCATCTTCGGGAGGCCTTGCAGAAAGGTCTGTGCAACGCGTTCCCAGAGACTGGGAGGTTACAAATTCCTGGTCCTGGACAACGTGTTGCTGAGGCTTGGGTCAGTCAAAGAAGGAGCGGTGGAGAAGGTGGCTGTCTGACCGATGCGTTCAGACAATTTTTTAGTTCGCAGCCCCAAGGTATGATCGGTTCCAGCAACCATCACCAGTGTCTGGTTTACATGGTGCAGGAATACCTAGGGGCAAGATCAGACTTGGACACCTTTCCCACCGAAAATCCTCTGGGTTACTGGGTCTTGAGGATGGATCACTGGCCAGAGCTTGCACAGTATGCAATTGAGCTACTGGCCTGTCCTGCATCCAGCGTTTTTTCGGAACGCACATTCAGTGCAGCTGGAGGCTTTGTAACCGATCACAGGGTGGGCCTGTCCACCGACTCGGTCGATCGACTGACCTTAATAAAAATGAATCAGTCTTGGATCACCATCAGCTACCAAGCACCTGATGCTGATGTAACCGAATATTTTTTTTGGAAATGTCAGATCCCTTCAAGACTGCCTATGCTGATGCTGAGTGACTATCCTGTTATTCTGAGTGACTATCCTCTTCCTCCTCAATGATCATGCTGATAGCATGTAAAAACATTGTTGGTTCTGGGCACCGCCACCAGTGGCTAAGGCCCAATTTTTCAGCCCCTGTTTAACAGGGGCGTGTATTTACAATTTTTGATGCAATACTTTGCAGCAGGGCTCATTGCTGCGCTCCAACTACAGTATCTGTGGGGGTTTGCAGTGTTGTGGCACCAGCACCAGTGCCTAAGGCCCAATTTTTCAGCCCCTGTTTAACAGGGGGGTGTAATTAAAATTTTTGATGCAATACTTTGCAGCAGGGCTCATTCCTGCGCTCCTAATAGAGTATCTGTGAGGGGTTGCAGTGTTGTGTCACCAGTGCCTAGGGCCCAATTTTTATGCCCCTGTTTAACAGGGGCATGTAATTACAATTTTTGATGCAATACTTTGCAGCAGGGCTCATTGCTGTGCTCCAAGTACAGTATCTGTGAGGGGTTGCAGTGTTGTGGCACCAGTGCCTACAGCCCAATTTTTATTCCCCTGTTCAACAGGGGCATGTAATTACAATTCTTGATCTAATAATTCACAGCTGGGCCCGTTCCTGCGCCCACCAAGAGTAACTGTGAGGACTTACAGTGTTGCTCCTGAACACCCCCTGAGACGCCCAATACCCCTGCAGGGGTACAGCAATCTGGTGAGTGCGTTTACACTCGGGGGGAGCACGACTGTCACCCATGCCGTTGTAAGCTTGTACGGATAGCCATCACACCAAGTCACCTTGCAACTTAACCAATTAATCTGTTTGCCTGAACTTATTTTTACTTTTGTTTGAAATGAGCGCACAATCCTAGCAAGGAGTGAACACTGACCCTAAGGATCACCTGTGGATTTTAGTGTACGAATTACACACTCAGTGGCACATTTGAATCTCAGGACTGTCGTTCTTAAGTGTATCCATTGATTGTTGTATTGCTTAGTTTTTGCTCATTAACTTTTGTTGCGAGTCATGTTCACAATATACACATAGTCAACACAGGGTATGACTCACAGTCCAAGGCACGTAGGACTATAATTATCAATTAGGAGACCTCCACTTAGATAGGAAGCACTTCAATACACAGTGAGCACAGCACACTCATATCCTGGGACTGGATTAGGACCCTAATTAAGGATGACATTCACCTTTTCAGGATACTAGTTTGTAGCACGATCATTTTTGGTCTAGCCCATGCGACCAGTTTATCACATTATTTTTGTTAATTAGCAGATCACTGATCACCTAGGCCCACCAAGGGCCTATTATTCATGTTCACTTTGTTGATTATATCACCCACAAATTAATTTAGCCTCCTTCAGGGCACCTCACCACTATTTTAGGCAGCGCCACCACCCCTACTCACTTTTTATTTATACTCGGTTTCCTATTGGAGATCTTCAGGGGGGCAGCAGCCTCTATCCTTAGCGTGGGAGTTTTTTGTTTGTTTTAACTTACAGTGTTGTGGCAACACCACCACCACCACCAAAGGCCCAATTTTTATGCCCCTGTTCAAGAGGGGCATGTAATTACAATTCTTGATCTAATATTTCACAGCTGGGCCCATTCATGCGCCCACCAAGAGTAACTGTGAGGACTTACAGTCATGTGGCACCAGCAACACCACCAAAGGCCCAATTTTTCCTACCACTGTTCAACAATGGCATGTAACTACAATTCTTGATATAATAGTTCACAGCAGGGCCCATTCCTGCGCCCACCAAGAGTAACTGTGAGGGATCACAGTGTTGTGGCAACACCAACACCTAAGGGCCAAATTTCTGCAGAGTATATACAGCAGGCCCCTACTTTCAAACATCCAACTTACAAACAACTCCTACTTGCAAACGGAAGGAGACAACAGGAAGTGAGAGGAAATCTACCTCTAGGAAGGGAAATTCTCTCATGTAAGAGTTAATATGGGGCAAGGGTATCTCCTCTCCACTGATGCTTTATCACCAATCCTTGTTTCAATAAAAACCCCAAATTTTCAAAAAAACATTTGTCATTGGGACTGAAAGTGAGGTGAAATCTTCTGAACAGGGGCACAGACAGCAAAACAAATGTTACAGGGGTGATAACCCTTCCCTATGTTTTCCAAAAAGCTTAAAATAGATTTTTTGGCTGGAGCTACATTTAAAAAATGTACCTGTTCCAAATTACAAACAGATTCTATTTAAGAACAAACCTACAGTCCCTGTCTTGTTTGCACCACCTGTATACTGCTGTTCAGAGTATATAGGGCCTTTTTTTTAATTTGGGTGCGGGGTTCCCCTTAATACCCAAAGGGGCTGGTAGTGGGCTGGGGGGGGGGGTGTACCCATGCTATTTTTCTTAATGATTTTCATCTATATTGCTGGGACCAGACATTACATTAAAGCCGCAAGCAGTTTTAAATGACTTTTTTTCCTTTAGAAATGTAATTTTGTGCAGGGACAGTTCTAAACACGAGAAACACGTGCCACTTCACAGGCATACTTTAGGCACCCCCCATGTACAATATTTAAAGGAATATTTCACCTTTTTTTTTTTCACTTTAAGCATCATTAAAATCACTTGTTTGCATTGATACATGTCCCCTGGGGCAGGACCCGGGTCCCCAAACCCTATTTTAGAAAAAAACTTGTATATTAGCCTTTATAATTAGCACTTTTGATTTTGAACGTTTGAGTCCATTGTATTTAATTGGGTTCTAAAGTTCGCGCAAACTTTAGGTCCGTTCGCAGGTTCTGGTGCGAACCGACGAACCGAACCGGGGGGTGTTTGGCTCATCCCTACGTGGAATAATGGACAGGGCACTTGAGGCAGAACAGAGGGAGGAAGAGGAGGACTTCCTTATGTAGCAGGATGTCCATATGTAAGAAGGAATCCGGCTCCCTCCGGTGGTATAAGTGTTACAATGCAACTAATGCACTTTGTGACAGATATCAGCTAGGAGAAAAGACTTTGTTGCTTTTAGTAAAAGACAGACTACATTACCCAGGGTGCATTGCAACACCGCAAAGCATTATGGGCAGACTACTTAAATCAGGGGAGGGGCCAGCGTCTCTCTCTCTGGATCCAGCTCTCAATCAAGCAGGAAGTTGGCACGGAGGCCTGCTTCCTAAGGATTAGGCCAGAAGCCTGGGCCTAAATTACGGGAGTGCCTGAGTGATTTCCAGCAGAGGATCGTCCACAGCGTCCTGTGATTGCCCAGCAGAGACCGGAGTCGTCCATCACCATATGCTGTTAGTGACGGAGTCCGGAGACTGCAGCTGAAGCAGAAGCGTGGAGATCGAGTGACCGGGACAAGCCAGAGGAGACTATCTGAAAGTCGGGCCTGTTTGGTGAGAAGGGCACCTGCCCAGAATTGACTACTACCTTAGAGGAAAGTGATTTAGTTAGTGCCAGCCACACTTCACCTATCACGCCACAGCTTGCGGCCTAGTGTATCTCACTGGAGACTATGTGATCAGAGATTGGCGCATCCGTCATTAGTGGGTGGCAGGCACACGAGTACTCAGGTATATTGCGGATAGTTACAGCATCTTGTTGAAACCCTGTGGATTACAATTTAACTTGTGCACCGACGGTGGCTAGCGAAGACTTCATTGGAGAAAGGAACTTTGAGTGGGACGCAGATAGGCCTTGCTTACCTATTATAGGGAATGAACACGTGCAAGGTATTGCAACAAAGGGGGAGCTCGCGAGCAACCAGTTAGCCGGGCAGAGACACATATAGATACATGTACATATATATAGCTGATGTTATTTCCTGTTATTACCTAATCTCAGTGATACCTATCCTTTTTGGTTTATTGACTCTGCAATGCGCATGCAGAGTCAACTGTGTGTATTAATGTGATTCTTTACCCTTCCCTTTTATACTGAGTAAAGGTACCTTTGATTAGGCATATAACTTGTGTGAAGTATCTCTGTCACTTAGAAGGACTAGTGACCAGCAAAGGTAATAACATTTACAGGTTATTGTGTGATGTATGCAGGATTGTGTCTCCTAATACTCAATAGGTCTCACACTCCTTATTCATATCAGTTGTGCTAAGGGAAGGTTTGAGCCACTTCCAGGGGTTGATAGGCAGGACGTAGACCCAAATCAAACAAACAGCAGCTCCTACGGGGGTAGTGCTACATGTGGGGGCTCGTCCGGGATATTCTACGGTTCTGCAATCAACTTTCCCCCTAGACAGAACCCTTACAGCACAGAAATGGACCCTGCTGCCGTAGCCCGGTGGTGCAGGGATGAAGGCATCCTACCCGGAAATGGCCTGGTGGTTGAAATCCAGAGAGAGGCCTGGGTAGAGGAGCAGCTAACTCCAGTCTTGAGAGCATTGTCCACGGACAGGAAGCCATGGGTGATTGACATAAAGACAGATACTGTAAATCCCCACACCTATGCATTATGTGAGTGGAGGAACGGAATCTCTGACTACTTCAAGGGTGCCAGCATAAAAACTACAAACCAAGTAGAACTCCTCCTGATACACCCAGAAGAGAATAAAGATGGCCCCACATCCACTACTTCAGGAGGCCCCAGCACAGGAGGGAGCGCCCAACAAAAGGGTCCCGGTTCACCACCATTGACCACCCTTAGCTCAGAATTGTGCGCTGTCCTGGGGGAGATCGTGACCAAGTGTAAAAAGGACCCTCCAGACTACCTGATGTCAGGATACAGGAAACTCAGGACCTTTTCTGGGAAGAAACCTGTACCTTCAGTGGAAGATGGATTTGAAGAGTGGCTAGATGGCGCCACTCAGGCCCTAGAAGAATGGGAGGTGCCAGAACAACAAAAAAAACAACGGATTGTGGAAAGCTTAAAGGGGCCTGCTCTGGAGGCCATACGTAACCTCAAGTTAAGCAAGAAGGAATGCAATGCACAGGATTATCTGGATATTCTGCAGAATGTGTTCGGCGGGACGGAAAACGTCACTGAACTCACTTACCAGCTGGGGCATTGCTACCAAAAAGAGGGAGAGAAGCTGTCAGAATTCATAGGACGCCTGGATAAGATCCTGCATCGGATCCTACTGAAGAAAGGGATCGATCCAAGAAAAGTGGATGAGGCCCGTGCCCAGCAGGTGTTGAGGGGAGCTCAACCCTTGGACCCCATCGCATTATTGCTACGCACCCGGCGGGACGGGAGCAGCCTGGAATACCCCGACTTGATCCGGATAGTCAGGGAGGAGGAGGCCATGTTGGAAGACAAAAGGAGGAGTCAACACACCGAACCAACTGCCCGAGTCAGAATGTTAAGTGCAGAAGAAGGTGATTCAGAAGTTGAACTCCTAAAGACCCAGGTGTCACAACTAGTAGAAATGGTGTCCATGCTGACTAGCCAGGCCTCTGTGCCACACAACAAGAACACGTCAGAGGAACCAAAAAAACCTCCTAGCTCCAATATGGAACTAGTACAGAAGCCTAAGAGATTGATAACATGCTTCAATTGTGGGGGAATCGGGCATGTTAGAGCAGTGTGTCCCAGCCCAGATGAAGTTGCATCCAGATATCGCAAGCCGGCGGAAAACTTCAGAGGGCCGCGGTGAAGGAGTCAGCCGGGCGCCCACCAGTTTTCACGAACTCCTTCAAGAAGTCCAATGATCCAAAACATCAGAGTCAGGGACCTAAACCTCTGCCAATTAGGCCCCGTCCCACAACTCAGGCTGCTGTTGAACAGAAGGCCAGTGCACACCAGACCCAGAAGGGACCGAGACCCACCGGAAACTCAAGAAAAAAATAAGTGAGGGTACAGGTAACTGAACCCAGAAAAAAGTCTGTGTTGAAGGAGTTCCCTGCCAAGTTAGTGGGGCCTTCTCCAGTAGTCTCCATACAAGTAGAAGGGATCTACACCAAGGCTCTTCTTGACACTGGGGCTCAAGTGACTCTTCTGTATAGGGATTTCTATGATAAACATCTTAAACATCTGCCCCTACAGAAATTAGAGGAACTGGAAATATGGGGTATTGGAACTCAGAGCTTTCCCTATGACGGTTACCTGCCAATCAAGTTGACTTTTGATCCCTCAGTGGCTGGGGAGACAGAGACCTTCGATACTCTGGCAGTAGTGTGCCCTCGCCCACCAGGGGCCAGCAAGAGCTCACTCATCATAGGGACCAACACTGATCTAGTCAGGCGACTGCTGACACCGTTGGCCCAACAGGAAAAAGCCCCGACCACAAGAGTCCACCCCATGTTAAGGCAAGCCTACCAGCGCCTGGTACTGGAGCAGAAGGCCCCGGCTGAGGGAGTTGGCAAGATTTGGAAGCTAGACAAGACGGAGAAGGTATTACAACCGGGAGAGGTGACTTGCCTGAGGGCTTCTGTCAAGCTCACATGGAAACAGCCAGGCCCCTTCATTGTCTTCGAACCAGGCCCACAGGAAAGACAGAAAGGGATTGAAGTAATCCCCGAAGTGATCCCATTGAAGGCCCTACAGAAAAGCCATGGGAGGGTTTCAGTGAGTATAAGGAACACTGCTAATACACCAGTGAAGGTGCCGGCCAGAATGCTGTTGGGCCAGGTAAATCCAGCCACCCCCATTGCCCCGTGTGAATTGAAGAAAGAAGAAAGGGGTGAAGTCACCATAGAGAAGCTCTGTTCTGAAGACACGGCCCTCCCACCAGAATGGAGAAAAAGGGCCAAAGCTCAACTTGCAAGGTGGGAAAAGATCTTCTCTAAAGATGAGTTCGATGTGGGGTGCGCAAGGAGTGCCACTCACAAGATACGCTTACAAGAAGATAAGCCCTTTAGAGAGAGAGAGTTCGACGGGTCCCACTGGGTGACTTAGAAGACTTGCGGGAACAGTTGGCTGAGCTGAAGAGGACAGGGATTATTCGAGAATCCAGGAGCCCTTACGCTTCTCCAATAGTGGTAGTCCGAAAGAAGAACGGGTCGCTGAGACTGTGTATCGACTACAGAACACTAAACAGAAGGACCATCCCGGATCAATACACCACTCCCCGAATTGAAGACGCCCTGCAGAGTCTGTCAGGGGCCAAGTGGTTCAGTGTAATGGATCTAAAAAGTGGATATTACCAAATCCCCATGCACCCTGAGGATCGGGAGAAGACAGCCTTCATCACCCCTGTGGGGTTCTTTGAGTTCAACCGTATGCCTCAAGGGTTATCAGGAGCCCCCGCCACTTTCCAAAGGCTAATGGAGAGAACCGTCGGGGACATGAATCTAATAGAGGTACTGGTATATTTGGACGATGTCATCGTGTTTGGGAGAACCCTAGAAGAGCATGAAGAGAGACTGGAGAAGGTCCTGAAGAGGCTCAGTGAAGAGGGCCTGAAACTCTCCCCAGAGAAGTGTCAATTTTACCAGTCCTCAGTCCATTACCTGGGCCATATTGTTTCTGCAAAAGGGGTGGCCACGGACCCAGAGAAGCTGGATGCCGTCACCTCTTGGCCGAGACCTACCAACGTGACTGAGCTTCGGTCATTCCTGGGGTTCTGTTCTTACTACAGAAGATTTGTAGAAGGATTCGCCAAGATTGCCAGACCCCTGAACGAGTTACTCAGAAATGAAGGGGAAGATGATGTTCCAGAGCTGGTCAAACCAGTGAAACTCACCATGGGACCCCGAAGGCCCAAAGAGTCGATTCAAGACCAGTGGACAGGGGAGTGCGAGGAAGCCTTCCAGATGTTAAAGAAGAGTCTTACCACTTCACCAGTCCTGGCCTATGCTGATCCAAAGAAGCCTTATGAACTGCATGTAGATGCCAGCCGAGATGGGCTGGGTGGGGTGCTGTACCAGGAACATGATGGTTACCTAAGACCCGTCGCATATGTGAGCAGGAGTCTGATACCTGCTGAGAAGAATTACCCCACCCACAAGCTTGAATTCCTGGCCTTGAAATGGGCAGTGGTAGACAAACTGAGAGACTACCTATATGGGGCGGAGTTTGTGGTGAAGACAGATAATAACCCGCTCACCTACCTTCTGACCACTGCCAAGTTGGATGCAACGGGACACCAGTGGTTGGCTGCCCTTTCAAGCTTCACCTTCAGCTTGAAGTACCGACCCGGAGTGGGAAATAGGGATGCAGATGCCCTGTCCAGGAGGTCTCATGCCCCCACCGACCCTACCGAAGAATGGGCCCAACTAGACCCAGAGGGAGTGCGAGCCCTATATCAGGGGACAGAACTTCAAGCCAGAGGTGGGTCAAGAGCCGAAGAAATTGGGGTCTCAGCTGTTGGAGTACCGAAGTGCTATTGCAGTGTGACCCAAGTCGAAGGGGAGGGCTTGCCCAAGCTGACAAAAAGGGATTTGAGAAAGGAGCAAGAAGAAGACTCTTTAGGGAAACTCCTGATAAAGGCCCTGGAAAGCCAGCGTCCCGAGATGCTTGAAACAGACTCCCCAAGAGAAGCCCGATTGTTGCGCAGGGAGTGGGATCGGCTACACATACGTCAAGGGGTGGTCTACCGAAGGGGCCCCTCTGACGACTCAGAAGAGAAGTGGCAGCTGTTTCTACCAGACAAATATCGAGAAGCGGTCCTAGCTGCCCTCCATGACAACCATGGTCACCTAGGGTCCAAACGGACTTTTCACCTTGTACGGGATAGGTTCTATTGGCCCTGCATGCGGGCTGAAGTGGAAGGATATTGCCATTCCTGTGTCCGATGCATTCAAAGGAAGACCTTGCCACGTCAAGCAGCCCCAATGGGCCATCTGCAAAGTCAGGGACCTATGGAACTGGTGTGCATTGACTTCCTTTGCCTGGAGCCTGATCTGAGTGGTCAAGGGAATGTCTTGGTGATAACAGATCACTTTACCAGATATGCTCAAGCATTCCCAACAAAAGACCAGAAGGCCTCAACAGTAGCCAAAGTACTGGTAGAAAAATTCTTTGTGCACTATGGTCTACCCCAACGCCTTCATTCAGATCAGGGCAGAGACTTTGAAAGCAAATTAATAAAGAAGTTATTAGACCTGTTAGGCATCCAGAAGACCAGGACAACCCCTTATCACCCACAAGGAGATGCTCAGCCTGAACGGTTTAACCGGACTCTCTTGGATATGTTGGGGACTCTGAGTTCAGAGAAAAAGCAGCATTGGAGCAAGCATGTAGCTGCCATAGTGCATGCCTACAATAGCACTGCCAGTGATGTCACTGGGTATTCCCCATACCGTTTGATGTTCGGGCGGGAGGCTCGGTTGCCAGTGGACATGACGTTTGGCATATCGCTGGATCATACCTCAGCAGCATCCCACAAGGGGTATGTAGACCGATTGAGAAAGAGTCTGAAGACAGCTTTTGAAAAGGCCCAAGCAGCATCTGACCAACGGGGGCTGAGAAATAAAAGAAACTTTGACCTAAGAGTCAGAATTCAAGATTTACAGCCAGGAGATAGAGTGCTGTTGAGGAACTTGGGAATTCCGGGAAAACATAAGTTGGCTGACCGTTGGAAATCCCAACCTTATGTTATCTGCAAGAAGCTGGAAAACCTTCCTGTGTACCAAATTAGGCCAGAAGGAAGCGTGGGACCGTTAAAGACCTGGCACAGGAATCACTTGTTGCCCCTCTCCGAGGCAGTTCGCATGCCTCCTGCATCTGACTCACAAGAAACCCCTTCAACTTCTCAAGGTTCCAGACCCATCACCCGATCTCAAACAGTGCTTCCAGATGTGAGAGATGGAGACTCTGACAATGAAGGTCAAGAGGATGAAGAAGCAGAATCTGACTGGTTGTGGTCATCCCAATTGCCAGAACCCATGACCACCTCCCAAACCTCACCCAAAACAGTTGACAATGGAACTCTTCGGGCAGAAGCTCCTGAATTCGTGCCTTCAAACATTCTCATTGAGGAGGTAGCTGATGACTCAGACTCTTTGTCAATGGAAGACCCAGAAGAAGGGTCGTTGTCTCTATCTGAAGGAGAGCGGGACGCTCCTGAAGTTCTGGAGCCCAACATGCCTGAACTAGATGAGGAAGCCCCTGAAGAGCTTCTAGAAACAGCCAGCCCCAATGTCCTTGAGAATATGATACCTAAAGAGCAGAGGGAAAGAAGAGTAATTCACCCCCCAAAAAGACTGACGTACGACCAATTGGGTGATTGCTCTGAGGAGGCCATCATCACTTCTAAGAGAACCATTGATCAGTCTAGCTCTTCCACTCCAGATTCAGATTCAGTGGAAGACAACCCCAGCTCACTCCCTAGCACATCTGAAACAGACACCCAAGTGTCGGTGGTCCGTATACAGGACAACCTCCCTCCTTGTGATAATTGGTGGGAGGTTCCTCTGTCGGCTCTGTGTTATGATATGAGCTGTTTAAGTTTAAATCCTGCTTATGAAAAGGCAAGTTGTTTATTGTCATGCATAAACTAACAAATTTCCCTGCAGGTATTGCCAAAGTATGTGTTAGGTTACATACTGTTGTCCTCTTTGGGGACCAAAGACTTTAAGTGGGGGGAGTGTGTAGCAGGATGTCCATATGTAAGAAGGAATCCGGCTCCCTCCGGTGGTATAAGTGTTACAATGCAACTAATGCACTTTGTGACAGATATCAGCTAGGAGAAAAGACTTTGTTGCTTTTAGTAAAAGACAGACTACATTACCCAGGGTGCATTGCAACACCGCAAAGCATTCTGGGCAGACTACTTAAACCAGGGGAGGGGCCAGCGTCTCTCTCTCTGGATCCAGCTCTCAATCAAGCAGGAAGTTGGCACGGAGGCCTGCTTCCTAAGGATTAGGCCAGAAGCCTGGGCCTAAATTACGGGAGTGCCTGAGTGATTTCCAGCAGAGGATCGTCCACAGCGTCCTGTGATTGCCCAGCAGAGACCGGAGTCGTCCATCACCATATGCTGTTAGTGACGGAGTCCGGAGACTGCAGCTGAAGCAGAAGCGTGGAGATCGAGTGACCGGGACAAGCCAGAGGAGACTATCTGAAAGTCGGGCCTGTTTGGTGAGAAGGGCACCTGCCCAGAATTGACTACTACCTTAGAGGAAAGTGATTTAGTTAGTGCCAGCCACACTTCACCTATCACGCCACAGCTTGCGGCCTAGTGTATCTCACTGGAGACTATGTGATCAGAGATTGGTGCATCCGTCATTAGTGGGTGGCAGGCACACGAGTACTCAGGTATATTGCGGATAATTACAGCATCTTGTTGAAACCCTGTGGATTACAATTTAACTTGTGCACCGACGGTGGCTAGCGAAGACTTCATTGGAGAAAGGAACTTTGAGTTGGATGCAGATAGGCCTTGCTTACCTATTATAGGGAATGAACACGTGCAAGGTATTGCAACAAAGGGGGAGCTCGCGAGCAACCAGTTAGCCGGGCAGAGACACATATAGATACATGTACATATATATAGCTGATGTTATTTCCTGTTATTACCTAATCTCAGTGATACCTATCCTTATTGGTTTATTGACTCTGCAATGCGCATGCAGAGTCAACTGTGTGTATTAATGTGATTCTTTACCCTTCCCTTTTATACTGAGTAAAGGTACCTTTGATTAAGCATATAACTTGTGTGAAGTATCTCTGTCACTTAGAAGGACTAGTGACCAGCAAAGGTAATAACATTTACAGGTTATTGTGTGATGTATGCAGGATTGTGTCTCCTAATACTCAATAGGTCTCACACTCCTTATTCATATCAGTTGTGCTAAGGGAAGGTTTGAGCCACTTCCAGGGGTTGATAGGCAGGACGTAGACCCAAATCAAACAAACAGCAGCTCCTACGGGGGTAGTGCTACACTTACCTCTCAAGGCCAGCTTTATCCAGACAGTATTCCTGCGGGCCTGCCGATCACACAGGAAGAGGAGGAGGAGGAGGATGAGCATTGTGTCAGCATGGAGGTGGAGGCTGGCACTCAGCATTAGCAGCAGTCTTCAAGGGATCGTTTTCAGTCCCCAGAAACCCATGGACTTGTACGTGGCTGGGAGAAGGTGGCTGCGGATCATGTTGTCCTTAGTGACAACGGACCGAATGCCTCAGCATACCTACGCTGCATGGCCTCCCTGATCCTGCAAAGTCTGCGAAAGGACCCTCGGATTCGTGGTATCAAGGAGAGGGATCATTATTGGCTGGCAACCCTTCTTGATCCACATTACAAGGGTAAGGTTGCAGAACTTATCCAGCCTTTGCAGAGGGAGCAGAGGATGAAGCATCTTTGGGAGGTCTTGCAGAAAGGTTTGTGCAACGCATTTCCAGAGCCTGGGAGGTTACAATTTCCTGGTCCTCCTGGATAGGGATGGGCTATGAGTTAGACTCGAACATTGGCTGTTCGCCCATTCGCCGAACAGCGAACAATGTGGGGTGTTTGCGGCAAATTTGAAAAGCCGCGGAACACCCTTTAAAAGTCTATGGGAGAAATCTAAAGTGCTAATTTTAAAGGTTAAAGTGGTTGTAAACCCACTATTCGTTTTTTTTTTCCCCACCTGCAAGAGAAAGGCATAATGAGCTAGTATGACTAGCATACTAGCTCATTATGTACCACTTACCTTAGACCGGGGCCCCCAAAGCCGTCCGTGTCCCTGTCTTGAGCTGCAGCCATTGCTGCGGCGATAGCCGGAAAGTTACTTCCGGGTATCGCCGCACCAGCCAATCACAGCGCCGCTCCGGCGCTGTGATTGGCCGGAGCGGCGGAGACGTCACTCTGCGCATGCGCGCGGGAGCCGTCACATTCGGCTACGCCCAACGATTGCTGGGAAGTAGCCGATTTTGTGAATGGGATTAACCCCATGAATGCGCCGTTGTCTACGGCGCGCATGCGCCGTAGACAGCGGCGCCTGTCATTTTACTAAATCTCTCCTAAACCGTGTAGGTTTAGGAGATATTTCTTGCACCTACAGGTAAGCCTTAATCTAGGCTTACCTGTAGGTGCAAGTTGAAAAAGTGGGTTTACAACCACTTTAATATGCAAGTTATTGTCATAAAAAGTGTTTGGGGACCTGCGTCCTGACCCAGGGGACATGTATCAATCCAAAAAAAAGTTTTAAAAACTGCAGTTTTTTCAGGAGCAGTGAGTTTATTATGATTAAAGTGAAACAATAAAAGTGAAATTTTCCTTTAAATTTTGTACCTGGGGGGTGTCTATAGTATGTGCCTGTAAAGTAGTGCATGTTTCCCGTGTTTAGAACAGTCTCTGCACAAAATGACATTTCTAAAGGTAAAAAGGTAATTTAAAACTACTCGCGGCTGTAATGAATTGTCGGGTCCCGGCAATACAGATAAAAGTCATTGAAAGTCATTGATAAATAAAAAAAAAAATGTGTGGGGGTCCCCCTCAAATTCCATTACCAGGCCCTTCAGGTATGGTATGGATATAAAGGGAACCCCTGCGGCAAATTTAAAAAAATAAATGGTGTGGGGTTCCCCCCAAAAATCCATACCAGACCCTTCAGATCTGGTATGGATTTTAAGGGGAACTCCGTGCCAAAATTTAAAAAAAAATGGCGTGGGGTTCCCCCCAATAATCCATATCAGACCCTTATCCGAGCAAGCAACCTGGCAGGCCGCAGGAAAAGAGGGGGGGCGAGAGAGCACCCCCCCTCCTGAACCGTACCAGGCCACATGCCCTCAACATGGGGAGGATGTCCCCATGTTGATGAGGATTTGTTAAAGGGGCTTCCATATTCTGATAAGCCCCCCGCCCGCAGACCCCCACAACCATCGGGCAAGGGTTGTGGGGATGAGGCCCTTGTCCCTTGTCCCCATCAACATGGGGACATCCTCCCCATGTTGAGGGCATGTGGCCTGGTACGGTTCAGGAGGGGGAGGCGCTCTCTTGCCCCCACCTTTTTTCCTGCGGCCTGCCAGATTTTTGGGGGGAACCCCACGCCATTTTTTTTTATTTGGCGCAGGGTTCCCCTTAATATCCATACCAGACCTGAAGGGCCTGGTAATGGAATTTGGGGGGGACCCCCCTTTTTTTATTTTATTTATCAATGACTTTCAATAACTTTTATCTGTATTGCCGGGATCCGACAATTCATTATAGCCGCGAGTAGTTTTAAATGACTTTTTTCCTTTAGAAATGTCATTTTGTGCAGAGACTGTTATAAACACGGGAAACATGTGCTACTTTACAGGCATACTATAGACACCCCCCAGGTACGAAATTTAAAGGAATATTTCACTTTTATTGTTTCACTTTAAGCATTATTAAAATCACTGCTCCCGAAAAAACTGCAGTTTTTAAAACTTTTTTTGCATTGATACATGTCCCCTGGGGCAGGACCCGGGTCCACAAACACCTTTTATACAATAACTTGCATATTAACCTTTAAAATTAGCACTTTTGATTTTTCATGTTCATGTCCCATAGACTTTAACGGTGTTCGCGTGTTCAAACAAATTTTCGGGTGTTGTGGGTGTTCGGCCCATCCCTACTCCTGGACAACATGTTGCTTAGTGTTCGGTCAGTCACAGAAGGAGCGGTGGAAAAGGTGGCCGTCTGACAGATGTGTTCAGACAATTTTTTAGTCCGCAGCTCCAAGGTCTGATCGATTCCAACAACCATCGCCAGCATCTGATTTACATGGTGCAGGAATACCTAGGGGCAAGATCAGCCTTTCCAACCGAAAATCCACTCGGTTACTGGGTCTTGAGGATGGATCACTGGCCAGAGCTTGCACAGTATGCAATTGAGCTACTGGCCTGTCCTGCATCCAGCGTTCTATCTGAACGCACATTCAGTGCTGCTGGAGGCTTTGTAACCGATCACAGAGTGCGCCTGTCCACAGACTCAGTTGATCGGCTCACCTTCATAAAAATGAATCAGTCTTGGATCACCAGCTACCAAGCACCTGATGCTGATGTAACCGAATAATTTTAGTATGAATGTGAGATCCCTTGAAGACTGCCTATGCTGATGCTGAGTGACTATCCTGTTATGCTGAGTGACTATCCTATTCCTCCTCAATTTTTATGTTGATAGCTTATAAGAACATTTTTGTTTCTGGGCACCACCACCAGTGGCTAAGGCCCAATTTGTCTGCCCCTGTTTAACAGGGGGCGTATAATTAACATTTTTGCTATAATATTTCGCAGCGGGGCTCGTTCCTGCGCACAACTAGAGTATCTGTGAGGGGTTACAGTGTTGTGGCACCACCACCAGAGGCTAAGGCCCAATTTTTCTGCCCCTGTTTAACAGGGGCCTGTAATTACAATTTTTGCTGTAATATTTTGCAGCAGGGCTCATTCCTGCGCTCAACTAGAGTATCTGTGAGGGGTTGCAGTGTTCTAGCACCACCACCAGTGCCTAAGGCCCAATTTTTCTGCCCCATGTTTAACAGGGGCGTGTAATTACAATGTTTGCTGTAACTATGTATTTAGCAGCAGGGCTCGTTCCTGCGCTCAACTAGAGTATCTGTGAGGGGTTGCAGTGTTATGGCACCACCACCACTGCCTAAGGCCCAATTTTTCTGCCCCTGTTTAACAGGGGCGAGCAATTAATTTTTTTTATCTAATATTTCACAGCATGGCCTGTTCCTGCGCTCAACAAGAGTATCTGTAAGGCTTTACAGTGTTGTGCCACCACCACCACTGCCTAAGGTACAATTTTTCTGCCCCTGTTCAACAGGGGCATGTGATTACAATTCTTGATATAATATTTCACAGCAGGACCTGTTCCAGCGCCCACCAAGAGTAACTGTGAGGGCTTACAGTGTTCTGGTACCACCAACACCTAAGGCCCAATTTTCTGCAGAATATATAGGGCAGGCCGTATAGTATATACAGGCGGGATTCTACTTTCAGACATCCGACTTACAAACGAATCCTACTTACAAACGGAGGGAGACAACAGAAAGTGAGAGGAAATCTACCCCTAGGAAGGGAAATTCTCTCCTGTAAGCGTTAATATGGGAAAAAGGTGTCTCCTCTCCACTGATGCTTTATCACCAATCCTTGTTTCCCTAAAAACCCCAAATTTTCAAAATCCAATTGTCATTGGGACAGGAAGTGAGGTGAAATCTTCTGAACAGGGGCACAGACAGCAAAACTAATGTTACAGGGGTCATATTAGCCTTTAAAATTTGCACTTTTGATTTTTTACGTTCGAGTCACATAGACTTTAACGGTGTTCGAATGTTCACGCAAACTTTCGGTACGTTCGCATGTTCTGCCGCAAACCGAACCCATACCTCCCAACTTGGTGAAGTCCCACTGCGGGACATTGTTGATCTCCCCTCTCCCCTGCAATCGAAAGTTGTTGAGCGGGGGGGGGGGACATCGATTTTTTTTTTCGAATTTTCCGACCATAGAACGAAAGTAGCTGAGGGAGGGGCGGGGGGAAAGGACATTTTACTGCTGTGACGGCTGTGCGGGAAAAACACAGCTCTCGCGGGTATGCGGGAAGAAGGGCCCTGTGCGGGAGAAACCCGCGGAATCCGTGCCTGTTGGGAGGTATGCGAACCGGGGGGTGTTCGGCTCATCCCTACTCCCTACTCCTGACTACTCTCCTGCCTGCTGCCTGAACCTGATCTGCTTTCTAGCTGCTGACCCGGACTGTCCGACTCTGTCTTGTAACTATCCTGCGCCCACACCAGCAGATCTGCACTCTTCACTGGTTCCTGTTCCTCTGCCAGTGTGTCCGATCCTGCCACCCCTGTGTTCCAGACACACAGTGGCACTAGTGTCCCTGAATCTTGGAGTCACTCAAAATCTGCTTGAACAGTCAGAGACACTAAGAATTAGGGCTTACTAGGAATTTTCTCAGAAAGTCAGGGGCACTATGAATCTTGGGGTCACTAGGAATCATAAAAAGCAATCCAACCCTCACCCCCTGTGCCCCCCCCCCGTGACAGCAGGTGTGGGGGGGGGGTCCTCTCCCCCACAGCCACTATCACATTTAAAATGCCTGCACATTTATTGACAGAGATCTACACTATATTACCAAAAGTATTGGGACACCTGCCTTTACATGCACATGAACTTTAAAGTGGTTGTAAACCCTTACTAAGGCTTACCTGTAGGTACTGGAAATATCTCATAAACCTACACGGTTTAGGAGATATTTACCATATACGCTTGCGCTGACGTCATTGACGCATGCGCACTGAAGAAAGGGCACGATCGTGCTCTTTCTACAGGGCCCGTACCTAGGGTTGTACATTATCCCTTTAATCCAGGACACACATTACACAGGTTCTGTGGCTGATTAAGGTGGTAATTAAACTCACTTGGTGCCTTACCTGCATTAAATCAGCCCCAGAACCTGGTGTAATTCATATGTGTCCTGGATTGAAGGGATGATGTGGCAACCCTACCCATGCCGTGACCGCTGGCTCCCGCCAGTCACAGAGCCAGAGTCCACAGCCCCGGAAGGAAGAGGGTTGAAGATGGACGCGGCCACTAGCGGGGACATTGGGGACATTGCGGGCTTCGTTTGCAGGTAAGTGGCACATAATGGGCTAGTATGCCTTTGCCTAGGAGGGGGGTATTTTTTTTTTTAAGATTTCGGGTACCTTGTGAAATTGTATTTAATGATACTTTGTTCACAAATTGTTATTAGTGCAGCTGATATTTGCCTTCTGTTTGCATTAGAAGCTGCAGCAAGTCAGATCACACCTTTCAGTTCTTTCAAACATGGAAGCTCACGATCACATCTGGGCATTATCTAGGGTAGTCTGATGTTATTAGGAAGCTCTGTGGCAGCCCCTTCTACCAGCCATGATCTGCCTATATCTGTATTGAGAAGCACAGAGACCCAGTGATGACATCGCTGAATCTTAAATAAGGTATGCAAAGAGAAAAATGTAGGATTACTTGTACTTTTAATTGCACAGAGAAAACAAATCAGGTTTCCTGCCCTGCCCAGACAGGGTTGTGTTGTGTGGCAGAGTTGTGTAAATCCCAGGGCTGGATGGACAGAAATACAAATCATTTGACAAGAAAAACAGCCCCCCCCCCCCCATATATCATCGGTGTATTTAGCTGTTTTTCTGGAGTTCACCTTTAAGGCCGGTGACGTTACAAGTACGAGTGACATGACAACAGATACTAACAGTGAATACCGGGTTGGTCACATTCCATTTCAGGGAAACGAAACTAACAGCAGAAAGCAGGAAAGCAGGGTTTTGTTTTTGTCTCTGAGTTTATGTATAGAATACTTCTTCTTTCCTCTACAGTTATTCCCCACGTTTTGCCCCCATAGACTTTGGGAGGGGTAAATATCAGAGCAGGGGCAAAATGATATTATGACTAACAAGTCCACATATATGTCTATTACTACCCATCCCCTCACTTACCTGACTCCTTCGAGTATGTGTGATCACCTCCGACCTCAAACTCTTCTTCATCACACTTCCTCTTCTTCTGGATATACACATGATCTTTGTTCTGTATTTTCTTCATCCTCTCTGGGTTCTGGTCCCACCCGAGGGTTGCATGGTACAGGTAGGAGTTCTCCACCATGGTGATGGGGTGTCAAGATGGCATGGAAAGTACAGTGTTAGTTGCTATGCCAGGGGTGGGTAACTGGGTGTAGGGTGGTGGGGATGTCTAGCTGGGTGTAGGGTGGTGGTGGGGATATCTAGCTGGGTATAGGCTGGTGGTGGGAATGTCTAGCTGGGTGTAGGGTGGTGGTGGGGATGTCTAGCTGGGTGTAGGTTGGTGGGGATGTCTAGCTGGGTGTAGTGTAGGGGTGGGGATGTCTAGCTGGGTGTAGGGTAGGGGCGGGGATGTCTAGCTCGGTGTAGGGTGGTGGTGGGGATGTCTAGCTGGGTGTAGGGTGGTGGGGATGTCTAGCTGGGTGTAGTGTAGGGGTGGGGATGTCTAGCTGGGTGTAGGGTAGGGGCGGGGATGTCTAGCTGGGTGTAGGGTGGTGGTGGGGATGTCTAGCTGGGTATAGGCTGGTGGTGGGAATGTCTAGCTGGGTGTAGGGTGGTGGTGGGGATGTCTAGCTGGGTGTAGGTTGGTGGGGATGTCTAGCTGGATGTAGTGTAGGGGTGGGGATGTCTAGCTGGGTGTAGGGTAGGGGCGGGGATGTCTAGCTCGGTGTAGGGTGGTGGTGGGGATGTCTAGCTGGGTGTAGGGTGGTGGGGATGTCTAGCTGGGTGTAGTGTAGGGGTAGGGATGTCTAGCTGGGTGTAGGGTAGGGGCGGGGATGTCTAGCTGGGTGTAGGGTGGTGGTGGGGATGTCTAGCTGGGTGTAGGGTGGTGGGGATGTCTAGCTGGGTGTAGTGTAGGGGTTGGGGTGTCTAGCTGGGTGTAGGGTAGGGGCGGGGATGTCTAGCTGGGTGTAGGGTGGTGGTGGGGATGTCTAGCTGGGTGTAGGGTGGTGGGGATGTCTAGCTGGGTGTAGTGTAGGGGTTGGGGTGTCTAGCTGGGTGTAGGGTAGGGGCGGGGATGTCCAGCTGGGTGTAGGGTGGTGGTGGGGATGTCTAGCTGGGTGTAGGGGTAGAGGGATGTGGTGTGTATATCTAGGAGTACAAGGTGGGCAAGGATCTGCTGCTGGATGTTGTAGATGCGTAGCTGGGTGTAGGGGACAGGGTTGTGGTGAGGGGGTATCAGGGATGTGTAGCAGGTGTAGTGAGATTGGGATGTAGGTGTATTAAGATGTATAGCAAGGTGTTAAGGGACAGAGATATATTGTTGGGGATGTGTAGCTGAATGAAGGGAAAAAGTTATATGGTGTGGGGTATCAGGATGTGTAGATGGGCGCAGTGCCTTGAATATGGTCAGGGATGTGGTGTTGGTTGTGTTGGGGATATGTAGCTGAGTGTAGAGGGACAGGAATGGTGTTTGGGTGTTGGGGATGTGTATTTTGGTGTAGAGGGACAGGGATATGGTGTGTGTGTGTGTGTGTGGGGAGGGTGGTTTTGGATCTCGGGGATGTGTAGCTGAGTGTAGAGGGACAGGAATGTGGTGTGTGTGTGTGTGGGAGGGGTGGTTTTGGGTGTTGAGGATATGTAGCTATGGGTAGGGGGACAGGAAAGTGGTGTTGGGTGTCGGGGATGTGTAGTTGGTTATAAGGGGACAGGGATGTGGTATTTGGTGTCCAGGAGATGTATCTTGGTATAGAGGGACAGGGTTGTACTGTTGGGTGTTGAAGATGCCTAGCTGGTTATAAGGGGGCAGGGATGTTGGGTGCTGGTGATGTGTATCTTGGTGGACAGGAGCATGGTGTGGGAGGAAGGGATGTGTAGCTGGGTGTAGAGGAACAAGGATGTGGTGTTGAGTGTTGGAGATGTGTAGCTGGGTATAGAGGGATGGGGATGTGGTGTTGAGGGTTGTGTAAAAGGACAGGCATGTGACATTGGTTAATGGGGATGTGTAGCTTGGTGCACGGGAGAGGGATGTGGTGTTAGGTGTATGTAGCTGTGCATAGAGGGTTAGGGATATGACGTCAGTTGATGGGGATATGTATCTTGGTGTAGAAGGACAGGGATGTGGCGATGGGTAAAAGAACAGGGATGTGGTGTTGGGTAGAAGGACAGGGATGTGGTGTTGGGTAGAAGGACAGGGATGTTGTGTTGGGTAGGACAGGGATGCGGTGTTGGGTAGAAGGACAGGGATGTGGTGTTGGGTAGAAAGACAGGAATGTGATGCTGGGTAGCAGGACAGGGATGTGGTGTTGGATAGAAAGACAAGGATGTGGTGTTGGGTAGAAGGACAGGGATGTGGTATTGGGTAGAAGGACAGGGATGTGGTGTTGGGTAGAAGGACAGGGATGTGATGTTGGGTAGCAGGACAGGGATGTGGTATTGCATAGAAGGACAGGGATGTGGTGTTGGGTAGAAGGACAGGGATATGATGTCAGGTAGAAGGACAGGGATATGATGTTGGGTAGAAGGACAGGGATGTGGTGTTGGGTAGAAGGACAGGGATGTGGTGTTGGGTAGAAGGACAGGGATGTGGTGTTAGGTAGAAGGACAGGGATGTGATGTTGGGTAGCAGGACAGGGATGTGGTATTGGATAGAAGGACAGGGATGTGGTGTTGGGTAGAAGGACAGGGATGTGATGTTGGGTAGAAGGACAGGGATATGGTGTTGGGTAGAAGGACAGGGATGTGATCTTGGGTAGCAGGACAGGGATAAGGTATTGCATAGAAGGACAGGGATGTGGTGTTGGGTAGAAGGACAGGGATATGATGTTGGGTAGAAGGACAGGGATGTGGTGTTGGGTAGAAGGACAGGGATGTGGTGTTGGGTAGAAGGACAGGGATGTGATGTTGGGTAGAAGGACAGGGATGTGGTGTTGGGTAGAAGGACAGGGATGTGGTATTGGGTAGAAGGACAGGGATGTGGTGTTGGGTAGAAGGACAGGGATGTGGTGTTGGGTAGAAGGACAGGGATGTGGTGTTGGGTAGAAGGACAAGGATGTGATGTTGGGTAGCAGGACAGGGATGTGGTGTTGGTTAGAAGGACAGGGATGTGGTATTGGGTAGAAGGACAGGGATGTGGTGTTGGGTAGAAGGACAGGGATGTGGTGTTGGGTAGAAGGACAAGGATGTGGTGTTGGGTAGAAGGACAGGGATATGGTGTTGGGTAGAAGGACAGGGATGTGATCTTGGGTAGCAGGACAGGGATAAGGTATTGCATAGAAGGACAGGGATGTGGTGTTGGGTAGAAGGACAGGGATATGATGTTGGGTAGAAGGACAGGGATGTGGTGTTGGGTAGAAGGACAGGGATGTGGTGTTGGGTAGAAGGACAGGGATGTGATGTTGGGTAGAAGGACAGGGATATGGTGTTGGGTAGAAGGACAGGGATGTGATCTTGGGTAGCAGGACAGGGATAAGGTATTGCATAGAAGGACAGGGATGTGGTGTTGGGTAGAAGGACAGGGATATGATGTTGGGTAGAAGGACAGGGATGTGGTGTTGGGTAGAAGGACAGGGATGTGGTGTTGGGTAGAAGGACAGGGATGTGGTGTTGGGTAGAAGGACAAGGATGTGATGTTGGGTAGCAGGACAGGGATGTGGTGTTGGTTAGAAGGACAGGGATGTGGTATTGGGTAGAAGGACAGGGATGTGGTGTTGGGTAGAAGGACAGGGATGTGATGTTGGGTAGCAGGACAGGGATGTGGTGTTGGTTAGAAGGACAGGGATGTGGTATTGGGTAGAAGGACAGGGATGTGGTGTTGGGTAGAAGGACAGGGATGTGATGTTGGGTAGCAGGACAGGGATGTGGTATTGGGTAGAAGGATAGGGATATGATGTTGGGTAGAAGGACAGGGATGTGGTGTTGGGTAGAAGGACAGGGATGTGGTGTTGGGTAGAAGGACAAGGATGTGGTGTTGGGTAGAAGGACAGGGATGTGGTATTGGGTAGAAGGGCAGGGATGTGGTGTTGGGTAGAAGGACAGGGATGTGGTGTTGGGTAGAAGGACAAGGATGTGATGTTGGGTAGAAGGACATTTTTTTGTCATTTATTTCCATAATTTACAACTGCAGTTGCGAAATTATGCATCATTGCATCCATATTTCGCACTTTTCATGGTCCACATATGCACATCTTTGGGCATATAGTTTTTTTTTTTTTTTTTTTTTTCTCCAACTCGAAACATGAGCCTGTCTGCACAGTGTCCTATCCCCTTTTTTGTAATGAGTACCAGTGTTGGTTTTTTTTTCTAAACTTTCGCACAGAGGACCCTTTTTTGAGATTCATAGCATAATTTGCAAGGATGTGCTTTATTGCATTGGAATTTTGCAAATTTAGTACATGTCACAGATTAGCCGGTTCTTGGGCAGGTTGTAATCCTTTTGCAGGTCAGCCAGCCGAGCACTGGCATTATATGACCGGCGTAAATGCCCACAGAGTTTCCTGAACTGCTTCAGGACCTCCTGTAAGCCCGGGTACCTGCCCAAGAACCGCTGCACCACCAAGTTAAGGACGTGAGCCAAACAGGGCACATGGGTCAGTTGTCCCTGTCGGAGGGCGGAGAGGAGGTTGGTGCCATTGTCAGAAACTACCTTTCCTGGCTTAAGCTGGCGTGGCGTCAACCACCTCTGAGCCTGCCCCTGCAGAGCTGACAGAATCTCTACCCCAGTGTGGCTCCTGTCCCCCAAGCACACCAGCTCAAGCACAGCATGGCATATTTTTGCGTACTTGCGTAGCCCCTTGAACGTCTATGGAGCACCGCTGGTTCTGAGGACAAAGCACAGGTAGAGGCCATGCAGGAAGAACAAGAAGAGGGGGTGGAGGAGAGAGGTGTGTCAGAATCACCAGTAGTAACATTTTGGAGGCGTGGTGGCGGAACAACCTCCAACACTACTGCACCTTGTCCTGCATCTTTCCCAGCTGCCAAAAGAGTGACCCAATGCGCCATGAAAGATAGGCAACATCCCTGTCCATGCCTGCTGGACCATGACTCAGCGGTAATATGCACCTTACCGCTGACCGCCCTGTCCAGTGAGGCCAAGACATTGCCTTCCACATGCCGGTAGAGAGCCGGAATAGCCTTCCGTGAGAAAAAGTGGCGTTTTGGAACCTGCCACTGAGGAACCACACATTCAACAAACTCACGGAAGGGGGCAGAGTCTACCAACTGAAAAGGCAGCAGTTGAAGTGCTAGCAATTAAGCCAAGCTAGCATTCAACCGCTGGGCATGTGGATGGCTGGGAGCGAACTTCTTTCTGCGGTGCAGCAGCTGGGGCAGGGAAATTTGCCTGGTACAATCGGACGTCGGTGTACCGATAGCAGATTGTCTGCAAGTACTTGGCTGTGACACACCAAATTCTACACCTTCATTCCTCTCAGTGCAGGTTTCAGAGAGGACTGAAGGTATAGTGGGGTTGGAGATCCCAGCTGATAAGGAGCAAGAAGAGGTCCACTTTGTTCTTTGGTGTGGGTCTTTAAGGTACGCTGGCCAAGGGACTGCATGGCAGGCCGACATATGTCTGGTCAAGCACGTGGTGCCCAAGCGGCTGATGTTTTGGCCACGCGAGATACGCTTTAGACATATGTTGCAAATGGCAACCGTGCGATCTGCTGCACACGTCTGAAAAAAGGCCCACACCAAAGAACTTTTGGAATAACGTTGTCAGGGAAATCCGTCCAACGGCGCCAATCAGCGCCCAATGCGCACGCGCGGCGGAATGATGCTTCGGCGCATGCGCGTGCGCGGGACGGCGCTTCTACGTCCTCGGGTGCGCGCGCCGACGCAGCGGCGCGCGCGCATGCGCGGCGGCGCACCAATAGGAATCCAGGCGGGCCTATTTAAAGAGATCCAGTTGCACTGACAAGTTGCTGGTTTGTCAGCTTTCCTGTATACCCAAGACTCTGGAAAACTATCTTGAAAATCTCCTTGTGACCCGGATTGGCTTGACTCCTCTGATCTCTCTCCTGGACCTGACCCTCGGCTTGCTATACGGACTTCTGCCTTCTCCTGTGTTTGACCCTCGGCCTGTGACTCGGATCTGCTGCTTGTCTACAATCCTTGACCTCCTGCTTGTACCTTTTGGACTTCCGCGTTTCCTTTGAACTCCTGCCTGGTTCCCGGTATTCTCTGGACTTGTTGCCTTTTACTGTGCTAGACCCCCAGCCGGGACTGTTACCTTGCAATTGCAACCCGGACTCAACCTGCACCGGCTTCCATTATCTCCTGCTGTTTGAACTTTACCAATCCGACTAGTTCCCGCTTGAAGCCTGTTTCTTCAGTCTACTCAACACTACCGGACCGTCTAAAAGTACCCACCACCTGCCGGTAGCCGGTGCCGCTTCTCGCCATCCACTCCCTGTCTCAACTCCAGGGGGTGGAGTGCGTCAAGTCGCAAAGGTGAACCACTCTCGGCATCTCGGCCTCGGTAAGTACATACCTTTACAGTACAAACCAGCCAGATGTCTGAGGCCGACAGGGTGCGTTCACCGTTCGAGACCCTATGTCAGCAAGTCACCGCACTAACCGATGCGGTTCAGAAATTACAAGAAGGTTATGTCCAAATGGATGGCCGCTTTCAGCTACTTACTGGAGCTACAGGACCAGCATCACCAGCTGCTACCGTTGCCAATGTTGCCTCCACGTCTCAAAACCAGGCAAATCCCACCGTAGTAATGGCTACCCCTGAACCCAGGGTCCCCCTGCCTGAGCGATTTTCTGGCGTCCGTAAGAAATATCGGGCTTTCAAAAATGCATGTTCTCTTTACTTCGCCCTTCAACCCAGGACTTTCTCTTCAGAAGTGGTAAAGGTGGGGTTCGTCATCTCCCTTCTAACCGACGAACCCCAGGCCTGGGCCCATGGCCTGATGGAGCAAAGCAGCCCCATACTAGATTCCGTGGACACCTTCTTCGAGAGTATGGCGCAGCTGTATGACGATCCTCAGAGATCAGCTACAGCTGAGTCTGTTCTCCACAGTTTAACCCAGGGGAGAAGGCCGGTGGAGGACTACACGGCCGAATTCCGGAAATGGTCAGCTGACACTGGCTGGAATGAGACGGCCCTTAAATACCAATATCGCCAAGGACTGTCTGAGGCTCTTAAAGACGAGCTGGCCAGGATTGGCGTTCCAACTACTCTGGAAGATTTGATCCAGTCTGTCACTCAGCTTGATAGACGCCTGCGGGAGCGGCGTTCTGAGCGTTTCCAGACTACCCGTCCAAACTGGACTTTGCCCCGATCAGCTCCTGCCTACCCACCCATCCAAGTTCCTACAGCATCTTCTCCTCCCGAGCCTGAACCCATGCAGCTTGGTCTGGTTCGTCCTCCCCTTTCTCCTGAGGAAAAACAGCGCAGACGTCAGGCCAATCTGTGCCTTTACTGCGGGGGTACTGGCCATTTCCTTCGGAGCTGCCCAGTGAGACCTAGTAAGTGTACCCTCAAAGACACTTTGAACTACCAAGTTTCTGGCTTACCACAGACTTATGTTGTTCTTTCCATTTCTCTACAGCTACCAACAGGAGCAACCCGCCTACCGGCGATTATTGATTCAGGAGCCTGCAGCTGCTTTCTGGACTCTTCACTTGCTTCCCAACTTCACTTTCCTCTGCAAACCAAGGACCGTTATCTTCAGGTTCGTCTGGCGGATGGATCCCTGCCTCGTTCAGGGGTAATTACGCAAGAAACAAAACCCATCCTTGCTATCACGGATTCAGGCCACCAAGAATACCTTCGATTTGACCTCATCCCATCTCCCATGTTTCCCATCATCCTGGGCCTCCCCTGGTTACAAGCACATGAGCCTCATATAAACTGGGCCAAACGGGAAGTTAACTTCACTTCTTCATATTGTTCCCAACACTGTCTTCCCGCACTTCCCACTGTCTGTGCTACTTTAACCTCTCAACCGGATAACCTACCACATGTTCCATCAGCATACTTAGAATTCCAGGATGTCTTCGACAAACAGCAGGCCGACCGCCTACCTCCACATCGTCCCTACGATTGTCCCATTGACCTTCTGCCTGGTTCCAAAATTCCATTCGGCCGCATCTTTCCCTTGTCCGAATCTGAGTTGAAGGCCCTCAAGTCTTACATTGAGGAAAATCTGGAAAAGAAATTCATTCGCCCCTCTTCTTCCCCAGCCGGTGCCGGTATCTTTTTCGTTGAAAAAAAAGACGGGACTCTGAGGCCCTGCATCGACTATAGGGAATTAAATAAAATTACTATTAAAAATAGATACCCGCTTCCTCTCATCCCGGAGTTGTTCCAACGATTCCGATCAGCTCGGATCTTCTCTAAACTGGACCTTCGAGGGGCCTACAACCTCATCCGGATCAGGGCTGGAGACGAATGGAAGACGGCTTTTAGATCTAGGTTCGGTCATTTTGAATACTTGGTCATGCCATTCGGGCTTTGCAACGCCCCAGCTACTTTCCAGCACCTGGTCAATGACATTTTCCGTGAACACTTGGACGACTTCCTAGTAGTCTACTTAGATGATATTCTTATTTTTTCGTCCTCCCTTGAACTGCACCGAATCCATGTCATCAAGGTCCTCACTATTCTCCGAGAACATAGACGTTACCTCAAGGCCGAGAAATGTGACTTTGAGAAAACCACTGTGCAATTTTTGGGATTTATTATTTCTACCAATGGGGTCGCAATGGACCCGCAGAAAGTCAAAGCTATCCAGGAATGGCCAGCCCCAACAGACAAGAAAGGGGTACAACGGTTTATAGGTTTCGCCAACTTCTACAGGAGGTTCATTGTGGGGTTCTCCTCTATTGTGGCACCTATAACCCAACTGACACGCCAGGGCTACCGCTTTCACTGGTCACCGGAAGCTCAGGATGCCTTCGATAAACTAAAAAATGCATTCACATCGGCACCTGTATTGAAGCATCCAGATCCGCTACTGCCATTTACTCTGGAAGTAGATGCTTCAGAGTCAGCCACTGGGGCCATTCTCTCTCAAAGGCAGGGCCCCAAATCCCTTCTTCATCCAGTAGCCTTTGCCTCTCGTAAATTAACTTCTCCAGAACGTAATTATGACGTCGGAGACCGGGAACTATTAGCTATCAAATTCGCCCTGGAAGAATGGCGATACCTTCTGGAGGGAGCCCCTCACCCTGTCATGATATTCACGGATCATAAGAATCTAGAATATCTGAGAACAGCAAAACGTCTTCGACCCAGACAAGCCCGATGGGCCCTCTTCTTCACCAGGTTTAACTTTCATATCTCTTATAGGCCCGGTTCCAAGAACGTGAAGGCGGATGCACTCTCTAGGATGTTTCCCGAGACCCCTCAAGCAGAGGAACCAAGTACCATCCTATCAGCACAAAACTTTCTGCTCATTCCACAGGCTGATCTACTAACTTCCATAAAAGCCGCCTCTAAGCATTGTCCTGACCAAGTAACCTCTTCCCTAGAGAAGCATAACGACTTGCTCTGGTCCCAAGGTAAAGTCTTCGTCCCTCTGGAAACAAGGCAACTGATTCTGAAAACTTTCCACGACCACAAACTAGCTGGTCACTTTGGAACCAAAAAAACCATGGAACTAATCTCTCGCTCCTTCTGGTGGCCTGGTTGGAGACAAGATTGCAAGTCCTATGTTGCCTCCTGTACCCGTTGCCAACGGTATAAGGGACCCAAAACCAAGAGTTGGGGACTACTCAAACCCTTGCCTATCCCTGAACGTCCGTGGGCAGATGTGTCCATGGACTTCATTGTAGATCTACCGCCCTCTGGAGGTTTTACCACGATTCTGGTCGTAATTGACCGCCTCTCCAAAATGGCACACTTCGTGCCCATGATCGGTACCCCCTCTGCTGCAGATACAGCCAAAGCCTTCTTTCAGGAGATAATCAGGCTCCATGGGGTGCCTAAGAGCATCACCTCTGACAGAGGCGTTCAATTCACGTCGAAATTCTGGAAGGAACTTTGCAAATCTTTAGAAGTCAAGATTTGCCTATCATCGGCATATCACCCCCAGAGCAACGGACAGACAGAGAGAACCAATCAAACCCTAGAACAATATCTCCGTTGTTTTTGCTCAGCCTCACAAGACGATTGGTCCTCCCTATTATCCTACGCTGAATTTGCATATAACAACTCGGTGCATTCAGCCACCAGTCAAACTCCTTTTTGGGCCAACTTTGGCTTCCATCCTTCCTTCCTCCCTGATGACATTCCGGAGAGCTCTGTTCCTGCTGTTCAAGATCGGATAGCCTTTGTTCAATCTAATTTTCTGAGACTCCAGGAAATGATGCAAAACGCCCAGGAGTCTTACAAGAGATACTATGACAAGGGTAGGAAGGAAAATCCAGTCTTCAAAGTTGGGGAGGAAGTATGGCTCTCCGCCACCAACCTCAAATTACCGATCCCTTCACGGAAATTGGGACCAAGATTTATAGGCCCTTTTAAAATCAAGCGAGTAATCAACCCTGTGGCCTTTGAATTGTCACTGCCCGACTCCTACAGGATACACCCGGTCTTCCACACGTCTCTGTTGAAACCAGTAGTCTCCAGCTCCTTCCCGGGAAGGGATGAGCCACCTCCTCCACCTGTGGAGGTTGATGGTGAAGATGAGTATGTGGTGGAATCTATCTTGGGCTGCAGGAAAAGAGGCAGGCAGTTGCAGTATTTAATCAAATGGAAGGGGTATCCCCCAGAGGACAACTCTTGGGAACCATCTAGGAACCTACATGCTCCCCGCCTAATTAGAGTCTTTCACCAGGAACATCCCGAGTTGATGTCTAGTCTGGGCGTCCGGAGTCCGCCCCTAGGAGGGGGGCACTGTCAGGGAAATCCGTCCAACGGCGCCAATCAGCGCCCAATGCGCACGCGCGGCGGAATGATGCTTCGGCGCATGCGCGTGCGCGGGACGGCGCTTCTACGTCCTCGGGTGCGCGCGCCGACGCAGCGGCGCGCGCGCATGCGCGGCGGCGCACCAATAGGAATCCAGGCGGGCCTATTTAAAGAGATCCAGTTGCACTGACAAGTTGCTGGTTTGTCAGCTTTCCTGTATACCCAAGACTCTGGAAAACTATCTTGAAAATCTCCTTGTGACCCGGATTGGCTTGACTCCTCTGATCTCTCTCCTGGACCTGACCCTCGGCTTGCTATACGGACTTCTGCCTTCTCCTGTGTTTGACCCTCGGCCTGTGACTCGGATCTGCTGCTTGTCTACAATCCTTGACCTCCTGCTTGTACCTTTTGGACTTCCGCGTTTCCTTTGAACTCCTGCCTGGTTCCCGGTATTCTCTGGACTTGTTGCCTTTTACTGTGCTAGACCCCCAGCCGGGACTGTTACCTTGCAATTGCAACCCGGACTCAACCTGCACCGGCTTCCATTATCTCCTGCTGTTTGAACTTTACCAATCCGACTAGTTCCCGCTTGAAGCCTGTTTCTTCAGTCTACTCAACACTACCGGACCGTCTAAAAGTACCCACCACCTGCCGGTAGCCGGTGCCGCTTCTCGCCATCCACTCCCTGTCTCAACTCCAGGGGGTGGAGTGCGTCAAGTCGCAAAGGTGAACCACTCTCGGCATCTCGGCCTCGGTAAGTACATACCTTTACAAACGTGCAGAGACAGCAGCGCCCTGCACATGCAGAGCTCTGCGGTGTGATGCGGTCGGTATGCTGCCCTTAAGCAGGCCCCTGGAGGGCATCCTGCCTCGTTGGAGATGTGCCTCCCCCTCCTCCTCTCTCCTATCAGGTACCCACGTGGAGTCAGTGACCTCATCATCCCCTCCCTCCTCATCACTGGAGCCAATCTGGCAGTATCCTGCAGCTAGGGGAACATGACTGCCAGATAGCTGTCCTTGCTGGGCACCCCCTCTCTCTGGGCTCACGTTACTACCCCCTCTCTCTGAGCTCACGTTACTGCCTTCTTCCAGCTGGGTTCCATCATCGGAGCCTTCAAAACGCTGGGCATCCTCCTGGAGCATGTACCCAACACTGTGGTCAAAAAGTTCGGGGGACTCCTCAGGAGAACACGGTGGGGCTAGGGAAGGAGTGGCTGATGCCATTGAGCCGAGGGAAGAGGCCGCTTTGGCAGCTGCTTTGCCAGACAAAGTACTCTGAGCCTGGGTGACAGAGGACGAGGAGGAGGACGGCTTGGTCATCCACTCTACCAAGTCTTGGGCATGTTGCGGCTCAACATGGCCAGCTGCCAAAAAGAAGGACAAGCGTGTCCCACGGCCACGTGCTGATGAGGATGCACCGTGTCCACGACCAGAAGCACTGTTGCCTCTAGACACAGAGCCTGCTTGCCCTCTTTTATTGCCTCGTGACTGTCTGCCTCTCCTTATTTGCCTTCCAGACATACTAATGGCCTGCAGTGAGATGTAGCTGCACAGAGGTGGGATGCATGTATATATATATGTAGCGGGTATTTGTATTATGTGAGGACTCTGGTGATGTGAGTAGGGATGAGCTCGGTGTTCGAGTCGAACGTACGTTCGACTCGAACATCGGCTGTTCGATCGTTCGGCGAACAACGAACGATTTGGGCCGTTCGCGCCACATTCGAGTGACGCGAACGGCCCACAATGCACTACGCCATCGCAGTGTCATCCAGGCGCTGTGATTGGCCAAGCATGCACTGTGACCCCGCATGCTTGGCCAATCACAGCGCCGGCAGCGAGGAGAGCAATGATTGGCCACAGGCAGGATGCCTGTGGCCAATTATTGATGAGGGGGTTTAGTACACGCCCCACACTATAAAAGGCCGCCAGCGCGGCGGCCTTGTGTAGTGTGTTCCGGAGCAGGGAAAGAGAAGCATAGGCAGGGACAGTGTCATTTTTTTCTTTACTAATCCTGGATTCCGTGTGTTTAGGGACAGAGAAGGATAGGTAGGGAGAGTGTCAGTGTGTTATTCTGTGCTAAACCTTGTTTGTAGGGACAGAGAAGGACAGTGAGGGAAAGTGTCAGTGTACTATTCTGTGCTAAACCAATCTTGCTGAAGCATATTGCAAATCCTTGTGTTTAGGGACAGAGAAGGACACTCAGTGAGGGAAAGTGTCAGTGTACCATTCTGTGCTAAACCAATCTTGCTGAAGCATATTGCAAATCCTTGTGTTTAGGGACAGAGAAGGACACTCAGTGAGGGAAAGTGTCAGTGTACCATTCTGTGCTAAACCAATCTTGCTGAAGCATATTGAAAATCCTTGTGTTTAGGGACAGAGAAGGACACTCAGTGAGGGAAAGTGTCAGTGTACCATTCTGTACTAAACCAATCTTGCTGAAGCATATTGCAAATCCTTGTGTTTAGGGACAGAGAAGGACACTCAGTGAGGGAAGTGTCAGTGTACCATTCTGTGCTAAACCAATCTTGCTGAAGCATATTGCAAATCCTTGTGTTTAGGGACAGAGAAGGACACTCAGTGAGGGAAAGTGTCAGTGTACCATTCTGTGCTAAACCAATCTTGCTGAAGCATATTGCAAATCCTTGTGTTTAGGGACAGAGAAGGACACTCAGTGAGGGAAAGTGTCAGTGTACCATTCTGTACTAAACCAATCTTGCTGAAGCATATTGCAAATCCTTGTGTTTAGGGACAGAGAAGGACACTCAGTGAGGGAAAGTGTCAGTGTACCATTCTGTGCTAAACCAATCTTGCTGAAGCATATTGCAAATCCTTGTGTTTAGGGACAGAGAAGGACACTAAGTAAGGGAAAGTGTCAATGTACCATTCTGTGCTAAACCAATCTTGCTGAAGCATATTGCAAATCCTTGTGTTTAGGGACAGAGAAGGACACTCAGTGAGGGAAAGTGTCAGTGTACCATTCTGTGCTAAACCAATCTTGCTGAAGCATATTGCAAATCCTTGTGTTTAGGGACAGAGAAGGACACTCAGTGAGGGAAAGTGTCAGTGTACCATTCTGTGCTAAACCAATCTTGCTGAAGCATATTGCAAATCCTTGTGTTTAGGGACAGAGAAGGACACTCAGTGAGGGAAAGTGTCAGTGTACCATTCTGTGCTAAACCAATCTTGCTGAAGCATATTGCAAATCCTTGTGTTTAGGGACAGAGAAGGACACTCAGTGAGGGAAAGTGTCAGTGTACCATTCTGTGCTAAACCAATCTTGCTGAAGCATATTGCAAATCCTTGTGTTTAGGGACAGAGAAGGACACTCAGTGAGGGAAAGTGTCAGTGTACCATTCTGTGCTAAACCAATCTTGCTGAAGCATATTGCAAATCCTTGTGTTTAGGGACAGAGAAGGACACTCAGTGAGGGAAAGTGTCAGTGTACCATTCTGTACTAAACCAATCTTGCTGAAGCATATTGCAAATCCTTGTGTTTAGGGACAGAGAAGGACACTCAGTGAGGGAAAGTGTCAGTGTACCATTCTGTGCTAAACCAATCTTGCTGAAGCATATTGCAAATCCTTGTGTTTAGGGACAGAGAGGAACACTCAGTGAGGGAAAGTGTCAGTGTACTATTCTGTGCTAAACCAATCTTGCTGAAGCATATTGCAAATCCTTGTGTTTAGGGACAGAGAAGGACACTCAGTGAGGGAAAGTGTCAGTGTACCATTCTGTGCTAAACCAATCTTGCTGAAGCATATTGCAAATCCTTGTGTTTAGGGACAGAGAAGGACACTCAGTGAGGGAAAGTGTCAGTGTACCATTCTGTGCTAAACCAATCTTGCTGAAGCATATTGCAAATCCTTGTGTTTAGGGACACAGAAGGATAGGCAGGGGACAGTGTCAGTGTCATTGTTGCTAAGCCTCCTGCACAGTATACACCTGAAGCTAGCCCTTATTGCTGTTTTTCCCATCTCCCTGCAGGCCATCCATTAGAATGTCTGGAAGGCAAACAAGGAGAGGCAGACAGTCAGGAGCCAATAAAAGAGGGCAAGCAGGCTCTGTGTCTGGGGGCAACAGTGCTGGTCGTGGACGCGGTGCATTGTCATCAGCACATGGCCATGGGACACGCTTGTCCTTCTTTTCGGCAGCTGGACATGTTGAGCCACATCATGCCGAAGACTTGGCAGAGTGGATGACCAAGCCCTCCTCATCCTCCTCATCCTCTCTCACCCAGGCTCAGGGTACTGGCAAAGCAGCTGCCAAAGCGTCCTCTTCCCTGGTATCAATGTCATCATCAGTCACTCCTTCCCTAGACCCACCATGTCCTCCTCCTGAGGAGTCCCCCGAACTGTTTGAGCACAGTGTTGGGTACATGCTCCAGGAGGATGCCCAGCGTTTCGAAGGATCTGATGATGATACCCAGCTAGAGGAAGGCAGTAGCGTGAGAGCAGAGAGAGGGGATGCTCAAGAAGGACACCAATCTGGCAGTCATGCTCCAGCAGCTGCAGCATACTGCCAGATTGGCTCCAGTGATGAGGAGGGAGGGGATGATGAGGTCACTGACTCCACGTGGGTGCCTAATAGGAGAGAGGAGGAGGAGGATGAGGAGGAGGCACATCTCCAACGAGGCAGGATGCCCTTGGGTGGCCAGCGTAAGGGCAGCACACCTACGGAATCACACCGCAGAGCTCCGCCTGTGCAGGGCGCTGCCTCTGCCCGTCATTCAAAAAGTTCTTTGGTGTGGGCCTTTTTTGAGGCGAGTGCATCAGATCGCACAGCTGCTGTTTGCAACATATGTCTCAAGCGTATATCGCGTGGCCAAAACATCAGCCGCTTGGGCACCACATGCTTGACCAGACATATGTTGACCTGCCATGCAGCTCGTTGGCAAGCCTACCTTAAAGACCCACACCAAAGAACAAAGCGGACCTCTCCTTGCACCGCATCAGCTGGGATCTCCAACCCCACTATACCTTCAGTCCTCTCTGAAACCTGCACTGAGAGGAATGAAGTACTTGCGGCCACTCTGCTAGCAGTACACCGACGTCCGATTCTAGCAGGCAAATTTCCCTGCCCCAGCTGCTGGACCGTTGAAAGAAGTTCACTCCCAGCCATCCACATGCCCAGCGGTTGAATGCTAGCTTGGCTAAATTGCTAGCGCTTCAACTGCTGCCTTTTCAGTTGGTAGACTCGGCCCCCTTCCGTGAGTTTGTTGAATGTGCGGTTCCTCAGTGGCAGGTTCCAAAACGCCACTTTTTCTCACGGAAGGCGATTCCGGCTCTCTACCGGCATGTGGAAGGCAATGTCTTGGCCTCGCTGGACAGGGCGGTCAGCGGTAAGGTGCATATTACAGCTGACTCATGGTCCAGCAGGCATGGACAGGGACGTTACCTTTCTTTCACGGCCCATTAGGTCACTCTTTTGGCAGCTGGGAAGGATGCAGGACAAGGTGCAGTAGTGTTGGAGGTTGTTCCACCGCCACGCCTCCAAAATGCTACTACTGGTTGTGACACACCTCTCTCCTCCACCCCCTCCTCTTCTTCTTCCTCCATGGCCTCTTCCTGTGCTTTGTCCTCGGAACCAGCGGTGCTCCGTAGGCGTTCAAGGGGCTACGCAAGTACGCAGGCAAAAAGATGCCATGCCGTGCTTGCGCTGGTGTGTTTGGGGGACAGGAGCCACACTGGGGCAGAGGTCCTGTCTGCTCTGCTGGGGCAGGCCGAGAGGTGGTTGACGCCACGCCAGCTTAAGCCAGGAATGGTGGTTTGCGACAATGGCACCAACCTCCTCTCCGCCCTCCGACAGGGACAACTGACCCATGTGCCCTGTGTGGCTCACGTCCTTAACCTGGTGGTGCAGCGCTTCTTGGGCAGGTATCCGGGCTTACAGGATGTCCTGAGGCAGGCCAGGAAAGTCTGTGTGCATTTCCGCAGATCTTATAATGCCAGTGCTCGCCTGGCTGAGCTGCAAAAGGAGTTGAACCTGCTCAAGAACCGCCTTATATGTGACATGCCCACCAGGTGGAACTCAACGTTGGCCATGCTGCAGCGGCTGCACACACAGCAGAGGGCCATCAATGAGTACCTGTGCAACTACGGCACCAGGACAGGGTCAGGGGAGCTTGTTTTTTTTCACCCCGCCAGTGGGGCATGATCAGGGATGCATGCACTGTCCTGGCACCATTTGAGGAGGCCACGAGGATGGTGAGCAGTGACAGTGCATGCATCAGTGACACTGTACCTCTTGTCCACCTGTTGGAGCACACGCTGCGTGGAATAATGGACAGGGCACTTGAGGCAGAACAGAGGCAGGAAGAGGAGGACTTCCTTGCCTCTCAAGGCCCCCTTTACTCAGACAGTGTTCCTTCTGTCCCACCCATCACACAGGAAGAGGAGGAGGAGGAGGAGGAGGATTGTGTCAGCATGGAGGTGGAGCCTGGCACTCAGCATCATCAGCAGCAGTCTTTTAGGGATGATTTACAGTCCCAAGAAACCAGTGGACTTGTACGTGGCTGGGAGGAGGTGGCTGCGGATCATGTCGTCCTTAGTGACCCAGAGGACTCCGGACTGAATGCCTCAGCTAACCTACGCTGCATAGCCTCCCTGATCCTGCAAAGTCTGCGGAAGGATCCTCGTATTCTTCGGATCAAGGAGAGGGACCATTACTGGCTGGCCACTCTCCTTGATCCACGGTACAAGGGTAAGGTTGCGGACCTTATGTTACCGTCGCAGAGGGAGCAGAGGATGAGACAACTCCGGGAGGCCTTGCAGAAAGGTCTGTGCAACGCGTTCCCAGAGACTGGGAGGTTACAAACTCCTGGTCCTGGACAACGAGTTGCTGAGGCTTCGGTCAGTCAAAGAAGGAGCGGTGGGGAAGGTGGCCGTCTGACCGATGCGTTCAGACAATTCTTTTGTCCGCAGCCCCAAAGTATGATCGGTTCCAGCAACCATCGCCAGCGTCTGATATACATGGTGCAGGAATACCTAGGGGCAAGGTCAGACTTGGACACCTTCCCCACCGAAAATCCTCTGGCTTACTGGGTCTTGAGGATGGATCACTGGCCAGAGCTTGCACAGTATGCAATTGAGCTACTGGCCTGTCCTGCATCCAGCGTTCTTTCAGAACGCACATTCAGTGCTGCTGGAGGATTTGTCACGGATCACAGGGTGCGCCTGTCCACCGACTCGGTTGATCGACTGACTTTCATCAAGATGAACCAGTCTTGGATCACCACCAGCTACCACACACCTGATGCTGATATAACAGACTAATTTATTTTAAAATGTCACATCCCTTCAAGACTGATGCTGATGCTGAGTGCCTGTGCTGTTATGTTGACTGGCTATCCTCCTCCTCCTCAATGATCCGATTGATGATGATAGCTTGGAAGAACATTTTTGTTTCTGGGTGCCGCCACCAGTGCCTAAGGCCCAATTTTTCAGCCCCTGTTTAACAGGGGCGTGTAATTACAATTTTTGATGCAATACTTTGCAACAGGGCTCATTGCTGTGCTCCAAGTACAGTATCTGTGAGGGGTTGCAGTGTTGTGCCACCAGTGCCTAAGGCCCAATTTTTCAGCCCCTGTTTAACAGGGGCGTGTAATTACAATTTTTGATGCAATACTTTGCAACAGGGCTCATTGCTGTGCTCCAAGTACAGTATCTGTGAGGGGTTGCAGTGTTGTGCCACCAGTGCCTAAGGCCCAATTTTTCAGCCCCTGTTTAACAGGGGCGTGTAATTACAATTTTTGATGCAATACTTTGCAACAGGGCTCATTGCTGTGCTTCAAGTACAGTATCTGTGAGGGGTTGCAGTGTTGTGCCACCAGTGCCTAAGGCCCAATTTTTCAGCCCCTGTTCAACAGGGGCATGCAATTATAATTATTGATCTAATAATTCACAGCAGGGCCCATTGCTGCGCCCACCAAGAGTAACTGTGAGGCCTTACAGTGTTGTGGCACCAGCACCACCATCAAAGGCCCAATTTTTCCTACCACTGTTCAACAATTATATGTAATTACAATTCCTGATATAATAGTTGACAGCAGGGCGTTCCAGCACCCACCAAGAGTAACTGTGAGTGCTTACAGTGTTGTGCCAACACCAACACCTAAGGGGCCAATTTCTGCAGAGTATATACGGCAGGTCCCTACTTTCAAACATCCAACTTTCAAACGACTCCTACTTGCAAACGGAAGAAGACAACAGGAAGTGAGAGGAAATCTACCCCTAGGAAGGAAAATTCTCTCCTGTAAGAATTAATATGGGAGAAAGGTGTCTCCTCTCTACTGATGCTTTATCACCAATCCTTGTTTCAATAAAAACACCACATTTCAAAAACAGTTGTCATTGGGACGGAAAGTGATGTGAAATGTTCTGAACAGGGGCACAGACAGCAAAACAAATGTTACAGGGGTGATAACCCTTACCTATGTTTTCCAAAAAGTTTAAAAATAGATTTTTGGGCTGGAGCTACACTTCAACAATGTACCAGTTCAAAATTACAAACAGATTCTACATAAGAACAAACCTACAGTCCCTGTCTTGTATGCACCGCCTGTATACGGCTGTTCAGAGTATATAGGGCCTTTTTTATTTTATGTGCGGGGTTTCCCTTAATATGCATACAAGACCCAAAGGGGCTGGTAATGGGCTGGGGTAGGGGGGGGGGCTGTGATGGGGTAGCTATGCCATTTTCTTAAAGATTTTCATCCATATTACCGGGACCAGACATTACATTAAAGCCGCAAGCAGTTTTAAATGGCTTTTTTTTTCCTTTAGAAATGTCATTTTGTGCAGGGACAGTTCCAAACACGGGAAACACGTGGCACTTCACAGGTATACTTTAGACACCCCCCAGGTACGATATTTAAAGGAATATTAGATTTTTTTTTTTTTTCACTTTATGCATCATTAAAATGACTGCTCCCGAAAAACTGCCGTTTTTAAAACTTCTTTTTGCATTGATACATGTCCCCTGGTGTAGAACCCGGGTTCCCAAACCCTTTTTAGGACAATAACATGCATAATAGTCGTTATAATTAGCACTTTAGAATTCGAACGTTCGCATCCATTGTATTTAATAGGGTTCTAATGTTCGTACGAACTTTCGGTCCGTTCGCGGGTTCTGGTGCGAACCGAACCCGGGGGTGTTCGGCTCATCACTAGATGTGAGGTTCCTTGGGGTCCCTGGGTGGCGCTGTTGCTCTGGGCCGAAGTTGAACTCACACTGCGAACCGTGCCTTTTTGTCCTCCCCTGGAGCTGGTACGGCGGGGCGGGGAACCCGCTGTGACGCAAAGGGAGAGGTCATAAAAGGGGCGGACGCCCTGACCTTGGGGAGAGAGTCGGAGGACGTGGCCGCGCCCAGGCACCTTCAGCTTGGGTGCTGCCGTTCCGGTGTTCCAGGCCTAGGCGCCTTTGGCCTAGCTGGAGCGGAGATGGAGTCCATTTCAGGCACCTTTAGCCTGGGGTGAGGTACTATGGCGGATGCCTGGGGCTCAGTACCTTCGACTGAGTTCCGCAAGGGTGGAGGAATCCGAGGGGGCCCTAACTCATTGGGTGCCCGTGTCTGAGTTCGTGAGGACTGGTGCGCAGTAACTTCTCCGAAGAGTCCGGCGCAGCATCGCTGGTGACGGAGAGGCCTCCACTTCTCCCTTGGACAGATTTCTTCCCCTGACAGGGGCAAAGTGAGCGAAGGTAATTCACGTTCTATATCACCTAGTCAGTGGCAGTGACTATCCACCACTGGTGACCAGGGATGAGCCGAACACCCCCCTGTTCGGTTCGCACCAAAACCTGCGAACAGACAAAATGTTCGTGTGAACTTTAGAACCCTATTAAATACAATGGACTCGAACGTTCGAAATCTAAAGTGCTAATTATAAAGGCTTATATGCAAGTTATTGTCCTAAAAAGGGTTTGGGGACCCGGGTCCTGCCCCAGGGGACATGTATCAATGCAAAAAGAAGTTTTAAAAACGGCCGTTTTTTTGGGAGCAGTGATTTTAATAATGCTTAAAATGAAAAAATAAAAGTGAAATATTCCTTTAAATTTCGTACCTGGGGGGTGTGTATGATATGCATGTGAAGTGGCGCATGTTTCCCGTGCTTAGAACTGTCCCTGCAAAAAATTTCATTTTTGAAAGAAAAAAATGCATTTAAAACTCACTCGCAGCTATTAATGAATTGTCGGCTCCCGGCAATACATACAAAAGTCATTGATAAAAAATAAAAAAAAAGCGTGGGGGTTCCCCAGAATTCAATTACCAGGCCCTTCAGGTCTGGAATGGATATTAAGGGGAACCCCGCCGCAAATTTAAAAAAAAATTGACGCGGGGTTCCCCCAAATATCCATTCCAGGCCCTTCAGATCTGGCATGGATTTTAAGGGGAACTCCACCCCAAATTTTTTAAAAAAATGGCGTGGAGTCCCCCTAAAAATCCATTCCAGACCCCTTATCCGAGCACGCAACCTGGCCGGCCGCAGGGGAAAAGGGGGGGACGAGAGAGCGGCCCCCCTCCCTCCTGAACCGTACCAGGCCACATGCCCTCAACATGGGGAGGATGTCCCCATGTTGATGGGGACAAGGGCCTCATCCCCACAACCCTTGCCCGGTGGTTGTGGGGGTCTGCGGGCGGGGGGCTTATCGGAATCTGGAAGACCCCTTTAACAAAGGGGACCCCCAGATCCCGGCCCCCCCCCTATGTGAATTGGTAAGGGGTACATTGTACCCCTACCATTTCACGAAGAAAGCGTAAAAAAAGTTTAAAAAAACACACAAACACCTTGAAAAAGTCCTTTATTTAAAAAAAAACAAAAACATTCCAGCGGTGAAATCCAGTGTCCCGCGGCGATCCCGATGTCCAGCGCTGTCCTTCATTGGTTGTGCCTGAGCGGACCTGATGGGGAACTCCCTCTCAGTATTTTAAATGTATAGACCCGCCCCTTCTAAAGTTCCCCATCAGGTCCGCTCAGCGGACCAGATGCGGAACATGAGAAGGGGCGGGTCTATACCTGTATTACCAAAGTGAGAGCAGTTCCCCATCAGGTCCGCCTCCTCGGTATGTCAGACCCGCCTACGTCATTGGCTTGAGCGGGGAACTTCCTTCACTATGTAAATTTAAATTACACAGTGAAGGAAGTTCCCCGCTCAAGCCAATGACGTAGGCGGGTCCGACATACCGAGGGAGCGGACCTGATGGGGAACTTTAGAAGGGGCGGGTCTATACATTTAAAATACTGAGAGGGAGTTCCCCATCAGGTCCGCTCAGGCACAACCAATGAAGGACAGCGCTGGACATCGGGATCGCCGCGGGACACTGGATTTCACCACTGGAATGTTTTTTTTTTTTTTAATAAAGGACTTTTTCAAGGTGTTTGTGTGTTTTTTTTAAACATTTTTTTACGCTTTCTTCGTGAAATGGTAGGGGTACAATGTACCCCTTACCAATTCACATAGGGGGGGGGCGGGATCTGGGGGTCCCCTTTGTTAAAGGGGTCTTCCAGATTCCGATAAGCCCCCCGCCCGCAGACCCCCACAACCACCGGGCAAGGGTTGTGGGGATGAGGCCCTTGTCCCCATCAACATGGGGACATCCTCCCCATGTTGAGGGCATGTGGCTTGGTACGGTTCAGGAGGGAGGGGGGGCGCTCTCTCGTCCCCCATTTTCCCCTGCGGCCGGCCAGGTTGCGTGCTCGGATAAGGGGTCTGGTATGGATTTTTAGGGGGACTCCACGGCATTTTTTTTTTAAATTTGGGGTGGAGTTCCCCTTAAAATCCATGCCAGATCTGAAGGGCCTGGTAATTGAATTCTGGGGAACCCCCACGCTTTTTTTTTTTTTTTATCAATGACTTTTGTATGTATTGCCGGGAGCCGACAATTCATTAATAGCCGCGAGTCAGTTTTAAAAGACTTTTTTTCTTTCAAAAATGACATTTTTTGCAGGGACAGTTCTAAGCACGGGAAACATGCGCCGCTTTACATGCATATCATACACACCCCCCAGGTACGAAATTTAAAGGAATATTTCACTTTTATTGTTTCATTTTAAAAATTATTAAAATCACTGCTCCCGAAAAAACGGCTGTTTTTAAAACTTCTTTTTGCATTGATACATGTCCCCTGGGGCAGGACCCGGGTCCCCAAACACTTTTTAGGACAATAACTTGCATATTAGCCTTTATAATTAGCACTTTAGATTTCTCCCATAGATTTTTCGAATTTGCCGCGAACACCCCAATTTGTTCGCTGTTCGGCGAACGGGCGAACAGGCAATGTTTCGAGTCGAACATGAGTTCGACTCGAACTCGAAGCTCATCCCTACTGGTGACAGCACAGTGGGTAGCAGCAAAAAGGGAAAGGATTGTGCCTCGATCTGTCCCCCCATTATTCAAAAGGAGAAAGACTGTTTTATTGCTTGGCAAGAAGAATAAAACTGAAGCCTCGTACACACGAACGAGTTTCTCGGCAAAAACCAGCAAGAAACTTGCTGGCAGAGATTTTTTGCCGAGAAATTCGTTCGTGTGTTTGGTTTCTCGTCAAGAAAAGCGACAAGAATCTCGACGAGAAAATAGAGATCCTGCTCTCTATTTTGTCGTCGAGATTCTCGTCGGCATGTTTCTCGACGAGAAAAGTGAGTGTGTGTACACTTACCTGTCCTCCCGGAAGCCCGCGCATGTTCGAAATGAATTCGACGCATGCGCGGTAGCTTCCTAGGCATACGTAGGGTATACCAAGATGGCGGCGACGGCATCGAATGTGACGAGCGCATGCTCGTCGTAGTCGATGACCTTACCGCGTACGCTCCATTCAAAGAACCGCGGGTTCTTTGAATCGAGCGTCTGTACACTCGGCCGGGACAAGTTTCTTGTCCAAGAATCTCGTCGAAAAAAACGACGTTTTTTTCTACGAGAATCTCGGCCGTGTGTACGAGGCCTGAGTTGTACCTATTCACTGTGTGGAACTTGGGTTACTAAGCAAAGGAGTCAGGGACAAAGGACTGGACTTGGCTCTAGGACACCTACACAAAAGCCCAATCTCTGGCCTTCACCTCCTAGTTACGGGAGGACATGGGCCGTGGTGTGTATCATCTCTCTCTCCCAGGTACCCCTAGACAACAGCCATATAACCGATGAAGCAGGGAGAGGGGTGAGGCCGCTACATATATATATATATATATATATGTAGCTCTCTGTTGAGAGTTGACCCACGACATCCCCGCTAACCCGGAAGTGACGTGTGCGCTTCACACACTCCGCTCTCCTACTAGGAAGCTGCTGCGGTGTCTGCAAGCATTCCCCTGCTCTCCATGGATGGCTGGATCTGGTGATAGCGCCCTCTGGGGTCACTTTTATGCTCATTTTTTGTGATTTGATGTACGTAGATAGGTTTAATGCCGCGTACACACGATCATTATTCACGGCGGTTAAAAAAACGCCGTGAATAATGACAGGAAAAATGAGGGAACCGCTTGGTTCCCTACACACGGTCGTTTTTCCCGTCATTTTTTCTCTTGACGAGAAAAACGACCGTCTGTGGGCTCCGCGGCAGTGTCTCCCTATGGGAAAACTGCCGCGGAAAAAAATGCTGGAAAAAACGATGAGAAAATTTAGAACATGTTCTAATTTTTCTCGTCGTTTTTTATGCCGTTTTTCTCGACGAGAAAAACGACATAAAGCCCACAGACGATCGTTTTTCTCGGCGAAAAAAAAAAATGCAGTTTTTCTCGTCGAGAAAAGCGGTCGTGTGTAAGCGGCATTAGGGGGCTTTCAGTGTATGGGCTACTTGGGAATAATAAACAGGATTACACTATATTGCTGTTTCTTGTTTTTATGACCTTGTTTGGAGCTCCTTTGCCTGCTGTCCCTGCCTGCTGGTGATGGTCCGTGGAAAAGTGGCCGGTGTATCTGCCTAAGGCTCTGATTTTTTAATCTTCTGGTGAGTTTAACCCCCTCAGGGAGAGTGCTTCACGCGGTGGATTGAGATTAATGTTTCTCCCTGGTGGAAGGTGCACGCTAGGATTACTACTAAGACACCATTCAGCACTTTGGATTGTTTATACCACCTTGACTACATCTGATGCCCCATACACACGATCGTTTTTCTTGCCATTTTTTTTCTTGCCGTTTTTCACGTCGTTTTTTTCATGTTTCCTCTCAAGCCTGTCTTGCGTACACACGATCATTTTAAAAAACGATCAAGCAAAGCGCAGTGACGTACAACACGTACGACGGCACTATAAAGGGGAAGTTCCGTTCGAATGGCGCCACCCTTCATGTTAGTAAAGTTTGTTGAGCGACGATTCGCTCTTTTCAGTCTCGTGCTTTTCAGTCCGTGACTGCATGACGAATGTGCTATCTCCATTACGAACGCTAGTTTTACCAGAACGAGCGCTCCTGTCTCATACTTGATTCTGAGCATGCGCGTTTTTTTTCACGTTGTTAAAGCATACACACTATCGTTTTTCACGTCGTTAAAAAAAACGACATGAAAAACTACGTGAAAAAAGAGAGCATGTTCGAAATTTTTAATGCCCGTTTTTCACGTCGTTAAAAATGCTCTGGAGCCCACACACGATCATTTTTAATGGCCATTTTTTTTAATGGCATTTTTAACGGCATGAAAAACGATCGTGTGTATGGGGCATAAGACTTTCTTTATTCAGTGGTTTTTCCATGAGTCTATCATTATTGATTTTTAAGCGCTGTTTTGTGTATATTAATATCACAGAGACTGAACTGTTTTTTTTTTATACCGTGGTTTCATTTTTATTTTTACTTTAATTTTTAAACGGCTGCTCAGTGGTTTTATATTGGAAAATATTTTTAACATTTTTTTATCTCTGTTTGTACTGCTTAGAGGTCTGTGGGTTTGATCTGGCGCTATGTGGGTGTTCTGCAGGCCTTTTATTTACACCCCTTTATACATATATATATATATATATATATATATATATATATATATATATATATATATAATCTGTACTGATAGTGCAGCTATCAGAATCAACTGCCTGCTGTGGTGTTAGTATGGGAAAAGCAGCAGCAGCAGTTAGTTTTAGGTGAAAACTGTGCAGAGAGGGTCAGGCCTCGTACACACGGCCGAGATTCTCGTCGAAAAAAACATGTAGTTTTTTTCGACGAGATTCTTGGACAAGAAACTTGTCCCGGCCGAGTGTACAGACGCTCGATTCAAAGAACCCGCGGTTCTTTGAATGGAGCGTACGCGGTGACGTCATCGACTACGACGAGCATGCGCTCGTCACATTCGATGCCGTCGCCGCCATCTTGGTATACCCTACGTATGCCTAGGAAGCTACCGCTCATGCGTCGAATTCATTTCGAACATGCGTGGGCTTCCCGGAGGACAGGTAAGTGTACACACACTCACTTTTCTCGTCGAGAAACATGCCGACGAGAATCTCGACGAGAAAATAGAGAGCAGGTTCTCTATTTTCTCGTCGAGGTTACTTGTCGGTTTTCTCGACGAGAAACCATACACACAAACGAATTTCTCGGCAAGACATCTCTGCCAGCAAGTTTCTTGCTGGTTCTTGCCGAGAAACTCGGTCGTGTGTACGAGGCCTTACAGTACACTGAAAATACTTGCAGCTCTCTGCCTGTGGTTTAATTATGAGCACACCACTATTAGTGACTCACTAACTGTATTCAGGTAAGCTTTAGGTGAAGCACACCGTACACTAAGTGAAACACTGACTGTCTGCAGCTAGCACAATCACCTGCCTGCCTGTCACAGTATAGAGACTAACAGGAATGGATCTAGCTGAACAGAATACAGTGTATAAATATATATATACAACACCTAGGATGCATATATATCCTCTACACCCTGTAACTGCAGCTAACTGACTCGCCTGCCTGCTCTATCTAACTCAATATAAATGACACTGTCTGTCTCTGTAAACTCTCTTGTTTCACAACTCCAACACACTACACAAGGCCACCAAGCCGGCGCCCTTATATAGTGTGGGGCATGTACTAAACCCCCTGAGCCATAATTGGCCAAAGCCACCCTGGCTTTGGGCAATTACGGCTCTCCGTTTTTTTTTGCGCTGTGATTGGCCAAAGCATGCGGGTCATAGTGCATGCTTGGCCAATCATCAGCCAGCAATGCACTGCAATGCCGCAGTGAATTATGGGCCATGACGCGCCACTCGAATTTGGCGCGAACGGCCCATAATGTTCGCAATTCGGCGAACAGCCGATGTTCGAGTCGAACATGGGTTTGACTCGAACACGAAGCTCATCCCTAATTGAGAGCAGATACAAGGGTATAAGGGGTGGAAAGAAGACCTGGAGGCAAAGATTTGAGGGTACAGATGCTGGGAAGGGAGCTTGAGGTAGATATGAGGGTACATATAGTGAGAAGGGGGGCTTAAGGTAAACATGAGGGTACAGATGATAGGGAGGGTACTATTGTGCAAATATGAGGGTACAGGGGCTGTGAAGAGGGACGTTAAACATATATGAGGGTACAGGGGCTGCGGAGGGGGATTTGGGGAAGATATGAGTGTATGGAAGATTTGGAGGGGGACTTGGGGAAGATATGAGGGCACAGGGACTGTGGAGAGGGACTTGTGGAAGATATGAGGGTACAGGGGCTGTGGAGGGACTTGGGCAAGATATGAGGGTACAGAGGCTGGGAAGGGGAACTTGGGGAAGATATAGGGCGCAGGGGTTGTGGAGGGAGATTTAGTGAAGATATGAGAGTACAGGGGCTATGGAGGGAGACTTGGGGAAGATACAGTATGAGGGTACAGGGATTGTGAAGGGGGATCTTGGGGAAGATATGAGGGTATAGGGGATGTGGAGGGGGCTTAGGGAAGATATGTGAGTACAGGGGCTGTGGAGGGGGCTTGGGGAAGGTATGAGGGTACAGGGGCTGTGGAGGGGGATTAGGGGAAGATATGAGGGTACAGGGGCTGTGGAGGGGGATTTGGGGAAGATATGAGGGTATAGGGGCTGTGGAGGGGGACTTGGAAAAGATATGAGGGTACAGGGGCTGTGGAGGGGGACTTGGAAAAGATATGAGGGTACAGGGGCTGTGGAGGGGGACTTGGAAAAGATATGAGGGTACAGGGGCTGTGGAGTGGAATTTGGTGAAGATATGAGTGTACAGGGGCTGTAGAGGGGGACTTTGGGAAGATATGAGGGTACAGGGGCTGTGGAGGGGTCTCGGGGGGATATAAGGGCACAGGGGCTATGGAGGGGGACTTGGGGAAGATATGTGGGTACAGTGGCTGCGGAGGGGGACTTGGGGAAGATATGAGGGTACATGGGCTGAGGAGGGGGCTTGGGGAAGATATGAGGGTACAAGGGCTATAGAGGGGAAATTGGGGAAGATGTGATGGTACAAGTTCTGTGGAGGCATAAGGGGGGAAGGTTAGGGACTTTGTGTGAGGTGTATGTGGTGGAACCAAAACATGATCATATGGATTATAGATAAAAAAACATTTATTAATACACCAATGGTCGACATTTCAAAACACAATGTAATTTAAAAATGTCATTATGCTGATAACATTGTATAGTAATACAGTGCATGGTACAGGAGATTTTTTTTCATACATGGTGCCCCATACGGTGGATAAAAAAGGTCACAATATGGAATCAAACAACATGGTGAGACCATCTAAAATTATTGAAATATGTTAGATGCATCAGAAGTAATCTCAACGCGTTTCGTGTGCTTATACACACTCGTCAGGAGCACGATGCATCAAATTCTAAAAGAAAGGTGTAACGGTGGGCCCATGGAACCCAAAAGTTCTTAGAAAGTATGAGCCAGAAAATAATGGACATTAAGAATATGTCTTGGATTGCTTTAAAATTGGTCTGTAATATTAATCCACAATATTCCCCAGGATATCTGTAAAGGACTATTTACTGGTTGTTTGATTCTGAACTCAACAGGTTAATTGAGAGATGCTGATATGTTCAACTCCAACCACCTGGATGCCTCTTGTAATGTTAATGAATCCAGACTAACTTCTAAAGACCTTTTCATTGTTGTTTGTGGTGATGTGGATTGGAGCTTGGTAGACAGTCTGGCTGCCTATTATGGGATGTTTAAGTGTCTTTATTTTACAAAAAAGTTTTATTGTCATATAAACCAACAGTACAGGTTTACAATAGAGTGTTATAGCATGTAATATACAAGGCAGATCTGGGCTTGAAAGCCCTCACCAACAGAAAGGAAGCATGAGTCGTGGTCTTATGCCATACACAAATATAAGGAGAAATGTAAATAATCATTAGGACCAAATGGTACAGAACCCGGGTCATGCCCGGCTGTCTGTAAACCTGTAGAGTGAGTGAACAACACACAACAATAGAACCTGATGGTTAGCGTCCTCTAGAAAGGATAGGGAGGGTTAACAGCAAAATAAAAGCCTAAGAAAGAATGAAGAAAGAGAGAAAAAAGGAGAAAGGATGGAGCAGAACAAGAAGAGTAGTAGAATGTGAAGAAGGAGAGAAAGAAGAGGGAAGCAGGAGGTCCACGGTGTGCGCGCAAGAGGAGTCTTTAAGTGATAGTAATGCAGCGTCAAACCTAGAAGGGTGGTAGTATGTGATCCAAGGTTGCCAGACTCTAAGAAACTTGTCATGCATATCAGAAAGAATTGCCGTTAGTTTCTCATTAACCATGACATCGTTCAGGCGGTTTTTGACTGCCTCAAAGCTGAGTGCGGGGGTTTTCCATGCTCTCGCAATTGTCAACCTAGTTGCTGTAAAAAGATGCTGGGCTAGTTGCCTTTCTGGACGCAGTAGTTCCACGATGGGCTTACCAAGGAGAGCTACATAAGGGTCCCTCTTGATATTAATCTGAAATAGATTGCGGATGAGAGTAAATACCCTAATTCACAGTCTGCACGCCCGTGGGCATGACCACCAAATATGTGCCATGGAGCCTGTAACGAGCCCCTTGCTCGCTCGGTTCCACTCTCCCGACACTCCTCTGCTACTATTGGATCATATTGCAGATCGCAACGTCTGATGGTTCGGTCATCCGATGCTCCGGGATTCAAGCTACAGCTATGTGACATTCTAATCCATTTGTTATAGCTCAGAACAAACACCAGGCAGGCTGTATGTAAGTTCAAACAGGAATCTCATTTTATTGGATGCACACACATACTTTTATACAGCAGTTTGAACACCCTGCCCCCAACAACCACTTTCCTATTGGTCAATTGTAAATTACATTGTAGTTCTCAATTAGCTTCTCTTGGCCATGCAAATGAGGACTTGAAACAGGGTCAGCAGGGATTGGTCCGATAGCTTGAATAGGAGAACTGAGATGTGTATTGACACAGAAGCCCCAGGGGGTAATTAAAGTACATAAACAAACAGTCAAACACAGAACAATGCTTTTCTTCCAGACCATGAAGTCGTCTGGAGGGGGGGGGGGGTAGCCTTAAGACAGGGCAGAAATCCCACCACTGTGTAATAGATTCAAAGGAGAAATACTTCAGTATTCCAAGGTTCATGACAATACTCCCTCCTGGGAAATAGTCCAACAGCCACAGTGGGACCCCGAACGGGTCAACTCGAGGATGTTGGAAAAGTAGTCTTAAGGTTCCAGGTCTGTCTGCCGGGATAACCCATCCGCATTCCTGTCTTGAGGCCCTGGCCCATAATCGGAAGGCAAAAGGCTAGCATTCAGTCCTCTCCAAAAGCCTCTGTCTAGGTCTGTCACAGAGCCCTCCTGGGAACACCCTCTAAAACAAAGCGGAGAATAATTTGGAATAAAGTGAGCCAGTCTCGCCGGTGTGTAGTACCACCTATACAATACCTTATAGGCATTTTCCAAAATTAACACATTACGTGAGCATTTGGACGGAGTTAGTGTCATCGCCTGCCAGTCCTCAGGGTCCAACTGCTTCCCCAACTCTTTCTCCCATTGTAGGTGGTAAGGCCTCAATGGGGGCCTCCTAATAGATATCACAGCTGAATATATCAGTGATATCAGGCCCGGTGAGTGGGGCCTGGCTCTAAAAAGGCCCTCAAAGGGGGTCAAAGTATAAGGGGTAGATTGAGACTTAATAAGACTCTGAAGAAAGTGGCGAAGTTGTAAATAGCGATAGTGCTCTCGCAAGGGAATACCGTGAGAAGAGCGTAAGGCATCAAATGCCAAAATCCTAGTCGGCCGTAACAGTGAGTGTACATCTGTGAACCCGTTCGTGGTCCACCATGAGAATTGGGAGGTATTATCACAACCTGGAGGGAATAGCGGGCAGTGTAAGAGTCGCAAGAGTGGGAGATGAGGAGAGATCAACCCCCGCAGAGTACTTTACCGAGTCCCATATTCGCAAGGAGTGGGCCAAACAAGGTCCCATAACCGCCGGACGGTGCCGAGGAGGAAGCCAGGGCAATGAGGAGATTGGAATAGGGTCGATGTCGACCGGGTCAAGCATAGCCCAAAGCGGAAGCTGATAGGTCTTATGAAGACACGAAAGTCAGGCTATGTTAGTGGCTATATAATAGGCCCGTAAATTGGGAACCGAAAGACCACCATTAATACGCTTAGCAAACAAAACCTGTTTGCCGATTCGAGGGCGGGTCGAACCCCATATAAATTGCATAATTCTACGCTGATGTACGCAGAGGATATGTGGGGGAAACCGAACAGGCAAGACACGAAAAAAATACAGTAGTTTCGGGAGATAGGACATACGAGCAGCTGTTATTCTGCCAAACCAAGACAGAGGCAAATGAGACCAAGGCAACAGCATATCCGTTAGTCTTTTGAACAAGGGCGGAAAGTTAGCCTGGTACAAACCGGAGTACATAGGGGTAAGGTGATTCCCAGATAGGGTAGCGAGGAGACCCACTGGAAGGAGAACGCCGACTGTAGATCCCCCAACAAACCAGGAGAGAGGTTAACCGACAATGCTTTTGATTTGCAGGGATTAACCCGGAGCCCCGAAAGGGTAGCAAAGGTATCCAAAAGGGATTGTAAATTTGGTAAAGAAATTCTTGGGGAGGTCAAAGTAAGAAGGATATCATCGGCAAATATGGAAATTTTATGGGGGCAACCCGCTATTTCGATGCCTCGTATGTCGGGATGCGAACGAATCGCCTCCGCCAGGGGTTCCAGAGCCAATACAAATGTAGCGGGGTCTTTAAATTTAGTGGGGTACACCCGGGGGTAGTGTGACCCAGGTGTGTAATTGTGAGAGGGTTTGGACCCCTTTATAATTCGTGGAGGATTGGGTGGTGTATTATTCTCCTTGGCCTGTGGGTGGCGCGGTACCTACAGGCTCAAGGTAGAATCACTGCCACAGTGCTACCCTTTTTGTCCCTTTCCGGAGATGGTACGGCTGGGGCGGGGAACCCGCCGTGGTGTCGATGGGAGGAGATAAAAGGGGGAGATGCCCTCGCCACGAGGTCTTCGAGGATCTTCTCTTCACGCACCCAGGCACCTTAGGCCTGGGTGCGGGCAGTTCAGAGTTCCGGCCCAGGCGCCCTAGGCCTGACCGGAATGGAGTTGGAGTCCATCCCAGGCACCTTCAGCCTGGGGTGAGGTACTAGATCGTAGGCCTGGGGCCCAGTAACTTCGACTGGGTTTTGCCAGGGCGAAGTGATCCGAGGGTCCCCGAGGTGGACGGGACCCGCATCTGAGGTGAGGAGGCCGGAGCAGCATCAACCCAGTGACGGATGGGCCTCCGGTAACTCCCTCTGAGGGACATCTTCCCCTGATAGGGGCCGCAGCGCAGCGAAGGTACTCCCATCTAAGTTCTCTTGAGTTGCTGGTAGAGACTCACAAGTTCTATGTTCTGTACTAATTAAGGATACGATAACCGCTGGTGAGACCACAGTGGTTTAGATTGAAATCAGGATAGTGCCTCGACCTGCTCATCCCACCGCATCAGGCTGTTATAATATTCCAACCAGTTGACTGCAGAAGCACTGTTTATTGTGGAGCTTACAATAAAGCAAGAGTTGGACTGTGATCGGTGTGTGGACTCTGGTTAATGGGAGCAAAGGGAGGTGTCCGCATAGCAAGATTGAGTTTCATAACTAACACACATTGGCCCGAGGAAGATACTGGTGCTGGCCTTCACCTCACCCACAGCTATGGGGAGGACATGGGCCATAGCGCATCTCACCCTGTCGTGTGACATACCCCTGGAGAAAGGAGACGGGGTGGGGTCGCTACACGTGGGGGCTCGTGAGTCCGGGATGAAATGTGTATTGACTTTGAAATTTGAAAAGGCTGTGTCTGGACTTTTCTGCCCGGAGGAGTTCCGAGCGGGTCGGCCATGTGATTGGCCAAAGTGCGTCCCTGTGCTCGAAGTCGTGGACATGACCCTAAGACGGGAAAGGCCCATGCAGAAAGAGTGGGAAGAGGGAGAAGTCCAGCCGTGTGAAGTACTACATGTGGGGACTTTTGCTGCACTGCGCCATGAGGCACCCCGTGACTGCGCAATTCGTGGGCGGAGGCTGGTGGAAGCCCGCGAAAACGTGCAAGTCATGGGAGGAGTCTGGCCATGTGAGGAGATACACGTGGAGACTCCGGCGCGTGGTCAGTGCGTGATGGAGCAGCAGATAGTCGGGATGGCCTCAAGCTCCCCGTGGATTCCGGTTCCTTACCCCACGAAGATGACTGCTTTTGCTGCTCCCCTTACAGACACGGGGATAAGACTCAGGCCCCGAGGACAGTTGGCTTTGTACTCATGCAGAGACACGGAGGCCCTCGGTGTGATCTGTCCCGGATGCTCGGGACTGGTGGTCCAGCTAAAGCCATTTGGGCGATGTGAAGCGTGTAAAGAATTTCTGTTTGAGGTTGAACCATCCACAGTAAGGCCCCGGGCCCTTCGCCTCAACTGCCTCACAGGTACCGCCACTCCGGAAGGGGAGATCCAGGCCTTTGCGGAGGTCCCCGTACGCACTGACCAGGGCGACGTGACTGCCCAACCAGAGACTGAGAGAGAAAAATCCGAGGATGCTGCTTCGGTCACCACAGATTCTCTGCTCCCACCTCCAAAGAGGAAGATCGGCCTGGTGCAGGCCTCCTGTGGTCGTGGTCGAGCTTCACCCCATCGCTTGCCGGGCCTGGATGGATCCGGTTGGAAGAGTCCTGGACATCCCAGTGCTTCAAAAGGTCCAGGTGAGCCAGGGGCTGGGACTGTGGTGGTGGTTGGAGGTGTCGGGAGTCCACAGTCGGTGGAGCCCGCTAGGGAGGGTAGTTCCACGTCTACTAGAGACTACCTTCCCGCCGAGATGTATGACACCTCCGACCTAGAGTCGCTATCGGACTGTGGGGATGACGGGGAAATAGATGAACTGTTTCACCGGAAGGGCTGGGACAAACGCCCGCTACCTGTGCTATGTAAACCGCAGGATTCCCCTATGTCTATAGAGGACAGCACACCCCGGGTGCAGGCCCCGGAGCTTCTGAGGAAGTCTAGTCCTCCAACCAACCTTCCTCATTCCACAACATCACCCGCTTTGATAGTGAGGATGCAGCTCGCTTCCTTGCGGGCGCCAAAAGTAAAGCCACCCGAGGTAGTGAAGGTACCTCGGCACCCGGAGGCCATCGTGCAACCGGGAGAAGGTGAGCGAGAGGTCATGCCTCCCTTGGCCAGATTGCAACGACTTTTCTCCCAGAAAGTCGCCCGTGAGTACGGATGGGAGTACCCCTACTTGCCTCGGGACTTACTTTATGAAGTTGAGGTCCTGCGACAGACAGGGCCGGCCCTACCATGGGACCCGATGGGACCATTGTCCCAGGCGGCAGGTTCTGAGAGGCGGCACATTGACGCCCATAAATACAGTAATCCCGCCCAATCGGGCTCTGCTACGCCCACCCGCTCCGCTCTTCATCCCACTATGTGGATGGCCCAGCGCCGCTGCTATTAGAAGTATTGGCAGACCATTCGCTGCCATAACCGCACAGCTGGCCGCCCGCCCATCCTCTCCACGGCTCCCCCCCCATGCTCCTGACGAGAAAGTCAGCTGACGAACAACAGCGTAAAGGGGGAGGAGCTTTCGGCTGAGCAGAGACCCCATGATGGAAGAGGGATCGCTATAGGCGCAGCTGACACTGAGAGAAAGTAAGTGTCACTAATCCCATCTCCACCACCCCTGCCTGTGTCTAACCCCTCTGCCTGTGTCTAACCCCCCTGCCTGTGTCTAACCCCCCTACCACCCCTGCCTGTGTCTAACCCCCCTGCCTGTGTCTAACCCCCCTACCACCCCTGCCTGTGTCTAACCCCCCTGTCTGTGTCTAACCCCCCTACCACCCCTGCCTGTGTCTAACCCCCCTGCCTGTGTCTAACCCCCCTACCACCCCTGCCTGTGTCTAATCCCCCCTACCACCCCTGCCTGTGTCTAATCCCCCCTACCACCCCTGCCTGTGTCTAATCCCCCCTACCACCCCTGCCTGTGTCTAATCCCCCTACCACCCCTAACTGTGTCTAATCCCCCTACCTGTGTCTAATCCCCCCCTACCACCCCTGCCTGTGTCTAATCCCCCCTACCACCCCTGCCTGTGTCTAATCCCCCTACCACCCCTGCCTGTGTCTAATCCCCCTACCACCCCTTCCTGTGTCTAATCCCCCCTACCACCCCTGCCTGTGTCTAATCCCCCCTACCACCCCTGCCTGTGTCTAATCCCCCCTACCACCCCTGCCTGTGTCTAATCCCCCCTACCACCCCTGCCTGTGTCTAATCCCCCTACCACCCCTGCCTGTGTCTAATCCCCCTACCACCCCTGCCTGTGTCTAATCCCCCTACCACCCCTGCCTGTGTCTAATCCCCCCTACCACCCCTGCCTGTGTCTAATCCCCCCTACCACCCCTGCCTGTGTCTAACCATCCCTACCACCCCTGCCTGTGTCTAACCATCCCTACCACCCCTGCCTGTGTCTAACCATCCCTACCACCCCTGCCTGTGTCTAATCCCCCTACCACCCCTGCCTGTGTCTAACCATCCCTACCACCCCTGCCTGTGTCTAACCATCCCTACCACCCCTGCCTGTGTCTAATCCCCCTACCACCCCTGCCTGTGTCTAATCCCCCTACCACCCCTGCCTGTGTCTAATCCCCCTACCACCCCTGCCTGTGTCTAATCCCCCTACCACCCCTGCCTGTGTCTAATCATCCCTACCACCCCTGCCTGTGTCTAATCATCCCTACCACCCCTGCCTGTGTCTAATCATCCCTACCACCCCTGCCTGTGTCTAATCCCCCTACCACCCCTGCCTGTGTCTAATCATCCCTACCACCCCTGCCTGTGTCTAATCCCCCTACCACCCCTGCCTGTGTCTAATCCCCCTACCACCCCTGCCTGTGTCTAATCCCCCTACCACCCCTGCCTGTGTCTAATCATCCCTACCACCCCTGCCTGTGTCTAATCCCCCTACCACCCCTGCCTGTGTCTAATCATCCCTACCACCCCTGCCTGTGTCTAACCATCCCTACCACCCCTGCCTGTGTCTAATCATCCCTACCACCCCTGCCTGTGTCTAATCCCCCTACCACCCCTGCCTGTGTCTAACCATCCCTACCACCCCTGCCTGTGTCTAATCATCCCTACCACCCCTGCCTGTGTCTAACCATCCCTACCACCCCTGCCTGTGTCTAACCATCCCTACCACCCCTGCCTGTGTCTAATCATCCCTACCACCCCTGCCTGTGTCTAACCATCCCTACCACCCCTGCCTGTGTCTAACCATCCCTACCACCCCTGCCTGTGTCTAACCATCCCTACCACCTCTGCCTGTGTCTAACCTCCCCTACCACCTCTGCCTGTGTCTAACCCCTTACCACCCCTGCCTGTGCCTAACCATCCTTACCACCCCTGCCTGTGTCTAACCCCCCTACCACCCCTGCCTGTGTCTAACCCCTTATCACCCCTGCCTGTGCCTAACCTCCCCTACCACCCCTGCCTGTGTCTAAACCCCCTACCACCCCTGTCAGTATCTAAACTCCCTACCACCCCTGCCTGTGCCTAACCTCCCCTACCCCCCCTGCCTGTGTCTAACCTCCCCTCCCCCCTCACCACAACCGCCGCTGCCTCTGTCTGAACCCCACCACCACTATTACGTGGAAATCTGACTTCCTAATAAATGTAATTTTGTTTTTTATTGTCATAATATAAAATAATAAATGTGGGGGCCTTTTAGTGGGCGTGATTATTATTATTATTTTTTTTTGGGGGGGGGCGGTAGGGAGGAGGGGGGCAGCATTTTGATCCTGGGCCCAGGCAGCACAATGTCTCGGGCTGGCCCTGGCGACAGAGATGGTACGATGAATTCGTTTGGGAGAAGCTCAAAGTGCCTCATGCCCGGCGATACTTGTCCTGTTCGCCACCCATGTCGAAAAAGTTCAGAGACTGCCGAGCAGACTGGATGTTGGGGCGCCACATTCATGCGGACAAGGTGCTTATCTGCTGGAAAGATGGAGAGGACATTGACTATTCGATTGAGGTTTTCGATAAACACCTGAAGTCTTTGTTCTTGCCTGACCCGAAGTTTTACTTGTGAGGAGAGACTCACGAGTGTGTTTTTCAGCTGCAATTTTTCTGGAAGAATCTTGCCAGAAAGTCTGAACAGTACCCTGTTTTTTTATTTGGGTTTGTTTTCTACTCTTTGGAGGAATGAGAGCCTTTTTGTTTGTTCTCTCTCTCTTCTTCTATAAATCAAAGACAGAGACTTTGGGGGTAGAATCAGTGTAGGGACGCAGGGAGAATGAAGATCTCACCAAGTGTCATTACCACGGCACTGTCACCAGGTGGCAGTGTTGTGCAACGGCTGTTTGTAATTTTACACTTGCATCACTTTACTTGTTGGAGCGAATGGGTCTCTCGGCTGATGGACTCATTCATTCCAAATTAACACAAATTGTTAGGATGTTGTGGTTTTTTTCTTTGTTTCCCTTCTGCAGGAGATTCGTCCGTCAAGACTACTGAGTATGGGGTGGTTCTTAGACAGTAATGGGAGGGATTGTATATGTGTACATGATAGATGTTTTATACAAAAGTTTTATCGTTTTATAGTTCCCTTTCCCCTCGAGCAGGTCTTGGCACACACAGGGTTCAATTTTTTTTGGATAGCCTCTGGGGCTCACTTCATGTCACCACTCCTTGGGAGACACGGGTGTGCACCTGACGCTGGGGACCAGCGTCAAATCACAGGGGGGAGTATGTAGCGGGGTCTTTAAATTTAGTGGGGTACACCCGGGGGTAGTGTGACCCAGGTGTGTAATTGTGAGAGGGTTTGGACCCCTTTATAATTTGTGGAGGATTGGGTGGTGTATTATTCTCCTTGGCCTGTGGGTGGCGGGGTACCTACAGGCTCAAGGTAGAATCACTGCCACAGTGCTACCCTTTTTGTCCCTTTCCGGAGATGGTACGGCTGGGGCGGGGAACCCGCCGTGGTGTCGATGGGAGGAGATAAAAAGGGGAGACGCCCTCGCCACGAGGTCTTCGAGGATCTTCTCTTCACGCACCCAGGCACCTTAGGCCTGGGTGCGGGCGGTTCAGAGTTTCGGCCCAGGCGCCCTAGGCCTGACCGGAATGGAGTTGGAGTCCATCCCAGGCATCTTCAGCCTGGGGTGAGGTACTAGATCGTAGGCCTGGGGCCCAGTAACTTCAACTGGGTCCCGCCAGGGCAAAGTGATCCGAGGGTCCCCGAGGTGGACGGGACCCGCATCTGAGGTGAGGAGGCCGGGGAGGTCACCCGTCCGGAGACCCGGATCAGCATCAACCCGGTGATGGATGGGCCTCTGGTAACTCCCTCTGAGGGACATCTTCCCCTGATAGGGGCCGCAGCGCAGCAAAGGTACTCCCATCTAAGTTCTCTTGAGTTGCTGGTAGAGACTCACAAGTTCTATGTTCTGTACTAATTAAGGGTACGATAACCGCTGGTGAGACCACAGTGGTTTAGATTGAAATCAGGATAGTGCCTCGACCTGCTCATCCCAGCCCATCAGGCTGTTATAATATTCCAACCAGTTGACTGCAGAAGCACTGTTTATTGTGGAGCTTACAATAAAGAAAGAGTTGGACTGTGATCGGTGTGTGGACTCTGGTTAATGGGAGCAAAGGGAGGTGTCCGCATAGCAAGATTGAGTTTCATAACTAACACACATTGGCCCGAGGAAGATACTGGTGCTGGCCTTCACCTCACCCACAGCTATGGGGAGGACATGGGCCGTAGCGCATCTCACCCTGTCGTGTGACATACCCCTGGGGAAAGGAGACGGGGTGGGGTCGCTTTACAAAAAGAAGAGGTGATAGGGGGCATCCCTGGCGGTTGCCCCTCTGATATTAAAAAGAGGAGACTCAAATCCATAATATTTAATTTTTCCCCAAGGGGGAGTCATATAAGACAGACATCCAGTGCATAAAGGAAGACCCAAAGCCATAATGCCGAAGAACTGACATGAGGTAAGGCCACGACAGAGTGTCAAAGGCCTTGTTGATGTCCAGGGACAAAAGCATAGATTCCAGCGAGCGGGTATGGGCTATGTGTTGGAGTTGCAATATACGTCGAATAGCATCACCAGCCTGCCTCTGAGGTATAAAACCGACCTGGTCCTTCCCGATTAACCGAGGGAGAAAAGAGTTTAGGCGATTAGCCAGAATTTTGGTCCAAATTTTCATATCGATATTGATTAGAGAGATAGGCCTAAAGTTGGCCCAGGAGGAACGATCGCGATCCAGCTTAGAGACAGGGCCGGTGCTAGACTATTTTGCACCCTAGGCAAGACCAGCTATTTGCGCCCCCCCCCCCCCCCCTCCAAAAAAAAAAAAAAAAAAACTGTAGAAAATATTAAAACATCTAAATATGAAACTGCTAAATTTCTTTTCATTTGCAAGAATTCATGCCATAAAATCTCAAAAAGAGATTGCCTAATCCAGAAAAAAAAAAAAAAAGAGTAAATTTCCAGCAAAGACGCATCCACATATATCAAAGAGACAGCCAAATCCAGCAAATAGACAGCCCAATCCAAAGAGACAGCCAAATCCAACAAAGAGACATCCCCATATAGCAAAGAGGCATCCAAATCCAGCAGTGTGACAGGTGGGGGAACAGTGTGGGGGGCCAGTGTGACAGGAGATGGGGGCCAGGATGGCAGGTGGAGGAGAGTGGGACAGGTGGAGGAGAGTGGGACAGGTGGAGGAGAGTGGGACAGGTGGTGGTGGGGGGCCAGTGTGACAGGTGGTGGTGGTGGGGGGCCAGTGTGATAGGTGGTGGTGATGGGTGGCGGTGGGGGGCCAGTTTGATAGGTGGTGGTGGTGGGGGGCCAGTTTGATAGGTGGTGGTGGTGGTGGGGGGCCAGTGTGACAGGTGGTGGGGGGCCAGTGTGACAGGTGGTGGTGGTGGTGGGGGGCCAGTGTGATAGGTGGTGGTGGTGGGGGGCCAGTGTGACAGGTGGTGGTGGTGGGGGGCCAGTGTGACAGGTGGTGGTGGTGGGGGGCCAGTGTGACAGGTGGTGGTGGTGGGGGGCCAGTGTGACAGGTGGTGGTGGGGGGCCAGTGTGACAGGTGGTGGTGGTGGTGGGGGGCCAGTGTGACAGGTGGTGGTGGGGGGCCATTGTGATAGGTGGTGGGGGGCCAGTGTGATAGGTGGTGGGGGGCCAGTGTGATAGGTGGTGGTGGTGGTGGGGGGCCAGTGTGATAGGTGGTGGGGGGCCAGTGTGATAGGTGGTGGTGGTGGGGAGCCAGTGTGATAGGTGGTGGTGGTGGGGGGCCAGTGTGACAGGTGGTGGTGGGGGGCCATTGTGATAGGTGGTGGGGGGCCAGTGTGATAGGTGGTGGTGGTGGTGGGGGGCCAGTGTGACAGGTGGTGGTGGTGGGGGGCCAGTGTGACAGGTGGTGGTGGTGGGGGGCCAGTGTGACAGGTGGTGGGGGGGGCAGTGTGACAGGTGGTGGTGGTGGTGGGGGGCCAGTGTGATAGGTGGTGGTGGTGGGGGGCCAGTGTGATAGGTGGTGGTGGTGGGGGGCCAGTGTGATAGGTGGTGGGGGGCCAGTGTGACAGGTGGTGGTGGTGGTGGGGGGCCAGTGTGATAGGTGGTGGTGGTGGGGGGCCAGTGTGACTGACAGGTGGTGGGGGGGCAGTGTGACAGGTGGTGGTGGTGGTGGGGGGCCAGTTGACAGGTGGTGGTGGTGGTGGGGGGCCAGTGTGACAGGTGGTGGTGGTGGGGGGGGCCAGTGTGACAGGTGGTGGGGGGGCAGTGTGACAGGTGGTGGTGGTGGGGGGCCAGTGTGACAGGTGGTGGGGGGGCCAGTGTGACAGGTGGTGGGGGGGGCCAGTGTGACAGGTGGTGGGGGGGCCAGTGTGATAGGTGTCAGATCTCCACTCACTGTGTTGGTCGTTAGTGTCAGCTTCTCAGGGCTGCCCTTAAAAATAAGAAGGAGAGAGCTGAGGCAGGCATGGTTGCATGGAATCCTATGTCGCTCCGACTTAGAAAAAGGTTCCTGTACTACTTCAAGATGAGTTCAAGGCGACTTCCATGGACTTCTATACAGAAGTCATTTTGGAAGTCTGCTTTGAAGTCGTCTTGAGATCGCCCAGCACAGTCGCGGCACAAGTCGTGCCACCCCTGTGTGAATGGGCTTTAAGTCATAATGGTGACCTCCTTTCCTTGGATAGTGCCTTGTAGCAATAAATATCTGTCATCGGGGTCTGCAATCTGTCTAGTGAAACTAAATGAGACCGACTTGCGGAAAGCTATGAGCACCCTCTTTTGCTTGGTTGGAGCAGTAGCCAAAAACACCTGAGGAAACTGAGCGTCAAAGTATTTAGGGCAGGAAGTTGCCGAAAATGGGTTTCCTGTAAGCAGGCGATGTCAATCCGCTGCTTTCTAAGATACTTAAAAACCTTCACTCTTTTTTGAGGAGAATTCATACCCTGAACATTCAGTGATAGGCAATTAAACATCATAGTAGAACTAACAATAGACAGAAGACCATTCCCCAAAGCACACACCCCGCGGACCTAGTGGAGGAAAAAAAAGGATAAAAGACCTGAGAGTCAAGTAGGGAGAAAGTTAAAGAAATCAGATCAAGAAAAACAAAAAGTCTGAGTAAAACTCGGAGTAAAAAAATTCCAGTCATCAAGGTTGCAATTGGTAGTGGGACTGGAATCCCACTGGAAGGTCGGAAGTTAGCCAAAACTCTTGTTCTGGCCAAGTTCCGAGCCAAGGGGGAGCAGTGGTCCGTCGGAAACCACTCGGCTGGATTTTAAAGTAGTCTGGATAATGAGATCAAATCAACAGCGGCACAGGGTAAGCAGAAAAAAAAAAACATGTTCGATAGACCCCACCGAAATAAAGATTAAAGCAATTTTAACCAAATTTATATAACATATCAACTTAAACTTTAAACGGTAAACTGTAGGCCGTGGCCAACCTCACGTTCCGGAGCCCCCAGTGAAAGTCCGAGGAGTCCAGGACACACAGCTGACCCACAGCAAATGCAATGACCATGACACGCACGCCAGGGCTATAACTGCGGTCTGTGATGAGCAGGACACACCCATAACTCTAGTGGGAATGTGCAGCGCAGCACAAGGATAGTTCTCTAGTGCATCAGATCAAAAGTCTTCACCTGGAGAAGAAAAAAAAAAGGGGGAGGGGGGACAATCCAGGAATAAGGGAGGGGGACAGGAAAGGGCTGACGAGCCCAGAGAGGAGAGGGGAAGAAAAAAGGAAAAAAAAAAAAGGGGGGGGGGTCCAGATGTCCTATTGATCTAGAGACAGGAATGCCCATGCGTTGCAACTGGGTCCTTATAATGAAAAGTCAAGAGTGAAATTTAGATTCATACTTAGTGTTCAACATGAGATTTATCCGTCAGTTCAGAATAACAGGTTACAGGCAGGTTACCCCTTTGGAGCGTCAAAAGAGAATTAATGCTGTCCTCCCTTAGGGACATCCTGGAATCGCTGTGCTTGCAGTGATCGAAGAGCCTGGGAGCCCTGCTGAGACCTCTGTGAGGATTCGTGGGGTGACCGGGATGATCTTGGCTGGGCCGAGGAAGACTCCGGTTGGGAGGGAGGGAGCTCAAGCTGCAGATCCTGAAAATGTTGCCGTAAGTCAGGCAAGGAGGAGGTATGAAACTGGCGGCCAAGGTGGTAGAAGGAGAGCTTGAAGGGGAACCCCCATCTATAACGGATGCCCGAGCTTGTAGAATCAGCATTCAGCTTCTCGACCTTGTCTTCATGACCCTCTAGGACTGTTGTTGTCAAATCCATCCGCTGCTCCAATTGATTGGTGCGGTGGCCTATTTCCTTAAGACCCCTCACCAGTTCCGCTGAGAGCTTACGGGAGGCAGCATTTATTTCATCTCGGACTATACCGCAGAACTTCTGGAGCAGGGCATCAGAGCCAGCATCAGTGGGGCTTACCAAGTTGGAGGGGAACTGAAGCAAGCTGTCCTCAGAATGCTGAGTGGAGTCATCCGCTCCGGAGGCTTGGGCGCCATTTTGCCCTTCCCCTTCCCTTTCCCCATGGCAGGAGAGGCCTTTTGCTGTGAGCGGTAGCGCTGCTGGCTCCGGGGTGTATTGTACATAGGTAATGCCAGGTAATGTCCGTCGTTCAGAGAGCTGGAGTGGTGGTGTCAGGGAGCAAGATGTGCCTTATGGTCCAACGGCGCAGAGCAGGGAGCTCAAGCTGTCATCATCCCCGACCCTGCGTGACTGCCCCCCTGGGCTGTGGGTTTAGTACATAGCAAAAGTCAGCATATGCAGCAATCTAGCTCAGGGGTAGGGATGAGCTTTCAGTTCGAGTCGAACTCATGTTCGACTCGAACATTGCCCGTTCGCCGAACAGCGAACAAATTGGGGTGTTCGCGGCAAATTCGAAAAATCTATGGGAGAAATCTAAAGTGCTAATTATAAAGGCTTATATGCAAGTTATTGTCCTAAAAAGTGTTTGGGGACCCCGGTCCTGCCCCAGGGGACATGTATCAATGCAAAAAAAAGTTTTAAAAACGGCCGTTTTTTCAGGAGCAGTGATTTTAATAATGCTTAAAGTGAAACAATAAAAGTGAAATATTCCTTTAAATTTCGTACCTGGGGGGTGTGTATGATATACATGTGAAGTGGCGCATGTTTCCCGTGCTTAGAACTGTCCCTGCAAAAAATGTCATTTTTGAAAGAAAAAAAGTCATTTAAAACTCACTCGCGGCTATTAATGAATTGTCGGCTCCCAGCAATACATACAAAAGTCATTGATAAAAAAAAAAAAAAAACGTGGGGGTTCCCCAGAATTCAATTACCAGGCCCTTCAGGTCTGGAATGGATATTAAGGGGAACCCCGCCGCAAATTAAAAAAAAAAATTGACGTGCGGTTCCCCCAAATATCCATTCCAGGCCCTTCAGATCTGGCATGGATTTTAAGGGGAACTCCACCCCAATGTTTAAAAAAAATGGCGTGGAGTCCCCCTAAAAATCCATACCAGACCCCTTATCCGAGCACGCAACCTGGCCGGCCGCAGGGGAAGAGGGGGGGACGAGAGCGGCCCCCCCTCCCTCCTGAACCGTACCAGGCCACATGCCCTCAACATGGGGAGGATGTCCCTGTGTTGATGGGGACAAGGGCCTCATCCCCACAACCCTTGCCCGGTGGTTGTGGGGGTCTGCGGGCGGGGGGCTTATCGGAATATGGAAGACCCCTTTAACAAAGGGGACCCCCAGATCCCAGCCCCCCTATGTGAATTGGTAAGGGGTACATTGTACCCCTACCATTTCACGAAGAAACCGTCAAAAAATGTTTAAAAAAACACACAAACACCTTGAAAAAGTCCTTTATTAAAAAAAAAAAAAAAAACATTCCAGCGGTGAAATCCAGTGTCCCGCGGCGATCCCGATGTCCAGCGCTGTTCTTCAGTGTTTGTGCCTGAGCGGACCTGATGGGGAACTCCCTCTCAGTGTTTTAAATGTATAGACCCGCCCCTTCTAAAGTTCCCCATCAGGTCCGCCCAGCGGACCAGATGCGGAACATGAGAAGGGGCGGGTCTACATGTGTTACCAAAGTGAGAGAAGTTCCCCATCAGGTCCGCCCCCTCGGTATGTCGGACCCGCCTACGTCATTGGCTTGAGCGGGGAACTTCCTTCACTGTGTAAATTTAAATTACACAGTGAAGGAAGTTCCCCGCTCAAGCCAATGACGTAGACGGGTCCGACATACCGAGGGGGCGGACCGGATGGGGAACTTCTCTCACTTCGGTAATACATGTATAGACCCGCCCCTTGTCATGTTCCGCATCTGGTCCGCTGAGCGGACCTGATGGGGAACTTTAGAAGGGGCGGGTCTATACATTTAAAACACTGAGAGGGAGTGCCCCATCAGGTCCGCTCAGGCACAACCAATGAAGGACAGCGCTGGACATCGGGATCGCCGCGGGACACTGGATTTCTCCGCTGGAATGTTTTTTTTTTGTTTTTTTTTTTAATAAAGGACTTTTTCAAGGTGTTTGTGTGTTTTTTTGAAAAAAAATTCTCTTACCATCCATGGACTGACATGGTGTCTCTTTACACTTTACACGTGGGTTATGTCCCTGCTTGCAGGAGAAGACCTAGGCAGAATGTGAGATGTTATACATACATTCTAAAAGCCAGAGCTGAACAGCCCCACCCAGGGGGCGGTCCCTCCGGACATAACCCTCCCACTACAGTCAGCAGACTTCAGACTTCAGGTTTTTTCTGCCTAGCAGAAGGAGAAGACGTGGCTCTCTCAGGAGCCAGTCTCCTGACCTATTTTTATTCCTTTTCTGGAATTCTTTTTTATTTTATTTTTGAGAATCTTCTATCAACTGTCGGCTGGGCAACAGGTTGGGTACAAGATATCCTCGTAGTCTTCCCTGTCCGACCATCGAGCGTGCTGATCCTCGCCTTGTGAGCGTGAGACTCAGTTCACGACAGGCCCCATGACTCCAGGGGTGGCCGGGTTTGCTTTCATGCTCCCACGGTCCTCTCAAGACTGAACAGTTCCTGACTGACTGTATCTTTCGCGGTGGACCGGGCCGACAGCTACTCAGTACTGCACTGTGATAGTCCTGTCAGAAACACACCAGTGGGTCCCTCAGGGGACGGGTAAGTAGTCTCTCCTGCCTGCAGGTGAGTACAAAAAGCTGTGTGTTTCTCTGTGGGGGATTTTCCCTGTCTCCCCCTGTATTTCATTGTCACTCTCTGTCACCATTGCTGGCGCTGTGCTGTGTGGGGTGCCTGGGGGTCACACTGTTCTTGGAGGGGCTAATGCTGGTCTGCAGATATGCTTGGGGCCTTTTTTTGTGTGTTTTGGGGCCTGAGCGCCGAGTGGCGCTGTGTGTGTGTGCTGTTTTTTTCACTTTTGCTGAGTCATGGCGGCCATCTTGCCGCGGATCGCCTCAGTGAAGTGTGGCGGCCATTTTCTTGTAGCCCGCGTGCTCTTCAGCACTAGTTTTGACCTCTAGCGCTGCTGTAACAGCGCAAATCTCCTCACAATCTCCTCACAGCTCACCAGTGCTGACACAGCGCGGTACAGACAGCGGAACTGAGCGGTCCCTGGTCCGGTTTGGTGAGTCCCCTGGGCGCCCCCTCCTCAGTCAGCACAGCCTGTGGGTGGACTTTTTATCTGAGGAGTCTCAGAGGGGGGCAATATGGAGTCTCTGTCACCAGCTTCCCCTAAATGTCAGTGGACAACAGGCAGTGCTTCAGCACCTGCGGTCCCTAGGGACCAGTTGTGGGCAGTCCTGGAATCATTTCTGACCAGGATGGGAGCTGTGTGCAAGCGCAAGGGAGCAAAAAAGCGCCCTCTCCCCACTTTACTTCATGAGGGCAGTGCGCTGATTCAGATATGGGCCTAGCCACTACCGCTCAGGACCCTAGTTCTGAATGTATTGGATGGTTTTGAACAGGACATTCCTTATGAGGAAAACTCCAGTTCTGAGTCAGTAAATGACAGGGCGCTTGTTAGTGTACTCATGACTGCGGTGAGGGACACTCTCAAGCTAAAATGCTGCGGATGCAGAACCTCAGGCGGATACACTCTCCTTTGGTTCTTTTAAGGCCAGGCCTTCTAAAGAGGTTTTTCCATATGTACTTTCTTTGACCAGCTCATTGATAAGGTCTGGGAAAAGCCGCAGAAGAATTTTTTTATGGTCCCGCGGCGTTTGTCTATCAGATACCCCTTGAAGATGCCCTACTTAAAAAGTGGGCTTCTCCCCCAGGGTCGACCCTCCAGTCGCCCGGTTGAACAAGGCCATCACTCTCCCGATGGAGGGGACTCCTGCATTTGAGGACCCCACTGACAGGAGGTCAGAAGTGGTGAGCAGAGCCATGTTTGCCTTGTTGGGATCCGCCCTACGGCCTGTGGTAGCGGCGACCCTTGTGTCTTAAATAGGGATGAGCTTCGAGTTCGAGTCGAACTCATGTTCGACTCGAACATTGCCTGTTCGCCCGTTCGCCGAACAGCGAACAAATTGGGGTGTTCGCGGCAAATTCGAAAAATCTATGGGAGAAATCTAAAGTGCTAATTATAAAGGCTTATATGCAAGTTATTGTCCTAAAAAGTGTTTGGGGACCCGGGTCCTGCCCCAGGGGACATGTATCAATGCAAAAAGAAGTTTTAAAAACGGCCGTTTTTTCGGGAGCAGTGATTTTAATAATGCTTAAAATGAAAAAATAAAAGTGAAATATTCCTTTAAATTTCGTACCTGGGGGGTGTGTATGATATGCATGTGAAGTGGCGCATGTTTCCCGTGCTTAGAACTGTCCCTGCACAAAGTGTCATTTCTGAAAGAAAAAAATGCATTTAAAACTCACTCGTGGCTAATAATGAATTGTCGGCTCCCGGCAATACATATAAAAGTCATTGAGAAAAAAAAAAAAAAAAGCGTGGGGGTTCCGCAGAATTCAATTACCAGGCCCTTCAGGTCTGGAATGGATATTAAGGGGAACCCCGCCGCAAATAAAAAAAAAATTGACGTGGGGTTCCCCCAAATATCCATTCCAGGCCCTTCAGATCTGGCATGGATTTTAAGGGGAACTCCACCCCAAATTAAAAAAAAAATGGCGTGGAGTCCCCCTAAAAATCCATACCAGACCCCTTATCCGAGCACGCAACCTGGCCGGCCGCAGGGGAAAAGGGGGGGACGAGAGAGCGGCCCCCCCTCCCTCCTGAACCGTACCAAGCCACATGCCCTCAACATGGGAAGGATGTCCCCATGTTGATGGGGACAAGGGCCTCATCCCCACAACCCTTGCCCGGTGGTTGTGGGGGTCTGCGGGCGGGGGGCTTATCGGAATCTGGAAGACCCCTTTAACAAAGAGGACCCCCAGATCCCGGCCCCCCCCCATGTGAATTGGTAAGGGGTACATTGTACCCCTACCATTTCACGAAGAAAGCGTAAAAAAATGTTTAAAAAAACACACAAACACCTTGAAAAAGTCCTTTATTTAAAAAAAAAAAAAAAAAACATTCCAGCGGTGAAATCCAGTGTCCCGCGGCGATCCCGATGTCCAGCGCTGTCCTTCATTGGTTGTGCCTGAGCGGACCTGATGGGGAACTCCCTCTCAGTATTTTAAATGTATAGACCCGCCCCTTCTAAAGTTCCCCATCAGGTCCGCTCAGCGGACCAGATGCGGAACATGAGAAGGGGCGGGTCTATACATGTATTACCAAAGTGAGAGCAGTTCCCCATCAGGTCCGCCTCCTCGGTATGTCAGACCCGCCTACGTCATTGGCCTGAGCGGGGAACTTCCTTCACTATGTAAATTTAAATTACACAGTGAAGGAAGTTCCCCGCTCAAGCCAATGACGTAGGCGGGTCCGACATACCGAGGAGGCGGACCTGATGGGGAACTGCTCTCACTTTGGTAATACATGTATAGACCCGCCCCTTCTCATGTTCCGCATCTCGTCCGCTGAGCGGACCTGATGGGGAACTTTAGAAGGGGCGGGTCTATACATTTAAAATACTGAGAGGGAGTTCCCCATCAGGTCCGCTCAGGCACAACCAATGAAGGACAGCGCTGGACATCGGGATCGCCGCGGGACACTGGATTTCACCGCTGTTTTTTTTTTTTTTTTTTTTTTTTAAATAAAGGACTTTTTCAAGGTGTTTGTGTGTTTTTTTTAAACATTTTTTTACGCTTTCTTCGTGAAATGGTAGGGGTACAATGTACCCCTTACCAATTCACATGGGGGGGGGGGCCGGGATCTGGGGGTCCTCTTTGTTAAAGGGGTCTTCCAGATTCCGATAAGCCCCCCGCCCGCAGACCCCCACAACCACCGGGCAAGGGTTGTGGGGATGAGGCCCTTGTCCCCATCAACATGGGGACATCCTCCCCATGTTGAGGGCATGTGGCCTGGTACGGTTCAGGAGGGAGGGGGGGGGCGCTCTCTCGTCCCCCCCCCCTTTTCCCCTGCGGCCGGCCAGGTTGCGTGCTCGGATAAGGGGTCTGGTATGGATTTTTAGGGGGACTCCACGCCATTTTTTTTTTTAATTTGGGGTGGAGTTCCCCTTAAAATCCATGCCAGATCTGAAGGGCCTGGAATGGATATTTGGGGGAACCCCACGTCAATTTTTTTTTTATTTGCGGCGGGGTTCCCCTTAATATCCATTCCAGACCTGAAGGGCCTGGTAATTGAATTCTGGGGAACCCCCACGCTTTTTTTTTTTTTTTTCTCAATGACTTTTGTATGTATTGCCGGGAGCCGACAATTCATTAATAGCCGCGAGTCAGTTTTAAATGCATTTTTTTCTTTCAAAAATGACATTTTTTGCAGGGACAGTTCTAAGCACGGGAAACATGCGCCACTTTACATGCATATCATACACACCCCCCAGGTACGAAATTTAAAGGAATATTTCACTTTTATTTTTTCATTTTAAGCATTATTAAAATCACTGCTCCCGAAAAAACGGCCGTTTTTAAAACTTCTTTTTGCATTGATACATGTCCCCTGGGGCAGGACCCGGGTCCCCAAACACTTTTTAGGACAATAACTTGCATATTAGCCTTTATAATTAACACTTTAGATTTCGAACGTTCGAGTCCATTGTATTTAATAGGGTTCTAAAGTTTACACGAACATTTTGTCTGTTCGCAGGTTCTGGTGCGAACCGAACAGGGGGGTGTTCGGCTCATCCCTGGTCTTAAACACTTACAGGTTGGGCAAAAATGTTGCACCTAGCTGTACAGGAGCATAATCTTCCTCCAGACACAGTTGCTCTGGCCCACCAACTGGTTCAGGGCCTGGTTTATGTGTGCGACGCCACGTTGGACGCGACCCCTTTAATATCCAGGGCCTCTGTCTCGGCGGTGGTATTGCGTCGTCTTATCTGGTTGAAGTGCTGGTCTGCTGACCTAGCCTTAGGAAGCTCCTGACGGATCTACCATTTAAAGGTGGTAGACCTTTCGGTGCTGCTCTGGATGACATCGTCATGGATGTCATGGGAGGTAAAAGCACTCTTCTTCCTTAGACTAGCAAGAGTGAGGAGGCCCGCCGCAAACAGGGGCCTTCCTTTCCAGCAAAACGGGGTTTTTTCGTCAGTCAGAGTCCACGGGTAGGTCCTCTCAGACTGACGGCAGTGCGGCTGGTGGGCACAAGTGCCCCTGGGTGCATAAGCCGAACAAGCGGCTCCCAAGCCCGCCTCCGCGTGAAGTCTTGCCTCCGCCCGACTTTGGGGTGGGGGGACGACTTAGCAGGTCACGAATCGGTGGTCCTCCCGAATCTCCGACTGGTGGGTGTGCGAGGTGGTCACCTCAGGATACAGGATAGTATTCCGATCCTGGCCCCCAGACAGATTCTTTCCCTCGAATCTTCCTCTCCTTCCTACCTGTCGGGCAGCCCTCTTGGGGGCTGTACAGGATTTGATCAGGTCCGGAGTGATTGTGCCGGTTCCGTCACAGGAGAGTTTTCAGGGATTCTACTCGAATCTGTTTGTCGTCCCAAAAATAGGACGTGGTTCGACCTATCCTGGACCTCAAGGCCCTGAATGCCTTCGAGAAGGTGCAGAAATTCCGCATGGAATCCATTCGCATGGTGATCGCTACACTCCACCAAAGGGATTTTCTTCTGGCGTCCTTGGACTTCAAGGACGCCTACTTGCATGTTCCGATCTGCGCAAGTCACCAGAAGTTTCTGCGCTTGCGATCAGCGAAGTCCACTATCGATTGTGGCTCTTCCTTTCGGCCTAGCCTCAGCACCAAGGGTGTTCACCAAGGTGCTTGCTTCGGTTCTAGCCTTCTGTTACAGTGAGGTATTGCTGTCATGGGCTATCTGGACGATCTTCTGCTAAGAGCAGAAAGTGGCTCAGACTTAGAGGAAAGGTGACTATCGTCAATTAGACCCTCAGGGACTTCGGGTGGTTCCTGAACATTCAGGAGTCAGTCCTGGTCCAGACTCAGTGTCTGGAGTATCTAGTTCTGATTCTGGACTCCTTGGAGGCAAAGGTATCCTACCTCTGGAGAAGTTGCTGACACTTCAGTCTGCGGTGCGGGTGCTGACATCCCGAAAATGGTTGTCAATCTGTTTTTTTTTTGCATGAGAGTCCCGGGACTCGTGGTGGCCTCCTTCGCGGCCGTTCCGTATGCCCAATCACACACCAGGGCATTGCAGAAGGAGATCTTGTCCACCTGGGACAAATCCCTGTTGTCCTTGGATCTTCAGATCCAGGTGATTCACCTGGTCAGGGCGCCCCTGACATGGTGGTTGAGATCCTCGGCTCTTCGGCCCGGAAAGTCGTTCCCCTCCCATCCAATGGACGGTACTCACGACGGACACCAGCCTGATGGGCTGGGGTGGAGTCTGGGGAGTCCTGTCGGCTCAAGGCCTTGGACTCCGGACGAGCCCGTTTACCAATCACTGTTCTGGAAATACGGGCCATCGGACTGTGTCTCTCCTCAGGTCGGAGATAGTACGGGGTCGCTCCATCAGGAGCCAGTCGGACAACGCCACGGCGGTGGCGTATGTAAACCATCAAGGGGGGACTCGGAGCTCAGCTGCGGCTTCCGAGGTAGTCCGTATCCTGAAGTGGGCCGGAAGAAACGTGTCGGCTCTGTAGGCCATTTACATTCTGGGCATAGACAATGGGCAGGCGGACTATCTGATTCGCCAATCGCCGGACCAAGAAGAGTGGTCCTTGCATATTTCAACTCCTTTGCCGACGGTGGGGCATGCCGGATGTGGACCTGATGGCCTCTCGACTCAATCGCAAGGGTCGAGGTTGTGGCCAGATCCAGGGATCCTTGGGCGATGCCTCGGATGCGTTGGTGGCCCCATAGGGTCCTTATCGCCTGATATAAACTCCGGTGATCCTAATTGTTCCGGATTGGCCTCAGCATCGCTGGTACGCTGATCTGGTACGTCTCGTCACGGACGTTCCCTGGCGGTTGCCGATGAGGGAGGACCTTCAGTCTCAAGGTCCTATGTTTCATCCGGCTTACAGTCTCTGGCTTTAACGGCAGGGCTGTTGAAAGCCAGGTGTTGAGGGACCGAGGTCTCTCGGACTCGGTCATTTTGATCATGTTAAGGACACGGAAGTCTTCCTCCAAGCAGATCTATCACCGTGCCTGGAAAGCTTATATCGCCATATGTGAAGCGCTGGACTGGCGTCCTCGGACGTATTCCGTCCCCAGAATCCTGCGTCCTCTGCAGTGTGGAGTGACCCAAAAGCTTGCTTTGAGTACCATCAAGGATTAGATTTCGGCCTTGGCCGTCTTCTTTCAGCGACCTCTAGCGGGTCATTTCTTGGTTAGCACCTTGTGTTGGGGGTTCGCCATGTGCTCCCTCCTGTCAAGCCTCCTCTCCCACCGTGGGATCTGAAGTTGGTGCTCTCGGTCCTCCAGGAACCTCCTTTTGGGAATATCCGGGATATTCCCCTCTTGTCTTGTCTCAGAAGGTGGCCTTTTAGTGGCAATCACTTCTGTTTGACGGGTGTCTGAGTTGGCGGCTTTGTCCTGCAAGTCGCCATATTTAGTCATCCATAAGGATAAGGCGGTGTTGCATCCGTGACCTTCCTTTTTGCCAAAGGTGGTGTCGACCTTTCACCTACATGAGGACATTGTCCTCCCTTCCTTGTGTCCTCACCCATCGCATCCCAGAGAGTTTGCGCTGCACATATTGGATGTGGTACAAGCCTTACGGGTGTACCTGTCTGCTACTGCTTCTATTCGAAAGTCCGACTCACTGTTTGTGACTGTCTCTGGTCCATAACAGGGCCAAGCGGTTTCGTCTGCCATCATTTCTAGGGGAATCAGACAAACCGTCATTCAAGCCTATGCTCTCAAAGGGCGGGCGCCTCCCTTTCCGGTTACGGCGCATTCCACCAGGGCAATTGGTGCTTCCTGGGTTTTCCGACATCAAGCGTCGGTTGCACAAGTGTGCAAGGTGGCGACCTGGTCGTCTGTTCATGCCTTTTAAGTTTTATAAGGTTAATGTGGCTGCATCTCCGGATGCTTCCTTCGGCCGCAGGGTGCTGCAGGCCGATGTTTAAACTTGCGACTCCTCCGTTGAGGAGCTCTGCCTTCTTGGAGTGAAGTTTTTGGTTTTTCCATTTATACTGCTCCCATCCCTCTTGACACTGCTTTGGGACATCCCACGTGTAAAGTGTAAAGAGACACCGTCAGTCCATGGATGGTAAGAGAAAATAGGATTTTTTGTACTCACCGTAAAATCCTTTTCTCTGACATCCATGGACTGACACGGCACCCACCCTTCCTTTTTAAGTTTGTACTGCTTTGTTACGAACTGAAGTCTGCTGACTGTAGTGGGAGGGTTATGTCCGGAGGGACCGCCCCCTGGGTGGGGCTGTTCAGCTCTGGCTTTTAGAATGTATGTATAACATCTCACATTCTGCCTAGGTCTTCTCCTGCAAGCAGGGACATAACCCACGTGTAAAGTGTAAAGAGACACCGTGTCAGTCCATGGATGTCAGAGAAAAGGATTTTACGGTGAGTACAAAAAATCCTATTTTTACGCTTTCTTCGTGAAATGGTAGGGTACAATGTACCCCTTACCAATTCACATAGGGGGGGGGCGGGATCTGGGGGTCCCCTTTGTTAAAGGGGTCTTCCAGATTCCGATAAGCCCCCCGCCTGCAGACCCCCACAACCACCAGGCAAGGGTTGTGGGGATGAGGCCCTTGTCCCCATCAACATGGGGACATCCTCCCCATGTTGAGGGCATGTGGCCTGGTACGGTTCAGGAGGGAGGGGGGCCGCTCTCGTCCCCCCTCTTCCCCTGCGGCCGGCCAGGTTGCGTGCTCGGATAAGGGGTCTGGTATGGATTTTTAGGGGGACTCCACGCCATTTTTTTTTAAATTTGGGGTGGAGTTCCCCTTAAAATCTATGCCAGATCTGAAGGGCCTGGAATGGATATTTGGGGGAACCGCACGTCAATTTTTTTTTAAATTTGCGGTGGGGTTCCCCTTAATATCCATTCCAGACCTGAAGGGCCTGGTAATTGAATTCTGCGGAACCCCCACGCTTTTTTTTTTATTTTTTATCAATGACTTTTGTATGTATTGTCGGGAGCCGACAATTCATTAATAGCCGCGAGTGAGTTTTAAATGACTTTTTTTCTTTCAAAAATTACATTTTTTGCAGGGACAGTTCTAAGCACGGGAAACATGCGCCACTTTACATGCATATCATACACACACCCCAGGTACGAAATTTAAAGGAATATTTCACTTTTATTGTTTCACTTTAAGCATTATTAAAATCACTGCTCCCGAAAAAACGGCCGTATTTTTACATTGATACATGTCCCCTGGTGCAGGACCCGGGTCCCCAAACCCTTTTTAGGACAATAACTTGCATATTAGCCTTTATAATTAGCACTTTAGATTTCGAACGTTCGAGTCCATTGTATTTAATAGGGTTCTAAAGTTCACACGAACGTTTTGTCTGTTCGCAGGTTCTGGTGCGAACCGAACAGGGGGGTGTTCGGCTCATCCCTGCTCAGGGGCTATAGCCCAGCCAGCCAAATCACCTAGGCTTCCAGGGGCAACTTGTTGGAGAAGAGTCTGAAAGTTGGGCTCTAGGGTGCAGCAAGATGGCCGCCTTGCACAGGGCTGTATCTGATCCACAGTCTGCAGGACTCAAACAGGGGGTACCGCTAAGTGTTGTGGACAGTGGGTAGCATATGAGTAAGCACCAGTGGCCGTATCTTGAGGAATTAGGTGCGTGGCGAGACCTGAGGAATAGAAACAGGCCGTGGAGCCTCAATAGGGTGGAGCAAGATGGCCGCCGTACAGTAGGCCGGAACCACCAGATACCCTGCAGGCCGCCGGGGGTGAGTATCAGTCTGTGGTTAGGCTCCAGCGCACACACTGAGGGCGGGCTGAGGCCGGGATGGAGGATGTGGTGGATGATCCTTGCCCAAGAAGGACGGGAAGGCTACTGAGGGGCTTTGGGTGGATCAAGATGGCCGCCGCTCACCTCTTCACATAGAGCGTGGTCCTCAGCAGGGTGCCTCCGCCGGCTATCGGCTCTTCACTGTTCTCCTCCCGGCTCGGAAGGCTGCCTCAGATGGGTTCCGGAAGGGTCGCCATTCGTCCCGCGGCCGCGGTACTCAAGCGCGGTGGATTCAGAGGCCTCGCAGGCCTCAAGATGGCGGCGGATCACCAGGGGATGGAGCCGGCCGTGGCTCAAAATGCAAAGTGTTCGGCTGACCTAGAGACCCAATTCAGGTAGGGATCTGCTGAGGGGAAACCCAGGAGTCAGGATGGAGGATGGAGGATTTGGTGGACGGATTGTAGGGCGCTGACTTAGGATGGCAATGGATTTAGTCAGGCCTAGCAGAGCTCCTCCAAAGCATGTCTATCTCCGCTCGCATCCAGACACGCCCCCCCATTTAAGTGTCTTCCTGTGAGGAAAGGGGGGGGGGAATCACTCCAGCAACCCCTCCTGCTAAGACTGTTTACTGAAGGAGAAGTTTGAACACACCTGACCTGTATCACCATTGCCATTGGACAGTTTAACTCGCCCTGATTCCCAAGGAGGGGAGGGAAGTATTTTGAAGAGAAGTGTGTTACCATGTGCTTGCAATAAAGATTCATTCCCTGTTTTGGAACCTCAACACAGAGCGTTGTCTCGTTTGTGGAGGGAGAATTATTTGTATGGGGTCTTATTCGGCTGGTTGGAGTGTCTGGTAGCTGGCGTGTGTTCGAGAATGGAATATCCTAAACGACGGTAAACCCTGTCATTGCAAAAGGGAATAGAAAAAACCCATGATACAATGTGACTACCCATATGGGGAAGGTGGAGATAAAAAAGAATGATGACTATCCATGCCTACTCAATACTCACGTATGAATCAATGTGGGGGACTGTGTGCAACCATGTGCCAAAGAACGGCCAGAGAAGTCTCGCCCGGGAGCTGAAGAGGGGAACCAAGGAGAATCTGGGAACAAATGCCCGGTTCCCCCAGAGTGTCCTAGGTGTAAGGTCTTGTGTCGTGGTTGGGATTCTATGAAGTAAAAAATTGATTGTATAAATGATGTGTAATCACAGTCCCCCACATTGATTCATACGTGAGTATTGAGTAGGCAACCTTCCCCCCTTATGTCTACAGAAAGGGAGGGGGGCGTGAACCTTTCCTCACGTCCCATCTAAAGTCCCAACACATGTCCCCCCTTATTTCTTATACAAATAGGGATGGAGGTTTGTTATGTGGGTTGGTCTTTACCATTACTTATGGCTGACCTTTCAGTGGTCAGACCACAAACCAATATGTCATGTATACAATACAGTTTTGCATTTTTAGATACACTTCCATTTAGTGCCTTCTCCTCGTTGAACCAATCTGTGCCTGTGTGTTCTGTGGCCTGCTGGGTCGGCCCACATCTCTTTTCCCAGGAGCTGAGATGCGTGCTGGATGCCCTCCCTTTCCCCTCCCCTCCGAGTTCATTGGATGCAGGGATTTGGCGGGCGTTCCACCGCGCATCGGTGCCACGCTACTTGTGCTCCGTGCGTGCGTCCTTCCTGGGCGCCTCACCACACGTGCATATATTTCACCTCAGCTGACACATGGAGAGTCTTTCCGGCGGCATGCCGGGCTGTCTCCACTAGTGTGCCATGCTGGTGTGACGCTAGGGGGTAACCTATGGTCATCTTGGGTTCATTCTCCGGTCCCCATTCTTTGACAGTCCACTGTCAGGGTGGCACACCCATGGACATCCAGACCAGTACTCTCTTAGCCTGGCCTTTCACATCCAGATTTGTCACGTTTTTATCAAGGTAAAAGCACAGTGAACACTCCTGTGCCTTTTATTTATTTCATATATTTCAATAATCTTTTTTGCACCATTTCTTCCTAATCTTTTTCTCTTTTTTCTTTTCTTATGACACATCTGTCTCTTTTCCTTGGGTTGGCTGCTCCTTCATCTTCTCTGTCACCCTGGTTAGATGGTCTATACCATTCCTTTACTGTGGTTATGGGTGCTACCCCACTCCTCCCATTACTATTATATACTTTGATGGTTACACATCATTTATACAATCAATTCTTTACTTCATAGAATCCCAACCACGACACAAGACCTTACACCTAGGACACTCTGGGGGGAACCGGGAATTTGTTCCCAGCTTCTCCTTGGTTGCCCTCTTCAGCTCCCAGGCGAGACTTCTCTGGCCGTTCTTTGGCACATGGTTGCACACAGTCCCCCACATTGATTCATACGTGAGTATTGAGTAGTGTCGTGGAAATATAGGTACCATGCAGAGCACACAGCCTATATTTCCTGTGCTAAACATGCACACACTTTAGATTCGTCTTTTTGCAATAATGCTATCTATAGGCTAAGTTCCACTCACCGTTCATCCCATCATTCATTCAAGGAAAGCAGCATCATCACAGGTCTTATCATCAAGTCATCCCAGAGCAGAGTGTTCCTGGGATCGTCAGCTCTCTTTATTTATAGTCAACATGAATAACAAAAGAAGGTGTTGGCTTCACAAAACAGCCATTCAGACATTTTGTATATTTTCAAAAGAACCAATCACAGACATGTTTAAATTCAAATAAAATGCTAGCAGTGATGTGTGCAAACGGCTGTGTACAGGGGCAGGGCCGGACTGGCCCACCGGGAGACCGGGAAAACTCCCGGTGGGCCGGCTGCCTGGCTGCTTCTGGGGCTGCTGTGAGGGCAGCGGCGCCTGAAAAAAAGGGATTTTTATAACAGCTTACCTGTAAAATCCTTTTCTTGGAGTACATCACGGGACACAGAGCGACTTAGTCATTACTAATGGGTTATATAGATTACCTTCAGGTGCTGGCACTGGCCACTTCCAAACCGGAAGTACCCTCCCCTATATAAGCCCCTCCCATCCGGGAGCACCTCAGTTTTGTAGCAAAGCAATAAGTGTCCCAAAAAGAGGGGTGGGAGCTCTGTGTCCCGTGATGTACTAAAAGAAAAGGATTTTACAGGTAAGCTGTTATAAAAATCCCTTTTTCTTTTTCGTACATCACGGGACACAGAGCGACTTAGTCATTACTAATGGGACGTCCCAAAGCAATGCCAAATGAGGGGAGGGATACATAAGCTGGGCGCCATGAGGCATGAGGCTCTTTTGCGGCCTGCAACACACTGCGCCCAAAGGCGACATCCTCCTGACTTCTGACGTCTACCTGGTAGCACCTAGTAAACGTGTGTACTAAGGACCATGTTGTGGCCTGACAGACTTGAGCCAGGGAGGCTTGGTGATGCACTGCCCATGAAGTTCCAACTGCTCTTGTGGAGTGCGCCCTAACTTTGAACGGAGGCGGTCTCCTTTTCAAGCCATAGGCTTGTATTATGACCTGTCGAATCCACTTGGCTAAAGTAGATTTTTGATGCTGCCTGACCCTTTCTGGGGCCTTCCGGCAGAACAAACAAAGTATCCGTTCTACGAATCTGAGCAGTGGCTTTAAGATAAGCTTTAACTGCTCTTACTACATCCAAAGAATGCAATAACTTTTCCTCTACCGAACTAGGTTTGGGGAAAAAGGAAGGAAGAACCACATCTTGGTTCAAATAGAACCTCGATACCACCTTAGGAAGAAGGCTGGATGAGGACGTAATACTACTCTGTCCTTATGGATAACCAGATATGGCTCCTTACAGGACAAGGCAGCTAATTCCGATACTCTTTTAGCCGAACAAATGGCTACTAAGAAAATCAATTTCCTGGTGAAAAGAACCAAGGAAACGTGCCGCAATGGTTCAAATGGTTGTTTCTGTAGAACCGACAGAACCAGGTTTAAGTCCCATGGACATATGGGAATACTAACCGGAGGGCTAATACGCAACACTCCTTGTATGAAAGCTTTGACTAATGAATGCAAAGCCAATGGCCTTTGAAAAAAATATTGACAAGGCCGTCTGACCCTTGATAGTACTCAAGGCAAGCTTCCTATGTACAGCCCACTGTAGGAAGTCCAGAATCCTACCTATTACGTACTTACGTGGATGCCATTTCCTGGCCTCACACCACGTGATGTACGCCTTCTAGATCCTATAATAGATCTGCCTGGATACCGGCTTCCTGGCATTGATCATGGTAGATACCACAGGATTAGAGAGCCCTCTCTTTTTTAGAATGTGGGCTTCAATAGCCAGGCCGTCAAACCTAGGGCTGGTAAGGAAGGGTAGTATATCGGTCCTTGCGAAAGCAGGTCCGGACGATGTGGGAGGGTCCAAGGACTTCCCACTGACATTTTTACAATCTCCGCGTACCATGCCCTTCGGGGCCACGCTGGAGCCACCAGAATCACTGGTTTCTTTTCTACCCTGATTCTGCGGATTAATCGCGGTGGGAATGCATATATCAGCTTGAACTGATCCCAAGGGAACACTAGGGCATCCGAACCGCAAGCTAGGGGATCCTTTGTGCGAGACACAAATCTGTCCACCTTTGCGTTGAATCTGGATGCTAGCAGATCTACATCCGGTGTTCCCCACCTCTGGCATATTGCCTGGAAAACCTCGGGGTGAAGAGACCATTCCCCGGGCATAATTGCTGGCGACTTAAAAAGTCCGCTCTCCAATTTTCCACTCCTGGGATGAAAACCGCGGATATGGCTGTGACATACCTTTCTGCCCATTCCAGGATGCAATTCGCTTCCCTCTGGGCTGCACGACTCCTGGTGCCACCCTGGTGATTGATATATGCCACTGCTGTGGCATTGTCTGATTGAATTCTGACAGGTGACCCTTGGAGTTTGGATGTCCATGCTACTAGGGCATACCGGGCTGCTCGCATCTCTAAGAGATTGGTGGGCAGGGCCTTCTCTGCTTCTGACAACTTGCCCTGGAGAGACCATTGCTCCAGTACTGCCCCCCCAGCCTATGAGGCTGGCATCTATAGTGACCACCTTCCAAGAAACCGGACTGAAGGGTTTCCCTTTTTCCAGATTCTGGTACCAACCACCAATGGAGGCTCTTGCGAACGGAAGGGGACAGGGACATTGGTAAGTCTAAAGCCTGAACTTTTTTGTTCCAGGCTGACAGTATGGCCCTCTGCAAGTTCCTTGAATGGAATTGACCGTAGGGTACCGCTTCGAATAAAGCCACCATTTTTCCCAGCAGCCTTATACACAGGCGTATGGATGGTTTTTCTTTTTTGTACCCACTAAGTGGGTCAAATCTTTCAAAGACGACACCTTCTCTGGAGGTAAGAAAATCTTCCTCTGATTTGAATCCAGTCTTAGCCCCCAAGTATTCCAGGCTTTTGACTGGTTTTAGGGCTGACTTGTCTCGGTTGATAATGCAACCGTGAGATTCCAGATACTTGATTGTCTTGTGAACGACCACTTCTAGTTTTTTTCACTGAGTGGTCTATCAGCAACAAGTCGTCTAGATATGCCATTATCGTTACACCTTGTGTTCCTAGTTTGGCCAATCGTAGGGCCAGAATTTTTGTGAACACTCGTGGTGCCGTGGCCAGACCGAAAGGTAAGGCTCTGAACTGAAAATGGCGCCCTTCTACTGCAAGGCGTAGAAATTTCTGGTGGGCCGGACAGATGGGAATATGCAAATAAGCATCCCTTATGTCGATCGAGGCTAACCATTCCTGCCCTTGTAGGGCGGTGGCCACCGATCGGATCGACTCCATCCGAAAAAGTCCTGATATGTAGGAACTTGTTTAGCCCTTTTATATTTAATATGGGCCTCATGTCCCCATTTGGTTTGGGGACTGTGACAAGGTTCGAGTAAAACCCGAACCCGTTTTCTTCCAAGGGAACCTTCATGATTACCCTTGGGGCAATAGTTGCTCTAGTGCCAGAAGGAGGGATCCACTCTTCTGGGGATCGCTTGGCACGTTTGACCTTATAAAATGGGCAGGAGGAATGTCTTTTAACTCCAGCCTGTATCCCAGACTTACTGCGGAGATCACCCATCTCTGATGGTGTCCCGCCAGGTCTCTGTGAACAACTGAAGTCTTCCCCTCACCCGATTGAGTGGGGGCAACCCTTCATGACTTAGGGGGAGGTTTTGTACCTCTCTTGACCCAGGGTTTCTTGTTACCCTGTGATTGTCCCTGATTTCTGCCCCCTGGATTTGACCGCGGAGGCCGTCGGAACTGTTTCACAGCCGATGTGCCAGGGACTGGAGAAGTAGGCCTCCTAAAAGAAGGACTTCTACCCTTGTTCTTAACCGGCAAGAGTGTACTTTTACCGGCAGAAGTTTTCTGGATATATTTGTCCAGATCATCTCCAGATAAGCGTTCTCCATGAAATGGGAAGCTAATCAGCAATTTCTTACAGGGAGCTTCAGCAGACCAGTTTTTGAGCCATAGAAGCCTACGCATATGTCTACAGACAGCGTAAAGCGGGATGCCTGTTGGATTGTATCCTTTATGGCGTCCACCGCAACACAAGGCTCTAGGTAGGTCAGCTAGGGCAAGAGCCTGCTGATCTGGTAAGTCCCTTAAGACTTGTTTCAACTGATCTTTCATTGCTTGGCAGACTCCAATCGCTGCTACTGCAGGTTGTGTCACCATGCTTGCTGTAGAGAAAGCAGATTTTAGTAAAGACTCCAATTTTTTATCTATTGGGTCCTTGAACATTGGAACATTATCTACTGGACATGTCAGTGATTTGTTCACAGAAGAGATGGCTGCGTCCACTGTAGGGACCCTCCATTTTTTTTTTTTTATGAACTTATCCTCCATGGGATAGATCACTGGAAATCTCTTGGGGGGAGTAAATATTTTACAGGATGCTCCCAATCCTGGTAAATAAACCCTTCCAATAAAGGGTGGATTGGGAAGGAACAGACAGTCTGGGGAGCTTTCAGCGACCCCAGCGAGGAGACAGTAGTGGTTGATGGTTCCGCCAGAGGCATTTAAAATGCTGCTCGGACCATGTTAGTCAGAGACTGAACCCATAATCTTTCAGCCTGAGATGCTGAGAAAGGTTCTTCCACTGTTGATTCCTCTATAACTTTATCAACCTTACCTGATCCCCTTCAGGTAGGTCGATCTCTGGGACTGTTCCTCCACTAACAGGCACTCTGCAGGAGGAGACGGAGATCGGACGCGCTTTTCCTGTGACAGGGAAGCAGCGATCAATGCTGTTAATCTCTCTTCCAATCCTCCCAGAGTTGAGGATAAAACCTCCTCTGTTATATATACAGGAGCAGGTGGACTGGGGACAGCCGCAGTACCAGGTACTCCTGCGGGGTTCCTACGGCTACTGACCTCTGAAATTTCAGGGGAGATTGGCGCAGTACAGCATGCCCAAAATCCTCAGAGCCCGACGGAGACCCCTTTCGCTTCTTGGAAGATCTATTTCCAGAGCGTCTGGACGACATATCCTATAAGCACAAAGCTGAGGTATTCCCGTCGTCATACACCAATTTTGCTGGTAATAGTCTAACACAGTTGCTGCTATATACCAGCTGGTGTCCACTAAAGTGCCTTTCTATGGGGATGCCTGCATCAACCGCCTCTGTGTGACACTGTTTGTTGCTAGCTCTGTTTGCATCCAGCTGACACTTGTACTGTGTCTTTATACAAGCTGGGACGCCTGCACATGCGCAGAAGCGCCGTGGCGCGCATCGAGCGTCATCCACCCGCCCCGCCCCTTTTTTTTCATAGGAGGCGCGTGCACGCGCCCGCGCGCGCGCCCGTGCGCCATTGGCGCCCTTTTCGAAAATCAAACAGGGACTAGGAGCCAGGGCCCTTTTTGCCGGAGGGCCTGTGCGGTGGATGAGCGCAGCAACAGGGCAGAGGAAGTGGATTCCCACAGAGAAACTTACCAACTGCCTGGATCTTTTGACTTGAGAAAACCAAAGATCCACATGACAAGAAAAATGGACCACAGCGGCCTCTAGTGGTTTAACACAGGTACCGCGGCCCTTTTTTTTTTTTTTTTCTTGACTACTATTAAAATTTTACATTTTCAGTAGTTACAGGCATACACAGATATTAGCGGGAATACCGTTAGGTAACAGACAGAAAGACAAAATTAGGCTTGGGGGTCCCCCAATAGAACCAAGTTCCTGGGAGCCCCCACTTACCTGATCCCCGCCGCAGGACTTTGTTTGGTCCACAGAAGCCCAAACTTCACCTATCACGGCAGGCATTGTAATTAAACCTTCAGGGACCGGGTTCCCAAGGATTCCACTCCCCTGGACCTGTATAGCACCCTGCACAGACAACATCTTGGTCGTGGGTATGACCAGAGCTCTGGATCCCAGGGTCCAGCCCTCCTAAGAGAGGCATTACAGGCAAAACCTTGCTCTTCTGCTGCAAGGCCCGGGTACCGACCGTTTAGCTATGAAGCTTTTTTGGTGGGATCCGGAACAGCTTACTAAGGCCCAAAAGAACCTGTACGCAAGCCCAGTGAAAACACATGTTACTCTTTGGCCAACACCTTAGACACTGGCAAAAAACTGAGGTGCTCCCGGATGGGAGGGGCTTATATAGGGGAGGGTACTTCCGGTTTGGAAGTGGCCAGTGCCAGCACCTGAAGGTAATCTATATAACCCATTAGTAATGACTAAGTCGCTCTGTGTCCCGTGATGTACGAAAAAGAAAAAAATGGCGGCGGGGCCGGGCCGACATGCAACTGCGCATGCGCCAGCGCAGTTCCGAGACTAGCCGTGCTCGGGAAAGCCCGTCCACGCTCGGCAAGTTCCGGAAAGGCGGGCGCATGCGCAGTGACACGATGGCGCCGAGCGGCGCCATTTTTAAAAGTTTAGCCGTAACGCGCGGCGCCGCTCAGCCTCTTCCTACGTCCCCCGCAGCCTCTGAATGCCTGCCCCCCGCAGCCTCTGACCTCCTGGTCCCCCTGCAGCATCTGACCTCCTGTCCCTTCGCAGCCTCTGAATGCCTGCCCCCCCGCAGCCTCTGACCTCCTGGTCCCCCTGCAGCATCTGACCTCCTGTCCCTACGCAGCCTCTGACCTCCTGCCTCCTGTCCCCCCCCCACATCCTCTGACCTCCTGTCCCCCCCTCCACAGTCCACAGCCTCCGACCTCCTGTCCCCCCCTTAACGGCCTCCGACCTCCTGTCCCCCCCTCCACAGCCTCCGACCTCCTGTCCCCCCCCTCCGCAGCCTCCGACCTCCTGTCCCCCCCCCCTCCGCAGCCTCCGACCTCCTGGCCCCCCCCTCCGCAGCCTCCGACCTCCTGTCCCCCCCCTCCGCAGCCTCTGACCTCTCCTGTACCATCCGCAGCCTCTGACCTCCCCTGTACCATCCGCAGCCTCTGACCTCCCCTGTACCATCCGCAGCCTCTGACCTCCCCTGTACCATCCGCAGCCTCTGACCTCCCCTGTACCATCCGCAGCCTCTGACCTCCCCTGTACCATCCGCAGCCTCTGACCTCCCCTGTACCATCCGCAGCCTCTGACCTCCCCTGTACCATCCGCAGCCTCTGACCTCTCCTGTACCATCCGCAGCCTCTGACCTCCCCTGTACCATCCGCAGCCTCTGACCTCCCCTGTACCATCCGCAGCCTCTGACATCCCCTGTACCATCCGCAGCCTCTGACCTCCCCTGTACCATCCGCAGCCTCTGACCTCTCCTGTACCATCCACAGCCTCTGACCTCCCCTGTACCATCCGCAGCCTCTGACCTCCCCTGTACCATCCGCAGCCTCTGACCTCTCCTGTACCATCCGCAGCCTCTGACCTCTCCTGTACCATCCGCAGCCTCTGACCTCTCCTGTACCATCCGCAGCCTCTGACCATCTCTTGTCTTATATCACATCTGGAGAGGAGGAGAGGAGTCAAGAGTGGGAGTGCCGCCAGGATGGAGGTCATGGGAGAAGTCAGATATGTATGGACTGTGGAGAGGAGACTATATAGGATAAATCCAGAGCCACCAAGCTGGAGCCGAGGGACTGAGCCCTGCACGTGCACCTGAGAGGAGGTCAGTAACAGCACCGCCAGGCCAGTCTGAGGGGGGAGTCAATACAATAATGTATAACAGTAGGCATGGATAGTTATCATTCTTATTTATCTCCACCTTCCCCATATGGGTAGTCACATTGTATTATGGGTTTTTTATATTCCCTTTTTTTTTTTTTGATACATCGTGCTCCTGACGAGTGGGTATAAGCCCACGAAATGCGTCAAGATTACTTCTGATGCATCTAACATATTTCAATAATTTTCGATGGTCTCACCATGTTGTTTGATTCCATATTGTGACCTTTTTTATCCACCGTATGGGGGACCATGTATGAAAAAAATCTCCTGTACCATGCGCTGTATTGCTATACAATGCTATCAGCATAATGACATTTTTTAATTACATTCTGTTTTGAAATGTCAACCATTGGTGTATTAATAAATGTTTTTCATATATACCCATATGATCATGTTTTGGTTCCACCACATACATCTCACACAAAGTCCCAACCTTCCCTCCTTCTCCTCTACAGACAGGGATGGGGGCATGAACCTTTCCTCACGTCCCATCTAAAGTCCCAACACATGTCCCCACTTCTTTCTTAAGTTCTGTGGAGGGGGCTTGAGGAAGATATGAGGGTGCAGGGGCCGTGGAGGGAATTTTGGGGAAGATATGAGGATACAGGGGCTCTAAAGGGGAACTTTGGGAAGATATGAGGGTACAGGGGCTGTGGAGGGGTATTTAGTGCTGATATGAGAGTGCAGGGGCAGTGGAGGGGAACTTGGGGAAGATATGAAGATACAGGGGCTGTGGAGGGGGCTTGGAGAAGATATGAGGGTACTGGGGCTGTGGAGGGGGATTTGGGAAAGATATGAGCGTATAGGGGCTGTGGAGGGGGACTTGGCAAAGATATGAGGGTACAGGGGCTGTGGAAGTAAACTTGGGCAAGATATGAGGGTACAGGGTCTATGGAGATGAACTTGGGGAAGATATTAGGCTACAGGGGCTGTTGAGGGGAACATGGGGAAGATATGAGTGTACAGGGGCTGTGGAGGGGGACTTGGGAGAAGATATGACTGTACAGGGGCTGTGGAGGGGGCTTGTGGAAGATATGAGGATACAAGGCTATGAAGGGAGAATTGGGAAAGATGTGATGGTACAAGGTCTGTAGAGGGGGATTTGGGGAAGATATGAGGGTACAGGGGCTGTGGAGGGGGCTTGAGGAAGATATGAGGTTACAGAGGCTATGGAGGGGGACTTGGGGAAGATATGAGGGTACATGGGCTGTGTAGTGGGACTTGGGGAAGATATGTGGGTACAGGGGCTGTGGAATGAGCTTTTGGAAGACATGAGGGTACAGAGGCCGTGGAGGGGGCTTGGGGAAGATATGAGGGTACAGGGGCTGTGGAGGGGGAATTGGGGAAGATATAAGAGTACAGGGGCTGTGAAGGGGGATTTGGTGAAGACATGAGGGTACAGGGGCTGTGGAGGGGGCTTGGGGAAGATATGAGGGTACAGAGTCTATGAAGGGGGACTTGGGGAAGATGGAGTATGAGGGTACAGGGGCTGTGGAGAAGAGTTGGGGAAGATATGAGTGTACAGGGGCTGTGGAGGGGGACTTGGGGAAGATATAAGAGTACAGGGGCTGTGGAGGAGAACTTGATGAAGATATGAGGGTAGAGGGGCTGTGGAGGGGGACTTGGGGAAGATATGAGGGTACAGGGGCTGTGGAGGGGGCTTGGAGAAGATATGAGGGTACAGAGTCTATGAAGGGGGACTTGGGGAAGATAGAGTATGAGGGTACAGGGGCTGTGGAGAAGAGTTGGGGAAGATATGAGTGTACAGGGGCTGTGGAGGGGGACTTGGGGAAGATATAAGAGTACAGGGGCTGTGGAGGAGAACTTGATGAAGATATGAGGGTAGAGGGGCTGTGGAGGGGGACTTGGGGAAGATATGAGGGTACAGGGGCTGTGGAGGGGAACTTGGGGAAGATATGCAGATACAGGGGCTGTGGAGGGGCTTGGGGAAAATGTGAGGGTACGGGGCTGTGGAGGGGGTCTTGGGGAATTTATGAGGGTAAAGGTGGTGTGGAGGGGACTTGGGGAAGATATGAGGGTACGGGGGCTGTGGAGGGGGCTTGGGGAAGATATGAGGTTACAAGGGCTGTGGATGGGGCTTGGGGAAGATATGAGGCTATGGGGCTGTGGAGGGGGCTTGGGGAAGATATGAGGGTACGGGGTGCTTTCATTAGGGCAGGTGTGCCTGGGCACACCCTAATCACCCCATGCACACAGGACTCCGGCATTAGCCCTGTGCTTTCCACTTACTAGTGTCACTTCTAAATACAAAAGCCTTGCTTCTGCATTTAGAAGTGACAGTGACAGGGCAGCTGCACCGAACCATCCTCAGGCACAGCTGCTGTGATATCCAGAAGGCCACTACCGCCGGGCATTCAGGCATTGCCCTGCTGCAATTTCCGGCACCCACAGCTCCTCTCCCCGTCGACCGCAGCCTGTCACACTAGGGTAAAAGAGCTGAGGAAGCTTCCACTAGGCTCCTCCTCAGTTCTAACCTGACAGACCATGCGGAGGAGTCTGGGAGGAAGAATATCTCCCAGCCACCCATTGAGCTGCGCTGTATCTGTTGTCTGTGTTGGGAATGGAAATTTGCGGGGGATGTTTTGGTGGCATTTGTACATCTAGGAGGAGGGGGGAATTGTGATGGCAGGAGAAGAGGATTTACAGTGAATAAAGGGATAAAGGGGGCTTGTGCTAGGATTGGGAGGCCAATCCTGTCTAGGATGTGGGGGTGGGAAGGGGTACACTGCTGACTCCTGAACTCTGTACACTGCGCACCCCTGAACTCTGCATTATTTACACTGTGCACCCCTGAACCCTGCACTCAGTACACTGCGCTCCCATGAACTCTGCACTCTGTACACTGCGCACCCATGAACTCTGCACTCTGTACACTGCGCACACCTAAACCCTGCACTCTGTACACTGCACACTCTGTACACTGTGCGCACCTGAACACGCCACTCTGTACACAGCACAATCCTGAACCCTGCACTCTGTTCACTATGCTCCCCTGAACTCTATACACTGCGCACCTCTGAACCCTGCACTTTGTACACTGCACACCCCTGAACTCTATACATTGTACACTCCTGAACTCTGTACACGGCACACCCCTGAACCCTGCACTCTGTACACTGTTCACCCCTGGACTCTTCACTCTGTGCACCCCTGAACCCTGCACTCTGTGCAGCCCTGAACTCTGCACTCTATACACTGTGCACCCCTAAACCCTGCACTCTGGGCACCCCTGAACCCTGCACTCTGTGCAATCCTGAACCCTGCATTCTGTACACTGTGCCCTCCTGAACCTTGCACTCTGTACACTGTGCACCCCTAAACACAGCACTCTGTACACTGCGCACTCCTGAACTCTGCACTCTATACACGCGTATAAATCCATGCGTCCGGCACAGTGCATGTAGATTTGGGGCCGGGCGCATGGATTGGGGGGGCGGTGCCCCTGTGCCCCGTATGGAGTGGCCGCCACTGCTGCACTCTTTATATAGTACTTCTTGTATTTAATGCCCCTTTAAGATCCTCACACTCTTACCATTTGCTGAGGTGCATTCTTCTGGCCCCACCCAGAGAAAAGTAGGGGGAGTAGTTGAGTTCCTGCACCTACTCTCAGAACATAAAGCCCTGTGAATATGTGTGTGTATATATACACACACACCTGTGTGCTTGAGCTTTGAGGTACACATCCTAATGCAGTTTGCTGCGCAAATTATGGTCACAGCTAAACCTAATGCCTTTCTCTGGGACACTCTTCAAGGCAGCCAGGTGGGCTGGTAGTTATTGCAAACTTGGGGCTTTGAGAGTTTCATCTACAGGACATGGTGCTCCTAAAAAAGTAACATCCATTTTTGTGTATATAGTGAAGGAAGTTTGACCTCAAGTTCTTCATACCAAGTCAAGTTGGGCATCCCATAATCCCTCATCTCCATCCAAGTTGTTTCCTTCAATAAAACAAAAAAAAAAAAGCCCATGGACTGGTCATTGTCTCTGAGAGAAAAGTTGGAAAATGCTGCTTGTTGCTTGGCTGTGCAGAAATAGGAGGACCCAAAAACTTAGCAGCTCCTTAGGTGGCAGTGCTACATAACATAAATGTAACATTGTGGTAATTTTACCAGTACCAGATCTACATAACATAAATGAAGAAGTATCTTTGTTGTAGATATAGTTTAATTTAGAGGTTTTACAGATACAATATTCTCTTAATCAGTAATTAATCATAGACAGATGTTTCTCAATTAGAATTTTAAAAGGACAGAAGAAGCCTCTAGACCAGAGTTGACACCTAGGTGCCGTTATAAAATTATCCCATCCTTCTAGAGATAGATAAAGGTAAAACAAACCATCACCTTCCTGAAGCCTCAAAAGGAAGTTCTAGCCAATTCGTCTACAAGCCCAGCAGGGGACGAGGTCTGGAAGCTCCCAAATGTTTACCACCAACTGATTTATGGCAAAGATCAGAGGACTATATTTTATCCCTCATAAAAGCTAAAATAATAGTTGTGGGGAGATTAAAATAATTCCTTCTGACCATACAAGTTTTGGGGTACATGTACATGTAAAACTATATTCGTAGGGTGTATAGAATTCAAAAGAAATTCCCGAAATGGTTATCTGCAGCCAAGCATTGGTTGGCCTTGTTGCGATTGGACTGATGCAGTGGTGTTGGAAATCCTATCCCCGACCCAGCCATCAGAACTATTCATTTAACTCTGGGCCCTTCAGAACATAGAACCATCCTGTGGGCTGCAAAGGGATCACCCCCCCCCCCCAGGGTTGATTGGCCAAGGGCTAAGTCCAGCTGTCAGGGACGTGCTGGCCATAGCGCAGTGGCTACCGAAAGGCAGACACAAATGCGCATGCGTGATCCTGCAAGTGTCCATCGTGGCAGGCACACAAATGTGCGCCTGCGCATGTATATTTACGCACGCGCCAATAACGTTGGCGCCCAAATGCCATATACAGTATAAGCAGGGCCGCCATCAGGGGGGTACAGGCAGTACACCTGTAAGAGGCCCTGGATGGCAACCCCCCTTTTTTATTTGATTTTTTTATAAAAAAATTTTTTTTTATATATTTTTATTTTTTTAATTTAAAAAAAAAAAATTTTGTAAGGGGCCCAGAGGCCTGGAGGTCCCCATGGCCCCGGATGGCAACCCCCCTTTTTTTTATAATTTTTTATTTATTTTTTGTTTTGTAAGGGGCCCAGAGGTCCCCAGAGGCCCGGAGGTCCCCATTGCCCCGAATGGCAACCCCCCTTTTTTTTCTTGTTCTTTTTTTTTCTTTCGTCAGCACCCAAAGCCCCCCCCCCCCCGACCTCAACAATTTGCAGCGGCAGCACCCCCCCCCCTCCGCTTCTCAATTAGCAGCAGCAGCACCCTCCCGGGTTCTCCTCTGCTCCAGAGGGCCCATGCCTGAAGCTGTGTAAGGGGCCCCAAAATTCCTGATGGCGGCCCTGTATATAAGTGCAGCAGGTTCACTAGTACTTTGCTTTCTGATCGGCAGCTGTACCTGTTTTCGTGAAACCTTATCCTACCGATTCTTGTATTTGACCCGGCTTGCCTCTGACTCTGTTGTACCTCTCTTATCCTGACCTTGGCCTGTATCTGGACTTGTGCATTTGCATTTTGTCTTTTGCTTAGCTGCTTGAACCAACGTTGCCGATCTCTGCCTGTACCTTGACCATTCTTTGCCTGCCATCTATGCCTGCATCTGACCGTCTGTTGCCAACCTGGCTTGTCTGACCACACATCTGGTGCCTCCTTTGTCCGGCATACTCCTGACAGTTTCCAGCTACCTGCTATCACCAGCCTAGAGTCTGCTGATCTACCAACATCTGCTGTCTGGCTTCCTGGTCCACCCTGGTGATGCACCCTTTGCACGGAAGAAGGTTCAGGCCCCCCTACACCAACGTGCTCTCCAGGCCACTATTACAACATCGGTGGTCCCTGAGCCGGGGTTGTACGTGAGGCCTTCCTCTGCACGTCAGGCTCAGCCGTCAGGTACGTGACACCAACCCACATCCATATTCCAATAAATTGGGGAGCATGGGATATGGACGGTGTGATTCACAAGGAGCTGGTTCGAAACTGGTGAATTGCAACTTTCTGGTGTGCTCCCGCCACAGGATACAGTGAAGCCTCGTACACACGACCGGTTTTCTCGGCAAGAACCAGCAAGAAAATTGCTGGTAGAGCTTTTTTGCCGAGTAAACCGTGCGTGTGTACGAGGCTTTCAGGTTTCTCGTCAGGAAAACTGGGCAGAATCTCGACGAGAAAAATAGAGAACCTGCTCTCTATTTTCTCGTTTCTCGTCGGGATTCACGTCGGCATGTTTCCCGACGAGAAACCCGAGAGTGTGTACACTTACCTGTTGCCGTGGAAACCCGCGCATGCTCGAAATGACTTTGACGCATGCGCGGTAGCTTCCTAGGCATAGGTAGGGTGTAGAAAGATGACGGCGACCGCATCGAATGTGGCGAGCGCACGCTCCTCGTAGTCGATGACGTCACCGCGTTCGTTACATTCAAAAGAACGGCAGTTCTTTAGAATTGAGCGTGTGTAAACTCGGCCAGGACAAGATTCTTGTCAAGAATCTCGTCAGGGAAAAACAACGGGTTTTTTCCTGACGAGATTCTCGGTTGTGTGTACGAGGCTTAAGTCTTGGTAAAGTTTACTTTCTTTTTTTTGTAATCCCTTTTATTTTCATAGCCTATAGCCAAACTGTGTATGTGTTTTTGTCTTTTTCTTGTATTTTTTTGTAATTCCTTGTCTTTGGATATATTTTATGCATTTCCCACTTTCTGGATAATACGAGGGGCCTTCAAAAAACGTTTTTTGTTCTATTTTTTCGTTTGGAAATGGTGAGAGCGGTAGGAGTTTTGCTGATGGCATTAAAAAGTTGGTACAACGCTGGGAAAAATGCATCACAAAGGAAGGTGACTTTGTGTGCAATTTATTTTTGAAATTCTTAATAAAAGGAGTTAAAAAAGTGTGGAAACGTTTTGAAGAATTCTCGTGAATTATAAAGTGAGCAGTTGGCTTCTGTGTACTAAGCTAGTTGTTGTAGTGTCTATGTACTCGGTCTAAAGCCCTGTACAAACGATCGGTTTTACCGATGAAAACAGTCCGATGGACAGTTTTCATCGGACAAACCGATCGTGTATGGGCCCCATCGGTCTTTTTTCCATCGGTGTTTAAAAATAGAACATGTTTTAAATTTATCCGATGGTTAAAAAAACGATTACCATCGTCTGTGGGGAACTCCATCGGATAAAAAACCCACGCATGCTCAGAATCAAGTCGACGCATGCCCAGAAGCATTAAACTTAATTTTTCTCGGCTCATCGGAGTGTTTTACGTCACGGCGTTTGGAACGGTCGGTTTTTTGACTGATGGTGTGTGGGCAAGACTGATGGAAGACAGTCTCATCGGATTTCCGATGTAAAAATCCATCGGATTAGAATCCATAGGATATCCGATCGTGTGTACAGGGCTTTAGTTCCTTGCTAATCTGTATGCAATTGCACTGGGTATTGGCAGATTGCATGCAGATTGTAAACTAGCAGATCTGCCAGATGGTCATCGGTGTGTGTGTGGTTGCCTAGTAGACCAGTCAGCAGATAAACTGCTAGGTGGTGGCAGGGGGATTAAAAACACTTACAAGATAGTGAGGGAGATCAGGCATGGTAAAAGCATCCTCATGTAGTCTCTATGCGGGGAAAGAAAGAGCGGTCCAGCAGCTTTCAGTATCCGTGGAAGACGCGGAGGAGCGGGCAGGCAATGTGGAGCAGTGGCCGAGTTCCGGGGATCAAGCTGGAACGCAAGTGGTCGGTAGTGACGTCAAGTGTGGGCAAATGGGCGGTAACGCGTTTCAGAACATGCTCGGCTCCTTCATCAGAGGTCTGATGAAGGAGCCGCGCGTGCTTCAAAATGCGTTACCGCCCATTTGCACGGCTCTCTCAACATAGAGACGCAGGACACGGACTACACAAGGATTGTTTTACCATGCCTGATTTCCCTCACTATCTTGTAAGTTATTTTAACCACTTCCCTACCATATGACGTCATATGACGTCCTGGACTTTAGGGGGGATAGCTGAATGATGAGTGCAGCTAGTGGCATCATTCAGTTATCCTTCTTTTCTGCCAGTGATTCTGCGAACCAAAAGAATGATCATAGCGGCAGTTCCGCCGCTTGAGCGCTCTTATAGGCGACGGGAGGGGACGTCACCTCCTCCCGCCTCCATCCGGTGCTTCTCCGGGCTCTCCCGTGCCATCGGGGGCCCGGAGAACGAATCGGCCGGCACCGGATGAGGACCATAGAGATTTCCGGTGACCAAATGGTCACCAGTCATCTCTATGACCGTCGGAGGCCTGGGCGCGATGTTATGACGTCACGCCTGGGTACCCAGAAGTAAACAAAGCCACAATAGCGGCTGTCGGCATGAGATCGGTCAATTTTTTTTCCCAATCTCATGCTTTCCAGCCTGATGGAGAGATGCGGGGTCTTATTGACCCCGCATCTTTCCATAAAGAGGACCTGTCACACACATTCCTATTACAAGGGATGTTTACATTACTGAGTGATGAAAAAAATAAAAATGTAAAATAAAGTGTAAAAATAAAAAAAATTAAGTAAAAAAATATATAATAATAAAAAAAAAATTTAAACGCCCCTGTTCCCGGTAGCTCGCTCCCAGAAGCGAACACACACGTAAGTCCCGCCCACATATGTAAACGGTGTTCAAACCACACATGTGAGGTATCGCCGTGTGCGTTTTAGCGCGTGCAACAATTCTAGCACTAGACCTTCTCTGTAACTCTAAACTGGTAACCTGTAAAAATATTTAAATCGTCGCCTATGGAGATTTTTAAGTACCGAAGTTTGGTGCCATTCCATGAGTGTGCGCAATTTTAAAGCGTGACAAGTTAGGTATCTATTTACTCGGCGTAACATTATCTTTCACATTATACAAAAAAAATTGGGCTAACTTTACTGTTTTGTTATTTTTTTAATTCATGAAACCGTTTTTCTTTTTTCCAAAAAAATGCCGTTTGAAAAATTATTGCGCAAATACCATGCGAGATAAAAAGTTGCAATGACCGCCACCTTATTCCCTGAGGTGGCTGCTAAAAAATTATATATAATTTTTGGGGGTTCTGAGTAGTTTTCTAGCAAAAAAATATGATTTTTACATGAAGGAGAGAAGTGCCAGAATAGGCCCGGTAGGGAAGTGGTTAATCCTCCTGTGTGGTGTGCAGGGCTTTTTTTCAGCGGGAACGCGGGGGGAGCGCAGTTCCGGAACCTCCTGGACTGACTGTATGCAATGTCAAGGGGTGCTGGGGTGTGCTGCAGGGTATTGATGCTCACTGCTGGCGGATCTATTCTAGCTGGAGGGGATCTATTTTTGAAGGGGCACAATTTCTCCCAATGACACCAATGATAGGGCACAATTCCTCCCAATGACACCAATGATAGGGCACAATTCCTCCCAATGACACAAATGATAGGGCACAATTCATCCCAATGACACAAATGATGGGGCACAATTCCTCCCAATGACACAAATGATAGGGCACAATTCCTCCCAATGACACAAATGATGGGGCACAATTCCTCCCAATGACACAAATGATAGGGCACAATTCCTCCCAATGACACAAATGATAGGGCACAATTCCTCCCAATGACACAAATGATAGGGCACAATTCCTCCCAATGACACAAATGATAGGGCACAATTCCTCCCAATGACACAAATGATAGGGCACAATTCCTCCCAATGACACAAATGATAGGGCACAATTCCTCCCAATGACACAAATGATGGGGCACAATTCCTCCCAATGACACAAATGATAGGGCACAATTCCTCCCAGTGACACCAATGATAGTGCACAATTCCTCCCAGTGACACAAATGATAGGGCACAATTCCTCCCAATGACACAAATGATAGGGCACAATTCCTCCCAATGACACAAATGATAGGGCACAATTCCTCCCAGTGACACCAATGATTGTGCACAATTCCTCCCAGTGACACAAATGATAGGGCACAATTCCTCCCAATGACACAAATGATGGGGCACAATTCCTCCCAATGACACAAATGATAGGGCACAATTCCTCCCAATGACACAAATGATGGGGCACAATTCCTCCCAATGACACAAATGATAGGGCACAATTCCTCCCAATGACACAAATGATAGGGCACAATTCCTCCCAATGACACAAATGATAGGGCACAATTCCTCCCAATGACACAAATGATAGGGCACAATTCCTCCCAATGACACAAATGATAGGGCACAATTCCTCCCAATGACACAAATGATGGGGCACAATTCCTCCCAATGACACAAATGATAGGGCACAATTCCTCCCAGTGACACCAATGATAGTGCACAATTCCTCCCAGTGACACAAATGATAGGGCAAAATTCCTCCCAGTGACACCAATGATAGGGCACAATTCCTCCCAATGACACAAATGATGGGGCACAATTCCTCCCAATGACACAAATGATAGGGCACAATTCCTCCCAGTGACACCAATGATAGTGCACAATTCCTCCCAGTGACACAAATGATAGGGCAAAATTCCTCCCAGTGACACCAATGATAGGGCACAATTCCTACCAGTGACACCAATGATAGGGCACAATTCCTCCCAGTGACACCAATGATAGGGCACAATTCCTCCCAATGACACAAATGATGGGGCACAATTCCTCCCAATGACACAAATGATAGGGCACAATTCCTCCCAGTGACACCAATGATAGTGCACAATTCCTCCCAGTGACACAAATGATAGGGCAAAATTCCTCCCAGTGACACCAATGATAGGGCACAATTCCTCCCAATGACACCAATGATAGTGCACAATTCCTCCCAGTGACACCAATGATAGGGCACAATTCCTCCCAATGACACCAATGATAGGGCACAATTCCTCCCAATGACACCAATGATAGGGCACAATTCCTCCCAATGACACCAATGATAGGGCACAATTCCTCCCAATGACACCAATGATATGGCACAATTCCTCCCAATGACACAAATGATAGGGCACAATTCCTCCCAATGACACCAATGATAGGGCAAAATTCCTCCCAGTGACACCAATGATAGGGCACAATTCCTCCCAATGACACAAATGATAGGGCACAATTCCTCCCAATGACACAAATGATAGGGCACAATTCCTCCCAATGACACAAATGATAGGGCACAATTCCTCCCAATGACACAAATGATGGGGCAAAATTCCTCCCAATGACACAAATGATAGGGCACAATTCCTCCCAATGACACAAATGATGGGGCAAAATTCCTCCCAGTGACACCAATGATAAGGCACAATTCCTCCCAATGACACAAATGATAGGGCACAATTCCTCCCAATGACACAAATGATATGGCACAATTCCTCCCAATGACACCAATGATATGGCACAATTCCTACCAGTGACACCAATGATAGGGCACAATTCCTCCCAATGACACAAATGATAGGGCACAATTCCTCCCAATGACACAAATGATAGGGCACAATTCCTCCCAATGACACAAATGATAGGGCACAATTCCTCCCAATGACACCAATGATATGGCACAATTCCTACCAGCGACACCAATGATAGGGCACAATTCCTCCCAATGACAAAAATGATAGGGCACAATTCCTCCCAATGACACAAATGATAGGGCACAATTCCTCCCAATGACACCAATGATATGGCACAATTCCTCCCAGTGACACAAATGATAGGGCACAATTCCTACCAGTGACACCAATGATAGGGCACAATTCCTCCCAGTGACACCAATGATAGGGCACAATTCCTCCCAGTGACACAAATGATAGGGCACAATTCCTCCCAATGACACCAATGATATGGCACAATTCCTACCAGTGACACCAATGATAGGGCACAATTCCTCCCAATGACACAAATGATAGGGCACAATTCCTCCCAATGACACAAATGATAGGGCACAATTCCTCCCAATGACACAAATGATAGGGCACAATTCCTCCCAATGACACCAATGATATGGCACAATTCCTACCAGCGACACCAATGATAGGGCACAATTCCTCCCAATGACAAAAATGATAGGGCACAATTCCTCCCAATGACACAAATGATAGGGCACAATTCCTCCCAATGACACCAATGATATGGCACAATTCCTCCCAGTGACACAAATGATAGGGCACAATTCCTACCAGTGACACCAATGATAGGGCACAATTCCTCCCAGTGACACCAATGATAGGGCACAATTCCTCCCAGTGACACAAATGATAGGGCACAATTCCTCCCAATGACACCAATGATATGGCACAATTCCTACCAGTGACACCAATGATAGGGCACAATTCCTCCCAATGACACAAATGATAGGGCACAATTCCTCCCAATGACACAAATGATAGGGCACAATTCCTCCCAATGACACAAATGATAGGGCACAATTCCTCCCAATGACACAAATGATAGGGCACAATTCCTCCCAATGACACAAATGATAGGGCACAATTCCTCCCAATGACACAAATGATAGGGCACAATTCCTCCCAATGACACCAATGATAGGGCACAATTCCTCCCAATGACATAAATGATAGGGCACAATTCCTCCCAAAGACACAAATGATAGGGCACAATTCCTCCCAATGACACCAATGATATGGCACAATTCCTACCAGTGACACCAATGATAGGGCACAATTCCTCCCAATGACACCAATGATATGGCACAATTCCTACCAGTGACACCAATGATAGGGCACAATTCCTCCCAATGACACAAATGATAGGGCACAATTCCTCCCAATGACACAAATGATAGGGCACAATTCCTCCCAATGACACAAATGATAGGGCACAATTCCTCCCAATGACACCAATGATATGGCACAATTCCTACCAGCGACACCAATGATAGGGCACAATTCCTCCCAATGACAAAAATGATAGGGCACAATTCCTCCCAATGACACAAATGATAGGGCACAATTCCTCCCAATGACACCAATGATATGGCACAATTCCTCCCAGTGACACAAATGATAGGGCACAATTCCTACCAGTGACACCAATGATAGGGCACAATTCCTCCCAGTGACACCAATGATAGGGCACAATTCCTCCCAGTGACACAAATGATAGGGCACAATTCCTCCCAATGACACCAATGATATGGCACAATTCCTACCAGTGACACCAATGATAGGGCACAATTCCTCCCAATGACACAAATGATAGGGCACAATTCCTCCCAATGACACAAATGATAGGGCACAATTCCTCCCAATGACACAAATGATAGGGCACAATTCCTCCCAATGACACAAATGATAGGGCACAATTCCTCCCAATGACACAAATGATAGGGCACAATTCCTCCCAATGACACAAATGATAGGGCACAATTCCTCCCAATGACACCAATGATAGGGCACAATTCCTCCCAATGACATAAATGATAGGGCACAATTCCTCCCAAAGACACAAATGATAGGGCACAATTCCTCCCAATGACACCAATGATATGGCACAATTCCTACCAGTGACACCAATGATAGGGCACAATTCCTCCCAATGACACAAATGATAGGACACAATTCCTCCCAATGACACAAATGATAGGGCACAATTCCTCCCAATGACACAAATGATAGGGCACAATTCCTCCCAATGACACAAATGATAGGGCACAATTCCCTCCAATGACACAAATGATAGGGCACAATTCCTCCCAATGACACAAATGATAGGGCACAATTCCTCCCAATGACACAAATGATAGGGCACAATTCCTCCCAATGACACAAATGATATGGCACAATTCCTCCCAGTGACACAAATGATAGGGCACAATTCATACCAATGACACCAATGATATGGCACAATTCCTCCCAATGACACAAATGATAGGGCATAATTCCTCCCAATGACACAAATGATAGGGCACAATTCCTCCCAATGACACAAATGATAGGGCACAATTCCTCCCAATGACACAAATGATAGGGCACAATTCCTCCCAATGACACAAATGATAGGGCACAATTCCTCCCAATGACACAAATGATATGGCACAATTCCTCCCAGTGACACAAATGATAGGGCACAATTCATACCAATGACACCAATGATATGGCACAATTCCTCCCAATGACACAAATGATAGGGCATAATTCCTCCCAATGACACAAATGATAGGGCACAATTCCTCCCAATGACACAAATGATAGGGCACAATTCCTCCCAATGACACCAATGATATGGCACAATTCCTCCCAGTGACACAAATGATAGGGCACAATTCATACCAGTGACACCAATGATAGGGCACAATTCCTCCCAATGACACAAATGATAGGGCACAATTCCTCCCAATGACACAAATGATAGGGCACAATTCCTCCCAATGACACCAATGATAGGGCACAATTCCTCCCAATGACACCAATGATAGGGCACAATTCCTCCCAGTGACACCAATGATATGGCACAATTCCTCCCAATGACACAAATGATAGGGCACAATTCCTACCAGTGACACCAATGATATGGCACAATTCCTCCCAATGACACAAATGATAGGGCACAATTCCTCCCAATGACACCAATGATATGGCACAATTCCTCCCAATGACACAAATGATAGGGCACAATTCCTACCAGTGACACCAATGATAGGGCACAATTCCTCCCAATGACACAAATGATAGGGCACAATTCCTCCCAATGACACAAATGATAGGGCACAATTCCTCCCAATGACACAAATGATGGGGCAAAATTCCTCCCAATGACACAAATGATAGGGCACAATTCCTCCCAATGACACAAATGATGGGGCAAAATTCCTCCCAGTGACACCAATGATAGGGCACAATTCCTCCCAATGACACAAATGATAGGGCACAATTCCTCCCAATGACACAAATGATAGGGCACAATTCCTCCCAATGACACCAATGATATGGCACAATTCCTACCAGTGACACCAATGATAGGGCACAATTCCTCCCAATGGCACAAATGATAGGGCACAATTCCTCCCAATGACACAAATGATAGGGCACAATTCCTCCCAATGACACCAATGATATGGCACAATTCCTCCCAGTGACACAAATGATAGGGCACAATTCCTACCAGTGACACCAATGATAGGGCACAATTCCTCCCAGTGACACCAATGATAGGGCACAATTCCTCCCAGTGACACAAATGATAGGGCACAATTCCTCCCAATGACACCAATGATATGGCACAATTCCTACCAGTGACACCAATGATAGGGCACAATTCCTCCCAATGACACAAATGATAGGGCACAATTCCTCCCAATGACACAAATGATAGGGCACAATTCCTCCCAATGACACAAATGATAGGGCACAATTCCTCCCAATGACACAAATGATAGGGCACAATTCCTCCCAATGACACCAATGATAGGGCACAATTCCTCCCAATGACACAAATGATAGGGCACAATTCCTCCCAATGACACAAATGATAGGGCACAATTCCTCCCAATGACACAAATGATAGGGCACAATTCCTCCCAATGACACCAATGATATGGCACAATTCCTACCAGTGACACCAATGATAGGGCACAATTCCTCCCAATGACACAAATGATAGGGCACAATTCCTCCCAATGACACAAATGATAGGGCACAATTCCTCCCAATGACACCAATGATAGGGCACAATTCCTCCCAATGACACCAATGATAGGGCACAATTCCTCCCAATGACACAAATGATAGGGCACAATTCCTCCCAGTGACACAAATGATAGGGCACAATTCCTCCCAATGACACAAATGATAGGGCACAATTCCTCCCAATGACACCAATGATAGGGCACAATTCCTCCCAATGACACCAATGATAGGGCACAATTCCTCCCAGTGACACAAATGATAGGGCACAATTCCTCCCAGTGACACCAATGATAGGGCACAATTCCTACCAGTGACACCAATGATAGGGCACAATTCCTCCCAGTGACACCAATGATAGGGCACAATTCCTCCCAATGACACCAATGATAGGGCACAATTCCTCCCAGTGACACAAATGATAGGGCACAATTCCTCCCAGTGACACCAATGATAGGGCACAATTCCTACCAATGACACAAATGATAGGGCACAATTCCTCCCAGTGACACAAATGATAGGGCACAATTCCTACCAGTGACACCAATGATAGGGCACAATTCCTCCCAGTGACACCAATGATAGGGCACAATTCCTCCCAGTGACACAAATGATAGGGCACAATTCCTCCCAGTGACACAAATGATAGGGCACAATTCCTCCCAGTGACACAAATGATAGGGCACAATTCCTCCCAATGACACCAATGATAGGGCACAATTCCTCCCAATGACACCAATGATAGTGCACAATTCCTACCAGTGACACCAATGATATGGCACAATTCCTCCCAGTGACACCAATGATAGGGCACAATTCCTCCCAGTGACACCAATGATAGGGCACAATTACTCCCAGTGACACCAATGAAACAAACAATAGTGACCTTATCTACTCCCAATGGCCACAGTGCGGACCCCCCCCCCCAAAGTCTGTAAACTGGCCCTTTATTTATAAACTTTGGAGACCCCTGGTGTAGACTGTGAAAAGTATTTTACAGCCGGTCTTAGGGCTCATGCACACTGCAGCCCAAAGAAGCTCAAAGAAGTGGCTCCTACAGGCTTTTGAGCTTTTTTGAGCTCTATTTTTTCCTGCCTGGAAACTCCCCTCCATGTTAGCCAATGGGTCCATGCACACTGTGGCTTTTTCAGGAGTTTACAAGCATATGAGCTTACAGACAAAAAAAAAACTACCACCAAATTTCGCATTTTTGAGGGGTGCTTTCGAGTAGAAAAGATGCCCAAGTGCCCAAAAACCCATGAAAATGCGCAAAAAAAAGTGCAAGAGAGCATTAAAAAGCTCAAAGAACCTCAAACACAAAAAAAATTGGAAAAATTCGCTGAGGGGAGGGTTTGTGAAAAAAAACACTTATGCTCAAAAAAGCTCAAAGAAGCTCAATAAATACGAGCAAAAGAGCCCAAAAAATGTATAAGCTTCCTCAAGCTGAAATAAAAGCTCAAATGTCTGTAAGGCTACTTTCACACTGAAGCGCTGGATGCGCTGGTGGTATAGCGGCACTATTTTTAGCGCCGCTATACCGTTGTTTTACCGCGATTTGCGGGTGCTTGCGGGGTGATTTTAACCCCCGCTAGCAGCCGAAAAAGGGTTAAAAACGCCCGCTAAAACGCCTCTTTGCAGCGTTTTGGAGACGCTACCCCATTGATTTCAATGGGCAGGGGCGCTATAGGAGCGATATTTTTACCACTCCTATCGCGCCTCAAAGATGCGGCTTGCAGGAGTTTTTTTTCCCTCCTGCCAGCGCACCGCTCCAGTATGAAAGCCCTCAGGCTTTCAAACTGGATACAAAGGAGCGGCTTTTTCAGGGCGCATTGCAGGCGCTATTTTTAGCGCAATAGCGCCTGCAAAGCGCCTCAGTGTGAAAGGGGCCTAAAAGCAGTTTTTTTTGTGTTTCAGTGTCCATGAGCCCTCAAAGTAAGATCCCCCTCATTCCCTCCTACCCCGGTTAATGGTCTCACGTCAGGTTAGCTAGTCGCTGCGGGCTTGCATCCTTGACAGTGTATCACAGGCTTATGCCTCGTACACACGACCGGTTTTCCCAGCAGGAAAACTGCCATGAGAGCTTTTGGCCGGGAATCCCGGCCGTGTGTATGCTCCATAGCAGTTTTCCCGACAGGAAAACCGCCGGGAATCCCGGCGGGAAAAAAGAGAACTTGTTTTCTTTTTTCCCGCCGGGATTCCCTGCGGTCTTTTTCACGGCAGTTTTCCTATGGGAAACACTGTGGTGGAGCATACACACGGCCGGGTTTCCCGACCAAAGCTCTCATGGCAGTTTTCCTGCCGGGAAACCCGGACGTGTGTAGGGGGAAAAAGCTACCGAGCAGGTTCTCGGTTTTCCCCTCGGTTTTTCTGGCGGACTTTTTACCGCCGGGAAAACCGATCGTGTGTACAGGGCATTAGAAAGAAAAGCTAAGATTCCTTAAAACAGGAAATATTGGAGATTTGTAGAGAAGATCATTAATAGAAGATGATGTGGTACTCTGGGTAGGCCTGGATGTCATTGAATATGATGAACATTGCAGGGTTTGCTACATTATTAGTGACGCTGTCATACAGGTCGGTGGGATTGGCTGGATTTTTGGCTGGAGGAGCCTGCATTCCTGACGCCCCAACGCTGAAGACTCCGGTGAGAACGCGAGCCAAGTACATGTGCTTCTGTCCATCTACATCAGGCTTGGAATAGGTGTTCTGTGTGGAATAACTTGCGTTTACTGCAAAGTAGGTTCCATTTCCATAATATGCAGCTGTGGAAAAAGAAAGACACAATGTACATTAATGTTGTGTAAAGGAAGAGTTCTTGGGAACAGGTACAACAGGTAAGAAGTCCCAGAGGTATGAATAACTTTCCAGCTAAGATGGGCTTAGATGATGCTGGAGCCTCTCCAGCCAGGAAATGAGGCTCTATCTGACTTGCTGCAGCTTCTAATGCACATTGTAAGAAGCTCACAGTGTGCAGTGAAATCAGAGAAAGACATTTCAGGTCAGGAGAGAATTCTGTACAACTGTACAAGACTGGAGCTCAACTTTAACTGCCTATACCAGCGATGTCGAAACCTTGGCGCCCCAGATGTTTTGGAACTACATTTCCCATGAGGCTCATGCACTCTGCAGTGTAGCTAAGCATCATGGGAAATGAAGTTCCAAAACATCTGGGGGTGTCAAGGTTCGCCATCACTGGCCTAGACGCTTCCAGCACAAAATCTGTTTGTTACCATTCCTGACACTTTGCACATCTCTTGACTAGTGATGAGCCGAACACCTCCGGGTTCGGTTCGCACCAGAACCCGCGAACGGACCGAAAGTTTGCACGAACGTTAGAACCCTATTAAATACAATGAATGCGAACGTTCGAATTCTAAAGTGCTAATTATAATGACTATTATGCATGTTATTGTCCTAAAAAGGGTTTGGGAACCCGGGTTCTACACCAGGGGACATGTATCAATGCAAAAAGAAGTTTTAAAAACGGCTGTTTTTTCGGGAGCAGTCATTTTAATGATGCATAAAGTGAAAAAAAAAGTCAAATATTCCTTTAAATATCGTACCTGGGGGGTGTCTAAAGTATGCCTGTGAAGTGCCACGTGTTTCCCGTGTTTAGAACTGTCCCTGCACAAAATGACACTTCTAAAGGAAAAAAAAGCCATTTAAAACTGCTTGCGGCTTTAATGTAATGTCTGGTCCCGGTAATATGGATGAAAATCTTTAAGAAAAATGGCATAGCTACCTTGGGTCTTGTATGGATATTAAGGGTAACCCCGCACACAAAATAAAAAAGGCCCTATATACTCTGAACAGCCGTATACAGGCGGTGCATACAAGACAGGGACTGTAGGTTTGTTCTTATGTAGAATCTGTTTGTAATTTTGAACAGGTACATTGTTTAAGTGTAGCTCCAGCCAAAAAATCAATTTTTAAGCTTTTTGGAAAACATAGGGAAGGGTTATCACCCCTGTAACATTTGTTTTGCTGCCTGTGCCCCTGTTCAGAACATTTCACCTCACTTTCCATCCCAATGACAAATGTTTTTGAAAAGTGTTTTTTTTATTGAAACAAGGATTGGTGATAAAGCATCAGAAGAGAGGAGACACCTTTTTCCCATATTAACTCTTACAGGAGAGAATTTGCCTTCCTAGGGGTAGATTTCCTCTCACTTCCTGTTGTATCCTTCCGTTTGCAAGTAGGAGTCGTTTGTAAGTTGGATGTTTGAAAGTAGGGGCCTGCCGTATATACTCAGCTGAAATTTGCCCCTTACGTGTTGGTGTTGCCACAACACTGTAAGCCCTCACAGTTACTCTTGGTGGGCGCATGAATGGGCCCTGCTGTGAATTATTAGATCAAGAATTGTAATTGCATGCCCCTGTTGAACAGGGGCTGAAAAATTGGGCCTTTGGTGGTGGTGGTGTTGACACAACACTGTAAGGCCTCACAGTTACTCTTGGTGGGTGCAGGAATGGGCCCTGCTGTGAATTATTAGATAAAGAATTGTAATTGCATGCCCCTGTTGAACAGGGGCTGAAAAATTGGGCCTTTGGTGGTGGTGGTGGTGGTGGTGTTGACACAACACTGTAAGGCCTCACAGTTACTCTTGGTGGGCGCATGAATGGGCCCTGCTGTGAATTATTAGATAAAGAATTGTAATTGCATGCCCCTGTTGAACAGGGGCTGAAAAATTGGGCCTTTGGTGGTGGTGGTGGTGGTGGTGTTGACACAACACTGTAAGGCCTCACAGTTACTCTTGGTGGGCGCAGGAATGGGCCCTGCTGTGAATTATTAGATCAAGAATTGTAATTACATGCCCCTGTTGAACAGGGGCAGAAAAATTGGGCCTTAGGCACTGGTGCCACAACACTGCAACCCCTCACAGATACTGTACTTGGAGCACAGCAATGAGCCCTGTTACAAAGTATTGCATCAAAAATTGTAATTTCACGCCCCTGTTAAACAGGGGCTGAAAAATTGGGCCTTAGGCACTGGTGCTGGTGCCACGACACTGCAAACTCTCCTAGATACTCTAGTTGGAGTGCAGGAATGAGCCCTGCTGCAAAGCATTGCATAAAAAATTGTAATTACATGCCCCTGTTAAACAGGGGCTGAAAAATTGGGCCTTAGGCACTGGTGGCGGCACCCAGAAACAAAAATGTTCTTCCAAGCTATCATCATCAATCGGATCATTGAGGAGGAGGAGGAGGATAGCCAGTCAACATAACAGCACAGTCACTCAGCATCAGCATCAGTCTTGAAGGGATGTGACATTTGAAAATAAATTAGTCTGTTATATCAGCGTCAGGTGTGTGGTAGCTGGTGGTGATCCAAGACTGGTTCATCTTTATGAAAGTCAGTCGATCAACTGAGTCGGTGGACAGGCGCACCCTGTGATCCGTGACAAATCCTCCAGCAGCACTGAATGTGCGTTCTGAAAGAACGCTGGATGCAGGACAGGCCAGTAGCTCAATTGCATACTGTGCAAGCTCTGGCCAGTGATCCATCCTCAAGACCCAGTAAGCCAGAGGATTTTCGGTGGGGAAGTTGTCCAAGTCTGACCTTGCCCCTAGGTATTCCTGCACCATGTATATCAGACGCTGGCGATGGTTGCTGGAACCGATCATACTTTGGGGCTGCGGACTAAAGAATTGTCTGAACGCATCAGTCAGACGGCCACCTTCCCCACCGCTCCTTCTTTGACTGACCGAAGCCTCAGCAACTCATTGTCCAGGACCAGGAGTTTGTAACCTCCCAGTCTCTGGGAACGCATTGCACAGACCTTTCTGCAAGGCCTCCCAGGAGTTGTCTCATCCTCTGCTCCCTCTGCGACGGTAAGATAAGGTCCGCAACCTTACCCTTGTACCGTGGATCAAGGAGAGTGGCCAGCCAGTAATGGTCCTTCTCCTTGATCCGAAGAATACGAGGATCCTTCCGCAGACTTTGCAGGATCAGGGAGGCCATGCAGCGTAGGTTAGCTGAGGCATTCAGTCCGGAGTCCTCTGGGTCACTAAGGACGACATGATCCGCAGCCACCTCCTCCCAGCCACGTACAAGTCCACGGGTTTCTTAGGACTGTAAATCATCCCTAAAAGACTGCTGCTGATGATGCTGAGTGCCAGGCTCCACCTCCATGCTGACACAATCCTCCTCCTCCTCCTCCTCTTCCTGTGCGATGGGTGGGACAGAAGGAACACTGTCTGGGTAAAGGGGGCCTTGAGAGGCAAGGAAGTCCTCCTCTTCCTGCCTCTGTTCTGCCTCAAGTGCCCTGTCCATTATTCCACACAGCATATGTTCCAACAGGTTGACAAGAGGTACAGTGTCACTGATGCATGCACTGTCACTGCTCACCATCCTCGTGGCCTCCTCAAATGGTGCCAGGACAGTGCATGCATCCCTGATCATGCCCCACTGGCGTGGTGAAAAAACCCCGAGCTCCCCTGACCCTGTCCTGGTGCCGTAGTCGCACAGGTACTCATTGATGGCCCTCTGCTGCGTGTGCAGCCGCTGCAGCATGGCCAACGTTGAGTTCCACCTGGTGGGCATGTCACATATAAGGCGGTTCTTGGGCAGGTTCAACTCCTTTTGCAGCTCAGCCAGGCGAGCACTGGCAATATAAGATCTGCGGAAATGCACACAGACTTTCCTGGCCTGCCTCAGGACATCCTGTAAGCCCGGGTATCTGCCCAAGAACCGCTGCACCACCAGGTTAAGGACGTGAGCCACACAGGGCACATGGGTCAGTTGTCCCTGTCGGAGGGCGGAGAGGAGGTTGGTGCCATTGTCGCAAACCACCATTCCTGGCTTAAGCTGGCGTGGCGTCAACTACCTCTCGGCCTGCCCCTGCAGAGCAGACAGGACCTCTGCCCCAGTGTGGCTCCTGTCCCCAAACACACCAGCGCAAGCACGGCATGGCATCTTTTTGCCCCCTTGAACGCCTACGGAGCACCGCTGGTTCCGAGGACAAAGCACAGGAAGAGGCCACGGAGGAAGAAGAGGAGGGGGTGGAGGAGAGAGGTGTGTCACAACCAGTAGTAGCATTTTGGAGGCGTGGCGGTGGAACAACCTCCAACACTACTGCACCTTGTCCTGCATCCTTCCCAGCTGCCAAAAGAGTGACCCAATGGGCCGTGAAAGAAAGGTAACGTCCCTGTCCATGCCTGCTGGACCATGAGTCAGCGGTAATATGCACCTTACCGCTGACCGCCCTGTCCAGCGAGGCCAAGACATTGCCTTCCACATGCCAGTAGAGAGCCGGAATCGCCTTCCGTGAGAAAAAGTGGCGTTTGGGAACCTGCCACTGAGGAACCGCACATTGCACAAACTCACGGAAGGGGGCCGAGTCTACCAACTGAAAAGGCAGCAGTTGAAGCGCTAGCAATTTAGCCAAGCTAGCATTCAACCGCTGGGCATGTGGATGGCTGGGAGTGAACTTCTTTCCACGGTCCAGCAGCTGGGGCAGGGAAATTTGCCTGCTAGAATCGGACGTTGGTGTACTGCTAGCAGAGTGCCCGCAAGTACTTGGCTGTGACACACCTAATTCTACACCTTCATTCCTCTCAGTGCAGGTTTCAGAGAGGACTGAAGGTATAGTGGGGTTGGAGATCCCAGCTGATGCGGTGCAAGGAGAGGTCCGCTTTGTTCTTTGGTGTGGGTCTTTAAGGTAGGCTTGCCAACGAGCTGCATGGCAGGTCAACATATGTCTGGTCAAGCATGTGGTGCCCAAGCGGCTGATGTTTTGGCCACGCGATATACGCTTGAGACATATGTTGCAAACAGCAGCTGTGCGATCTGATGCACTCGTCTCAAAAAAGGCCCACACCAAAGAACTTTTTGAATAATGGGCAGAGGCAGCGCCCTGCACAGGCGGAGCTCTGCGGTGTGATTCCGTCGGTGTGCTGCCCTTACGATGGCCCCCCAAGGGCATCCTGCCTCGTTGGAGATGTGCCTCCTCATCCTCCTCCTCCTCCTCCTCCTCTCTCCTATTAGGCACCCACGTGGAGTCAGTGACCTCATCATCCCCTCCCTCCTCATCACTGGAGACAATCTGGCAGTATGCTACAGCTGCTGGAACATGACTGCCAGATTGGTGTCCTTCTTGAGCATCCCCTCTATCTGCTCTCACGCTACTGCCTTCCTCTAGCTGGGTATCATCATCAGACCCTTCGAAACGCTGGGCATCCTCCAGGAGCATGTACCCAACACTGTGCTCAAACAGTTCGGGGGACTCCTCAGGAGGACATGGTTGGTCTAGGGAAGGAGTGACTGATGATGACATTGATACCAGGGAAGAGGACGCTTTGGCAGCTGCTTTGCCAGTACCCATACCTCCCAACTGGCACGGATTCTGCGGGACTATCAGTTTTCCCGCACAGCAGGAAGCATGAAAAGGAGAAAACACAGCAGCAGCAAGTAAAAGCGCCCCCCCCCCGCGATTAATCGACTAGTTTCGGAGCCCCCCCCGCGACCCATATCCCCCCCCCCCCCCCGCTCAACAACTTTTTTTTCAGGTCCGAAATTTTCTGTAAATGTCCCGGCAGCACCGCCCAAACCCACCCCCGCTCAACAACTTCAGGTCCGATTTTTCTTTTAAAATGTCCCGAGCAACCCCCCCGCCCCGCTCAACAACTTCAGTTAGCAGGGGAGAGGGGACATCTGGATGTCCCGCGATGGGACTTTTAAATGTTGGGAGGTATGCCAGTACCCTGAGCCTGGGTGAGAGAGGATGAGGAGGATGAGGAGGGCTTGGTCATCCACTCTACCAAGTCTTCGGCATGATGCGGCTCAACACGTCCAGCTGCCGAAAAAAAAGGACAAGCGTGTCCCATGGCCACGTGCTGATGGCGATGCACCGCGTCCACGACCAGCACTGTTGTCTCTAGACACAGAGCCTGCTTCCCCTCTTTTATTGGCTCCTGACTGTCTGCCTCTCCTTGTTTGCCTTCCAGACATTCTAATGGCCTGCAGGGAAATGGGAAAACCAGCAATAAGGCCTTGCTTCAGGAGTATATTTTGCAGGAATCACACTACGCCTGCTGTAGGTGCTGCAAATGCCTGTTGGTGTAACACACCAGGAAAAAGCAGCAATACAGGCTAAGTTCAGGTGTACTATGATCAGGAGGCACACTCCGCCCGCTGTAAGTGCCGCAAAATCCTGTAGGTGTAACACACCAGGAAAAAGCAGCAATACAGGCTAAGTTCAGGTGTAATATGGTCAGGAGGCACACTCCGCCCGCTGTAAGTGCCGCAAAATCCTGTTGGTGTAACACACCAGGAAAAAGCAGCAATACAGGCTAACTTCAGGTGTAATATGATCAGGAGGCACACTCCGCCCGCTGTAAGTGCCGCAAATGCCTGTTTGTGTAACACACCAGAAAAAAGCAGCAATACAGGCTAACTTCAGGTGTATAATGTGCAGGAGGCTTAGCAACAATGACACTGACACTGTCCCCTGCCTATCCTTCTCTCTCCCTGCACACAAGGTTTATCAAAGTATATGACACTGACTAGTGATGAGCCGAACACCCCCGGGTTCGGTTCGCACCAGAACCCGCGAACGGACCGAAAGTTTGCACGAACTTTAGAACCCTATTAAATACAATGGATGCGAACGTTCGAAATCTAAAGTGCTAATTATAACGACTATTATGCATGTTATTGTCCTAAAAAGGGTTTGGGAACCCGGGTTCTGCACCAGGGGACATGTATCAATGCAAAAAGAAGTTTTAAAAACGGCCGTTTTTCTGGAGCAGTCATTTTAATGATGCATAAAGTGAAAAAAAAAAAGTCAAATATTCCTTTAAATATCGTACCTGGGGGGTGTCTAAAGTATGCCTGTGAAGTGCCACGTGTTTCCCGTGTTTAGAACTGTCCCTGCACAAAATTACATTTCTAAAGGAAAAAAAGCCATTTAAAACTGCTTGCGGCTTTAATGTAATGTCTGGTACCGGTAATATGGATGAAAATCTTTAAGAAAAACGGCATAGCTACCCCATCACACCCCCCCCCCCACCCCAGCCCATTACCAGCCCCTTTGGGTCTTGTATGGATATTAAGGGGAACCCCGCACACAAAATGAAAAAGGCCCTATATACTCTGAACAGCCATATACAGGCGGTGCATACAAGACAGGGACTGTAGGTTTGTTCTTATGTAGAATTTGTTTGTAATTTTGAACAGGTACATTGTTTAAGTGTAGCTCCAGGCAAAAAAATCAATTTTTAAGCTTTTTGGAAAACATAGGTAAGGGTAATCACCCCTGTAACATTTGTTTTGCTGTCTGTGCAGTGTGCACCTGTTCAGAACAGTTCACCTCACTTTCCGTCCTAATGACAAATGTTTTTTGAAAATTTGGGGTTTTTATTGAAACAAGAATTGGTGATAAAGAATCAGTGGAGAGGAGACACTTTTTTTCCATATTAACTCTTACAGGAGAGAATTTGCCTTCCTAGGGGTAGATTTCCTCTCACTTCCTGTTGTATCCTTCCGTTTGCAAGGAGGAGTTGTTTGTAAGTTGGATGTTTGAAATTAGGGGCCTGCCGTATATACTCTGCTGAAATTTGCCCCTTACATGTTGGTGTTGCCACAACACTGTGAGCCCTCACAGTTAATCTTGGTGGGCGCATGAATGGGCCCTGCTGTGAATTATTAGATCAAGAATTGTAATTGCATGCCCCTGTTGAACAGGGGCTGAAAAATTGGGCCTTTGGTGGTGGTGGTGGTGTTGACACAACACTGTAAGGCCTCACAGTTAGTCTTGGTGGGCGCAGGAATGGGCCCTGCTGTGAATTATTAGATCATGAATTGTAATTACATGCCCCTGTTAAACAGGGGCAGAAAAATTGAGCCTTAGGCACTGGTGCCACAACACTGCAACCCGTCACAGATACTGTACTTGGAGCACAGCAATGAGCCCTGTTGCAAAGTATTGCATCAAAAACTGTAATTACACGCCCCTGTTAAACAGGGGCTGAAAAATTGGGCCTTAGCCACTGGTGCTGGTGCCACGACACTGCAACCACTCCCAGATACTCTAGTTGGAGTGCAGGAATGAGCCCTGCTGCAAAGCATTGCATAAAAAATTGTAATAACACACCCCTGTTAAACAGGGGCTGAAAAATTGGGCCTTAGCCACTGGTGGCGGCACCCAGAAACAAAAATGATCTTCCAAGCTATCATCGTTAATCGTATCATTGAGGAGGAGGAGGATAGTCAGTCAACATAACAGGACAAACTCTCAGCATCAGTCTTGAAGGGATGTGACATTTGAAAGTAAATTAGTCTGTTATATCAGCTTCAGGTGTTTGGTAGCTGGTGGTGATCCAAGACTGGTTCATCTTTATGAAGGTCAGTCGATCAACAGAGTCGGTGGACAGGCGCACCCTGTGATCCGTGACAAATCCTCCAGCAGCACTGAATGTGCGTTCTGAAAGAACGCTGGATGCAGGACAGGCCAGTAGCTCAATTGCATACTGTGCAAGCTCTGGCCAGTGATCCATCCTCAAGACCCAGTAAGCCAGAGGATTTTCGGTGGGGAAGGTGTCCAAGTCTGACCTTGCCCCTAGGTATTCCTGCACCATGTATATCAGACGCTGGCGATGGTTGCTGGAACCGATCATACCTTGGGGCTGCGGACTAAAGAATTGTCTGAACGCTTCGGTCAGACGGCCACCTTCCCCACCGCTCCTTCTTTGACTGACCGAAGCCTCAGCAACTCGTTGTCCAAGACCAGGAGTTTGTAACCTCCCAGTCTCTGGGAACGCATTGCACAGACCTTTCTGCAAGCCCTCCCGGAGTTGTCTCATCCTCTGCTCCCTCTGCGACGGTAAGATAAGGTCCGCAACCTTACCCTTGTACCGTGGATCAAGGAGAGTGGCCAGCCAGTAATGGTCCCTCTCCTTGATCCGAAGAATACGAGGATCCTTCCGCAGACTTTGCAGGATCAGGGAGGCCATGCAGCGTAGGTTAGCTGAGGCATTCAGTCCGGAGTCCTCTGGGTCACTAAGGACGACATGATCCGCAGCCACCTCCTCCCAGCCACGTACAAGTCCACTGGTTTCTTGGGACTGTAAATCATCCCTAAAAGACTGCTGCTGATGATGCTGAGTGCCAGGCTCCACCTCCATGCTGACACAATCCTCCTCCTCCTCCTCTTCTTCCTGTGCAATGGGTGGGACAGAAGGAACACTGTCTGAGTAAAGGGGGCCTTGAGAGGCAAGGAAGTCCTCCTCTTCCTGCCTCTGTTCTGCCTCAAGTGCCCTGTCCATTATTCCACGCAGCGTATGTTCCAACAGGTGGACAAGAGGTTCAGTGTCACTGATGCATGCACTGTCACTGCTCACCATCCTCGTGGCCTCCTCAAATGGTGCCAGGACAGTGCATGCATCCCTGATCATGCCCCACTGGCGTGGTGAAAAAAACCCGAGCTCCCCTGACCCTGTCCTGGTGCCGTAGTCGCACAGGTACTCATTGATGGCCCTCTGCTGCGTGTGCAGCCACTGCAGCATGGCCAACGTTGAGTTCCACCTGGTGGGCATGTCACATATAAGGCGGTTCTTGGGCAGGTTCAACTCCTTTTGCAGCTCAGCCAGGCGAGCACTGGCATTATAAGATCTGCGGAAATGCACACAGACTTTCCTGGCCTGCCTCAGGACATCCTGTAAGCCCGGGTACCTGCCCAAGAACCGCTGCACCACCAGGTTAAGGACGTGAGCCACACAGGGCACATGGGTCAGTTGTCCCTGTCGGAGAGCGGAGAGGAGGTTGGTGCCATTGTCGCAAACTTCCATTCCTGGCTTAAGCTGGCGTGGCGTCAACCACCTCTCGGCCTGCCCCTGCAGAGCAGACAGGACCTCTGCCCCAGTGTGGCTCCTGTCCCCCAAACACACCAGCGCAAGCACGGCATGGCATCTTTTTGCCTGCGTACTTGCGTAGCCCCTTGAACGCCTACGGAGCACCGCTGGTTCTGAGGACAAAGCACAGGAAGAGGCCACGGAGGAAGAAGAAGAGGAGGGGGTGGAGGACAGAGGTGTGTCACAACCAGTAGTAGCATTTTGGAGGCGTGGCGGTGGAACAACCTCCAACACTACTGCACCTTGTCCTGCATCCTTCCCAGCTGCCAAAAGAGTGACCCAATGGGCCGTGAAAGAAAGGTAACGTCCCTGTCCATGCCTGCTGGACCATGAGTCAGTGATAATATGCACCTTACCGCTGACCGCCCTGTCCAGCGAGGCCAAGACATTGCCTTCCACATGCCGGTAGAGAGCCGGAATCGCCTTCCGTGAGAAAAAGTGGCGTTTGGGAACCTGCCACTGAGGAACCGCACATTGCACAAACTCACGGAAGGGGGCCGAGTCTACCAACTGAAAAGGCAGCAGTTGAAGCGCTAGCAATTTAGCCAAGCTAGCATTCAACCGCTGGGCATGTGGATGGCTGGGAGTGAACTTCTTTCGACGGTCCAGCAGCTGGGGCAGGGAAATTTGCCTGCTAGAATCGGACGTTGGTGTACTGCTAGCAGAGTGCCCGCAAGTACTTGGCTGTGACACACCTAATTCTACACCTTCATTCCTCTCAGTGCAGGTTTCAGTGAGGACTGAAGGTATAGTGGGGTTGGAGATCCCAGCTGATGCGGTGCAAGAAGAGGTCAGCTTTGTTCTTTGGTGTGGGTCTTTAAGGTAGGCTTGCCAACGAGCTGAATGGCAGGTCAACATATGTCTGGTCAAGCATGTGGTGCCCAAGCGGGTGATGTTTTGGCCACGCGATATACGCTTGAGACATATGTTGCAAACAGCAGCTGTGCGATCTGATGCACTCGACTCAAAAAAGGCCCACACCAAATAACTTTTTGAATAACGGGCAGAGGCAGCGCCTTGCACAGGCGGAGCTCTGCGGTGTGATTCCGTCGGTGTGCTGCCCTTACGCTGGCCCCCCGAGGGCATCCTGCCTCGTTGGAGATGTGCCTTCTCCTCATCCTCCTCCTCCTCCTCTCTCCTATTAGGCACCCACGTGGAGTCAGTGACCTCATCATCCCCTCCCTCCTCATCACTGGAGCCAATCTGGCAGTATGCTGCAGCTGCTGGAACATGACTGCCAGATTGGTGTCCTTCTTGAGCATCCCCTCTCTCTGCTCTCACGCTACTGCCTTCCTCTAGCTGGGTATCATCATCAGACCCTTCAAAACGCTGGGCATCCTCCTGGAGCATGTACCCAACACTGTGCTCAAACAGTTCGGGGGACTTCTCAGGAGGACATGGTTGGTCTAGGGAAGGAGTGACTGATGATGACATTGATACCAGGGAAGAGGACGCTTTGGCAGCTGCTTTGCTGCCAGTACCCTGAGCCTGGGTGAGAGAGGATGAGGAGGATGAGGAGGGCTTGGTCATCCACTCTACCAAGTCTTCGGCATGATGCGGCTCAACACGTCCAGCTGCCGAAAAGAAGGACAAGCGTGTCCCATGGCCACGTGCTGATGGCGATGCACCACGTCCACGACCAGCACTGTTGTCTCTAGACACAGAGCCTGCTTGCCCTCTTTTTTTGGCTCCTGACTGTCTGCCTCTCCTTGTTTGCCTTCCAGACATTCTAATGGCCTGCAGGGAAATGGGAAAAGCAGCAATACAGGCTAAGTTAAGGTGTAATATGGTCAGAAGGCACACTCCGCCCGCTGTAAGTGCCGCAAAATCCTGTTTGTGTAACACACCAGGAAAAAGCAGCAATACAGGCTAAGTTAAGGTGTAATATGGTCAGGAGGCACACTCCGCCCGCTGTAAGTGCCGCAAAATCCTGTTTGTGTAACACACCAGGAAAAAGCAGCAATACAGGCTAAGTTCAGGTGTAATATGGTCAGGAGGCACACTCCGCCCGCTGTAAGTGCCGCAAAATCCTGTTTGTGTAACACACCAGGAAAAAGCAGCAATACAGGCTAAGTTAAGGTGTAATATGGTCAGGAGGCACACTCCGCCCGCTGTAAGTGCCACAAAATCCTGTTTGTGTAACACACCAGGAAAAAGCAGCAATACAGGCTAAGTTAAGGTGTAATATGGTCAGGAGGCACACTCCGCCCGCTGTAAGTGCCGCAAAATCCTGTTTGTGTAACACACCAGGAAAAAGCAGCAATACAGGCTAAGTTAAGGTGTAATATGGTCAGGAGGCACACTCCGCCCGCTGTAAGTGCCGCAAAATCCTGTTTGTGTAACACACCAGGAAAAAGCAGCAATACAGGCTAAGTTAAGGTGTAATATGGTCAGGAGGCACACTCCGCCCACTGTAAGTGCCGCAAAATCCTGTTTGTGTAACACACCAGGAAAAAGCAGCAATACAGGCTAAGTTAAGGTGTAATATGGTCAGGAGGCACACTCCGCCCGCTGTAAGTGCCGCAAAATCCTGTTTGTGTAACACACCAGGAAAAAGCAGCAATACGGGCTATCTTCAGGTGTATAATGTGCAGGAGGCTTAGCAACAATGACACTGACACTGTCCCCTGCCTATCCTTCTCTCTCCCTGCACACAAGGTTTATCAAAGTATATGACACTGACACTCTCCCTGCCTATCCTTCTCTCTCCCTGCACACAAGGTTTAGCAAAGAATATGACACTGACACTGTCCCCTGCCTATCCTTCTCTCTCCCTGTACACAAGGTTTATCAAAGTATATGACACTGACACTCTCCCTGCCTATCCTTCTCTGTCCCTACACACAAGGTTTAGCAAAGAATATGACACTGACACTCTCCCTGCCTATCCTTCTCTGTCCCTACACACAAGGTTTAGCAAAGAATAGATTTGACAAGATTTGACACTGTCCCTGCCTATCCTTCACTTTCCCTGCTCCGGAACACACTACACAAGGCTGCTGGCGGCCTTTTATAGTGTGGGGCGTGTACTTAACCCCCTCAGCTATAATTGGCCACAGGCATCCTGCCTGTGGCCAATCATTGCTCTCCTCGCTGCCGGTGCTGTGATTGGCCAAGCATGCAGGGTCACAGTGCATGCTTGGCCAATCACAGCGCCGGGATTACACTGCGATGGCGCAGTGTATTGTGGGCCGTTCGCGTCACTCGAATTTGGCGCGAACGGCCCAAAACGTTCGTTGTTCGCCGAACGCACGAACAGCCGATGTTCGAGTCGAACCTATGTTCAACTCGAACACCGAGCTCATCCCTACTCTTGACTCTAAAACCTCACTGTCACTGACAGCCAGAGTCCCCAATGATGATCGGTAACCCATCAGAAGGTTCTCTGATCACCTGGTCATGACATGTTAAGGACCGATCTTCCGCACTGCCTTACCCTCTACATCTCTGCCCCCAACCCCACATACCCATCTTACCAATAACGACTGACAAGGTTGTGGCGTAAAATTGGCCTTGCGGCCTATTTATTTAACAAATTCTTATATATAAAAATAAATAACCATTTAAATAACATTTAAAATTTTCCAATACCCTGGTGGTCTTAGAGACCACAACTCCAACTTGGACACTGGGACCAAACTATATCCCCTAGGCCTCCAGTCGCAAAAGACACCGACTCGGAGGCGGTACACATGTCCGCAGTGCCCTAACATTTTCCCCCTTCCTGGTTAACCCTTGTTGACCGGAAGGTACCCAATAAACCCCATACCACCTATGGGTACCACCTTTTTTCCAGAACTTCCACTTTTACCTCCTTTTCCAGCAACCAAACACCGCCACCACCATACTGACTTTCCCCACTACACACCCCCCCCTTTTTACCACCTGGGGAGGGTGGGTGGGAAGCTTCTTCCTCGTGTGTCCTAGAAGAATGCAGAAATCGTCACTTCTTCCCCACACTAAACTTCTGCTGACCTTCCTCCCGGCCCCTAAACCACTCCCCTTTCCTTAAAGCAACACAGCCTAACTAAGCTGCTGCCTGTCCCACTTGTCATGCCGTCCCTGCGCTCATTCTTTTGCTGTCTCTGCTCCAGGACTCTCTTGACATGTTAAGGACCGATCTTCCGCACTGCCTTACCCTCTACATCTCTGCCCCCAACCCCACATACCCATCTTACCAATAACGACTGACAAGGTTGTGGAGTAAAATTGGCCTTGCGGCCTATTTATTTAACAAATTCTTATATATAAAAATAAATAACCATTTAAATAACATTTAACATTTTCCAATACCCTGGTGGTCTTAGAGACCACAACTCCAACTTGGACACTGGGACCAAACTATATCCCCTAGGCCTCCAGTCGCAAGACACCGACTCGGAGGCGGTACTCATGTCCGCAGTGCCCTAACATTTTCCCCCTTCCTGGTTAACCCTTGTTGACCGGAAGGTACCCAATAAACCCCATACCACCTATGGGTACCACCTTTTTTCCAGAACTTCCACTTTTACCTCCTTTTCCAGCAACCAAACACCGCCACAGCTCGCAAGGGGTAAAGCCTTACCCTTGCGCGCACCTCCACACCCTCAGGGCCCGCTGAATTCCCTCCTGCAACCCCAGGGCCCAAAGATCAAGGCCAACGGAAGTCAAGTGGACACCGTCACCCCTTAGGTACCGCCAAGTGTCCACCTCCAATTCTCGGTGGCGCACCACAAGGCCGCCATTCCATACAAAGAATCTCCCCACTTCCTTATTAACTTTTACCCGGGCCTTGTTGACTTTTTCCACCGACCAGGCCCAACGCCATGCTGTTCTGCCCACCATATCCAACCAAATGACAATCATTCCCAGGTAAGCAGTGCGCAACCTTAAAACATCATATTTAACATCCCGGATGAGCTGGTGCATGGACCTGGCCCCCATGTCATTCCCCCCCGCATGCAGCACCAGGATATCCGGCGCCCTATCACGGCATGCAAACCTCTGTATTTCTGGCATAACCCCACTCCAGACCATGCCCGGCACCCCAATCCATCGGACCTGAGCTTCTCGTAGAGGAATCCCCAACTGCCTTCCATTGGGCCGAATATCGGCTCGTCTTGCCCCCCAGAACACGTACGAGTGACCCAGAATCCAAACCAATATGGGCTCACCACCTGAAAAACATTGAAAATAACCTAAACCATTTTTTTTTTCTTGATACATCCGCCATTTTACCACACAGCCCGAACATAGCCCCCAACCAGTATCCCTTACTCATGTATCAGATGTGGGCGAATATGAAGCCACCGCCCAATCCGCTTTACTGCGTCTGCCGTCAGGCCCGCCCTTGCCGCCTCTGTGGCTGCCCCAATACGAAAGGAATGCGAGGCATAACCCTTCGGATCATACCCCGCCGCCAACAAACATTTTTTGAACACCGCTATAAATTGAAACCTAGACAGTGCCGACCCATCCTCATGCATCAGAAAAGAACCCCCAAGTCCAGGACGCATGGAACAAAAGGATTCCACCGCCCGTATAGGACAGATTGACGCATCAGGAATGCGAAACAACAGGCTTTGCATCCCCTTTCCACCTTGGTCCGTTTTGGACTTACTCACCCAAATCCCCACCGAGTCTTCTGAACACTCCACGTCCTGAACCAACAAACCCCCTTGCGCCTGTCTGGAAGAACTGACCAGCTCTCCCACCTTCAGGGCCCCAAAAAAAGCAAGCGCGAATGCTGCCTGGAACAAGTGACACTCATATTCCGAACTGCCCACAGCGTGCAAATGCAGGAACAAGTTCTGCAACATCACAAACGAAACCGGCCGGCGGCTGTCCGCCGCCTTCCGGCCTTTCCTGTACCCCTTCACCGTCTGTCTCACCCAAAATTCTTTTGTGTAGTCCCTGCAACCATACCATTTGAAAAGGAAAGCCAAACCCGCTAATGCCCGATCCACCGCGGACACGGAAACGCCTCGCTCCATCTTCAAGGTAAGAAAATAAAGCAGGGCCACACCCGCGTTCCGCCCCACCGGGGAAACTCCAAGCCCTTGCACAAATGACCGCCATTCCTACCAAACCTTAGCGTGGGCATTCCATGTGCCCCCACTCACTGACCGTTTAATCCACTGGACCGCGCTGCCAAAGCTATGTTCCACATCCAGCTGGGACAGGTAACCCCGCGTTGCTCCGCTGCTGGTGCCAACTCCCGGCACCTGTCCCACTGAAAACGAGACAAAGCGTTAGCCAGAGTGTTATCCACACCAGGAAGATGTACTGCATAAACGAATACATTCAAATGCAAGCAGCGCAGGACCAAATGTCGTAGCAAACGCACCACCGGCTGCGATGCAGCCGACACACGATTCACCACTTGGACTACCCCCATGTTGTCGCAGTTCAAACGCACCTTGAGATTCCGGAAGGAATCCCCCCAAAGTTCTAACGCCACTACGATTGGGAAAAGCTCCAGCAGTACTAGGTTCTTCAAGAAACCCGCCTCCTCCCACTCTTTGGGCCAAGGAGCCGCGCTCTATTTGCCCTGACAGAACGCCCCATACCCCGTAGAGCCTGCCGCGTCCGTAAACAATTCCAAATCGAAATTACTGACGGGCCCGGCCATCCACAACGCCCGCCCGTTGAAAGAAGGAATTCATGCCACACTTCCAAGTCTTCCCGCAGCTCACCATTCAGACTCACAAAATGAGAAGGAATCCGCACCCCAGCCGTCGCAGCCGACAGCCTGCGGCTAAAAAAAACTCTACCCATCGGCATTATCCGGCAAGCGAAACACAACTTACCTAGTAGTGACTGCATCAGTCGCAGCTGAATCTTACGCCACCTGATGACGCCCCGCACTTCCGCCTTCAGCTTATCCTCCGGTAGTCTACCTTACATCTTCAAGGAATCCAGCACTATGCCCAAGAATACAATGGACGACGTGGGACCCTCCGTCTTCTCATGGGCCAAAGGGACCCCGAAACGGTCAGCCACGTATTGCAACGTCCCCAACAGGACGGAGCAAACGTTAGACTCCGCCGGACCCACGCACAAGAAATAGTGGATGATCGAACTGATGCCCGACGCATCTCTGACCACCCATTCCAGGAACGAGCTGAAAGTCTCGAATAGCGCGCAAGAGATAGAGCATCCCATGGGCAAACAACGGTCCACATAGTAAGCTCCCTCCCATTTACAGCCCAAAAAACGGAAACTGTCCGGGTGTACCGGGAGCAACCTAAATGCCGATTCAATATCAGCCTTAGCCCAGAGCGCCCCACGACCACACCTACGAACCCATGCCACCGCAGCGTCGAAGGAAGTGTACGATACCGTGTAGTCCTCCGGCGCAATAGCATCACTGACCGACCCACCCTTGGGAAAGGAAAGGTGGTGAATCAAGCAAAATTTATTCGGTTCCTTCTTGGGGACAACCCCCAAGGGGGACACCACCAAATCCATCATTGGAACCTCCGTGAACGGCCCAGCCATACGCCCCAACTGCACTTATTTTGCCAATTTCTCTGAAACGACCAAGGGCTGCAGCAGGGCGGACCGGAAGTTCCTGGCCGCCGGGGGAACGGCAAAGGGCAAACAAGGAATCTTGAACCCGCTGGCGAAGCCCTCCTCTAACAACCTAGCGGCACCCCTATCGGGATATCTATTGAGAAAGGGAAGCATCCTTTTCACCCAAATTGGCGTCATTCCCTTTACCCGCAGAATCTCCGGCACGGCCCTTGCCGCGCTTGAAGCATTTGGAAAAGGCATGGCTGCCCCCGCAACCTGAACACACGTGCTTGAAGCGACAGCTTGCGCCGTACTTACACGTGCCTTCGTTAAATTGCCAGCAGTAGCCCCATTTTTTCTCGGTCGGTTGTCCTGAGGCCGCGGCACCTCCGACCCCCCCCCTGAAAAAACTGATTGGAGGCACGAGATGCCGTCATCAGTCTCATCCACAAGTTGATGTCCTTGTGATCCCATCGCAGCCCTGGTCTGATTGCCATCCTTTGCCGGAACTGCTCATCGTACCGTAACCAAGCTACCCCCCCCATACGTCCTGTATGCTTCGCAAATGGCCTCCAAGTAAATGAACAGCCCAGAACAATGTTCCGGGGCCTTCTCCCCTATCACACAGGCCATGATCGCAAATGCTTGCAGCCAATTGGTAAATGTGCGGGGAATAAGACGATAACAACGCTTTTCCTCGTCCTCCTTCTTGCTCTCCTCCGGCTTCACCCTATCCAGGTTGAATTTCTCTAAGGGGAGCAACGGAAAGATCTCCACATACTCACCCTTCCAGATCTTTTCTCTGACGTCCGCCTTGAGGTGAGCTCCCAACGGCGCCTCAAAACAAATATACATCTCATTTTTCGCGGCATCCGCAAGCCTAACCGCCTCCTTTTTCTTCTCCCCCGAAGCGTCCTGCCCGCCCGCCGCGGTAACCTCCCCCGGTAAGAGGGCCTGCACCATTCCTGTCACCCCACCCACAGGTACACTAGTGGATAATGGAGCCGTCGCCGCCCCCCCGCCCGCCTCAACTGCCTGAGATGAACCCCCTTACCGAACCCACGCCCCCGTGGGAGACACCGAGTCGCCACTGCCTTGCTCAAACCGCCTGACCAACTCTCTTAACCCTGACCACAAATCCTGCGCCTCCCCCGCAGCCCCCTGCCTTACCGGGGAAGAAAGCACCCCCGGGGACCCACTTGTAACTGAACCCCCCCAACACTACTTTGACCCAATAAATCCTGTAAAAGTGTACAACTATTAGCTGTAGAATTAGACTTACCGGGCTGCCTTGGACTGGGTCCACGAGCCGCCAAACTGGACTCCATCGCCGCCTGTTGTCCCGAGTCCTCGCCACCATCCGACCCGGACAGCTCACCCTCCGACCTGTCGTCATCCGCTTCTGCTGACACATGCGCTGGCTGCCCCCCGTGCAGACGCGACCCGGTGGGCAAGGGCCGGCGTGGCTGTGCGTCGCGTCCCCTCGATCCTGGCACGCCCGACCCACTCGCGACCTCCACCGATGGACTCCGGGTCCGCCCCCTGGCACGGGTGTCATCCGCTCGCCCTCCTCCATTCACCCTCGTCGACACTGCACCCCTCACCGATCGTCCTGCCGCCACAACCGGACCCCTGGCCGCCACCGCCTAAAGGCCACCGGCCCGTGAACTGGGTCCTCCGCGCTGGGCCGCACGACTGCTCCTACCATCCCTCGCAGTCTCGGCCGCGATGTCACCGCATCTCCGACGCGCGGGGGGAGGGGGCCAGAGAGTCACTAGTCTCCCCCACCGCCGAGCTCCGTCCTCGGCGCGGATTCCTCCCGGCCCCCCCCGCCGACACAGGCTGAGTGCGGCGCAGGGATGCAGCCGGAGGGCCCCTATTGGGTCTCCGAACGGAACTCTCCGGACCTGGGGATGCGTCAGGGCTGTACCGCTCAGGCGGCCTGGACCGCCTAGCGCGTGCCGCTGTATTACCCCCCCCGCGCGGCTACCGCTGCCTGCTCCTCCATGACCGCTGACCTGTTCCTGTAACCACTCGGCGCCCTGTTCTGATAGCACTGCCCTCAGTTGCTCCATTAACCCGGCCATCACAGCAGAGGAGGCTTCCCAGCAAGCTTCTTCCTCGTGTGTCCTAGAAGAATGCTGAAATCGTCACTTCCTCCCCACACTAAACTTCTGCTGACCTTCCTCCCGGCCCCTAAACCACTCCCCTTTCCTTAAAGCAACACAGCCTAATTAAGCTGCTGCCTGTCCCACTTGTCATGCCGTCCCTGCGCTCATTCTTTTGCTGTCTCTGCTCCGGGACTCTCTCTATATCTGCTCTGACTTAAGGATCCCATCCAGGCTGGAAGCTTCTCTGATAAGAATGGAAGCCTTCAGCCTCAGCATGAACACTGCCACCTTCTGGGTGTAGTGCTCATCTGCAGTGTCATCTATTCAATAGTGTAGATGTCATACGCAATATAAAAAATAATAATACATTAATAAAAATTTGTATATATATATATATATATATATATATATATATATATAGAGTTTTTTTTTGTCAATTAACAAAATGGAAAGAAAATGAACAGAAGAGAAAGACGAATCTAATTGTAGCGGCCTCACCCCTCTCTCCCCTTCTCATACTCGGCTTGTCTCTCTTCGTCTAGGGGTCTCAGTGCTGGGGGGAGGGATGAGACACACCACGGCCCATGTCCTCCATAGCTAAGAGGGGAAGGCCAGAAGATTGGGTCTTGTGTAGGTGTCCTAGAGTCAAGTCCAGTGCTTCGTCCCTGACTCCTTTGCTCCTAGTAACCAGAGTTCCACACAGTGAATAGGTCCAACTTAGTTTTATTCTTCTTAGCGCCAGCACCCAAGCTGAAGGTGCCTGGGTGCGGCCGAGTCCTCCGACTCCCACTCTGAACTAACCCCGTGGTAAGGGTGTCCGCCCCTTTTATCCCCTCTCCCTTTGCGTCACAGCGGGTTCCCCACCCCGCTGTACCAGCGCCAGGGGAGGACAAAAAGGCACAGTCTTGCAGTGCGAGTTCAGCCCTGGCCCAGGGCGACAATGCCACCTGTAGGCCACCGGGAACCTCACACCACCAGAGTCCTCCAAGACCCACAAAGGGAACCTTGAATTCCCTAACAATCAGGGCATCTGGATTACCACCCAGATGCTTCCCCTAAATTCAAGTACCCGCTACACAATTAATAGTAAGTGTTTATAGCAGCGGTCGGGAACCTATGGCTCGCAAGCCAGATGTGGCTCTTTTGATGGCTACATCTGGCTCTCGCCTCTCAATCCGTGGATCGTGTGGTGTGCCGATCCGCGGATTGAGCCCATAGGAAAGGCCGAGGCTTCGGCCTATCTCCGGAGCGGCGGCCATCTTGGTACACCCGTCGGCGCCCTAGGTGAGCGGCGCGCTGACGTCATCATCACCCGCCTCAACTGCTTGTGGATCTGCCTGCTTGTAGTGGTAAGCAAGCAGACAATTGTAGGGGAGATGTGGATATTACAGTGGGGGTGGGGGAGATGTGGACATTACAGTGGGGGTGGGGGAGATGTGGACATTACAGTGGGGGAGATGTGGACATTACAGTGGGGGGAGATGTGGATATTACAGTGGGGGAGACGTGAACATTACAGTGGGGGAGATGTGGATATTACAGTGGGGGAGATGTGAACATTACAGTGGGGGTGGGGGAGATGTGGACATTACAGTGTCCCTTATCATCCTCTTCAATCGTTTACCAACTATCAGTGTTAGACTGACTGGTCTGCAGTTTCCTGGTATGTATCTCAGCCAATTCTTGAATATGGTTAGCACGTTGGCTTTTTGCCAATCAGTTTCCACCATTCCGGTCGCTCTTGGGTGCAAGCCATTTGGTCCTGGTGATTTGTTCACATTAAGTTTTCTAGTCTTTTTAGAACACTGGCCTCTGTTAACCACAAGGCTTCAATCGTTGCTGTGCTGCTGTGCTGCTAACAATACCATCTTGTTTATTATTCGCCTCCTTTTCCATAGTAAGGAGAAGAATGTATTTAATACAGTTGACTTCTCCTTCTCACTTGTAACCAACTTCCCTTGGTCACCCTTTATAGGGCCAATATGCTCTGATGTAGCATCTTTTACTATTAATGTACTCTATGTGAAAAATATTGGGTGTTCTTTTTACTCTCTTCCACTTAGTGTCTCTCATGGCCTATTTTTGCTACCCTGATTGCACTTTTACATTTATTATTGCATTCTTTGTAGTGCTTGATTGTTGACAATGTCCCCTCAGCCTTATATTTTTTGAAGGACAGTTTTTTTTTTCTTTATTGTGCCTTTTTTATGTTCAAATTTAGCCACCCAGGTTTCGCCTTATGCCGCGTACACACAACCGTTTTTCATGATGAGAAAAATGCAATTTTTTAAATGGGTCATTAAAAACGATCGTGTGTAGGCTCCAGAGCATTTTCTCGATGTGAAAAATGGCCATTAAAAATTTAGAACATGCTCTATTTTTTTCTCTACGTTTTTCTCGTTGTGAAAAACGGCCGTGTATAGGCTTTAATGACGGGAAAAAAATGCGCATGCTCAGAAGCAAGTTATGAGACGGGAGCGCTCGTTCTGGTAAAACTAGTGTTCTGAATGGAGATAGCACATTCGTCACGCTGTAATGGACTGAAGAGCACAAGGCTGAAAAGCGCGAATCGTCTCTCACCAAACTTTACTAACACAAGAATCAGCAAAAGCAGCCCAAAGGGTGGCGTCATCCAAATGGAACTTCCCCTTTATAGTGCCGTCGTACGTGTTGTCGAACGTGTTGTACGTCACTGCGCTTTGCTCGAACATTTTTTTTCACGATCGTGTGTAGGCAAGGCAGGCTTGGGAAGAATCACGTTGAGAAAAATTATGTTTTTTTCAATGACATTAAAAACGGTCGTGTGTACGCGGCATTAGTTCTTTTATATTTGTTGCCCATTGGAATACACTGGCTAACACCATTACCTAAAAAGTTTTTTAAGCATTCCCACTTTTCTTCCCTGTTTTTTGTTTCTAGGTGTAGCAATATGGACTATAATTGCCACAAACAGCTATTCCCTGCCCTATCTGTTACCATATTATTCCTCTAGTGCCCAGGGTTATCAAACTGACATCATATTTGTGAGCCCAACTGTAATGGTCGTTTAACCACAAAGGGGTTAATATGGATTCTACTACTGTTCCGAATTGTAAAGTTTAGATAACATTGCAAGCAAGTTTGAAAAGCAAAGACTGACACATCCGTGCAGATCCGTTGCTTCCGTATCTAATAATTTATTACAGGCAGTACTAAGCTTTTACACACAGCATGATACGTCACTATTATGTTAATTGTGACACTAATAAACACATCTCATTGGCTACAATACAAAAGGAGTACAGAAACGTGATGATTAAGCTGGGCTGTCCTCTGGTCCTATCTTCATATCCGCATTCCAAACTGGTAGTTCTATCAGATTTCTGTTCCTCTGCATGACTATGCATTCGGGGGGGGGGGGAGGGTCCAGAGATAGTGAGAGTCAGCGTGGAACATGTTCCAGAGGGTAGTATTAGGGTCATTAGTGGTAGGGTAACCAAAGCACATAAACCCAGGGTAAGTATAGTAGCAAGTCCTAGTTACAATCTGGGAACACCCAAGAGGATAGTATGTGACCGGTCAAAATATATTAAATGCATTAAAGTGTCTGTTCACCAATGCCAGAAGTCTGCCAAGCAAAATAGGTGAGTTGGAAGCTCTGATGTAATCGGTATTGCTGAAACTTGGCTTCATTCCTCACATGACTGGGCTATTAATATTTCTGGCTATGCACTCTTTCGGAAAGACAGGGTAAAAAGGAAAGGTGGCGGGGTCTGTCTCTATGTGAGAAGTGATCTCAAAGCAAGTGTGAAAGAGGATCTGGTGGATGGAGAGTGGGATGAGGCTGAAGCATTATGGGTGGAACTGCATACAGATGTGCGTAGTTCAAAGTTAATCATTGGAGTTTGTTATAGACCACCCAATGTTAATGAAGAGGTGGACGCTCAGCTCCTTGCACAGATGGAAAGGGCTGCAAGGGCTGGGATGGTGATAATAATGGGGGATTTTAACTACCCAGAAATTTACTGGAGTAATGGCACTGCTGGGACCGTTAAAGGGCAAAAATTTATAAACCTATTGCAGGACAATTTTATGGTCCAGTTTATTGAGGCCCCAACTAGGAATGATGCTCTGTTGGACCTGGTAATCTCAAACCATGCAGAGCGTATTACTAATGTTCAGATAATGGAACACCTGCGTAGCAGTGACCATAACATGATTTCATTTGTTGTTAGCTGTAAGCAAAAATCACATACGGGAAAGATAAAAACACTTAATTTCAAGAGAGCAAATTTTCCAAGGATGAGGGCTGCTCTCCAGGACTTAAGCCTCGTACACACGACCGAGTTTCTTGGCAAGAACCAGCAAGAAACTTGCGGGCAGAGCTTTCTTGCCGAGTAAACCGGCCGTGTGTACGCGGCTATCATGTTTCTCGTCAAGAAAACCGACAAGAATCTCGACGAGAAAAATAGAGAACCTGCTCTCTATTTTCTCGTCGAGATTCTTGTCAGCATGTTTCTCGACGAGAAAAGTGTGTGTGTGTGTGTGTGTGTGTGTGTACACTTACCTGTCCTCCGGGAAGCCCGTGCATGCTCGAAATGACTTGGACGCATGCGCGGTAGCTTCCTAGGCATAGGTAGGGTGTAGCAAGATGGCAGCGACGGCATCGAATGTGACGAGCGCACGCTCGTCGTAGACGATGACATCACCGCATTCGCTCCATTCAAAGAACCGTGGGTTCTTTGAATCGAGCGTCTGTACACTCGGCCGGGACAAGTTTCTTGTCCAAGAATCTCGTCAAGAAAAATGACAAGTTTTTTCCTGATGAGATTCTCGGCCGTGTGTACGAGGCCCGAGACTGGGAGGGAATATTGGCATCAATGGACACAGAACAGAAATGGGAATTCTTCAAAAAGACTGTTTGGGACCTCACTGCAAAGTATATTCCCATGGGCAATACGTTTAAAAGGCTAAAAATAAAAAACCTATGTGGCTCACGGCCAAAGTTAAAAAAGCTATAAACTATAAGAAAAGAGCTTTTAAAAAATATAAAAATGAGGGAACACTAGTGTCATTTAAATGTTACAAAGACTATAACAGGATATGTAAAAAGGAAATCAAGGATGCAAAAATTCAAAATGAACGACAGATTGCAAAAGATAGTAGGACAGAGGCGGCTCTAGGCTTTGAGACATGAGGCCCCACTCATGCCCATAATGGGAAAAATAATTCAAACATTTTCCTGGCCCCCACCCCTAGCAATTTTACTTCCCATCCCAAAAAAACAAACGCACATAGACTTATCTAAAAAAAAACTAGAGGTCACTGCACATCATTACTGCTTACTGATTGGTTGCTAGCGGTTACTGCACATTATTACAGCTCACTGATGGGTTGCTAGAGGTTACTGCATGTCATTACCTCTTACTCATTGGTTGCTAGTGGTTACTGCACATTATTACTGCTCACTGATTGGTTGCTATGGGTTACTGCTTATCATTATCACTCACTGTTTGCTCACTGGGTGGCAGGGCAGTATTATGGTGTGTGTAATGCAACTGTTGGGGTACAGTTGGTTGGATGACAGGATTCAGTTTGGGGTGATAGTGGCAGTATTGGGGAGAGGCTGAGATCATATCTCCCCTATAATGATAGGGGGTAGGTTGATAGGATGCCAGAGGTGGGGTACAGGAGGGATGAGGATGATAATGACAGGATGTAGGGTGGTAGTATGCCAGAGGTGGGGTACAGGGGGATGATGATGATAACACGGAGTAGGGTGGTAGGATGCCAGAGGTGGGGTAGAGTGGGATGATGGGGATGTTAATGACAATAGGTCCGGTGGTAGGATGTCAGCAGTGGGGTACAGGGGGGGTGATGATGAGGTGGGGTGGTAGGCAGCTGACAGTGGGGTACAGGGGGATGAAGATAACAATGATGATAACGGGGGTAGGGTGTTGGATGCTAGAGGTGGGGTACGTGGGGATGATGATGACAGGAGGCAGGGTTGCAGGATGTCAGAGTTGGGGTACGGGGGGGAAGGTGATTACAAGGGGTGAGGTGGTAGGATGCTGGCAGAGGGGTACGGGGGGATAAAGATGATAGGGGGTGGGGTTGTAGGATACCAGGCACAGGGGAATTATAAGGATAGAGATGATGATGATGGGGCGTAGGTTGATAGGAAGCTGACAGTGGGGTACATGGGGGATAAAGATAAGGATGATAACATGGGTAGGGTGGTGGATGCTAGAGGTGGGGTACATGGAGATGATGATGACAGAAGGGAGGGTGGTAGGATGTCAGGGAGTGGGGTGGTAGGAAGCTGGCAGTGGAGTACCAGGAGGGATTAAGATGAGAAGGATGACAGGGGGTGGGTTGGTAGGATGCCAGAGGTGGGATACAGAGGGATGATGGGGATGTTGATGAGTGGGATGTCGGCAGTGTGGTACAGGGTGGGGTGATGATGATGATGTGGGGTGGTAGGCAGCTGACAGTGGGGTACAGGGGGGAATGATGATAATGATGTAGGGTGGTAGGCAGCTGACAGTGGGGGTTAATGATGACCTGGGGTGGTAGGCAGCTGACAGTGGGGTACAGGGGTGGTGATGATGACGTAGGGTGGTAGGCAGCTGACAGTGGGGTACAGGAGGAATGATAATGACGTGGGGTGGTAGGCAGCTGACAGTGGGGTACAGGGGGGTGATGATGTCGTGGGGTGGTAGGCAGCTGACAGTGGGGTACAGGAGGGGATGATGATGACGTGAGGTTGTAGGCAGCTGACAGTGTAGTACAGGGGAAATTATGATGACGTGGGGTGGTAGGCAGCTGACAGTGGGGTACAGGGGTGGTGATGATGATGTAGGGTGGTAGGCAGCTGACAGTGGGGTACAGGGGGAATGATAATGACGTGGGGTGGTAGGCAGCTGACAGTGGGGTACAGGGGGGTGATGATGTCGTGGGGTGGTAGGCAGCTGACAGTGGGGTACAGGAGGGGATGATGATGACGTGACGTGGTAGGCAGCTGACAGTGTAGTACAGGGGAAATTATGATGACGTGGGGTGGTAGGCAGCTGACAGTGGGGTACAGGTGTGGGGTAGGGGATAAGGATGACAGGGGGTGAGGTTGTAGGCAGCTGGCAGTGGGGTACAGCAGAGATGATGGTAGGGTGGTGGGATGCCAGGAACAGGGGGATTAGGATGAGGATGGAGATGATGACAGGGGTAAGTTGGTAGGAAGCTGACAGTGGGAAGTATTACAGGAGGTAGGATGCCAGGAACAGGGGGATGAGAAGGATAATGATGATGGCATGGGGTCAGTAGGTGGCATCATATGCCGGATAGAATGCATATCATCACTCAGGGCTGTGTGTGTGTGAGGTCACATGGAAGGAAGGCAGCGGTAAGACTCGGGCGCCCTCAATCAGGGGGTGACGTCACGGGATGTCAGTGTCGGGCACGGGAGGACAGTTATACTGTACCTTCTTTGAGGCTGTTAGCAGACTGGCTCCTGGATGATCGCCGGGCGTCAGCTGTGATGACAGGTCCGTCCTCCATTTCAGATCGTCCACCCTGTAGAGGAGATCGGGGAGCCGGGGGAGCTGCTCAGTCACTGCAGGCATTATCCAAGCTCTGCACATAGCCGGAGTGAGAGATCCGCGGTGCACGGCAGGAGGGAGGAGCTGGGGAAGAGGAGTACATGGCGCCACCCACTGACCCTCCAACCTCGGGCAGTGGTCAGTGACAGTACGCCCCTGGGTGGGGAAAATGAGTTGCGGCCCCGGACGCAAGACGGGGACGCGACTGGAGATATTGACAGGACACCGGGGGACATTCCCTGCCACTCCCACACACGCGGTAGGCAAATTAGGCGGCTGCGAGGCCCCTGGAAGTGCGAGGCCTTAGGCGGCCGCCTTATTTGCCTAATTAGAGAGCCGCCTCTGAGGACAAACCCCAAAAAATTCTTCAAACATATTAATAGTAAAAAGGTCAAGTCTGAGCATGTAGGCCCTTTACAAAATAATCTAGAGTGGGTGACTGGGGACAAAGAGAAGGCTAATTTATTAAATACTTTCTTCAGCTCTGTGTATACAAAGGAGCATTGGGGAGCTCATGTCCAAAATGGGGGTGGTAGTGACACAGCCCCAAATCCACAATGGCTCTAAGGTGATATGGTCCAGAAATATTTAGACAGAATAAAGGTGGATAAAGCACCTGGACCAGATGGCATACACCCACCAATCCTAAAATAATTGAGCTCTGTAATTTCAAAGCCATTGTATTTAATTTTTAGGAACTCATTAATGACAGGAATAGTACCACTGGATTGGCGCAGGGCCAATGTGGTGCCTATATTTAAAAAGGGAACAAAGTCTTTACCAAGTAACTATAGACCTGTTAGTTTAACTTTTATAGTTGGGAAGATACTGGAGAGATTAATAAAAGACACATAGATGAGTTCTTGCTGGAAAAAAAATATTTTAAGCAACAGACAGCATGGATTCATGAAAGACAGAAGTTGTCAGACAAACCTGATTTCTTTTTATGAAGAGGTAAGTAAGACCTTGGACAGAGGGGTGGCTGTGGACGTGGTATACTTGGACAGAGGGGTGGCTGTGGACGTGGTATACTTGGACAGAGGGGTGGCTGTGGACGTGGTATACTTGGACAGAGGGGTGGCTGTGGACGTGGTATACTTGGACAGAGGGGTGGCTGTGGACGTGGTATACTTGGACAGAGGGGTGGCTGTGGACGTGGTATACTTGGACAGAGGGGTGGCTGTGGACGTGGTATACTTGGACAGAGGGGTGGCTGTGGACGTGGTATACTTGGACAGAGGGGTGGCTGTGTACGTGATATACTTGGACAGAGGGGTGGCTGTGGACGTGGTATACTTGGACAGAGGGGTGGCTGTGGACGTGGTATACTTGGACAGAGGGGTGGCTGTGGACGTGGTATACTTGGACAGAGGGGTGGCTGTGGACGTGGTATACTTGGACAGAGGGGTGGCTGTGGACGTGGTATACTTGGACAGAGGGGTGGCTGTGGACGTGGTATACTTGGACAGAGGGGTGGCTGTGTACGTGATATACTTGGACAGAGGGGTGGCTGTGGACGTGGTATACTTGGACAGAGGGGTGGCTGTGGACGTGGTATACTTGGACAGAGGGGTGGCTGTGGATGTGGTATACTTGGACAGAGGGGTGGCTGTGGACGTGGTATACTTGGACAGAGGGGTGGCGGTGGACGTGGTATACTTGGACAGAGGGGTGGCGGTGGACGTGGTATACTTGGACAGAGGGGTGGCGGTGGACGTGGTATACTTGGACAGAGGGGTGGCTGTGGACGTGGTATACTTGGACAGAGGGGTGGCTGTGGACGTGGTATACTTGGACAGAGGGGTGGCTGTGGACGTGGTATACTTGGACAGAGGGGTGGCAGTGGACGTGGTATACTTGGATTTTGCAAAAGCGTTGGATACAGTTCCGCACACACGGCTCATGTGTAAGGTAAAGTCTACAGGATTGGAAATATCAGTTTGTAAATGGATAGAAAACTGGCTAAAAGACAGAATTCAGAGAGTAGTGGTTAATGATTCTTACTCTGAATGGTCCAAGGTTATCAGTGGTGTACCCCAAGGTTCAGTGCTGGGACCCTTACTTTTTAATATGTTTATAAATGATATTGGGTCTGAGATCAAAAGTAACATTTCTGTCTTTGCAGATGACACCAAGCTATGCAGTGGAATAACGTCCTTACAGGATGTCGCCAATTTACAAGCCGACCTCAATGCTCTGTCTAATTGGGCGACTATGTGGCAGATGAGGTTTAGGCCTCATGCCCACTGGCGTTTTTACAGCTGCGTTTTTGAGCGTTTTTTACAGCTTAAAAACGCCTGTCCATGTTATTGTAAATATTTTTTTTTTTTTTTTTTGAAAAAAAAAAAAAAAAAAAAACGTCGGAGCTAAAAACGCGACCGTGCGTTAGTGCGCGTTTTTTGCGCGTTAGTGCGCGTTAGTGCGCGTTTTTGCACGTTTTTTGACGCTCGCGTTTTTTCCTGCCTAGTTCTGACGCTGAGGAACGCACTGGCCCTGGGTTTTTTTTACAGCTTACAAACGCCTATGCTCTTTACAGCTCAAAAACGCCTAGGTGGGCATGAAGCTATAGACTAACATGGACAGGCGTTTTTAAGCTGTAAAAAACGCTCAAAAACGCGGCTGAAAAAACGCCCGTGGGCATGAGGCCTTAATGTTGATAAATGTAAAGTTCTGCACTTGGGGGCTAAGAATATGAATGCATCATACATACTAGGGGGAGTACAACTGGGGGGGGATCCGTAGTGGAGAAGGATCTGGGGGTTTTGGTAGATCATAAGCTCAATAATAACATGCAATGCCAAGCTGTGGTTTCCAAAGTGAGCAAAGTCCTTTCTTGTATAAGAGAGGTATGGACTCCAGAGAGAGAGATATCATCTGTACAAATCATTAGTAAGACCTCATCTGGAATATGCAGTTCAGTTTTGGGCACCAGTTCCCCAAAAGGATATTGGGGAACTGGAGAAAGTGCAGAGAAGGGCAACCAAACTGATAAGAGGCATGGAGGAGCTCAGCTATGAGGAGAGATTAGAGGAACTGAATTTATTCACTCTTGAGAAGAGGAGAATAAGGGGGGATATGATCAACATGTACAAATATATAAGGGGTCCATATTGTGAACTTGGTGTTGAGTTATTCACTTTACGGTCAACACAAAGGACAAGGGGGCACTCTTTGCGTCTAGAGGAAAAGAGATTTCACCTCCAAATACGGAAAGGTTTCTTCACAGTAAGAGCTGTAAAAATGTGGAATAGACTCCCTGCAGAGGTGGTTCTGGCCAGCTCAGTAGATTGCATTAAGAAAGGTCTGGACTCTTTCTTAAATGTACATAATATAACTGGGTACTGACATTTATAGGTAAAGTTGATCCAGGGAAAATCCGATTGCCTCTCGGGGGATCAGGAAGGAATTTTTTCCCCTGCTGTAGCAAATTGGATCATGCTCTGCTGGGGTTTTTTGCCTACCTCTGGATCAACTGTGGGTATAGAATTGGGTATATTAAACTTAAATTAAATTAAATTAATTAAACTTGGCCTTTTAAACTTGGCCTTTTAAACTTATTGCCCATGGGAATATACTTTGCAGTGAGTTCATAAACAGTCTTTTTGAAGAATTCCCATTTCTGTTCTGTGCCCATTGGTGCCAATTTTCCCTCCCAGAGTTGAGTATATAGTATATATACAGGGTGAGCGCTATATACAGAGCTGAGTATATATTATATATACAGGGTGGGCGGTATATACAGAGCTGAGTATATATTATAAATACAGGGTAGAATACAATGACACCACATGTGGTATATACAGAGCTGAGTATATATTATATATACAGTGTGGTTTACAATGACAGCACTTGAGGTATATACAGAGCTGAGTATATATTATATATACAGGGTGGCTTACAATGACACCACTTGCGGTATGCACAGTCCAGACACATGAAGGGTATGACAGGTGCAGAGAGTTTTGTGAATGACACATTGGACCCCCCTGTTGTCCCGTCCGTCACACACACATCCGGCAGCTGCAGCCAATAACCGGGGATGGGGGAGATGGACAAACAGACATGGAGGAGGACAGACGTCTCCTAATAATGCTGCTACTGTGCTGGGCACTTCTACAAGGTGAGGACTGGGGAGACATGGGGGTACAGGGAGTAAGGAGGGGCACATATGAGGGTTACAGGGGGTGAGGAGAGGGATCAGGGGCAGATATAAGAGTATAAAGGGTGAGGAGGGGGATCAGGGGCAGATTCGGGGGTATAGGAGGTGGGGAGAATACTGGGGGTAGGCATGAGGGTTACAGGGTGCTGGAAGCGGCACATATGAGGGTTACAAGGGGTAAGGAGGGGGATCAGGGGCAGATATTTGGGGAGAGGAGGTAGGAGAGGGGCAGATATGAGGGTATAAATGGTGAGGAGGAGGATCAGGAGCAGATTCTGGGGTATAGGAGCAGAGGCGTAACTAGAAACTTCAGGGCCCCGGTGCAAGAAATCATGAAGGGCCACCCCCCCCCCCCCCCCCCGAAAAGCATGATTTTGATACTTTATCTTCGTCTATACTTTACTGCGGGTAGACACCCTCTTATGCCGCGTACACACGATCGTGATTCACGGCGGTGAAAACACCGCCGTGAATCACGGCATGAAAAAAAATGAAAAACGAGGGAACGGCATGTTCCCCCACACACGGTCGTTTTTCCCGTCATTTTTTCTCTTGACGAGAAAAACGACCGTCTGTGGGCTCCGCGGCAGTGTCTCCCTATGGGAAAACTGCCGCGGAAAAAAATGATGGAAAAAACGATGAGAAAATTTAGAACATGTTCTAATTTTTCTCGTCGTTTTTCCTGCCGTTTTTCTCAACGAGAAAAACGGCATAAAGCCCACAGACGATCGTTTTTCTCGGCGAAAAAAAAATAATTCATTTTTCCCGACGGGAAAAATGATCGTGTGTACGCGGCATTAGTGCAGACCCCCGCAGTATAGACACCCTCTTAGTGCAGACCCCCGCAGTATAGACACCCTCTTAGTGCAGACCCCCACAGTATAGACACCCTCTTAGTGCAGACCCCCACAGTATAGACACCCTCTTAGTGAAGACCCCCGCAGTATAGACACCCTCTTAGTGCAGACCCCCACAGTATAGACACCCTCTTAGTGAAGACCCCCGCAGTATAGACACCCTCTTAGTGCAGACCCCCACAGTATAGACACCCTCTTAGTGAAGACCCCCGCAGTATAGACACCCTCTTAGTGAAGACCCCCGCAGTATAGACACCCTCTTAGTGCAGACCCCCACAGTATAGACACCCTCTTAGTGAAGACCCCCACAGTATAGACACCCTCTTAGTGCAGACCCCCACAGTATAGACACCCTCTTAGTGCAGACCCCCACAGTATAGACACCCTCTTAGTGCAGACCCCCGCAGTATAGACACCCTCTTAGTGCAGACCCCCGCAGTATAGACACCCCACTTGGTGCAGACCCCCGCAGTATATACACACCCCCTTAGTGCAGACCCACGGTGTATTACACAGCCCCCCTTAGTACAGACCCCTATACATACAGTATATACACACACACTATACATACAGTATATACACACACTATACATACACACACAGTATATACACACACACACACACTATACATACAGTATATACATACAGTATATACACACACACACACACTATACATACACACACACACACACACTATACATACACACACACACACACACACTATACATACAGTATATACACACACACTATACATACACACACACACACACACACACTATACATACACACACACACACACACTATACATACACACACACACACACACTATACATACAGTATATACACACACACTATACATACACACACACACACACTATACATACACACACACACACACACACACTATACATACAGTATATACACACACACTATACATACACACACACACACTATACATACACACACACACACACACACTATACATACACACACACACACACACACTATACATACAGTATATACACACACACTATACATACACACACACACACACTATACATACACACACACACACACACACTATACATACAGTATATACACACACACTATACATACACACACTATACATACACACACACACACACACACTATACATACAGTATATACACACACTATACATACAGTATATACATACAGTATATACACACACTATACATACACACACACTATACATACAGTATATACACACACACACTATACATACACACACACTATACATACAGTATATACACACACACACACACACACACACACTATACATACAGTATATACACACACACTATACATACACACACAGTATATACACATAGACACCATACATACAGTATATACACATACACACACACACTATACATACAGTATATACACACACACACACACGATACATACAGTATATACACATAGACACTATACATACAGTATATACACACACACACACACACACACACGATACATACAGTATATACACATAGACACTATACATACAGTATATACACACTATACATACAGTATATACACATAGTATACACACACTATACATACAGTATATACACACACACACTATACATACAGTATATACACATAGTATACACACACCAGCATTTTTTACCCAAAAATCAGCCTGATTGAACACACTGCTGCCCCCATCTCCTGGCATGCTGGGACTTGTAGTGCCCCAGCAGCTCACAGACACATTAGTTGGTAATACAGGAGAGGAGGGGACTGGGCCTGTGTATTGGTGGGCACCTCTAATGAGTAGGGAGATGTAGTTAGTAGAGATTGGGGAGACATTCATGTTCTTCCTCCAGCAGCAGTGCTCTTCTCACACACAAAATTGATCTAATAGCCTCAGAGACAGGAGGAGCCATGCTGGAGATAACACATCCTCTCCCTCACTGCTCACCAGGCTAATCCATCGACAAGAATCCATTAAGTAAAGCTCAGACAGCTTACCTTATCAGGCAGAAGTCTTTCCCACACTGCAGGCTGTGTCCCCGCCTCCCTCCCCTCATCTCCTGCTCTTGGGTCAAAAAAGCCGCGCTGTGGAAGGGGGCGTGTACAGCATGTTCCTATTGGCTGAGGGGGCAGTGAAGAGGCGGGGCAGCTATAATCTGACCGAATGGTCAGTCCTCCCCTGCCAGCAACGCCGTGACGGGCGGGTGGCAGCCCCCGGGACTTGGCAGAACTACAGGGCCCAGTCGCAACTGCGACTGCTGCGACCATGAAAATTCCGCCACTGTATAGGAGGTTGTCAGAAGACTGTGGGGTGGACACAAGCATATCTCCCAACTGTCCCTGATTTCGAGGGTCTGTCCCTGATTTGGAGCAATGTCCCTCTGTCCCTCTTTCCTCCTCATTTGTCCCTCATTTTGGTCTGATCTATATAGTTGTATATAAAATGCACTTTTTTATCTATCAAAAAGTGTTTTCCAGCGCTAAACCTTTCATCCAAATTCTAAACTGCTGCATTTGTAAATTTCAAAAGCCAATAAAAAGGAATAGTAGTGGTAGAAAAAAGCACTTGTGGGTTTAACAAATCTTGTTTTTTGTCCAATTCTTCTTTAAGGGGGCGTGGCAAGGGGTGTGACCTATGCCTGCATACTTTTGCTGATAGGTGTCCCTCATTCCTATCTCAAAAAGTTGGGAGGTATGCACAAGGGTTACAGGGTGTTAGAAAGGGCACATCTGAGGGTTACAGGGGGTGAGGAGAGGCACATATGAGGGTTATAGTGGGTAAAGAGGGGGATCAGGAGCAGATATGAAGATATAAAGGGCGATGAGGAGGATCAGACGCAGATTTGGAGTTATAGGAGGTGGGGATAAGACTGGGGGTAAACATAATGGTTACAGGGTGTTACAAAGGGCAAATGTAAGGGGTTACAGGGGGTGAGAAGAGGCACAAAAAAGTGTTAACGTGGCAGATATGAGAGTATAAAGGGTGAAGAGGGGGATCAGGGACAGATTCTGGGGTATAGGAGGTGGGAAGTAGACTGGGGGTAGATATTAGGGTTAAAGGGTGTTAGAAAGGACAATATGAGGGTTACAGGGGGTGAGGAGGAGGACCGGGGCAGACATAAGGGTATAGGAAGTGGGAAGAAGACTAAGGGTAGACATAAGGGATACAGGGGATTTGAAGGGGGCAGCTATAAGAGTAATAAGGGGTGAGGAGGGGGATCTAGGAAAATATGAAAATATAGGGGTAAGGCGGAGGGTTGGGAGAAAGTATGAGGATCAAAGGTCTGAGTAGGGTAATTGAGGGCAAACACAAAGGTATATGGGGTGGGGAGAAGACCGGGGGCAAATATGAGAGTATGAGGGGTGAGGAGGGTGATTGAGGGCAGATATAAAGCTATAGAAGGTGATGAGAAGACCAAGGGGCAGATATAAAGTTATAAGGGCTGAGGAGGAGAATTGGGGGCAGATATTAGGGTATAGGAGGTGGGGAAGACTGTGGAGCAGGCATGAGGGTCACAGGGGTAGAAGGAAGCAGATAGGGATATATTGGGGTCAAAGAGTGCACTGCAGAGGAGATATAGGTTACAGGTTACAGGATTACGCTATGTGTTTTTTTTTTCTTTGTTTCTTCAATTTTAAATCTGTTCCTTGGATACATGCACCAACGCACTCTGTGGAGTCATCACCCTATTGCTGCTATTCTCTTATCGGAGGAATTGGCACTGTTGTGCCAAACAAAGGCCTGGGCTGGGTTATAGCCATTTGTCTATTTTGGCTTATCATCTGGTAAGCATACACCTTGATAAGATCTGCCTAGATATTCATGACAAGCATTGTGCCCTTTGTTGTTTGTGTTGACTCCATCATCATTATTATTATTTTTTCAAAAGGACTTCACATCTTTGGACTTTTAATATTCACCCATAGCGCAATTTTTTCTTTTTCATGTTCTCTTCCTAATATACCAGAGGCAGGCAGTTGATTCAGTTAGCTGCAGTATATTCAGTACTGTATCCTGTGCACAGTGTGCAGCTAGATCTCACTGCAGACCGTTCCTGTTGTTCTCTTCCTAATATACTACAGGCAGGCAGTTGATTCAGTGATCTGCAGTGCCTAAAATATATACTGTCTCCTACATATATATATGCACTGCATCCAGTCTAACCAAGCCTATATCTGACTGCAGGCCATTCCCTGTGTACTTTTTCTAGTAAACTTCAGGCGTTGTTTTGCTACTCTAAGTTTACAGTATGTCTGGAAGGCCAAGGAGAGGCAGGCGCTCACAGGCCACCAAAAGAGGGCAAGCAGGCTCTGTGTCTACAGCCAACAGTGCTGGTCGTGGACACGGTGCATCCTCAGCACGTGGCCGTGGGGCACACTTGTCCTTTTTTTCGGCAGCTGGCTGTGTTGAGCCACAACATGCAGAAGAGTTGGTAGAGTGGATGACCAAGCCGTCCTCATCCTCCTTATCCTCTGTCACCCAGGCTCAGAGTACTTTGGCTGCCAATGCAGCTGCCAAAGCAGCCTATTCCATCGGCTCCAGGCCACCAGTTACTCCTTCCCTAGCCCCACCATCATGCATTGAGGAGTCCCCCGAACTGTTCGACCACAGTGTTGGGTACATGCTGCAGGAGGATGCGCAGCGTTTGGAAGGCTCTGATGATGGTACTCAGCTTGAGGAAGGCAGTACCGTGAGCCCAGAGAGAGGGGGTGCCCAAGAAGGACAACAAACTGGCAGTCATGTTCCCCCAGCTGCAGCATACTGCCAGGTTTGCTCCAGTGACGAGGAGGGAGGGGATGATGAGGTCACTGACTTTACGTGGGTGCCTGATAGGAGAGAGGAGGAAGAGGAGGAGGAGGAGGCACATCTCCAACGAGACAGGATGCCCTCCAGGGGCCAGCTTAAAGTGGAGGTCCACCATAAAAAAGAAAATTACATCAAAATGCTCCAAAAAAAAAAAAAAAAATTACTTACCAGAAATTGCGGTTGCTATGCGGATCTTCCTAATCTGCCTCTTCCTAGTCCACAGCAGGTCTTCTTCCTCATCCTCCTCGCATTGTCTGCTGGGGAATGGGGCGCGCTGCCTTCTGAGAACTGTGTGTATCCCAGAGAGCAGCCGCCCATTCATACAGCGCCGCGAGACTCGCGCATGCGCAGTAGGAAACGGGCAGTGAAGCCGCAAGGCTCCACTGCCTGTTTCACTTAGTGAGGATGGCGGCGCCGAGACCTGGCAGGATCGAGGGATCGCCCTCAGGGGGCGACATTGCGGGCGCCTAGGACAGGTAGGTGTCCTTATTAAAAGTCAGCAGCTACAGTGTTTGTAGCTGCTGACTTTTAAAAAAAAAGAAAAATTGAGGGTGGAACCCCCGCTTTAACCACTTAACGACCGCTCACTGTATATATACGTCGGCAGAATGGCACCGACAGGCAAAGTCACGTACCTGTACGTGACTGCCTTTGTATAGTTGGGGGGTCCCATCGGACCCCCATTCTATACAGTGAGCGGTCGTTAGTTGTTCGGGAGTGATCCGGGATGAGGGGATGGCCGTTCGATTTCGGCCAACCCCCCGCGATCGCTCCCGGCGAATGAAAAGCTTCCTCTGCCTGTGTAATGTAAACACAGGCAGAGGAAGTGATGTCATCTCTCATGCGGCGCTCACATATACCGAGCATTGTACGAGAGAAGACACACAGGTTAGTGCACAAACACTACACTAACACCAGGACACATAGGAACATACATGGCCCCCCAGGCCCCCCCAGATCACCCCCGAGCCCCCTGTGTCACTGATTGCAGTGACCATTTATTTACTTATCACTGCAATCAGTGACATTTGTGACTGTAAAAGTGTCAGGGCAGTTAGTTTTAGGTCCAGTGTAGCCCCCTACCCCCCCCACCCTAATAAAGGTTTAACCCCCTGATCGCCCCCCAGATAACCCTTTCACCTCCTATCACCACTGTCGCTAAGCGATCGTTTTTCTGATCGCTGTTTTAGTGTCGGTGATGCCGATCAGTAGCCAGTTATTTTTTTCAGGTTCGCCGCAGGTTTTTATAGCGTCAGGTACCCCCATATATTACCTAATTGTAGCGACCTCACCCCATCTCTTTTTTCTAGGGGTATCACACACGATAGGGTGAGATGCGCTACGGCCCATGTCCTCCCCATAGCTATGGATGAGGTGAAGGCCAGTACCAGATATTTCCTCGGGCCTGTGTGCTTCTGTAAAGGATTAAGTCCTGCTGTGCCAACACTTCCCTTTGCTCCCATTAACCAGAGTTCCACACACCGATCACAGTCCAACTCTTGCTTTATTGTACATCTCACAATAAACAGTGCTTCAGTAGCCAACTGGTTGCGACTTGATAACATTTTGATACAGGGAATGAGCAGGTCGAGGCACTGTCCTGATTGTCAGCTAAACCACTGCGATCTCGCCAGCGGTTACTATAGCATTAGCTAGGAAGGACTTAGAACTTGAGAGTCTCTACCAGCGACTCAGGAGAACATAGATAGGAGTACCTTCGCTGCGCTGTGGCCCCTGTCAGGGGAAGATGTCCCTCCAAGGGAGTTACCAGAGGCCCATCCGTCACTGGGTTGATGCTGCTCCAGACTCTCCAGTAACCTCCCCAGCCTCCTCACCTCAGACATGGGCCCCATCCACCTCAGGGACCCTCGGACTTCTCCACCCTCGCGGGACCCAGTCGAAGTCACTGGGCCCCAGGCCTCCTGGTTTAGTACCTCACCCCAGGCTGAAGGTGCCTGGGATGGACTCCAACTCCATTCCGGTCAGGCCTAGGGCACCTGAGCCGGAATCCGGAACCGCCCGCACCCAGGCCTAAGGTGCCTGAGTGCGTGAAGAAGAACCTCCAGAAGAGCAAGACCCCGTGACCAGAGCGTCTCCCCCTTTTATCCCCTCCCATGACGCCACGGCAGGTTCCCCGCCCTCGCCGCACCATCTCCGAGAAGGGACAAAAAAGGACAGCACTATGGCAGTGAATCTACCCTGAGCCTGCGGGCACCTGCCACCCACCGGCCAAGGAGTCCATTACTCCCATACTTACACACCTGGACTTCCACCCAGGTGTACCCCACCTAAATTTAGAGACCCCGCTACATACTCCCCCCTGTGATTTGACGCTGGTCCCCAGCGTCTGGTGCAAACCCATGTCTCCCAAAGGTGGTGACATAAGCCTGGCCCCAGAGGCCTTCCCTCAAAATATGAACCTTAACCATACCAAGACCTGCTCAAGGGGGAGGGGAACATAAAACAATAAACTTTTTCATAAAACCCTCTAAGTATGTACACATATACAATCCCCCCCCCCCCCCCTTTGCTGTCTAAGAGCCACCCCATACTCAGTAGTCTTGACAGGCGAATCTCCTGCAGAGGGAAAAAAAAACAACACACAAGGAAAACCACATCCTGACATTCTGTGTAAATTTGGAATGAATGGGTCCATCAGCTGAGAGACCCACTCGCTCCAATAAGTAAAGTGATGCAAATGTACAAGCAACAGCCGTTGCGCAACACCGCCACCTGGTAACGATGCCACGGTAATGACACTTGGTAAAATCTTCAGTCTTCCTGCGTCCCTACTCTGATTCTACCCCCAAAGTCTCTGTCTTTGAACTGTGAAGAAGAGAGAACAAACAAACAGCTCTCATTCCTCCAAAGAGTAGAAAAACAAAAACCCAAATAAAAAAAATAGGATTTTTTACTCACCGTAAAATCCTTTTCTCTGAGTCCATGGACCGACACAGCTTCTCTATTGACAAAGTGGGTATTATCCGTTAATTAGGAGTGACTAGGCAGAAAAACTTGTAAAAAGTGTTGCATCACACCTTCTACAGTACCGCCCAGGGGGCGGACCCTCTGGGTATACCCTCTCAGTCTGCATCTTCGCAGATCAGTTCGTCAAAAAGCAGTACAAACTTAAAAGGAGGGGTGGGTGCTGTGTCGGTCCATGGACTCAGAGAAAAGGATTTTACGGTGAGTAAAAAATCCTATTTACTCTTTCGTCCATGGACCGACACAGCTTCTCTATTGACAAAGTGGGACGTCCCAAAGCAGTGTCAGAGAAAAAACGAGGGGTGGTAACAGCATAAAAATAAACTTCACCCCAAACACAAAACAGCACTCCTCCAACGGAGGAGTTGCAACTCTAAACAGCCGCTTGCAAAACCTTGCGGCCAAAAGAGGCATCCGAAGATGCACCTACATCAATTTTGTAGAATTTTGTGAAAGTGTGAGTGGACGACCAAGTCGCCCCTTTACATAATTGGGAAACAGACGCTTGATGTCGGAAAGCCTAAGAGGCACCTATTGCCCTGGTTGAATGCGCCGTGACAGGAAAGGGGGGCGCCTGACCCTTTAAGGCGTAAGCCTGGATTACTATCTGTCGGATCCACCTAGAGATGGTGGCCGATGAGACTGCTTGGCCCTTCTTGGGACCAGCCACCGAAACAAACAGTGAGTCCGACTTCCGGAACAGGGAAGTAGCAGATAGGTATACTCTCAAAGCTCGGACAACGTCCAAGGAATGCAACGCCGACTCCTTAGGATTCGACGGCTGAGGACACAAGGATGGAAGTACAATGTCTTCGTTGAGATGAAAAGCCGAAACGACTTTCGGAAGAAAGGAAGGCTGCGGCCGCAGCACCACCTTATCCTTGTGGAAAATCAAATAGGGAGCCTTGCAGGACAAGGCTGCCAGCTCAGAGACTCGTCTAACTGACGTAACAGCCACCAAAAAGACCACTTTCTGAGAAAGTGTCAACAGGGGAATATCTCTAATATTCTCAAACGGTGCCTTCTGAAGCACCGAGAGGACCAGGTTCAAGTCCCACGGAGGTAACGGGGGACGGACCGGAGGGGCCACCTGTCGGACCCCCTGCACAAATGTACTCACGAGAGAGTGAGTCGCCAGGGGTCGCTGAAAAAAGACAGCCAGGGCAGATATCTGTCCCTTAAATCGTACTTAGGGCAAGCCCTTGGTCCACCCCATGCTGTAAAAACAGCAGGATTCTGGAAACCAAATAGGTACGCGGATGCCATTTCATTTCCTCACACCTGGAGATGTAGGCCCTCCAAGTGCGGTGATAGACCTTCCTAGAGGACGGTTTTCGAGCACTTCTCATAGTAGAGATTACTGAGTCTGACAGGCCCCGGTCTCTCAGTACCTGGTTCTCAACAGCCATGCCGTTAAAGCCAATGACTGTAAAGCAGGATGGAATATGGGACCTTGCGATAGCAGGTCCTTCCGTAGTGGTAGGCGCCAGGGGACGTCTGCTACCAGACGTACTAGATCGTCATACCAAGGACGCTGAGGCCAATCTGGAGCGATTAGGATCATTGGAATTCCCTCTGCCTCCACTCTGCGGAGCAGAAGAGGAAGAAGCCTTAAGGGAGGGAAGGCATAGATTAGCCGATACTGACCCCACGATGCTACCAACGCGTCCATTGCGTCTGCCCATGGGTCTCTTGACCGGGCCACAAATCTCAATACCTTCCGATTGAGTCGGGAAGCCAGAAGATCTACGTCTGGTGTGCCCCATCTTTGGCAGAAGAGTTGGAACACCTCCGGGTGTAAGGACCATTCTCCCTGGTCCAGCATCTGGCGGCTCAGGTAGTCCGCCTGCCAGTTTTCCACACCCGGAATGTAAACGGCCGACAGTGCCGGTACGCTCCTCTCTGCCCACTTCAAGATGCGAGCGATCTCCGATGCTGCAGCTGAGCTTCTTGTTCCTCCTAGATGATTGACATATGCCACTGCTGTGGCGTTGTCTGACTGGATCCTGACTGGACGCCCTTGCAGTCTCTGAGACCATTTGAAGAGGCACAGCTTGATCGCCCGGATCTCCAGGACATTGATCGGCAGGAGGGCTTCCTCTGGGGTCCAGCGACCCTGCGCCGACTGGACACCCCAGACTCCCCCCCCAACCTGTAAGGCTGGCGTCCGTCGTGATCACTATCCAGTAAACCGGAAGAAATGACTTCCCGGCCATTACAGCCGGTGCTGTCAGCCACCATACCAGGGATCTCCTGACTAGGTGGCTCACTCGGATTTGATAATCCAGAGATGAAGGGCATCTGTTCCATCTGGACAGAACTTCCTTCTGTAACACTCGAGTGTGGTATTGAACATATGGGACCGCCTCGAAGGAGGCTACCATGAGGCCCAACACTCGCATGCAAAAACGGAGTGACGACCAATTCCTGGAAGTCAGCTGCCGTACTGCAGCCCGGAGGGTCTGCAACTTCTCCACAGGGAGGAATACCTTTGCCTCTGAGGAATCCAGAATCAACCCCAGGTACACTAGGCGTTGAGTGGGCACCAATACTGACTTTTGCGTGTTTAGTATCCAACCACAGTCTCGAAGAGTCTGACAGGTAATGGACACGCTTACCTCTAATTCTGAGCTTGAAGGGGCCTTCAGCAGAAGGTCGTATAAGTAGCCTGTGATAGCGATACCCCGCTGTCTTAGAAGTGCCAGAATCGGAGCGAGCACCTTGGTGAACGTCCTGGGTGCTGAGGCAAGGCCCAACGGGAGGGCCACAAACTGGTAGTGGTCCTTCCCGATAGCAAATCGCCGAAACCTCTGGTGTCTGGAGTATATGGGGACATGCAGGTATGCGTCCTTGATGTCCAAGGAGGCCAGAAAGTCCCCCGGATGGAGAGCCGTGACTACAGATCGAACCGACTCCATCCGAAAACTTTGTACCTTCACAAAGCAATTGAGGGCTCTGAGATCCAAGCTTGGACGAACCCCCTCCTTCTTCGGCACAATGAACAGATTTGAGTAAAAACCCCGTTCCAGTTCTGGAACTGGAATAACTACCCCGCGTTCCAGAAGACCCTGGACCGCCCCATACAGGGCCTCCCGACGGGTCGGTAGTAGCTGGAGATTGGAGGTGTTGAATCTGTCCGGTGGACAAGAGAGAAACTCTATCTTGTAGCCTGAGGAGATTACTTCGCAAACCCACCTGTCGGAGATTAGTGCTGTCCACTGAGTCGCGAATTTGCGAAGACGTCTCCCCACCCGAGAGCTGGGTGGGGGTGGACCTTCATGCGGACGCAAATTTGTCCGCAGGCTTATTGGGTATGCGGGACCAGGGACGCTTTTGTCCTTGGGCAGGCGCTTTATCGGCCTGGGGTCTTTTCCCTGTCGCCCTAGGGGGACGAAAAAACCACTTGTGTGCAGTAAAGGAGGGCCCTTGCCCTTGGCGTGGCCCCTTACCCTTGCTAATTTGGGGAAGCAAAGTGCTTTTACTTCCTGTGGCATCCTTGATGATGTCATCCAGAGAAGCCCCAAAAAAGTCTGTCGCCCTTAAAAGGCAGATCCAACAGGGCTTTTTTGGAAGTCTGGTCCGCAGACCAGCCTTTTAGCCAGATCAGGCGGCGTATTGCTACTGCATAAACCAAAGTTTTAGACAGCAGGGGAATAGTATTCATGTCTGACTCGCAGACAAACCTAAGGCCCTGGACCAACAGGTCGGCCAATGTTATCTCATCAGGAGGAGCATCTCGCTCCTTAACCCCTGGAGTAGCAATCTTGCCCATTCAGTAAGTGTGTGAGACACTAGGGCCCCCGCCAATGCCGGGCGTACTGCCGAGCCTACCACTGAGTATAGGTAGCAAGCGAGTGCTTCAGCCTTCTTATCCACAGGGTCCTAGAAAACAGGAGCCCCTTCTACAGGAATTGTGGTGGCTCTATTAAGTCTGGACACCGGAGGGTCCACTATAGGGGGGAGAGGTCCATTTCTTCAGAAAACTCTCCTCAAAAGGGGTACCGTACCGCAAACCTCTTTGGGGCTGTAAAGACCCTCAGTGGGTTCTCCCATTCCTTGTATAAGAGTTTATCAAAAGACACACAAGGGAACACCTTAGCAGTGCAGGCAGGTCTATGAAACCCAAGTGGACCGGAGTCTCTGCTGCTTCTGCAGTATTTTCCAATTTTAGCATATCCCGCACTGCAGTAATAAGGTCAGATACCAAAGCCGTCTCGCGTACTGACCTGGACTTGGAGTCATCCTCACTGTCCGGTCACGGTCTGCAGTCTCTGATGCGTCAGAATCTGGGCCCCGAGCCGTAGCTGGACCTGGTTCTGCACCAGAATTATCCCCAGAAGCTTGCAGGGGATGGGGCGTTTACTACCCCCTGTATTCCCGTGTGCTGCTTCCACCCTGGCAGCAAACGCCTCTAGGATTGCAGTCATAGCGTCCATAGACACCTCAGGGACACCAGCTGCTAAATCTGGTGTTTCAGGGGAGAGGACATCTGGCTCAGATGCCATGCTGACCACACGCTGACACTCACAGGACTCCAGGCAAGATATCAATAGGCCACCCTCCTGTGCTGCAGAGAGGCCGGGTCACCCAGAGGACTCACCACCCTGGATAGGTACTGCTATGCTGCGCCTGTGATGCTGTCCCCTTCTGCTGTGTCAGTCTGCCTCTTTTATCAGCACTTCCTGTGTGAATTTTCGCGTCAGTGTAATGCACCCTAGAGGCCGGAGGCTCTCGAAAAATGGTTGCCAAAAACGTCTGTATGGAAGATAATGTGGGCTCTAAGAAAATGGCCGCCGACAGAAGATAGAGGTCAAGCAGCCATAGCCCACAAAAAGATGGCCGCCGAACGGCAATATCTGCATACAGGGTGGACAAACATGGCCGCCGATCAACTGATAGGGGCCAGTGGGTGTGGCCGAACCACAGGAAGATGGCCGCCGGGCAGTCACAAGAGGCCAAACCTGGCATGGACCACCTCAAAATGGCCGCCGACAGCATGGAGGAGGAAGGACACAAACACAGGTAAGAAAAAATGACATTTCTTTTAAATGTTAGTTACAGCCAGCCCCGCTCCAGTGGGACCCCCTAGGTGACCCCCAGCACCCAGCAACCTTTAGCTAGAAGCCCAGGGAGGAGGGAAAGGCAGAGAGAGAGGGAAGAAAGGGGCCACAACCACTTACTTGATCTCTCCAGGAATGTCCAGCTAAATCACCCAGCCGAGGCAGGGGAGTTTTACTTACCTATCCTGCATGTATTCTGCTGGAAGACATTCCAAACAGATCATCGTCCGCGCACGGAAGGTGACTGTTGGCCAGGCATGCTGTGATTGGACCCAGAAGGGACGATCATATGTATGCCCTGGAGCATGACGCTCACCGGACAGGCTGCTGCAACTCGGCCGTAAGGTCAGCCGAAGCTGAGCGGTCCGATGCAAGCCTTGGAGCGTAAGCTCACCGGCCAGGCTGCTGCGACTCGGCCGTAAGGTCAGCCGAAGCTGAGCGGTCCGATGCAGGCCCTGGAGCGTAAGCTCACCGGCCACCCGTGGAGCGACGGGCATGTCGTGGAAAACCCAGCGCGTAGCTAGGGTCGGCACACGCTCGATGGCCGAAACTGGGGAGACTACAAGGATCGAGGATCCAGCCTGTCACCCAGTCGGCAGTTGATCGAAGATCGCAGGAAACAACAAATGTAGCAAAAAAAAATATATATATATCTTTTTTCCCCGGACCAATGGGCCCGAAGGGAGCCATGTCCTACTCCTTGCTAGACAGAAAAAAACTGATCTGCGAAGATGCAGACTGAGAGGGTATACCCAGAGGGTCCGCTCCCTGGGCGGTACTGTAGAAGGTGTGATGCAACACTTTTTACAAGTTTTTCTGCCTAGTCACTCCTAATTAACGGATAATACCCACTTTGTCAATAGAGAAGCTGTGTCGGTCCATGGACGAAAGAGTAACTAGGGTACAGATCGATGCTCCGGCAAGAACACCTCCGGAAAGTTGTCACGGGGAAACAAGTGAGTCTCTTCTCACAAATAGAACCTCGGGTCAGGCAAAAACAAGGGCTTCAGATGTTTATCGAAAACCTCAATCGAATAGTCCGCGTCCTCTCCATCTTTCCTGCAGATGCGCACCTTGTCTGCGTGGATATGGCGACCCCACATCCAGTCTGCTCTGCAGTCTCTAAACTTTTTCGACACAATATCTGATCTGGTCAGATCTATACTAGTGTTCCCAGCAATTTAGGGTTCCCAAAAACGCAGTGTTAGCGGGATCAGCCCAGATACCTGCTAGCACCTGCGTTTTGCCCCTCCCTCCAGCCCAGTCCACCCAAGTGCAGTATCGATCGATCACTGTCACTTGCAAAACACAACACACATAACTGCAGCGTTCGCAGAGACAGGCCTGATCCCTGCGACTCCAGTGCTGTAGGAGGTGATTTCACCACCACAGTTAAAAAAAAAAAGCAAATATGCCGAAGCATTGGGTTAGCAGGGGCGGAGGAGTGATTTTGCTCCTAATGCCGCGTACATACGGTCGAAATTCCGACGGAGGCTTGCCCGTGGAAAAGTCCGACCGTGTGTACGCGGCATAACTTTTTTGCGGGAGGATGCCCCCATGCTTCGGCATATATAAATGGTGCATGTATGCCCATCATTAGAAGTGGGTGGATGAAGGGCGGTATTCTAATGGTGGGCATACCCACCGATCAATCTCTTTTTTTTGTTCAGCCAACAGGCTGCATGAAAAAAAAGATTACAATACATGTCCAACAAGGACCAGCATGTTGCTGGACTTTGAATGGTTATACCAGATTGATGCCTGTGGGTTTAGGTATCATCTTGGTATCGTTCTTTTCAGCCAGCGGCCGGCTTTCATGTAAAAGCAATCCTAGTGGCTAATTAGCCTCTGGACTGCTTTTACAAGCAGTGGGAGGGAATGTCCCCCCCCGGATATAAAAAGCGCCATTGGGAAATTGGGAAAGCATTTTATCACACCGATCTTGGTGTGGTCAGATGCTTTGAGGGCAGAGGAAAGATCTAGGGTCTAGAAGACCCCAGTTTTTTTAAAAAAAGAGTACCTGTCACTACCTATTGCTATCATAGGGGATATTTACATTCCCTGAGATAACAATAAAAATGATAAAAATAAATAAATATGGAAGGAACAGTTTAAAAATAAAATAAAAAAGCTAAATTAATAATAATTTTTAAAAAAAGCACCCCTGTCCTGCCCTGCGCTTGCGCAATGGCGAACGCAAGCGTCGGTCTGGCGTCATATGTAAACAGCAATTGCACCATGCATGTGAGGTATCACCGCGAAGGTCAGATCGAGGGCAGTAATTTTAGCAGTAGACCTCCTCTGTAAATCTCATGTGGTAACCTGTAAAGGCTTTTAAAGGCTTTTAAAAATGTATGTAGTTTGTCGCCAATGCGCGTTTGTGTGAAATTTTAAAGCATGTCGTGTTTGGTATTCATGTACTCAGCCTAAGATCATCTTTTTTATTTCATCAAACATTTGAGCAATATAGTGTGTTTTAGTGCATTAAACTTAAAAAAGTGTATTTTTTCCCCAAAAAATGCGTTCGAAAAATCGCTGCGCAAATACTGTGTGTAAAAAAAAATGCAACACCCACCATTTTAATCTGTAGGGCCTTTGCTTTAAAAATATATATAATGTTTGGGGGTTCAACATAATTTTCTTGCAAAAAATAAATATGTTTTCATGTAAACAAAAAGTGTCAGAAAGGGCTTTGTCTTCAAGTGTTTAGAAGAGTGGATGTAAGCTTCCTAATGTTGTGTATAAAATGCCAGAACAGTTCAAAATCCCCCCAAATGACCCCATTTTGGAAAGTAGACACCCCAAGCTATTTGCTGAGAGGCATGTCGAGTCCATGGAATATTTTATATGTTGACAGAAGTTGCGGAAAAAAGACAATTTATTTTTTCTTTTATTTTTTTTTGCACAAAGTTGTCACATACAATACATTCTGTTGCTTCTCCTGAGTACGGGGATACCACATGTGTGAGACTTTTTGGGAGCCTAGCCGCGTACGGGACCCCAAAACCAATCACCGCCTTCAGGCTTTCTAAGGGTGTCAATTTTTGATTTCACCTCTCACTGCCTATCACAGTTTCGGAGGCCATGGAATGTCCAGATGGCACAAACCCCCCCCCCCCCAAATGACCCCATTTTGGAAAGTAGACACCCCAAGCTATTTGCTGAGAGGTATGGTGAGTATTTTGCAGATCTCGCATTTTGTCACAAAGTTTTGAAAATTAAAAAAAAAAAATATATTTTCTTTCTTCGTTTTCAAAAACAAATGAGAGCTGTAAAATACTCACCATGCCTCTCAGCAAATAGCTTGGGGTGTCTACTTTCCAAAATGGGGTCATTTGGGGGGGTTTTGTGCTATTTTGGCATTTTATGGCCTTCGAAACTGTGATAGGTAGTGAGGAGTGAAATCAAAAATTTGTGCCCTTAGAAATCCTGAAGGCGGGGTACTTGGTTTTCAGGGCCCCGTACGTGGCTAAGCTCCTAAAAAGTTCCACACATGTGGTATCCCCGTACTCAGGAGAAGCAGAAAAATGTATTTTGGGGTGCAATTCCACATATAACCATGGAATGTGTGAGCAATATATCATTTAGTGACAACTTTTTGTATTTTTTATTTTTTTTTGTCATTATTCAATCACTTGGGACGAAAAAAAAAATATTCAATGGGCTCAACATGCCTCTCAGCAATTTCCTTGGGGTGTCTACTTTCTAAAATGGGGTCATTTTGGGGGGTTTTGTGCTATTTTGGAATTTTATGGCCTTCGAAACTGTGATAGGTAGTGAGAAGTGAAATCAAAAATTTGTGCCCTTAGAAATCCTGAAGGCGGTGCTTGGTTTTTGGGGCCCCGTACGCGGCTAGGCTCCTAAAAAGTTCCACACGTGGTATCCCCGTACTCAGGAGAAGCAGAAAAATGTATTTTGGGGTGCAATTCCACATATAACCATGGCATGTGGGAGCAATATATCATTTAGTGACAACTTTTTGTAATTTTTTATTTTTTTTGTCATTATTCAATCACTTGGGACAAAAAAATAAATATTCAATGGGCTCAACATGCCTCTAAGCAATTTCCTTGGGGTGTCTACTTTCCAAAATGGGGTCATTCGGGGGGGGGGGGGGTTTGTACTGCCCTGTCATTTTAGCACCTCAAGAAATGAGATAGGCAGTCATAAACTAAAAGCTGTGTAAATTCCAGAAAATGTACCCTAGTTTGTAGACGCTATAACTTTTGCGCAAACCAATAAATATACGCTTATTGCCATTTTTTTTACTAAAGACATGTGGCTGAATACATTTTGGCCTAAATGTATGACTAAAATTGGGTTTATTCGATTTTTCTTATAACAAAAAGTAGAAAATATCATTTTTTTTAAAAAATTTCAGTCTTTTTCCGTTTATATCGCAAAAAATAAAAATTGCAGAGGCAATCAAATACCATTAAAAGAAAGCTCTATTTGTGGGAAGAAAAGGACGCAAATTTTGTTTGGGTACAACATTGCATGTCCGCACAATTTCCAGTTAAAGCGGAGGTTCCGCGGTCCATACATGTTTTTTCTTTTTGTGCATTCAATGTGACTAATGATGACTGTAATGTACTCACATCTCCAGCGCTACATAACATCCCCCGTCCGTTTTTTGAAGAAATAAACACTTATAAAATGTTTCCTTGATTTTCCATTTTGCTTGTGGGCATCTTGAAGCCCACAAGCATAGATTTCCGGGTAGCGGTGAATGCGCGTCTCCCGGCATTCACCGCTGTATCTCGCTCAAGTGCAGTGTTGACGGCGAGCAGCGAGCAGCGAGCAGCCCATCACAACGGGCGTCAACATTAAGTACACGCCCCGTTGTGATGACATTACGCTGACATCCCAGGACACTTAGGGCCGCCGGGCAAACCAAAGGACCCGCCAACTCCCGCGGGAGGAAAAGCAGGAAGTACAACAGAATTCCGAAGATGTACTTCTTTTACAGCATCCAAAACTTAAAAAGGTTAGTGACACAGTATTGTACATAGCACTAGGATTACAGGAATAAAAAGTGTAATTTTAGGGTGAACCTCCGCTTTAAAGCAGCGCAGTGCCAAATTCTGAAAACACCTCTGGTCCTTTAGCTACAAAATGGTCCGGGGCTTAAGTGGTTAAGGGCAGCCAACTGACTGCATCACACCGCAGAGCTCTGCATGTGCAGGGTGCTGCTGACTCTGCGCGTTTTTCCAAAAGTTCTTTGGTGTGGGCCTTTTTTGAGACGTGTGCAGCAGATCGCACCGTTGCTGTTTGAAACATATGTCTGAAGCGTATCAAGCGTGGCCTAAACAGCAGCCACTTGGGCACCACATGCTTGATCAGTCATATGTCGACCTGCCATGCAGTCCGTTGGCAAGCGTACATAAAAGACCCACACCAAAGAACAAGGCAGACCTCCCCTTGCTCCTCATCAACTGGGATCTCCAACCCAACTATAACTTCAGTTCTCTCAGAAACCTGCACTGAGAGGAATGGAGGTGTAGATATAGGTGTGCCAAGTACTTGCAGACAATCTGCTATCAATATACAAAAAATGTAGCGCTATGTGTAAAAATAAAAATAAAAGTAACACCCAAGTGCAGTGCTCTAAATGGCTTAGATCACAAAAATTCTATAAATGAGTCCAACTGTGAAAAATAGTAAGTAAGAAAAAGTCTCTGATGACCAAAACGTGGATGTTGCTGAAACTTCCAAAAATCTGCTATCGGTACACCAACGTCCGATTGTAGCAGGCAAATTTCCCTACCCCAGTTGCTAAACCAGCAAAGGAAATTCGGTCCCAGCCATCCACATGCCCAGCGGTTGAATGCTAGCTTGGCTAAATTGCTAGCACTCCAACTGCTGCCTTTTCAGCTGGTAGACTCTGCCCCCTTTCGTGAATTTGTGGAATGCACGGTACCTCAGTGGCAGGTTTCCAAACGCCACTTTTTTTCACAGAAGGCGATTCCAGCTCTCTACCAGCATGTGGAAGGCAATGTCTTGGCCTCGCTGGACAGGGCGATCAGCGGTAAGGTGCATATTACTGCTGACTCATGGCTCAGCAGGCATGGACAGGGACGTTACCTATCTTTTACGGTGCACTGGGTGACTCTGCTGGCAGCTGGGAAGGATGCAGGACAGGGTGCAGTATTGTTGGAGCTTGTTCTGCTACCACGCCTCCAAAATGCTGGTAGTGGTGATTCTGCCACACCTCTCTCCTCCACCCCCTCCTCTTCTTCTTCCTCTATGGCCTCTTCCTGTGCTGATTTGTCCTCGGAACCAGCGGTGCTCCGTAGGCGTTCAAGGGGCTACGTAAGCACTCAGGCAAAAAGATGCCATACGGTGCTTGAGCTGGTGTGCTTAGGGGACAGGAGCCACACTGGGGCAGAGATTCTGTCAGCTCTGCAGGGGCAGACTCAGAGGTGGTTGACGCCACACCAGGTTCAGCCAGGAATGGTGGTTTGCGACAATGGCACCAACCTCCTCTCCGCCCTCCAACAGGGACAGCTGACCCACGTGCCCTGTTTGGCTCACGTCCTTAATTTGGTGGTGCAGCGGTTCTTGTGCAGGTACCCGGGCTTACAGGATCTTCTGAGGCAGGCCAGAAAAGTCTGTGCACATTTCCGCCGGTCATATAATGCCAGTGCTCGGCTGACTGACTTCCAAAAAGAATACAACCTGCCCAAAAACCGCCTAATCTGTGACATGCCCACCAGATGGAACTCAACGTTGGCCATGCTGCAGCAGCTGCACACGCAGCAGAGGGCCATCAATGAGTACCTGTTCGACTATGGCACCAGGACAGGGTCAGGGGAGCTTGGCTTTTTTCAGCCACGCCAGTGGCTCATGATCAGGGATGCATGCACTGTCATGTCACCATTTGAGGAGGACACGAGGATGGTGAGCAGTGACAGTGCATGCATCATTGATACTGTCCCCCTTGTGTACCTGTTGGAGCACACGCTGCATGGAATAATGGACAGGGCACTTGAGGCAGAACAGAGGGAGGAGGAGGAGGAGGAGGACTTCCTTACCACTCAAGGCCCCCTTTATCTATACAGTGTTCCTGCGGGCCCGCCGATCACACAGGAAGTGGAGGAGGAGGAGGATTGTGTCAGCATGGAGGTGGAGCCTAGCACTCAGCATCAGCAGCAGTCTTCAAGGGATCGTTTACAGTCCCCAGAAACCCATGGACTTGTACGTGGCTGGGAGGAGGTGGCTGCAAATCAATTCATCCTTAGTGACCCAGAGGACTTCTGACCAAATGCCTCAGCAAACATACACTGCATGGCCTGATCCCTGATCCTTCAAAGCCTGCGAAAGGACCCTCGGATTCGTGTGATCAAGGAGAGGGATCATTACTGGCTGGCAACTCTTCTTGATCCACGTTACAAGGGTAAGGTTGCGGAACTTATCCAACCGTCGCAGAGGGAGCAGAGGATGAATCATCTTCGGGAGGCCTTACAGAAAGGTTTGTGCAACGCGTTTCCAGAGCTTAGGAGGTTACAATTTCCTGGTCCTCCTGGACAACGTGTTGCTGAGGCTTCGGTCAGTCACAGAAGGAGCGGTGGGGAAGGTGGCCATCTGCCCGATGCGTTCAGATAATTTTTTAGTCCGCAGCCCCAAGGTCTGATCGGTTCCAGCACCCATCGCCAGCGTCTGATTTACATGGTGCAGGTATACCTAGGGGCAAGATCAGACTTGGACACGTTTCCAACCGAAAATCCACTGGGTTACTGGGTCTTGAGGATGGATCACTGGCCAGAGCTTGCACAGTATGCAATTGAGCTACTGGCCTGTCCTGCATCCAGCGTTCTTTCGGAACGCACATTCAGTGCTGCTGGTGGCTTTGTAACCGATCACAGAGTGCGCCTGTCCACCGACTCGGATGATTGTCTCACCTTCATAAAAATGAATCAGTCTAGGATCACCAGCTACCAAGCACCTGATGCTGATGTAACCGATTAATGTTTTTATGAATGAGATCTTTTCAAGACTGTCTATGCTGATTCTGATTTCTGAGTGACTATCCTATTATGCTAAGTGACTATCCTATTCCTCCTCAATGTTCATGTTGATATTTTTGGTTCTCAGCACCAGCACCAGTGCCTAAAGCCCAATTTTTCTGCCCCTGTTTATAACAGGGGTGTGTATAATTAAATTTTTTGCTGTAATATTTTGCAACAGGGCTCATTCCTGCGCTCAAATAGAGTATTTGTGAGGGGTTGCAGTGTTGTGGCACCAGCACCAGTGCCTAAAGCCCAATTTTTCTGCCCCTGTTTAACAGGGGCGTGTAATTACAATTTTTGATGCAATACTTTGCAGCAGGGCTCATTCCTGCGCTCCAACTATAGTATCTGTGAGGGGTTGCAGTGTTGTGGCACCAGTGGCTAAGGCCCAATTTTTCTGCCCCTGTTTAACAGGTGTGTATAATTACAATTTTTGATCTAATATTTCACAGCAGGGCCCGTTACTGCGCCCACCAAGAGTAATTGTGACGGCTTACAGTGTTCTAGTACCACCAACACCTAATGCCCCATACACACGATCATTTTTAATGTCATTTTTAAAACTGACGTTTTTCTCGTCATTTTTTTTCTTGTTTCCTCTCAAGCCTGTCTTGCGTACACACCATCATTTTAAAAAATGTTCAAGCAAAGCGCGGTGACGTACACCACGTACGACGGCACTATAAAGGGGAAGTTCCGTTCGAATGGCGCCACCCTTCATGTTAGCAAAGTTTGGTGAGAGACGATTCGGTCTTTTCAGTCTAGTGCTTTTCAGTCCGTTACAGCATGACGAATGTGCTATCTCCATTACGAACGCTAGTTTTACCAGAACGAGCGCTCCCGTCTCATACTTGATTCTGAGCATGCGCATTTTTTTTCACGTCGTTAAAGCATACACACTATCGTTTTTCACGTCGTTAAAAAAAACGACATGAAAAACGACGTGAAAAAAGAGAGCATGTTCGAAATTTTTAATGCCCGTTTTTCACGTCGTTAAAAATGCTCTGGAGCATACACACGATCATTTTTAATGGCCATTTTTTTAATGGCATTTTTAACGGCATGAAAAATGATCGTGTGTATGGGGCATAAGGCCCAATTTTCTGCAGAGTATATAGGGCAGGCCGTATAGTATATACAGGCGGTCCCCTACTTTCAAACATCCAACCTACAAATGACTCCTACTTACAAACGGAAGGAGACAACAGGAAGTGAGAGGAAATCTACCCCTAGGAAGGGAAATTCTCTCCTGTAAGAGTTAATATGGGAAAAAGGTGTCTCTTCTCTACTGATGCTTTATCACCAATCCTTGTTTCCCTAAAAACTTAAAATTTTCTAAATCCAATTGTCATTGGGCCAGAAAGTGAGGTGAAATCTTCTGAACAGGGGCACAGACAGCAAAACAAATGTTACAGGGGTGATGAAAACCCTTCCCTAGGATATCCAAAAAGCTTAAAAATAGATTTTTTGGCTGGAGCTACACTTACAAAATGTACCTGTTCCAAATTACAAACAGATTCAACTTAAGAACAAACCTACAGTCCCTGTCTTTCTTGGGACCGCCTGTATACTGCTGTTAAGAAGAGTATATAGGGCCTGGGGGGCCCACGCCTTTTCTTTTTTTAATTTGGGTGCGGGGTTCCCCTTAATATCCATACAAGACCCAAAGGGCCTGGTAATGGGCTGGGGGGGAGGGGGGTACCCATGCTGTTTTTCTCATAAATTTTCATCTATATTGCCAGGACCAGACATTACATTAAAATCGCAAGCATTTTTAAATGCCTTTTATTCCTTTAGAAATGTAATTTTGTGCAGGGACAGTTCTAAACACGGGAAACACGCCCCACTTCACAGGCATACTATAGACACCCCCCAGGTACAATATTTAAAGGAATATTTCACTTTTATTTTTTCACTTTAAGCATCATTAAATTCACTGCTCCCGAAAAAAACGGTAGTTTTTAAAACTTTTTTTTGCATTTGGGGACCCGGGTCCTGGGGCAGGACCCGGGTCCCCAAACCCTTTGTAGGACAATAACTTGCATATTAGCCTTTAAAATTCGCACTTTTGATTTCTCACGTTCGAGTCCCATAGACTTTAACGGTGTTTGAAAGTTCGCGCAAACTTTCGGTCCGTTCGCATGTTCTGGATGCGAAACGAACCGGGGGGTGTTCGGCTCATCTCTAGTGGTGGGTCTTAGGTGGCAGGACCTAGGTGATGGGTCTTAGGTGGCAGGTCCTAGGTAATGGGTCTTAGGTAGCAGGTCTTGGGTGGTGTGACTTGGGTAGGGAGTTTTTGGTGGGTCTTAGGTGTCAGGTCTTCAGTAGAAGGGCTTGAGTGGCCTGTATTGAGTGGCAGATCTTAGGTGGTTAGTCTTAGGCATTGGGTCTTGGGTTGCAGGTCCTAGGTGGTGGGTCTTAGGTGGCAGGCCCTAGGTGGTGGCTCTTAGGTAGCAGGTCTTGGGTGATGGGACTTGGGTAGGGAGTCTTTGGTTGGTCTTAGGTGACAGGTCTTGAGTGGAAGGTCTTGAGTGGCAGGTCTTAGGTGGTGGGTCTTAGGTGGCTAGTTTTATGTGGTGGGTCTTGGGTGGCAGGTCCTAGGTAATGGGTCTTAGCTGGTGAGTTTTGAGTGGCAGATCCTAGGTGGTTAGTCTTAGATGGCGGGTCTTGGGTGGTGGACCTTTGAAGTTTCATTAAATATTTTATTTTATACCCAGTTATGTCATTACTGGGTTTCTGAGCTTCTCTAATCTCTATACACTGCAGAAAAGTCATGGCTGGTGGGAAGGGCCTGCAGGGTGCTGAACTTCCTGAAAACATCACAGCACCCCGCCTCAGTACTCCTCTCAAGAACACTCAGGCCTGATACAAGCAGTGGAGTGGCTCTTGGGAGGCGTTATCAAATATCAAAATGCCTTGATGGTTGGGTGGCAGTCTGGAGGAATGGGTTGTTGTAGGCAGACTGTATTTGCATTAAGAAACACCCACATGTGAAGCCAATTCAGTCCAGGAGGGGAGCCGGTACAAGTGCGCCAAACTGAAGTGGAGGCCGGAGGTCAGGTTTATAACAGCAATGATAAGGTGTAGATAATGCTGAGAATGTCTTGTGTCTGGAGATAATCTCTACACTTACACAAGTATCACAAGTATCAATTTCTCTGATATTCCTCCATACCAGACGAATCATCTCCTGAGATTTCAAAGCTGAAGATACAGGTTTGGTGATGAGGCATTGTGTGCGATGGCTATAGGGCAAACATTGATCCTGGAACTGAATAGAGGAAATACATTTGATATATAGAATATAAAATGGTGGTAATCTGTTTTTCAGGGGCGCTGGCACAAGCCAACAACAAAGAGGGACTACTCCGGGATAAACTCTTTGAGAATTACAGTGTTCACGTCCGGCCCACGAGAACCCCCCAGGAAAAGGTTACAGTACAGCTGGGCATGAGTCTGTCCCAGCTCCTTAGTCTGGTAAGCCTGAACCCAGGAGCTAGCAATCTATTATCCAACATATAATACATGGAAGACTCCAAGACTAAATATATTCCTGCACCAGAGGAGCTTACACTCTAATGCACCCCCACAGTCACACACTATTACAGTGGAACCTCGGATTGTGAGTAACGCGGTTAACGAGCGTTTCGCAATACGAGCGCTGTATTTTAAAAAATCGTAACTCGGTTTGCGAGTGTTGTCTCGCAAAACGAGCACGATTCAGACCAAAGCGTGTGCAGTACCGCTTTTGGCCTGAGGTGGGGGCGCCGGAGCCGAGCAGAGCCGAACGTCGCCGATCGCAGCCGATCAGCGCCGTTCGGAAATGCACGGAAAGGCCTGAGGACAGCACAGATGACCTCTGCAAATCTCGGGAACTAAGTCTTTCAGAGGTTTGCCGAGGTCAGCCGAGGTGTCCTCGGCCTTTTTGGCTGTTTCCGAGGCTCTCGGACGCCCCCCCATCTCTGGCCGCATGCGATATTGCATGCCATTGAAGTCAACGCGGAACAAATTATTTTAGTTTCCATTGACTTCAATAGGGAAACTCGCTTTGATATGCGAGTAATTTGGATTACGAGCATTCTCCTGGAACGGATTATGCTCGTAATCCGAGGTTCTACTGTATTATTATACATTTATATAGCTCTGACATAAACTGCAGTGCTGTACAGAGAACACTAACCCAGTCACATAAGGCTCTGTACTAGAGGAGCTTACACTCTAATGTCCCCACCACAGTCACACACTAATATTATTATACATTTTTTATAACTCTGACATATACCGCAGTGCTGTACAGAAAACACTGAGCCAGTCCCCACCCCTGAGGACCCCTCACCAGCCCATGTCCATATTCTGCATTCAGTTCTGGATGGACAATGTAGTTCCCTGTCTATCCTCTCCAGTCTCCTCCTATGCCATGATGGAAGGGTTTACAGTGGAACCTTGGTTTACGAGTAACGCGGTTAACGAGCATTTTGAAAGACAAACAACTTTTTTTTTTTAAATCTGACTTGCTTTTTTGTTTCGTAAAACAAGCAGAATTCAGTACCGCATTTGGCCTGAGGTGCTGGAGCCGAGTAGAGCGAAGCCACCTGGAAATACCCAGAAATACTCAGTTCCCGGGTGTTTCCATGCCTTTCCAAGGGTTTCTGAGGTCAGCCAAGCTGTCCTCGGGCCTTTCCGAGTGTTTCCGAGGCACTCCGGCACCCCCCCACCTCTGACCACATGTGGTATTGCATGCCATTGAAGGCAATGCGGAACAAATTATTTTAGTTTCCCTTGACTTCAATGGGGAAACTCGCTTTGATATGTGAGTGCTTTGGATTACGAGGTTTCTCCTGGAACGGATTATGCTCGTAATCCGAGGTTCCACTGTAGTTCTCTATAGCTGAGATGTATCTCTGTGATGTTGGTTCCTGAATTCAGACCGCACTCCACCCTTATCAGACATTCGGAATCTGGCTCTGCACCTGCATTTCATTCTTTGTTGGGTCATCGTTGGATCTCGAAGATCGATTTGTACTCTTATTCTTTTTTTTCTCTTTGTTTTGTGTTTTTTTTTAGAATGAGAAAGATGAAGAGATGACCACCAGGGTCTACATGAACATGGTATGTTCTTTGAGGCTAGAAGCCAGTTTTGTTACATATAAAATATACATATTTCATTGTTTATGACAGAATATCCAGGACTGCCTATCTGACTCATCTCCTAATGGGTTTCGGACCACGACATATGAAGTGGGTGGGACTTAATACAAAAAAGAAAGTTGAGTACCAAAAATATAAATTCTACCCCATTGTATCCAGCCTCACATAGTAATATATACATAATATAAGTAACATAATACAAGTAACATCACAAAGTTAGAACAAGGGAGTTTTTTTTGGGGGGGGGGGGGATTTTTGAGGGTGCCAGCAAAGGAGAAGTAATTTCAATACTCCAAAATATATATGTGACGGATCTCAGATACCCCAGATGGGCACATCCGCCAGACTTGTGTCTCTTGTCCTCCAAACGCACCCGCAGCCTGCAGATTCGCCATAACCAGCCCTTAACCCCTCAATCACGAGACAAGCCACACAGGCATACCTCCCAACCCGCATGGATTCTGCGGGTTTCTCCCGCAGGGACATCATCCTCCCACGTACCCGTCCGGGACACTGTTTTCCCGCATAGTCCCCCCAGTCCTCCAGCGCGCCAGAGCGGTAGCGAAAAGCAGGTCAGTAGGGCGGGCGGGCGAGTTGTATCCTCCCCTCGGCATGTCACACTTCCGAGACCCCCCCCCTTCCCTCGTCACGTCACACTTCCGCGACCCGCGACAACCCCCCCCCCCCGCTCAACAACACCACCACCACGTCCCTACAAAAAAAACTAAATGTCCCGTGGCACCCCCCCCCCGCTCAACAACTTTGATGAGAGGGGGAAAATAATTTGAATTAAAGTCCCGCAGTGGACAATGGGAAAGTTGGGAGGTTTGCACAGGTGTTGAGGGTTAAACATGCAGAGCATAAAACAGTTTATTAAATACAAAACATACACTTTTACACACAGTTAGGGACACTCCCCTTAGTCTTGTCATAGAGGGGGGGTAGGGGACAAGGAAGAACCAATGGGAACTGAACACTTGTACATTGAAACAGAGACTACAGATAAACATAAAGGGATTATGGTAAGCAGGCAGCCCCTCAATACACATCCCCTGCGGAGAGATGTCTGCAGTCCAGACCATTGTCTATGTGCCATGAACCAACACAGCTAAACACAGCAACAAGAGGGGGGGGGGGGGGATGGGGAGAAGGGATGTAGCATTGCATTACATTATCTCGATGCTATCTTCTCCCCGAGTCTCAGTCTCTTCTGGGCCATAATCTGTGGGTAGGAGGCCCGCCCTCAGTCCCTTCCAAAGCACACAGTGACAGTGGGTTCTGTCACAATATAAAATAACAGAGATGTTATTACTACATGCAAGACATAGGTTATAAGCTATAGGATATGTGCATAGGTACATAAAAACATCTAGAATTCAAAACAGATGGAAAAATTGATCAATCAACAATAACATTGGAGTGATTGTCCCGACATGTTTTGCCACTCTGGGCTTCCTCAGGGGATGTTTTAAAGACAAAACTCACAAAATTAAGAAAACAACATCATAGCAAAAACATTATATCCAATGAGGTAGGTCCTTGACAGCACCCCCTAAACTTGTGATCCATTGGTCACCCGGACCAGCCGTGGTACAGAACCTTGGTGGGTACACACCATACCACGGAAGTCATCCCTTCCTCACCTCCCATGAAACCCAATCATATTCATGAATTGCTATATTCCGGATGCCTAAGCTGTTACTTCTACCACAATAAATGTGGTAAATATTTTTTACTTACTGCTATAAAACTTATCCAATGAAATCAAATTTCTTAAAAAATTTGTGCCAAAATGTATTTTGCTACATGTCTGTAGTAAAAAAAAAATAAGTGTTTCACCACTTCAGCCCCAGAGGATTTGGCTGCCCAATGACCGGGCCATTTTTTGCAATTCAGCACTGCGTCGCTTTAACTAACAATTGCGCGGTCGTGCGACGTGGCTCCCAAACAAAATTGATGTCCTTTTTTTTCCCACAAATAGAGCTTTCTTTTGGTGGTATTTTATCACCTTTGCGGGGTTTTTTTTGCACTATAAACTAAAAAGAGCGTAAATGTTGAAAAAAAAGCAATATTTTTTACTTTTTGCTATAATAAATATCCCCAAAAAATATATAAAAAACAATTTTTTTCCTCAGTTTAGACCGATACGTTTTTTTTTACTAGTAATGGCGGCGATCAGCGATTTTTATCGTGACTGCGACACATCGGACACTTTTGACACTATTTTGGGACCATTTTCATCTATACAGAGATCAGTGCTATAAAAATGCACAGATTACTGTTTAAATGACACTGGCAAGGAAGGGGTTAACCACTAGGGGGCGAGGAAGGGGTTAAGTGTGTCCTAGGGAGTGATTCTAACTGTGTGGGGGCTGGGCTACTAGTGATACGACACTGTTCACTGTTCCCGATGACAGGGAGCAGAAGATCACTGTCCTGTCACTAGGCAGAACAGGGAAATGCCTTGTTTACATAGGCATCTTCCCATTCTGCCTCTCCGTGAGACGATTGCAGGACACCGGCGGACATCGTGTTAGCGGGTCCCGCAGGCATACTCACCGAGCACGCGGCAGGGGCTCGTGCACGCGCCCGCACCGCGGCAAATTCAAAAGGATGTACAGGTACGTCCCTTTGCACTGCCGTGCCATTCTGCCGATGTAAATGTACAGGCGGCGGTCGGCAAGTGGTTAATAATTGGTTTGTGTGAAAGTTATAGCGTTTACAAACTATGGGACATACTAGAATTTTTATTTATTTTTTATACTAGTAATGGTTGTGATCAGAGACTTTTAATAATACTGTGTTAGTGCGGCGGACAATCTGACACTTACTGGGTGGGAACTGACTAACTGACACCGACATCACCTGTGACACAGTGCTAATAATATACACTGTGACTATACTAATGACACTGGCTGGGAAGGGGTTAACATCTAGGGGCGATCAAAGGGTTAACTGTGTGCCTAACCATGTGTAATGTGTGCTGATTTTTACTACAGATCTTTTTGTTTCTTATCCCTGCTTTGCAAGGATAAGAAACAGAAAGATCATACCCTCTGTACAGAGTCCTGCGTTGTTTGTCAACACAGGGCTCTGGGCTGTGATTGGACACAGCCGATCAGCAGGTTCCGGCCGCAAATCATTGGCTGGGACCTGCTGACTGGTTCCCTCTGTGTACAATCACAGCAGGTATCAGTGGGGGGTGTCCTAAACCCGGAAACTGGCAGCGACGTACCAGTACGCCGCTTTGCCTGTACGGGCCGCTCATCCGCAGTACATTGCGGGAGGGCGGTTCGCAAGTGGTTGAATAACAGAACTGAAAAACAAATTTTTCTGGACACTTGATAATCTTAACGCCTTTGAGTCCTACAACCCAACAACTTGTGTTTCCACTATGTATACACTTATGCATCCTACAACATTTGACAAGGAGTCCACTATAAATGGGGAGGCCTTGGAGAATCTTGATGTGTTCCATGAACTGACTTCACGTCTTCAGAAGAAGAGAAGGCAGAGATACATCTATCATCATAGTAGTCCCGCTGAATTCCATAAAACACGTCAATATTCCCAGCTTCCCAGCTTTGCCCACCGGATAGTAAAGAAAGGGTGAGGAGAAAAGGTATGGGAAGGGGAGAGAGGAGACTCCCACCAGGTTATAAGGGAGGACATCTTCTCATAGTATCTGTCAGTGTACGTACCTTGCCGGGCGCGTCGGTGGTCGCTTCGGTGTGCGTTCGCGTGCGCCGATGCGCGCTGTGGTTTTGCATGTCTCCATCCGCGCTGGTACACTTCCTGGATCGCGGGTGCGCGTGCCTGTGCGCGCCGGTGCGTGCGGGTGCATGTGCGCGCATTGCGGGCGCGTGCACGCGCGCGCCCGCGCACGCCGGTTTGCTTATTTAAACCCCTGGAACACTTCAGACCAGTGCTGTCTGATCTGCAGTCCCCTGTGTATCCTGCTCCTGTTGTTCGCCTGGAATCCGACCTTCTGACCACCCGGCTTGTTACTGGACTTTCCTTGCTATCCGCCTGCACCCGACCTCGGCCTGTCTTTGACCCTGAACCTGCCTACCCCGCTGTGCCACATTGCCCAAACGTTGCCGAACCCTGCCTGTCTGACCGCCCCTTCTGCTTCTGCCCCGCTACGCTGCTCTGTATACCGGCCTGCCTACCTACCTGCCTGCAGCCTGCCTGGCTCGCTACCCTCCTGAACCCAGGATCCGGAGCCGCTCTCTTGAACCACTCTCAGGCTCTCTTACCCTTCCGCACTCCCGTGCCTCCTGTCTGCACTACCAGGGGCCCGTGAGTCGGATCCGTACGGGTGACCTCTCTCTGCTCCAACGGACTCGCTGATCAGGTGCGTATCCCGCTGACAGTATCAGACAGCCATGTCCGAGTCCGAGCAGGGGAGGGATCCCATGGAGGAATTATGCCGACACCTGAACGGGCTGACGCAAGCCGTGAAAGACCTCCAAGCCGGCTATACCAGGTTGGAGGAAAGAGTTCAAGTCCTGTCCTCGCCTGCCAGCCCGCAAGGCACCACATCCACGGGATATCCGGCTACACCCTCCGTCGTCATGCTTCCTCCGGAACCCAGGGTCCCTACACCCGAGAAGTTTGCGGGCAATCGCAGCAAATACCGAGCGTTCCGCAACGCTTGCGAGCTTTTCTTCGCCCTACAACCCCGCACCTTTTCCCTGGAAGCAACCAAAGTGGGCTTCGTCATCTCCCTACTGACCGACGAGCCGCAGGCCTGGGCTCACCGCCTTCTAGAGCAGAAAGATGCCTCCTTGGAGACCCTTGCCACGTTCTTTGCCGCGATGTCTCAACTCTATGAGGATCCGCAACAAGCGGCTACTGCAGAATCTGTTCTCCACTCCCTCCTGCAAGGTCGTAGAGCGGCCGAGGATTACGCGGCAGAATTCAAACGTTGGAGCTCTGACACAGAGTGGAATGACGCTGCTTTGCGCTACCAATTCCGGATGGGACTGTCGGATCAGCTCAAGGACGAGCTAGCACGTGTCAGAGTTCCTCAAACCCTGGACAAGTTATTAGATCTGGCAATCCAGATAGACCGACGCCTGAGAGAGCGTCGCTCCGAGAGGACCTCCAGTCAGCCCCAACCCACCTGGTTGCTCCCCAAGGTCTCAAACCCGGCCCGTCTTGCGCCTCCGGCGCCCCCGTTTCCGGCGTTAGATGACCCAGAACCCATGCAACTGGGCTTACTGTGCCCATCGCTCTCTCCCGAAGAACGCCAGCATAGGCGTAGTAACAATCTGTGCATGTATTGTGGCGAACCGGGACACTACGTGAGATCCTGTCCGGCTAAGATGCGTAAGTGCCTGCCTGTCTCTTCTATTTGTGCCTCTTTGTTGCCTAATCCAACTTCTCACTTGGCTCTCTCCATTTCCTTACAGCCCCCCGGAAGGACTTCCGCAATCCTAGTACCCGCCATAATTGACTCGGGGGCATGCAGCTGCTTTATTGATTTGACATTTGCTGCCAGTCATCACATTCCCCTGCGGCCGAAACCCCGGGGACTTGCAGTACATCTCGCTGATGGCTCTATTATCAAATCCGGCCCCGTCACTCAGGAAACCGTCCCTTTGATGGCCTCGGTGGCAACCCACCATCAGGAGTTCCTAAGTCTGGATGCCATCTCCTCTCCGCTATTCCCCGTCATTCTGGGGATTCCCTGGCTGCAAGCCCATAACCCCGACATTGACTGGGCTACAGGGAGAGTTCAATTCCTCTCAGATTATTGCCTGCAACACTGCCTGCAACAAGTCTCTTCCGACCACCCTCACCTGCTCTGTCTGGGCACAGACCCTGACCTTCAGAAAACCATCCCGGAGCCCTACCATGATTTTCTGGACGTGTTCAGTAAGAAGGGAGCAGAAACCCTTCCTCCTCACAGACCATATGATTGCCCTATAGAACTTTTGCCTGGGACCGAAGTACCTTTTGGGAGGATCTTCCCGCTGACTGAGCAGGAATTGGGTACCCTGAAAGTCTACATTGACGACAACCTAAAGAAAGAGTTCATCCGCCCGTCCACCTCACCTGCAGGTGCGGGTATCTTTTTTGTTGAAAAAAAGGACCATTCCCTACGCCCCTGTATTGATTATCGGCAGTTGAACAGGATCACCATTAAAAACCGTTACCCCTTACCTCTCGTGCCGGAACTGTTCCAGAGGCTGGGAACGGCGGTCATATTCACCAAGCTTGACCTCCGAGGAGCGTACAACCTGATCCGCATTCGAGAGGGGGATGAGTGGAAGACGGCCTTCCGCACACGGTTCGGGCACTACGAGTACCTAGTTATGCCGTTCGGACTGTGTAACGCGCCGGCTACCTTTCAACATTTTGTCAATGACATCTTCCGTGATTACCTGGACTTGTTCGTCATAGTATACCTGGACGACATCTTAATATTCTCCTCCTCTGTAGACGACCATCGCAGGCATGTCCGGAATGTCCTTGTTCGGCTTAGACGACATGGGCTTTACGCCAAGCCAGAGAAATGTGAGTTCGAGCGGCAAAGCATCCAGTTTCTCGGTCTGATCATCTCAATTGAAGGCATTAAAATGGACCCTCAGAAGGTGTCGGCTATCCTGGACTGGCCTGCCCCCACTGATAAAAAAGGGGTCCAGCGCTTCATCGGATTCTCCAATTTCTACCGGAAGTTCATCAGAAGTTTCTCTGCAATTGTCGCCCCCCTTACCGAACTGACCAAACAAGGAGACCGCTTCTACTGGTCCCCTAGAGCCCAAGCTGCCTTTGACAAACTGAAGGAGTTATTTGTCTCTGCCTCCATCTTGAAGCACCCTGACCCCGCAGTACCTTTCGTCCTGGAAGTGGACGCGTCCGAAAATGCAGTGGGGGCTGTGCTATCCCAGCGTCAGGGGGCTAAAGCCTTACTTTTTCCAGTGGCCTTCTTCTCGCGCAAGCTTTCCACGGCGGAACGTAACTATGACGTGGGTGACCGGGAACTCCTGGCTATCAAGGCCGCATTAGAAGAATGGCGTTACCTGCTCGAGGGGGCGGCACACCCCATTTTGGTTTACACGGACCACAAGAACCTTGAGTACCTGAGAACAGCCAAGAGGTTGAAGCCAAGGCAGGCAAGGTGGGCACTTTTTTTCTCAAGGTTTTTGCTCCACATCACCTACAGGCCGGGCTCAAAAAACATTAAACCGGACGCACTGTCCCGAATGTTCAGCACTCCTGAGGAGAACTTACCTGTTGACACCATCCTCCCTGCCGGGAACTTCCTGCTGCTCCAAGAAGACCTTATGCCCCGTATTAAGCGGGCGTCTGCTGGCTTGACCTTGCTTCCGGAGGACTGTGTCAGGGCACAAGATGGTCTGATCAGGCACGAGGGCAAGATTCTGGTCCCTGAGGGTCTTCGGATAGCTGTTCTGGAGCTTTGCCATGACCACAAGTTGGCCGGACATTTTGGTACCTTGAAAACGGCCGAGCTCATCAAGCGCACGTTCTGGTGGCCGCAGCTGGGTAGTGACTGCAAGAGATACGTGGACTCATGCAACACCTGCTCCCGGAACAAGAATAGCCGGATGAGGGCCTGGGGTCTACTAAAACCTCTACCTGTCCCTGAAAGACCCTGGAAGATGGTGTCGATGGACTTTATAGTGGAGCTCCCTCTGTCCGAAGGGTTCTCCACGGTCTTCGTTGTCGTTGACAGGCTGTCCAAGATGGCTCATTTTTTGCCCATGAAAGGTACACCTTCCGCCATGGAAACGGCAAGGGTTTTTATCAGGGAAATAGTGAGGCTTCATGGAGTTCCGGCAAGTATTGTCTCAGACCGAGGCGCCCAGTTCACCTCCAGATTTTGGAAGGCTCTTTGTGATTCCCTGGAAATCAAGTTGGCTTTTTCTTCGGCATATCATCCCCAGACGAATGGCCAAACTGAGAGGACCAACCAAACATTAGAGCAGTACCTCCGTTGTTTTTCCTCCTTCTCCCAGGATGATTGGGCCTCCCTACTCCCCATTGCTGAATTCGCTTACAACAATTCCCTGCACTCTGCCACTAAGCAAACCCCATTCTTTGCCAACTATGGATTCCATCCCTCCTTCTTGCCAAGTACCATACCCGAATGCACTGTCCCTGCGGTGTCCGAAACAATGGATTTCTTCTTCTCCAATAACAAACTTCTACAGGAGACCATGTCCAAGACCCAGGAGTACAACAAGAGGATGTTTGATAGGAAGAGGAGAGGGGAACTCATTCTGGAGCCCGGCAACCAGGTGTGGTTATCCACGATTAACCTAAAGATGGCCTGCCCGTCCAGGAAATTGGGCCCTAAGTTCATGGGACCTTTCTCGGTAAAACGGAGGATCAACAATGTAGCATATGAGCTCGACCTACCCAACTCCCTGAAGGTCCATCCAGTCTTTCATGTGACTCTGTTAAAGCCGGTTGTCCCTAACCCCTTCGCTGGCCGTAACATTGGCCCACCGGAACCGGTTCTGATTGATGGCGAGGAGGAGTTTGAGGTAGAGGCAATCCTGGACTGTAGGAAGAGACACAACCAGGTACAATATCTGATTAAGTGGAGGGGTTACGGCCCAGAAGATAATTCTTGTTAACCCGAAAACGGCATACATGCGGAGGAACTCATGCAAGCTTTCAGGAGGTCTCACGCCACGAAGATCGCTCAATTGGGCATCCGGAGGCTGCCCTAAAGGGGGGGGCACTGTCAGTGTACGTACCTTGCCGGGCGCGTCGGTGGTCGCTTCGGTGTGCGTTCGCGTGCGCCGATGCGCGCTGTGGTTTTGCATGTCTCCATTCGCGCTGGTACACTTCCTGGATCGCGGGTGCGCGTGCCTGTGCGCGCCGGTGCGTGCGGGTGCATGTGCGCGCATTGCGGGCGCGTGCACGCGCGCGCCCGCGCACGCCGGTTTGCTTATTTAAACCCCTGGAACACTTCAGACCAGTGCTGTCTGATCTGCAGTCCCCTGTGTATCCTGCTCCTGTTGTTCGCCTGGAATCCGACCTTCTGACCACCCGGCTTGTTACTGGACTTTCCTTGCTATCCGCCTGCACCCGACCTCGGCCTGTCTTTGACCCTGAACCTGCCTACCCCGCTGTGCCACATTGCCCGAACGTTGCCGAACCCTGCCTGTCTGACCGCCCCTTCTGCTTCTGCCCCGCTACGCTGCTCTGTATACCGGCCTGCCTACCTACCTGCCTGCAGCCTGCCTGACTCGCTACCCTCCTGAACCCAGGATCCGGAGCCGCTCTCTTGAACCACTCTCAGGCTCTCTTACCCTTCCACACTCCCGTGCCTCCTGTCTGCACTACCAGGGGCCCGTGAGTCGGATCCGTACGGGTGACCTCTCTCTGCTCCAACGGACTCGCTGATCAGGTGCGTATCCCGCTGACAGTATCCAAGCCCAGGCCTATGCCTGGTTATGTTAGCCCCCACCCGTTGCTTACTCATGGTACCCTGGCGATGGAACAGCACTGCCAGGTAGATCCTTTAGGTCATAAGAATCGTGCCATCAATGCAACCTGTCCTCTCAAATAAATTGCAGGGTAATTCTTCATCTAAGGTGATTGAACTCCCACATAAGAGGTATGTCCAAAATTCTCTCTGGGACATGGTCCACTCTCTGGGACATGGTCCACTCTCTGGGACATGGTCCACTGTGGTAATGACCCACCTTAAAGTCAGGTGGCTAGACCTTTTAGTTGGGATAGAGCGGTGAGGGATTCGATTTTTTTTCTCTGGGGAGATTCAGTTTCTCTTTTTAATCTGGTGACCATTAGCAGTGAGATAGAACCCAATGGGAAAAACCTTAAATTTTGAGCTGTTACCACAACAGGAACAAAGGTGAAATCTTCCAACCTGAAAATAAGGTCCAAAACCCAAAGTTCTCATGGAGGACCTATGCAGCCGAAAACCCTCTCCCCTTAACCCCTTCATGACCAAGGTCAAAAGATTTCTCTCACTTTGAGAAGATATCTTCCCACTTGTGTTTGCAGAACAGGAACAGGGCAAATAAGGGGAAAAAAAAAAAAAAAACACTGACAGGTGTTTTACCCATTTCCCGCTCCATCTACGACTAAACCGAAAATGTTTAGCTTTAGATATAATCCAATGAATTTTCCCGAAGCAGAGTACAGTGGGATCTCAGTCTCAGCAAGAACCTGCTGTCAGAAAGAGTTTCTGAAAGAATGAGGCTGTTAGGGCTCTTTCAGATGTTTCTGACTCTTGGCCCTGTGTGAGCTGTAATATGGGAAGAAACAGTTCATGTAAATTGTTCTTCTTGCTGGTCTATACAATGAGCCAGCAGACCTTTGGTGATGGTTTATATATAAGGAGCTCTTCCAGAGTTTAATGTGGTGACCTAATAGATGAAGCTTGACCAGATCTAGGAAACATGCCGAGTTCCAGGATGAGGCTACCAGTTACTAATTCCATGTTCTTCTATGTCAGGCCTAACACAATTAGAGTCATGAAGAGCAAGCACGGGCCTAATAAGAAGAAATCCAATAAGAAGTCAAAGAAACATTCCAAACAAAAATCTCCAGTATATTCATATCACATAACAAAGTGCAAGATGAAACAAAGTGGCTCAAATATACAACCTACAATTATACAAAACGCATTGTGAAAAAGTACAACAAGAGTCAACCTATGACATAACAGTCAGGTCAGGTGGGAAAATGAGGTCCAAGACCGAACGTTCTCAAGGAGGACTCGTGCCATCATTAAATAATACCTGGAACTCTTGTGGGCTGGACCATCCGATGTGACACCAGAATGTCATTACACGTTATTTCTAATGCAACCTGGCTCCCTTTCTCCACCAACTATGGCGTAAGGGAGCCTTAACCCGAAGATGGTGGTGGGATGCAGGTTCATGTGGCCTTGTCACTTCCAGAATCAGAAACACAACTAAATGTGAGGCTCTGGATACAGATTTGCAACAGGTCAATCCAATTATAATTGTCTTGGGGGGGGGGGGGGTCAAGAAGCATTTTTCCCACACTGGAGAAAATTGGTCATGGGCTTATGGGGATTTATTTGACTTCCTATGAATCAACTGTGGGTGTAACATTCCTTATATGGCCATTTTCTATTCTATTTAGTGCAAAATGCTGTATGAGACACACTGGCTCAATATACAACCTACAAACATACAAGTGTTGTGAAAAATTACAAATACAGTCAGCCATCTGCATAACAGTCAGGTGGGAAAATTAGGTCTGAGATCCAATGTTCTCAAGGAGGACATGTGCAGCCATAAACCCTCTTCTAAATATTACCCCAGACCCCCATCGGCTGGGCCATCTGACAATAAAAATGGGTATTCTTGACTTTACTATATATATATCTATATATATATATATATATCTATGTGTAGCGATACCTCCAACTAAGAAGGCCGCAGATTTAGTTTGGGCCCTGATGACAGCTCCGTCAACCCCCGGCAATATGCTTTACCCTCTGCTGGCACAGCTAGTACTAAAAGTAAACTATCTATCTTATACCTTATGAATAAGTGAGCATTGAGACAATACTAAAGAAAAAAAAAGGGTATAAGGTTTTACTTAAGCTCTTAGTAAGAAAGATAATAACATTGATCACAGTTTACATCCAATCATTGGTAATGCAGAGCCCTGCAATGCTAACACACTAAAGAACTGACATGCAACAAGTGCACCACACGGGCGACCGTTAGCTAAATGCCCTATGGCGCAATAACCCAAAACACATTAGTAACCCCACCAGGCCTGGTTTTTTGAGGTCTATAACTTAGTCCTTTTTCTTCACCGGCAGGTCTTTAACGGTGGTGCACATTAACAAAATACAACTTTGTAATACAGTGAGGTAGGTAGAGATGGGCAGGAACTTGGCTATCCCGACTACAAGTTCAGCTATGGTATGGCTCTTCTTCACTAAGGGTATCAGGAACAACTAGAGGGGGCCATGGCAGTCTATTGGCCTATATGCATTAACAGTATCTCGTTCTGGGCATATGCCCTCTCACCCGCCGGACTACGGATCCAGTCCGGGAAACTTCCACCAGCTGTGTCACACGCACTCGGTCTCTCCAGCGATCGGGTCCCCGATCCAACAAGGCTGTAGCTGAGCGAAGTCAGATGCCACCCAGGCTCGCAGAGGGATGGAAGGCTCTTTGGTGCTGAGCAAGGCCTCAGGCTTCAGGCCTTGCACTCCGACACATCCGCACAGGAGGATCAGGCTGTGAAGTCTCGTGTCCCAAAGAGGCCGAGCCCAGCTTCACCTCCTCCTTTTATAACCCCTCCCATGAGTCTCTGTGGTGGGAACATATGAAGAATGTGGTTCTGGGTGATGTAGTCTCTCTCTCTCCTCTGCTCTCACTCCAGCAATGTCTTTTCTCTACTTCCTCCCGACTCACCTCTCCCCTAGAACTTCTTGTCTCTCTGCATTAAAGGGGAACACCCCGCTACACACTCCCCCCACTTTGAATCTTTGGTCCCCAAAGACATTTTTTTTAGGTCTGCAAAACATTCTAGATTCAATGCGGTTGCATAGGGTTGACAGAGGAGCCTCCCACCAATCATCATAAGATGGGGAGCTGTCCTGTCTACAGGTCGCTTCAGTGGGGGCGACCTGTCTAGCTGTGCCAGAGAGTGAGCTGGGGTTGCCCTCCACCAAATGGACCGTGGAGGGATCCGGATTCTCAGCATTCCTCCTAGCAGTAACTACAGAGTCTTCTGAGCTGTTCCCCATTTGTGGGTAGGTCAGCTTCTTAGGAGGCCGGATGACTCTTCGAGCCCTTTGCTCTCTTGGGATTTCTGGCTCTGGCGCCACAGGCTCCTCTTCCTCTGAACAACCATCATGGGCATCTTCCCAGTATTCTGCTGAAGGACTAGAAGGGATGAACTCTGTGGCTTCTGGGTTCAGTGTTTCATCTGTGGTGTCTTCAGTGGTTGGAAGATCTATGGTAGAAGTTCCTGGAGTTGGGGAAGGCCACAGCCAATCAAGTTCTCCCTCCTCACTTCCACTAAGTTGAGAGGCCTCTCCATCTTCAGCTCGGGAGGTCTGCGACCGAGTGTTCAGCCTAGGAGTATCCAGGATAGAGGCCGGTTCAGGGGAGTCTCCCACGGGAGGTATTCTAACTGCCTCAGCAAGTGGGAGAAGGTGGTTTCGATGCCACGTCTTCAGTGGGCCTACCTTTCCTTCTGGCTTCAACGTATAGACAGGTAGGCCTGGCAACTTCCTGCAGATGACATAGGGTTCAGATCTCCATCTGTCTGCAAGTTTGTGCTTTCCAGGGACCCCCAGATTGCGTAACAGTACTTGATCCCCGGGCTGTAGGTCTTGTACCCGAACCTTCAAGTCGAAGTTTCTTTTATTTCGAGCTCCCCTTTGATCTGAGGTAGCTTGAGCATGTTCATGGGCTACTTTCAGGCTGTGTCTGAGCCTGTCCACATAGCCTTTGTGGGATGTGGCTGAGGAATGGTCCAGAGAGGTGCCAAAGGCCAAGTCCACCGGTAGTCTCGCTTCTCTCCCAAACATGAGTCGATATGGGGAGTAGCCTGTAGCATCACTGATGGTGCAGTTGTAAGCATGTACTATGGCTGCTATGTGTTGGCTCCAATGTTGCTTTTTCTCGCTTTCCAGAGTCCCCAACATGTTGAGCAAGGTTCGGTTAAACCTTTCCGGCTGAGCATCTCCCTGTGGATGGTAAGGTGTAGTTCGAGTCTTCTTGATTCCCAAAGAATCCAGGAGCTTCCGGATCAGCTTACTCTCAAAGTCCCTCCCTTGATCTGAATGGAGTCGCTGTGGCAGCCCATAATTGACAAAGTACTTCTCCATAAGTACCTTGGCTACGGTGGAGGCCTTCTGGTCTTTGGTGGGGAAAGCCTGGGCATACCTGGTGAAATGGTCGGTTATCACCAGAACATTTCCTAGTCCACTCAGGTCGGGTTCGAGGCAGAGAAAATCAATGCATACCAGATCCATTGGGCCTTGACTCTGTAGATGGCCCATTGGGGCAGCTTGATGGGGTAAAGTCTTCCTCTGGATGCACCGTGCACATGAGTGGCAGTACTCTTCTATCTCTGCCCTCATGCAGGGCCAATAGAACCGACTTCTGACAAGTTGAAAGGTCCTTTCAGCCCCTAGGTGGCCATGGTTGTCATGCAGGGCAATCAGAACAGTCTCTCGATATTTCTCTGGGAGAAACAGTTGCCACTTATCTTCTGAGTCATCAGAGGGGCCCCTTCGGTAGACCACTCCCTGATGTAACTGCAACCTGTCCCACTCTTTCCTCAGCAGGCGAGCTTCTTTTGAAGGTTGACGCATGAGTCTGTTTGGATCCTGATTCTCCAGGGCCTCCAGGACCAATCTCCCCATGGGGTCTTCCAATTGGTCACACCTCAACTCCTTCTTGGACAGTCTTGGCAGGTTGTCCTCTCCCAGTTGAGCTACTCCACAGTAGTGTTTGGGGACTCCCACCATGGTAACTCCTATTTCCTCTGCTCTGGAACCTCCTCGAGCTTGGAATTCAGCTCCTTGACAAAGGGCCCGCACCCCGTCCGGTGCCACTTGGGTCCAATCTTCTACGTCACTGGTGAGAGAATGAGATCTCCTGGACAGAGCGTCTGCATCTCGATTCCCAGTCCCTGGCCTATACTTTAGGCTGAAGTTGAATCCAGAAAGTGCGGCCAGCCACCTGTGTCCAGTGGCATCCAGCTTGGCCGTGGTGAAAAGGTAGGTAAGGGGGTTGTTGTCGGTCTTCACAGTGAACTCCGCCCCATACAGGTAGTCTTTGAGCTTGTCTACTACCGCCCACTTAAGGGCCAGGAACTCCAGCTTGTGAGTGGGGTAGTTCTTCTCAGGGGGGGTCAGGCTCCGGCTCACATAGGCAACAGGCCGTTGTTGCCCTTCGTGTTCTTGATAAAGTACTCCTCCCAGACCGTCATGACTAGACACCCCAAACCATCTGCCCCCCCCCCAATTCCCATGTTCAGTCCCATGGTATTAACACGTATGCCAATACGCCCAAAGGGGGTGGGAGAAGGGGTGTTAACAACAGTCAGAAGCCCTTACCTTACAAGCGTCCACATAGTAAGGGAGGTTATGTTGGGAATCAGGGTTATGATGGCTATACACAACCAGATCGTTATGATAATGTTCCCACATATAATTATTATGCACCTTTAAGAGAACGTCAGGACACTTATGATGATTATGATGAACGAGGTTGCGATGATCGTTACATTGTTCATCATCCATCTGTTCGAACACCTAGAAATGCACGACCTGATCCCAGACGATCAGGTTGGGATAGTCCAGTTTTCTATCCACCTAGGAGACCCCCTGTACCATACTCGGGCCCCTCCTATCATCCAGATCTGCCCTCTTCCTCCTCTGCCCCCCCTTTTTTTCCCAGGGCCCCACAGGGAGGCAAAAGGGGAGGAGATCCAGGAGAGGGACCAGAGGGGGGAGGAGGAGCCGATCGAAAAAGACAAAGAGTATAAGAGATGCTGGCATTTTTAATCTTAGCCAGCAATCACTTACTGATAATGAAAAATTTGTATTAGACCGCGGACTCAAATTTGCTCCGGATAAACCCCTCAGCAAATTTGGAGCTTTTATAGATATTCAAAAATATATTCGAAAGGTGAATATAAAAAGATATTTTCTGTCTCAACCTGTCTCCATTAATGAGAATGAGACTAATGGAGTTAAACATTCCGGTCTATCGAACGCTTCCCTCTTCAATCCGCCTGGATTTATACCACCATCTATATCCGTTTTTAGAGAGTTAGTCCTGAAGGATCTTGACAAATTAAAAATTAGGAAGAACTATCAAGACTCTCGTTTTCGTGAGGGATTAAAATCCCTTAAAGAGAGAGATGACATCATTGTTCGTCCGGCGGATAAAGGAGGGGGCATTGTAGTGATGGATAAGAGTTCCTATACTTTGGAGATGGAAAGAATTTTGTCGGATGTGGACACCTACATCCCACTTAATCATGATCCTATCTTTAAGTATAAGGCCCCTTTCACACGGAGGTCCGTTCAGGTCCGCCTGTCAGTTTTTTAGGCGGACCTGAAACGGATCCTCCATGTACCCCTATGGAGGCACGGATGTCAGCGGTGACATGTCCGCTGACATCCGCTCCGCCAAAGTGTGACGGAGGAAAACCCTATTTTTCCTTCCGTCGGCGGAGCGGATCGGATGACAACGGACTCTACGGTCCGTCGTCATCCGATTCCCCATAGGGGAGAGCGGCGCTCTGACAGGGCGGTCCCTGCACAGTGTGCGGGGACCGCCCAGTCATCCGTCGGCTCAGCGGGGATCAACGGAGCGATCCCCGCTGAGCAAGCGGAGCTTCACGGGGCGGATCTGCACGGATCCGCCCCGTGTGAAAGAGCCCTTAGAAGGAACTCACTTCACTTATTGATAGGGGTTTTGAGCATAATCTTTTGAATAGAAAAGAGAGAGACTTCCTTATTCCATTGGCCCCTAGGAAGCCTGTCATGTATTTTTTGCCCAAGGTACATAAGAGTCTGACTAACCCACCTGGAAGACCTATTGTTAGTGGGCTTGACTCTATTACCTCGCGTATTGGCAAGTACATTGATGGCTTTTTGCAGCCTCTGGTGTCTGTGACACCATCTTACATCAAAGATTCTACACAGGTCATAAATTCTCTAGAAAGTTTGGAGTGGAGGGATGGCTACATTTTGGCTACCGCCGATGTGGCCTCCCTCTACACCATCATCTCACATGCTGACGGGTTGGAAGCTGTTGAGACCTTTTTAAGGAGGGACTCCAGTTTGATTCCGTCTCAGCAGGAGTTTGTTCTTGAGTTGTTGAATTACGCCATGACCCATAACTACTTTTGGTTTGGGGGAACCCATTACCTGCAAAATAGGGGGGTTGCCATGGGCGCAAAATTTGCGCCCAGTATGGCCAACCTATTCATGGCCAAGTGGGAGGAGGATGTCATCTATGCCAACAGGAGATCCGAATTGATCTTCTGGGGTAGGTATATAGATGACATCCTCCTCCTGTGGAATGGCAGCATGACATCATTGGTCACCTTTTTGAAGTCTCTCAATAATAACTCATTAGGAATTGTATTACAGTTCGAGATGAGTTTTGAGGGTATCCACTTCTTGGATCTTGATTTACGGATCAAGAATGGTATTCTCAATATATCAACCTTCTTTAAAAGCACGGATCGTAATGGATACATAGGACGTGATAGCTGTCATCATCCATCATGGCTGAATTCCATCCCAAAGAGCCAATGTGTCCGTTTAAGGCGTAACTGTACGTTAAAGGGAGATTTTTTTACACAGGCCAATGTGCTAAAAAAAAGGTTCATTGAAAAGGGATACATATCAGATGATCTTGATGCCGTTATTGAAGAAGTGGGAAATATTGATCGCACTCTTGTTCTTAGGAATAAGGACAGAGTGCCCTCTACAAAGACCAACTATAATTTTGCCATGGTGACCACTTTCTCAACCCAACATACTGACATCAAAAAAATCTTTATGAAACATTGGAATGTCTTACGCAATGACAAGATTTTGGGACCAGTTCTTCCTGAGAGGCCGCAAGTGGTTTTTAGAGGGGTTCCCCCTCTGAAACTGCAAGTGGCTCCCAATATCTTAGACCCCCCTAATAGAGTTTCCTTTTTCCAAAAAACCAAAGGATACTACCCTTGCCATTATTGTAATGTGTGTATTGTTAATAAAGAAAAAAGCAGGAGAATCAGCCAATTCAGTTCACACAGTACTGGAAGAATATTCGACATTAACACTTTCATTACGTGCACATCTCTTAATGTCGTCTATCTCCTAATTTGTCCTTGCGGTCTCCAATATGTAGGCCGCACAACACGTGCTATGCACGTTCGTGTGAATGAACACATTACTAATATAAGAAAAGGCTTTCCTAAGCACACAGTATCCCGGCATTATTTAGAATGTCATAATAAAAATCCCAATGGTACTACTTTTTTAGCTATTGATCGTTTTACCCCACATTGGCGGGGAAGTTTGTCTAAACGAGAAATTTCCAGGATGGAAACTCGCTGGATATATGATTTAAAATGTTATACCCCGTTCGGCATGAATGTCGAATGGGACGTAAATTGTTTTATCAATAACAGCTGATTTTTCTCCTTTGATTATTTTAAATTAATCTTTAATTAGGTTTTTACAGCAAATATGTGCATCATACAGGTTGAGAAGACCTTCTTTCTCCCTGTGTGTAGCCATTTTTTATTAATATATTAAGTATTAGCCTTTCTTGATTTGGACACTAGTGGGCAGTGTTCATTTATATTTTAACATTTTTTTTGCCTTTTTTACTTCATGTGAGCCTCCCGTTCTTCCTCACTTTAGTATCAAATTGCATTATGTATACTTTTTGATCATCTCATTTTATATTTTAATATGGTCTTTTGTTAATATACTGAAATTCGCCGGCATCCTGGCTGGCTTCAAGCAGCGTCATTTCTTTCTTCCATTTCCGGTATCGGCATTTGGAACGCAGGGCCTGGTTTTACTGTGGACCTGTGTCATTTCCAGTTTGATTGTTCTCCCAGCCGGATGTTTACATCGCGGTGAACTTCCTGTGATGTGGCGCTTTACTTCCGGGTAATGCCGTTTCGCCCATTAAGGGAGGATATCACCTTGTTTGACATTCTCATTCAGAGAAGTCATTATTGAGTGCCTGTAGCCGCGCCTTGCGTTGCATCCTTGTCCTGCCCCTTCTGGAGGTAAGAATGACGCTGTGGTTTCTCCTTCCTGTCTCCATGGATGGCACGGCGGTTTGTGCATGCGAAGCCGTGTTTGAACTTTTCTTTTTTTCTATGGGCAGCTCCATTAGTGCGGTGGCGGTGCGCATGCGCGGCTCCGTGGGTGGGTGGTGACAGGTAGGATAAGCTGTGTATTTAGTTTTGCTGACCTATCACAGGGAAGTGTGACTGTTATTCCCTGTATATAATGAGCGTGCTCACAGTATAGGCCACGCCTCTGATGATATCCTATGGGATGAAACATGTTAGGTTGTCCAACGTGAGCACGCTAAGAACCGCGGATTGTATCTTTTTGCCTTGATGATCTTATACCCTGTAAGTAGAATTTTAAATAAACCTATATTTTACCGTACGGGCTTCACTATGCTGCCTTTCTTTTTTGTATGGGTTTAACATCTACTGCCGAGGTCTGCTTTAGTGCTATCTAAAGTCCTGGAAGTTCCTTGGATGTTGATGATATCAGATACCTCGGGTGTTGTCCTATCAAGATTGGAGAGCCTTATCCACCTGTGATTCCCTGCATTCTATTATATGCTTATGAACGCTCACTTTCTGGTAAGCAGTTAGTGAGCACATTTTATGTGGTGGTGTGTTATCTGTTCACACTGAAGTTCTTGGTGGTGGAGTTCTTCAATTTCCTGCATCTACAGTATTTCCTTTGTTATGAAACACATGGACTGATTTTTCTTATTGAAGCGCTGCATTTTTGGTTTTATAGAATCTACATGTAGTTCATAGGGCTTGGTTGGGTCTGCATAGGCCAAGACTGGGGCAGTGGTTAGGCTCTCCTTTAATGCCTGGAAGGCCTCTTCACACTTCTGGTTCCACTGATCTCTGACTGACTCTCCCGGCTTCCTGGGCCCTGAGTCATCCTCTTCCCCCTCGGTCTTGAGTAGCTCATTCAATGGCCTGGCAATTCGGGCGAATCCTTCCACAAACCTCCTGTAATAGGAGCAGAACCCCAAGAAGGATCTGAGTTCTGTTACTGTGGTGGGTCGTGGCCAGGAGGTAACTGCCTCCAATTTCTCAGGGTCTGTGGCAACCCCTTCTTCAGACACTATGTGCCCCAGATAGTTCACAGAAGACTGATAGAACCGACACTTCTCAGGCGAAAGCTTGAGTCCTTCCTCACTGAGTCTTCTCAACACTTTTTCCAGCCTCCTTTCGTGTTCTTCCAAGGTTCTCCCAAAGACAATGACATCGTCCAGGTATACAAGGACTTCAATAAGGTTCATGTCTCCTACAGTCTTCTCCATGAGACGTTGGAAAGTCGCTGGGGCTCCAGACAGACCTTGGGGCATCCGGTTGAATTCAAAGAACCCTACTGGGGTTATGAAGGCTGTCTTCTCCCTGTCTTCTGGGTGCATAGGAATCTGATAGTACCCGCTCTTGAGATCCATAACGCTGAACCATTTAGCTCCAGACAAGCTCTGTAGGGCATCCTCTATCCTCGGAGTGGTGTATTGGTCAGGTATGGTTCTCCTGTTGAGAGTCCTGTAGTCGATACAGAGCCTCAATGATCCATTCTTCTTTCTGACCACCACGATGGGAGAGGCATAGGGGCTTCTGGACTCCCGTATCACACCAGTCCTCTTGAGTTCTGCAAGTTGTTCCCTTAGATCCTCCAGATCTGCTAGGGGGACCCGCCTGACCCTCTCTCGGAAGGGCTTGTCTTCCTGGAGGCGGATCCGATGGGTGGCACTCCTTGCACACCCCACATCGAACTCATCCTTAGAGAAGATCTTCTCCCATCTATTCAACTGGGCCTTGGCTCTCTCCTTCCAAGCTCCTGGCAGATTCGGGTTTTCCATGGACAGCTTCTCCCAAGTAGGGATGAGCCGAACACCCCCGGGTTCGGTTCGCACCAGAACCTTCGAACGGACCGAAAGTTCGCGCGAATTTTCGAACCCTATTCGTTATAATGGACGCGAACGTTCGAAATCAAAATTGCTAATTACAACGGCCAATATGCATGTTAATGTCATAAAACAGGTTTGGGGACCCGGGTCCTGCCCCAGGGGACATATATCAATGCAAAAAGAAATTTTAAAAACTAAAGTTTTTTCGGGAGCAGTCATTTTAATGATGCATAAAGTGAAAAAAAAAAAAGTGAAATTTTCCTTTAAATATGGTACCTGGGGGGGTGTCTAAAGTATGCCTGTGAAGTGGCACGTGTTTCCCGTGTTTAGAACTGTCCTTGCACAAAATGACATTTGTAAAGGAAAAAAAGAAGCCATTTAAAACCACTTGCGGCTTTAATGTCATGTCTTGTCCTGGCCGCCATATGGCTGAAAATCCTTGAGAAAAATGGCATGGCTACCCCATCACCCCCCCCAGCCCCAACCCCAGCCCCTTTGGGTCTTGTATGGATACTAAGGGGGACCCCGCACCCAAAATAAAACCCTATACCTACAACCCTATATACTCTGAACAGCAGTATATAGGTGGTGCAAACAAGACATGGACTGTAGGTTTGTTCTTAAGTAGAATCTGAACAGGTACATTATGAAGTGTAGCTACATCCCAAAAAAAACAATTTTTAAGCTTTTTGGAGAACATAGGGAGGGGTTATCACCCCTGTAACATTTGCTGTCTTTGCACATCTGTTCAGAACATGTCACCTCACTTTCCGTCCCAATGACAAATGTTTTTGGAAAAGTGGGGTTTTAATTGAAACAAGGATTGGTGATAAAGCATCAGTAGAGAGGAGATACCTTTTTCCCAAATTAAATCTAACAGGATAGAATTTTCCTTCCTAGGGGTAGATTTCCTCTCACTTCCTGTTTTCTCTTGCCGTTTGCAAGTAGGAGTCGTTTGTAAGTTGGATGTTTGAAAGTAGGGGCCTGCCGTATATACTCTGCAGAAATTTGCCCTATTAGATGTTGGTGTAGCCACAAGACTGGTGGGCACAGGAATGGGCCCTGCTGTGAGTTAATAGATCAAGATTTGTACTTGCATGCACCTGTTGAACCGGGCAGAAAAATTGGGCCTTTGGTGGTGGTGGTGGTGGTGGTGGACGGTGTTGCCACAAGACTGTAAGTCCTCACAGTTACTCTTGGTGGGTGCAGGAATGGGCCCTGCTGTGAGTTATTAGATCAAGATTTGTAATTGCATGCACCTGTTGAACAGGGCAGAAAAATTGGGCCTTTGGTGGTGGTGGTGGTGGTGGACGGTGTTGCCACAAGACTGTAGGCCCTCATAGTTACTCTTGGTGGGCGCAGGAATGGGCCCTGCTGTGAACTATTAGATCAAGATTTGTAATTACACGCCCCTGTTAAACAGGGGCTGAAAAATTGTGCCTTAGGCATTGGTGCTGGTGCCACAACACTGCAACCCCTCACAGATACTGTACTTGGAGCACAGCAGTCACACCTGTTGCGAAGCATCTTTTTAAAAAATTGTAATTACACGCCCCTGTTATACAGGGGCTGAAAAATTGTGCCTTAGGCACTGGTGCTGGTGCCACAACACTGCAACCCCTCACAGATACTGTACTCTGAGCACAGCAATGAGACCTGTTGCAAAGCATTGCCTAAAAATTGTAATTACACGCCCCAACAGGGGCTGAAAAATTGTGCCTTAGGCACTGGTGCTGGTGCCACAACACTGCAACCCCTCACAGATACTGTACTCTGAGCACAGCAGTCACACCTGTTGCGAAGCATCTTTTTAAAAAATTGTAATTACACGCCCCTGTTATACAGGGGCTGAAAAATTGTGCCTTAGGCACTGGTGTGGTGGCATGGATCATTGAGGAGGAGGAAGAGGATAGACAGTGAACATAACAGGACAGTCACTCAGCATCAGCATAGGCAGTCTTGAAGGGATGTGACATTATAAATTATTCCGTTATATCCGCTTCAGGTGTCTGGTAGCTGGTGGTGATCCAAGACTGATTCATTTTTATGAAGGTCAGTCGATCAACTGAGTCGGTGGACAGGCGCACCCTATGATCGGTGACAAATCCTCCAGCAGCACTGAATGTGCGTTCGGAAAGAACGCTGGATGCAGGACAGGCCAGTAGCTCAATTGCATACTGTGCAAGCTCTGGCCAGTGATCCATCCTCAGGACCCAGTAAGCCAGAGGATTTTCGGTGGGAAAGGTGTCCAAGTCTGACCTTGCCCCTAGGTATTCCTGCACCATGTATATCAGACGCTGGCGATGGTTGCTGGAACCGATCATACCTTGGGGCTGCGGACTAAAAAATTGTCTGAACGCATCGGTCAGACGTCCACCTTCCCCACCGCTCCTTCTGCTACTGACCGAAGCCTCAGCAACTCGTCGTCCAGGACCAGGAGTTTGTAACCTCCCAGTTTCTGGGAACGCGTTGCACAGACCTTTCTGCAAGGCCTCCCTGAGATGTCTCATCCTCTGCTCCCTCTGCGACGGCAAGATAAGGTCCGCAACCTTACCCTTGTACCGTGGATCAAGGAGAGTGGCCAGCCAGTAATGGTCACTCTCCTTGATCCGAAGAACACGAGGATCCTTCCGCAGGCTTTGCAGGATCAGGGAGGCCATGCAGCGTAGGTTAGCTGAGGCATTCGGTCCGGAGTCTTCTGGGTCACTGAGGATGACATGATCGCCAGCCACCTCCTCCCAGACACGTACAAGTCCACTGGTTTGTTGGGACTGTACATCATCCCTAAAAGACTGCTGCTGCTGATGCTGAGTGCCAGGCTCCACCTCCATGCTCACACAATCCTCCTCCTCCTCCTCCTCCTCCTCCTCTTCCTGTGTGATGGGTGGGACAGAAGGAACATTGTCTGGATAAAGGGGGCCTTGAGAGACAAGGAAGTCCTCCTCTTCCTGCCTCTGTTCTGCCTCAAGTGCCCTGTCCATTATCCCACGCAGCGTATGCTCCAACAGGTGGACAAGAGGTACAGTGTCACTGATGCATGCACTGTCACTGCTCACCATCCTCGTGGCCTCCTCAAATGGTGAGAGGACAGTGCATGCATCCCTGATCATGCTCCACTGGCGTGGGGAAAAAAAGCCAAGCTCCCCTGACCCTGTCCTGGTGCCGTAGTCGCAAAGGTACTCATTGATGGCCCTCTGCTGCGTGTGCAGTCGCTGCAGCATGGCCAACGTTGAGTTCCACCTGGTGGGCATGTCACATATTAGGCGGTTCTTGGGCAGGTTCAGCTCCTTTTGCAGCTCAGTCAGCCGAGCACTGGCATTATAAGATCGGCGGAAATGCACACAGACTTTCCTGGCCTGCCTCAGGACATCCTGTAAGCCTGGGAACCTGCCCAAGAACCGCTGCACCACCAGGTTGAGGACGTGAGCCATACAGGGCACATGGGTGAGCTGCCCCTGTCGCAGGGCGGAGAGGAGGTTGGTGCCATTATCAGAAATGACCATTCCTGGCTTAAGCTGGCGTGGCGTCAACCACCTCTCGGCCTGCCCCTGCAGAGCTGCCAGAACCTCTGGCCCAGTGTGGCTCCTGTCCCCCAAACACACCAGCGCAAGCACGGCATGGCATCTTTTTGCCTGCGTACTCGCGTAGCCCCTTGTACGCCTACGGAGCACCGCTGGTTCCGAGGACAGAGCACTCGAAGAGGACATGGAGGAAGAAGAAGAGGAGGGGGTGGAGGAGAGAGGTGTGTCACAACCAGTAGTAGCATTTTGGAGGCGTGGTGGCGGAACAACCTCCAACACTACTGAACCTTGTCCTGCATCCCTCCCAGCTGCCAATAGAGTGACCCAATGGGCCGTGAAAGAAAGATAACGTCCCTGTCCATGCCTGCTGGACCATGAGTCAGCGGTAATATGCACCTTACCGCTGACCGCCCTGTCCAGCGAGGCATGGACATTGCCTTCCACATGCCAGTAGAGAGACGGAATCGCCTTCCGTGAGAAAAAGTGGCGTTTGGGAACCTGCCACTGAGGAACCGCACATTGAACAAACTCACGGAAGGGGGCCGAGTCTATCCACTGAAAAGGCAGCAGTTGAAGTGCTAGCAATTTAGCCAAGCTAGCATTCAACCGCTGGGCATGTGGATGGCTGGGAGTATACTTCTTTCGACGGTCCAGCAGCTGGGGCAGGGAAATTTGCCTGCTACAATCGGACGTCGGTGTACTGCAAGTACTTGGTTGTGACACACCTAATTCTACACCTTCAGTCCTCTCAGAGCAGCTTTCAGAGAGGACTGAAGATATAGTGGGGATGGAGATCCCAGCTGATGAGGAGCAAGGAGAGGTCCGCTTTGTTCTTTGGTGTGGGTCTTTTATGTGTGCTTGCCAACGAGCTGCATGGCAGGTCGACATATGTCTGATCATGCTTGTGGTGCCCAAGCGGCTGATGTTTTGGCCACGCGAGATACGCTTGAGACAAATATTGCAAATAGCAGTGGTGCGATCTGATGCACTCGTCTCAAAAAAAGCCCACACCAAAGAACTTTTGTGATGAACTTCCTGTGATGTGGCGCTTTACTTCCGGGTAATGCCGTTTCGCCCATTAAGGGAGGATATCACCTTGTTTGACATTCTCATTCAGAGAAGTCATTATTGAGTACAGGCGGAGCTCTGCGGTGTGGTACAGTTGCTGTGCTGGCCTCTAGCTGGCCTCCAGGGGGCATCCTGCCTCGTTGGACATGTGACGCTGCATCCTCCTCCTCCTCCTCCTCTCTCCCTTCAGGCACCCACGTGGAGTCAGTGACCTCATCATCCCCTCCCTCTTCACCACTAGAGCAAACCTGGCAGTAAGCTGCAGCTGGTGGAACACTACTGCCAGATTGCTGTCCTTCAGCATCCCCTCTCTCTGCGCGCACACTACTGACTTCCTCAAGCTGGGTATCATCATCCGAGCCTTCGAATCGTTGGGCATCCTCCTGGAGCATGTACCCAACACTGTGCTCAAACAGTTCGGGGGACTCCTCAGGAGGACATGGTGGGTCTAGGGAAGGGGTGGCTGATGATGCCATTGAGTACGCGTTGGCAGCTGCTCTGCCAGTACCCTGAGCCTGGGTGAGAGAGGATGAGGAGGATGAGGAGGGCTTGGTCATCCATTCTACCAAGCCTTCGGCATGATGCGGCTCCACATGTCCAGCTGCCGAAAACAAAGACAAGCGTGTCCCATGGCCACGTGCTGATGACGATGCACGACCACGTCCACGGCCAGCACTGTTGTCTCTAGAAACAGAGCCTGCCTGCCCTGTGTTCTTGCCTCGGCACGCTCTGCCTCTCCTTGGCGGTCTTCCAGCCATTGTAGTCGGTAGTGTATATAGTATAAAAAATAGAACTCCTATGTGTGCTCACAACACACTGTAGGTCCTATGGGTGCTGACACTAACACACTATAGGTACTATGTGTGCTGCTGACAAGAAAATATAGGAGCTCTGTTTGCTGCCACTAACACACTAGAAGTCCTATTGGTGCTTCTGAGATGAAAATATAGGAGCTCTGTGTGATGCCACTAACACACTAGAAGTCGAATGTGATGCGAACGGCCCAAATAGTTCTGGGCTCGACGAGCGAGCGAACGCCCGGTGCTCGATTCGAACATGGGTTCGAATCGAGCACCGGGCCCATCCCTACTCCCAAGCATCTCCTCCTTCACCTGTCCTCTTCACTTCTGACAGGGTAACAGGGGCCGCAGGGCTCACCTGGCCTAGCAGCATTCTGGCTGGGATTTCCATGGGGTCTCTGGTAGTGTTCCTAACACTCACTGGAACTCTACAATGGGCCTTCTTCAGGACCTTCAGCGGAATCACTTCCGGTATCACTTCCAGACCTGAGGACTCAGCCCTTGGGTCTGACTCCAGCACGACAAAGGGACCAGGCTGCTCCCAAGTAAGCTTCACAGTGGCTCTGAGACAGGTTACTTCGCCGGGCTGCAACACTACCCCTTCTCTTCCAAGTCTCCACACCTTCCCTATCCCCTCTCCAGGGGTCTCCTGCTCTTGGACCAGCCGTTGGTAGGCCGTCTTCAGCATGGGATGGATCTTGGTGGCTGTTTTCCCCTCTTCTTTTACTAGAGGGGTCAGGAGTCTTCGGACCAGGTCCGTGTTCGTCCCTATTATAAGGGAATTCTTGTTGGCTCCAGGCGGCCTAGGGCACACGACTGCCAGGGTGTCAAACACTTCGGCCTTCCCAGCCACGGATGGGTCAAAGGTCATCTTGATGGGAAGATAGCCATCGTAAGGGAAACTCTGGGTTCCAATTCCCCATATTTCCAGCTCTTCTATCTTCTGGATAGGCAGATGACTCAAGTGCCTATCGTAGAAGTCCCGGTATAGTAGGATCACTTGTGCCCCGGTATCCAAGAGGGCCCTGGTGTAGACTCCCTCCACTTGAATGGGCACTATAGGAGATGGGCCCACCAGCTTCTCCGGATATGGCCCGGCAGGGGTCGCCTTCTTCAGACCTTTTCCTTTTGGACTCTCTCTTGTCCTATTCCCTTTGGACTTGAACCTTTCTTGAGCCTGGTATGCATTGACTTCCCTCCTCTTTATGGGTGTAGGAACCCGCTGAGGGATACTGTTATTTTTCTTAGGTGTGCACCCCCTCTGGGGAGTGCTGTGTCTCTTCTGAGGGGTCTTGCCCCCTTTCTCTGCGGTGTATCTCTGTTGGAGAATGTTGTGTTTCCTCTGAGGTGTTCTATTTTCTCTCTTCTTCTGTTTTTCATTCAGTTTGGAGCTCACTGAAAATGATGGGCACCCGGTTGACTCCTTCACCGGGGCCCTCTGAAGTTTTCCGCCGGCTGGCGGTTATTTATCTTTTTCTTCCTGGGACTGGAACATATGTTTGCAAAATGACCAATCCCTCCGCAGTTGTAACAAATCACCTCTTCTTCACGATCCTGTAGAGAAGCGGGCGCTGAGGTATTCGGGAACAACTCCTTTCTTGGACTTTTCTTTTCTGGTTTCCTTTGATCTTTCTCCATCAAAGAGGTCAGTATCTCCAACACTTGGGACATCTGCGATTTCAGGGTGTCCATTTCTGCATCTCTTTCGGGGGTCATGGCCGGGCTGACCATCACCACCAGAGGTTTGGTTGGCTCGACTGGCTGTTCCCTCTTTTTCTCCTCCCACATGGCCTCTTCCTCTCTGACCATTCAAATGAGGTCGGGGTATTCCAGGTTCTTCCCGTCCTGTCGGGTGCGCAGCGCCAATGCAATAGGATCCAGGGGCTGAGCTCCCCTCAATACCTGCTGAGCCCGGGCCTCGTCTACCTTCCCTGGGTCGATACCCTTCTTCAGAATAATTCTATGCAGGATCTTATCTAGACGTCCCATATATTCTGACAGTTTCTCTCCTGTTTTCTGGTAGCAGTGCTCCAGCTGATAGGTGAGCTCGGTAACTTTTTCTGACCCACCGAACACATTCTGCAAGATGTCCAAGTAGTCCTGTGCAGTACAGTCTTTCCTGCTCATCTTCAGGTTGCGTATGGCATCCAGAGCAGGCCCCTTCAAACTTTCAGCAATTCGCTGTTTCTTGCTGCGTTCTGGAACTTCCCATTCCTCTAAGGCCTGAGTGATGCCATCTAGCCACTCCTCAAATCCTTCTTCCCCTGAGGGCACAGGTTTTCTCCCTGAGAATATCCAGAGCTTTCTGTACCCCGACATTGGGTAATCTGTGGGATTCTTCTTGCACTGGGCCACAATCTCTCCCAGTACAGCGCATAGTTCTGTGCTGAGGGTGGCCGGTGATGATCTGGGACTCTCTGTATCCTCCTGCTCTTGTGCCTTAGGGGATGGTGGGGGAGGTATCTGTGGAGATGATGACTTTCTTATTTGGAACCGATCTCCCTTATGTGGCAGCGCATGTGTCAGATGGTAGGTCTGCCCATCCATAGCTTGTATGCTCTGGCTTTTAAAATGCTCTGGAATTTCGTCTTTCCACTCTATTAATGCGTATGTACACGAAGCATGTGGTCTCACATCCATCACCCATGATTTCTGGCATGGTGATAGGGATGTCATTAACTGCTTTATCGCATCTCTTTGCCAGATCCCCGGGAGTTCAATAACTGCCGCCGCGGCCGGATCTGTGCCAGCCATTGTGTACCACTGTCCTACTTCTAGCGGGTCCATGCCGGTCTTTTGGCGTGTTCGCTTGCTGTATCAGGATCCCGGACGAGCCCCCACGTGTAGCGATACCTCCAACTAAGAAGGCCGCAGATTTCGTTTGGGCCCTGATGACAGCTCCGCCAACCCCCGGCAATATGCTTTACCCTCTGCTGGCACAGCTAGTACTAAAAGTAAACTATCTATCTTATACCTTATGAATAAGTGAGCATTGAGACAATACTAAAGAAAAAAAAAGGGTATAAGGTTTTACTTAAGCTCTTAGTAAGAAAGATTAATAACATTGATCACAGTTTACATTCAATCATTGGTAATGCAGAGCCCTGCAATGCTAACACACTAAAGAACTGACATGCAACAAGTGCGCCACACGGGTGACCGTTAGCTAAATGCCCTATGGCGCAATAACCTAAAACACATTAGTAACCCCACCAGGCCTGGTTTTTTGAGGTCTATAACTTAGTCCTTTTTCTTCACCGGCAGGTCTTTAACGGTGGTGCACATTAACAAAATACAACTTTGTAATCCAGTGAGGTAGGTAGAGATGGGCAGGAACTTGGCTATCCCGACTACAAGTTCAGCTATGGTATGGCTCTTCTTCACTAAGGGTATCAGGAACAACTAGAGGGGGCCACGGCAGTCTATTGGCCTATATGCATTAACAGTATCTCGTTCTGGGCATATGCCATCTCACCCGCCGGACTACGGATCCAGTCCGGGAAACTTCCACCGGCTGTGTCACACGCACTCGGTCTCTCCAGCGATCGGGTCCCCGATCCAACAAGGCTGTAGCTGAGCGAAGTCAGATGCCACCCAGGCTCGCAGAGGGGTGGAAGGCTCTTTGGTGCTGAGCAAGGCCTCAGGCTTCAGGCCTTGCACTCCGACACATCCGCACAGGAGGATCAGGCTGTGAAGTCTCGTGTCCCAAAGAGGCCGAGCCCAGCTTCGCCTCCTCCTTTTATAACCCCTCCCATGAGTCTCTGCGGTGGGAACATATGAAGAATGTGGTTCTGGGTGATGTAGTCTCTCTCTCTCCTCTGCTCTCACTCCAGCAATGTCTTTTCTCTACTTCCTCCTGACTCACCTCTCTTCTAGAACTTCTTTTCTCTCTGCATTAAAGGGGAACACCCCGCTACATATGTAATATTATATATTTTTTATAATTTTTTATTTGCATATTTATTTTTCTGCTTGCTACTTTTTTTATATTTGCATTTTACATTTTTTTTTTGCAGCCCTGATGAAATTTGGATAGCTGTTTGGTCCCTGAAACATGTTGTCTTTTTTTTTCTGCTAAGAATTAATTTTTAGAAATAAACTCTTGGACGTTTGTTTTGCCACATTCTTTGGACTGTATATACACAGATTATAAACTCTGGGTTTTGACCCAATTTCTAAGTGGTGTCCCCATTTTGTGGAGTGCTGCCAAAACCTGAGTCAGTGTGCCCAGTGATAATTTATGATTACGTAAGTTCGGGTTGAAAAGAGTCCATCGAGGTCAACTAATGGAAAAAATTAATACATAAATATAATAGAAAACCTCCATCTACAGAACCCTACGCCCACAGCTGATCCAGAAGAAGGCAAATAAAACCCCTATAAGCCATGGTCAAATTTGCTTTAAAAAATTCCTTTCCGGCTCCCCCAAGGCAATTAAAATTTGACTGACCCATTTAAAAATCTGTACCAGGTGCCTTGTTTTTGCTTGTCTTTATGACTCTTACCCCATGTACCTGTGTACCACCACCATCTTGGGGTTGACAGCCCTTGTGTATAGTCTGTCTTACCCAATGGTTGGCGGTGAAAGGGACCCAGGTTGCTTTGGAAATAACATGTCATGACATCACTTCTGGTGTCACATCGGATCGTCTAGCCCACAGGAGTCTTGGGTGTTATTTAAGGGGAGATGGTTTACGGGTGGAGATTTCCTCCTTGAGAACCTTGGGTCATGGACCTCATTTTTCCACCTGACTGTTCTCTGTTCTGCTATTGGTCTACTATTTTTGTTCTTTTTCACAGCACCCAGGTAGGATCTGGGTCTGAGTCATGACCTCACGTCCTCTGTCACATCAGAAGGTCCAGCCAGTGGGAGTCCTTGATGTTTTTATGGGAAGAGGGTTTATGGATGCACAAGTCCTCCTTGAGAACGTTGGGTCTTGGGCCTTGTGACCGGGGTCACTTTGGGTGGGGGGTTTGTGCAACTCGGCTTACCTTGGAGAGCTCTGGAAACTCCATGTCCAGTTTCCCCAGGCCCTCTTATGTGTACATCACCCTGTGTCTCTAATAGGGGCACAGGGTGAGTGAGAACCCCATTATGATCTGTGCTAGTCAAACTCAATGTTGTATATATGTATATATTGTGTGTTGTCTCATGCTGTTGTGGACTCTTTGCTGTGATCGTTTGGGGTGTGACTGTATTCTATTGTTCTATTGTGGCTGTCTGCCTCAAATATTATGGGATGTGTAAGTGTGTTAGCTGTGAGGAAAGAGGGAGGGGGGATTCCTCCAGCAGCCCCCTGCTGATAAGACTGTTTACTGATGAGAAGTTTGAACACACCTGACCTGTGTGTCTATTGTCATTGGACAGTTTAACCCGCCCTGTTTTCCAAGGGTGGGGGGGAGAGTCTCTGAGTTATTTTATCTGTTTTGTTCATGTGTGATAATAAATCAGTTTGTTGTTTGCCACTCTGAAAAAGAAAATAAAGGTCTGGTGTGACCCTTCTGACACCTCCATCCCTAAAAGTACACAAAAAGACAAAAGAGGTCGCCCTGGGACTTTGAATGAGGTGAGAGAGGTTTAGCCAATGTTCACAGCGAACAATGAGACAAAATCAATTTATTTGTTTCAAAGTGTTATGTAACGAAGTGGCAACAACAATGATTGTGAGTTACCCGGCATAATAGCCATTAGCCAATGTACACAGTACAGAAGAAAGTAAATGTATAAAGATTTATTACAAATGTTATACATCAATGAGCAACAGTAAAACTTGAAAGTTGCTGGGTCAGTGGATACACATATACAATAAGGAAATAAAATGTACATACATATAAACAGTAATCTAAAAAAGGTGCACATAAACTAAAGGGGCCCACAAGTGCACTTCTCGGCATCAAGGGGAACGGTTTACCAGTTAACTTATTCTGAGATCAGAGTAACAATAGAGTGAAAAGATGTCATACAGATATATATATATATAAAATTAGATAAGACCAATATCACATTAATAATAAAAGGTGTTCTTATAAGTAATAGCAGCAGCTGTTTAAAATTATAGATGAAAGCAACTGACACCCATAAAACAGTAAATATATAAAATGTATCAAAAAATTAAGAACAGAGTCTATTTGATAAAACAGCGCTTAGTATTGGATAATGTCCAACTTCAAAAAATATATGCGGTATGGTGGAAAAGAAATAAAATCACAAAGGATGCAGTGAAGTCACAGTTCTTAGTGTGGTAGGTGTTCCTAAAAGATGGATGAATCGTGCACCCTACACCAGCTCCCAATCTTCACCACAGATGTGATATAAGGTCCCCCGCTGGGGTTCAAACTCACCAGAACAATAAATCAAATGAGCCTTGCAAGATAAACTCCTCCTAATTCAAACTTCCATCACCACCTCAGGAATCGGTATGGGTTAAAACTCCATTCGAGGTACCTCCTCTGCTGCCACTTCCAGTAATGTCTTCTCTCTACTTCCTCCCGGGGTCGGGAGGAAGTAGAGAGAAGACATTACTGGAAGTGGCAGCAGAGGAGGTACCTCGAATGGAGTTTTAACCCATACCGATTCCTGAGGTGGTGATGGAAGTTTGAATTAGGAGGAGTTTATCTTGCAAGGCTCATTTGATTTATTGTTCTGGTGAGTTTGAACCCCAGCGGGGGACCTTATATCACATCTGTGGTGAAGATTGGGAGCTGGTGTAGGGTGCACGATTCATCCATCTTTTAGGAACACCTACCACACTAAGAACTGTGACTTCACTGCATCCTTTGTGATTTTATTTCTTTTCCACCATACCGCATATATTTTTTGAAGTTGGACATTATCCAATACTAAGCGCTGTTTTATCAAATAGACTCTGTTCTTAATTTTTTGATACATTTTATATATATACATATAAACAGGTAAATATGTAGACATATGGCAGACATCGATAATACCCAGCATGTACAGGCATAAAACAAGCATCAATGAAGCCCTACTAGTTTCGCGAGACCCTGCTCGCTTCTTCAGGGGCGGATGCATGAATGTTGTATCGACGGGCTGAAATTAATTACCAAACGCTGGATATCAAGATAGCGGCCGTGTAGTGCATCCAGCTCGGGAGCTGAGGAGATGGAGGAAACAAAAGCCACAACAGAGGAACATCCGGAGGATCAGCATGGTCTGGATAGGGGTATTTCTCACTGCAGTCTCCACTAAGCCCATTGAAATCATGTCTAGAAAATATCTCAGTTTGTTCTTAAGGATGTGACTGCTCTATCCCACCATCAAGTTGTAAATCAAAGTCCCAGCCGTGCTGCACGTCCAGATATGCCCACAAGGGCCCGAAGGCTCCGCCCCCAGCGTCATGTACGGGCGGTGAGGCATAGGTGTCAGTGAGACGTCCACCGCCAGAGGGGGTGCGCAACTGCCGTTGCGGCTGGTGACTGGGTGGGCTAAAGAGTCTTGGATAGTGCTGGTTCTGGACAGAGGAAGCATTGACGGCGGACATTGTCCTGGGCTTGTCACAGGCCTTATTTCCCACCTGACTGTTATGCCATTGGTTCACTCTTTTTATGTTTGCATTAGTAAATATATGTTTGTTCTTCTGCTTCATTGTTCTAATTATGTTTTGGGAAGGGGGAGGATGGCACCCTTTTGAATTTAAAGCACCCCCTAAGAGCTGGATATCTGGCCCTATGAACTGTGCACATGGGGCAAACTAACTGTTTCTTCATTCTCAGGCCTGGAATGACCTCCGCCTCATCTGGGACCCATCAGAATATGGCGGCATCCAGACTCTGCGGATTGGCTCCGACAGTGTGTGGAAGCCGGATATCGTCCTTATGAACAAGTAGGTGTCTGATTATACTATTGCAAACCACAGAGGTGGGCTTTGTAGCCTTGACATTCCAGTCATGCCCTCACTTTAGTTTTGGGGGCCCAAGAAGTCCTTTCAGAGGTCAGGCTGTTCATCAATGGTCCTGCTAACCTCATTCATTGGGCTCAGCATCACATGTTAATGCTACCTAGTAGACGAGTGCAGAACGAAAAAATGTGTTTTGTTTCAATTTGTTAATTGACTAATTTTGTTTAGTTAAATTTGTTCAATTAGTTATCGGAATACGTTTATGTTTGTTTGTTTTTTATTCGGTTTAGAATTCAATTCAAATGTTCCAAACTCGACTGAATTGAATCCAATTCGACCGAATTCAGAAAATTTTAATTCTTTTCGATTCGTATGTGGCTGCCAAATTTTTCATATCTAATGCCGCGTACACACGATCGGAATTTCCAACAACAAAACTGTGGTTGGTTTTTCCGACGGATGTTGGCTCAAACTTGTCTTGCGCACACACACACGGTCGCACAAATGTTGCTCGGCAATTCCGATGGTCAAGAACGCGGAGACGTACAACACTACGACGAGCCGAGAAAAATTAAGTACAATGATTCCGAGCATGTGCAGCAGTTTTGTGCGTCGGAATTTCCGACAAGAACTTTTGCCGGCGGAAAAATAGAGAACCTGCTCTCAATAGTTTGTTTGCAGAAATTACGACAGCAAATGTCCGATGGAGCCTACACACGGTCGGAATATCCGACGAAAAGCTAACATCGGACATTTGTTGACGGAAATTCCGACCGTGTGTACGCGGCATAAGACTTGCAATATGTTTACATTTCATATTAGTTTCCAAATTCAAATCAAATTCGTATCTGAATAATATTCGATTATCGGATTTCATTATTTTGGAAGTATTTCATTTCGTTATTTCAGGGGATCTGTTTTTCATTCGTTACTGATGTGATTTGGAATTCAGATACATCCGAACAACAAACAATTTGTCCGAATATCAATTCGGAACCAAATGAATTGCACATGTCTACTACTACAACCTGCTTAGGACCACATACCTCTCCAGGCTGACATTCGTCCATCACAGCATTTTTGACATTTACATAACTCCTCCCAAGAGGAGCCAGCCCACTGTTTGCATCAGAACTGAGGGCTCCTGGAGTGTTTTTGAACCCATGTCAGGTTTTATTGTTGTCTATAACTCTGCTATTGCTACCCGGACTGAAAGTAATGCCTAGTACACATGGCTGGTTTTTCCGTCGGATAAAAAAAACAACGGTTTTCCCGACAGAATTCCTCTAAAGCCTGCCTTGCATACACACACTCAGACAAAAGTCCGGTGAACTTTTGACTGCCAAGAACGCGGTGACGTAAAAGACTACGACGAGCCGACAAAATTAAGTTCTAGGCTTCCCCTCGGAAAAGCATACAGACAAACGTTTTTTTCTGCCAGGATTTTTCCTGATGGGGAAAAAAGACATCCTGCTCTCTTTTTTTGTCCGGCAATTTTCCCGTCAGAAAAACTGCAATGGAGCATACACACATCACAGCCCGGGATTCCCGGCCAAAAGATCTCGTAGCAGTTTTCCCGTCGGTAAAAACGGTCGTGTGTACGAGGCATTAAGGAAAAGTCCACATTTTTGAGGAACAGAGGGAAAATTTCATTGACTTCAGTTGTCGGGGGGGGGGATTTTTCTCTCTTCTTGTGATTACAGGACAGGTAAAAGAGGGAACCGTTAACCACTTCAGCCCCAGAGGATTTGGCTGCCCAATGACCGGGCCATTTTTTGCGATTCGGCACTGCGTTGCTTTAACTGACAATTGCGTGGTCGTGCGACGTGGCTCCCAAAAAAAAATTTATTCCCACAAATAGAGCTTTCTTTTGGTGGTATTTGATCAACTCTGCGGTTTTTATTTTTTGCGCTATAAACAAAAAAAAAGGCAAAAATTTTGAAAGAAAATAAATATTTTTTACTTTTTGCTATAATAAATATCCCCAAAAATATATAAAAAAAAACAATTTTTTTCCTCAGTTTAGGCCAATACGTATTCTTCTACATATTTTTGTTAAAAAAATCGCAACAAGCGTATATTGATTGGTTTGCGCAAAAGTTATAGCGTCTACAAAATAGGGGATACTTTTATGGCATTTTTATTATTATTATATTTTATTACTAGTAATGGCGGCGATCAGCGATTTTTATCGTGACTGCGACATTATGGCGGACACAACAGACACTTTTGATGCTATTTTGGGACCATTGTCATTTATACAGCGATCAGTGCTATAAAATGTAAAATGTAAATGACACTGGCAGGGAAGTGGTTAACCACTAGGGGGCGAGGAAGGGGTTAAGTGTGTCCTAGGGAGTGATTCTAACTGTGTGGGGGGAAGGGCTACCACTGACACGACAGCGATCACTGCTCCCGATGACAGGGAGCAGTAGATCCCTGTCCTGTCACTAGGCAGAACAGGGAAAGGCTTTGTTTACATCTCCCCGTTCTGCAGCTCCGTGTCACGATCGCGGGACATCGAGTCCGCGGGTCCCGCGGGCACGGAGCTCACGGCAGGGGCGCGCGCACGGCGCGAAATTCAAAGCGACGTATATATATGTTGCTTTGCGCAGCCGTGCCATTCTGCCGACGTATACGCGCGTGAGCCGGTCGGCAAGCGGTTAAAGAGTTTTAATCCTTCCCTGCTCTATTCTGGCAGTGTAAGGTGATCCTTAGCCATATGCATGACATCTTTTTGGATATTAAATGGTCTTATCCAGTTTTTGTTTCCCCAACTCACTGACTCTTGTCTTCTCCTCTTCCAGCAATGACGGTGAATTTGAGGTTGGGCTTGCGGTTGAAGTCTTGGTTAACTGGAAAGGCAACGTCACCTGGCTGCCCCCGGCCCTCTATCACAGCAGCTGCCCCATCGAGGTGACTATCGCCCATCAAACTGTGTTCTTAATCCATCGCTATACTGTTTTATCATTGAGATGAGATACAAAAAAAGGAACATTTAGCTTCAGCTCTCCAAAGTCTGTTTTGAAGGATCTCAGGTTCATTTTTTTCTGAGTTTGGAATAAAGAAGTTGTGAGTTGGCAAATATTTGCTGACATCTGACCATCACAACTCTATGATCTTCTTGTTGGACATCACATTCCAATACCATGGTCAGTAATATGGAGTTGCCAGGTACTCCACACAGGGATGGTGGTAGGGTGACCACATTTCCAAACTACCACTCCCTTTTCAAAAATCAGCTTGTGCTGTAACGAATCACAGCACAGTGATTTGACACAAGAGGCGGGATTTATGATTTCTCCAATCACAAGCAGGGGGCGGGGATTGTGCTCCTCCAGGCATTCCCGGCCAGGACAAGTACTGTCAGTGAGTAAAGCAGTGATGTGGCGCCCTTTTTTAGGGGCATCAGATTGGCCCAGGGGGGGGTGGCTGTGTCATTTTTCATTCCGGGACACTGTATTGTCCTGGGATGAATGTGCCCGGGACAGACCTGCAAAATGCGGGACACGTGGTCACCCTAGATGGTGGTAACCCCTCATAATGGGCACAGCAGGTGTACAGACCTGGGAACTCAGCACAGGGATGTGGTAACCCCGCATAATGGGCACAGCAGGTGTACAGACCTGGGAACTCAGCACAGGGATGTGGTAACCCCGCATAATGGGCACTGCAGGTGTACAGCTTGCATCTGTTTTTTGCTGTGGCATGTATTTTTGTGATTTGATTTTACAATAAAAGGAACAATTTTCTGGAGTGCGGCTGTCCAAACTGTCTCCATTTTCTGCATTACCATATGCATTGCCAGCACCCGTGGCTTTGGATCCAATGAAAAGGCTCATCAATCACATCTGAGCGGTAACTCCCTTTTTCTCCTCCTAATGGACACAGCAGTTGTACAGACCCAGGACCTCACCACATGGATAGTGTGAACCCCTAACAATGGGCACAGCAGGTGTGCAGACCCCAAAATTAAGCACAGGGATGGCGGGAAGTCCTCCTAATGGGCACAGCAGGTGTACAGATCCAGGGGAACTCGCCACAGAAATAGTGGGAACCCCTCATAATGGGCACAGCAGGTGTACAGACAAAGAAACTTAGCACAGGGATGGTGGGAACCCCTCATAATGGGCGCAACAGGTATACAGACCCAAGAAATCAGCACAGGGATGGTAGGTGTCCTTCATAATGGGCACAAAAGGTGTACAGAGATCTCACTAGTGGAGTCCCTGAGAAGAATATGTCAGGTGTGTAAACTCTCCTTGAATAGAAAGTGTATCACTGCTTTCTATTTCTTTATCCAAACTATTTCACGTGTTGTAACCCTCGGCAAACATGGTGTCAGTTTCCTCTGAATGTTTTCATTCATATGTTTTTAATCTATAAAACATGAAATTATTGGGTTTCTGCCCAAATGCCTCTTCTGTAGTTGATATTTGCTGACATCTGAATGATTTTCTGACAATATTTCATCCAATTGTATCATTTCTACTACTTTTCCAGTTCTCCTTCTAATGTTTTTATCAGAGTTGGATCCGAGTACTCGAATTCCTCCATGACCCGTTCCCCTTTGTTCCATCACTCCAGGTCCAATACTTTCCGTTTGACTGGCAGAATTGTAGCATGGTGTTCCGATCTCAGACCTACGAGGCAGACGAGGTGATACTGGTACACCCAAGGGACGCCCAAGGAAGAGAGATTACTCAAGCCGTCATCTTTCCCAATACGTTTGAGGGTGAGAGATTCGGGGAGCATGTCTTTGGCACTAATGTGGGTTGTGGGTTGTAGATATGTGGACTGCAGAAAAAATAGTTTTTTTCGTTTTCATTTTTTTTTTGCTTTTTTCGGAAATTCGGAAAATTCTAAAATTCGGAATTCCCGAATTCCGAATTTACGAATTCCCAAAAAAGCAAAAAAACAAATAAAACGAAAACGAAAAAATTTTTTTTTTCAAATTTCCTGAATTTCCGAAAAAAAAGCAAAAAAAAAAACAATGAAACAAAAACGAAAAAAAAAAAAACGAATTTTCGAATTTCGGAAATTCTAAAAATTTGGAAATTTGAAAATTCGGAAATTCAACTTTCCAAATTTCCCATTTTCGAATTTTAAATTTTCGAGTTTTAGATTTTCGAATTTTGCAATTTCGAATTTTCGAAATTCGGAAATTCTAAATTCGGAAATTCCGTAATTTCGAAAATGCAAAAATTCGGAAATTGAAAAATTTGGAAATTCGGAAATTTCTGAATTAACACATTTCTCAAAACTCGTTAAAAAACAAATTTGAAACTAAATTAATTGCACATGTCTAGTGGGTTGTGTGTCCTACCAAGTCCTGGAGATGTCGAGCAGTAGATGGTTGCATTCAGCTGGGCATGTTCTATAATGTTGAGGATACTTTGTCATTTCGAAACCACTTCTCCAGTTTTAGCCAATTCCCATCCATACTACAGAGGGGTCCTCCAGTCCTGAGGGGGGTGTTCATGGATGGCCACCCAGAACCCCACCTCCTACTTGTCCCCATCAGGTGTTCTCTGCAAAAGCTGTGTCCGTTTACCATGTGATCAGCTGTGTCCAATCACAGCTGATCACATGTAGACAGACTTGCTGGTTGGTTATCAGGAGTCCTATCCTCACATGTTGATCCAGAAAAATGTGTATATCCAGGGCGCTCCAAGCATTTGAATCCTGACAGATAGGCCCCTTTCACACTGAGACGTTGAAAAAACGCTCAAAAATTATGGGATTGTGTACCTCTATTTTACCGCGATTTTACCGCGTTCTTACCGCGATCGCGGTAAAAATAGCGCTAACGTGTATGCGTTTTTACCGCATTTTTACCGCGTTCGCGCTAAAAATAGCGCAAACGCGGTAAAAACCCATACGCGTTAGCTCTATTTTTTAAAATAACGCTTATGCCTATGCATTTTTACCGTGTTTTTACCGCGTTTTTACTGCGGTTCCCATTCATTTCAATGGGGATAGGCGTTTTTACAGCGCTATTTTATGCGCCCTAAAGTTGCTCTAAAAAAGCGGTTTGCAGGATTTTTTCCAACGCCCAGCCAGCATAACGCTTCAGTGTGAAAGCCCTCAGGGCTTTCACATTGAGAATGCTGGGGCAGGATTATTTCAGGCGTCATTACAGCGCTATTTTTAGCGCGAAAACGCTGTAAAAACGCCTCAGTGTGAAAGGGGCCATAAGGTCTGTGTTGGAGAGGGTAGCAAATCTTCACACACTTTAGGCAGCACTCAGGGAGACAAGCAATCTCTAATGGAAACAGAAAAACAAACAAGGCGCCTCAAAGGCCCCTTTCATACTGAGGCGTTGAAAAAACGCAAAAAAATAATGTCATTTTTTTACCGCGATTTTACCGCGTTTTTACCGCGATCGTGGTAAAAATAGCACTAACGCCTATGCGTTTTTACCGCGATTTTACCGCGTTCGCGCTAAAATTAGCGCGAACGCGGTAAAAACGCATAGGCGTTAGCGTTATTTTTTAACATAACGCTTATGCCTATGCGTTTTTTACCACGTTTTTACCGCGTTTTTACCGCGAATCCCATTCATTTCAATGGGGATAGGTGTTTTTACAGCGCTATTTTATGCGCCCTAAAGTTGCTCTAAAAAAGCTGTTTGCAGGATTTTTTTCAACGCCCAGCCAGCAAAACGCCTCAATGTGAAAGCCCTCAGAGATTTCACATTGAGAATGCTGGGGCAGGATTATTTCAGGCGTTATTACAGCGCTATTTTTACCGCGAAAACGCGGTAAAAACGCCTCAGTGTGAAAGGGGCCTAAGTGCAGAAGTATAAAACTTTTAATATCCCCTAAAAGGGTTAAAAACACTTACAAGATAGTGGATGAAACAGGCATGTAGCAGGTAAGTGCGTCCTGTTTGTGTTCCATGCTGGTTTCTGTCTCGCTTCCTCTGACGTCATCCCCAGGCTCCAGCGTTACTGTGTCCTCTGAACATTCACAGCACAATCAGCTGTTATCTCGTGGACTTTCCTGGAAGATTTACCATCACAGACTGGGACTGCCCTGCCACTGGAACATCTCCTGGACGCACTTACCTGCTACATGCCTGTTTCATCCACTATCTTGTAAGTGTTTTTAACCCTTTTAGGGGATATTAAAAGTTTTATACTTCTGCACTTAGAGGCGCCTTGTTTGTTTTTCTCTATCCTCACATGTTGTGTCTGTGTGAGGAAAGGATTGCCGATAACTGGCAAGTCTGTCAGTACATTGTTTACACTGATAATTAGGGTACTGATCATCAGTGCCCTGATTGTCAATGCAGCTCCATCTGTGCCAATTAGTGCCCATCAGCGCAGCTTATCAGTGTCCATCAGCACCGCCTCATGAGTGCAGCCTCATCAGTGCCCATTAGTGCGGCTTCATCAGTGCCCATCAGTGCCGCCTCATCAATGTCCATCAGTGCAGCCTCATCAGTGCCCATCAGCACCGCCTCATGAGTGCAGCCTCATCAGTGCCCATCAGTGCCGCCTCATCAATGTCCATCAGTGCAGCTTATGAGTGCAGCCTCATCAGTGCCCATTAGTGCAGCTTATCAGTGCCCATCAGCACCGCTTCATCAGTGCCCATCAGAAGATTTACTTATTTGCTAAATTTTATAACAGAAACAAAGAAAAAAGTGTTATTTTTTTTATTTTTTATTTTCGGTCTTATTTTGTTAATTTAGCAAAAAAAAAAAAAAAAAAATGGCAAAAAAAAACGGTGGTTAAATACCACCAGAAGAAAGTTTTATCTGTCTCAAACTATTGCTAAACATTTAATTGGGGTACAGTGTTGTATGACCACGCAACTGTCATTCAAAGTATGACAGCTGTGAAGATTGGCCTGGGCAGGTAGGGGGTAAAAGTGCCCGGTATTGAAGTGGTTAATGAATGCCAGAAACATACCTGGGAAAACGTTGGATCTCTAGTCATGGCATACCCAGTAGTAGTCACACTCAATTGGCCTTTTTCTATAATGATGAAGATGTTTATCCAAGCCACTTATAATGAGTGTCACTAACATACCCTGATGCCGCGTACACGTTTCTCGACGTGATTCAACGTGATTCCTCTCAAGCCTGCCTTGCATACACACGTTCAGGAAAAAAACGCTTGCGCAAAGCGCGGTGACGTACGGCGGCACTACAAAGGGGAAGTTCCATTCGGATGGCGCCACCCTTTCGGCTGCTTTTGCTGATCCTCGTGTTAGTAAAAATTTGGTGAGCGACGATTCGCGCTTTTCAAAATCGTGCTCTTCAGTCCGTTACAGCGTGACGAATGTGCTATCTCCATTACGAACGCTAGTTTTACCAGAATGAGCGCTCCCGTCTCATAACTTGTTTCTGAGCATGCGCGTTTTTTCCCCCCTCAGAAAAGCCTACGCACGAGCGGTTTTAGCGACGAGAAAAAGAACGACGGGAAAAACGATGAGAAAAAATAGAGCAGGTTCTAATTTTTTTGCGCCCGTTTTTCACGTCGTTAAAAATGCTACGGAGCCTACACACGACCGTTTTTCACGACCGATCTAAAAAATGGCAGTTTTCTCGTCATGAAAAACGGTCGTGTGTACGCGGCATTATAGTTATATACAGCTAGCACATTCCATCCAATGACCATGGAATGTGATGCTGATTGTCCAAGAACAGGATGGGGGGGGGGGGGGGCGTTCACCACTCAGTGGCTTAGCGTGGACAAGGCCACAGGGGTGGTTGCCCCAGGCACAAAATTCTTAGGGGCGCCAGAAAGCTGTGAAAGCCTACAGCCAGTCATAGGAAGACCCACAGGACACCCCTTGCATGTGTGCGGCTGCGTGGTGGGGAACGCCTCCGCCTTCCTCCGTGTCTGAACATGCCCGAGCCCAGTTATCCCAACCCAGGAGGACGCCCTGGGTGCTGGCAACCTCACCTACCTCCCATCCGGTTCTCCGATGATCAACATCTGCCTTGACCCATTCCATGGTGATGGGACCACGGTGTCTGTGCTACTTGTGTGGAGATAAGTGCTGGGGTACAGGGCTGGATCTAGCCTGGATCTGATCTGGGGGTGCAGTGAAAAAAGTCAGGAGGTATAATGTCAACAGTGTGACAGAAATGCGGGGAAATAGTATTCCCCGTTCACTTCTGTACCAAGAATCACAACCTGGAAATAAAGTGTCTGACAGGTAGTGCCGAGGTGGTGCAGGAGGGAACAAGATCACTAGTATGTATTAGTCTGCCATTAGATTAGGATGATTAAACAAAACCTGTGCCTCTTTACATCAGGTGTCCCCATCAGAGTCCCTCTTTACATCAGGTGTCCCCATCAGAGTCCCTCTTTACATCAGGTGTCCCCATCAGAGTCCCTCTTTACATCAGGTGTCCCCATCAGAGTCCCTCTTTACATCAGGTGTCCCCATCAGAGTCCCTCTTTACATCAGGTGTCCCCATCAGAGTGCCTCCTTATATCTAGTGTTCCCATCAGAGTCCCTCTTTACATCAGGTGTCCCCATCAGAGTGCCTCCTTATATCTAGTGTTCCCATCAGAGTCCCTCTTTACATCAGGTGTCCCCATCAGAGTGCCTCCTTATATCTAGTGTTCCCATCAGAGTCCCTCTTTACATCAGGTGTCCCCATCAGAGTGCCTCCTTACATCAGGTGTCCCCATCAGAGTGCCTCCTTATATCTAGTGTTCCCATCAGAGTCCCTCTTTACATCAGGTGTCCCCATCAGAGTCCCTCTTTACATCAGGTGTCCTCATCAGAGTGCCTCCTTACATCAGGTGTCCCCATCAGAGTCCCTCCTTACATCAGGTGTTCCCATCAGAGTCCCTCTTTACATCAGGTGTCCCCATCAGAGTCCCTCTTTACATCAGGTGTCCCCATCAGAGTCCCTCTTTACATCAGGTGTCCCCATCAGAGTCCCTCTTTACATCAGGTGTCCCCATCAGAGTCCCTCTTTACATCAGGTGTCCCCATCAGAGTCCCTCTTTACATCAGGTGTCCCCATCAGAGTCCCTCTTTACATCAGGTGTCCCCATCAGAGTCCCTCTTTACATCAGGTGTCCCCATCAGAGTGCCTCCTTATATCTAGTGTTCCCATCAGAGTCCCTCTTTACATCAGGTGTCCCCATCAGAGTGCCTCCTTATATCTAGTGTTCCCATCAGAGTCCCTCTTTACATCAGGTGTCCCCATCAGAGTGCCTCCTTACATCAGGTGTCCCCATCAGAGTGCCTCCTTATATCTAGTGTTCCCATCAGAGTCCCTCTTTACATCAGGTGTCCCCATCAGAGTCCCTCTTTACATCAGGTGTCCTCATCAGAGTGCCTCCTTACATCAGGTGTCCCCATCAGAGTCCCTCCTTACATCAGGTGTTCCCATCAGAGTCCCTCTTTACATCAGGTGTCCCCATCAGAGTCCCTCTTTACATCAGGTGTCCCCATCAGAGTCCCTCTTTACATCAGGTGTCCCCATCAGAGTCCCTCTTTACATCAGGTGTCCCCATCAGAGTCCCTCCTTACATCAGGTGTCCCCATCAGAGTGCCTGCTTACATCAGGTGTCCCCATCAGAGTCCCTCCTTACATCAGGTGTCCCCATCAGAGTGCCTCCTTACATCAGGTGTCCCCATCAGAGTCCCTCCTTACATCAAGTGTCCCCATCAGAGTCCCTCTTTACATCAGGTGTCCCCATCAGAGTCCCTCTTTACATCAGGTGTCCCCATCAGAGTCCCTCTTTACATCAGGTGTCCCCATCAGAGTCCCTCTTTACATCAGGTGTCCCCATCAGAGTCCCTCTTTACATCAGGTGTCCCCATCAGAGTCCCTCTTTACATCAGGTGTCCCCATCAGAGTCCCTCTTTACATCAGGTGTCCCCATCAGAGTCCCTCTTTACATCAGGTGTCCTCATCAGAGTGCCTCCTTACATCAGGTGTCCTCATCAGAGTGCCTCCTTACATCAGGTGTCCCCATCAGAGTGCCTGCTTACATCAGGTGTCCTCATCAGAGTGCCTCCTTACATCAGGTGTCCCCATCAGAGTGCCTCCTTACATCAGGTGTCCCCATCAGAGTGCCTCCTTACATCAGGTGTCCCCATCAGAGTCCCTCTTTACATCAGGTGTCCCCATCAGAGTCCCTCTTTACATCAGGTGTCCCCATCAGAGTGCCTCCTTATATCAGGTGTCCTCATCAGAGTGCCTCCTTACATCAGGTGTCCCCATCAGAGTGCCTGCTTACATCAGGTGTCCTCATCAGAGTGCCTCCTTACATCAGGTGTCCCCATCAGAGTCCCTCTTTACATCAGGTGTCCCCATCAGAGTCCCTCTTTACATCAGGTGTCCCCATCAGAGTGCCTCCTTATATCAGTTGTCCCCATCAGAGTCCCTCTTTACATCAGGTGTCCCCATCAGAGTCCCTCTTTACATCAGGTGTCCCCAACAGAGTGCCTCCTTATATCTAGTGTTCCCATCAGAGTCCCTCTTTACATCAGGTGTCCCCATCAGAGTGCCTCCTTATATCAGGTGTCTCCATCAGAGTCCGTCTTTACATCAGGTGTCCCCATCAGAGTCCCTCTTTACATCAGGTGTCCCCATCAGAGTCCCTCTTTACATCAGGTGTCCCCATCAGAGTCCCTCTTTACATCAGGTGTCCCCATCAGAGTCCCTCTTTACATCAGGTGTCCTCATCAGAGTGCCTCCTTACATCAGGTGTCCCCATCAGAGTGCCTCCTTACATCAGGTGTCCCCATCAGAGTCCCTCTTTACATCAGGTGTCCCCATCAGAGTCCCTCTTTACATCAGGTGTCCCCATCAGAGTGCCTCCTTATATCTAGTGTTCCCATCAGAGTCCCTCTTTACATCAGGTGTCCCCATCAAAGTCCCTCTTTACATCAGGTGTCCCCATCAAAGTCCCTCTTTACATCAGGTGTCCCCATCAGAGTCCCTCTTTACATCAGGTGTCCCCAACAGAGTGCCTCCTTATATCAGGTGTCTCCATCAGAGTCCGTCTTTACATCAGGTGTCCCCATCAGAGTCCCTCTTTACATTGGGTGTCCCCATCAGAGTCCCTCTTTACATTGGGTGTCCCCATCAGAGTCCCTCTTTACATCAGGTGTCCCCATCAGAGTCCCTCTTTACATCAGGTGTCCCCATCAGAGTCCCTCTTTACATCAGGTGTCCCCATCAGAGTCCCTCTTTACATCAGGTGTCCCCATCAGAGTCCCTCCTTACATCAGGTGTCCCCATCAGAGTGCCTCCTTACATCAGGTGTCCCCATCAGAGTCCCTCCTTACATCAGGTGTCCCCATCAGAGTGCCTCCTTACATCAGGTGTCCCCATCAGAGTCCCTCTTTACATCAGGTGTCCCCATGAGAGTCCCTCTTTACAGCAGGTGTCCCCATCAGAGTGCCTCCTTACATCAGGTGTCCCCAACAGAGTGCCTCCTTACATCAGGTGTCCCCATCAGAGTCCCTCTTTACATCAGGTGTCCCCATCAGAGTCCCTCTTTACATCAGGTGTCCCCATCAGAGTCCCTCTTAGAGTGCTCCCTTACATTAATTGTCCCCATTATAGCCCTCCTTACATCGATTGTCCCCATCAGAGTGCCCACTTAATCAACACTCCTCATCAGAGCCCCCGTTATGCCTTGTACACACAATAGGAATTTCCGATGAAAAAAGTCCGATGGAGTCCGACAGAGTTTTTTTTCTCGGAAATTCTGACCGTGCGTGGGCCCCATCGGAGAAATTGCGATGAATTCCAACGGAATTTTCAAATAGAACATGTTCTATTTTTTTCCAATGGAATTCCGTCGGAATTCCGATGGGAGTTTGGTCGTAAAAAGGTCCGATCGTGTGTACGGGGCATTACATTGATTGTCCCTATGAGAGTGCCCCCTTACATCAATTGTCCCCATCAAATTGCCCACTTACATCAACTCTACCCATCAGAGCCCCCCTTACATCGACTGTCCCCATTAGAGTGCCTCCTTACAGCGATTGTCCCTATCAGAGTGCCCCTTTACATCATGTGTCCCCCTCAAAGTGCCTCCTTTCATCGATTATCCCCATCAGAATGACCCCTTAATAAACTTTCCCCATCAGAGCCCCCCTTACATTCATTGTCCCTATCAGAGTACCCCCATCATAGTCCCCCTTATATCAGTTGTCCCCATAAAAGTGCCCATTTACATCAACTGTCCCCATCAGAGTGCCCCTTACACCAACTGTCCCCATCAGAGTACCCCCTTACATCAATTGCCACTATGAGAGTGCCACTTACATTAGCTGTCCACATCAGTGCCCCCTTCACATCAACTGTCCCTATCTTAGTCCCCCTTACATCAACTGTCCCCATAAGAGCCCCCCTTACATCGATTGTCCCCATCAGAGTGCTCCCTTGTATCAATTGTCCCAAACAGAGCCCCCTTACATTGATTGTCTCCATCAGATTCCCCCCTTACATCAACTGTCCCCATCAGAGTGAATCAGTGGATGCACTTTTAGAGACCTGTGGGGGGGGGGCACAACTAAAACCTGGGGGGACACAGCCCACCCTAGAACCAGGGCCGTCTTAATAGCATCATGGGCCCCGGGGCAAAGTAATGCTCTGGGGCCCCTACAATGGAGACAGTGCAGGTAAACAGACATCAAGTAGGTAGGAGCCAGCACTCTGACCCCTCTACACCCCAGATATCCCCCCAGCACTCCGACCCCTCTACACCCCAGAAATCCCCCCAGCACTCCGACCCCTCTACACCCCAGATATCCCCTCAGCACTCTGACCCCTCTACATCCCAGATATCCCCCCAGCACTCTGACCCCTCTACACCCCAGATATCCCCCCAGCACTCTGACCCCTCTACACCCCAGATATCCCCCCTGCACTCTGACCCCTCTACACCCCAGATATCCCCCCAGCACTCCGACCCCTCTACACCCCAGATATCCCCCCCACCACTCTGACCCCTCTACACCCCAGATATCCCCCCTGCACTCTGACCCCTCTACACCCCAGATATCCCCCCAGCACTCTGACCCCTCTACACCCCAGATATCCCCTCAGCACTCTGACCCCTCTACACCCCAGATATCCCCCCTGCACTCTGACCCCTCTACACCCCAGATATCCCCCCAGCACTCCGACCCCTCTACACCCCAGAAATCCCCCCAGCACTCCGACCCCTCTACACCCCAGATATCCCCTCAGCACTCTGACCCCTCTACATCCCAGATATCCCCCCAGCACTCTGACCCCTCTACACCCCAGATATCCCCCCAGCACTCTGACCCCTCTACACCCCAGATATCCCCCCTGCACTCTGACCCCTCTACACCCCAGATATCCCCCCAGCACTCCGACCCCTCTACACCCCAGATATCCCCCCCACCACTCTGACCCCTCTACACCCCAGATATCCCCCCTGCACTCTGACCCCTCTACACCCCAGATATCCCCCCAGCACTCTGACCCCTCTACACCCCAGATATCCCCTCAGCACTCTGACCCCTCTACACCCCAGATATCCCCCCTGCACTCTGACCCCTCTACACCCCAGATATCCCCCCAGCACTCTGACCCCTCTACACCCCAGATATCCCCCCAGCACTCTGACCCCTCTACACCCCAGATATCCCCCCAGCACTCCGACCCCTCTACACCCCAGAAATCCCCCCAGCACTCCGACCCCTCTACACCCCAGATATCCCCTCAGCACTCTGACCCCTCTACATCCCAGATATCCCCCCAGCACTCTGACCCCTCTACACCCCAGATATCCCCCCAGCACTCTGACCCCTCTACACCCCAGATATCCCCCCTGCACTCTGACCCCTCTACACCCCAGATATCCCCCCAGCACTCCGACCCCTCTACACCCCAGATATCCCCTCAGCACTCTGACCCCTCTACACCCCAGATATCCCCCCTGCACTCTGACCCCTCTACACCCCAGATATCCCCCCAGCACTCTGACCCCTCTACACCCCAGATATCCCCCCAGCACTCCGACCCCTCTACACCCCAGAAATCCCCCCAGCACTCCGACCCCTCTACACCCCAGATATCCCCTCAGCACTCTGACCCCTCTACATCCCAGATATCCCCCCAGCACTCTGACCCCTCTACACCCCAGATATCCCCCCAGCACTCTGACCCCTCTACACCCCAGATATCCCCCCTGCACTCTGACCCCTCTACACCCCAGATATCCCCCCAGCACTCCGACCCCTCTACACCCCAGATATCCCCCCCACCACTCTGACCCCTCTACACCCCAGATATCCCCCCTGCACTCTGACCCCTCTACACCCCAGATATCCCCCCAGCACTCTGACCCCTCTACACCCCAGATATCCCCTCAGCACTCTGACCCCTCTACACCCCAGATATCCCCCCTGCACTCTGACCCCTCTACACCCCAGATATCCCCCCAGCACTCTGACCCCTCTACACCCCAGATATCCCCCCAGCACTCTGACCCCTCTACACCCCAGATATCCCCCCAGCACTCCGACCCCTCTACACCCCAGAAATCCCCCCAGCACTCCGACCCCTCTACACCCCAGATATCCCCTCAGCACTCTGACCCCTCTACATCCCAGATATCCCCCCAGCACTCTGACCCCTCTACACCCCAGATATCCCCCCAGCACTCTGACCCCTCTACACCCCAGATATCCCCCCTGCACTCTGACCCCTCTACACCCCAGATATCCCCCCAGCACTCCGACCCCTCTACACCCCAGATATCCCCTCAGCACTCTGACCCCTCTACACCCCAGATATCCCCCCTGCACTCTGACCCCTCTACACCCCAGATATCCCCCCAGCACTCTGACCCCTCTACACCCCAGATATCCCCCCAGCACTCCGACCCCTCTACACCCCAGAAATCCCCCCAGCACTCCGACCCCTCTACACCCCAGATATCCCCTCAGCACTCTGACCCCTCTACATCCCAGATATCCCCCCAGCACTCTGACCCCTCTACACCCCAGATATCCCCCCAGCACTCTGACCCCTCTACACCCCAGATATCCCCCCTGCACTCTGACCCCTCTACACCCCAGATATCCCCCCAGCACTCCGACCCCTCTACACCCCAGATATCCCCTCAGCACTCTGACCCCTCTACACCCCAGATATCCCCCCAGCACTCCGACCCCTCTACACCCCAGAAATCCCCCCAGCACTCCGACCCCTCTACACCCCAGATATCCCCTCAGCACTCTGACCCCTCTACACCCCAGATATCCCCCCAGCACTCTGACCCCTCTACACCCCAGATATCCCCCCAGCACTCTGACCCCTCTACACCCCAGATATCCCCCCAGCACTGTGACCCCTCTACACCCCAGATATCCCCCCAGCACTCTGACCCCTCTACACCCCAGATATCCCCCCTGCACTCTGACCCCTCTACACCCCAGATATCCCCCCAGCACTCCGACCCCTCTACACCCCAGAAATCCCCCCAGCACTCCGACCCCTCTACACCCCAGATATCCCCCCAGCACTCTGACCCCTCTACACCCCAGATATCCCCCCAGCACTCTGACCCCTCTACACCCCAGATATCCCCCCAGCACTCTGACCCCTCTACACCCCAGATATCCCCCCTGCACTCTGACCCCTCTACATCCCAGATATCCCCCCAGCACTCTGACCCCTCTACACCCCAGATATCCCCCCAGCACTCTGACCCCTCTACACCCCAGATATCCCCCCAGCACTCTGACCCCTCTACACCCCAGATATCCCCCCTGCACTCTGACCCCTCTACACCCCAGATATCCCCCCAGCACTCTGACCCCTCTACACCCCAGATATCCCCCCAGCACTCTGACCCCTCTACACCCCAGATATCCCCCCAGCACTCTGACCCCTCTACACCCCAGATATCCCCCCAGCACTCTGACCCCTCTACACCCCAGATATCCCCCCAGCACTCTGACCCCTCTACACCCCAGATATCCCCCCAGCACTCTGACCCCTCTACACCCCAGATATCCCCCCAGCACTCTGACCCCTCTACACCCCAGATATCCCCCCTGCACTCTGACCCCTCTACACCCCAGATATCCCCCCAGCACTCTGACCCCTCTACACCCCAGATATCCCCCCAGCACTCTGACCCCTCTACACCCCAGATATCCCCCCAGCACTCTGACCCCTCTACACCCCAGATATCCCCCCAGCACTCTGACCCCTCTACACCCCAGATATCCCCCCAGCACTCCGACCCCTCTACACCCCAGAAATCACCCCAGCACTCCGACCCCTCTACACCCCAGATATCCCCCCAGCACTCTGACCCCTCTACACCCCAGATATCCCCCCAGCACTCTGACCCCTCTACACCCCAGATATCCCCCCAGCACTCTGACCCCTCTACACCCCAGATATCCCCCCTGCACTCTGACCCCTCTACATCCCAGATATCCCCCCAGCACTCTGACCCCTCTACACCCCAGATATCCCCCCAGCACTCTGACCCCTCTACACCCCAGATATCCCCCCAGCACTCTGACCCCTCTACACCCCAGATATCCCCCCTGCACTCTGACCCCTCTACACCCCAGATATCCCCCCAGCACTCCGACCCCTCTACACCCCAGAAATCCCCCCAGCACTCCAACCCCTCTACACCCCAGATATCCCCCCAGCACTCTGACCCCTCTACACCCCAGATATCCCCCCAGCACTCTGACCCCTCTACACCCCAGATATCCCCCCAGCACTCTGACCCCTCTACACCCCAGATATCCCCCCTGCACTCTGACCCCTCTACACCCCAGATATCCCCCCAGCACTCTGACCCCTCTACACCCCAGATATCCCCCCAGCACTCTGACCCCTCTACACCCCAGATATCCCCCCAGCACTCCGACCCCTCTACACCCCAGATATCCCCCCAGCACTCTGACTCCTCTACGCCCCAGATATCCCCCCAGCACTCTGACCCCTCTACACCCCAGAAATCCCCCCAGCACTCTGACCCCTCTACACCCCAGATATCCCCCCAGCACTCCGACCCCTCTACACCCCAGAAATTCCCCCAGCACTCCGACCCCTCTACACCCCAGATATCCCCCCAGCACTCTGACCCCTCTACACCCCAGATATCCCCCCAGCACTCTGACCCCTCTACACCCCAGATATCCCCCCAGCACTCTGACCCCTCTACACCCCAGATATCCCCCCAGCACTCTGACCCCTCTACACCCCAGATATCCCCCCAGCACTCTGACTCCTCTACGCCCCAGATATCCCCCCAGCACTCTGACCCCTCTACACCCCAGATATCCCCCCAGCACTCTGACCCCTCTACACCCCAGATATCCCCCCCAGCACTCTGACTCCTCTACGCCCCAGATATCCCCCCAGCACACTGACCCCTCTACACCCCAGATATCCCCCCAGCACTCTGACCCCTCTACACCCCAGATATACCCCCAGCACTCTGATCCCTCAACACCCTAGATATTCCCCCAGCACTCTGACCCCTCTACACCCCAGATATCCCCCCAGCATTCTGACCCCTCTACACCCCAGATATCCCCCCAGCACTCTGACCCCTCTACATCCCAGATATCTCCCCAGCGCTCCGACCCCTCTACTCCCCAGATATCCCCCCAGCACTCTGACCCCTCTACATCCCAGATATCTCCCCAGCACTCTGACCCCTCTACACCCCAGATATCCCCCCAGCACTCTGACCCCTCTACACCCCAGATATCCCACAAGCACTCTGACCCCTCTACACCCCAGATATCCCCCCAGCACTCTGACCCCTCTACACCCCAGATATCTCCCCAGCACTCTGACCCCTCTACACCCCAGATATCCCACAAGCACTCTGACCCCTCTACACCCCAGATATTCCCCCAGCACTCTGACCCCTCTACACCCCAGATATCCCCCCCAGCACTCTGATCCCTCTACACCCCAGATATACCCCCAGCACTCTGATCCCTCAACACCCTAGATATCCCCCCAGCACTCTGACCCCTCTACACCCCAGATATCCCTCCAGCACTCTGACCACTCTACACCATAGATATCCCCCCAGCACTCTGACCCCTCTACACCCTAGATATCCCCCCAGCACTCTGACCCCTCTACATCCCAGATATCCCCCCAGCACTCTGACCCCTCTACACCCCAGATATCCCCCCAGCACTCTGACCCCTCTACACCCCAGATATCCCCCCAGCACTCTGACCACTCTACACCATAGATATCCCCCCAGCACTCTGACCCCTCTACACCCTAGATATCCCCCCAGCACTCTGACCCCTCTACATCCCAGATATCCCCCCAGCACTCTGACCCCTCTACACCCTAGATATTACCCCCAGCACTGTAACCATATACCATAAGATACCCCTTGTATTGTGACCCCACTACATCCCTGATACCCCCTACACTGTGGAGTCTCCGTTTCCCTGATACCTCTAGCACTATAGCCACCCAAGTTACCCCAAGCATTGCTACCCCCTATACACCCCAGATCCCCCCTCAGCATCGTTTTCCCCCATACACCCTTGATATCCCCCAGCCCCATTATTCCATCCATGTAGTACCCCTTTTTCCAGTGGAGATACAGTGCATGTAAACTTTTGGCTCTGTGTCCACCTCCAGCACTGCACTCACCTATACCAATCAAGCAGGCAGAAGGAGGGGCGGAGGAGGGAGCATCCCATCCGGGCATTTCAAACCTTTCGGTGCAAACAGTGCTGGACAGCTGGGCTCACCATGACACCATCCACAATGCCACTTCCGCAGGTGGGCTCTCAGTGCTGCCGACTCAGCAGCTCTCACTCCAGCTCCTACCCCGCAGCCAGGGCCGCCATCAGGGGGGTACAGGCAGTACACCTGTAAGGGGCCCGGAGGTCCCCAGGGGCCCGGATGCCCCCCACTTTTTTTTTATTTTTGTAAGGGGGCCCGGAGTTACCCAGGACCTTGAATGTCAACCCCCCTTTTTTTATAATTTTTTCTTATTATTATTTTTTTTTATTGAATTTTTTTTTTTATTTTTTATTGAATTTTTTTTTTGTAAGGGGCCCAGAGGTCCCCAGGGGCCCGGATGGCAACCTCCCTTTTTTTTTTTTTATAATTTTTTTTTTTTTACATTTTGTAAGGGGCCCAGAGGTCCCTAGGGCCCTGGGAGGCAACCCACCTTTTTTTTTATTCTTTTGTTTTTTTATGTGTCCGTCAGTACCCAAAGCCCCCCCGACCTCAACAATTCGCGGCGGCAGCACCCCCCCGCTTCTCAATTCGTGGCACCCCCCCGCTTCTCAATTTGCGGCAGCCCCCCCCGCTTTTCAATTTGTGGCGGCAGCACCCCCCCCCCCCCTGGTTCTCCTCTGCTCCAGGGGGCCCATGCCTGAAACTGTGTAAGGGGCCCCAAAATTCCTGATGGCGGCCCTGCCTGCAGCCTTCGAGTGCAGAGCATTCAAGCTGCATGGGGGGGAGTCAGAGCATCACTGGCACTCCGCCCCACCCCTCCTGGCTGGCTGTGAAATAATAGGTATCGTTCTGCAGAGCATGGCGCACGGCTGCCAGCCTGCCTCCCCTGTGTATCCATCACTCTCATTGCCATCATGGGGCCCCCAATTTCGGGGCAGCATGGGCCCAAGGACCAGATGCTTTGGGGAAAGTGCAGGGGCCCCCCATGCAGCTGGGGCCCCTGGGCAGTGCCCAGGTGTGCCCTCTCATTAAGACAGCCCTGCCTAGAACCCCTGTAGATCTGGGCCTGCTGGGGGTATGTTCCTGACATTCATTAAGAAGTGGCTTGAGAAAGCATCTTCAACATTATAGAGCAAGTCAAGCTGTGTGTGACTATTAAGTATGCTATGACTGGATGAATGAATAAGAACCTTCACAGCCCATTCCTAGAGACCTTCCATCTTCCCAGGTCCTTTGACATGTTTTGCTGGGTCTTTGCTAAACTATGGTAGCTTCTTCTGTATTAGAATAATCCATTTTTTTTCCCCTGCAGAAAACGGCCAGTGGGAAATTCGACACCGATCTTCCCGTAAGAACACAAACCCAACAGACCCCCTGTATGAGGACATCACGTTTTACCTGGTGATCCGAAGGAAGCCGTTATTCTATATTGTCAACATCATCGTCCCCTGCATTCTTATTACCATCCTGGCCATCTTTGTCTTCTACCTTCCCCCCGATGCAGGTATTCATAGACTCTTTACAGGTGTGGGAGGGCCACCGGAGAAACACATATGGATGTACCCTCATGGAAATCCTTATGGGACCTTGAAAATTTTACACTGAAGGTAGACTTTCTACCTAATGTGGGACAACCAATTCTTCTATATCCTTAAAACTAGTTGTATATAGTCGCATGCAACTGGAATAATTTCGAAGATGTTTTACCACTTATCTAAGTACCTTCCTCAGATTCCGATGAAGCTACGTGGAAAACATTGTTAACTGTAGAGCCGCGTACACACGATCGGAAATTCCGACAAGAAAAGTTTGATGTGAGCTTTTGGTTGGAAATTCCGACCATGTGTAGGCTCCATAGGACTTTTTCTGTCGGAATTTCCGCCTACAAAAATTTGAGAGCTGGTTCTCAAATTTTCCGTCAAGAAAAGTTCTTGTCAGAAATTCCGATCGCCTGTATGCAATTCCGACACGCAAAAAAACACGCATGCTCTGAATCAAGCAGAAGATCCGAACTGCCTATTGAACTTCATTGATTTTGGCTTGTTGTACGTCTTGTACGTCACCGCGTTCTTGACGGTCAGAATTTCCGTCAAGATTTGTGTGACCCTGTGTATGCAACACAAGTTTGAGCCAACATTCTGTCGGAAAAAAAATCCACGGTTTTCTTGTCGGAATTTCCGATCGTGTGTACGTGGTATAAAGGACAAGTCTGATTGAATGTGGCTACCTCAAGGTCTACCATGACCTGTTTAAATGATAACCTTTAAGAGACATCCCCAAACCCTTTATCCAAAGTAAGTTCCTTATCACCCCTGTCTTTTCCTCTTCTAACGCTCTTTCTTTTCCATCATTCCAGGTGAGAAGATGACGCTCTCCATCTTTGCTCTTCTCACACTTACTGTGTTCTTGCTGCTACTGGCTGACAAAGTCCCAGAGACCTCGTTGAAAGTCCCCATCATTGTCAACTATCTGATGTTTACCATGGTCCTGGTCACCTTCTCTGTCATCCTGAGTGTAGTGGTCTTGAATCTTCACCATCGGTCCCCCAACACCCATCACATGCCCCTGTGGGTGCGGCAGGTATTGCCCATCTCTCTGTCCTTTGTATTGTGTTACCCTACCTGACTCCACGAGGCTCTGAACCTTACTAAAGCTGATTGGGTTTTTTGGTTAAAGGATTGGTTCACCCAAAAAGTGATACTTTATCTGTGGGTTGGGTCTGGTGGGCTGAGTCACTAGTTCTCTATATACAGTATCTGTAACTCTGCAGCAGCAAGATCTCCCTGCCATGATTCCCAGGTTTGTTCCTGCCCGGCATGGGGTTTTGGGTCCCCCCCCACCTTTGTGTGTACCAGCTCCTCATGTTACATTCTTCATTATTTAAAGTGAATTAAAATCTAGCAGAGATGATGGAAACCCTTCCCAATGGGCACAGCAGGTGTACAGACCCAGAAACTCAGCACAGGGATGGTGGAAAACTGCCATTCTGCTCCTTGTCAGTGAGGTGTGCAGTTGCTAGTTCCTTTGCTCCTGTGCTTCCAGAGACCAGGGGCTAGAGTTGCTTCTCTGCCCCAGGAAGGATGCTGGATCCTGGGGAGGACCCTGGTGGGGGCCCCCTGGATAGGCCTGTGGAAGATTCTGGGCCTAGTTAAAGGAGAGATGAGTCCTTATCTGCCTTTAGACAGAGGATTGTCAGTAAGCTGAAGCGGATTGAGAAGGAAGACGAGAAATTGATGGTTTTGATGGCTGAGTTCAGGAAGAAAAAGCAGATCTGTGCAAAAGTGTACAGTAAGAAAAGACTGGCTCTAAGGCCTGAGTTGAAGGACCTGGAACAAGCTGTGAGGAAGCGGAAGGATTTGGTAAGTTCTCTGAAGGAGAATAGTGGAATTTTTAAAGAAAAATATAAGAATGAGGAGCGATTTAATCGCATGAGGAGAGGAGCCGCTTCCTGCATGGAGGGTGAGGAGATGCAGCAACAGACAGACTCAGCAGAGAGTGAGAAAGTGGGCCCGGAGGATGAGCCCAGCTCTTCAACACCTCAGACATCTGCTGAGCCCTCAATGGCGGAGGCCTTTGTCCCCTTCACACCCCAGCAATGTAGAACATCTCAAGAAGGTGAAGGTTCTGGCTTGCTGGAGTTCATCACCAAGCTGGAATCCCCTTTGGATGCGGCTTCCCCGGATGGTGATGATAAGATGGACACCATTCCTAGTCCTGTGAAGGAAAAACCTGTGGCAAGAGCAAAATCCACCATAAAATCTGCAGCAGCTGGGGGGAAGTCCGATCCCACCATCAGCCATAACATTGTAAAGATAACAACCCAGCAAGCAGGTACAGTGTGTGTGCAGGATGGTGGTGTGAACTTTATTGGTGACAATGGGCTTGCTGGGGGTTGTAGTACTATGGGCAGTCAGCCCAATCCCATAGACAATGTACAACATACAATGCAGTCTGATTTACCTGTTCAAAACAAAGCTTCAGCTGAAACTGCTGAGAGCAATAGTCAGCTTCTGAGGGAAGAATCTGCAGAGAGGTCCACGGACAATACAGAGACTTTGCCTGGACCAGGCGCAGCGGCTGTTTCTGTGAATGGTGGAGGAGATGCTGGATGCAGTAGTGCCACAACTCTTCAGGAGTCTGCAGTGGACAGCATTGGAGCTGTGTGCTCAGAGCAGAGGGTAGGTCCTGCCTCTGCTAATCCAGTGACTGCTATCCCAGCTGAATTAGACTCTCTGCCAGCAGCTTTGAATGTGTCCATGGACAAGATTGCAAATACTGGGGGTGTTAAAAAAAACTTATGCTGGTATTGCTGCTACAGGATCTGGGAAGGGGGGGCAAGCAGGGAAGGCATATGGGAATGTTTTGTCTTCCTCCCTGTTTAAAAGGAGGAATGTTGTGCAGTTAAAATGGGAGGGCGGTGGAATTCCCCCACATAGGAGGGCGGTGGTGGATAAAATCCTGCAGATGGGGTTTACGCCCGTCGATATCTTGGCCCTGATCAGTCCGGCAGGTTCCTATGAATATGATTTGTCCTTTATCCATCCGGAGTCTTTGGACATATTTTGGGAGAAGTATGAACACGTGTGTAGGGGCCTGCCGGACTGGAAAGGGCTCATCCCCAAGCTTGTATCCCGCCAGCCACTCATTAAAATGGTGACAATTCTTGTCCGCAATGAGTCCATACCCCAGGGGGATTTATGTGTTTGGTTGAGGAGGTATGGAGACGTCCTGAGCCCCCTAAAAAAGATTTTGGACGATCGGGGAATATGGACGGGGGGATGGTCTGTATAGCTAAAATGAAAAGTCATTGACAATGTCGTCCAGCATCTGCCATCCTCAGCTTTCCTGGGGAGGGACAGGCTGACCATCTTTTATCCAGGCCAGCCAAAGCTGTGCAACAAATGTGGAATCAAAGGACATTTTGCATCCTCCTGTCCAGTGATGAAGTGCTCTCTGTGTCAGGAGGAAGGACATTTGGCTAAGGACTGTAATATTATAAGGTGTAATCTGTGCAATGCGGTGGGACATCCTTACAGTCAGTGTCCTGAGGCAATGCACAACAAGCCTGAGCTCATGAGAGAGTTCTTCCGCCTGGACATGGAGCATGCTCAGAGCTCAGCAGCTGGAGTGCCTGTGAGTCCATCTGAGTCTGTGCCAACACCCAATGTGTCTGTGTCTCCCCAGTCTGTGGTGCCCCAGTCTGTGCGTTTACCTAGTGTGCCAGTGTCTTCCCAGTCTGTAGGTAAGGTGTCAGTTGCAGAGAATGTGTCCAATCCTTCTGTGTCTGTGTCTTCTAAAATTAAAGAGGCAGCAAGAGGTGCTGAGGCAGGTGCATCATGTTCGGTGCCAGTCCCCCTCTCTCGACACTGCAGGGTTCCTGTTAAGGATCGTGGGGTGCAGAGGAGTGGGGAGGATGGTAAAGAGGCTGGCCTAATAGTAGATAAGGGGAGGGGGGTGAAGGGGAGGATAGGTGTGGGGAGGCTGTTGACTCCGGTTTGTCTAAGGATGATATGGAGTGGTTGGAGGATAAAAGGAGGAGGGGCAAAAGGAAGAAAAAAAAAGGGTGTACAGTTACCTTAAGTCCTAAGGTTTTGCCTTTGGCGAATAAATTTAAGGTACTGTCTGATGATGATGGTGATGATAATCATGATGATGATGATGATGAATGGGACTCATTCAGTTCAGCATCCTCTATGGATGATGAGTGCCAGGGTGCAACGAAGCGCGCTGGTTCTCCAGGGAGAGGGAGTAGTCAGGCTAAGAAACGGCTGCCTCAACTACCCTAATGGCAGTTCCCACTCCGCTAAAAGTGGCAGCCATTAATGTTGCCAGCTTAAGATCAGTAAGTGCTCGTCATATGGCCTTATTTTTGCTCAGCGAGTTTGATGCTGACATTTTGTTTTTGCAAGAGACCCATCTGAGTAGTCTGGCTGATATATATCTGGCAAAGAAGGAGTGGAGACGTGGTCCCTCATTTTGGTCTCTTGCGGCCGAGCCTTACAGCGGGGTTGCAGTCCTTTTTTCTGGTATGGTAACGTGCCGGCGGATAATTGAGGTAGAGATAGGGAGATGCATGGTCTTGGATGTCTGTGTGAAGGGGCAGGACCTGCTCCTGATTAACATCTATAGTCCCCAGACAAAGTGGGACAGGAAATGCCTCTTTACAAAGATTAAGCCTTTTTTTTTTACAGCCCAGCAGGTTATCATTGGAGGTGATTTCAACACCATTACTAGGTCTAAAGACAGAAGAGGTGTCAGAGATAAGCTGGGCTATGACACCCTTTTTCTCAATGCGATGGTTAGGGAAGCAGGTCTGGTAGATGCGCACATTAAGCGCTGCCCAGACAGCACGGGGTTCACTTTTCAGCGAAGTAGTAGTCAGATTAGGATAGATAGGTTTTTTTTTAAGGGAGACTCTGCTTTTTCGGCACCTGTGTGTCGGGCACTGGAGTTTTCCGATCACTGTATTCTATCTGTGACTCTGAATGCCTCAGACATGCCACCTAGGGGGAGGGGAATCTGGAGATTGAATTCGGCCCTCCTGGAAGACGAGAGAGTAAGACAATCCTTTGAGGATTTTTTTCAAGCACAGGTAACGATCCTAGACTTTTGCAACAGCAAGTCAGAATGGTGGGAGCTTGTAAAACAGCGGACTGTTGGGCTTTTCAAGGCCATAGGAAGAAAGAAGCAGCAGAATAAGTATATCACCTACCAGCGTTTGCGGAGGAAACTTGACTTCCTTATTTCGAATGGAGGAGATTCTGGGGCGATCTCTGAGGTGAAGCTCCTCCTTAGGAGACATCAATATGACTGGCACGCCTCTTTGGTTCAGGAGAGGGATTACAGGAAATACCATTCGCCTGACCCTTACCAGAACTGTAAACAGAGCGTAGCAGTTAAGACGGTCAATGGCCTGAAGGACAGTACGGGCTCTCTGACGAAGTCTAGGTCAGGGATCCTGGAGGTTGTCAGGTCATACTATGCTGATCTCCTGGGAGGAAGGAACCTTGATCGGACAAGGATGTTGGGTTTTTTGGACTCTACACCAGGTCTGGAAAGTAATTTTCCTTTGATGAATTTGACAGATGAAATCACTGCAGATGAGGTAATCCAGGCTATTGATAAACTGGCCATCAAGAAAACGCCAGGGCCAGATGGTTTGACAGCCAAATTTTATAAATGTTTTGAGACGATCATGGCTCCCTACCTTGCGGAGGTTTTTAATGGCTGTTTGCAAGAGGGTTCTCTCCCTCCCTCCATGAGGCAATCTGCAGTTATTCTTCTGTCAAAGGGTAAAGATCCTTCGATGATTGGGAATTGGCGCCCCATTAGCCTTCTTAATGTCGATAGAAAGATACTGGCAAAGATTTTTTTCTGGCGATTATCACCAGTGGCAGGCAGTTTGTTATCCCACCACCAGCACTGCTCGGTCCAAGGTAGAAGCACTTTCTCAGCAGTGTTAGCTGTCCGGGAGGCCTTGGAGCGTTGTAGGGCTGCTGGTTGGGGTACATTTTTGCTGACATTGGATCAGGCTAAGGCCTTTGATCGGGTTAATCATGAGTACTTATGGCTCCTTCTTGGCAAATATGGCCTGGAGGGGGGTTTCATTGATTGGCTCAAGATTTTGTACAAAGGGGCTGAAAGCTTTCCTCTGGTTAATGGTTGGGTCGGGCAGCCCTTTGTGGTCGGCTCAGGTGTGCCTCAGGGGTGCCCTTTGAGTCCTCTGCTATATGTGTTTGCAATCGACCCCTTCATTAGAAGGCTAGAGAGTGGACCATTGTGTGGGGTACCTTTGGGCATCGCTGGTGAGCCTCCTTTGCAGGTTGTGGCCTATGCTGATGATGTTTCTGTTTTTGTCTCTGGGACTGTGGAGGCGCAGGAGGTGGTCTCAGTAATAAGGCAATATACAGAGGCATCAGGTTCAAAGGTCAACCTGGACAAGTGTGAAGCTTTCTGGATGGGCGTGGAAGGTTAGAGCTTTGTTCTCCCGGATGACTTCCTGGAGCCCCAACAAAAAATTAGAATCCTAGGCATTGAATTTGGCCCAGGTGACTATAGCCATGCAAATTGGGTGAACAGGCAGGAGAATGCCGATGCCAAGGTGGCAAGCTGGAAAGGTTGGTGGCTTTCCTTAAGGGAAAAGGTTGATCTGATCAAGACTTACCTAATTCCGTTTTTTCTGTATGTCAGTTTTGTTTGCGTTTTGCCAGTTTCTCTCTATACCAGGGTCTATGGTTGTTTCTTCCAGCGGTTATGGGGGAACAGAATAAACCTCGTCTAAAGGAATGTGACTTACCTTCCTAGGCGGGAGGGTGGTCTAGGGATGATCAACCCTGTAGTATTTTTCTCTCTAATGTTTTTGAAGTATAATCTTGGTAACATGTTGGCAGAGAGACCGCCTGGGTGGGTTTGTATTTTCCAGTCCTGGTTTAGGCCCTTTCTGCAAGACTGGGAAAATGGTGGGCCAGTGAAGAGCCTGAGGGTCAAGCATGATAAGCTCCCGCCTTATGTTGCCCCGTGTTTGAAAATGCTTCGGCAATAGCAAGTAACAGCGGGCGAAGTCAGATCTCTTCCAAGGAAACTTCTTGAGAAGCGGATCATGAGCTCTGCTTTTTGCCAGCCACTGGCCTTGAGGGATTGCCCAAGCCTAGTTTTGAGGGCGGGTTTGCGATTGATTAATTTGGAGAGAATCCCAATGAAGTTTAGGGATCAGGCTTGGCTTGCCTTTCATGGAAAACTATATGTGAAGGGCAACTTGAAGTTTCTTTCCATGTGTGATCGGGGTTGCCCGAGAGTGGAGTGTGGAGGAGTGGTGGAGTCCATGGATCACTTTCTACTTCAATGCCCTTTTAATATAGAGGTGTACAAGAGGGTGGGGAGGGCTCTGAGTATACCCTTCCTCCCCCATATGAGTTATGCAGAGTGGGTGTATGGGGCATTCCAGACTCGTCGGGATTATGATTTGGAAACACTTTTTCTAGTTAGTCTAGTAGTCCGTTATTTCACGTGGAGTGTACGGTGTCAGGTATCCTTACGGAGTAAAATCCTCCCTGTCGAAGTGGTGGTGCAGGACATTCTGGGTGAGGTTGGGAAGATTTGGGGTCTTGAGAAAGACAGGTGGCAGCAGGAGGCCTGGATGAGGGCATGGAGGAATATCAGGACTCTTTAGCTGCTGCCTGTTGATCTCGGGGTGTGCGGCTTTTCTTTCTGTCCTTGCTTCACTCCCCTAGATTTTCAGATCAAATATATTTTTAAAAAAAGGCTACATGCATGGTGACGGTGATGTTTCTTAGTCTGGCTCTTTCGTAGGGAATATGTTGTGCGCAATTTGGTTTGCACAGTTTATTTTGTTCTTGTTCTTTCTGTTTTTTATAGTCCTTTTCAATTATTTTGTAAATATGTTTTATTTATTTATTATGTTTTTTTTTTTTATATAAGTTGTTGTTTGTAAGATTTTCAAGAAACAAAATTAACCCCTCATAATGGGAACAGCAAGTGTACAGTCCTGGGAGCTTAGCACAGGGATGGTGGGAACCCCTCATGATGGGCACAGCAGGTGTACAGACCCGGAACTCAGCACAGGGAGAGTGGGACCCCCTCATAATGGGTACAGCAGGTGTACAGAAGCAGGAACTGAGCACAGGGATGGTGAGAACCCCTCATAATGGGCACAGCAGGTTTGTAGACCTGGGAACTGAGTGCTGGTATGGTTGGAGTTCCTTATAATGCCTGAGAGCTGATCATTTGGCAGTTTTGCCAATGAAGCAAGTTCAGAATAAATGAATAAGAGATTATCATCAACTCAATTCTGGTAGAATAGATTGATGAGAGTTCTACCTTTCTATGGGCAAAAGTCTTTAGGGTCTTATGCAGGGGTCTCCAAACTTCCTATACAAAGGGCCAGTTTACTGTCCTTAAAACTTTAGGGGGGGCCGGACTGTGGCCATTGGGAGTAGAAAAAGTTCCGGCATCAGTTGGTGTAAACAATGCCCCATCTTTGGTGTCAGTGACAGGAATTATGCCCCACCGTTGGTGTCTTTGGTAGGAATTGTGCCCCATCACTGGTGTCACTGGGCCCCATTGTTGATGCCATTGGGAGGAATTGTGCCCGATCTTTGGTGTCATTGGGTGGAATTGTGCCCCATCTTTGGTGCCATTGGGAGGAATTGTGCCCCATGTTGGTGTCATTGGGAGGAATGGTCCCCCCATCATAGGTGTTATTGGGCCCCAGTGTTGGTGTCATTGGGAAGAACTGTGTCCCTTTGTTGGTGTCAGTGAATGAAATAGTGCCCCAAGGGCCAGATAAAATCAAGCAAAGGGCCGCATCCAGCCCCTGGGCCACAGTTTGGAGACCACTGGTCTAGTGTATCAACTCAATTATTCTCCTTCAAATAATTTTAAAAATTTGCAATTTTTTAAAAACCTTTCTAGTTCCCTGATTGGTAATTGACTATTTTGTACCCCTCTGCGTTGTAGATATTTATCCTTCACCTCCCTCGCTATCTCCGGATTAGCAGACCAAAACCTGAGCCACCTCTTCCAGTTGAGCCGCTGACCCACCGGACCCCAGTCTCACGACATGCTGACGAGTACTTCATCCGCAGGCCAGAGAACGACTTCATCTTCCCCAAGCCTGAGAGGTGTGTGCCTTTCATTACTGCACTGGGGCCTATTTATAGACAGCGCTAAAACAACAGCCCCCGTGTCCCACTACTCCTCTCAAGAGCCCTCAGTTCTGATGCAAGCAATCAGGGCCGTCTTAATAGCATCATGGGCCCCTGGGCAAAGTAATGCACTGGGGACCCTACCAGCCTGCCCCAATTTACGCACCTACTTTCAAGAATTAAAGTATAAATAGTTGATAGAATTGAACATATATTTATTAGAACTTTAAATAAAATCCCAGCCATCCTGGGACAGCTTAGTAAAAAGTGTTTCTGTCCCGGCAAATCCAGGACAGTTGGCAAGTATGATGTAATAAAATATTATCATGGGGCCCCCCCATGCACCTAGGGCCCCTGGGCAGTGCCCACGAGTGCCCATGCATTAAGACAGCCCTGCAAATAATGGGCTGGCTGTTGGGAGGAGTTATACAAACATCACATGTGATGCATGATTGAAAGAACTAAAATCCAATCAATAAAAGATGCGGGCCAGGGACTGTCAGGCTGTGAAAGAAACAGGCTAGAAGATGCTGGACGGCCTCCAGCCAAAAAATGAGGTGGGCTTTATCTGACTTGTTGAACATTATCAAGAAGAGTAAAAAGATGAAACATTTAAAGTGAGACAATAAGAACATAGAGTAAAATATTTATTGATGTCATGTTCTGTAGGTACCAGGCGGCAGCCTTCTCACGGGATATGAAATGGTTCTTGGATGGTCCAAGTTTGGGGCTGACTCTCCCACCGGATCTACAGTCTGCCATCAGCGCCATCCGATATCTCGCCCAGCAGCTGCAGGAGCAAGAGGACTATGATAATGTAAGTCTCAGAATATACTGTAGATAAAACTCTAGAGGTGACCCTAAGGCCTCAGACTCAGAAACAAGGCATTCAGTAGCTTCTAAGTTGACTTTTGATTCGTTGATGGAAAATCTTCAAGCTTGTAGGCAGGTGCAGTCTACTTTCTCCATGGCAGGAGACGCTCAACTGCAGCAGCCTTGTAGCTGGAGAAGAAGACAAGAAGAAGACAGTTTTTCTATAGTTTCCTGGGTCACTGGGGAAGGGTTGGATGCTGTTGCCCCATATGACTCTGGAAGCCATCTTGGGTCAGAAAGAGCCTATTTATGTCCCAGGTTTGGCACGCATTATGCAAGTGGTATAAAGATATGACAGGGATAAGTATATATTAAGGGACAGCTGTTATTTGATGACCTTTAGTGGTTTGTCAAAGAAGAGAGCTACACTGGCATGTCCTATTGGGAACATCGGTAAGAGGCTCACACGGTCAGGTGGTTGGAGTCTGTCCTTATCATGCACTATTCTTGATGCTTCATTTTGTGGATCCTTCCTCCTTGGTCCCCTCTGCTCAGAATGGCTCTTGGGTCTCACTTTGCTCAGAATTCTTCTAGTGCCCTTCCTTGTTCCGATGTGCGTTTCCTCACCCTGCTCAGAGCCCTCCTGGTGCCCCTCCTGGTCCCACTGCTCCTCTCCTCCCTCTGCTTACAGTGCCGCAGGTGGCCCTTCAAGTCCAATTGCTCTTCACCACCTTCATCTCACCATTCTTCTGGTTCACCTCCTGGTCCTATTGCTCCTCCTCTGCCCCTGCAGAGGTCTCACTACCTTTCTCCTCCTATTGTTCAAATCCCTTCTGCATTGCTCTTCCTTTCCATTTGCTTAGAAATCCATTAGTGTCTCTTCTACTTCAGCTGGTTTTTTCCTCCCTTTGCTCAGAATTGTTCTAGCGCTCTTCTTGGGTCTTGCTACTCCTCTCTTCCCCTTGCTCTCTACCCTCTGGTGCACCTTCAGTCCGATTGATCCTATCCTCCCCCAGCTCAGATCCCTTCTGGTGCCCCTCCTTGTTTTTTCTTTTTCGTACATCACGGGACACAGAGCGACTTAGTCATTACTAATGGGTTATATAGATTACCTTCAGGTGCTGGCACTGGCCACTTCCAAACCGGAAGTACCCTCCCCTATATAAGCCCCTCCCATCCGGGAGCACCTCAGTTTTTTGCCAGTGTCTAAGGTGTTGGCCAAAGAGTAACATGTGTTTTCACTGGGCTTGCGTACAGGTTCTTTTGAGCCTTAGTAAGCTGTTCCGGATCCCACCAAAAAAGCTTCATAGCTAAACGGTCGGTACCCGGGCCTTGCAGCAGAAGAGCAAGGTTTTGCCTGTAATGCCTCTCTTAGGAGGGCTGGACCCTGGGATCCAGAGCTCTGGTCATACCCACGACCAAGATGTTGTCTGTGCAGGGTGCTATACAGGTCCAGGGGAGTGGAATCCTTGGGAACCCGGTCCCTGAAGGTTTAATTACAATGCCTGCCGTGATAGGTGAAGTTTGGGCTTCTGTGGACCAAACAAAGTCCTGCGGCGGGGATCAGGTAAGTGGGGGCCCCCAGGAACTTGGTTCTATTGGGGGACCCCCAAGCCTAATTTGTCTTTCTGTCTGTTACCTAACGGTATTCCCGCTAATATCTGTGTATGCCTGTAACTACTGAAAATGTAAAATTTTAATAGTAGTCAAGGAAAAAAAAAAAAAAAAGGACCGCGGTACCTGTGTTAAACCACTAGAGGCCGCTGTGGTCCATTTTTCTTGTCATGTGGATCTTTGGTTTTCTCAAGTCAAAAGATCCAGGCAGTTGGTAAGTTTCTCTGTGGGAATCCACTTCCTCTGCCCTGTTGCTGCGCTCATCCACCGCACAGGCCCTCCGGCAAAAAGGGCCCTGGCTCCTAGTCCCTGTTTGATTTTCGCAAAGGGCGCCAATGGCGCACGGGCGCGCGCGCGGGCGCGTGCACGCGCCTCCTATGAAAAAAAAGGGGCGGGGCGGGTGGATGACGCTCGATGCGCGCCACGGCGCTTCTGCGCATGTGCAGACGTCCCAGCTTGTATAAAGACACAGTACAAGTGTCAGCTGGATGCAAACAGAGCTAGCAACAAACAGTGGCACACAGAGGCGGTTGATGCAGGCATCCCCATAGAAAGGCAATTTAGTGGACACCAGCTGGTATATAGCAGCAACTGTGTTAGACTATTACCAGCAAAATTGGTGTATGACGACGGGAATACCTCAGCTTTGTGCCTATAGGATATGTCGTCCAGACGCTCTGGAAACAGATCTTCCAAGAAGCGAAAGGGGTCTCCGTCGGGCTCTGAGGATTTTGGGCATGCTTGTACTGCACCAATCTCCCCTGAAATTTCAGAGGTCAGTAGCCGTAGGAACCCCGCAGGAGTACCTGGTACTGCGGCTGTCCCCAGTCCACCTGCTCCTGTATATATAACAGAGGAGGTTTTATCCTCAACTCTGGGAGGATTGGAAGAGAGATTAACAGCATTGATCGCTGCTTCCCTGTCACAGGAAAAGCGCGTCCGATCTCCGTCTCCTCCTGCAGAGTGCCTGTTAGTGGAGGAACAGTCCCAGAGATCGACCTACCTGAAGGGGATCAGGTGAGGTTGATAAAGTTATAGAGGAATCAACAGTGGAAGAACCTTTCTCAGCATCTCAGGCTGAAAGATTATGGGTTCAGTCTCTGACTAACATGGTCCGAGCAGCATTTTAAATGCCTCTGGCGGAACCATCAACCACTACTGTCTCCTCGCTGGGGTCGCTGAAAGCTCTCCAGACTGTCTGTTCCTTCCCAATCCACCCTTTATTGGAAGGGTTTATTTACCAGGATTGGGAGCATCCTGTAAAATATTTACTCCCCCCAAGAGATTTCCAGTGATCTATCCCATGGAGGATAAGTTCATAAAAAAAATAAAAAAATAAAAATGGAGGGTCCCTACAGTGGACACAGCCATCTCTTGTGTAAATAAATCACTGACATGTCCAGTAGATAATGTTCCAATGTTCAAAGACCCAATAGATAAAAAATTGGAGTCTTTACTAAAATCTGCTTTCTCTACAGCAAGCATGGTGACACAACCTGCAGTAGCAGCGATTGGAGTCTGCCAAGCAATGAAAGATCAGTTGAAACAAGTCTTAAGGGACTTACCAGATCAGCAGGCTCTTGCCCTAGCTGACCTACCTAGAGCCTTGTGTTGCGGTGGACGCCATAAAGGATACAATCCAACAGGCATCCCGCTTTACGCTGTCTGTAGACATATGCGTAGGCTTCTATGGCTCAAAAAAACTGGTCTGCTGAAGCTCCCTGTAAGAAATTGCTGATTAGCTTCCCATTTCATGGAGAACGCTTATCTGGAGATGATCTGGACAAATATATCCAGAAAACTTCTGCCGGTAAAAGTACACTCTTGCCGGTTAAGAACAAGGGTAGAAGTCCTTCTTTTAAGAGGCCTACTTCTCCAGTCCCTGGCACATCGGCTGTGAAACAGTTCCGACGGCCTCCGCGGTCAAATCCAGGGGGCAGAAATCAGGGACAATCACAGGGTAACAAGAAACCCTGGGTCAAGAGAGGTACAAAACCTCCCCCCAAGTCATGAAGGGTTGCCCCCACTCAATCGGGTGAGGGGAAGACTTCAGTTGTTCACAGAGACCTGGCGGGACACCATCAGAGATGGCTGATCTCCGCAGTAAGTCTGGGATACAGGTTGGAGTTAAAAGACATTCCTCCTGCCCATTTTATAAGGTCAAACGTGCCAAGCGATCCCCAGAAGAGTGGATCCCTCCTTCTGGCACTAGAGCAACTATTGCCCCAAGGGTAATCATGAAGGTTCCCTTGGAAGAAAACGGGTTCGGGTTTTACTCAAACCTTGTCACAGTCCCCAAACCAAATGGGGACATGAGGCCCATATTAAATATAAAAGGGCTAAACAAGTTCCTACATATCAGGACTTTTTCGGATGGAGTCGATCCGATCGGTGGCCACCGCCCTACAAGGGCAGGAATGGTTAGCCTCGATCGACATAAAGGATGCTTATCTGCATATTCCCATCTGTCCGGCCCACCAGAAATTTCTACGCCTTGCAGTAGAAGGGCGCCATTTTCAGTTCAGAGCCTTACCTTTCGGTCTGGCCACAGCACCACGAGTGTTCACAAAAATCCTGGCCCTACGATTGGCCAAACTAGGAACACAAGGTGTAACGATAATGGCATATCTAGACGACTTGTTGCTGATAGACCACTCAGTGAAAAAAACTAGAAGTGGTCGTTCACAAGATAATCAAGTATCTGGAATCTCACGGTTGCATTATCAACCGAGACAAGTCAGCCCTAAAACCAGTCAAAAGCCTGGAATACTTGGGGGCTAAGACTGGATTCAAATCAGAGAAAGATTTTCTTACCTCCGGAGAAGGTGTCGTCTTTGAAAGGTTTGACCCACTTAGTGGGTACAAAAAAGAAAAACCATCCATACGCCTGTGTATAAGGCTGCTGGGAAAAATGGTGGCTTCATTCGAAGCAGTACCCTACGGTCAATTCCATTCAAGGAACTTGCAGAGGGCCATACTGTCAGCCTGGAACAAAAAAGTTCAGGCTTTAGACTTACCAATGTCCCTGTCCCCTTCCGTTCGCAAGAGCCTCCATTGGGGGTTGGTACCAGAATCTGGAAAAAGGGAAACCCTTTAGTCCGGTTTCTTGGAAGGTGGTCACTACAGATGCCAGCCTCATAGGCTGGGGGGCAGTACTGGAGCAATGGTCTCTCCAGGGCAAATGGTCAGAAGCAGAGAAGGCCCTGCCCACCAATCTCTTAGAGATACGAGCAGCCCGGTATGCCCTAGTAGCATGGACATCCAAACTCCAAGGGTCACCTGTCAGAATTCAATCAGACAATGCCACAGCAGTGGCATATATCAATCACCAGGGTGGCACCAGGAGTCGTGCAGCCCAGAGGGAAGCGAATTGCATCCTGGAATGGGCAGAAAGGTATGTCACAGCCATATCCGCGGTTTTCATCCCAGGAGTGGAAAATTGGAGAGCGGACTTTTTAAGTCGCCAGCAATTATGCCCGGGGAATGGTCTCTTCACCCCGAGGTTTTACAGGCAATATGCCAGCGGTGGGGAATACCGGATGTAGATCTTCTAGCATCCAGATTCAACGCAAAGGTGGACAGATTTGTGTCTCGCACAAAGGATCCCCTAGCTTGCGGTTCGGATGCCCTAGTGTTCCCTTGGGATCAGTTCAAGCTGATATATGCATTCCCACCGCGATTAATCCGCAGAATCAGGGTAGAAAAGAAACCAGTGATTCTGGTGGCTCCAGCGTGGCCCCGAAGGGCATGGTACGCGGAGATTGTAAAAATGTCAGTGGGAAGTCCTTGGACCCTCCCACATCGTCCGGACCTGCTTTCGCAAGGACCGATATACTACCCTTCCTTACCAGCCCTAGGTTTGACGGCCTGGCTATTGAAGCCCACATTCTAAAAAAGAGAGGGCTCTCTAATCCTGTGGTATCTACCATGATCAATGCCAGGAAGCCGGTATCCAGGCAGATCTATTATAGGATCTAGAAGGCGTACATCACGTGGTATGAGGCCAGGAAATGGCATCCACGTAAGTACGTAATAGGTAGGATTCTGGACTTCCTACAGTGGGCTGTACATAGGAAGCTTGCCTTGAGTACTATCAAGGGTCAGACGGCCTCATTTTTTTCAAAGGCCCTTGGCCCTTGGCTTTGCATTCATTAGTCAAAGCTTTCATACAAGGAGTGATGCGTATTAGCTCTCCGGTTAGTATTTCCCATATGTCCATGGGACTTAAACCTGGTTCTGTCGGTTCTACAGAAACAACCATTTGAACCATTGCGGCACATTTCCTTGGTTCTTTCACCAGGAAATTGATTTTCTTAGTAGCCATTTGTTCGGCTAAAAGAGTATCGGAATTAGCCGCCTTGTCCTGTAAGGAGCCATATCTGGTTATCCATAAGGACAGAGTAGTATTACGTCCTCATCCAGCCTTCTTCCTGAGGTGGTATTGAGGTTCCATTTGAACCAAGATGTGGTTCTTCCTTCCTTTTTCCCCAAACCTAGTTCGGTAGAGGAAAAGTTATTGCATTCTTTGGATGTAGTAAGAGCAGTTAAAGCTTATCTTAAAGCCACTGCTCAGATTCGTAGAACGGATACTTTGTTTGTTCTGCCGGAAGGCCCCAGAAAGGGTCAGGCAGCATCAAAAATCTACTTTAGGCAAGTGGATTCGACAGGTCATAATACAAGCCTATGGCTTGAAAAGGAGACCGCCTCCGTTCAAAGTTAGGGCGCACTCCACAAGAGCAGTTGGAACTTCATGGGCAGTGCATCACCAGGCCTCCCTGGCTCAAGTCTGTAAGGCCACAACATGGTCCTTAGTACACACGTTTACTAGATTCTACCAGGTAGACGTCAGAAGTCAGGAGGATGTCGCCTTTGGGCGCAGTGTGTTGCAGGCCGCAAAAGAGCCTCATGCCTGATGGCGCCCAGCTTATGTATCCCTCCCCTCATTTGGCATTGCTTTGGGACGTCCCATTAGTAATGACTAAGTCGCTCTGTGTCCCGTGATGTACGAAAAAGAAAAAGGGATTTTTATAACAGCTTACCTGTAAAATCCTTTTCTTGGAGTACATCACGGGACACAGAGCTCCCACCCCTCTTTTTGGGACACTTATTGCTTTGCTACAAAACTGAGGTGCTCCCGGATGGGAGGGGCTTATATAGGGGAGGGTACTTCCGGTTTGGAAGTGGCCAGTGCCAGCACCTGAAGGTAATCTATATAACCCATTAGTAATGACTAAGTCGCTCTGTGTCCCGTGATGTACTCCAAGAAAAGGATTTTACAGGTAAGCTGTTATAAAAATCCCTTTATTGCTGCTCTCCATCCATTGCTCACAATTCCTTTACTGCCCCTCCTGGTCGCATTTCTCCTCTCCTTCCTCTGCTCACAATTCCTCTACTGCCCCTCCTGGTCGCATTTCTCCTCTCCTTCCTCTGCTCACAATTCCTTTACCGCCCCTCCTGGTCGCATTTCTCCTCTCCTTCCTCTGCTCACAATTCCTCTACCGCCCCTCCTAGTCGCATTTCTCCTCTCCTTCCTCTGCTCACAATTCCTCTACTGCCCATCCTGGTCGCATTTCTCCTCTCCTTCCTCTGCTCACAATTCCTCTACTGCCCCTCCTGGTCGCATTTCTCCTCTCCTTCCTCTGCTCACAATTCCTCAACTGCCTCTCCTGGTCGCATTGCTCCTCTCCTTCCTCTGCTCAAAATTCTTCTACTGCCCCTCCTGGTCCCATTGCTCCTCTCCTTCCTCTACTCACAATTCCTCTACTGCCCCTCCTGGTCGCATTGCTCTTTTCCTTCCTCTGCTCACAATTCCTCTACTGCCCCTCCTGGTCGCATTTCTCCTCTCCTTCCTCTGCTCACAATTCCTCTACTGCCCCTCCTGGTCGCATTTCTCCTCTCCTTCCTCTGCTCACAATTCCTCTACTGCCTCTCCTGGTCGCATTGCTCCTCTCCTTCCTCTGCTCAAAATTCTTCTACTGCCCCTCCTGGTCCCATTGCTCCTCTCCTTCCTCTACTCACAATTCCTCTACTGCCCCTCCTGGTCGCATTGCTCTTTTCCTTCCTCTGCTCACAATTTCTCTACTGCCCCTCCTGGTCCCATTTCTCCTCTCCTTCCTCTGCTCATAATTCCTCTACTGCCCCTCCTAGTCCCATTGCTCCTCTCCATCCACTGCTCACAATTCCTCTACTGCCCCTCTTGGTCGCATTGCTCCTCTCCTTCCCCTGCTCACAATTGCTCTACTGCCCCTCCCGATCCCATTGCTCCTCTCCATCCACTGCTCACAATTCCTCTACTGCCCCTCTTGGTCGCATTGCTCCTCTCCTTCCCCTGCTCACAATTGCTCTACTGCCCCTCCCGATCCCATTGCTCCTCTCCATCCACTGCTCACAATTCCCTATACAGCCCCTCCTGGTCCCATTACTTCTCTCCTTCCCATGCTCAAAGTTCTTCTACTGCCCCTCCTGGTCCCATTGCTCCCCTCCTTCCTCTGCTTACAATTTCTCTACTGCCCTTCCTGGTCCCATTGCTCCTCTGCTTCCTCTGCTCACAATTCCCCTACTTCCCCTCCTCGTCCCATTACTCCTCTCCTTCCTCTGCTCACAATTCATCTACTGCCCCTCCTGGTCCCATTACTCCTCTCCTTCCTCTGCTCACAATTCATCTACTGCCCCTCCTGGTCCCATTGCTCCCCCCCTTCCTCTGCTAACAATTGCTCTACTGCCCCTCCTGGTCCCATTGCTCCTCTGTTTACAATTCCTCTAATGCTCAGAACCTCTCTGGTACCACTCCTGGTACTGTTGTTTCTCTCCTCCCTTTGCTCACAGTTCCTCTGGTGCCCCTCCTGGCCCCATTGCTCTTCTCCCTCTTCTCACAAATCCTATGTCCCCTCCTGGTCCCATTTCTCCTTTCCTTTGTCTTCTCACAATTCCCTTGGTTCCTTTCCTATTCTCATTTCTCCTCTTCTCTGTCTCCTCACAATTCATCTGGTGCTCCTCCTGGGTCTTGCTGCTCTTCTCCCTCGGCTCACAATAGATCTGGTGCCCCTCCTGGTCCCATTTTTTCTTTCCTTTCTCTTCTTAAAATTCCTTTGGTGCCCTTCCTGGTCCCATTGCTCCTTACCATTCTTCTGGTGCCCCTCCTTTGGCCCTTCCTGGATCCCTCTGCTCAGGTTCCATCAGATGGCCTTCCTGGATTATTCTGCTTGTCCCCTCCTCTGTTCAGAATCCCTCCGGTGCCCGTGCCCCTACTGGGTCTAGCTTTTCTTCTGTTCCCTCTGTTGGGTCCTCCCATACTGCAGACCCCTCTACACCCCTGATACCTGAACCATTGTCTTCATCATACTCTAGGCTCACACAAGCATTCTACGTGTCATCAAGTTGTAACATTCCCACATTTTCCAATACAAAGTTTGATATCTCATTGTTTGAAATCTTCATTATGTTCTCCCTTTGATCTCGATTGATTTGACCTCACATGACCTCTGCCTGCCCTGACCTCAGCTGTGTACCAGACTGCAATATTTTTTGAAGCATTGGTGGTCCAGTGGATACAGAAAGTCTCTGCACAGCTACCATCTGGATTCCTCCATTGAGATCATTTCTTGAGTTTGCATTCCCTAACCTGGATGGATTTAGCTCTCCGAGAGGGGCAATGCCCCGGTACCAGCAGTGATGGCCGCCTTCTTCAGAGTTTTTAGAGTGTGGCCCAGCAAAGAGGTGTTTACTGTACTTACCCGCATGTCATCAAATTCTAACACTCCCAAGGTTGGTAGATAATGGAGATGTGCTGCAGGGTATTTTGTTGGGGGTAAATAATTGTGATGCCCTGCAGGAAGGTTTCAGTGGGATATATGTTGTATTTTCAGGGTATTTCTGTAGAGCACATGTGGATTCCACATTCTGTGATCTGGTGATAATTGTTCTCTTTTCTGTCTGACAGCTGAAGGAGGATTGGCAGTATGTTGCCATGGTGGTGGACCGTCTCTTTCTCTGGACTTTCATCGTGTTTACCTCTCTGGGGACGCTAACCATCTTCTTGGATGCAAGCTTCAATCGTCCACCAGAAACCCCTTTCCCCTGACACCCTACTCCCTGATATCCCATTCCCTGATACCCCAGTGCCCTGGCATCCCATTACCTGACACCCCCATCCCTGATACCCCAGTGCCCTGGCAACCCATTCCCTGATACCCCTGTGCCCTGGCATCCCATTACCTGACACCCCCATCCCTGATACCCCAGTGCCCTGGCAACCCATGCCCTGATACCCCTGTGCCCTGGCATCCCATTACCTGACACCCCAATCCCTGATACCCCAGTGCCCTGGCAACCCATTCCCTGATACCCCTGTGCCCTGGCATCCCATTACATTACACTGCATTCACTGATACCCCATTACCTTACACCCCATTCCCTGATACCCCTGTGCCCTGGCATCCCATTACATTACACTGCATTCCCTGATACCCCATTACCTTACACCCCATTCCCTGATACCCCTGTGCCCTGGCATCCCATTACATTACACTGCATTCCCTGATACCCCATTACCTTACACCCCATTCCCTGATACCCCAGTGCCCTGGAATCCTATTACCTGACACCCTATTCCCTGATACCCCAGTGCCCTGGAATCCTATTACCTGACACCCTATTCCCTGATACCCCAGTGCCCTGGAATCCCATTACCTGACACCCTATTCCCTGATATCCCATTCCCTGATACCCCAGTGCCCTGACATCCCATTACGTGACACCCCATTTCCTTATACCCCAGTGCCCTGGCATCCCATTCCCTGATACCCCTGTGCCCTGGCATCCCATTACACCACATTCCCTGATACCCCAGTGCCCTGGCATCCCATTCCCTGATACCCCAATGTCCTTGCATCCTAGTGCCCTGGCATCCTATTACCTTACACCCCATTCCCTGATACCCCAGTGCCCTGGCATCCCATTCCCTGATACCCCTGTGCCCTGGCATCCCATTACATTACACTGCATTCCCTGATACCCCAGTGCCCTGGCATCCCATTCCCTGATACCCCAGTGTCCTTGCATCCTAGTGCCCTGGCATCCCATTACCTTACGTCCCATTCCCTAAAACCCCAGTGCCCTGGCATTCCATTGCCTAACATCCTATTCCCTGATACCCCAGTGCCCTGGCATGCCATTACCTGACACCCCATTCCCTGACACCCGAGTGCCCTGGCATCCCATTCCTTGATACCCCAGTGCCCTGGCATCCCATTACATTATACCGCATTCTCTGATGCACCAGTGCCCTGGCATCCCATTCCCTGATACCCCAGTGTCCTGGCATCCTAGTGCCCTTGCATCCCTTTACCTTACACCTCATTCCCTGATACCCCAGTGCCCAGGCACCCCATTACCTGACACCCTATTCCCTAATGCCCCAGTGCCCTGGCATCCTAGAACCTGACACCCTATTCCCTGATGCCCCAGTGCCCTGGCATCCTATTACCTGACACCCTATTCCTTCATACCCCAGTGTCCTGGCATCCCATTACCTGACACACCATTTCCCGATACCAAATGCCCTGGCATCCTATTACCTGACACCCTATTCCCTGATACCCCAGTGCCCTGGCATCCCATTCCCTTACACTCCATTCCCTGATACCCCATTGCCCTGGTATCCCATTACCTGACACCACATTTCCTGATACCCAGTGCCCTGGCATCCCATTACCTGATACCCCATTCCCTCATAACCCAGTGCCCTGGCATCCCATTACCTGACACCCCATTCCCTGATACCCCAGTGCCCTGAGCCCCACTTCTCTTAATACCAGAGATGCTAACACTAAATATTAATAATATTCAATTACTTTGTACCCCATTCCATGACACCCCATATCTTGGTACCCCATTCCTTGACATCTAATGTCCTGTCCATTACCTGTTATTACTACTGTTGCCATTATCCCCATACCTCCTTTGTTGCTTGTACAGGCTATTTTCATTGTTGTCTGAAACAAAATATCAAAATAAATTATTGTACGTTAACTGGAGTCATCATAGCGCCCCCTGCTGGTCGTTGTATATATTGTTTCTTAATATAAATTGAGTACTGGAGTGGTAATACTGCTCCCTTCTGGTTATTTTGTGGATTTCTTCTCATGTATTTTTAATGTGAGAAGTGGGGTAATAACACCAACCCCTGCTGTTCATGTTATACATTTTTTTCTCACTGATATTAAATCTGAGCACTAGGGTGATAATACTGCCCCTAATGGTCATTTTATAGATTTTCTCTTACTTGTATAGGTGGATAATACTTCTCCTACTGGTCATTTTATAGATTTTCCCACACCTGTATCTGAGCACTAGGGTGATAATACTGCCCCTGCTGGCCATTTTATAGATATTCTCTCACTTGTATATAATCTGAGCACTAGGGCATGGGTGCTCAACCTGTGGCCCTCCAGCTGTTGCAGAACTAAAAGTCCCATGATGGATTGCAAGGCTGACTGTTACAAGCATGACTTCCAAAAGCTGAGGCACGATGGGATTTGTAGTTCTGCAGCAGCTGGAGGGCCACAGGTTGAGCACCCGTGCACTAGGGGAATAATACTGCCCCTGCTGGTCATTTTATAGATTTCCCCTCACTTGTATTAAATCTGAGCATTAGGGGGATAATACTGCTCCTGCTGGTCATTTTATAGATATTCTCTCACTTGTATAGGTGGATAATACTGCCCCTGCTGGTCATTTTATAGATTTACCCTCACTTCTATATAATCTGAGCACTAGAGGGATAATACTGCCCCTAATGGTCATTTTATAGATTTCCCCCCACTTGGATAAAATCTGAGAATTAGGGGGATAATACTGTCCCCTTATGGTCATTTTATAGATTTCCCCTTCACTTGTACATAATCTGAGCACTAGAGGGATAATACTGCCCCTAATGGTCATTTTTTTAGATTTCCCCTTCACTTGTATATATTCTAAGCACTAGGGGGATAATACTGCCCCTGCTGGTAATTTTTTAGATATTCTCTCACTTATATAGGTGGATAATACTGCCCCTGCTGGTCATTTTATAGATTTCCCCTTACTTGTATATAATCTGAGCACTAGGGTGATAATACTGCCCCTAATGGTCATTTTATAGATTACCCCTCACTTGTATAAAATATGAGCATTGGGGGGATAATACTGCCCCTGCTGGTCATTTTATAGATATTGTCTCACTTGTATAGGTGGATAATACTGCCCCTGCTGGTCATTTTATAGATTTCCCCTCACTTGTATATAATCTGAGCACTAGGGTGATAATACTGCCCCTAATGGTCATTTTATAGATTACCCCTCACTTGTATAAAATATGAGCATTGGGGGGATAATACTGCCCCTGCTGGTCATTTTATAGATATTGTCTCACTTGTATAGGTGGATAATACTACCCCTGTTGGTCATTTAATAGATTACCCCTCACTTGTATATAATCTGAGCACTAGGGAGATAATACTGCCCCTAATGGTCATTTTATAAATTCTCTTTCACTTGCATTCAGGGATAATACTGCCCCTGCTGGTCATTTTATAGATTTCCCCTTGGATAAAATCTGAGCATTAGGGGGATAATACTGGCCCTTATGGTCATTTTAAAGATTTCCCCTTCACTTGTACATAATCTGAGCACTAGAGGGATAATACTGCCCCTAATGGTAATTGTTTCGATTTCACCTTCACTTGTATATATTCTAAGTACTAGGGGGATAATACTGCCCCTGCAGGTCATTTTATAGATATTCTCTCACATATATAGGTGGATAATACTGCCCCTGCTGGTCATTTTATAGATTTACCCTCACTTCTATATAATCTGAGCACTAGAGTGATAATACTGCCCCTAATGTTCATTTTATAGATTACCCCTCACTTGTATAAAATATGAGCATTGGGTGGATAATACTCCCCCTGCTGGTCATTTTATAAACTCCCTTTCACTTGCATTGGGGGATAATACTGCCCCTGCTGGTCATTTTATAGATTTCCCCACACTTCTATATAATCTGAGCACTAGGGTGATAATACCGCCCCAATGGTCTTTTTATAGATTCATGGTTATGGCAGACTCCTTGAGGGTTGTACAATATATATGGAAAGAGCTGTGTAAATTGTCAGCACTAAATAAATGCATGTAGTATATTCTGAGTACAGGGGGTTACAATACTGCCCCCTGCTGGGCACTCTGTGACTCATCTTTGACTAGTATACAGTATGGGGTCTGTTCATAAGGAAATTAAATGGAAATGTCTCTGCATTTTCATTATGATCTCTGATTTGACCTCATTTGAACCCTTTTTTTTAAGCATCTGTAGCCATTTTATTTTCCTGGAACGGGGACCATGTTTTTTAATAACTGCATTATCATCATTGCAAAATCCATTTTCCTAATTCCATTTATCGTCAATTTATGAGATAAAAGGAAATCTTCAGCTTCTTTCACCTTCAGAATTGTGGCTTCATTCCTCTGCCTGGGACCGCCAATATTCTGATATTTCCCGGACGTCACGTGATCTTCAGCGGATATACACCAAGTCCATTCATCCCTCTGCTCCAGGAATTATTAGAAGCGATGCCATTTACTGGGCGACATAAACTATTAGCGGGGCGACATTAAAATTAGGGTTATCCTGATACCACTTTTTTAAGACCGAGTACAAGTACCGATACTGATTACCGATACTTTTTTTTAATGTCATGTGACAGTTTTCAAAGCACAGCACTGATGGGCACTGATATACAGCACTGATGGGCACTGATAGGTGGCACTGATATGCAGCACTGATGGGCACTGATATGCAGCACTGGTGGGCACTGATAGGTGGCACTGATATGCAGCACTGATGGGCACTGATAGGTGGCACTGATTAAGCAGCACTGATGAGCACTGATAGGATAAGGTGGCACTGATATGCAGCACTGATGAGCACTGACAGATGGCGGGCACTGACAGATGGAGGGCACTGACAGATGGCTGGCACAGATGACTGGCACTGACAGGTGGCTGGCACTGACAGATGGCACTGATGGCTGGCACTGACAGATGGCTGGCACTGATAGATGGTGCTGACACTGATAGATGGCACTGACAGGTGGCTGGCACTTATAGATGGCACCGACAGGTGGCTGGCACTGATAGATGGCACTGACAGGTGGCTGGCACTGATAGATGGCGCTAGCACTGATGGCTGGCACTGACAGGTGGCTGGCACTGATAGGTGGCACTTATGGGCATTGGGTACCGATAGGTGGCATTCATGGGCACTGATGGGCAGGCACTGAAATGCCATAAGGAAAAGCTGCCTGCGATGCTCCCATTTTGGTTTTCCTTGCACTCTGCCGCATAATGAATGAATGACTTGTATAGCGCTCAAATGCGAACTGAATCGCCTCTAGGCGCTTTTTGCAGCCAGTGTCTGCTTGGCTGGTGCGGTCATATACCCCGTAGGATCTCGACACGCTTGGGACACACAGTCGTACACATATATACTGGGCCGATTTGGACAAGATCCAAATAACCTACCAGCATGTCTTTGGAGTGGATAAAAGCAGCAGCGGCCATCTTGTTACACCCAGCCCAAACTATATGGGCTGGGTGTAACAAGATGTCCACTGCTGACTTACTGCGGCCGAGTGCAGGGTGTACCAAGATGGGCGTCGGGATGTCCAACCGCTGACATCGACACGGAGCATCACTTTTACCTCAACATTTTTACCCCAGAGGAACCCCTGAAGTAATTCTCAGGTCTTGGGGAACTCTTACTAACACCAGTTTATGAGGGGGGGGGGGGGTTCAATGAGAAAAATGTCTCCTATGTTGGTGGTCTGTAGAAATAATGCAACCCTTAGAGACAGCTAAAAAAAATCATTAGTGTCATGACTTTGGCCCCGGGAGTTTGTAACTGAGTTAACTGAGAGGTCGGACCGCCACAGTTCAAGGAAACCCTAGCAACCTCTGGAGGAACCCTGGGGGTCTATGGAACCCTGGTGGAGATATATATATATATATATATATACAGTGGAATCTCGGATTGCGAGTAAAGCGTTTCGCAATACGAGCACTGTATTTCAAAAAATCCTAACTTGGTTTGCGAGTGTTGTCTCGCAAAACAAGCAGGATTCAAGCCAAAGCGGTGTGCAGTACCGTGTTTGGCCTGAGGTGGGGGGGGGCGCCGGAGCCGAACGGTGCCATTCGGAAATGCTCGGGAAAGACTCGGAAGTACTCCGTTCCCGAGCCTTTCCAAGGTTTTCCGAGGTCAGCCGAGCTGTCCTCGGGCCTTTCCGTGTGTTTCCGAGGCTCTCCGCCGCCCCCCCACCTCTGGCCACATGTGGTATTGCATGCCATTGAAGTCAATGCAGAACAATTTTTTTTTGTTTCCATTGACTTCTATGGGGAAACTCGCTTTGATATGCGAGTGCTTTGGATTACGAGCATTCTCCTGGAACGGATTATGCTCGTAATCCGAGGTTCCACTGTATATAGAATAGGCTGATGAGTGCAGTAGTTGGCACAGGATCCCTTTGCATTGCAACATAATAGATCATTTGTTGCAACTTACAGCTTTTTTGTTAGTTTCATACAGGGCCGCCATCAGGGAGGCAACCCCCCCTTTTTTTTTTTTTTTAAATGTAATATTTTTTCTTTGTAAGGGGCCCAGAGGTCCCCAGGGGCCCGGATGGCAACCCCCCTTTTTTTTTATTTTTATAAAAAAAAAAAATTTTATTTTTGTTTTTTGTAAGGGCCCCAGAGGTCCCCAGAGGCCCGGGGCCCCGGATGGCAACCCCCTTTTATTTTAATGAATTTTTTTCTCTTTCTTTTTTTGTAAGGGGCCCAGAGGTCCCCAGGGCATCCCCAGGGACCTCTGGATAGCAACCCCCCCTATTTTTTTTGTTCTTTTTTTTGCACCCCAAAGCTCCCCCGACCTCAACAATTTGCGGCGGCAGCACCCTCCGCTTTTCAATTCGTGGCAGCCCCCCCGCTTCTCAATCCTCAATTTGCGGCGGCAGCATCCCCCCCCCCCCCAGTTCTCCTCTGCTCCAGGGGGCCCATGCCTGAAGCTGTGTGTAAGGGGCCCCAAAATTCCTGATGGCGGCCCTGGTTTCACCCATAATTTTCCTATTTCTCGGTCTGCACCACCAAAGCTAGATATCAGGCCTTTACCATTTTGTATCTTTTCTCCCCCAAAATGATGAAATATTATTATTAATAGATGGTCTCTTTCCCAAGAAATAGCAGCCTTGCATATCAGGCATATAGACCATATGGAGACAACTCATCATTGGAAGACCAAGAGCAGGTAGGTCCCCTAACATGCTGATAACATCCTTCAGCCCTACAAAAAAATATCTCTCTCCTCCACAAAGCAGACAGGCTCGGTCACACCTGTGGAACCCCAGGAGAAGGTATGTACTGTAGGTGTGACATATTAAAAGAGAAGTATAGGTTTCCTTTTTTTTTTGCTTACATCTATTCTATGTGAGCTGCTGATATCTATGAACCCTCCCAGCCCTCTCAGAAGTGCCCACCTTCTGTTAAAAATCGAGATAAATACCTGTGGGAGGTTCTACAGTCTTTCATACAGCATCATCCAGACAATGGTGTGAATATAGAGTCTGGATCCACCCCCTTCCCTGCCTTTTTGCTTGATTGATGTCGGCTCTCCTCCCTCTGTTTGTTTCTGAGACTTCACAGAGCGTAGCTGCCCCCCTCCACCTCCCTTCTCCCTCCTCCCTCCTCCCCCTCCCTATCTATCAGCACAGACACATCTCTTAGGGGAGTGGGGACAGAGGCAGGGGGTGTGTTGGTGTGTTGGTGTGTTGGTGGAGATGTACACACCCCCTGAGAACTTTTCAAACTGAAAGTGGACCGTTTTTGCCAGCTGAAGGAAAGTTCACGTGCACATGCTGTACAAACTAAAAGAGGTAGGAGAAAAAGATTAGCTGATATGTGACTAATGTGATATGTACTAGTTATTTATCCCATCCCATACTTCTCCTTTAAGCTCTCGGCCGCAGAGATTTCTCAGCTCATGATCGCCATCTAGGTGCCAGAAAACGGAAGGTAGACATCACTGGGGCTGGTTAATTCCATCCCATACAAATGGTTTTTAAGATCCAAAATGTTTTTTTTGGAGGGGGGGGGGATTTGTGCTAGTAGGGATGATGTGGAGGTATTTGTGCTAGGAGGGGAAATTTTGGGGGGATTAGTGCTAGGAGGGGAGGGTTTGGAGTGGGGGGGAGAGGATTTGTGCTCAAAGGGGAGCATTTTGAGTGGGGGGATTTATGCTAGGCGGGGAGGATTTGGAGTGGGGGGGGAGAGGATTTATGCTTGGAGGGGAAGTTTGAGGGGTAGAGGATTTTTGCTAGGAGGGGAACTTTGAGGGGATTAGTGCTAGGATGGGAGTATTTGGAGTGAGGGGGGAGGATTTATGCTCGGAGAGGAAGTTTGAAGGGTAGAGGATTTGTGCTAGGAGGGGGATTTTTTTTTATGGGCGGGGAGGATTTGTGCTGGAGGCATATGGGGAGAGAGGATTTGAGCTGCGGGGGATGGGGGAGAAAGATTTGTGCCAGGAGGGGGGATTTGGGGGGTTTGTGCTAAAAAAGCTAATATGGTGGGGGATTTAAGCTAAGATCTGAATTTTTTCGTTGGGGAGGAGGGGGATTTGTGCTAGTAGAGATGATTGGGGGGTACTTGTGCTAGCAGAGGAAATTTGAGGGGGGATTTGTGCTAGAAGGGGACATTTGGGGGGGATGTGTGCTAGGAGGGAAGGATTTGGAGTGGGGGGGTGGGAGAGGATTTATGCTTTGAGGGGAAGTTTGAGGGGTAGAGGATTTGTGCTAGGAGGGGGACGTTTTTTATGGGGGGGATTTGTGCTGGGGGGCATATGGGGAGAGAGTATTTGAGCTGCGGGGGATGGGGAGAAAGATTTGTGCTAGAAGGGGGGATTTAGGGGGTTTGCGCTAGAAAAGGAAATATGGTGGGAGATTTAAGCCAAGATCTGAATTTTGTTTTTGGGGGGGGGGAGGGGGATTTGTGCTAGTAGAGATGATTGGGGGGTACTTGTGCTAGCAGGGGGAATTTGAAGGTAGATTTGTGCTAGGAGGGGAAATTTGGGGGGGGTTTGTGCTAGGAGGATTTGGAGTGGGGGAGAGGATTTGTGCTAGGAGGGGAGGATTTGGAGTGGGGGAAGGATTTATGCTTGGAGGAGAAGTTTGAGGGGTAGAGGATTTGTGCTAGGAGGGGGACGTTTTTTATGGGGACGGTGGGGATTTGTGTTGAGGGTATATAGGGAGAGAGGATTTGAGCTGTTGGGGACAAAGAGGGATTTGAGGGGTTTATGCTAGAAAAGCTAATATGCTGTGTTGGGGAGGGGTGGGGGATTTAAGCTAAGACCAGAATTTTGTGTTGGGGGAGGATTTGTGCTAGTAGGGATGATTGGGAGGTATTTTTGCTAGGAGGGGAAATTTGGGGGGATTAGTGCTAGAAGGGCAGGATTTGGAGTGGGGGGGATTTATGCTTGAAGGGGAGGATTTGGAGCTGGGGGGGGAGGATTTATGCTCAGAGAGGAGTTTTGAAGGGTAGAGGATTTGTGCTAGGAGGGGGATTTGCGGGGTTTGTGCTAGAAAAGCTAAAATGGTGGGGGATTTAAGCTAAGATCTGTTTTTTTTTAGTTGGGGGGGGGGGGTTTGTGCTAGTAGAGATGATTGGGGGGTACTTGTGCCAGCAGGGGAAATTTGAGGGGGGATTTGTTCTAGGAGAGGAGGATTTGGAGTGGGAGGGGGAGTATTTATGCTTGGAGGGGAAGTTTGAGGGGTAGAGGATCTGTGCTAGGAGGGGGACATTTTTTATGGGGGGGGGATTTGTGCTGGGGGGCATATAGGGAGAGCGGATTTGAGCTGGGGGGCAAAGATTTGTGCTAGGAGGGGGGATTTGGGGAGTTTATGAATATGGTGGGGGGGGATTTAAGCTAAGATCTGAATTTTCTTTGGTGGGATGGGCGATTTGTGCTAGTAGAGATGATTGGGGGGTGTAATTGTTCTATCTGTGGAAATTTGAGCGGAGATTTGTGCTAGGAGGGGACATTTGGGGGGGATATGTGCTAGGAGGGGAGGATTTGGAGCGGCGGGGGAGAAGATTTATGCCTGGAGGGGAAGTTTGAGGGGTAGAGGATTTGTGCTAGGAGGGGGACGTTTTTTATGGGGGCGGAGGATTTGTGCTGAGGGCATATGGGGGGGAGAGGATTTGAGCTGGGGGGGACAAAGATTTGTGCTAGGAGGGGGGATTTGAGGGGTTTATGCTAGAAAAGCTAATATGGTGTGTGTGTGGGGGGGGGGGGGATGATTTAAGCTAAGGTCCGAATTGTGTGTTGGGGGAGGATTTGTGGTAGTAGGGATGATTTGTGCTAGGAGGTGGACATTTTTTATGGGGGGGGGGATTTGAGCTGGGGGGGACAAAGATTTGTGCCAGGAGGGGGGATTTGAGGGGTTTATGCTAGAAAAGCTAATATGGTGTGTGTGTGGGGGGGGGGATGATTTAAGATAAGGTCAGAATTTTGTGTTGGGGGAGGATTTGTGGTAGTAGGGATGATTTGTGCTAGGAGGGGAACTGTAGGGGGGATTAGTGCTAGGTGTGGGGAGGATTTGGAGTGTGGGGGAAGGATTTATGCTCGGAGGGGAAGTTTAAGGGGTAGAGGATTTGTGCTAGGAGGGGGACGTTTTTTATGGGGGGGGGATTTGAGCTGGGGGGGGCACAAAGGTTTGTGCTAGGAGGGGGGATTTGTGCTAGAAAAGTGAACATGGTGGGCGGGGGGGATTTAAGCTGAGATCGGAATTTTGTTTTGGTGGGGGATTTGTGCTTGTAGGGATGATTGGGAGGTATTTGTGCTAGAAGGGGAAGTTTGAGGGGGGGGGGGATTTGTGCTAAGAGGGGGGGGGGGATTTGTGCTAGGAAGGGGAAGTTTGTTTTTTTTGGTGGGGGGAAGGGGATTTGAGCTGGGGGCATATGTGGAGAGAGGATGTGAGCTGGGGGGGGGGGGGGGGAGCAAAAAAAAGATTTTTGCCAGGAGGGAGGGATTTCAGAAGGTGGGGGGGCAGATTAGTACTGGGGGGAAGAGGAATTTATGCTTAGGGGGTAAGAATGTAGATTAGTGCTTATTTTTTTTTTGTTGGCGGGGGGATCATACATCTGGGGGGGGGGGGGCAATTTTGTGTGTTTGCCCCTAGGTTCTAGATGACCTTGTCCCAGGACTGGGCGGAGACTTCTCTCTCCTCGCCGAGGTCCACAGACCTCCAAGCAACGCTCCTGAGAAATACCACCCAGCCTTTGCTGGAATTCATATACAGTAGATGGTAACAAAGGGATAAAAAAAAAAAAAAAAAAAGGGGGGGGGGGACAGGAGTTATAAAGAGAAAACAATTACCGTGGTTTGTGATACGCAGAGGGCGGAGCAAACTAAACATCATTCAGCCCGGGCTGACATCAAGTCATGCTCAGTCCTTGTTATTGCATGCCACTTTAGCGTGCCTTGTGTGCATGTTGGCACCTTGGCCGTCATTTGCTGTCCATGGAATAGCGGTATGAGCGGCTGATACTCCAATCAATACTCGTCTCTGCTCGTCTATTTATACTCAAGGACTTCACGGAGAATGCTAATTAATCTGCATTTCTTTATGGGCCGTCTATAAATCTCGCCCGGCCGGCTGGATCCCCGATCAGGGGGGGGGGGGGGGGGGTCATGGTCAGCTTCCCGCTCAGACGCTATAATGGCTGCTGAATGGAAAAGGTGCCGCGTCAGCAGAACTTCCCTCCGCATATAATAACGATATATTTCCACACTATAAAGATGACGTTTTCGCTCGGCTGTGATGGCGCCGGACCTGGCAAGGGTCACTTTGCACATTGCAGGTCAGAGATGAGCCGAATGTTCGGTGAACACGACTAAAGTTCGAGCGTCGAATCCGCACCCCATTAAAGTCAATGGCAGCTGAGTTTTCAATAAGGGTACCGCCCCTTTTCTAGGCTAATAGGCGAGGGGGATGTCCAACAAATGTCATTTGCCCTGACCCTTCCCACGACCCTGCCCCTGACCCTGCCTGTGAATCGCGGCATCTGTACGATGTGTACATACAACCTACTACAGCAACACTGACAGTTACAAAGCAAAATTGTTAAAATTGACAGTAAATGACAGCTCCCTGCCGATTACTTCTATTTGCAAACCATAAGGAAGGAAATGATGTTTGAGTTGCCTGTAAATGACAGCTCCCAGCTGCTTACTGATAATTGGAAACCATAAGGAAAAAAATGTTGTTTGAACTGCTGGTAAATGACAGCTCCCAGCTGCTGACTTCTATTTGCAAACAATAGGAAAATAAATACTGTTTGAATTGCTGGTAAATGACAGCGCCCAGCCGCTTACTGATAATTGTACACCATAAAAAAGGAAATGCTGTTTGAATTGCTGGTAAATGACAGCTCCCAGCTGCTTACTTCTATTTGCAAACAATAAGAAAAGAAATGTTGTTTGAATTGCTGGTAAATGACAGCTCCCAGCTGCTTGCTTCTATTTGCAAACAATAAGAAAAGGAATGTTGTTTGAATTGCTGGTAAATGACAGCTCCCAGCTGCTTACTTCTATTTGCAAACAATAAGAAAAGAAATGTTGTTTGAATTGCTGGTAAATGACAGCTCCCAGCTGCTTACTGATAACTGTAAACATTAAGGAAGGAAATACTGTTTGAATTGCTGGTAAAAGACAGCTCCCTGCCATCTACTGATAATTGTAAACCATAAGAATAGAAATGCTGTTTGAATTGCTGGTAAATGACAGCGCCCAGCCACTTACTGATAATTGTAAACCATAAGGAAAGAAATGCTGTTTGAATGGCTGGTAAATGACAGCACCCAGCCACTTACTGATAATTGTAAACCATAAAAAAGGAAATACTGTTTGAATTGCTGGTAAATGACAGCTCCCAGCTGCTCACTGATAACTGTAAACATTAAGGAAGGAAATACTGTTTGAGTTGCTGATAAATGACAGCTCCCAGCCACTTACTGATAATTGTAAACCATAAAAAGGGAAATGCTGTTTGAATTGCTGGTAAATGACAGCTCCCAGCCACTTACTGATAATTGTAAACCATAAAAAGGGAAATGCTGTTTGAATTGCTGGCAAATGACAGCTCTCAGCTGCTTACTTCTATTTGCAAACAATAAGAAAAGAAATGTTGTTTGAATTGCTGGTAAATGACAGCTCCCAGCTGCTCACTGATAACTGAACATTAAGGAAGGAAATACTGTTTGAATTGCTGGTAAATGACAGCTCCCAGCTGCTTACTGATAACTGTAAACATTAGGAAGGAAATACTGTTTGAATTGCTGGTAAATGACAGCTCCCAGCTGCTCACTGATAACTGTAAACATTAAAGAAGGAAATGCTGTTTGAATTGCTGGTAAATAACAGCTCCCAGCTGCTCACTGATAACTGTAAACATTAACCACTTAAGCCCCGGACCATTTCGGGCCATTAGGACCAGGCCTGTTTTTGGGATTCGGCACTGCGCTGCTTTAACTGGAAATTGTGCGGACATGCAATGTTGTACCCAAATGAAATTTGCGTCCTTTTCTTCCCACAAATAGAGCTTTCTTTTAATGGTATTTGATTGCCTCTGCGATTTTTATTTTTTGCGATATAAATGGAAAAAGAACGAAAATTTTGAAAAAAAAAGATATTTTCTACTTTTTGTTATAAGAAAAATCGAATAAACTCAATTTTAGTCATACATTTAGGCCAAAATGTATTCAGCCACATGTCTTTAGTAAAAAAAATGGCAATAAGCGTATATTTATTGGTTTGCGCAAAAGTTATAGTGTCTACAAACTAGGGTACATTTTCTGGAATTTACACAGCTTTAAATTTTTGGCTGCCTATCTCATTTCTTGAGGTGCTAAAATGGCAGGGCAGTACAAACCCCCCCCAAATGACCCCATTTTGGAAAGTAGACACCCCAAGGAAATTGCTGAGAGGCATGTTGAGCCCATTGAATATTTTTTTTTTTGTCCCAAGTGATTGAATAATGACTAAAAAAAAAAAAAAATTACAAAAAGTTGTCACTGAATGATATATTGCTCACACATTCCATGGTTATATGTGGAATTGCACCCCAAAATACATTCTGCTGCTTCTCCTGAGTACGGGGATACCACATGTGTGGGACTTTTTAGGAGCCTAGCCGCGTACGGGACCCCGGAAACCAAGCACCGACTTCAGGATTTCTAAGGGGCGCAAATTTTTGATTTCACTCCTCACTACCAATCACAGTTTCGAAGGCCATAAAATGCCAAAATAGCACAAAACCCCCCCAAATGACCCCATTTTGGAAAGTAGACACCCCAAGCTATTTACTGAGAGGCATGTTCAGTCCATGGAATATTTTATATTTTGCCACAAGTTGCGGGAATATGACAAACTTTTTTTTTTTTTGCACAAAGTTGTCACTAAATGATATATTGCTCACACATGCCATGGGCATATGTGAAATTACACCCCAAAATACATTCTGCTGCCTCTCCTGAGTACGGGGATACCACATGTGTGGGACTTATTGGGAGCCTAGCCGCGTACGGGACCCCAAAAACCAAGCACCGCCTTCAAGGTTTCTAAGGGCATAAATTTTTGATTTCACTCCTCACTACCTATCACAGTTTTGAAGGCCATAAAATGCCAAGATGGCACAAAACCCCCCCAAATGACCCCATTTTGGAAAGTAGACACCCCAAGCTATTTGCTGAGAGGCATGTTGACCCCATTGAATATTTTTTTTTTTGTCCCAAATGATTGAATAATGACAAAAAGAAAAAAAAAAATGTACAAAAAGTTGTCACTAAATGATATATTGCTCACACATGCCATGGTTATATGTGGAATTGCACCCCAAAATACATTCTGCTGCTTTTCCTGAGTACGGGGATACCACATGTGTGGGACTTTTTGGGAGCCTAGCCGCGTACAGGGCCCCAAAAACCAAGCACTGCGAACGCTGCAGTTATGTGTGTTGTGTTTGGTAAGTGACAGTGATCGATCGATACTGCACTTGGGTGGGCTGGGCTGGGCTGGGCTGGGCGGAGGGGCTAAACGCAGGCGCTAGCAGGTATCTGGGCTGATCCCGCTAACACTGCGTTTTTGGGAACCCTAAACCGCTGGGGATGCTAGTATAGATCTGATCAGATCTGATCAGATACTATACCACTAAGGGGGGTGTATGCTTTGCGCGTGGGTGTTAGCGTTACTGTCACTAACCTAACACTGCCTGGGGCGACGCAGACCCTCTCTGGCGCTAAAACCTAATTGATCTCACCCGCCGGGCGATCAGGGGGGTTAAACCTTTATTGGGTTATATACGGCGGGTGCCCTGATGCTATAAAAAGCAAACTAATCAACCAGCGTCACCCGTAACCTTTATATGGTGATCACTGGTGAAAGGGTTAACTAGGGGCAATCAGGGGGTTAAAATCTTTATTAGGTTAAATATGGGGGTACCTGACACTATATAAAAACCTGACGGGTAACCTAAATAACTAAATAACTTACTGGCTAACCAGTGACACCAGTGACGCTTATACGGCGATCACTGGTGAAAGGGTTAACTCTAGGGGCAATCAGGGGGTTAAAATAATATATGGGGGTACCTGACACTAATAAAAACCTGCGGCAAACCTAAAAAAAAATAACTGCCTATCTAAAACACCAGCGACACGAATACAGCGATCGGAAAAACAATCGCTTAGTGACGCTGAAGTTAGGGGGTGAAAGGGTTACCTGGGGGGTGATCAAGGGGTTAAACCTTTATTAGGGGGGGGTTAGGGGGCTACCCTGGACCTAAAGGGGCCTAATCCTAACTGCCCTGCAACTTTTTACAATCACAGATGACACTAAATGCAGTGATCAGTAAAATAAATGATCACTGCAATCAGTGACACTGTGATTGGGGGCTTTGGGGTGACCTGGGGGGTGATCTGTGTGCCTATGTGTACCTACGTGTCAGTGGACTGTTAGTGCACTAACCTGCTTCCTCTCTGCTCGGCGCCGGGAACGGAAAGACCGCGGCGAGGGAGATGACATCACTTCCTCCAGCCTTGTTTACATCACATGGCGGAGGAAGCATTTTCATTGGCCGGGAGCGATCGCGAGGGGGGGGGCGGAATCGAGCGCCCCCCCCCCCTCATGCCTGATCGCTCCCGAACACTTAACGGCCGCTCACTGCAGTGAAGGGGGGTCCGGATGGACCCCCCAACTGCACAAAGGCGATCACGTAGATCTACGTGATTCTGCCTGTCCGTGCCATTCTGCCGACGTAAATCGGCGGTGGGCGGTCGTTAAGTGGTTAAAGAAGGAAATGCTGTTTGAATTGCTGGTAAATAACAGCTCCCAGCCACTTATTGATAATTGAAAACCATAAAAACAGGGGCACCGGAGGAAGATGGCAGCTTGAACAGAGAGCTCACCTAGATCTCATTTCGCCGATCATTAGCGGGACAATCCTCTCACAGGAAAGCAAAGATGACCGGGAGGAGCTTGTCGGCCACCCGGTCACAGTAGGACCCGGCCACGCAACTTAGCCGGAACATACCGGCAATGTTCCGGACCCAGCATGGGGACTCACAGGCCGCATCCCAGGCCTCAGAGCCGAGTTACGTCGACACCCTGGACCCCTCGGGCACCTCCGCCCCTGCTGCAAGTAAGTCCGCCCTCCACACCTCTCCCCCGCTGTGCATGTCTGACCTCCAGCTTGTCGCTCAGGATATGAAGAACACCCTTTTTGCAGCAGTCTCCGATCTCAAGGCAGAGATCAGAGCAGTAGCCTCTAGGCTGGAGCACGTGAAGACAGCCGCCATGACACATGGCTCGGACCTTCAGCAAGTCCAGAAAGTAGTCAGTGTGCACGCTCAACACCTGATTGACATGCACAGACACATGGAGGACTTAGATAACAGGGGTCGCAGGCGCAACTTGCGGGTGAGAGGCATACTGTCACGTACCTGGTAGGAGTCTGAGATGATGAGGTCAGCCCCTCTTGTATCACGGGCCCAAGCCCCACTGGAGGTGGAACAGATGGTGGCAAGGGTCAGGAGGAACACGAGTGCCTGTACGTGTTGCATGCAGAACTGGTACGTAGAGTTGCAGGCGTGGAAGTTCGGGCAGAGCAGCCGGTAAGGAGCTGGACCCAGGGAAGCTGAGATGGAAGACAGTTGGCACAGGCACTTGGAGACTGTGTAGAGCCAAGCAGGAGACAGGAGCTAGGTCACAAGGATAGCTGAGGTCAGTAGCAGGCGGGCAGCGAGGTAACAAGACATTAAGCAGAAGCAGGTCAGATGGAAGCCGGGGTAAGGAATCAGTAATCGGAGGTAATCAGAGTCCAGAGACAGGGTCGAAGTAAGCCAAGTTCAGCAACAGGTATCAAGCAGAGATTAAACAGGATTCAGGATATCAGGACACAGCTGAAGACCAGTCAGCACTGTTCAGGAGTCAGGGCACCTTTTAAATAGGCCATCTGGCGCCAACTGGGGCTAGGGGCGTGCTCCTGCGCGTGCACGCAGTGCGATGCGCATGCGCATTAGCGCACGTAATAATCTGCCGTTGCCTATGAGTGTGCGCATGCGCACGTGTGCGCACAGAACGTATTCTGACAGTTCTCTTACACATACCGGAGATAGTGGAGGGACCCCAGCTGCAACCTGTGGTTTGGGCAATCTTTAACACCCTGCTGGGACGGCCACCTGACGCTCCATGGAGATGGAGAGGTGCCATAGAGCGCTCAGGCCGAGAGGTAGAGACACTGACCCCCCAAGAGATGTGGTGGGCTGTCTGGTCAGTTTCACACAAAAAGAAGAAATATTGCGCTTGGCTCGCAACCACGAGTGCCTGGAACATGATGGTGCACACATACAGTTATTCCAGGACTTCTATGCAATCACTCTGCAACACAGGAGAGACCTGCGTCCCCTGCTGCATACTCTGCGTGACAGGCGCCTCGCTTATAGATGGAAATTCCCGTTCTGCTTGTAGGCAACTGCTGGAAATCGCACGGCGCAGCTAAGAACTCCAGCCGACCTACACTCTTTCTGTGAAATCCTTGGCATCCCGCTGACAGAAGTCCCAGATTGGTACAGTGCATTCATGCAACCAGACCCCTGGATCCCCACTCAACCTGATGATATTCCGAGATTATAAAGGCACATGCAGAGGCGTCGCAGAGCGTCAGCCAATTCCCCACCGAGGTCTCGTGGGGACATGGAAACGGAAGAGAGCCCTCGTGTTTCACCATCGTCCGTCCGGCACAGAATTGACCATTAGCAGTGGAACTGATGGCTGGGTGAGATGGTTACAACACCTTTGTATTTCTGATTATATCTATAGGGCCTTATGACTGTTCGCTATGTTTCTGAAGGAATAGCTGTCCATGGACACACATGCAGCCCTAGGCTCACGAGTACCGGTATGCTAAGACCATAGATGTGCTGTACCACGTGTGGCCGTGTGACTCGCATCCCCTTAAGACAAGACGCTCAGGTAAGCTCCTGGAACCGGGAAATAGTTGTTGTCGTTCTTCCTTGGGTGACCCTGTTAGTTCCTGAAATTTCAGTGTGCGAACTGATAGCCTGGCTACAAGAAGAGGTGACTAATAGGAGTGGAGGTGCGTCCCTCCAAGCCATGCTTCCCACAGGTACTTTGCCACTAAGGCCCCACAGGAAAGCATGTGGGTCACATATGCAGTCGCCACTTTGGGAGTTGCGTGTGCTCCCACACCTGACCCTTTGTGACACCTGCCGGCTGCTGTACATTGACTATGGGGCCCCAGTTAGGGTTGCCACCTGTACGGGATTCACCCGGACAGTTCGGGTTTTGAATCATGTGTCCAGGTTTAAGACTGAAACCCAGACACATTATTGAATTCAGACCAGGCTGTGGCTCCCCAAGTAACTAAGATAGTCACACACAAATCTGTTGCCATCCGAGAGATGCAGTGGCCATCTGGTGGCAGGTCTGGCATCACTGGAGGGCAGGGTGATGATGTCAGGATGAGTAATCTGGCCACACCCGCCATTCGCTGCGGCACGCTATGCGCACCGCATTACTACTCTCCTTGGGGCACCCAAAGGTGATAATCTACGAGAGAAATTTGATATACCCTCCCAACTTTTCCACTTCTATCTACAGGTTAGGCATTTCTTTCATTCCCAATCTCCAACCCTGACTCTTGATAATCCAACCACCTTTGAGTACCTATGCTCCCAGGGTCCTCTATATCCTCTATTCATCGTATCCTCCATGAGTCGAACCCTCTTACTGAGATCACCCATCATTACATGAGGGAGTGACGTGATGATGAGGGGTGGATAGACCTCTAGATCTATAATCCTGCTCTGGGTTATACAGCTCTACATCGAGACGGATTTGGGCAATCGTCATAGTTCCATTGCGAGGTCGCCGAGCTGGCAGAAGGAGAAAGAAGCGAGAGTGGCAAGTGGTGGATGTGGGGTTCCTCCTTAGATGGGGGGTGTTGTACATGTCAATGTCCTCCCTATAGACTACAATTATCAGGTCCACTGGGGAGAGGAGGAAGGATATTAGAGGTCTCCATTCTTCTGTCACTTCTTCTATGGAAATCTCTATTGTCCAAACCAGAGGGGTCTCCAAACTTTCTAAACTAAGGGCCAGTTTACTGTCCTTCAAACTTTAGGGGGACCAGATTGTGACCATCAGGGGTAGAAAAGTTGCTGATGTCAGTGGGAAAAAAACAATGTCCCATTGTTTGTGTCATTGGGAGGAATTGTGACCAATTATTGGTGTCATTAGGAGGATTTATGCCCCATCGTTGGCGTCAGTGGGAGAAATTGTGCCCCATCGTTGGTGTCAGTGGGAGAAATTGTGCCCCATCGTTGGTGTCAGTGGGAGGAATTTTTCCCAATTGTTGGTGTCATTGGAAGAAATTGTGCCCCATCATTGGTGTCAGTGGGAGGAATTGTGCCCCATCATTGGTGTCAGTGGGAGGAATTGTGCCCCATCGTTGGCGTCAGTGGGAGAAATTGTGCCCCATCGTTGGTGTCAGTGGGAGAAATTGTGCCCCATCGTTGGTGTCAGTGGGAGGAATTTTGCCCAATTGTTGGTGTCATTGGAAGAAATTGTGCCCCATCATTGGTGTCAGTGGGAGGAATTGTGCCCCATCATTGGTGTCAGTGGGAGGAATTGTGCCCCATCGTTGGAGTCAGTGGGAGGAATTGTGCCCCATCGTTGGAGTCAGTGGGAGGAATTGTGCCCCATCGTTGGAGGCAGTGGGAGGAATTTTGCCCAATTGTTGGTGTCAGTGGGAGAAATTATGCCCCATCATTGGTGTCAGTGGGAGGAATTGTGCCCCATCATTGTTATCAATGGGAGGAATTCTGCCTCATCTTTGGTGTCAGTGGGAGAAATTGTGCCCCATCATTGGTGTCGGTGAGAGAAATTGTGCCCCATCATTGGTGTCAGTGGAGGAAATTATGCCCCATCGTTGGTGTCAGTGGGAGGAATAGTGCCCCGCCCATCATTGGAGCACAGGTGTGTCAGGAAGAAGGTGCCTCTGAAGCTGCTCTGTGAGAAGGGAGTGGTGGTGAAATCTCTCCCAGCTCCCTGGCCCCCTTTCTGGGGAGGCCATGGAGGCCAGCGGGGCTTCTCCTGCTGGAGGCTCCCAGCCATCTCCTGGGCCATCAGGTGAACTGCCTGCCTCTGCACAAGCCGATCTCTCTGCCCCTGGTGAGGATGAAGGCTCGGAGGCCATTCGGGAGCGAGTGGTGGCCGGGATTAAGGTCCTGAACAGGGAGAGGGACAAGCTGTACAAGCTGAGAGCGGAGTTGAAGCGCCTGCGAAGGCAACGTGAGGGCTTACACAGCCAGAAACGGGGATCCATGGATCCGGAAATCCAGCTGGCCAAGGTCCGTGTGGATCATCAGGAGACCATCGTGGCCATGATGGAAGGCAGAGATGGGCCCTTTAAAGAGAAGTTTTGCAACGACAAAAGGTTTGGAAGGGTGACAAAGATGGAGGTGGAGGAGGAGGAGACCCCCAGTTCTGACCCCCTGCCCCCCCAGGGAGAGGTAAGCAGCCCCAGGCCTTCCCAAGATTCAGGAGGTATGCTGAGGGCCATCCAGGTAATGGAGTCTCCTATGCGGGGGGATCAGCTGGTGTTTAATGAGGAAGACATTACTGATGATGTACCTGATAAAGTGAAGCCTGCTAAGTCCCATGTTGTGGATAAGACTGTTTTTGTTCCTTTTAACACTGTGACTGACAATGTGCCTAATGACAATCAGGCTGCTAGTCCTGTGTGCAGCAATGTTGTGCCTGCTGAGGCTGCAATGCAGCAAGAGTTACATTTAAAAAATGTCATTTCTGTGGATGGACTGCAAGTGTCAGCACAGCCCATTAACCCTTCTTTGGCTGAGTCCAAAGCTGTTTGCCCCACTGCTGCTGAGGACTCTACAGTGCAGCATCAGGAGACAGCTGGTATTGCAGCCACTGTGACTATTCCTGATGGGAATTTGAATAGTTCTGTGACTGATAACAATCACCCCAGTACCAGTGTGATGAACAATCCTGCTACAGATCCTGCCATTTCAGTTCATACAGTTGATAATAATAATAATAATAATAATATACAGAGTGATGTGGCTTCAGTGTCAGCCCTTGGCCCTGATAAACCTACTTTTGCACAGGTGGCACACTCTGCTCCTGGTAGTCCCGCTCCCAAGCGGGGTTTTCCACTGCAAGCTGCCACTTTGAGCACCCCAAGATCTGGTCTTGGGTCTCTGGCTTCTGCTGGGGGTCCAAGACGTAATGTAGTTATCCTGAAATGGGAAGGTGGTGCCATCCCTCCAGCACGGCGTGCAGTGGTAGATATGATATTGGAGATGGATTTTGGTGCAAATGACCTGTATGCCTTTATACATGTAGCTGGGACAAGGGACTATACGGTTAGTTTCACCAGGCCAGAGGGTCTTGACCTGTTCTGGGAGCGATATGAGGCTCGGTGCAGGTCAAGACCTGAATGGGAAGGTCTGGTCCCAGTTGCGGTTTCTCAGAGGTCAACAGTAAAAAAATAACCATTATCCTGACCAATGAGAGTGTTCCTGCTCGGGATCTAGAGGTCTGGTTAAGGAACTATGGGGAAGTTTTGACCAAACCTAATAAAATCCATGATGAGCGTAACATCTGGACTGGGGGATGGTCGGTAACAGTCAGGTTGGCCAGGGATGGGAATGTTGTCCGTCACTTGCCCTCCTCAGCTTTCATAGGGAGGGATAGGATGACTGTTTTCTACCCTGGTCAGCCGAAGCTGTGTCACCGCTGTGGAGAAAAGGGGCACTTGAGCTCCTCCTGTTCAGCCTTGATGTGTTCAGTGTGTCGGGGTCAGGGTCATATGGCTAAGGACTGTACCAGGAAGATCAGGTGCAACCTGTGCCTGCGCCTTGGCCACCCCTACAGCAGGTGTCCTGAAGCCTGGCACAATATGGAGAAGGAGGTAGTGGAGGACATGTCAAGGCTGGACAGGATGGAGGGTGAGACCCTTGGTGTACCATCCTCCTCTGCGGTGACCCCCTCCCCTGGTCCTGCTCAGGATCCCTCTCCAGTTCCTGTGGCCACCCCTCCTGTGTCTGTAAGTACTCCTTCTGTTTCTGTCTCTGTGTCCCCCCAGCCTACTGTACCCTCTCCTCTTGTGTCGGAACCTTCCAAGTCTGTGCCCCCCGAGTCTGTTACCCCCCAGGAGTCTACCCCTCCTGAGTCTGACTTAAAGGGATCACCCCCCCCCCACCAGCGTGTACTAAAAAGGGCGCCCCTTCTTCTGTAAAGAAGTCTTGTGGAAAGACTTTAAAGAAAAAAGTAAGAGATGAGGGCATCTCTGAGGCTGACCTGCAGTACCTGGAAGAGAGAAGGAAGGTTGGGAGATGCGGAAGAGGCAGGCGGTGAGGACGGAACGGGGACGGGAAGCTCCGGTTCCTGTCTCCAGCCGTCATAGGTCCTCCAAGTGGGATATTTCTTCATCTGGAGCTTCTTCTGAGAGAAGTTCCGATTCTGAAATGGACTTTGAGGCGGCCTCTAGAAAGAGAGAGGCTTCTGGTGATGAGCAGCAGAGGGGAGCTAAGAAGCAATCCACCCAATAACCCAAATGGCGGTTCCCCCTCCGTTAAAAGTGGTGACAATTAATGTCGCCAGCATTAAGTCAGTAAGAGCTCGTTCTATGGCCTTCTTTTTGTTCAGCCAATTAGATGCTGAAATTTTATTTTTGCAAGAGACTAGGCTCACCTCCTTGGCAGATATTCATATGGCCAAGAGAGAGTGGAGGTATGGTCCATCTTACTGGTCTCTTGCGGCCGAGCCTTACGGCGGTGTGGCGGTGTTGTTTAAAACCGGCATGGTAACTGTCCGGCGGGTTATTGAGGTGGAGATTGGGAGATGTATGGTCTTAGACGTCCTTGTGGGAGGGCAGGACCTGCGCCTAATCAATGTTTATGGGCCGCACACAAAGTGGGACAGGAAATGCCTTTTTACAAGGATCAAGCCATTTCTTTTTACATCCCGGCAAGTGGTCTTTGGAGGTGACTTTAATACAGTAACTAGGCCCAAGGACAGGAAGGACTTCAAGGACAGGCTGGGATATGATAGCGTTTTTTTAAATAGTATGATTAGGGATGCTGGTCTTGTGGATGTGCACATTAAGCACCTCCCAGATGACACCGGGTTCACTTTTCATCGTGGTAATAGTCAGAGTAGGATAGATAGGTTTTTTTGAAGGAGGCCTCTGCTTTCTCGCCCCCAGTGGTGCAGGCAGTAGAGTTCTCTGATCACTGTATGCTATCTGTGGTACTGAATGCTTCAGACACCCCTCAGAGGGGCAAGGGCATCTGGAGATTAAATTCGACACTACTCAAGGAAGAACATGTTAGACAATCCTTTGAGGAATTCTTTCAGGCACAGGTGACCATCCTGGACTTTTGTAGCAGCAAGGCTGAGTGGTGGGAGCTGACCAAAAAGAGGATCGCTGGATTCTTCAGAGGCCTAGCCAATAGAAATCAGTTTAATAAATACATGACCTACCAACGTTTACGGAGGAAGCTGGATATTCTTGTTTCGAGAGGAGGAGATCCTGGGGCAATCTCCGAAGTGAAACTCCTTCTCAGGAAGTGTCAATATGACCGGCATGCCTCTTTGGTTCTGGAGAGGGACTATGGGAAGTACCACTCGCCTGACCCTTACCAGAACTGCAAACAAGGTGTAGCTGTTAAAACGGTCGTTGGCCTTAAGGACAGTACAGGTTCCTTGACAAAGTCCAGGTCAGGGATTCTGGAGGTCGTGAGGTCCTTTTATGCCGACCTTCTTGGGAGGAAAGAGCTTGATCGTGACAAGATGGAAAGCTTTTTGGACTCTACTCCAGGTCTAAATGGTGGAGATGTTCCATTGATGAATTTGACAGAGGAGATCACAGTCGAAGAGGTGATGAGGGCAATTGAACAGCTTGCCATCAAAAAGTCGCCTGGACCGGATGGCTTGACGGCTGAGTTTTACAAAGCCTTTAAGTCTATTCTGGCCCCGCATTTGGTAGAGGTTTTTAACAGTTGCCTTGCTGAGGGGGTGCTTTCCCCTTCCATGAGGCACTCGGCTGTGATTCTTCTTTCAAAGGGTAAAGATCCTTCGATGATTGAGAATTGGCACCCCATCAGCCTTCTTAACGTCGATAGAAAGATACTGGCAAAGATATTTTTCTGGCGCCTATCGTCAGTGGCAGAGTCTTTGCTTTCTCGCCATCAGCACTGTTCGGTCCAGGGTAGGAGCACCTTCACAGCGGTTTTAGCTGTCCGGGAGGCCTTGGAGCGGTGCAGGGCTGCAGGCTGGGGAAAGTATTTGCTGACATTGGATCAGGCAAAGGCTTTTGATCGTGTTAACCATGAGTACCTGTGGTTGCTCCTTAGTAAGTACGGTCTGCCGGGTGGTTTTGTCGATTGGCTGAAAGTCTTGTATAAGGGGGCAGAAAGCTTCCCTCTTGTTAATGGTTGGGTTGGACAGTCCTTTGGGGTTGGCTCCGGGGTGCGCCAGGGTTGTCCCCTGAGTCCCCTGCTCTATGTGTTTGCAATCGACCCCTTCATCAGGAGGCTAGAGAGCGGCATGTTGTGTGGGGTACCAGTGGGGCTCCCGGGTGAGCCGCCATTGAGGGTTGTTGCCTATGCGGATGATGTGTCGGTGATTGTCACTGGGACGGATGAAGCGGAGGAGGTGGTCTCTCTGACATCACGGTATTCTGAAGCATCAGGCTCCAAGATCAATCAGGAAAAGACTGAAGTTTTCTGGATGGGAAAGGATGGTGAGGGTTTTGATCTCCCGGACACCTTTCCAGTGCCCCAGGAAACAATTAAGATACTAGGCATTGAATTTGGACCCGGCGATTATGGCCTCAAAAACTGGGAAGGCAGACTGGAAATTGCCAATACTAAGGTGGTCAGCTGGAAGAGATGGAAGTTATCTATGAGGGAAAGGGTTGATCTGATTAAGACTTACCTGATTCCGATCTTCTTGTATGTCAGCTTTGTCTGCATCTTGCCAGTGTCTCTCTATGCTAGGGTCAGTAGTGTGTTCTTCCAGATGCTGTGGGGGAACAGACTGAACCCCATCAAGAGGAATGTCACCTACCTATCCAGGAGGGAGGGTGGCTTAGGTATGGTCAACCCAGTTCTTTTCTTTTCACTGCTATTTCTAAAGTTTAACATTGGTAATATGCTTGCAGTGGAACCTCCTGGATGGGTAGGCATATTTAGATCTTGGTTTAGGCCTTTTCTACGACTTTGGGAAGAAGGTGGCCAAGTGAAGAATCGCAGGGGTCATCGTGGCCAGCTACCAGCCTATGTCGCTCCGTGCCTGAAGTTACTGCAGCAGTGGCGATTGTCGGCTGAAGATCTCAGATCGGTTCCAAGGAAAGTCCTTATGAGTCGAGTCTTGAGCGAAGTCTTTCATGACCCACTGGCCTTAAGGGATTGCCAGGGCCCAGTTTTGAGGGCGGGGTTAAGACTGATTAATTTGGATAGAGTACCCCCTAAATTTAGGGATCTGGCCTGGTTGTGCTTCCATGGGAAGCTCTATGTTCGGGGCAATTTGAAATTCCGCAGTGGGATGGATCGTAGCTGTCCTCGGGAGGAGTGTGCAGATGAGGAGGAGACTATGGATCATTTTCTGCTTCATTGCCCTTTTAACATAGAGGTGTACAAACAGGTGGGGCGGGCCCTCGGTGTCCCTTTCCTCTCCAGGCTGGGTTATGCTGAGTGGGTGTACGGAGCATTCAATACCGGTGGAGTTTTTTGTTTGGATACACTTTTTTTAGTTAGCCTAGTAGTCCGTTATTTCACCTGGAATGCACGGTGTCAGGTCAGCATTCGGCAAAAACTCCTTCCTGTTGAGGTGGTGGTGTGTGACATTTTGCATGAGGTGGGGAAGATTCGGGAGCTTGAGAGAGACAAGCGGGGTCAGGGGGCTTGGTTGAAGGCGTGGAGGGGTTTCAAGCCTCCCTGACTGCCAGGAGTCTCTTTCCCGGGTGTGGCTGTCTGTCTCTTATCACCCTAGATTATCAGTATTTTTGATGAATTTTTGATAAATGGCTGCGTACATAGGTGATGGGTTGTGCCTCTTAGGCCCTCTCTGCTGCTTTATGTAGATAGTTTTCTAGGGATGTTTTGGTAGTGGATTATGTATATATTGTATATATTCTGAACATGGATGTGTATTCCTTTGTTTTCTGTTGAAGTTTTGTACTATGGTTTTGTTTTTTACTTTTGTATAAAATTGGTTGCTTGATTCTTTTCAATAAAAGATCAATAGTGCCCCTTCATTGGTGTCAATGGGAGGAATTATTTCTCATTGTTTGTGTCAGTGGGAGGAATTGTGCCCCATCATTGGTGTCAGTGGGGGGAATTTTGCCCAATTATTGGTGTCAGTGGGAGGAATTGTGCCCCATCATTGGTGTCAGTGGGAGAAATTGTGCCCCATCATTGGTGTCAGTGGAAGGAATAGTGCCCCATCATTGATGTCAGTGGGAGAAATTATGCCTCATCATTGGTGTCAGTGGGAGGAATTGTGCCCCATCATTGGTGTCAGTGGGAGAAATTATGCCTCATCATTGGTGTCAGTGGGAGAAATTATGCCTCATCATTGGTGTCAGTGGGAGGAATTGTGCCCCATCATTGGTGTCAGTGGGAGAAATTGTGCCCCATCATTGGTGTCAGTGGGAGAAATTGTGCCCCATCATTGGTGTCAGTGGGGGGAATTGTGCCCCATCATTGGTGTCAGTGGGGGGAATTGTGCCCCATCATTGGTGTCAGTGGGAGGAATTGTGCCCCATTATTGGTGTCAGTGGGAGAAATTGTGCCCCATTATTGGTGTCAGTGGGAGAAATTGTGCCCCATCGTTGGTGTCAGTGGGAGGAATTTTGCCCAATTGTTGGTGTCATTGGAAGAAATTGTGCCCCATCATTGGTGCCAGTGGGAGGAATTGTGCCCCATCGTTGGAGTCAGTGGGAGGAATTGTGCCCCATCGTTGGAGTCAGTGGGAGGAATTGTGCCCCATCGTTGGAGTCAGTGGGAGGAATTTTGCCCAATTGTTGGTGTCAGTGAGCCCCATTGTTGGTGTCATTGGGAGGAATAGTGCCCCATCATTGGTGTCAATGGGAGGAATTATTTCTCATTGTTTGTGTCAGTGGGGGGAATTTTGCCCAATTATTGGTGTCAGTGGGAGGAATTTTGCCCAATTATTGGTGTCAGTGGGAGGAATTGTGCCCCATCATTGGTGTCAGTGGGGGGAATTTTGCCCAATTATTGGTGTCAGTGGGAGGAATTTTGCCCCATCATTGTTGTCAGTGGGAGAAATTGTGCCCCATCATTGGTGTCAGTGGGAGAAATTGTGCCCCATCATTGGTGTCAGTGGGAGAAATTGTGCCCCATCATTGGTGTCAGTGGGAGGAATTGTGCCCCATCATTGGTGTCAGTGGGGGGAATTGTGCCCCATCATTGGTGTCAGTGGGAGGAATTGTGCCCCATTATTGGTGTCAGTGGGAGAATATGTGCCCCATTATTGGTGTCAGTGGGAGAAATTGTGCCCCATTATTGGTGTCAGTGGGAGAATATGTGCCCCATTATTGGTGTCAGTGGGAGAATATGTGCCCCATCGTTGGTGTCAGTGGGAGAAATTGTGCCCCATCGTTGGTGTCAGTGGGAGGAATTTTGCCCAATTGTTGGTGTCATTGGAAGAAATTGTGCCCCATCATTGGTGTCAGTGGGAGGAATTGTGCCCCATCGTTGGAGTCAGTGGGAGGAATTGTGCCCCATCGTTGGAGTCAGTGGGAGGAATTGTGCCCCATCGTTGGAGTCAGTGGGAGGAATTGTGCCCCATCGTTGGAGTCAGTAGGAGGAATTTTGCCCAATTGTTGGTGTCAGTGAGCCCCATTGTTGGTGTCATTGGGAGGAATAGTGCCCCATCATTGGTGTCAATGGGAGGAATTATTTCTCATTGTTTGTGTCAGTGGGAGGAATTGTGCCCCATCATTGGTGTCAGTGGGGGGAATTTTGCCCAATTATTGGTGTCAGTGGGAGGAATTTTGCCCAATTATTGGTGTCAGTGGGAGGAATTTTGCCCAATTATTGGTGTCAGTGGGAGGAATTGTGCCCCATCATTGGTGTCAGTGGGGGGAATTTTGCCCAATTATTGGTGTCAGTGGGAGGAATTTTGCCCCATCATTGTTGTCAATGGGAGGAATTCTTTCCCATTGTTGGTGTCATTGGGAGAAATTGTGCCTCGTCATTGGTGTCAGTGGGGGGAATTTTGCCCAATTATTGGAGTCCATGAGCCCCATTGTTGGTGTCATTGGGAGAAATTGTGCCCCATCATTGGTGTCAGTGGGGGGAATTTTGCCCAATTATTGGAGTCCATGAGCCCCATTGTTGGTGTCATTGGGAGAAATTGTGCCCCATCATTGGTGTCAGTGGGGGGAATTTTGCCCAATTATTGGAGTCCATGAGCCCCATTGTTGGTGTCATTGGGAGAAATTGTGCCCCATCATTGGTGTCAGTGGGGGGAATTTTGCTCAATTATTGGAGTCCATGAGCCCCATTGTTGGTGTCATTGGGAGAAATTGTGCCCCATCATTGGTGTCAGTGGGGGGAATGTTGCCCAATTATTGGAGTCCATGAGCCCCATTGTTGGTGTCATTGGGAGAAATTTTTCCCCATCATTGGTGTCAACGGGGGAAATGATGCCTCATTGTTGCCATCAGTGGATGAATAGTGCTCCAAGGGCCTGTTAAAGGCAAGCAAAGGGCCACAGTTTGAAGACCACGGGTCTACACTGACTTCATACATGACTAGTGACAACATTCTGCTGCCAAGTTCAGTATGGAGGGGGGGGGGGGGGAAGTGAAGGGGGACACTTCTCTGGGTCTCTATTTTGTGGCCTGTTTCCTACATCAGGTTAGAGATAGACAAAGCTCATCCCATGGACTTTAGGGTGATTGCATCAATCAGAGAGGTGACTCCAGATTCCCAATCGGGAAGAGTGGCAGATAATTAAGTTTGTGCTGCACTATCCCATCCTTCGCATTATTATAATGACACCAAGGGGGGAGGGGGAGAAAGCTTGTGTGGTGGCGGGGAGCCAAGTCGCCTTCAAAATGCTGCACTGGACAAAACAAAGAATTGATGCTATACAACGTATGAAATATGAAGTCACTGTGAGGAGCCCAATGTATAGTCACCATGAGGAGCCCACCATAGAGTCACCATGATAAGCCCACCATAGAGTCACTATGAGGAGCCCACCATAGAGTCACCATGAGGAGCCCACCATAGAGTCACCATGAGGAGCCCACCATAGAGTCACCATGAGGAGCCCACCATAGAGTCACCATGAGGAGCCCACCATAGAGTCACCATGAGGAGCCCACCCTAGAGTCACCATGAGGAGCCCACCCTAGAGTCACCATGAGGAGCCCACCCTAGAGTCACCATGAGGAGCCCACCCTAGAGTCACCATGAGGAGCCCACCCTAGAGTCACCATGAGGAGCCCACCCTAGAGTCACCATGAGGAGCCCACCCTAGAGTCACCATGAGGAGCCCACCCTAGAGTCACCATGAGGAGCCCACCCTAGAGTCACCATGAGGAGCCCACCATAGTCATCAGGAGGAGCCCACCATAGAGTCACCATGATAAGCCCACCATAGAGTCACTATGAGGAGCCCACCATAGAGTCACCATGAGGAGCCCACCATAGAGTCACTATTAGGAGCCCACCATAGAGTCACTATTAGGAGCCCACCATAGAGTCACTATTAGGAGCCCACCATAGAGTCACTATGAGGAGCCCACCCTAGAGTCACCATGAGGAGCCCACCCTAGAGTCACCATGAGGAGCCCACCCTAGAGTCACCATGAGGAGCCCACCCTAGAGTCACCATGAGGAGCCCACCCTAGAGTCACCATGAGGAGCCCACCCTAGAGTCACCATGAGGAGCCCACCCTAGAGTCACCAGGAGGAGCCCACCCTAGAGTCACCAGGAGGAGCCCACCCTAGAGTCACCAGGAGGAGCCCACCCTAGAGTCACCAGGAGGAGCCCACCATAGAGTCACCAGGAGGAGCCCACCATAGAGTCACCAGGAGGAGCCCACCATAGAGTCACCAGGAGGAGCCCACCATAGAGTCACCATTAGGAGCCCACCATAGAGTCACCATGATGAGCCCACCATAGAGTCACCACGAGGAGCCCACCATAGAGTCACCATGATGAGCCCTCATATAGGCAGTGAATGATAATCCCCCTTCACTTATAATCTTATGATTCCCATATCAGTGATAAAGAACCCCCCCCCAGCTATTATGGGGTCCACCAATACTGATCCTCCATCCCGTGTCCCCCCACAAGAAACAAACTTGCTACAAATGTTTCAATTCCTATACACAGAAAAATAGAAACCCTGCCCCTGCAGAAGAAGTGCCCCCCCCCCCATTGCTGTGTATATTAAAAGTTAATAAGAGAGATATAAAACAACCCATTTATTGCCTGAAAGTTATTCGATAATTTCCTTTACTGGTTAAATGTGTTTCATCGATTTAAAATCGAAAATATCATATTTGGCCACTAGATGGTGCTGACTACGACTTGGCACCCTCTAATGGCCACATGCACAAATTGATTAAAAATGGACAATACCACAGTTGCCCACTTGATGGTGCTAAGTATCATATGAATTCCGTATGATGCTTAGCGCCATCTAGTGGAACAATATAATTTTTTTTTTCTATTCAAATGAATGAAAAACATTCAATTAGCAAAGTAAAGACCCTACTAACATTCTCTTTTTGTCCCTTCGCACAAAATGAATGTACATGTACTTTCACGGGGGCGGAGGGGGGGAATAGTTACCCAAATTTATTTTAAATACACCCCCTATGTGTGTGTTTTTTGCAGCCATTGTTGCACACACAGGGGCTCACTCTCAGCCCACCCCCTCCAGGTTAACCCTAAAAACTGAAAAAAGTGGGTGGGGCAAAATATACTGCAGATTGAGGAATCAGGAATCGGGATAGGTAGGATGTCCAAATTATATGATGTCACTTACTATATATACAGTGGGGCAAAAAAGTATTTAGTCAGCCACCAATTGTGCAAGTTCTCCCACTTATAAAGATGAGAGAGGTCCGTAATTGTCATCATAGGTATACCTCAACTATGAGAGCCAAAATGTGGAAACAAATCCAGACAATCACATTGTCTGATTTGGAAATAATTTTTTTTGCAAATTATGGTGGAAAATAAGTATTTGGTGAATATGAAAAGTTCATCTCAATACTTTGTTATATATCCTTTGTTGGTAATGACAGAGGTCAAACGTTTTCTGTAAGTCTTCACAAGGTTGTCACACACTGTTGCTGGTATGTTGGCCCCATTCCTCCATGCAGATCTCCTCTAGAGCAGTGATGTTTTGGGGCTGTCGCTGGGAAACACGGACTTTCAACTCCCTCCAAAGGTTTTCTATGGGGTTGAGATCTGGAGACTAGCTAGGTCACTCCAGGACCTTGAAATGCTTCTTACGAAGCCACTCCTTCGTTGCCCGGGCGGCGTGTTTGGGATCATTGTCATGCTGAAAGACCCAGCCATGTTTCATCTTCGATGCCCTTGCTGATGGGAGGAGGTTTGCACTCAAAATCTCACGATACATGGCCCCATTCATTCTTTCATGTACACGGATCAGTCGTCCTGTTCCCTTTGCAGAGAAACAGCCCCAAAGAATGATGTTGCCAGCCCCATGCTTCACAGTAGGTATGATGTTCTTTGGTTGCAACTCAGCATTCTCTCTCCTCCAAACACGAGTTGTGTTTCTACCAAACAGTTCTACTTTGGTTTCATCTGACCATATGACATTTTCCCAATCCTCTTCTGGATCATCCAAATGCTCTCTAGCAAACCTCAGACAGGCCCGGACATGTACTGGCTTAAGCAGGGGGACACGTCTGGCACTGCAGGATCTGAGTCCCTGGCGGCGTAGTGTGTTACTGATGGTAGCCTTTGTTACGTTGGTCCCAGCTCTCTGCAGGTCATTCAGTAGATCCCCCCGTGTGATTCTGGGATTTTTGCTCACCGTTCTTGTGATCATTTTGTCCCCACAGGGTGAGATCTCTCGTGGAGCCCCAGATCGAGGGAGATTGTCAGTGGTCTTGTATGTCTTCCATGTTCTAATTATTGCTCCCACAGTTGATTTCTTCACACCAAGCTGCTTGGCTATTGCAGATTCAGGCCTCGTACACACGACCGATTTTCTCGGCAAGAACCAGCAAGAAACTTGCTGGCAGAGAGGTCTTGCCGAGTAAATCGGTCGTGTGTACGCTGCTAGCGGGTTTCTCGTCGAGAAAACCGACAAGAAACCTCGACGAGAAAATAGAGAACCTGCTCTCTATTTTATCGTCGAGATTCTCCTCGGCATGTTTCTCGACGAGAAAAGTGAGTGTGTGTACACTTACCTGTCCTCCCCGAAGCCCGCGCATGTTCGAAATGAATCCGACGCATGCGCGGTAGCTTCCTAGGCATACGTAGGGTATACCAAGATGGCGGCGATGGCATCGAATGTGACGAGCGCATGCTCGACGTAGTCGATGACGTCACCGCGTACACTCCTTTCAAAGAACCGCGGGTTCTTTGAAACGAGCGTGTGTACACTCGGCCGGGACAAGTTTCTTGTCCAAGAATCTCGTCGAAAAAAACGACATGTTTTTTTCAACGAGAATCTCGGCCGTGTGTACGAGGCCTCAGTCTTCCCAGCCTGGTGCAGGTCTACAATTTTGTTTCTGGTGTCCTTCGATAGCTCTTTGGTCTTCACCATAGTGGAGTTTGGAGTGTGACTGTTTGAGGTTGTGGACAGGTGTCTTTTATACTGATAACAAGTTCAAACAGGTTCCATTAATACAGGTAATGAGTGGAGGACAGAGGAGCCTCTTAAAGAAGAAGATACAGGTCTGTGAGAGACAGAAATCGTGTTTGTTTTTAGGGGACCAAATACTTATTTTCCACCATAATTTGCAAATAAATTCTTTCCAAATCAGACAATGTGATTGTCTGGATTTGTTTCCACATTTTGTCTCTCATAGTTGAGGTTTCCCTATGATGACAATTACAGGCCTCTCTCATCTTTCTAAGTGGGAGAACTTGCACAATTGGTGGGGGACTAAATACTTTTTTGCCCCACTGTATGTGATATAATGAAGACGGTCTTATGTGCCTCAGTGAAGGTAGATCCTGGTTTCAATCCTCAGAAGGCGCTGGAATCAGGCTGCTCTCCCTGAACCAACTCTCCGTCATGAAGTGGAACACCCCGGCTGTGAGCCTGTGCCGCTCCCTGGGGGCCCAGAACCAGACAAGGAGCCCGGATACCAAGCCATGAGCATCGGGGAGGAGGCAATACAAAAGATGGCAAAAAGAACAGAATTCTAGTCATCTCCACAGGCAGGGGCGTTGCTAGGTCTGCAAAAGATCTGGGGCTAGAGCCCATAGCAGCGGTCACCAACCTTTTTGCAAAGTGGAGCTCCACCGATGACCGGAAGCACGTGACCTCCACTCCACAGCACTGTGAGGGCGTAAAAGCGCTGAGGTGTGGCGGGGAGTGAAGGATGATGTCATCTCTCTGCTCCCCGCCGCACCTTGCTCCCACATTGAAGAGGCCCGGCTGTGAAGAGCGCTGATGTGTGGCGGGGAGTGAAGGATGATGTCATCTCTCTGCTCCCCGCCGCAACTTGCTCCCACATTGAAGAGGCCCGGCTGTGAAGAGCGCTGATGTGTGGCGGGGAGTGAGAGATGATGTCATCTCTCTGCTCCCCGCCGCACCTTGCTCCCACATTAAAGAGGCCCGGCTGTGAAGAGCGCTGATGTGTGGCGGGGAGTGAAGGATGATGTCATCTCTCTTCTCCCCGCCGCACCTTGCTCCCACATTGAAGAGGCCCGGCTGTGAAGAGCGCTGATGTGTGGCGGGGAGTGAGAGATGATGTCATCTCTCTGCTCCCTGCCGCACCTTGCTCCCACATTGAAGAGGCCCGGCTGTGAAGAGCGCTGATGTGTGGCGGGGAGTGAAGGATGATGTCATCTCTCTGCTCCCAGCCGCACCTTGCTCCCACATTGAAGAGGCCCGGCTGTGAAGAGCGCTGATGTGTGGCTGGGAGTTAAGGATGATGTCATCTCTCTGCTCCCCGCCGCACCTTGCTCCCACATTGAAGAGGCCCGGCTGTGAAGAGCGCTAATGTGTGGCAGGGAGTGAGAGATGATGTCATCTCTCTGCTCCCCGCCGCACCTTGCTCCCACATTGAAGAGGCCCCGCTGTGAAGAGCGCTGATGTGTGGCGGGGAGTGAAGAATGATGTCATCTCTCTGCTCCCCGCCGCACCTTGCTCCCACATTGAAGAGGCCCGGCTGTGAAGAGTGCTGATGTGTGGCGGGGAGTGAAGGATGATGTCATCTCTCTGCTCCCCGCCGCACCTTGCTCCCACATTGAAGAGGCCCGGCTGTGAAGAGCGCTGATGTGTGGCGGGGAGTGAGAGATGATGTCATCTCTCTGCTCCCCGCCGCACCTTGCTCCCACATTGAAGAGGCCCGGCTGTGAAGAGCGCTGATGTGTGGCGGGGAGTGAAGGATGATGTCATCTCTCTTCTCCCCGCCGCACCTTGCTCCCACATTGAAGAGGCCCGGCTGTGAAGAGCGCTGATGTGTGGCGGGGAGTGAGAGATGATGTCATCTCTCTGCTCCCTGCCGCACCTTGCTCCCACATTGAAGAGGCCCGGCTGTGAAGAGCGCTGATGTGTGGCGGGGAGCGAAGGATGATGTCATCCCTCTGCTCCCCGCCGCACCTTGCTCCCACATTGAAGAGGCCCGGCTGTGAAGAGCGCTGATGTGTGGCGGGGAGTGAAGGATGATGTCATCTCTCTGCTCCCAGCCGCACCTTGCTCCCACATTGAAGAGGCCCGGCTGTGAAGAGCGCTGATGTGTGGCGGGGAGTGAAGGATGATGTCATCTCTCTGCTCCCCGCCGCACCTTGCTCCCACATTGAAGAGGCCCGGCTGTGAAGAGCGCTGATGTGTGGCTGGGAGTTAAGGATGATGTCATCTCTCTGCTCCCCGCCGCACCTTGCTCCCACATTGAAGAGGCCCGGCTGTGAAGAGCGCTAATGTGTGGCAGGGAGTGAGAGATGATGTCATCTCTCTGCTCCCCGCCGCACCTTGCTCCCACATTGAAGAGGCCCCGCTGTGAAGAGCGCTGATGTGTGGCGGGGAGTGAAGAATGATGTCATCTCTCTGCTCCCCGCCGCACCTTGCTCCCACATTGAAGAGGCCCGGCTGTGAAGAGTGCTGATGTGTGGCGGGGAGTGAAGGATGATGTCATCTCTCTGCTCCCCGCCGCAACTTGCTCCCACATTGAAGAGGCCCGGCTGTGAAGAGCGCTGATGTGTGGCGAGGAGTGAGAGATGATGTCATCTCTCTGCTCCCCGCCGCAACTTGCTCCCACATTGAAGAGGCCCGGCTGTGAAGAGCGCTGATGTGTGGCGGGGAGTGAGAGATGATGTCATCTCTCTGCTCCCCGCTGCACCTTGCTCCCACATTGAAGAGGCCCGGCTGTGAAGAGCGCTGATGTGTGGCGGGGAGTGAGAGATGATGTCATCTCTCTGCTCCCCGCCGCACCTTGCTCCCACATTGAAGAGGCCCGGCTGTGAAGAGCGCTGATGTGTGGCGGGGAGTGAGAGATGATGTCATCTCTCTGCTCCCCGCCGCAACTTGCTCCCACATTGAAGAGGCCCGGCTGTGAAGAGCGCTGATGTGGAGCAGGCAGAGAGAGATGTCATCTCTGCTATTCCGCCCAATCACCTTTCTCCTCTCCTCCACCTCTTCCATGCAGCCAGCCCGACCACCGCAGCAGCCATGGCCACGACCCACTGGTTAGGCAGGGACCCTGCGGCAAGAGACTCAGGGCTATGGTCCCCAGATTCGGGGCAAAAGCCCCAATAGCCACCCCAAGGTATTTGCACAGCAGTTTTTCAAACGCAATTAAAAAAAAAAAAAAATACACTTTAATGAGTAAAAAAAAAAAAAACACAATATACAACCCAATGTCTTTGTAAAATGTGAAAGATAATGTTACGCTGAGTAAATAGATACCTAACATGTCACGCTTTAAAATTGCACACGCTTGTGGAATGGCGCCAAACTACGGTACTTAAAAATCTCCATAGGTGACACTTTAAAAATGTTTATAGGTGACCAATTTAGAAGGAGGAGGTCCTGCGCGAGAATTATAATGTTCACGGCGATACCTCACTGTTTACATGTGTGGGAGGGACCTACTTATGCGTTCACCACTGCGCAGGAGCACGGGGGCCCTTATTTATTTTATTACATTTATTTTTATTTTTACACTGTCCCTTTTATTTATTTATTTTATCACTTTTATTGCTGTCACAGGAAATGTAAACATCTCTTGTGGCAACAATACAGCATGGCAGGTCCTCTTTATGGAGAGATCCGGGGTCAGTAAGAACCCACATCTCTCCTCTACAATAGGGTGACCAGACATCCCCGGTTTCAGGGGACAGTCCCCGGATTGTGGACACTGTCCCCGGACCAAGTCTGTCCCCGGTTTTGTCCCCGGATTGGATTTGAACAGGGGCTGGGGCAATTTCAAAGACAGTCAGTGCAGAATAAAAAAAAAAATCTGAATTACACCCCCCCCCCCCCGCTCCGCCGCTCCTACTAGCTTAGGGGGGTGTATTTATTTTCCATTATCTGTGCCCCTTTCTGATGATCATGTGCTGGTCGGAGCGGAGGGACCATTTCTTCAGTTTCGGGTGCCCATTCAGCTCCGCTCCCATGTTCTTCTGCCTTGGCTCAAGTCCCGGCCAGCCGCCTGCCTGCTTATCTCCTTGCCTTCCCTGGTGAAGTGATCTTCCCCCGCTCCCCACCCAGTAGTAGCCGGGGCCCAGAGAGTAAAACTTGACAGGCTGTGAGGCGGGCGGCGGCGACAGGCAAAGAGTCGCTGATTGCCGCCATTACTAGTAAAAAAAAAAAATATGTCCCCGGATTTAATTTGAAAAATCTGGTCACCTTACTCTACAATGGAAAGCATGCACAGAGTCCTGACCCCAACCCAATAGAACACCTTTAGGATTAATTAAAGCGGAGACTGTGAGCCAGGCCTTCTCATCCAACATCAGTGCCTGACCTCACAAATGCTCTTCTGGAAGAATGGTCAAACATCCCCATAGACACCCTCCTAAACCTTGTGGACGGCCTTCCCAGAGGAGTTGAAGGTGTTATAGCTGCAAAGGGCGGGGCCAACTCAATATTGAACCCTACAGACTAAAGCCCCGTACACACGGTTGGACTTTTACCCAACAAACTTCATTTTGGCCAAGTTGGACCAACAATCCGACCGTGTGTACGCTCCATCGGACAAACTTTTTTCGTTTGCTTTTGGATTTCATCGGACAAATGTTGGGTCTGCAAACGGACAAACTTTTGGCCAACAAAAGTCCGATGGAGCAAAGTCCGACCGTGTGTACAGAAAACCATCGGACTTTTGTCCGATGGACAAAACAACTAATGTTAAAATCAACCAACAATAGCAGAAGTTGACCAAAGGGTGGCGGTAAAGAGCAGAAAAAACAAGCGATGTTGTAAGAAGTTTTGGGAAAGTTTGCAGAAAAGTCCTGTGGTGTGTATGCTATGGGTGTGCCCGGCCAACTCCGTTCGGACAAAAAACCACAGAAAAGTCCGATGGAAGTCCGACCGTGTGTACGGGGCTTTAGATACCATTAAAGTTCATGTGTGTGTAAAGGCAGGCGTCCCAATACTTTTGGTAATATAGTGTATCTAGGATAGGGCTCTGGTATAGATGAATGGAATCCCCGACTGCTTTGTTGGCAGAAGATTCCTCAGCAGTGAACTGCCAATAAGAGGTTAAATTCTCGGTGGGGGGAGGGGCTAAACTCAGATTACTGGATACATTGTTTCCTCTTCCTCTCTATTCTCTGATCTCAGGTGAAGTGGCTGCCAACAAAAGGGTTACAGTTCAATGAGGTCATCATACACAAGATTGAGACAGGAGGAGTGAGACTCTCTTGAAGTCTGGGTGGACTCTGACCAGGGAAGGCGGTGGGGGTTGGGTGGCAGAGGAGGGGGGGGGGGTCAGTGTACGTACATACGGCATATGTGAGCGACACAATGGCTGGATACAAGGTGCGAGCGGCCGAGCCGGGGGACTGCGAGGAAATCATACGGATGATCCAGGTGGGATGAGGGGATTTATATTCCTATGGAAAGGCAGCAGATGATGACCCCCAACAGTCCTCTCCCCTCCCCCCCCCCCCTCTCCAAGCACATGGCTGGAAGCATGAATGGCATTCCAACCACAGCTAATGCTGGAGACCACCTGCCCCTGGAAACGTGATATGGAGGCCCTGTATGAATATTAGAGTCTATGGATCTTATATGGGGGGCTTCACTTCTATTACAACTAATATCTCATTAGAGAAAAAGGAAATCCTTGACAGTCTCTTCTATCTCTCATGGACTCTATTGGTGAGATCCCTGTGCTGAGTTCCCGGGTCTGTACACCCACTGTGCCCATTATGAGGGGTTCCCACCGTCCCTGTGCTGAGTTCCCGGGTCTGTACACCCACTGTGCCCATTATGAGGGGTTCCCACCGTCCCTGTGCTGAGTTCCCGGGTCTGTACACCCGCTGTGCCCATTATGAGGGGTTCCCACCGTCCCTGTGCTGAGTTCCCGGGTCTGTACACCTGCTGTGCCCATTATGAGGGGTTCTCACCATCCCTGTGCTGAGTTCCCGGGTCTGTACACCTGCTGTGCCCATTATGAGGGGTTCCCACCATCCCTGTGCTGAGTTCCCGGGTCTGTACACCCGCTGTGCCCATTATGAGGGGTTCCCACCATCCCTGTGCTGAGTTCCCGGGTCTGTACACCTGCTGTGCCCATTATGAGGGGTTCCTACCATCCCTGTGCTGAGTTCCCGGGTCTGTACACCTGCTGTGCCCATTATGAGGGGTTCCCACCATCCCTGTGCTGAGTTCCCGGGTCTGTACACCCGCTGTGCCCATTATGAGGGGTCCCAACCATCCCTGTGCTGAGTTCCCGTGTCTGTACACCCGCTGTGCCCATTATGAGGGGTTCCCACCATCCCTGTGCTGAGTTCCCGGGTCTGTACACCTGCTGTGCCCATTATGAGGGGTTCTCACCATCCCTGTGCTGAGTTCCTGGGTCTGTACGCCCGCAGTGCCCATTATGAGGGGTTCCCACCATCCCTGTGCTGAGTTCTCGGGTCTGTACACCCGCTGTGCCCATTATGAGGGGTTCCCACCATCCCTGTGCTGAGTTCCCGGGTCTGTACACCCGCTGTGCCCATTATGAGGAGTTCCCACCATCCCTGTGCTGAGTTCCCGGGTCTGTACACCTGCTGTGCCCATTATGAGGGGTTTCCACCATCCCTGTGCTGAGTTCTCGGGTCTGTACACCTGCTGTGCCCATTATGAGGGGTTCTCACCATCACTGTGCTGAGTTCCTGGGTCTGTACACCCGCTGTGCCCATTATGAGGGGTTTCCACCATCCCTGTGCTGAGTTCTCGGGTCTGTACACCTGCTGTGCCCATTATGAGGGGTTCCCACCATCCCTGTGCTGAGTTCCCGGGTCTGTACACCCGCTGTGCCCATTATGAGGGGTTCCCACCATCTCTGTGCCGATTTCCCGGGTCTGTACACCTGCTGTGCCCATTATGAGGGGTTCCCACCATCCCTGTGCTGAGTTCCCAGGTCTGTACACCTGCTGTGCCCATTATAAGGGGTTCCTCCTAGGGTTGCACCGATACCTTCTTTTTATCAGCGTACCGATTCTTTGCGGTGCGATTTGCATCATTAAAAAAAAAAAAAAAACGGCGCAATCCGTACTGAAAACAATCGGATGCCAATTTGAAGAACACTGTGTAATTCCTGTCCGAATCACATGCAATTTCCCCCCCCCCCCCCATTGCTCCTGTTTGTGTGTATAGAAAGGGATTAAAGCGCCATCTAGTGGGCAGTTTAAAAAAATGATAGAACTCACAGTACATATCTGGCCACATGCAAAATAATAGGCGTCCCATTCCGCCGATGATAGCAAATAAGGGCCGTTGGAGGTGCTCCCAGTAGGGTGATTGCCCGGGACAGTCTCGCATTTTGCAGGTCTGTCCCGGGCACCTTCATTCCAGGACAATACAGTGTCCCGGAATGAAACTGACACAGCCACCCCCCCCCCCCCCGGGCCAATCTGATGCCCCCAAAAAAGGGCCGCCACCTCACTGCTTTACTCACTGACAGTACTTGTCCTGGCCGGGAATGCCTGGAGGAGCACAATCCCTGCCCCCTGCTTGTGGTTGGAGAAATCATAAATCCCGCCTCTTGTGTCCAATCCCTGTGCTGTGATTCGTTACAGCACAAGCTGATTTTTGGGAAGGGGGGGGGGGTGTTCCTGAATGGCCTGAATGGTAGTTTGGAAATGTGGTCACCCTAGCTTCCAGGGATGGAGGAGAAGTTCCGGAACCCCGCGGGTATAGGGTAGAATTGATGTCAGCTCAGGGGCGGACTGCCTCTACATCTCCTCCCGTGGCCCTGATTTGCTACCATCGGCAGACCGGGACAATGACTGCTCATCCTCTGGGTTTCCTGGACAAAGCCTCTACTGGAGGAAGACACCATTCTCACTAGGCTCTAATCACTGTGATTGGTAATCTCTGCAGCCAGGATAGATCTACACTGACCACACCGGGCCGGAGCAGATCTTGGTACAAGGGCTTGTGAAGTCCACTTTGATCCTCAGACACAACCAGTCACCCAAAGGAAGACCCCAATATAGGCTTGACCCCTATCTGGCTTCTAGCTCAGTGATTGTAGGGTTTTGCCTAGGTGGCATGTTCCGATCTGTCTCAGTGATCGTAGGGTATGTAGCATGTTTCTGTAGCGATACCTCCAACTAAGAAGGCCGCAGATTTAGTTTGGGCCCTGAAGACAGCTCCGCCAACCCCCAGCAATATACTCGACCCCCTACTGGCACAGTTAGTTATGGTAGCAATATTTTCTTATACTGTATGAGAAATCTCAGACACCAAGGCAATAATGAAAGGGGGTATCAACTTTACTTTAAGCTTATGGTAAAAAAAGGTTAACAGTGGTAACAGTGTACAGGTAATAAGTTGCAGAGCCCTGCAGCAATGAACATACTTTGCATTAAATGAACAGTAAAGGTGCGCCGCGTGGGCGACCGTTAACTAGGCGCCCTGTGGCGCAGTGACTAAATGAACTAACTAGCTGGCCAGGCCTGGCTCAGATATCTAAAACTCAGTCCATAGGGGATGATGGTTTCTTCACCGGCAATTCTTTAAAGGTGGTGCACATGACAGAATAACATTTGTAATCCAATGGAAAGATTGTGATGAAATAAACACTTTACTGAAGACTCCTCTGAGTTCAGCTCTGATATGGGTCTCCAGTGAGAGTATCGGATATAAACTTGTGGGCCACGGCAGTCTATAGGCACATCAGCAATAATCAGTATATATGGTCTGAGCATACGCTCGCTCACCCTTCCGGACGCGATCCCAGTCCAGGAACTTCCACCGACTGTGTTCTCACACACAGTGTCTCCAGCGATCGGGTCCCCGATCCAACCAAGGCTGTAGACAAACGGAGTCAGATGCCACCCAGGCTCGCAGTGGGGTGGAAGGCTCTTTGGTGCTGCGCAAGGCCTCAAGCTTCAGGCCTTGCACTCCGGCACATCCGCACAGGAGGATCAGTCACTGAAGTCTCGTGTCCCAAAGAGGCCGAGCCCAGCCTCGCCTCCTCCTTTTATAACCCCTCCCATTAGTCTCTGGGGTGGAAACATTGCCGAAAGGGATTCTGGGCAAGGTAGTTCCGGCCTCCGGGAGTCTTAAAGGGGACCCCGCTACACACTCCCCCCACTTAAATTCTTTGGTCCCCAAAGAAACTTTAGCATACACTGCGTACAACCCCAGACAACATTGCATAAGAGGTTGGCAAAGGGAATTCCCACCAAAACCGAGGGATTGGATTCCCTTTTCCACAGGTCACACTATCCTGAGTGGCCTGCCTAACTGTGCCAGAGAGTGAGTGGGGGTTGCCCTCTACCAAATGTACAGTGGAGGGGTCCGGATTCTCTACACTCCTCCTAGCAGTGATCACAGAATCTTCTGAGCTCTTCCCCCATTTGTGGGTAGGTCAACTTTCTGGGAGGCCTTATGACTCTGCGAGCCCTTTGCTCCCTTGGGGTTTCTGGCTCTGGCGCCACAGGCTCTTCTTCTGTAACAGGCTCAGGCAACACGGCAGGCTCTGTAACATCTGCTTCAGGAGCCGAGGGATACATAGAGTCTCTAGGGTCCTGTTCGGGGTAAACATCACAGGCATCTTCCCAGTAATCCAATGAAGGACTAAATGGGATGAATTCAGCGGCTTCTGCATTCAGTTGTGTATCTATAGTGTCTTCAGTAGTTGGAAGATCTATAGCCGAAGTCCCTTGAGTTGGGGAAGGCCACAGCCAGTCAAGCTCTCTCTCTTCATCTCCACTGAGCTCAGAAGCTTCTGTATCTAGGACCGAGTGTTTGGCCTGCGGGTATCCAGAATAGAAACTGGTTCAGGGGAGTCTCTCACTGGAGGTATCCTGACTGCTTCAGCAAGTGGGAGCAGGTGGTTTCGATGCCACGTCTTCAGTGGGCCTACCTTTCCTTCCGGCTTCAACTTGTAGACAGGTAGGCCCGGCAACTTCCTACAGATGACATAGGGTTCAGATCTCCATCTGTCTGCAAGTTTGTGTTTTCCAGGGACCCCCAGATTGCGTAGCAGTACTCGGTCCCCGGGCTGCAGGTCTTGTATCCGGACCTTTAAGTCGAAGTTTCTTTTGTTTCGAGCTCCCCTTTGATCTGAGGCTGCTTGAGCTTGTTCATAGGCTACTTTCAGGCTGTGTCTGAGCCTGTCCACATATCCTTTGTGGGATGTGGCTGAGGAATGGTCTAAAGAGGTGCCAAAGGCCAAGTCTACAGGTAGTCTCGCTTCTCTCCCAAACATGAGTCGATATGGGGAGTAGCCTGTAGCATCACTGGTGGTGCAGTTGTAAGCATGTACTATAGCTGCTATGTGTTTGCTCCAATGTTGTTTCTTCTCACTTTCCAGAGTCCCCAACATGTTGAGCAAGGTTCGGTTAAACCTCTCCGGCTGAGCATCTCCCTGTGGGTGGTAAGGTGTAGTTCGAGTCTTCTTGATTCCCAACGAATCCAGGAGTTTCCGGATCAGTCGACTCTCAAAGTCCCTTCCTTGATCTGAATGAAGTCGCTGGGGCAGCCCATAATGGACAAAATACTTCTCCAAAAGTACCTTGGCTACTTTGGAAGCCTTCTGGTCTTTAGTTGGGAAAGCTTGGGCATACCGGGTGAAATGATCGGTTATCACCAGAACATTTCCTAGTCCACTCAGATCGGGTTTGAGGCAGAGGAAATCAATGCATACCAGATCCATTGGGCCTTGACTCTGTAGATGGCCCATTGGGGCAGCTTGATGGGGTAAAGTCTTCCTCTGGATGCAGCGTGCACACGAATGGCAGTACTCTTCTACTTCTGCCCTCATGCAGGGCCAATAGAACCGACTTCTGACAAGTTGAAAGGTCCTTTCCGACCCTAAGTGGCCATGATTGTCATGTAGGGCAATCAGAACAGTCTCTGTGTTTCTCCGGAAGAAACAATTGCCATTTATCTTCCAGGTCATCAGAGGGGCCCCTTCGGTAGACCACTCCCTGATGCACCTGTAACCTGTCCCACTCTTTCCTCAACAGGCGAGCTTCCTTTGAGGAGTGACTCAGAAGTCTGTTTGGATCCTGATTCTCCAGGGCTTCCAGAACTAATTTCCCCATGGGGTCTTCTAATTGGTCACATCTTAGCTCCTTCTTGGACAGCTTTGGCAGATGGTCTTCCTCCAGTTGAGTTACTCCACAGTATTGTTTGGGGACTCCTACCATGGTAACTCCTATCTCTTCCGCCCTTGAGCCCCCTCTGGCTTGAAATTCGGCCCCCTGACATAGGGCCCGCACCCCGTCCGGTACCACTTGAGTCCAGTCTTCCATGTCATGGGTGGGACCATGAGATCTTCTGGACAAAGCGTCTGCATCTCGATTCCCAATCCCTGGCCTGTACTTTAGGCTGAAATTGAATCCAGACAACGCGGCCAGCCACCTGTGTCCAGTGGCGTCCAGCTTTGCTGTAGTGAATAGGTAGGTCAGGGGGTTGTTGTCGGTCTTCACAGTGAACTCTGCCCCATACAAGTAGTCTTTGAGCTTGTCTACTACTGCCCACTTAAGGGCCAGGAACTCCAGCTTGTGAGTGGGATAGTTTTTCTCAGAGGGGGTCAGGCTCCTGCTCACGTAGGCAACAGGCCGTTGTTGCCCTTCGTGTTCTTGATAAAGTACTCCTCCCAGACCGTCATGACTAGCATCTACGTGTAGTTCATAGGGTTTGGTTGGGTCTGCGTAGGCCAAGACTGGAGCAGTGGTCAGGTTCTTCTTCAACGCCTGGAAGGCCTCTTCACACTTCTGATTCCACTGATCTCTGATGGACTCTCCCGGCTTCCTGGGCCCTGAGTCATCCTCTTCTTCCTCAGTCTTGAGCAGTTCATTCAATGGTCTAGCAATTCGGGTGAATCCCTCCACAAACCTCCTGTAATAGGAGCAGAACCCTAAGAAGGATCTGTGTTCTGTTACTGTGGTGGGTCGTGGCCAGGAGGTAACTGCCTCCAATTTCTCAGGGTCTGTGGCCACCCCTTCTTCAGACACTATGTGCCCCAGGTAGTTCACAGAAGACTGGTAGAACCGACACTTCTCAGGTGAAAGCTTGAGTCCCTCCTCACTGAGTCTTCTCAACACTTTTTCCAGCCTCCCCTCGTGTTCCTCCAGGGTTCTTCCAAAGACAATGACATCGTCCAGATATACAAGGACTTTAATAAGGTTCATGTCTCCTACAGTCTTCTCCATGAGACGTTGGAAAGTAGCTTGGGCTCCAGACAGACCTTGGGGCATCCGGTCGAATTCAAAGAACCCCACAGGGGTTATGAAAGCTGTCTTCTCCTTGTCTTCTGGGTGCATAGGGATCTGATAGTACCCGCTCTTGAGATCCATAACGCTGAACCACTTGGCTCCAGACAAGCTCTGTAGGGTATCCTCTATCCTCGGAGTGGTGTACTGGTTGGGTATGGTTCTCCTGTTAAGAGTCCTGTAGTCAATACAGAGCCTCAACGATCCATTCTTCTTCCTGACCACCACTATCGGGGAGGCATAGGGGCTTCTAGACTCCCTTATCACACCAGTCCTCTTGAGTTCTGCAAGTTGTTCCCTTAGATCCTCCAGATCTGCTAGTGGGACCCGCCTGACCCTCTCTCTGAAGGGCTTATCTTCTTGGAGGCGGATCCGATGGGTGGCACTCCTTGCACACCCCACATCGAACGCATCTTTAGAGAAGATCTTCTCCCATCTGGTCAACTGGGCCTTGGCTCTCTCTTTCCAAGCCCTGGGCAGATTCGGGTTTTCCATGGATAGCTTCTCCCAAGCATCTCCTCCTTCACCCATCCCCTTGACTTCCGACAGGGTAACAGGGGTAGCAGGGCTCACCTGGCCCAGCAGCATCCTAGCTGGGATTTCCATGGGGTCATCTGTATTGTTCCTGACACTCACCGGAACTCTACAATGGGCCTTCTTCAGGGCCTTCAGTGGAATCACTTCTGGTATCACTTCCAGACCAGGGAACTCTTCCCTTAGGTCAGACTCCAACATGACAAAGGGTCCAGGCTGCTCCCAAGTAAGCTTCACAGTGGCTCTGAGACAGGTTACTTCACCGGGCTGCAACACTACCCCTTCTCTTCCAAGTCTCCACACCTTCCCTATCCCCTCTCCAGGGGTCTTCTGCTCTAGGACCAGCCGTTGGTAGGCCGTCTTCAGCATGGGGTGGATCTTGGTGGCCGCTGGCCCCTTCTCTTTCACTAGAGGGGTCAGAAGTCTTCAGACCAGGTCCGTGTTCGTCCCTATTATAAGGGAACTCTTGTTGGCTCCTGGCGGCTGAGGGCACACAACTGCCAGGGTGTCAAACACTTCAGCTTTTCCAGCCACAGATGGGTCAAAGATCATCTTGACGGGCAAATAGCCATCATAGGGGAAACTCTGGGTTCCAATCTCACATATTTCTAGTCCCTCTATCTTCTGGATGGGCAGGTGACTCAAGTGCTTATCGTAGAAATCTCGGTATAACAGGGTCACTTGTGCCCCAGTATCCAAGATGGCTCTGGTGTAGACTCCCTCCACTTGAATGGGCACTATAGGAGATGGGCCTACCAGCTTCTCCAGATATGGCCTGGCAGGGGTCGCCTTCTTCAGACCTTTTCCTTTCGGACTCTCTCTTGTCCAATTCCCTTTGGACTTTAATCTTTCTTGAGCCTGGTATGCATTGATTTCCCTCCTTTCAATGGGTGTAGGGACCCGTTGAGGGACATTATTGTTTTTCTTAGGAGTGTATCCCCTTTGGGGAATGCTGTGCCTCTTCTGAGGGGTCTTGCCCCCTTTCTCTGGGGTGTGTCTCTGTTGAGGAATGTTGTGTTTCCTCTGAGGTGTTTTATTTCCTCTTTTCTTCTGCTTCGCATTCAGCTTGGAGCTCACTGAAGGTGATGGGCACCCGGTTGACTCCTACACCGGGGCCCTCTGGAGTTTCCCGCCGGCTTGCGGTTATCTGGTTTCTTTTTCTTGGGACTGGAACACGTGGCTGCAATATGGCCAATTCCTCCACAGTTAAAGCAGACTATATCTCCCCATTCTTGTAAAGATGTGGGTGCTGAGGCAATTGGGAATAATTTCTTCTTTGTTACCTCTCTCTTGGGACCCTCTGGGTCTTTTGCCATCAGAGAGGTCAACATCTCTAACACCTTGGACATTTGAGCTTTTAGGGTGTCTACCTCTGCGTCTCTTTCAGGGGTCATCACTGGATTGACTAACACCTGTGCGGGTACAACATTTGTCTTTATAATTTGCTGGTCCTGTTGTAGCGCCTCCTCATCTCTGATGATTTTTATCAAGTCAGCAGCGTTCCTCCTCCCGAGGTTTTCAGGTGCAGCCAGACTGGATCCGAGCGTAACGCTCCCTTTAAAACTTGTTTCATTCTTGCCGCATCTGTATCTTGGGGCTGCATTCCCTTCTTCAACACAATCTTGCACAGCAACCTGTTCAGTCTTCTAACATACTCTGAAAGTTTCTCCTTCAGTTGTTGGAAAGTATGTTCAAATTGGTAGACCATCTCTGTCACCTTTTCCAATTGACCAAACTCTTCCTGTAGCATGGCTAGACAGTCTTGAGCCGTGCAACCTGCATTCCCAAACCGAAAACTTTTCACTGCTTCTGCTGCTGCGCCTTTAAGGCTTTCTATCACTCGTTGCCTCTTCTGCGCTTCAGGCACCTCCCATGCCTCTACTGCCTGCAATGCCTGCTCCACCCAGGTATCAAAATCTTCTTCCCCTGCAGGGACAGGGAGCTTCCCTGAGAATGTCTTTAGTCTCCGGTAGCTGGTCTCTACATGCACCGTGTTTGTCTTCTGACATTTGGTTAACAGATCCCCTATTGCATTTATCAGTTCTGGTGATATAGCAGTGACAGGTGCAGGCGCCACCGGAGGCGTCGCCCTATCTCCTCTTTCAGGTGGGGTACGGGCCGCAGCCTGCGGTGATCCCGTTGATGATGGCTCCTTCTTAATTGCGTGCGCCAGCCTATAGGATCTCTTATCTGGCGTCTGTACACAGTTGCGCTTACAAGCCTCTGGCATCCCGTCCAAGTACTCCACTAGTGCATACTGGTATGAGATGTCTGGGGCTGACTTTATTCTCATCACCCACGGTGTGTGATCTGGGGTCACTGACTTCATTAACTCCTCTATCGTTTCAATTGACCATTCCACCCCTGGTAGATTGATGACCACTGACTGGCTTTGGTCTGTCTTAGCCACATCGCACCACGCTCTTATTCCTTGCGGGTCCATGCCGGCACCTCTGGCGTTTAATTTCTGTATCAGGATCCCGGACGAGATCCCCCACGTGTGGCGATACCTCCAACTAAGAAGGCCGCAGATTTAGTTTGGGCCCTGAAGACAGCTCCGCCAACCCCCGGCAATGTACTCGACCCCCTACTGGCACAGTTAGTTATGGTAGCAATATTTTCTTATACTGTATGAGAAATCTCAGACACCAAGGCAATAATGAAAGGGGTATCAACTTTACTTTAAGCTTATGGTAAAAAAGGTTAACAGTGTACAGGTAATAAGTTGCAGAGCCCTGCAGCAATGAACATACTTTGCATTAGATGAACAGTAAAGGTGCGCCGCGTGGGCGACCGTTAACTAGGCGCCCTGTGGCGCAGTGACTAAATGAATTAACTAGCTGGCCAGGCCTGGCTCAGATATCTAAAACTCAGTCTATAGGGGATGATGGTTTCTTCACCGGCAATTCTTTAAAGGTGGTGCACATAACAGAATAACATTTGTAATCCAGTGGGAAGATTGTGATGAAATAAACACTTTACTGAAGACTCCTCTGAGTTCAGCTCTGATATGGGTCTCCAGTGAGAGTATCGGATATAAACTTGTGGGCCACGGCAGTCTATAGGCACATCAGCAATAATCAGTATATATGGTCTGAGCATACGCTCGCTCACCCTTCCGGACGCGATCCCAGTCCAGGAACTTCCACCGACTGTGTTCTCACACACAGTGTCTCCAGCGATCGGGTCCCCGATCCAACCAAGGCTGTAGACAAGCGAAGTTAGATGCCACCCAAGCTCGCAGTGGGGTGGAAGGCTCTTTGGTGCTGCACAAGGCCTCAGGCTTCAGGCCTTGCACTCCGGCACATCCGCACAGGAGGATCAGTCACTGAAGTCTCGTGTCCCAAAGAGGCCGAGCCCAGCCTCGCCTCCTCCTTTTATAACCCCTCCCATGAGTCTCTGGGGTGGAAACATTGCCGAAAGGGATTCTGGGCAAGGTAGTTCCGGGAGTCTTAAAGGGGACCCCGCTACATTTCGATCTGTTGAGCCTGCAGAACCTCCTTTTGTGTTTAGATGACAAGGCCACCTCTTTGGATCTTGTTTCCACCAGCTGCCCCTCCATACCTTGCTCTTTCCCGTCTGAGTTCAATTCATGGGCATTAGAGGAGGTGGGCGGCCCCAACTTACATTCCATTAACCACTTTGCTGGCCAAAGACCAGGCCACTTTTTGCGATTCGGGACTGCGTCAATTTAACTGACAATTGCGCGGTCGTGCGACGTGGCTCCCAAACAAAATTTACGTCCTTTTTTTCCCACAAATAGAGCTTTCTTTTGGTGGTATTTGATCACCTCAGTGGTTTTTATTTTTTGCGCTATAAGCAAAAATAGAGCGACAATTTTGAAAAAAATTCAATATTTTTTTACTTTTTGCTATAATAAATATCCCCCCAAAAATATATGTAGCGGGGTCTCCTGTAAAGACTCTCTGGACTACCTTACCCAGAACCCCATTTGGCACCCAGGGTGCATTGTGCCACCGCAGAGACTTATTGGTGGGGCTATAAAGGGAAGGGGCGAGGCTAAGCTCGCTCTCTTTTGGACACGGGACTTCGATCGAGAGGTCCTCCTGTGCGGATCTGCTGGAGTGCAAGGCCTGAAGCCTGGGGCCTTGCGCAGCTGCCAAAGAGCCTTCCACCCCACTGCGAGCCTGGGTGGCATCTGACTTTGTCTATCCTCAACGTCTGTTGGATCGGAGACCCGACCGCTGCAGATGCTGTGTGTGGAGACACAGCAGGTGGAAGTCCCGGACTGGGATCGCGTCCGGAGGGGTGAGCGAGCACCTGCTCAATCCAAGCACGTTGTACTATCATTAGGCCTACAGACTGCCTTGGCCCACCGGCCTTCATTTGACGTTTCACCGGAGACCTATAGTGGAACTGAGTTAAACGGTCTCCAGTAGGGATGAGCTTCGAGTTCGAGTCGAACTCATGTTTGACTCGAACATTGCCTGTTCGCCCGTTCGCCGAACAACGAACAATTTGGGGTGTTCGCGGCAAATTCGAAAAGTCTATGGGAGAAATCGAAAGTGCTAATTATAAAGGCTTATATGCAAGTTATTGTCCTAAAAAGTGTTTGGGGACCCGGGTCCTGCCCCACGGGACATGTATCAATGCAAAAAGAAGTTTTAAAAACGGCCGTTTTTTCGGGAGCAGTGATTTTAATAATGCTTAAAATGAAACAATAAAAGTGAAATATTCCTTTAAATTTCGTACCTGGGGGGTGTGTATGATATGCATGTAAAGTGGCGCATGTTTCCCGTGCTTAGAACTGTCCCTGCAAAAAATGTCATTTTTGAAAGAAAAAAATGCATTTAAAACTGACTCGCGGCTATTAATGAATTGTCGGCTCCCGGCAATACATACAAAAGTCATTGATAAAAAAAAAAAAAAAGCGTGGGGGTCCCCCAGAATTCAATTACCAGGCCCTTCAGGTCTGGAATGGATATTAAGGGGAACCCCGCCGCAAATGAAAAACAAAATTGACGTGGGGTTCCCCCAAATATCCATTCCAGGCCCTTCAGATCTGGCATGGATTTTAAGGGGAACTCCACCCCAAATTAAAAAAAAAATGGCGTGGAGTCCCCCTAAAAATCCACACCAGACCCCTTATCCGAGCACGCAACCTGGCCGGCCGCAGGGGAAAAGGGGGGGGGGGCGAGAGAGCGGCCCCCCCTCCCTCCTGAACTGTACCAGGCCACATGCCCTCAACATGGGGAGGATGTCCCCATGTTGATGGGGACAAGGGCCTCATCCCCACAACCCTTGCCCGGTGGTTGTGGGGGTCTGCGGGCGGGGGGCTTATCGGAATCTGGAAGACCCCTTTAACAAAAGGGGACCCCCAGATCCCGGCCCCCCCCATGTGAATTGGTAAGGGGTACATTGTACCCCTACCATTTCACGAAGAAAGCGTAAAAAAATGTTTAAAAAAACACACAAACACCTTGAAAAAGTCCTTTATTTAAAAAAAAAAAAAACATTCCAGCGGTGAAATCCAGTGTCTCGCGGCGATCCCGATGTCCAGCGCTGTCCTTCATTGGTTGTGCCTGAGCGGACCTGATGGGGAACTCCCTCTCAGTATTTTAAATGTATAGACCCGCCCCTTCTAAAGTTCCCCATCAGGTCCGCTCCCTCGGTATGTCGGACCCGCCTACGTCATTGGCTTGAGCGGGGAACTTCCTTCACTGTGTAATTTAAATTTACATAGTGAAGGAAGTTCCCCGCTCAAGCCAATGACGTAGGCGGGTCCGACATACCGAGGGGGCGGACCTGATGGGGAACTGCTCTCACGTTGGTAACACATGTATAGACCCGCCCCTTCTCACGTTCCGCATCTGGTCCGCTGAGCGGACCTGATGGGGAACTTTAGAAGGGGCGGGTCTATATATTTAAAACACTGAGAGGAAGTTCCCCATCAGGTCCGCTCAGGCTCAGCCAATGAAGGACAGCGCTGGACATCGGGATCGCCGCGGGACACTGGATTTCACCGCTGGAATGTTTTTTTTTTTTTTTAATAAAGGACTTTTTCAAGGTGTTTGTGTGTTGTTTTTTTTTTGTTGTTTTTTTTTACGCTTTCTTCGTGAAATGGTAGGGGTACAATGTACCCCTTACCAATTCACATAGGGGGGGGGCCGGGATCTGGGGGTCCCCTTTGTTAAAGGGGTCTTCCAGATTCCGATAAGCCCCCCGCCCGCAGACCCCCACAACCACCGGGCAAGGGTTGTGGGGATGAGGCCCTTGTCCCCATCAACATGGGGACATCCTCCCCATGTTGAGGGCATGTGGCCTGGTACGGTTCAGGAGGGAGGGGGGGCCGCTCTCTCGTCCCCCCCTTTTCCCCTGCGGCCGGCCAGGTTGCGTGCTCGGATAAGGGGTCTGGTATGGATTTTTAGGGGGACTCCACGCCATTATTTTTTTAAATTTGGGGTGGAGTTCCCCTTAAAATCCATGCCAGATCTGAAGGGCCTGGAATGGATATTTGGGGGAACCCCACATCAATTTTTTTTTTAATTTGCGGTGGAGTTCCCCTTAATATCCATTCCAAACCTGAAGGGCCTGGTAATTGAATTCTGGGGAACCCCCACGCTTTTTTTTTTTTTATCAATGACTTTTGTATGTATTGCCGGGAGCCGACAATTCATTAATAGCCGCGAGTGAGTTTTAAATGCATTTTTTTCTTTCAAAAATGACATTTTTTGCAGGGACAGTTCTAAGCACGGGAAACATGCGCCACTTTACATGCATATCATACACACCCCCCAGGTACGAAATTTAAAGGAATATTTCACTTTTATTTTTTCATTTTAAGCATTATTAAAATCACTGCTCCCGAAAAAACGGCCGTTTTTAATACTTCTTTTTGCATTGATACATGTCCCCTGGGGCAGGACCCAGGTCCCCAAACACTTTTTAGGACAATAACTTGCATATAAGCCTTTATAATTAACACTTTAGATTTCGAACGTTCGAGTCCATTGTATTTAATAGGGTTCTAAAGTTCACACTAACATTTTGTCTGTTCGCAGGTTCTGGTGCGAACCGAACAGGGGGGTGTTCGGCTCATCCCTGATGGGGAGGATGTCCCCATGTTGATGGGGACAAGGGCCTCATCCCCACAACCCTTGCCCGGTGGTTGTAGGGGTCTGCGGGCGGGGGGCTTATCGGAATCTGGAAGACCCCTTTAACAAAGGGGACCCCCAGATCCCGGCCCCCCCCCTATGTGAATTGGTAAGGGGTACATTGTACCCCTACCATTTCACAAAGAAAGTGTCAAAAAATGTAAATAAAAACACACAAACACCTTGGAAAAGTCCTTTTTATTAAAAAAAATAAAATAATAAAAAAAAAAAAAAATTCCAGTGGTGAAATCCAGTGTCCCGCAGCAATCCGATGTCCAGCGCTGTCCGTCATTGGTTGTGCCTGTGCGGACCTGATGGGGAACTTCCTCCGCAGTGTTTTAGATGTATAGACCCGCCCCTTCTAAAGTTCCCCATCAGGTCCGCTCAGCGGACCAGATGCGGAACATGACAAGGGGCGGGTCTATACATGTATTACCAAAGTGAGAGAAGTTCCCCATCAGGTCCGCCCCCTCGGTATGTCCGACGTAGGCGGGGTCGGACATACCGAGGGGGCGGACCTGATGGGGAACTGCTCTCACTTTGGTAATACATGTATAGACCCGCCCCTTCTCATGTTCAGCATCTGGTCCGCTGATCGGTCCTGATGGGGAACTTTAGAAGGTGCGGGTCTATATATTTAAAACACAGCGAGGAAGTTCCCCATCAGGTCCGCTCAGGCACAACCAATGACGGACAGCGCTGGACATCGGGATCGCCGCGGGACACTGGATTTCATCGCTGGAATGTTTTTATTTTTTTATTATTTTTTTTTATTTTTTAATAAAGGACTTTTCCAAGGTGTTGGTGTGTTTTTATTTACATTTTACACTTTCTTTGTGAAATGGTAGGGGTACAATATACCCCTTACCAATTCACATGGGGGGGCGGGATCTGGGGGTCCCCTTTGTTAAAGGGGTCTTCCAGATTCCGATAAGCCCCCCGCCCGCAGACCCCCACAACCACCGGGCAAGGGTTGTGGGGATGAGGCCCTTGTCCCCATCAACATGGGGACATCCTCCCCATGTTGAGGGCATGTGGCCTGCTACGGTTCAGGAGGGAGGGGGGGGGGCCCTCTCTCGTCCCCCCTCTTCCCCTGCGGCCGGCCAGGTTGCGTGCTTGGATAAGGTTCTGGTACGGATTTTTGCAGGGACTCCACGCCATTTTTAAAAAAAATTGGGGTGGAGTTCCCCTTAAAATCCATGCCAGATCTCAAGGGCCTGGTATGGATATTTAGGGGGAACCCCACGCCATTTTTTTTTTACATTTGCGGCGGGGTTCCCCTTAATATCCATTCCAGACCTGAAGGGCCTGGTAATTGAATTCTGGGGAACCCCCACGCTTTTTTTTTTATTTTTTTTATCAATGACTTTTCTATGTATTGCCGGGAGCCGACAATTCATTAAAGCCGCGAGTGAGTTTTAAATGACTTTTTTTCCTTCAAAAATGACACTTTGTGCAGGGACAGTTCTAAACACGGGAAACATGCGCCACTTTACATGCATATCATACACACCCCCCAGGTACGAAATTTAAAGGAATATTTCACTTTTATTGTTTCATTTTAAGCATTATTAAAATCACTGCTCCCGAAAAAAACGTCTATTTTTTTTAAACCTTTTTTTGCATTGATACATGTCCCCTGGGGCAGGACCCGGGTCCCCAAACACTTTTTAGGACAATAACTTGCATATTAGCCTTTATAATTAGCACTTTAGATTTCGAACGTTCGAGTCCATTGTATTTAATAGGGTTCTAACGTTCATGCGAACATTCTGTCTGTTCGCAGGTTCTGGTGCGAACCGAACCGGGGGGTGTTCGGCTCATCCCTGGTCTCCAGTGAAGTGTTCCTTGTTGCTCACTAACCTGTGGATTATAAATTGTTCCTGAATGTGCACCTCCAGTCAAGATTTTTGCATGCAAAGAAATCATCTCCTGAGAGACTAGATTCTGCGTCAGGCCTGACCAGTTAGATAGTTCTCCTTTAGTTGCTGCGCCACAGGGCGCCTGGTGAACTGCTATCATACATAGTCCATGCGTAGTATGTTATTTAGTGCAGGGCTCTGCAAGTAATTCATGTGGTTTGTTATAACTGTTCTTCTACTTATAGAAAAGTAAATCTGTTATACTTAACTACTCTGCATTGGTGTCTGAATTTTACCACAGAGTATAAGAGATATTACCCTAGACTAACTGTGCCAGAGTGGGTCGAGTAAATTGCCGGGGGTTGGCGGCGCTGTGTGCAGGGCCTGAGACCAAATTCAATGGCTCTCTTAGTTGGGGGTGCGCTACATATATATATAAAAAAAAAAAAAAATTCCTCAGTTTAGGCCAATACGTATTCTTCTACATATTTTTGGTAAAAAAATAAATCGCAATCTGCGTTTTGATTGGTTTGCGCAAAAATTATAGCGTTTACAAAATAGGGGATAGTTTTATGGCATTTTTAATAATTTGTATTTATTTTTTTAATCTGTACTGCGACATTATGGCGGACACATCGGACACTTTTGACACATTTTCACAGCGATCAGTGCTATAAAACTGCATTGATTACTGTGAAAATGACACTGGCAGTGAAGGGTGGCGCTGTAGGGGTTAAGTGTGCCCTAGTGAGTGATTCTTACTGTAGGGCTTGGCGTGTGACGTCACTGATAGTCGTTCCCTATGACAGGGAACAGACGTTCAGTGACATGCCACTAGGAAGAACGGGGAAAGGTTTGTTTACACTTACCTCTCCCCGTTCTTCAGCTCTGTGACCCGATCGCGGGACACCGGCGGCAATCGGGTCCGCGGGTGCGGTCATGGAGCTTCGGACCAGGTCGCGAGAGCGCCGCTGGCTGGGATCTTAAAGGGGACGTACCTGTACGCCCTTGTGCCCAGCTGTGCCATTCTGTTGACGTATATCGTCGTGCGGCGGTCCTCAAGTGGTTAAACCCACAAGTGTTTTTTTTTTTTTTACCACTACTATTCCTTTTATATTGGCTTTTGGAATTTTACAAATAGAGCAATTTAGAAATAAGATGAAAGGTTTAGTTTTAGGAGTGTTCAATGTAAGGGAAGTGTCTTGACCAGTGTAATCGAGATATTCCCAACACTTTTCCTATACCATTCTACCCTCTTAAATTACATACCCCTTATCTTAACCAATCTATAATAATTAGCCCACACCAGAGTTGGAGTATAACTGGCCATAACAGCCTTTTTATTAAAACATAATTAGATAAAACTCCAATATAAAATAATACTTTCACTTCCATAACTTTAACAGTTTAACTCCCAGTCTGTTGGTCTCTGACGGCACCCCGAACTTTTAACACTTTTTCCACCAATACACTGCGGGACCAAAATTTTACCATACCAAGCCTCCAACCGTGTCACAGCTCAGAGACAACCCCTTCCTGCAGTGCAACCATACCCGTATTCCAGCAGACACCGTTCCACTGGAATACACCAGAGGGGCACATACCACCGATGAGCCCCCCACCACTTCCATCACATCTGTTTTATGCCACCGTCAAAGACCAAAGACACCGCCACAGCCTGCAAGGGTAACCCCTTACTCTTAAGGACCCCCACACCCGCAGGGTAAGCTGGATCCCATCCTGAATCCTCAATGCCCACAAATCCATCCCCACATCAGAAAGATGCACACCATCCCTCCGTAAATACATGCCCACATTTACCTCCAACTCCATGTGCCTTACCACCAGCCCCCGTTATTGGCAACCAACCTACCCACCAGTTTGTTAAACTTGCTTCCCGCCTTGTTAATCCCAGTGTTGGATCCAGGGGGGGGCAACAGGGCAATTGCCCCCCCACGAGACCATCTGTCACACTCACTTACTTGCTTTTTTGCGCCTGATCTCCTGAACTTTGGGGACCCGTTACCGGTCGGCCGTAGGACCCCTGGACCCCAAACTTGGCACACATGTAGCCCAATGTCTCTTCTACAAGTGTGCAAAGTTTGGTGTCTAGGGGACCTATGGCCGGGGAGCACTGATTTTTTAAAACCGGGCACCCCTTCCATAGACTCCAATGTTAAACGGTCATTTCTCCAGTGATTTTGCGGACCCGGTACCGGCCGGTCGTAGGTCCTCTGGACCCCAAACTTGGCACACATGTAGCCCCATGTCTCCTCTATAAGTTTGAAAAGTTTGGTGTCTGGGAGAACCGATTTTGCAAAGCCGGGCACTCCTTCCATAGACTTCCATGTTAAACATCAGTCTAGTCATGGGCACAGTCAGGCATGGGCACAGTGAGGCAAAGTGAGGCAAGTATAAGCCTAGGACACCCTAGGCTTATACTTGAGTCAATAAGTTTTCCCAGTTTTTTGGGCTAAAATTAGGTGCCTTGGCTTATATTCGGGTCGGCTTATACTCGAGTATATACAGTACTTGTTCTGCGGCTGCCTCTGCCTCTCTGAGTCTCTCTCTCAGTTTCTCACATCAGCCGATCAGCGGCGCTGAGAGAGAGACTCGTCTAATGTAGTTACATGGCGCACTGACACGATACCAGGAGTGGAGGAGGAGGTGGGTGGAGCCTCTTCCCTGCACTCGCTGCTAACACCTGGGCCGCTTGGCGTCTAGCAACGAGTGACGTCAGTGAGTCACGTCAGGCCACTCTGCGGGCAGGTGCAATAGCGTGCGGCTCCACAGACGGGTAAGAAAGCGGGCGGCTCCCCTTGCGGCGCGGTTTGTTGTCGGGGGGCGGCGCGGTTCGTGGGCAGACCGTACTGCTCAGTGGGTTGGCAGCACAGGTGAGAGTGAGAGAGCAGGCTCAGTGTGGCAGCTGGCCAATCAGCTAGCCGGGAGCGGGGGAGCAGAGAGATGAGATCATCTCTCACCGCCCGTGCCTGCCCTGCATTCCTGCAGTGACTTCCGCCCTCACTGTGCAGGCAGCAGAGAGATTACATTATCTCTCTGCTGCCTGACTCTGGGAGTCTGGGACACAGCAAGAGACAACCAAAACTACACCTTAGCAGGCAAGTTAGTGACAATCCGCAAGGTGTGGCAGGCGACGTGGCAAGGGACAATCCGCAAATTGTGTCAGGTGACGTGGCAAATGACAATCTGCATCTGGTGGCAGGCAAGTGACAATCAGCAAGGTGTGGCAGGTGACGTGGCAAATGACAATCTGCATCTGGTGGCAGGCAAGTGACAATCCGCAAGGTGTGGCAGGTGATGTGGCAAGTGACAATCCACAAGATGTGGCAGGTGACGTGGCAAGTGACAATCCACAACGTGTGGCAAGTGACATGCTCAGGGCTCCCACTAATTGCAGGCGACGGTGGCAAGTGACACACTCGGGGCTCCCACTGACTCTGCATTGAACTATTTAATTTCATATTAGAATGTAATAATAGAAATAATGTGCTTCAATCATCCTGACACCATAACAACCATGGTGCCGGGATGATTGAAGCGCCGACACCAACCATTTCCCCGATAAAATTCCCACAAAAAAAATCATTTTTTGGCAGTGCCCCTCCTGAGAAAAGACTCTGGATCCGCCCCTGGTTAATCCGCGCCACTGATCTCGCCATCCGCTTCGAGGTGTGCGCTACAACGTCAGACTATACCACCAACCTCCCCAGGAAGACCTCTCAAAGCACCAAGAAATCTGACTTTATAGCCGAGAACAGAGCCCCAATGGCTCTGATCCCCAAGTCACCCCCCCCCCCCAACAAGTAGTACCAAACGACCGGCGGTCTATCCAACCGGGCGTACCGATACACTTCTGGCACCACCCTACTCCACACTATGACCGGGATGCCTATGCCCCCCCAACGCAAGCCTCCCTCCTGGGTATCCCCAACTGCCTGCCTTCCTGTCAGACGTCTGCCCTCCTTGCTCCCCCAAAATACATATGAATGCCCTACCATCCAGACGAGGCGTGTAGAACCTCCATCTGAAATGAAAATACCACAACACAATTCAAAACCCCAGGAAAAAATACCCCATCATTGCCAATAACCACACTTGCGCACCCCTTCACTTCCCACACACATCGGCTAATAAATAGGGGGGGGGGGGCGTACATTAGAAGGAAACCACCTGGACTCCGATCTCCTGATCTGTTTTACCGCCGCCTCATTCAACCCGCACCGGGCAGCCCCAGTGGCCGCCCCGATGCGGAAGGAGTGTAAAGCGATATGCAACTGTACCATCACCCCTCACCTCATTTGATCCGTCTGTGACCTCCTGAACCGCAACCTCACCCTATCGCCCGAGCACTCCACATCCTGTACCAGTAACCCCCCAGTCCTCAGTTTTGACGGGCCCACAAGCTCCCCCACCCTAAATGCCCCAAAATGCAACAGAAAACGCTGTATAGAACAACTTAACCCCATAAACAGCTGAACACACCCCGGCCAATGTCTCGCAGATCACTTGTAAAGGAGAAAAAGACACAGGCCTCCCTGCATCCCTATGAGGGTGATACTTTGGACACCCCCCTTAACGCCTCCCTTACCCAGAAAACCGTAGTGAAATCCGGCATGCCCTGGAGTTCGAACAGAAACGCCGAGCCTGCCAGCTTCTTCTCGATCCCTGACACCAAACCCCCTGCCTCCGTGCACCGAGTTACAAAGTAAACTACCAGCAACTCCACCTCGGACACGCCCAGCTCAGCATCCGCTAGCCGTCTGAATGCAGCCCACTCCCTCCAGATTATTTGTATATGCCACCCATGTCGACCCACTTACCTACTGCCCGATCCTGAAACCGGGGACAGTGAATCGGCTAGTGTGTAGTCAAACCCCGGGGTATGCATAGCATAGAGAAACCGTTCAACTGTAAGCACTCTGGTCGATGACTTGCACAACCCCAAATTGTCACAGTTCAATCTAAACTTCATGTCCTTACACAATGCCTCCCACAACTCCGTAGCCAATACCACCGGAAACAGGTCCAGCAATACCATGTCCCGACTGAACCCCGCTTCCCCAAAAGACTTAGGCCATGCCTCTGCACTCCATTACCCCTGGAAAATGCACCAAAACCCGTGGACTTTGCTGCATCATTGACCCATCCTAAATCAAAATTGCTCACCGGGTCCCCCATCCAACCCCATTGCCCGTTGTAAGTTTCCAAGAACGTGTGCCACACCTTCAAATCCTCCCTAATATCCTCATTGAGTCAAATGAAATGCGTATTGGCCCGCACCCCAGCCGCAGCCGCCGACCGCCCTTGACAAAAACCCACCCCTGGGAACAATCTAACTCGCAAAATTCAACTTACCCAGCAAGGAATGAAGTCCACGCAGTTGCACCTTCCTTTTCCCCATATCTCCCTAATCTAACCCCATAAAAAGGGGGGGGGGTCCAAAACAAAATTTTCCCAGGAAATGGATCGCCCGACTCATCAGGGACCACACTTTAACAAAAAGAAGCTAAATTGTCAGAACATGGTGCCTGAGATGGAGCATCATAACCCCCCCCCCCCCCCCCCAGCAGCATCCCAACAGCCAAAACTGTCCGGGTGTACCGGCAGCAGCCGGAACGCTGACTCAATGTCCGCCTTTGCCATGAGTGCCCCCACACAGTGCACACTTCAGGACCTATCAAGGAATTAACTGACCCCCTTCTTGGGAACGAGAGGTGGTGAATAAGCCAAAGCTTAATCGATTCCTTCTTATGCACCACCCCATCGGTGACACCACCAGATCCCAGAGTGGGCTCTCCCAAAATGGCCCCCCATACGATTGAAAGCCAATGTTTTCTGAAACCACCCCCGTACTAACCAGTGTTGGCCCCAAAATTTGCGCCAAGGGCGGCAAGACCTCCTGAGAGCATGTAATTTTAAAACCCCTCCTAGAAACCCACTCTCAGCCACTCCGCCGATGCCCTATCCAGATATCTACTTAGAAAAACCCCATCCTTACCTCCAGCACCGGTGTCATACTTCTTGCGAGCAAAATCCCCGGGACGCTTTCCGCTTTTGAAGCATCGAGACAAGGGGTGCTTCCCCCCGCATCCAGAGCATTCATGTTTAAAACGACAGGACCCCCCAAACTTGCCAAATCCTTTGTGAAACTGACAGCACACCCCCCCATGTTTTTCTCGGTCGGTGGTACAGAGTCATTTGTCCCCCCCCCCCCCGACCCACCCCCCGAAAAAAGTGTCTCGGTGCCCGCGCCGAGGACATCAAACGCAGCCGAAGGCTGATATCCTTATGCACCCAACGAAGCGTCGGACGAACTGCCCTACGCTGCCGACTGTTCGTCTTCACGCAGCCAAGCAGTCCCAACATAACCCCCTAGGCCTCTCCCATCACGTCCATATAACAGCACAGTGCCGAGCAATGTTCCCGGGTTTACTCACCTAACACGCTGGCCAAGATGGCGAATACCCGCAGCCACTTCCCAAACCTCCTCGGGACCAATGGACACCTCCTCATCCCCTCATCCTCCATTTGGAATCGTCTGGCTTACCTTGTCCAAATAAAACTTTTCATGGGGCAGTAGAGGGAAAACCTCGACATACTCACCTTTCCTATTTTTCCTCTCACCCCCTGGTCAGATGAGCCCACAAGGGCCTTCCAAAGCAAACGCAAACCTTACACTTAGCAGCATCGGCGATACGCACTATAACCGCCCTGGCTGCCACAGCAGGATCCCCTGCGTCCACCCCCACCACCTTACTCACCTGATCACCTCCGACCCGTTCCGTTACGGGCCCCGCGGTGGACATGGGCGACACCACCTAAACCGACCCCCTTACCTGCCCACCTACCAATGGCGCCGCCTGCGGGGAACCCCCTTTCAACCCTGAAAATCGCTCAATAATCAGCAATGGGGCCCCCTGCCCCAGGGGAGGCAGGCTGGTTGCCCACCACCCCTGCCACAGGTGCAACAGCATCCCTGACCCCCGGCGTGGCCCCCACACTGTTGGCAATGCCCCTGGCCCCACACCCCACAACTCACACAGTGCATTCATTAAATCAACAGGAATAATAGTGGTAGACTTACCGGGCTGACAGGGCACGTCCCGCACAGCCGCAGATCTCGCCTCCCCCGGTGCTGCGACCCCTCTACAATCTTCCTCCTCTGATTCGGACAGCTTCCCCTCCGACCTCCGACCCCGGGCTGTAAGCACGGGTGTGATGAGCCACCCAGGCGAAGCCTGCCTGGAGGCCGCGACTCCCCCTGGCGCCGAATTGAAGTCCCTTCCTGGGGATCCACCACCGCCGCCCTGCAGTGCCTGCGCCCTCTTGACGAGCCCCGGGTAGGCCGCGACACTTGACCCCTGTTGTCCTGCACTTCAAGCCCCCCAGGCGAAGCCTGCCTGGAGGCCGCGACTCCCCCCGGTGCCAAATTGAAGTCCCCTCCTGGGGATCCACCACCACCTCCCTGCAGCGCCTGCGCCCAATGGACGAGCCTGTTGTCCTGCACTTCAAGCCCCCCAGGCAAAGCCTGCCTGGAGGCCGCGACTCCCCCTTGGCGCTGAATTAAAATCCCCTCCTGGGGCCCTGCGGACATGGCAACGCTTCCCCCCCCCCGCTGAACCCACCCCCCTCACTGCCGCCTGCCCAGAAGGGGGGATCGCTCTACATGAGGTCCTCCGCCACGAGGGCGAAGCCCGGGCGCCATGACAGCCCGTAGCCCCGCCGATGCCGTGCGTACCGTCCGGCTCACCCCCCGGGCTGAAGCAGGCGCGCGCTTTCCCAGGGGTGGGCCGACGAGTCAGTCTGTGGGATCCTGGGGTGGCAACTTTTTTTTTTGCCGATAGCGGTAGTGGGGGGGGGGGCATCGATCGCGGTAGGGGGGGGGGGGGCGTGAATCGTGGGAGGGAGGGGGTGTGAATCGCGCGCGGAGGGGGCGTCTGCTGGCGCCCCAGGCCAGATCGGGGCCCCAAGCAGTTGTCCTGTCATGACGACCCTGAATGAGGGCACCAACCTGGTCTCCCAGCCAGTCTGGCCCCTTCGTTGCCGCAGCTGCCCGCAACCGAGCGAAGATCAAAACCACGTCCCTAATTTTGTCTGAGGAGAGAAGTGAAAAACTTCCTCTCCCTCACTGTCTCCTCACAAAATGTTCCCGGGCGTTCCTGCCTCTTTATATTTAAAGCGCTCCTCCCCTCCAGCACATATTACTCCTGTCTCTTCCCTCTCCAAACTTCGCAGCTTTTTTAACCCTGTGTTGCCTTTACTCTCCACCTTGTCATGCCCGGCCCTCCATTACTTTTTCTTTCTGTCTTTTCATTCCGGGCCTCCCTGAGTGGTAACTAGGCTCAGACACATTGAATTGATAGAATTCATGGACCATTTTTGTTCTCAGGGGATAATGCTGGTGATGTGTTCCCTGTGGCCGGTGGGTGGCGCTGCCATTCTGGGCCAGGGTTGAACCGCGAGCGCAGTGCTGTGCCTTTTGTGTCCCCTCTCGGCAGCCGTACAGTGGGGCGGGGAACCTGCTGTGCATTCCAGGAGAGGATATAAAAGGGGCAGACATCTTCTGAGAGGGGTTCGTTTGTCCCCGCCCAGGCACCTTAGGCCTGTGTGTGTGTGTGTGTGTGTGTGTGTGTGTGGTTCGTCATCTTCGGGTGCCCTAGGCCCGGAGGCCTTGTTCCGGTTCCATCTCAGGCACCTTTAGCCTGGGGTGAGGTACTACCTCACCGCTCCTGTCCGCCTGGGCTTGGAGGTCCAGGAGTTGTAGTGATGGCCTGAACAGGGTCTGTGGCAGAGACCAACCTCATGGTCGGTAGCAGAGACTGTGCGCCAAAACTGTTTGAGAAACCTGAACAGTCAGAAGAGTTTGAGCTACGCTTGTGCCTGGACCTCCTCCACATCTTAAAGCTGTCCTGTGTCTTTGCTCCAACCTTTCTTCTATCCAAGAGAATATGTGTTGTGCAAGCAGAAAATAAATATTGAGTTGGACTTTCAGCTGGTGTGGACATTGGGTTCCTGGGGAAGTCAAGGGCTTGCATCTATACACTGTAGAGGTGAGAATCATACTCAGGAGGACTTTATGCTCCGGCTGCAGACAAGGCCCAAAAACAACACCGCCTAACCTCTTAACACAGGAGGGTACGGGCTTGTGGTGCGGTGTGCCCCTTTCTCCTGAGAGGAGCCGAAGCAGACAAGGAGAAGTGGGTGTGTGTGCTACATATAGATCAGACCAAAAAGAGGAACAAATGAGGGGGAAAGAGGGACATTGCTCCAAATCAGGGACAGTTAGGAGCTATACCAGTGGCGGCTGGTGCTCCATCGGTCGGTGGGGGGCAGCAGGCGGACCCCAAAACCCCCCTCCCCCACCTCCGTTGCTACTGCTCGCTCACTCACTCACCCTGTGCTGCCCCCGTACTGACATGTGGAGACAGTGGGGGCTTCCCCCCTCAGTCTCTTCCGTGTCTCGGCCTCCGTGTCCCCCTCTCCGTCGATCTTGCTTCCCCTGCATCTCCTTCCTCCTCCTAGGACAATAGAATGGCTTCTCCTTTCAGCCAATCGGAAAACGGGTCTCAGGACCCACTTCATGATTGGCCGGGAGGAGAATTAGTGTGACAATAGCGAATTTTAATTCGCTATTGTCACACAACTGGGTAGGTTCAGGGCGCAGTGCTCTCCGCCCCAAGCCCACCCTTTGTTGGAGCCTATTAAAGCCTCAGGCTCTATTCACGTGCCTCAAAAGTAAAAAAAAAAAAACATTGGAATCCATGCGTCCGGCGCCCCGCATGTAGATTAGGGGGCTGGATGCATGAATAGGGCAAAACAGCGCCCCTAATGGACGGGCCCCCTCCCACAGCTCTACCGGGATCTCCTGTCCCACCAGGAGTCCCGATCCACCAGCCAGCTGATCATCGAGACCAACAAAGACTGGATCTGCTTTGTTGGGCTCTATGGTATAGTAACCTTGAAGCGATGACCTGACATCACTTCCGGTTTCGCCCGGATGTAAACAGCGTCATTATTAAAAATCAAAAGCATTCAAAAATGCCGATCTTGGTGGTCTGAATGCTTTTAAGGCCAGAGGAGGGATTTGGGGTCTCATTGACCCCGGATCTCCCCGTAAAGAGTACCTGTCACTGCCTTTTTCTTTCACAAGGTTTACATTCCTTCTGACAGTGATAAAAGAAGAAAAAAAAATAATAATAATAATAATAAAGTGACAATGTAAAAATAATAATAAAAAAAAAAAAATGGCTGCCCTCACACACAAAGATAAACGCACGCAAACAGCGATCGTCCCACACGTGTGGTATCACTGCAAACATCAGATCATGGGCAGTTATTTTTGCACCAGATCTCCTGTGCAAACCTAAAGTGGTTACCTGTAAAGGCTTTTAAAACATCGCCTATGGATAGTATAAGGTACATTGTTTGTCGCCGTTGCACCATGTATTTTTAGTGTATAAAGTGTATTTTTTCCCCAAATAAAATGCATTTGAAAAATTGCTGCCAAATGCAGTGTGACATAAAAAAAATTGCAACACCCACCATTTTATTCCCAGGGGCAGGCATGTCCAAAGTCTGGCCCGCGGGCCAATCGCGGCCCGCATTCCGGTTTCGGACGGCCCGCCTGGTAATTTTGACATGTCTATTTTTTTGTGGCCCCCGACAAATCCCAGAGCGCCAGGGGTTAACAAAATATATATATGCTGGCATTCATGTCACCTTGGGGGTGCTGCATTTATGGCACCTGGGGGTGCTGCATTTATGGCACCTGGGGGTGCTGCATTTATGGCACCTTGGGGGTGCTGCATTCATGTCACCTTGGGGGTGCTGCATTTATGGCACTTGTAAGGCTGCAGATGGGCACTGATTAGGCTGCATTGATGGACACTGACCCTTATTTTGCTTCACAGTTCTTTATTTAAAATTTAAAAAGAAAATTCTGAAACTTCCCTCTTAAAGTGAAGGTGCGTGTTATAAGCCGATAAATACGGTATATCAAAATAATACGCCCAAGCTCATCTCTTCACCACACACAGCCACAAAGGCAAGAGAATTTTTTGTCGGGTAGTGTATTAGTGCTCAGAAGAACACACTTAGACCGAATTTAAATGGTTTAAAGAATCTCAGGCAAAATGGTCGGCCCTCAAGCATGTTCACTTCATCAAATCTGGCTCTCTTTGAAAAAAGTTTGAACACCCCTGCTCTAGGGCCCCTGCTTAAAAAAAAAAAAAAAGATTGATATATATAAATAAATATTTGGGGGTTCTAAGAAAATTTTATAGCAAAAAAAATACTGATTGTTACATTTGAACAAAAAATGCCAGAAAAGGCCCAGACTGGAGGTAGATAGTAGAAACCTCAGATCCGATATCTATGGCACATCTCGCTGGCCTTCTGCCATAACTGGACAAGAGGCGGCCACCTTGGCTCCAAGTTGGGGACTGGATGAAAATACTTCCTGCAGTCTGTCCTCCTACCCTACGAGGAGAGAACATTACTCAGGTGTAGGCATCTCTCGCCTATACAGTAAGTAACTCCAAATAAAGAACTAAGGGCAAGTAGTGACATCTAGTGGTAGAAATTGAAAACTACCTGCTTTGCCTACACTGAGGGCTCCATAGAGAACTTCTAACATGATTCCACATAGGGAACTAAGGACAAGTAATGACATCTAGTAGTAGAAATTGAAAACTGATAAATACAGACACAAATTCTCCTGCGCTTGGGAGTGAGCCCACCCAAAGTGAGTGTGTTAAACCTTCATCTTGGTTCAATAACGATAAGCCATGTCCTGTTGCCCTCTAAAGGCCGGGGAGTCTGGTATTCTGAAACCACAAGAGGAAGGAAGAAAGAAAGGGCGCACCAACCTAGTGCATTATCCTTAAAACCGTTATTTTTATTAGTAAAAAGAAGGAAGTATTATACTCTCAAAGTTACAGTTGAGTAAAAGCTCATCTAACGTGTTTCGAGGTAAAAAAAACCTCCTTCCTCAGAGCCAACTGAGTTTTTTTTTTTTTTTTTTTTTTTTACCTTGAAAAGCGTTAGCCTTCTGGATCTCTACCTCCTGCCTCACATGTTGATGCACTATGGACTGACTAATACGGTATCATGTGATGTAATTTTGATGTTGGACCAAATAATGCGCTTTTACTCAACTGTAAAGCCTCGTACACACGGCCGAGAATCTCGTCAGGAAAAAACACGTTGTTTTTCCTGACGAGATTCTTGACAAGAATCTTGTCCCGACCGAGTGTACACACGCTCAATTCAGAAGAACCGCCGTTCTTTTGAATGGAACGAACGTGGTGACGTCAGACTACGGCGAGTGTGCGCTCGTCACATTCGATGCCGTCGCCGCCATCTTGCTACACCCTACCTATGCCTAGGAAGCTACCGCGCATGCGTCAAAGTAATTTCGAGCATGCGTGGGTTTCCACGGCGACAGGTAAGCGTGCACACTCTCAGGTTTCTCGTCGGGAAACAGGCCGACGAGAATCTGGACGAGAAAATAGAGAGCGGGTTCTCTATTTTTCTCGTTGAGATTCTGGTCAGTTTTCTTGACGAGAAACTTGAAAGCCGCGTACACACGACCGGTTTTCTCGGCAAGAAAGCTCTGCAAGCAGTTTTCTTGTCTTTTGATGAGAAAACCGGCCGTGTGTACGAGGCTTCATTCTGTGAGCATAATACTTCCCACTTTTTACTAAGTGGTAAGGTGCGTGGTGGTAAGTGATAAAAAATGTGGTTTTAAGGATAATAGGTTAGGCGCGTCCTTTCTTCCTCTTGAGGGTTCAGAAATTGAAAACTACCGGCTTTGCCCACACTGCAGGGCTCCATAGAGAACTTCTAACATGATTCCACATAGGGAACTAAGGACAAGTGGGGACATCTAGTGGTAGGAATTTACAACTACATGATTTCCCTACACTGCAGGGCTTCATACATCAGTAACATGATCCTAATTTAGGAACTAAGGACAAATGGGGACATCTAGTGGCATAAATTTAGAACTACGCTGTAGCTAATCGTATCTGTATTTTTTTTTTTGCAGGAATTGGCAGAATATGAGAAGTTGTCTGATCAGGTGAAGAATACAGCAGAAGGTGGGTGGAGCTGAAATCTCGTTATTTGTGACTGGTGACACCCACTTTGGGGTATTTGGAGAGAGGGAGGAATTTCCCGGGTCAGATATAATTTTTTGCACATATTTGAGATAATCAGATCATCCAATGAGCTCATCAATCAGAAAATTGGAAAAAATCCAGGGCAGGGCATTAGGTGGGGGCTTAGGTGACATTTAGCCCAGTCACCATTTTTTCTTTTAGAAAATGACCTCTGTGCCGCACCTTATATATCCCTGTACCACCCTTCCTCTGCACAATCCCTCTCTTGTATCATCCTGCCCCTATTCCACCCCATCCCTTTCACCTCTATATTGCCTGTGCCCCCCCCCCTCCCCCCCAACCACCTTAACAGGGCTATTAATACTTTGCCCTAATGATAGATTTTATACACATGCACCACTTCTGTGTACTTTGCATAGAATCTGCTTAGAGATTGGCCTCCATATTTGCCACTCCCCATTTTTTTTATCTTTCACAGGGCTGCGCCGTGACGGATTCGAGGAGCCCTCCCCTCTTTTCCGCTGCTTGGTGGCCGAGGCAGAAGATGAACAGAAAAGAGCAGAAGGTATCAGATGGGGCAAATCTACTCATTGTGGGAGGGGCTCTATTATTATTATTATTATTATTATTCCATGAGAGCAGAGCCTTCTATCATTGTGCTGCATACGATTCTGGGTAGGATGCAGTACACACAATTAACCAGTAGAGGGCAGTTTGCCACCATTTCTGCTTCCATGAGAATGTTTGTCATAACTGATACAAAGTTTATTTCACGTAAATACAATGAAGGAAGAACATCAAACAACAAACAATGAAACAAAAGGGAATCAGCACTAAATAGCGAATAGTGGGAAGCAGCTTTATCAGTCTATCATTCTGTTTCAACAGAAGTAGTACAATATAGTTTAATTCATGCGAGAATGTGAGTACATTAACAAGCATTAGGCCCTTTTCACACTGGGGCGTTTTTCATGCGGTTTAGCGCTAATAATAGCGCTGTTATACCGCATGAAAAAATCCTGCCCTGTGTCTTCAATGTGAAAGCCCGAAGGCTTTCACACTGAAGCGGTGCGCTAGCAGGACCGCTCCAAAAGTCCTGCTAGCCGCTTCTTTACAGCGGTAAAGGAGCGGTGTGTTCACCGCTCCTTTACCGCGGTCTCCCATTGAAATCAATGGGACAGCGCGGTAATACCGCCCGCAAACCGCGGCAATAGCCGCGGTTTGCGGGCGGTATTAACCCTTTTTCGGCCGCTAGCGGGGGTTAAATTAACCCCCCTAGCGACCGCATACCGCGGTAAGAACGACAGTATAGCAGCGCTGAAAATCGCGCTGCTATACCGCCAACGCACCTGCCCGCCCCAGTGTGAAAGGGGTCTAACTCATCGCCAGGGCTGCCATCAGGGGGGGTACAGGCAGTACACCTGTAAGGGGCCCGGATGGCAACCCCCCCTTTTTTCCCTTTTTTTTTTTTTTTTTTATAAAAAGTTTTTTTTTATTTTTATTTTGTAAGGGGCCCAGAGGTCCCCAGAGGCCCGAAGGTCCCCAGGGCCCCGGATTGAAACCCCCCATTTTTTTTGTTCTTTTTTTTGTTCGTCAGCACTCAAAGCCCCCCGACCTCAACAATTTGCAGCAACAGCACCCCCCGTTTCTCAATTCACGGCAGCCCCCCCCGCTTCTCAATTTGTGGCGGCAGCACCACCCCCCCCCCCCGGTTCTCGTCCATGCCTGAAGCTGTGTAAGGAGCCCCAAAATTCCTGATGGCGGGCGGCCCTGCTCATCGCCTCACCTCTGTTCTCCATCCCGCAGCTTCTCATCTCACTGAAAGGATTGATTACCGGACACCCTCTGTATTTTGGTAATCCACAGCAAACCTTTCAGAATTCTGGAGACCCCAATGACACCCACACAGCAGGCAGTGTGCAAAGCTAGTCTGAAATCTTTATTAAGGGTTACAGCAAAAACGAGAGGGGAGGGGTAGACTTACTCCTTAGTTTCTAAGGGTTAAGCAGGTTTCTACAGAGATTTTTTCATCATTAGTTTAGCAGCTGCAAGGAACTTAGAAGAGATAACTTTTATCTGCAAGGACATAGTGGGGGTTTTCTAATTAAAACTTTGGCTCAAGCAAAAAGTCTAAAACTAACGAGAATGAAGTGTAAGATAAAGCTCAGCGAAGCTGGACCCCCCCCCCCCTCCCCCCCTACAATCAGCACAAAAAAAAAACTCAAGTGTGTTTCTTTAGTGCTACATTTGTGCTGTTTTGTGCCGTAAACAATTACATTTGTGCTGCTTTTATTTTGAAGATATTAGCAATTGTTTTTTTCCAGACTATGACATCACTCAGCCCCCCTACAACGCCCAAATGACGATTGCACTTATCCTGTTTAACCCTACTCTGTGGGGCTTATTTACCTGATTGTTTGCTGTTTTATTAATGTACTTAGCACCCTAGGTTTATCACCAGGATCACTTGTGACTTCATTAGCTACTGTTTGGAAACACCCACACTGTGTTAACCGAGTAACATTATCACTGATTTGTTTAGGTGTGGCGACTGCCACATGATTTTGTAATAGGACACACACATTTCTCACCAGGATATATAGGTGAGGCCAAAGAAGAGCGTCCGAGGGTTTATCGCCCTTCAGAGTCCTGATTGGATACATATCACTGTTTTAATTTAGTTTATCATCTATTGGGCATTCCCCGAATTTTATTTTATCTTTTTTTTTTTCACGGACACATTCACTTACACCAGCCCAGTGTGAAGTGTAAAGAGTGCATCTCTTTACCCAGTTATTATTCAGTTGTTGTCACCACATTGGTGGTTGGATTTAGTTCAACAGGCAGCGCCACCACCCCTACACAGGTTCACTTTTTTCACTTCTGAGTTTCCTATATAGGACACTTTCATAAGGGGGCAGCAGCTTTTTATTCCATTTAGCGTGGATATTATTGCTCATTGGTTCTGCAACAAATGTGGAGATAAAGGTCATCTTGCATCCTCCTGTCCAGTGATGAAGTGCTCTCTGTGTCAGGGTACAGGACATTTGGCTAAGGATTGTAACATCATCAGGTGCAATGCGGTGGGACATCCTTATAGTCGGTGTCCTGAGGCAATGCACAACAAGCCTGAGCTCATGAGAGAGTTCTTCCGCCTGGACGTGGAGGATGCTCAGAGCTCAGAAGCTGGAGTGCCTGTGAGTCCATCTGAGTCTGTGCAAGTACCCAATGTGTCTGTGCCATTACCCAGTACGTCTGTGTCTTCCCAGTCTGTGGTGCCCCAGTCTGTGGCAATACCCAGTGTGTCTGTGTCTTTCCAGTCTGTGCGCTTACCTAGTGTGCCCGTGTCTTCCTAGTCTGTAGGTAAGTTGTCAGTTGCCAAGAATGTGTCCAATCCTTCTGTGTCTGTGTCCTCTAAAATTGCAGAGGCAGCGAGAGGTGCTGAGGCAGTTGCATCAAGTGCGGTGCCAGTCCCCCTCCCTCGATGCTGCAGGGTTCCTGTTAAGGATCATGGGGTGCAGAGGAGTGGGGAGGATGGTGAAGAGTAGAGATGGCCTTGCGGTTTGCCCCGCGGTCGGTTCGCGGCGAACTTTGCGCATTCGCCAAACCGGCGGACATATGGCGCTGTTCGCGGCCGCCATATTTTTTACATTGTGGAGAACTTTGACCCATGACACATCCATCATGTGGTACAGGACAGCCAATTGAGACATTTCAGCACATGGACATACCCCCTACCTTATAAATAGACCTGATCTGGCTGCCATTTTACATTCTGTCTATTGTCAGTGTAGGGAAAGGTTGCTGTGTGGACCAGGGACAGACTGTAATCACTAGCTATTAGGTCCACAAAAGTCCTTTTTAAGGTAAGGGGTGTAATACACGTCTAAAATACTTACAAATATAGAAAGCATATTATAGTGCATTTCTACTGTGCAGCATTGTGACTGCTGAGCGGTTCTGCAGCGATACTACAAAGAGTGTCAAACGCAATTAGAAAAAAGTATTATAACTGGTGTGATAGACCAGTGGCCCCCCAAAACGACAGATTGAAGCGGGGTGTTATATACCTTCTTCCACATATACCCGCTACAATAACTTATAATAAAAAAAAGAAAATATTATGGCAACTTTTCCAATAGCAGGATCATCTCCTGCACCCCCTTCATAGCCTGGCCTTGCCTCTCCTCCATGGCCTTCATGCGCTCCTGAATTGATGAAATTTCGCAGATAAAAAAAAGAATGCTTGTCGTTGTCGATCGCAGATTCGCTTAATACTTCTGGTATGTCAGTGTCCATGTTGTGGGACTATGTGTGCACAGCTAGTAAGTATTTTGTAGCTGCAAATATGACCTGGAGGTTTTTAATGTTCGCCTGCCATTAAAATAAATGGGACCCGCCGCGATCCTGCGGTTCACGAACATTTGTGCGTGTTCGCGAACCGTCCCGTTAGATGTTCGTCCATCACTAGTGAAGAGGCTGGCCTGGTGGTAGATAAGGGAAGGGAGAGTGGGGGGGAGGGGGGTGGAGGGGAGGATAGGTGTGGGGAGGCTGTTGACTCCGGTTTGTCCAAGGATGATAGGGAGTGGTTGGAGGATAAAAGGAGGAGAGGCAAAAGGAAGGGAGAAAAGGAGGTACAGTTACCTTAAATCCTAAGGTTTTGACTTTGGCGAATAAATATAGGGTACACGACGACGACGACGACGACTCATTCAGTTCAGCATCCTCTATGGATGATGAGTGCCAGGGTGCAATGAAGCGCGCTGGTTCTCCAGGGAGAGGGAGTAGCCAGGCTAGGAAACGGCTGCCCCAACTACCCTAATGGCAGTGCCCACACATTTTATATAAAAGGCTACATGAATGGTGATGGTGATGTTCCTTAGTCTGGCTCTCCCGTAGGTATTATGTTGTGTGCAATTTGGTTTGCACCGTTTATTATGTTCTTGTGTTTTTTTGTTTTGTACAGTCATATTCAATTATTTTGTAAATATGTTTTATTTATTATGGTTTTATTGTATATAAGTTGTTGTTGTTTGTAAGATTTTTCAATAAACAAAATGAACCCCTCATAATGAGGTGTACAAACCCGTGAACGCAGTACAGGAATGGTGGGAACCCCTCATAATGGGCACAGTGAGGCTGCAAATGACGGCCACAGTTTTACCTAGCAGTAATGATACATAATCACCTGATAAATGGCTATTTACAGCCCTGCATTACTAAAAGTTAGATTTTTCAGTTTGCGCCCTCCCAAAAATTTTGAGCACCAGCCGCCACTGACTGGAAACCTAATGCTAGAGGTGGAGTGTTCGGGGCTATAAGCTTTGCGCCCCGAGCACACTCTAAACAACGTCAATAGAGCTTCTTGGCCCCAATCATGTGTTTACACACAAGTCATGCCTCCAATAGCACCCCGTGTCCGGTGCCCTTAACACACCCACTTAAAGGGACACTTTCAAAAAAATAACATTTTAATTTTTTTAATAAGTAGCTTTGGGGGGGGGGCGGCGCCCCTGCACCCCCTATTGACGGGCCACCACTGCTCCCCACCTCACCTCTGTTCTCCATCCCATAGCTCCTCACATCACCTCTGTTCTCCATCCCATAGCTCCTCACCTCTGTTCTCCATCCCATAGCTCCTCACTTCACCTCTGTTCTCCATCCCATAGATCCTCACCTCACCTCTGTTCTCCATCCCATAGATCCTCACCTCACCTCTGTTCTCCATCCCATAGCTCCTCACTTCACCTCTGTTCTCCATCCCATAGCTCCTCACCTCACCTCTGTTCTCCATCCCATAGATCCTCACCTCACCTCTGTTCTCCATCCCATAGATCCTCACCTCACCTCTGTTCTCCATCCCATAGATCCTCACCTCACCTCTGTTCTCCATCCCATAGATCCTCACCTCACCTCTGTTCTCCATCCCATAGCTCCTCACCTCACCTCTGTTCTCCATCCCATAGCTCCTCACCTCACCTCTGTTCTCCATCCCATAGATCCTCACCTCACCTCTGTTCTCCATCCCATAGATCCTCACCTCACCTCTGTTCTCCATCCCATAGATCCTCACCTCACCTCTGTTCTCCATCCCATAGATCCTCACCTCACCTCTGTTTTACATCCCATAGATCCTCACCTCACCTCTGTTCTCCATCCCATAGATCCTCACCTCACCTCTGTTCTCCATCCCATAGATCCTCACCTCACCTCTGTTCTCCATCCCATAGATCCTCACCTCACCTCTGTTCTCCATCCCATAGATCCTCACCTCACCTCTGTTCTCCATCCCATATATCCTCACCTCACCTCTGTTCTCCATCCCATAGATCCTCACATCACCTCTGTTCTCCATCCCATAGATCCTCACCTCACCTCTGTTCTCCATCCCATAGATCCTCACCTCACCTCTGTTCTCCATCCCATAGATCCTCACCTCACCTCTGTTCTCCATCCCATAGCTCCTCACCTCACCTCTGTTCTCCATCCCATAGATCCTCACCTCACCCCTGTTCTCCATCCCATAGCTCCTCACCTCACCCCTGTTCTCCATCCCATAGATCCTCACCTCACCTCTGTTCTCCATCCCATAGCTCCTCACCTCACCTCTGTTCTCCATCCCATAGCTCCTCACCTCACCTCTGTTCTCCATCCCATAGATCCTCACCTCACCCCTGTTCTCCATCCCATAGATCCTCACCTCACCCCTGTTCTCCATCCCATAGCTCCTCACCTCACCTCTGTTCTCCATCCCATAGCTCCTCACCTCACCTCTGTTCTCCATCCCATAGCTCCTCACCTCACCTCTGTTCTCCATCCCATAGCTCCTCACCTCACCTCTGTTCTCCATCCCATAGCTCCTCACCTCACCTCTGTTCTCCATCCCATAGCTCCTCACCTCACCTCTGTTCTCCATCCCATAGCTCCTCACCTCACCTCTGTTCTCCATCCCATAGCTCCTCACCTCACCTCTTTTCCCCATCCCATAGCTCCTCACCTCACCTCTGTTCTCCATCCCATAGCTCCTCGCCTCGCCTCTGCTCTCCATCCCATAGCTCCTCACCTCTGTTCTCCATCCCATAGCTCCTCACCTCTGTTCTCCATCCCATAGCTCGGACTTCAGATAGATGCAAGTGCAGTTGCACAAATTTTCCCCAGAGCTCAGTGAATGAGGTGAAGTTCTGCTGATTTCCATTCTCCAATCATGTTCAGGCAAAAATGCTGTTTATTTTTTATTTTTTTCTTTGCACCTGATTTGGGCATTCTTTACAAAGTGAAGCTTTACCATATTGAGTAAGCTCTGGGGAAAATTAGTGCACAGTCTATTTGTCTTTAGTAAATAACTTCACAACCTTCTACCAAAAATTATGATTGTAAAAAATAAATATATGTAGCGTCCTCACCTCTCACTCCCTCTTCTTCTCTTCTCGGTCAATGGCTCTCGTCTAGGGGACCAGGGAGGAGAGTGTGGTGCACCACCAGCTCGTATCCTCTTGTGTGCAGAGGTGGGAGCTATAACCATTACCTTCGGGCCTGTGTCCCTGTCCAGAGCCAAAACTTCCCTTGAGAATGACCCTTTAACTCCCAGAATGTCAAGTTCCACACCACTGAAAGTCCAACACTTATTTATTCTTCAGAGCAATGAATAGTCCTTTGAGAGCGACTGGTCAGACACAGAACAGTTCAGAACACAGTGGGGAGGAGGTCCAGGCACAAACTTGAACTTTGGGTTTTCTCCTGTTCCGTTATATCATGAACAGGCTTGGCGCACAGTCGCTGCCACTGACCAGATGAATAAGGCCTCTGCCACAGGCCTGGTTGTTGGGTCTCTGCCACGACCTAATTCACGATGGGTCCCTGCCACAGACCATCAGAACGTGGACTACCTTCTATGAGAAATGGCCCCTGTCGGAGAGAGGACATCCATCCGGACAGTTACCAGAGGCCCCGCCGTCACCAGCAAATGCTGCACTGGGTCTTCGGAAGGGTCACCTCCCTGGCCTCCTCGTCCTAGATTCGGGTGTCCACACCGGAGGACACCCTAGGAGCTCTCGATCCCTTGCGGGACCCAGTCGAAGGTACTGGGCCCCAGGCCTCCAGAGAGTACCTCACCCCAGACCAAAGGTGTCTGGGGTGGAACCGCAACTCCGTCCCCGGGCCCAGGGCACCCGGAGACCACCATCACTCACCCCCAGGCTGAAGGTGCCTGGGAGTGGACCCCGAGCGGAAGATGTCTGCCCCTTTTATACTCTCTCCCAGCATGCACAGCAGGTTCCCCGCCCTGCTGTACTACTGCCGCAAGAGGACACAAAGGGCACAGCCCTCCAATGGTGGTTCAACCCCGGCCCATGGCAACAGTGCCACCTATAGGCTGTAGGGAACTGAACACCATTGATATCCTCCACTGGCATAAATTGGTCAAGGAATCCTAACAATTGTTGCATCTAAGCCTGATACCACTCAGATGCCTCCCCTAAATATGATCTCTCTCTCTCTCTTTCTCTTTCTCTTTCTCTTTTCTTTTTCTCTCTTTTTCCTCATTCAAAAAATATGAAATATAAACTGGATGTATTCTTATGTTTTCAGGCCCTCGGCTGGTGGGTTATGCTCTGTCCTACTACATCTACAGCACATGGAAGGGGCGATCGTTGTACCTAGAGGACCTCTATGTCATGCCGTCATACAGAGGTGGAGTATACCGGATTTATGATGGGGGAGGAGGAGGAGAGCCAACCAGATCACCCTCCCAGACTTGCCTCCCTCCCCCCCTACAGTCACCACAATATATGATGTCATAGTGTAATGTAAAATGGATGTTTTACCCCTCCCAGGACATAACTTTTTGGATTTTTTTTTTGTTGTTCTGTGTTTTTTTTTTCCTTTTTCTTTATTTCTCTTTTTTCTTTTCCTTTCTGTTTTATTTTCATATTTTTTTACACCCTATTTTTTTGTTGCTATTTCTCTATTCTTCTAGTATTATTTGTTTACTACTATTTTTATTTTCTCATTCTCTTTTTTTTTTAACCTTTTTCGTGTGTGTGTGTGTATATATATATATATATATATATATATATATATATATATATATACATACATACATATGTGTGTGTGTATATATATATATATATATATATATATATACATACATACATACATACATACATACATACATACATACATACATACATACATACATACATACATACGTGTGTGTGTAATTTTTTTGTTTATTATAAAAAGGCTAAAAGGAAAAGAAAGATTCCAAAAAAAAAAAAGTAAAGAGAGAATAAGGGAGAAAACAACAAAACAAAAACAGGAGTAAACAAATAATAAGAAAAAGGAGAAAACAAAAATTTTTTTTTTTTTCCTCTTCTTCTAAGGGTGTCCAAAGCTCCTTTCCCAAATTGCTCAGTTTTATTATTTTCTTCCTTTTTCTTAGTTCTCATTTACTTAAAGGGGTTGTAAAGGTTTGTTTTTTATTTTCTAAATAGGTTCCTTTAAGCTAGTGCATTGTTGGTTCACTTACCTTTTCCTTTGATTTACCTTCTAAATGTTTTTTTTCTTTGTCTGAATTTCTCACTTCCTGTTTCTCCTCACTAAACTTCACACCATCATCCGAGTGGTGTGGAGTCATCCAGAACAGCTTACTGAACAGCTTACTGAGGAGGAACAGGAAGTGAGAAATTCAGACAAAGAAAACAAAGAAAAAAAATATTTAGAAAGGAAAAGGTAAGTGAACCAACAATGCACTGGCTTAAAGGAACCTATTTAGGAAATAAAAAACAAACCTTTACAACCCCTTTTAAGTTGTAAAGCGCTGCGTAAACTGTATAATAATAATAATAATAAATAATAATGCTGCCCACATCCATAGCGCATGAATAAAAACGTTTGCCCCTCCCCCATCAGATCAGGTCAAATAGGCTTTCGTTTAATGGGCGTGTCCTAACAACCAGTGTGAGCCAGTTATTGGTCTGTTGTTCATGGGAACCAGCTATTGGTTAGTAGGTTTTAGCCTCGTACACACGATCGGATTATCCATTGGGAATTGTGTGATGACAGGGCTGTTGTCGGAAAATCCGTCCGTTTTGTACGCTCCATCGGAAAATTGTCAGATTTTCCACGGACAAATGTGGGATAGCATGCTTTAAAACTGTCCGCCAACAGATGTGTGTTGTCGGATTATCCGATCGCATGTGCGCAAGTCCTTCGTACAAACACGCATGCTCAAAAGTAATGCTCACCATAACACAACATTAGCAGAAGTTGCCCAAAGGGTGGCGCTAAAGAGCTGAAAAAACACGTAGTTTTGTGTTTGTTGGCCGACAATTCTTGGCCATGAACTTGTCTTGCATCCAAATGGCAAACGCCCTTCGGATAAAAGTCCTACGCTTTCCCCGGGTAAAATCTGATCATGTGTATGAGGCTTTACACTGACTGATCCCTAGATAACCACTAGGGGGAGACAGGACAGACTTGTATAGGAAATAGTCCCAGGACTGTAGAAAAAATGAATGTTATAGTAGACTTCCAATGTGAATATTACAATAACTCCATGATGGGGCCCCTCTTCTCCCCGGGCCCCTGTGTGCAGCACTGACAGCTATATCCTTATAGGTCCCTTCCTCTCCTATAGATAAATACATGGTGTGTCTCCTCCGTATTCTGACCCCTCTTCTCTCCGGCAGGTAAAGGCATCGGCTCCAAGCTGCTGACGGCTACAGCGGAGGTAAGTACACTCCTTATACACTCGGGGTAATGTTTAATGTGTGGACCGGCAGCACCGGGGGGAGAAGGGGGGGGGGTGTGTGTAGAGATGGGTAGTGTTCATGGCCCTGGACTTATTACAACCTTGAAGAGGCCCCAACCTGCCCAGAGTGTAACCTGCAAATTATCAGACACTGTGCCCCATACTAAGAGATACTCACTGATATATTCCATTGTAGAACTAGCCGCGTGCACAGGCGCACGCTCCTAGTCCTAACTGATAGCCAAGGGTTCCATAGAGCTCCAGTTTTATTACAACCTAAAAAAAAAGATTGCGGTCTGTAATTTAATCAATCTCAGACGCAGTGACCCCTAGAGGGAGAATGCTAAATTACATTCCAGTGGAGAACTAGCTGCAGGCACAGGCGCGCGCTCCTAGTCCTAGCTGCTCTCTAACTGATAGCCAAGGGTTCTATAGAGCTCCAGTTTCTTTCTCGTACATCACGGGACACAGAGCGACATAGTCATTACTAATGGGTTATATAGATACCGTCAGGTGCTGGCACTGGCAACTTCCAAAACCGGAAGTACCCTCCCCTATATAAGCCCCTCCCATCCGGGAGCACCTCAGTTTTTTGCCAGTGTCTAAGGTGTTGGCCAAGAAGAAACATGTATTTTTCACTGAGCTTGCGTACAGGTTCTTTTGGGCCTCAGTAAGCTATTCCGGATCCGACCAAAAAAGCTTCATAGCTAAACGGTCGGTACCCGGGCCTTGCAGAGAAGAGCAAGGTTCTGCCTGTAATGCTTCTCTTAGGAGAGCTGGACCCTGGGATCCAGAGCTCTGGTCATACCCACGACCAAGATGTTTTCTGTGCAGGGTGCTATACAGGTCCAGGGGAGTGGAATCCTTGGGAACCCGGTCCCTGAAGGTTTGATTACAATGCCTGCCGTGATAGGTGAAGTTTGGGCTTCTGTGGACCAAACAAAGTCCTGCGGCGGGGAACAGGTAAGTGGGGGCCCCCAGGAACTTGGTTCTATTGGGGGACCCCCAAGCCTAATTTGTCTTTCTGTCTGTTACCTAATGGTATTCCCGCAAAATTCTGTGCATGCCTGTAACTACTAAAAAAATGTAATAATTTTTAATGGTGGTCAAGAAAAAAAAAAAAAAAAAAATTTTTTATATATATATTTAATATATTAGACTGCGGTACCTGTGTTTGTCCACTAGAGGCCGCTGTGGAATGTTTTCTTGTCATGTGGACTAGCTTCTTCTCAGCAGAGCAAAGTCCAGGCAGATGGTGAGTTCTCTTATAGGAAACTGCTTCCTCTGCCATGTTGCAGTGCTCGTCCATCCCCCGGCCTGCGGCAAAGAGGGGCCCTGGCTCCTGTCCCTTGTTACCATATTTGAAATTAGCGCCGAAGGCGCACGTGCCCGCGCGCGTGCGCGTGCACGCGCCTCTATATATAGAGGTGAGTCGGGAAAGGGGGCGGAGCCTGGGGGATGACGCTCTGTGCGCGCCGCAGCGCTTCTGCGCATGTGCGGGCGTCCCAGCAGTTTTAAAAAAACCACAATATTGTAGTGAGCTGGCTATGAAGTACAGAGACAGAGCTGGCAACATTTAAAGGCATACAGCAAGCGGTTGATACAGGCATCCCCTAGAAAGGCACATTAGTAGACACCAACTGTGATATAGCAGCAATTGTGCTAGACTATTCTCAGTAAAAGTGGTGTATTACGGCTGGAATACCTCAGCTTTAGGCTTAGGAATATGCCGTCCAGAAGCTCCGGAACTGAATCTTCCAGGAAGCGAAGGGGGTCTCATCGGGCTCGGAGGATCTTGGGCATACTCCTGCTGCACCAGTCTCCCCTGAAGTTCAGAGGTAAGTGACCGTAGAGACCCCGCAGGGGTACTTGGTACTGTGGCTGTCCTCAGTCACCTGCTCCTGTGTATGTAACAGAGGAGGTTTTTTCCTCAGCTCTGGGAGGATTAGAGAGAGATTGTCATTTATCGCTGCCTCCCTGTCAGGGAAAGCACGCCCGATCTCCGTCTCCTCCTTCAGAGTGCCTGTTAGCAGAGCAACAGTCCCATACAGGGATCGACCTGCCTGAAGGGGATCAGGATGAGGTTGATTCTGTTATAGAGGAATCAACAGTGGGGGAACCTTTTCTCAGCATCTCAAGCTGAAAGATTATGGGTTCAGTCTCTGACTAACATGGTCCGATCAGCATTTAAAAATGCACCTTGCGGAACCATCAACCACTACTGTATCCTCGTTGGGGTCGCTAGAAGCCCCCAGACTGTTTTGTTCTTTTCCACTTCACCCTTTACTGAAAGGGCTCATTTACCAGGATTGGGAACGTCCTGAGAAAATATTTATTCCCCCAAGAGATTTCCGGTGGTCTATCCCATGGAGGATAAGTTCATCAAAAAAAAAAAAAAAAAAAAATGGAAGGTCCCTACAGTGGACGCAGCCATCTCTTGTATGTATAAATCACTGACATGTCCAGTGGATAATGTCCAAATGTTCAAGAACCCAATAAATAAAAGATTGGAGTCCTTATGAAAATCTGCTTGGTGATACAACCAGCAGTAGCAGCTATTGGGGTCTGCTAAGCAGTGAAGGATCAGTTGAAACAGGTCTTGAGGGACTTGACAGATCAGCAGGCTTTGCCCTAGCTGATCTACCTAGAGCCTTAGGCTTTGCGGTTGACGCCATAGAGGATTCAGTCCATCAGGCCTCCCGCCTTACGCTGTCTATAGTACATATGCGTAGGCTCCTATGGCTCAAAAACTGGTCTGCTGAAGCTCCCTGTAAAGAATGGCTGGTTAGCGTCCCATTTCATGGTGAACGCTTATTCAGGGAAAACCTGGACAAATATATCCAGAAAATTTCCAGCGGTAAAAATACGCTCTTGCCGGTTAAAAGCAGAGTTAGAGGTCCCTCTTTAAGAGGCCTGCTTCTCCAGTCCCTGGGGCATCGGCTGTGTAACAGTTCCGACGGCCTCCTCGGTCAAATCCCGGGGGTAAAAAACAGGGACAGTAGCAGGGTAATGAGAAACCCTGGGTCAGGGGAGGTACAAAACCTCCCCCAAAGTTAAATTCATTGAAGCCCCCACTCAGTCGGGTGGGGGGAGGACTCCAGTTGTTCGCAAGAGACCTGGCGGGACACGATCAAGACAGATAGGTGCTCTCCGCAGTAGGTTTGGGATACAGTTTGGAGTTAAAAGACTCTCCTCCTTCCCATTTTTGAGGTCAAACGTGCCAAGGGATCCCCGGAAGAGAGAGTCCCTCCTGTTGGCACTAGAACAACTATTGCTCCAAGTAGTAATTATTGAGGTTCCCCTGGAAGAATGAGGGTTCGGGTTTTACTCAAACCTCTTTACAGTCCCGAAGCAAACGCGGACGGGAGGCCCATATTAATTCTAAAAGGGCTATACAAATTCCTGTATATCAGGACTTTCCGATGGAGTCGATCCGATCGGTGGCCACTGCCCTACAAGGGGAGGATTGGTTAGCCACGATCGACATCAAAGATGCTTATTTGCACATTCCCATCTTTCCAGTCCACCAAAAATTTCTACGCTTTGCAGTAGAAGGGCGCCATTTTCAGTTCAGAGCCTTACCCTTCGGTTTGGCCACAGCACCACGAGTGTTTACAAAAATTCTGGCCCTTTATTGGCCAATCTAAGAACACAAGGTGTAATGATAATGGCATATCTGGATGACTTGTTGCTGATAGACCACTCAGTGAAAAAAATAGACGTGGTCGTTCACAAGACGATCAAGTATCTGGAATCTCACGGTTGGATTATCAACCGAGACAAGTCAGCCCTAAAAACCAGTCAAAAGTCTGGAATACTTGGGGCTAAGGTTGGATTCAGGCCAGAGAAAAATATTCTTGCCTCGAGGAAAGGTGTTGTCTTTGAAAGATTTGATCCACTTAGTGGGTACAAAAAAGACAGCCGTCCATACGCCTGTATATGAGGCTGCTGGGAAAAATGGTGGCATCATTCGAAGCAGTACCCTACGGTCAATTCCATTCAAGGAATTTGCAAGGGGCCATACTGTCAGCCTGGAACAAAAAAATTCAGGCCCTAGACTTACAATGTCCTTGTCCCCTTCCGTTCGCAAGAGCCTCCGTTGGTGGTTGGTTCCCCAGAATCTGGAAAAAAGGAAATCCTTCAGTCCGATTTCTTGGAAGGTGGTCACTACAGATGCCAGCCTTATAGGCTGGGGAGCAGTACTGGAGCAATAGTCTCTCCAGGGCAGATGGTCGGATGCAGAAAAGGCCCTGCCCATCAATCTCTTAGAGATACGAGCAGCCCGGTATGCCCTAGTAGCATGGACATCCAAACTCCAAGGGTCCCCTGTCAGAATTCAATCAGACAATGCCACAGCAGTGGCATATATCAATCATCAGGGGGGCACCAGGAGTCGTGCAGCCCAGAGGGAAGTAAATTACATCCTGAAATGGGCAGAAAAAATATGTCCCAGCCATATCTGCGGTATTCATTCCAGGAGTGGAGAATTGGAAGGCGGACTTTCTAAGTCGCCAGCAATTAGGCCCAGAGGAAGGGTCCCTTCACCCCGAGGTTTTCTGGACAATATGTCAGCGGTGGGGAACATCGGATGTAGATCTTCTAGCATCCAGATTCAACGCAAAGGGGGACAGGTTTGTCTCTCGGACAAGGGATTCTCTAGCTTGCGGCTCGGATGCCCTAGTGTTCCCTTGGGATCAGTTCAAGCTGATATATGCATTCACACCGCCACAATGGTTACCTCGATTACTCCGCAGAATCAGGGTAGAAAAGAAACCGGTGATTCTGGTGGCTCCAGCGTGGCCCCGAAGAGCGTGGTACATGGAGATTGTAAAATGTCAGTGGGGAGTCCTTGGACTCTCCCACATCGTCCGGATCTGCTTTCGCAAGGACCGATATACCACCCTTCCTTACCAGCCCTAGGTTTGACGGCCTGGCTATTGAAGCCCACATTCTAAAAAAGAGAGGGCTCTCTAATTCTGTGGTATCTACCATGATCAATGCCAGGAAGCCGGTATCCAGGCAGATCTATTATAGGATCTGGAAAGCGTACATTACGTGGTGTGAGGCCAAGAAATGGCATCCACGTAAGTACGTGATAGGGAGGATTTTGGACTTCCTACAGTGGGCTGTAGATAGGAAGCTGGCCTTGAGTACTATCAAGGGTCAGATTTCGGCCTTGTCAATATTTTTTCAAAGGCCCTTGGCTTCGCATTCACTAGTCAAAGCCTTTATACAAGGAGTGATGCGTATTAGTCCTCCGGTTAATATTCCCATATGTCCATGGGATCTAAACTTGGTTCTGTCGGTTTTACAGAAACAACCATTTGAACCATTACAGCATATTTCCTTGGTACTTCTCACCAGGAAATTGATTTTTCTAGTAGCCATTTGTTCGGCTAAAAGAGTATCGGAATTAGCAGCTATGTCCTGTAAGGAGCCATATCTGGTTATCCATAAGGACAGAGTAGTGTTACGTCCTCATCCAGCCTTTCTTCCTAAGGTGGTATCGAGGTTTCATTTGAACCAAGATGTGGTTCTTCCTTCTTTTTTCCCCAAACCTACTTCGGTAGAGGAAAAGTTATTGCATTCTTTGGATGTAGTAAGAGCAGTTAAAGCTTATCTAAAAGCCACTGCTCAGATTCGCAGAACGGATACTTTGTTTATTCTGCCGGAAGGCCCCAGAAAGGGTCAGGCAGCGTCAAAATCTACTTTAGCCAAGTGGATTCGACAGGTCATTATGCAAGCTTATGGCTTGAGAAGGAGACCGCCTCCGTTCAAAGTTAGGGCGCACTCCACGAGAGCAGTTGGAACTTCATGGGCAGTGCATCACCAAGCCTCCCTGGCTCAAATCTGTAAGGCCGCAACATGGTCTTCGGTACACACGTTTACTAGGTTCTACCAGGTGGACGTTAGAAGTCAGGAGGATGTCGCCTTTGGGCGCAGTGTGTTGCAGGCCGCAAAAGATCCTCATGTCTGATAGCGCTCAGCTTATATATGGTGTATCCCCCCCCTCATTTGGCATTGCTTTAGGACATCCCATTAGTAATGACTATGTCGCACTGTGTCCCGTGATGTACGAGAAAGAAAATAGGATTTTTATAACAGCTTACCTGTAAAATCCTTTTCTTGGAGTACATCACGGGACACAGAGCTCCCGCCCCTCTTTAGGGACACTTATTGCTTTGCTACAAAACTGAGGTGCTCCCGGATGGAAGGGGCTTATATAGGGGAGGGTACTTCCGGTTTTGGAAGTTGCCAGTGCCAGCACCTGACGGTATCTATATAACCCATTAGTAATGACTATGTCGCTCTGTGTCCCGTGATGTACTCCAAGAAAAGGATTTTACAGGTAAGCTGTTATAAAAATCCTATTTTTTTTACAACCCAAAAAAAGCCATCTCGGACGCAGTGACCCCTACTGGTTAAATGCCAATCTGCATACCATTGGAGATCTAGCTGCGTGCGCTCCTGGTCCTCACAGCCAAGGGTTCCATAGATCTCCAGTTTTTATTACAAACAAAAAAAAAGCCACCCCGGATCGGAGTCTGTAATTTTATCAATCTCAGGTGCAGTGACCCCTAGAGGGAGAATGCTAAATTACATTCCAGTGGAGAACTAGCTGCATGCACAGGCGCGCGCTCCTAGTCCTAGCTGCTCTCTGACAGCCAAGGGTTACATAAAGCTCCAGTTTTATTGTAACCTTAAAAAAAGCCGTCCCGGATTGTATTCTTAATTTTTTTATCAATCTCAGGCACAGTGACCCCTACTGGTTGAAGGCCAATCTGCATACCACTGGAGAACTAGCTGTGTGCACCACTCCCAGTCACACCTGCTTTGTTACTGACAGCTAAGAGGTCTCTATAGAGATGGGTGATGTTTTTACCCCCAGACTTGGTATAATCTAGAAGAGGCATCAACCCATCATAGCTTGTAAAATATCTTTGTTGGGTTCGGTGGCCCCATACTGAGAAAGTATGACCGGTCCCCCCCCCCCTTTAATTCCTTTCAGTATACCTTCTTTAGGGAGGGTCATTTTCCCAGTACAGACCCCTCCCTCCTTGTCTGCCATAGCCCTCCCCTCTTGTAGGAGTGTCTAATGACTGTCCGTGCTGGCCCAGGTCCTCTGCTCCAACCCCTGCCTACTTCCCTACATTGAAGAAAGTAAAAAAGGTTGAGGGTCCTCTATTGGACCGTGTATAGAGTTGAGGGTCCTTTATTGGACCGTGTATAGAGTTGAGGGTCCTCTATTGGGCCGTGTATAGCACAGGTGTCAAACACAAGGCCCACGGGCCAAATCCGGCCCTTCAGGCCATTTTCATGTGGCCCACGCACCTCTCCTGCAGGAGAGCTCCAGCCCTCCTCTGGTCCTTCTCCAGACCCTTACTTTCTGCTTTCAAGCAATGCATCCAGCTTCTTCCCAGCAGCAGCATAAGGTAAGGGGGGTGCACTGTGATGTAAGGGAGAGTGGGTGGACTCAAATTCTGATGGTGGGGGCTCTTGACATCTAATCTTACAGATACAACCGGCCCTTTTGAGGGCAATCATAATGCTGATGCGACCCACAATGAATGGGTCCTCTGCCGGAGCGCATCTAGAGTGGAGGGTCCTCTGCCGGAGCGCGCCTAGAGTGGAGGGTCCTCTGCCGGAGCGCGCCTAGAGTGGAGGGTCCTCTGCCGGAGCGCGCCTAGAGTGGAGGGTCCTCTGCCGGAGCGCGCCTAGAGTGGAGGGTCCTCTGCCGGAGCGCGCCTAGAGTGGAGGGTCCTCTGCCGGAGCGCGCCTAGAGTGGAGGGTCCTCTGCCGGAGCGCGCCTAGAGTGGAGGGTCCTCTGCCGGAGCGCGCCTAGAGTGGAGGGTCCTCTGCCGGAGCGCGCCTAGAGTGGAGGGTCCTCTGCCGGAGCGCGCCTAGAGTGGAGGGTCCTCTGCCGGAGCGCGCCTAGAGTGGAGGGTCCTCTGCCGGAGCGCGCCTAGAGTGGAGGGTCCTCTGCCGGAGCGCGCCTAGAGTGGAGGGTCCTCTGCCGGAGCGCGCCTAGAGTGGAGGGTCCTCTGCCGGAGCGCGCGCTTAGAGTGGAGGGTCCTCTGCCGGAGCGCGCGCTTAGAGTGGAGGGTCATCTGCCGGAGCGCGCGCTTAGAGTGGAGGGTCATCTGCCGGAGCGCGCGCTTAGAGTGGAGGGTCATCTGCCGGAGCGCGCGCTTAGAGTGGAGGGTCCTCTGCCGGAGCGCGCGCTTAGAGTGGAGGGTCCTCTGCCGGAGCGCGCGCTTAGAGTGGAGGGTCCTCTGCCGGAGCGCGCGCTTAGAGTGGAGGGTCCTCTGCCGGAGCGCGCGCTTAGAGTGGAGGGTCCTCTGCCGGAGCGCGCGCTTAGAGTGGAGGGTCCTCTGCCGGAGCGCGCGCTTAGAGTGGAGGGTCCTCTGCCGGAGCGCGCGCTTAGAGTGGAGGGTCCTCTGCCGGAGCGCGCGCTTAGAGTGGAGGGTCCTCTGCCGGAGCGCGCGCTTAGAGTGGAGGGTCCTCTGCCGGAGCGCAAAAGAATGCATTCTGTATTTTGAATCTCTTGAGGAATTGACCCTGAGATGCAGAATAGACACAGGGGGGGCCCTTTAATAGTTGTAATGCTGGGGGCCCCTCCTCATCTGTACCCCCCCCCCCCTCCCAGACTAGCTGAGCAGGAAATTCTGAAATGTATAGATGTAAAGACGAGAAAGAGAAGTTTTAGTGTCCTGGAGACAGACGCAGGGACCGTAATTTGAGAGTCCCCATCAGTGGCGTCACTAGGGTTGGTGTCACCCGGTGCAAAAAAAAATGGTGTCACCCCCCAACAACTATAGTCCCCCCTCAGTACAGACCCCCCTCCACTAACTACAGACCCCCCTCCCACAGTATAGATCCCCTCCCTCAGTACAAACCCGCTCCACTAAGTACAGACTCCCCGCCATCAATATAGACCCGCCTCCCTCAGTATGAATCTCCCCCTCAGTACAGACACCCCCACCTCAGTGCAGACCGCTCCATCAGTACAGACACCCCCACCTCAGTGCAGACCCCCTCAGTTACAGACACCCCCTCAGTTACAGACCCCCCTCAGTACAGACACCCCCCTCAGTACAGACACCCCCCTCAGTACAGACACCCCCCTCAGTACAGACACCCCCCTCAGTACAGACACCCCCCTCAGTACAGACACCCCCCTCAGTAACAGACACCCCCCTCAGTAACAGACACCCCCCTCAGTAACAGACACCCCCCTCAGTAACAGACACCCCCTCAGTTACAGACACCCCCTCAGTTACAGACACCCCCTCAGTTACAGACACCCCCTCAGTTACAGACACCCCCTCAGTTACAGACACCCCCTCGGTACACACACCCCCCTCAGTACAGACACCCCCCTCAGTACAGACACCCCCCTCAGTACAGACACCCCCCTCAGTACAGACACCCCCCTCAGTACAGACACCCCCCTCAGTACAGACACCCCCCTCAGTACAGACACCCCCCTCAGTACAGACACCCCCCTCAGTACAGACACCCCCCTCAGTACAGACCCCCCCCTCAGTACCAGACCCCCCCCCTCAGTACCAGACCCCCCCCCCTCAGTACCAGACCCCCCCCCTCAGTACCGACACCCCCCTCTCAGTAACAGACCCCCCTCAGTAACAGACCCCCCTCAGTAACAGACCCCCCTCAGTAACAGACCCCCCTCAGTAACAGACCCCCCACAGTAACAGACCCCCCTCAGTAACAGACACCCCCTCAGTTACAGATCTCCCTCAGTTACAGACCCCCCCCTCAGTACCAGACCCCCCCTCAGTACAGACCCCCCCCTCAGTACCAGACCCCCCCCTCAGTACCAGACCCCCCCCTCAGTACCAGACCCCCCCTCAGTACAGACACCCCCCTCAGTACAGACACCCCCCTCAGTACCAGACCCCCCCTCAGTACCAGACCCCCCCTCAGTACAGACACCCCCCTCAGTACAGACACCCCCCTCAGTACAGACACCCCCCTCAGTACAGACACCCCCCTCAGTACCAGACACCCCCCTCAGTACCAGACACCCCCCTCAGTACCAGACACCCCCCTCAGTACCAGACCCCCCTCAGTACAGACACCCCCCTCAGTTACAGCCCCCCCCCTGGTGCAAACTCCCTCTTGTGCAGACCCCAGCAGTACAGACACCCCCTCCCCCCATCAGTAAAGATGCCCCCCTTACCTTTCAGACCTCAGAACAGAGCGGCAGATACACACAGCGGTGTGTCTCTCGAGCGCGGGCTCCTCCTCCTCCTCTGTGGATGTAAACAGAGAGGAGGCAGAGGGGGCGGCGGCTTCCTTCCGCTCCGCTGAGGGACACAGCCGCAGCGTGAGCCTAAGGCACAGGGCAGCGGGCGGGCGATGTCAGTGTGGCCACTGCGCTACCCACGGGTGTCACCCCGCCCCCCCCCGCACCTGGCTAGCAACGCTAGTGGTCCCCATTGTCTTCTTCCAGTCAGTCCGGTATTTTTCTCCTACTTCCTCTACCCATCTCTGGAGAAACACTCTGAATTCTTCTGATCTTCTCATTGCCACCATATACACTATATTACCAAAAGTATTGGGACACCTGCCTTTACACACACATGAACTGTAATGTCATCCCAGTCTTAGTCCGCAGGGTTCAATATTGAGTTGGCCCCGCCCTTTGCAGCTATAACAGCTTCAACTCTTCTGGGAAGGCTGTCCACAAGATTTAGGAGGGTGTCTATGGGAATGTAGGACCATTCTTCCATAAGTGCATTTGTGAGGTCAGGCACTGATGTTGGACGAGAAAGCCTGGCTCGCAGTCTCTGCTGTAATTGATCTCAAAGGTGTTCTATCGGGTTGAGGTCAGGACTCTGTGCAGGCCAGTCAAGTTCCTCCACCCCAAAGTCGCTCATCCATGTCTTTATGGACCTTACTTTGTGCACTGGTCCAAATCATTTGGTGGAGGGGGGATTATGGTGTGGGGGGGGGCGGGGGGATTATGGTGTGGGGGGTTGTTTTTCAGGGGTTGGTCCCTTAGTTCCAGTGAAGGGAACTCTGAAGGCGTCAGCATACCAAGACATGTTGGACAATTTCATGCTCCCAACTATTGTGGGAACAGTTTGGGGACGGCCCCTTCCTGTTCCAACATGACTGCGCACCAGTGCACAAAGCAAGGTCCATAAAGACATGGATGAGCGAGTTTGGGGTGGAGGAACCTGACTGGTCCTGTTTTGTGCACTGGTGTGCAGTCATGTTAGAACAGGAAGGTGCCGTCCCCAAACTTTTCCCACAAAGTTGGGAGCATGAAATTGTCCAAAATGTCTTGGTATGCTTCAGAGTTCCCTTCACTTGAACTAAGGGGCCAAGCCCAACCCCTGAAAAACAACCCCACACCATAATCCCCCCTCCACCAAATGATTTGGACCAGTGCACAAAGCAAGGATGGACATGAGACCCCCCACTTAGTGTGGTGTTGTAGTAACAGGACGATCCCTTGAAGGGGGGGGTCTCTATTTTCTGGTTGCTGTGAATTGAGCTGATGTTATAATATAATATAACGGTGGTTGTGCCGGTCCTCACCGTGTCTCTCCTCTCTCCTCAGATGTGCCTGTCTCTGGGTTGCGCCCGCCTCCAGCTGTCTGTCCTGGACTGGAACCAGCCAGCTATCTCCTTCTACCAGTCCCGCGGGGGACACAACTTATCTGACGAGGAGGGGTGGCGCATCATCCGGTTCCTCCCCGATGACCTACGGCAGATGATTTCGAAAAATGCCGAGCAGGGCGGAGACCCCGGACTCTTATAATGCAGTGTAGCTCCGCCTCTTCTTTTTCCACAACAAATTTTAGGAGTTCTCCACCCAAAACTGATATTACCAGCTGATTTGCTGGTTTATTTTGGCTCTCAAGAGGGGCTTTGTCTGTACGTTCTGTTTAGCCGTGTTCACAACTCCGACTACCTCAGGGAGGGGCTTCAACCTAATCAGAAGCTGCTGGGTGAGCCTATCAAAGACCATCAGTTATGGGTGGAGCGCCCTTTCAGATTCCCTACCTGGCTTTGATAGGTAGTGGAAAAGGAAAGAAGTTTTTGGGACTTTGGTTCATCCAACTTAGTGTAGCACTCACCCACCCTACTAATTCTCTCTTCCTTGTATTAGTAGGGTACCCCTGCTACTTGCCCGGTATTCCTCCCTAAGTGTAGAGAGGCGAGCGGTGTTTGTTTTGTTTTGGGCCTTGCGGCTATTACCTCTCCATAGTGGATCCTCACGCTCCGTTGTCTAGGCAATGTTGAATAAAGTTAATGTCCACACAGGATTTAAACCTGAAAGACAAGGTTTATTCTCTTTTCTTTGATTTAACTCGGGTACTCCGGGACTTCTTTTCAGGTGTAGGCCTCAGCCAAAGATGCTGGGGCTACCTGCAGCGATGCAGCCTCAAGCTAAAGGTACCCGAGACCGAAACACATGCACGCACCCCCGGCCATGAGGGCCACTGAAGGTGGGGTACGTGCCGAACAGGACCAAGGGGTCCCCTGGATCTCCTCACGCCCAATGGCGTCTGCCCATTAAGTACCCCCGCCCACCGCACGGCTGCCGAGAGAGGACACCCAATGGTGCTGCGATACCTCCTGTGGTTCAACCTGAGCCCGAAGTGACAGCGCCACCCCCAGGCAACAGGGAACTGTACTGCCAGGCAGCATCACACCTAGAGCAGAAGCAGCTCAATAGAATTTAATTGATCTGAGCCCAAAGTACAGGCTCAGACTGCCCCTTAAATTTGAACATAGCACCTCCTAAATTGGGGGTGGCGCTACATTAGTAATGTGCTGCATACAATCAATGTAAACATTGTTTAATACAAAAAGGCATACATACACATGTAAAATAGTAAAAAATATTAAAATAAAATATTATAATGATTGGTCTCGATAGATATCGTCTAAACAATAATTAAAAACAATTATCTCCACATGATATACATAGTGTCAGGTCACCTGAAGCCAGGTGACAGATGCACACCATAGGTGGCAGGAGTGCACCGCTAAGGTAGTGAACCCTATGGCTGACTGCTGCGGATGGAACACTGGGTGGTTAAGGAAGGCAGGTCTACTGGAGAATAGTGATGAGCCGAACACCCCCGGGTTTGGTTCGCACCAGAACCCGCGAACGGACCGAAAGTTCGCACGAACATTAGAACCCTATTAAATACAATGGATGCGAACGTTCGGATTCTAAAGTGCTAATTATAACGACTATTATCCATGTTATTGTCCGAAACAGAGTTTGGGAACCCGGGTTCTGCACCAGGAGACATGTATCAATGCAAAAAGAAGTTTTAAAAACAGACGTTTTCCGGGAGCAGTCATTTTAATGATGAATAAAGTGAAAAAAAAAAGTCAAATATTCCTTTAAATATTGTACCTGGGGGTGTCTAAAGTATGCCTGTGAAGTGCCACGTGTTTCCCGTGTTTAGAACTGTCCCTGCACAAAATGACATTTCTAAAGGGAAAAAAGTCATTTAAAACTGCTTGCGGCTTTAATGCAATGTCTGGTCCCGGTAATATGGATGAAAATCTTTAGGAAAAATGGCATAGCTACCCCATGACCCCCCCCCCCCCCTACCCCAGCCCATTACCAGCCCCTTTGGGTCTTGTATGGATATTAAGGGGAACCCCGCACACAAAATAAAAAAGGACCTATATACTCTGAACAGCCGTATACAGGCGGTGCATACAAGACAGGGACTGTAGGTTTGTTCTTATGTAGAATCTGTTTATAATTTTGAACAGCTGCATTGTTTAAGTGTAGCTCCAGCCAAATTCCTTTTTTTTAGTTTTTTGTAAAACATAGGGAACGGTTATCACCCCTGTCACATTTTTTTTGCTGTCTGTGCCCCTGTTCAGAACATTTCACCTCACTTTGCGTCCCAATGACAACTGTTTTTGAAATGTGGTGTTTTTATTGAAACAAGGATTGGTGATAAAGCATCAGTAGAGAGGAGACACCTTTCTCCCATATTAATTCTTACAGGAGAGAATTTTCCTTCCAAGGGGTAGATTTCCTCTCACTTCCTGTTGTCTTCTTCCGTTTGCAAGTAGTAGTCGTTTGTAAGTTGGATGTTTGAAAGTAGGGACCTGCCGTATATACTCTGCAGAAATTGGCCACTTAGGTGTTGGTGTTGGCACAACACTGTAAGCACTCACAGTTACTCTTGGTGGGTGCTGGAACGCCCTGCTGTCAACTATTATATCAGGAATTGTAATAACATATAATTGTTGAACAGTGGTAGTAAAAATTGGGCCTTTGATGGTGGTGCTGGTGCCACAACACTGTAAGGCCTGACAGTTACTCTTGGTGGGCGCAGCAATGGGCCCTGCTGTGAATTATTAGATCAATAATTATAATTGCATGCCCCTGTTGAACAGGGGCTGAAAAATTGGGCCTTAGGCACTGGTGGCACAACACTGCAACCCCTCACAGATACTGTACTTGGAGCACAGCAATGAGCCCTGTTGCAAAGTATTGCATCAAAAATTGTAATTACACGCCCCTGTTAAACAGGGGCTGAAAAATTGGGCCTTAGCCACTGGTGGCGGCACCCATAAACCAAAATGATCTTCCAAGCTATCATCATTAATCGGATCATTGAGGAGGAGGAGGAGGATAGCCAGTCAACATAACAGCACAGGCACTCAGCATCAGCATCAGTCTTGAAGGGATGTGACATTTTAAAATCAATTAGTCTGTTATATCAGCATCAGGTGTGTGGTAGCTGGTGGTGATCCAAGACTGGTTCATCTTGATGAAAGTCAGTCGATCAACCGAGTCGGTGGACAGGCGCACCCTGTGATCCGTGACAAATCCTCCAGCAGCACTGAATGTGCGTTCTGAAAGAACGCTGGATGCAGGACAGGCCAGTAGCTCAATTGCATACTGTGCAAGCTCTGGCCAGTGATCCATCCTCAAGACCCAGTAAGCCAGAGGATTTTCGGTGGGGAAGGTGTCCAAGTCTGACCTTGCCCCTAGATATTCCTGGACCATGTATATCAGGTTGCTGGAACCGATCATACTTTGGGGCTGTGGACTAAAGGATTGTCTGAACGCATCGGTCAGACGGCCACCTTCCCCACCGCTCCTTCTTTGACTGCCCGAAACCTCAGCAACTCGTTGTCCAGGACCAGGAGTTTGTAACCTCCCAGTCTCTGGGAACGCGTTGCACAGACCTTTCTGCAAGGCCTCCCAGAGTTGTCTCATCCTCTGCTCCCTCTGCGACGGTAACATAAGGTCCACAACCTTACCCTTGTACCGTGGATCAAGGAGAGTGGCCAGCCAGTAATGGTCCCTCTCCTTGATCCGAAGAATAGGAGGATCCTTCCGCAGACTTTGCAGGATCAGGGAGGCCATGCAGCGTAGGTTAGCTGAGGCATTCAGTCCGGAGTCCTCTGGGTCACTAAGGACGACATGATCCGCAGCCACCTCCTCCCAGCCACGTACAAGTCCACTGGTTTCTTGGGACTGTAAATCATCCCTAAAAGACTGCTGCTGATGATGCTGAGTGCCAGCCTCCACCTCCATGCTGACACAATCCTCCTCCTCCTCCTCTTCCTGTGCGATGGGTGGGACAGAAGGAACACTGTCTGGGTAAAGGGGGCCTTGAGAGGCAAGGAAGTCCTCCTCTTCCTGCCTCTGTTCTGCCTCAAGTGCCCTGTCCATTATTCCACGCAGCGTGTGCTCCAACAGGTGGACAAGAGGTACAGTGTCACTGATGCATGCACTGTCACTGCTCACCATCCTCGTGGCCTCCTCAAATGGTGCCAGGACAGTGCATGCATCCCTGATCATGCCCCACTGGCGTGGTGAAAAAAACCCGAGCTCCCCTGACCCTGTCCTGGTGCCGTAGTCGCACAGGTACTCATTGATGGCCCTCTGCTGCGTGTGCAGCCGCTGCAGCATGGCCAACGTTGAGTTCCACCTGGTGGGCATGTCACATATAAGGCGGTTCTTGGGCAGGTTCAACTCCTTTTGAAGCTCAGCCAGGCGAGCACTGGCATTATAAGATCTGCGGAAATGCACACAGACTTTCCTGGCCTGCCTCAGGACATCCTGTAAGCCCGGGTACCTGCCCAAGAACCGCTGCACCACCAGGTTAAGGACGTGAGCCATACAGGGCACATGGGTCAGTTGTCCCTGTCGGAGGGCGGAGAGGAGGTTGGTGCCATTGTCGCAAACCACCATTCCTGGCTTAAGCTGGCGTGGTGTCAACCACCTCTCGGCCTGCCCCTGCAGAGCAGACAGGACCTCTGCCCCAGTGTGGCTCCTGTCCCCCAAACACACCAGCGCAAGCACGGCATGGCATCTTTTTGCCTGCGTACTTGCGTAGCCCCTTGAACGCCTACGGAGCACCGCTGGTTCCGAGGACAAACCACAGGAAGAGGCCATGGAGGAAGAAGAAGAGGAGGGGGTGGAGGAGAGAGGTGTGTCACAACCAGTAGTAGCATTTTGGAGGCGTGGCGGTGGAACAACCTCCAACACTAATGCACCTTGTCCTGCATCCTTCCCAGCTGCCAAAAGAGTGACCCAATGGGCCGTGAAAGAAAGGTAACGTCCCTGTCCATGCCTGCTGGACCATGAGTCAGCGGTAATATGCACCTTACCGCTGACCGCCCTGTCCAGCGAGGCCAAGACATTGCCTTCCACATGCCTGTAGAGAGCCGGAATAGCCTTCCGTGCGAAAAAGTGTCGTTTGGGAACCTGCCACTGAGGAACCGCACATTGCACAAACTCACGGAAGGGGGCCGAGTCTACCAACTGAAAAGGCAGCAGTTGAAGCGCTAGCAATTTAGCCAAGCTAGCATTCAACCGCTGGGCATGTGGATGGCTGGGAGTGAACTTCTTTCGACGGTCCAGCAGCTGGGGCAGGGAAATTTGCCTGCTAGAATCGGACGTTGGTGTACTGCTAGCAGAGTGCCCGCAAGTACTTGCCTGTAACACACCTAATTCTACACCTTCATTCCTCTCAGATCAGGTTTCAGAGAGGAGTGAAGGTATAGTGGGGTTGGAGATCCCAGCTGATGCGGTGCAAGAAGAGGTCAGCTTTGTTCTTTGGTGTGAGTCTTTAAGGTAGGCTTGCCAACGAGCTGCATGGCAGGTCAACATATGTCTGATCAAGCATGTGGTGCCCAAGCGGCTGATGTTTTGGCCACGCGATATACGCTTGAGACATATGTTGCAAACAGCAGCTGTGCGATCTGATGCACTCGCCTCAAAAAAGGCCCACACCAAAGAACTTTTTGCATGACGGGCAGAGGCAGCGCCCTGCACAGGCGGAGCTCTGCGGTGTGATTCCGTTGGTGTGCTGCCCATACGCTGGCCACTCAAGGGCATCCTGCCTCGTTGGAGATGTGCCTCCTCCTCATCCTCCTCCTCCTCCTCTCTCCTATTAGGCACCCACGTGGAGTCAGTGACCTCATCATCCCCTCCCTCCTCATCACTGGAGCCAATCTGGCAATATGCTGCAGCTGCTGGAGCATGACTGCCAGATTGGTGTCCTTCTTGAGCATCCCCTCTCTCTGCTCTCACGCTGCTGCCTTCCTCTAGCTGGGTATCATCATCAGATCCTTCCAAACGCTGGGCATCCTCCTGGAGCATGTACCCAACACTGTGCTCAAACAGTTCGGGGGACTCCTCAGGAGGAGGGCATGGTGGGTCTAGGGAAGGATTGACTAATGAAGATAATGATACCAGAGAAGAGGACGCTTTGGCAGCTGCTTTGCCAGTACCCTGAGCCTGGGTGAGAGAGGATGAGGAGGATGAGGTGGGCTTGGTCATCCACTCTACCAAGTCTTCGGCATGATGTGGCTCAACATGTCCAGCTGCCGAAAACAAGGACAAGCGTGTCCCATGGCCATGTGCTGATGACAATGCACCGCGTACACGACCAGCACTGTTGCCCCCAGACACAGAGCCTGCTTGCCCTCTTTTTTTGCCTCCTGACTGTCTGCCTCTCCTTGGTTGCCTTCCAGACATTTTAATGGATGGCCTGCAGGGAGATGGGAAAAACTGCAATAAGGGCTACCTTCAGGTGTATACTGTGCAGGAGGCTTAGCAACAATGACACTGACACTGTCCCCTGCCTATCCTTCTCTGTCCCTAAACACAAGGATTGAAAATATGGTTCAGCAAAATAGTTTTAGAACAGAATAGCACACTGACACTTTCCCTCACTGTCCTACTCTGTCCCTCCCTACAAACAAGATTTAGCACAGAATAGCACACTGATAATTTCTATGAGTGTCCTTCTCTGTCCCTAAACTCAAGGATTGAAAATATGGAACAGCAAAATTGGTTTAGAACAGAATAGCACACTGATACTTTCCCTCACTGTACCTCTCTGTCCCTCAACTCAAGGATTGAAAATATGGAAGAGCAAAATTGGTTTAGAACAGAATAGCACACTGTCAGTTTCCCTCACTGTACCTCTCTGTCCCTCAACTCAAGGATTGAAAATATGGAACAGCAAAATTGGTTTAGAACAGAATAGCACACTGACACTTTCCCTCACTGTACCTCTCTGTCCCTCAACTCAAGGATTGAAACTATGGTTCAGCAAAATAGTTTTAGAACAGAATAGCACACTGACACTTTCCCTCACTGTACCTCTCTGTCCCTCAACTCAAGGATTGAAAATATGGAACAGCAAATTTGGTTTAGAACAGAACAGCACACTGTCAGTTTCACTCACTGTACCTCTCTGTCCCTAAACTCAAGGATTGAAAATATGGTTCAGCAAAATAGTTTTAGAACAGAATAGCACACTGACACTTTCCCTCACTGTACCTCTCTGTCCCTCAACTCAAGGATTGAAAATATGGTTCAGCAAAATAGTTTTAGAACAGAATAGCACACTGACACTTTCCCTCACTGTCCTACTCTGTCCCTCCCTACAAACAAGATTTAGCACAGAATAGCACACTGATAATTTCTACGAGTGTCCTTCTCTGTCCCTAAACTCAAGGATTGAAAATATGGTTCAGCAAGATTGGTTTAGCACAGAATAGCACACTGACACTTTCCCTCACTGTACCTCTCTGTCCCTACAAACAAGGATTAGCACAGAATAGCACACTGTCACTGACACTCTCCCTACCTATCCTTATCTGTCCCTAAACACAAGGAATCCAGGATTATGTAAAGGAAAAATAATGACACTGTCCCTGCCTATGCTTCTCTTTCCCTACTCCGGAACACACTACACAAGGCCGCCGCGCTGGCGGCCTTTTATAGTGTGGGGCGTGTACTAAACCCCCTCAGCAATAATTGGCCACAGGCATCCTGCCTGTGGCCAATCATTGCTCTCCTCGCTGCCGGCGCTGTGATTGGCCAAGCATGCGGGGTCACAGTGCATGCTTGGCCAATCACAGCGCCTGGATGACACTGCGATGGCGTAGTGCATTGTGGGCCGTTCGCGTCACTCGAATTTGGCGCGAACGGCCCAAATCGTTCGATCTTCATCGAACGATCGAACAGCCGATGTTCGAGTCGAACGTATGTTCGACTCGAACACGAAGCTCATCCCTACTGGAGAACCAACATGGATCCCACAGGGAGCTAGAGCCCAAGATTCCCCAGGGCACAGAGTCTAAGAGCCAGCAGGTGTTCACCAGAGCTTCTAGTGGTGAGGATGGTCTGGGCTGCAACTGGATCCAGGTCGCGGCCCCCAGAGTCCCCCAGCTCACGCTCACAGTAGGCTGGAGGATAGAGGGGAAGCAGCAGACCAGGATAACAAGATATAGTAAGGGGATAAGCCAAAGTTTGGGGCGACTAGCAGACAAGGATAAACCTAGAACACGCCAAAGGTCAGGGTCACAAGCAGACAGGGATAGTCGAGAACAAGCCAAGATCGGTAAAACAGAGACAGCACACGGCAAGCAGAAAACCGAACACACAATAGCTAACAAGCAATGGTGATCAGCACAGCTGACTTGCAGTGCACAGGTTAATATAGAGTTTCCTGATAGGGGCTGGGGTGGAGCCATGCTTAGAGGAGAGATTACTTAAGCAGCCAGGTGAGAGTGGCTGGCCTCTAAAGCAGGACACATGGAGGAGGGGTAAGCTGACAGACAAACATTACTATTACAATTCTGGTCTACATACCCATGGACCTTGGGTATGTAGACCAGAATTGTAATAGTGACATATAGGCATAATAACAATGATGGATTGATTCATTAAAATAAAATGTATTAAGATACAAATGGCACTGTGGCGCCGCATCATAGGAAAGCTCTACGCGTTTCGTGGTTAACATTACCACTCATCAGGAGCAAATGCAGGGTATTGGGAGTATCTATAATAAAGTAAAGTTGTCAAAATGATATGGTAGTAAAAAAAAGAATATAAAACACAGAAGGAAGAGGGGGAACATAAAAGATCCCAAACACTCTCACCTAATTGTAGTATATGGGTAAAATTGTTGATGATATCAATGATGGGAAGTACTATGGATGACGTCATCCCCGGGAGCTGAGGCGGTAACTCCTAAGGCGCAGCGGCACCAGCAGCCAAAAGGTATGCATATAGATAGGATCTCCAGTTTTCAACTGTGGTATGTATTATTAGCACTGTATAACGTTTATAATGCAGATGGTTCCCAAGAATATCTGTAGAAATTGGTAAATTAACAATAAACTAAATTATACAGCTGATAAATTTTAAGAAAGAGACCCAAAGCCTGTGTGTGCATAGTAGAAATGACCAGTGAGTGAAAAAGAGTGGGTGTTTGAGATAGAGGCAAAGATAGTGACCAAGGACATAGTGTAAAATAAGTGAGTAAGTATGATGACCCATAGGGTACCTGAAGAGGTATGTAAGAGGGATAATCCAGGATGGTGCAACGGTGTATTAAAGATAAAGCAGGCCGGAGTATTGGCGCAGTACATGAGTGATGTAGATACCAGCCGTAAACCAGAGGCGACCACCAATGATAGAAGGGAAGGCGGCGCCATCGCCTGAGCAGGAACTTGCGCTCAGCGTTATGGCGTTCAAACCTCCCTCTTAGTACACGCAGATAGATAAACATGTCGGTGCAGCGACGTCATGATCATGTCGGCGTCGCAACGTCATGACTGACGTCACCCGCACGGCATGCAAGCAATTGTACCAATAGTTAAATTACAAATCTTATCAATTTCAGATATTTATTAGCTCTTAATGAGTGGAGAGTTCCACGAAACGCGTCGAGCTATTCCGATGCTACTATCATGTATTACATGGGATCATCTAATTACCTTTACTATTTTTCAATTGTATTATGCTGTAACAATCATGACTTTTTATAAGGTTATTATGTGATGTATGGATCAATGTGCCTGACGTTTTATCAAATTATTACCATTTACTATAATGCTACAATGTATTACATGTGTGTGTGTATATATATATATATATATATATATATGAAATAAATGCTACTGTTATGTATTGTTGTCCTGTGTGCTGGGTATTGAGATTCAGGTAGTACAGTCACAATATTCATTTTATTGGTCAGACATCTATTGCCCGTTATCACCCTTTAGGTGCAAGTTTCATATAAAGTCCCAACCCCTTTTTTCAGCATAAATGCAGGCAATTGTGTTTAATCATTAATTGTTTAGATGATATCTATCTAGACCAGGAGTCTCCAAACTTTTCAAACAAAGGGCCACTTTATTGCCCCTCAGACTTTAGGAGGGCCGGATTGTGGCCGGCAGGGGAAGAAAATGTCACGGGCCCGGCATCAGTGAGAACAAATATGGCCTCAGGGTTGGTAGTCAATAGGAGGAGGAGTATTCCCCTATTAGTAGGAGGAATAGTATCCCATCATTGGTATCGGTGGACGATATAGTGCCCCAATGTTGGTGTCAGTGGGAGGAATAGTGCCTCATATCGGTGGGAGGAATATTACCCCAAGGGCCGGATAAAGGCAAGCAAAGGGCCACATCTGACCCTCGGGCCGCAGTTTGGAGACCCCTGATCTAGACCAACCAATATACTATTTTATTTTAATATTTTTTACTATTTTACATGTGTATGTATGCCTTTTTGTATAAATTGAACCCAAATTTCTCATTTGCAAACCAAGGAGCCGGAGTATGGAGGAAGAATGGAGAGGCACACACTGCAAGATGCTGGAAATCCAGTGTGAAGTTTCCATAGTCTGTGGTGATTTGGGGAGCCATGTCATCTGCTGGTGTTGGTCCACTGTGCTTCATTAAGTCCGGGGGCATCGCAGCCGTCTACCAGGAGATTGTGGAGCACTTCATGCTTCCTTCCGCAGACGAGCTCTATGGGGATGCTGACTTCATTTTCCAGCAGGACTTGGCACCTCCCCCACACTGCCAAAAGCACCAAAACCTGGTTCAATGACCGTGTGATTACTGTGCTTGATTGGCCAGCAAACTCGCCTGACCTGAACCCCATAGAGAATCTATGATAGAGAATCTATGGGGCATTGCCAAGAGAAAGATGAGACATGAGACCGAACAATGCAGAAGAGCTGAAGGCCGCTATTGAAGCATCCTGGTCTTCCATAACACCTCAGCAGTGCCACAGGCTGATCGCTTCCATGCCACGCCGCCTTGAGGGGCCCAAACCAAGTACTGAGTACATATAGTCAAAAGTGTATGTAGCACACAGACCCTTTTTTCCTGCCTACCTTCACTTGCAGGGATAAAGGCACACCGTGCCACATGCCCGTATCCTCCTGGTATAAGAGGGTGAGCGGTGTTCTTACTATTGTTGGGTCCTGCAGCGAGTTACCTCCCTCCATTGGTTCTCCTCCCCAGAATGTAGGGAAAAGTCTATTCTTCCCCGGAAAGAAGGCCAATGTCCAGACAGTATTTAAACTCCAACAGATGAGTTTATTTTTCTTGCTTGAAACAGATTGGGAAAGTTGAAGAGATAAAGAAGTTGGATAGGAAGGTAGATTCAGGCACACAACTCCTATCGTTACACTTTGCCACTCAAGCCTGAGTGGGCTTTGCTCACCCGGATAGTCCCCTCTCACGGTTCTAGCAGCTGGAACGAAGCATGAACAGTTACTTTAGATTTAGCCCCCTTCATAGGCCTAATCACTCTGTGCAGAACAGATTCCCCCTACTGACCTGGCTCCCCCTCCTTCCCCCCACAGCACTGTCGGCTTCCCCCCTCTCCCACCGGTTGTTGCTGTGGATGTTTTAGGATGATTGTGGGAAGGGGCCAGTAAATATGCCATTTACTGTCCTCTTCCCTTTCTGAATGAACATTGTGAGTCATTGGTAGAGTGTGTTTGAGCTTTGGGGTGCATACCCTAATGCCAAAGGATGCACACACCTATGGTCCCCTTCACGGACAAGTTCCTGAGATCCTCTGCCACAGAATCATTTAATTCCCGAATCAGAACTTTGAAACCCCTGTAGATTATTAGAGACCATAGGTGTCAATGGGACACACTACAGGAGCTATCTTGCAACTCACGAATCCTTCCCTCTGATAGGCAACCAGGCCTCTCCCGAGACCGTGACTTCCTTCACCGATCCATCGGACAGTTCCTCCCCCGGTTTCCTCTCCTTCAGAGCGGGCCACCCTCCCTCAGGTTCCCTGGGACTCCAGTGGGTTGGTTTGTAGACCCAGTTGAAGGTACTGGGCCTACCTGGAACTCTGTAGCCTCGGGCTAAAGGTGCCCGAGACTCCTCGACCAGTTCACGCACCCCCCTGGCCAGCAGGACCAAAGGGTGCGACTTCGCCACCAGGGGTCCTCCTTGGAATCCCCCCCAACACACCACACCAGATCATGGCGTCTGCCCTTTATGTACCCTCTCCCGGCATGCACAGCAGGCAAAACCCGCCCACCGCACGGTAGCCGAGAAAGGACACCCAATCACACCACAATGCCACCCGCGGTTCAACCCGAGACCTGAGCGACAGCGCCACCCACAGGTCAAGGGGAACCATACTCCAGGTGACACCACAGCAGAGCAGAGTCCAAACTATGGAATTTGATAACCTGAGCCAAACTATTGCTCAGGCTGCCCCTAAATTTAAGGCATAGCGACCCCATTTTTGGGGGGGGGTCGGCTACATGTAAGTAGTGGGGTAAATACTGCGCTGATGGAAAAGCGAACAAAAAAATACTAGCGGAAGCTAAGCTGCGACACATTCAAACATGTGAAATCCTCTTTGATTCCCTCATACGCCGTATCCTGATTGGTGGAGTACTTGGCCCTTGCATCGGCAAGGAGACCCCCGCTTTTCCTTACCTGACGGAGGAGAGTTACCAACGGCAAGGAGAGATGTCGAGCTTTTGTGCCGTGACGTCTCGAGACCGACTCAAGACCCCGCAGAGGGTAGTATTATCTGCAGAGAGAGAGAGATTTTTACCGCTCCAGGTGGATACACTCCAACAATCCGTAATGACAGGACTACCGTGGGTGCCAGCAATGCACGTAGCATATGAAGAGGAAAAAATAAAAAATAAAAAATATGGACAGCCGCACTCCAAAAAACCTTTGACGGTCGCCTTTATTGTAAAAAGATGGAAAATTACACCAAAATTCATCACAGCATAGCCAGGGTAACTGCTTACATGTTTCACACTGAAGGTCAGTGCTTAATCATAGCTATGATTAAGCACTGACCTTCAGTGTGAAACATGTAAGCAGTTACCCTGGCTATGCTGTGATGAATTTTGGTATAATTTTCCATCTTTTTACAATAAAGGCGACCGTCAAAGGTTTTTTGGAGTGCGGCTGTCCATATTTTTTATTTTTTCCTCTTCATATAGTATTATCTGCAGGCGCTGCTGACCTTGCCACTAGTGGAGGTCCATCCCATCTGATAAGGTTACCTATTGCCTCTGGTGTTCACCACGGGGAGAAGTCCAACTTGCGGTGTCGGTGGACAAACCTCTATCACTTCAATCGACACTTTTTTCCACGCAACCTTCCCTTCACTCCCCTCTTCCCCAACACTTTGGAATTGGACTTTTTCCTGCTATTAGTGGACTTTCCACATTTACTACAGTTTTTTTCATTCACCTTGAACTTCTTTATTTTTTTCCTTTTTTTTTATCATACACTTTTTTCTCTATTGTTATATAATAATGTTTTAGCATGTGTGTGTATGTATGTCATGCCAATGTGAATTTTAGGTTCATGTTCTGCTTTCACTTTGTTTTTTTTGGCATTTATATGGTTGTCATTCTGGGCACATAGGTTTGAAGTGTATGCACTGCTTGCTTAGCGCCTCTGCAGAGACGCATTGCGGGCGGTATTAACCCTTTTTCGGCCACTAACGGGGGGGGTTAAAACTGCACCACTAGCGGCCGAATACCGCCGCAATTCCGACGGTATAGCGCCGCTAAAAATAGCGGCGCTATACCGCCAGCGCACCTCCCGCCCCAGTGTGAAAGGGGACTTAGAGGTCCCGTCATTGGAGTCCAATAGAGCATTCCTATTATTTTTTCTACAGGTTTTTCCTTTTTTCTGTTTTTGTTTTGTTTTTTATTCATCCTTACAAACCACTATAACTATTTGCCAGTAATTGCATTAGTTGTCGGATAAACTGTTCATTAGGTTCTATTATCCGATTTTTGGTTATTAGCACATGGTTTAATTCACTGTTTATTTAGCACGACTATCTCCCCTTCCCTTTATACTGAGTACATATGCATGCTTCTACTTTCTTGTTCATACATCACGGGACACAGAGCAGCATAGTCATTACTATGTGGGTTATATAGAATTACCTTCAGGTGCTGGCACTGGCAACTTCCAAAACAGGAAGTACCCTCCCCTATATAAGCCCCTCCCATCCGGGTAAAGGGTATTCCCGCTAATAGCTGTATATGCCTAAGAAATCCTAGAAATGTTTTTTCATAAGGGAAGTTTTAAAAAAACTGTAAACCTGGAAATGTTTTTTCATAAAGGAGGTTTTAAAAAAAAAAAAAGACAAAGGTGCGGTACCTGTGTTTGTCCACTAGAGGCCGCTGTGGAACGTCTTTTTTCTTGGGACTATTCCTTCCATGGTGAAAGTCCAGGCAGATGAGTGAGCTCTCTATCAGGGAAGCTGCATTCCTCTGTCATGCTGCCAAGTAGTTTCCTTCCATCCCCGAGTCCTGGTGAAACAGGGACCCTGGCTCCTCTCCCTACATGGCGCCAAGAGCGCACACGTGCGCGCGCGCGCACACACGCTTTCTTTTTATAAGGTTTAGCTTCAAAAAAGGGGGCGGAGCCTGGCGGATGACGCGCTCTGTGCGCCCAGCGCTTCTGCACATGTGCGGGCGTCCCAGCAAGATAAAAGGACTCAGTCCACGCTGCTTGCTATGGACACAGAGCATGAAAAGGAGCTGGTAGCATGGTATAGGGGCTTACAGCGGGCGGTTGATACAGGCATCCCCAGAAAGACGCATTAGTAGACACCCACTGATGTACATAGCAGCAAATTGCATTAGACTATTTCAGTAAGGGGTGTATTGCGGCTGGAATACCTCAGCTTTGAACTAAGGAATATGCCGCCTAAAAAACTCCGAGATATACCTCTCAGGAAGTGTAGGGGGTCTCCATCGGGCTTTGAGGATCTGGAGCAGTCATCTGCACCCTCCTCCCCTGAGAAATCAGAGGTTAATACCCATAAGGAACCCCCGGGAGTGCCAGGTACTGCGGCTGTCCTCAGTCCACCTGCTCCTGCATATATAACAGAGGAGGTTTTTTCCTCAACTCTGGAGGGATTGGAGCAGAGATTGGCTGCATTGATCGCTTCTTCTCTATAGGAAAGAAAGCGCGCCAGATCTCCATCACCTCCATTAGAGTGCCTGTTGGCAGAGCAACAGTCCCAGGAAGGGACCGACCTACCTGAAGGGGATCAGGAGGAGGTTAACTCTGTTTTTGAGGAATCGACAGTAGATGAACCATTTTCAGCATCACAGACTGAAAGATTGTGGGTCCAGACCCTAACTGACATGGTTCGATCTGCATTTAAAATGCCTCTTGTTGAACCATCAACTACTGCTGTCTCCTCATTGGGGTCGCTAAAAGCTCCCCAGGTTAATTGCTCCTTTCCAATACATCCATTATTGGAAGGACTTATATACCAGGACTGGGAACATCCTGATAAACTATTTGTTCCGCCTAAAAGGTTTCCGGTGATCTATCCCATGGAGGAAAAGTTCACCCAGAGATGGAATGTTCCTACGGTGGATGCAGCCATCTCTTCTGTGAACAAATCACTGACATGTCCAGTAGATAATGTTCAAATGTTCAAAGATCCAGTGGATAAAAAATTGGAATCTTTATTAAAATCTGCTTTTTCCACAGCAGGGGCTGTTACACAGCCAGCAGTGGCAGCTATTGGGGTCTGCCAAGCTTTAAAGGATCAAATGAAAATGGTCCTGAGGGATTTGCCAGACCAGCAGGCCCAGGCTCTGGCTGATCTGCCTAGAGCATTATGCTTTGCGGTTGACGCCATCAAGGATTCTATCCATCAGGCCTCCCGCCTCACGCTGTCTTTGGTACATATGCGTAGGCTTCTGTGGCTCAAAAACTGGTCTGCTGAAGCTCCCTGTAAGAAGCTCTTAGTTAGCTTCCCATTTCATGGGGAACGCCTTTTTGGCGAAGACCTGGATAAATATATCCAGAAGATTTCCAGTGGTAAAAGTACTCTCTTACCGAGTAAAAAGAGGTCTAGGGGTCCATCTTTTAAGAGGACTACCTCTCCTATCCCTGTGACGTCTGCTACTAAGCAGTTCCGACGGCCTCCTTGGTCAAACTCAGGAGGTAAAAATCAGGGACAGCCACAGGGTAATAAAAAGCCCTGGATCCGAAGAGGTACTAAACCAGCCTCCAAGTCAAGCCTATGAAGGGCTGCCCCCACTCAAACGGGTGGGGGGAAGACTTCAGTTGTTCGCAGAGACCTGGCGGGAGACGATCAAAGACAGATGGGTGCTCTCCGCAGTAACTCTGGGATACAAGTTGGAGTTAAAAGAGTCTCCTCCGTCCCATTTTATGTGGTCAGGCATGCCAAGAGACCCTCTGAAAAGAGGGTCTCTCCTATTGGCGTTAGAACAACTATTGCTCCAAGGAGTAATTATGGAGGTTCCTATGGAAGAGTGGGGGTTGGGTTTCTACTCAAACCTTTTCACAGTCCCGAAGCCAAACGGGGACATAAGACCCATATTGGACCTAAAGAGTCTAAACAAATTTCTAAACGTCCGGTCTTTCCGGATGGGGTCGATCCGATCGGTCACCGCTGCCCTACAAGGGGAGGAATGGTTAGCCTCGATCGACATCAAAGATGCTTACTTGCATGTTCCCATCTTTCCAGGTCATCAAAAATTCCTACGCTTTGCAGTAGAAGGGCGCCATTTTCAGTTCAGAGCCTTACCATTCGGTCTGGCCACAGCACCACGAGTGTTCACAAAAATTCTGGCCCCACTGTTGGCCGATCTAAGAACACGGGGTGTAACGATAATGGCATACCTAGACGACCTGTTGTTGATGGACCACTCAGTTGCCAAGCTAGAAGTGGTAATTGTCGATACAATCAAGTATCTAGAGTCTCACGGTTGGGTCATCAACCTGGACAAGTCAGCCCTACAGCCAGTGAAAAACCTGGTATATCTAGGGCTACGGCTGGATTCAGACCAGAGGAAGATTTTCTTACCTCTAGACAAGGTATCCTCTTTGAGGGGCTTGGTCCGTCTGCTTTGTGCAAAAAGACAGCCGTCCATACGCCTGTGCATGAGGCTGCTAGGAAAGATGGTAGCATCATTCGAAGCTGTGCCATATGCCCAATTCCACTCAAGGAATTTACAAAGGGCCATATTGTCAGCCTGGAACGGAAAAGTTCAGGCTCTAGACTTCCCGATGGCTTTGTCCCCTTCCGTTCGGAAGAGTCTCTGCTGGTGGTTGATCCCCCAGAATCTCCAGAAGGGAAAACCCTTCAGCCCGATATCTTGGAAGGTGGTCACTACAGATGCCAGCCTTATAGGCTGGGGGGCAGTACTGGAGCAATGGTCTCTCCAGGGCAGATGGTCAAATGTAGTAAAAACCCTGCCCATCAATCTCTTAGAGATACGAGCAGCCCGGTACGCCCTAGTAGCCTGGACATCCAGACTCCAAGGGTCCCCTGTCAGAATTCAATCAGACAATGCCACAGCAGTGGCATATATCAATCATCAGGGAGGCACCAGGAGTCGTGCAGCCCAGAGGGAAGTAAGTCACATCCTGGAATGGGCAGAAAAGCATGTCCCATGTATATCAGCTGTCTTCATTCCAGGGGTGGAGAATTGGAAGGCGGACTTTCTGAGTCGCCAACAGTTATGCCCAGGGGAATGGTCCCTTCATCCCGAGGTCTTCCGAGCAATATGTCAGCGGTGGGGAACACCGGATGTAGATCTGCTAGCATCCAGATTCAACGCAAAGGTGGACAGATTTGTCTCCCGGACAAGGGATCCCCTCGCTTGCGGCTCGGATGCTCTGGTGTTCCCTTGGGATCAGTTCAGACTGATATATGCATTCCCTCCGCTACAATTGTTGCCTCGACTCCTTCGCAGAGTCAGGTTGGAGAAGAAGCCGGTGATCCTGGTGGCTCCAGCGTGGCCCCGAAGGGCCTGGTACGCGGAGATCATCAAAATGTCTGTGGGGAGTCCTTGGACCCTTCCACGTCGTCCGGACCTGCTTTCGCAAGGACCGATATACCACCCTTCCTTACTAACTCTAAGTTTAACGGCCTGGCTATTAAATCCCACATCCTAAAGAAGAGAGGTCTCTCTAACTCTGTGGTATCAACTATAATCAATGCCAGGAAGCCTGTATCCAGGCAGATCTACTATAGAGTTTGGAAGGCGTACATCACTTGGTGCGAGGCCAGAAAATGGCATCCACGTAAGTACGTTATAGGCAGAATTCTGGACTTCCTGCAGTGGGCTGTAGACAGGAAGTTTGCCTTAAGTACTATCAAGGGCCAGGTTTCGGCCTTGTCAATACTATTTCAAAGGCCCCTGGCTATGCATTCACTTGTCAAATCCTTTATGCAAGGTGTGACTCGTATTTTTCCACCGATTAAGGCTCCCATATGCCCATGGGATCTAAATTTGGTTCTGTCGGTTCTACAGAAACAGCCATTTGAACCTTTGCGGCACATTTCCTTGGTTCTACTCACCAGAAAATTGATATTTTTAGTAGCCATATGCTCGGCTAGAAGAGTGTCGGAATTAGCCGCCATGTCCTGTAAAGAGCCATATCTGGTTATCCATAAGGACAGAGTAGTATTACGTCCTCACCCAGCCTTTCTTCCTAAGGTGGTATCGAGGTTTCACTTGAACCAGGATGTGGTTCTTCCTTCTTTTTTCCCCAAACCAAGCTCGGTAGAGGAAAAGTTATTGCATTCTTTGGATGTAGTAAGAGCAGTTAAAGCTTATCTAAAAGCCACTGCTCAGATTCGTAGAACGGATTCTTTGTTTGTTCTGCCGGAAGGCCCCAGAAAGGGTCAGGCAGCGTCAAAATCTACTTTAGCCAAGTGGATTCGACAGGTCATAATACAAGCCTATGGCTTGAGAAGTAGACCGCCTCCGTTCAAAGTTAGGGCGCACTCCACGAGAGCAGTTGGAACTTCATGGGCAGTGCATCACCAGGCCTCCCTGGCGCAAATTTGTAAGGCCGCAACGTGGTCTTCAGTACACACGTTTACTAGGTTCTACCAAGTGGACGTTAGAAGTCAGGAGGATGTCGCCTTTGGGCGCAGTGTGTTGCAGGCCGCAAAAGATCCTCATGCCTGATGGCGCCCAGCTTATGTATGGTGTATCCCCCCCCTCATGTGGCATTGCTTTGGGACGTCCCACATAGTAATGACTATGCTGCTCTGTGTCCCGTGATGTATGAACAAGAAAGTAGGATTTTTAAAACAGCTTACCTGTAAAATCCTTTTCTTGGAGTACATCACGGGACACAGAGCTCCCACCCCTCTTTTGGGGACACGTATTGCTTTGCTACAAAACTGAGGTACTCCCGGATGGGAGGGGCTTATATAGGGGAGGGTACTTCCTGTTTTGGAAGTTGCCAGTGCCAGCACCTGAAGGTAATTCTATATAACCCACATAGTAATGACTATGCTGCTCTGTGTCCCGTGATGTACTCCAAGAAAAGGATTTTACAGGTAAGCAGTTTTAAAAATCCTACTTTTCACAGGTCCGATATTCTTCTATGTACAATCAGTGGCGGTGCGTCCATAGTGGGTGTAGGAGCGCCGCCCCCTCGCTCTCCTGCGCCCGTCACTCACAACAACAATACATAGGTTCATGCATTGCATGAATTTATGTATTGGCGCCGCTGCCGCCCACTATTCAGATGGCCGGACCCCTGGTGAGCGCCGGCCATCTGAATAACAGCGGCTGGTTGGTTTTTGGAAGCGCCTATCAGAGCCAGCGGTTTTGATAGGCTTCCCAATTACAGCCTGTGGGCTGTAATCGGCTTCCAAATAGTTAACCAGGGCACGCACGGGGGATGCGTTCCTTGGTTAACACTGACACGCGTCTCAGCCAATCAGGTTCACCGGGTCCGGTTACCGGTAACCTGATTGGCTGAAGCGACATCGAGGGCGGGAGAAGACATCAAGGATGGAAGAGGGACGGCGCTGACCCGAGGAAGGTAAGTGCAGGGCTGGGGACAAACTGGCTGCATGTGGGGGGGGGGACTGGCTGCATGTGGGGGGGGGGGAAACTGGCTGCGTGGGGGGGGGAAACTGGCTGCATATGGGGGGGAACTGGCTGCATGTGGGGGGGGAACTGGCTGCATGTGGGGGGGAACTGGCTGCATGTGGGGGGAAAACTGGCTGCATGTGGGGGGGAAACTGGCTGCATGTGGGGGGTAAACTGGCTGCATGTGGGGGTAAACTGGCTGTATTTGGGGGGAAACTGGCTGCATATGGGGGGGGAACTGGCTGCATGTGGGGGGGGGAACTGGCTGCGTGGGGGGGGAAACTGGCTGCATATGGGGGGAAACTGGCTGCATATGGGGGGGGGGGAACTGGCTGCATGTGGGGGGAAAACTGGCTGCGTGGGGGGGGAAACTGGCTGCGTGGGGGGGGGAAACTGGCTGCATTTGGGGGGAAACTGGCTGCATATGGGGGGGAACTGGCTGCATGTGGGGGGGGAACTGGCTGCATGTGGGGGGGGAAACTGGCTGCATGTGGGGGGAAAACTGGCTGTATTTGGGGGGGAAACTGGGGGGAACTGGCTGCATTTGGGGGGGGGGGACTGGCTGCATTTGGGGGGGGGACTGGCTGCATTTGGGGGGGGGAACTGGCTTCATTTGGGGGGGAAACTGGCTGTATTTTGGGGGGAAACTGGCTGCATTTGGGGGGAAACTGGCTGCATTTGAGGGGGCAAACTGGTGGTGTTTGGGCACAGTGGCTGCGTTTAATGGGCACGGTGGCGGCAATTGATGATTTTTTTTTTTTCAGTTAGTTTGCGGCCCCCCCAAAAAATTTGAGCACCAGCCGCCACTGATTACATTACTGATTGCATGTAATATTCAAATTTTCTGAGCTTGTGGATTTGGGGTTTCCATGAGCTGTAAGACATAATCATCACAATTATGACAAATCACGGCTTGAACTATCTTGCTTTGCATGTAATTAGTCTCTCTCATATATTAGTTTTCACCTTTTAACCACTTAACGACCGCCCACTGTATATACACGTCGGCACTTTAAAGATGGATATTTCGGTAATGGCAGCAGCTGCTGCCATAACCAAGATATCCATCTCTTCAGTGGGCGGTCCAGTTTCTGATAATGGTGGTCTCTGTGGTGGATTCGCCGCAAGATCACCGTTATCGGCGGCGGGAGAGGGGCATCCCCCCTCCCGCCGCTCTCCTGCTCCCTCCGCCGCTTACCGGAGCCGTCAGCAGCGGCGGAGGCAAATCGGGTCCTCTTCCTAGCTGGGTATGGATATGAGTGAGGGCAAGATGGCCGTCAAAACGTCACTTCCGCCCATACCTCTTAAAGGGACATTTATTTTTTTTGTAATTTTTTCAAATGACAATTTTTTTTTTTATTGCATTGAAAGTGGAGTTCCACCCGCGTTTTTTTTTTTTTTTAAGTCAGCAGCTACAAACACTGTAGCTGCTGACTTGTAATAAGGACACTTACCTGTCCTAGGCGCCCGCGATATTGGTCCCCCGGAGGCAATGGAGACTTGCGGCTTCACTGCCCATTTCCTACTGCACATGCGCATGCGGCTGCTTTCTGGGATACACACAGTTCCCAGAAGGCAGCGCGCACCATTCCCCAAAAGACAACGCGAGGAGGAAGCGGAAGAAGACCAGCCGCAGACTAGGAAGAGGCAGATTAGGAACATCCGCATAGCAACCGCCATTTCTGGTAAGTAAAAATTTGTATTTATTTTTTTCGATTTATTTTTTATTCTATTTTTTTGCAGAATTTTGGTGTATATTTTTTTTTTTTTTTTTTTAGGGTGGAACTCCACTTTAAGTCCAAATATGAGATCTGAGGTCTTTTTGACCACAGATCTCATATTTAAGAGGACCTGTCATGCTTTTTTATATTACAAGGAATGTTTACATTCCTTGTAATAGGAATAAAAGTGACCCATTTAAAAAAATAAAATAAAAACTGTTTTAAAATCAATAAAGTAAAATAAATAAGACAAAAAAATAAAAAAAATTTTTTAAAGCACCCCGTCCTGACGAGCTCATGCGCAGAAGTGACCGCATACATGAGTCGCGCGCCCGCTTATGAAAACGGTTTTCAAACCACACATGCCGCAATCGGTAGAGCGAGAGCAAAAATTATAGCCCTAGACAACCTCTGAAACTCAAAACATGCAACCTGTAGAATTTTTTAAACATCGCCTATGGAGATTTTTAAGGGTAAAAAGTTTGACGCCATTCCACGAGCGGGCGCAATTTCGAAGCGTGACATGTTGGGTATCAATTTACTCGGCGTAACAATATCTTTCACAATATAAAATAATTGGGCTAACTTCACTGTTGTCTTATTTTTTAATTAAATAAAAAGTGTTTTTTTTCCAAGAAAAACTGTGCTTGTAAGACCGCTGCGCAAATACAGTGTGACAAAAAGTATTGCAATGACCGCCATTTTATTCTCTAGGGTGTTAGAACCCCCAAACATTATACATTTATTTTTCTATGTAATTTTCTAGAAAAAAATAAAATAATTTAACTTGTAAAACACTGAGTCTAAAAAACAGGCTCGGTCCTTAAGTGGTTAAGTTGCATTAGTGAAATAAATGAACTTTTGAACGTTATTCGAGTTTCACCTGTATACATCCATGCCGCTGGGGAAAGCCAGTGAGAGAGAGCTGGAGGCTGCAGAGTGAAGACAGAGTGGAGTCATCATGTCGGAGATAGTCACCTAACCTGCTTTGTGTGCAGTTTAGTGTGTCTATGATCACCAGCCAGGCTGACTTAAGCCCTGTACACATGGCCGGAAAATCCCGTCAGGAAAAAAAACGTCAGTTTTCCTGACGAGACTCCTGGCAAGCTTTCCTTGTTTCGTCGAGTGTACACACGGCACATTCAAAAGAACCGCCGTTCTTTTGAATGGCAAGAATGCGGTGACGTCATCGACTACGACGAGCATGTGCTCGTCACATTCCATGCCATCGCTGCCATCTTGCTACACTACCCTACACTACCCTTGTATACTACCGCGCATGCGTCAAAGTCTTTTCGAGCATGCACGGGTTTACCTGGAGACAGGTAAGCATACACACACACGGTTTTCTCGTCTGGAAACAGGCTGACGAGAATCCCGACGAGAAAATAGAGAGCAGGTTCTCTGTTTTTCTCATCGAGATTTCCGGCAGTTTTCCCGACGAGAAACCATACACACGGCCGGTTTTCTTGGCAATAAGCTCTCCCAGCAGTTTTCTTGACGAGAAAACCGGCCGTGTGTACGAGGCTTGAGTGTTCCTTCTTCCCCAGTGCCCATCTACCAGGTGCTATTCCCTGGTACGCTGATATCTGTACACTGAGTGCCATGCAGTGTACAGATATATCAGTGTTGTATAAAAGGAATAGCTCTCAGTGTACAGATATCAGTGTTAGGGAAAAGCACTCAGTGTATAGATGTCAGTTATATATATAGGGCATAGCACTTAGTGATATTCTCTATGTGTTACACTGACATCTATACACTGAGTGCTTTTCCCTAACACTGATATCTGTACACTGAGAGCTATTCCTTTTATACAACACTGATATATCTGTACACATCGGCGGAAAGAACGATCAGTGGGAAGAATGTTCCTTACATTGGGGATCAGTGAGAAGAATGTCCCTTACATTGGTGATCAGTGGGAAGAATGTCCCTTACATTGGTGATCAGTGAGAAGAATGCCCCTTACATTGGTGATCAGTGAGAAGAATGTCCCTTACATTGGTGATCAGTGGGAAGAATGTCCCTTACATTGGTGATCAGTGGGAAGAATGTTCCTTACATTGGTGATCAGCGAGAAGAATGCTCCTTACATTGGTGATCAGTGGGAAGAATGTTCCTTACATTGGTGATCAGTGAGAAGAATGTTCCTTACATTGGTGATCAGTGGGAAGAATGTTCCTTACATTGGTGATCAGTGGGAAGAATGTTCCTTACATTGGTGATCAGTGGGAAGAATGTTCCTTACATTGGTGATCAGTGGGAAGAATGTCCCTTACATTGGTGATCAGTGGGAAGAATGTTCCTTACATTGGTGATCAGTGGGAAGAATGTTCCTTACATTGGTGATCAGTGGGAAGAATGTTCCTTACATTGGTGATCAGTGGGAAGAATGTTCCTTACATTGGTGATCAGTGGGAAGAATGTCCCTTACATTGGTGATCAGTGAGAAGAATGTTCCTTACATTGGTAGTCAGTGGGAAGAATGTTCCTTACATTGGTGATCAGTGGGAAGAATGTCCCTTACATTGGTGATCAGTGGGAAGAATGTCCCTTACATTGGTGATCAGTGAGAAGAATGCTCCTTACATTGGTGATCAGTGGGAAGAATGTTCCTTACATTGGTGATCAGTGGGAAGAATGTTCCTTACATTGGTGATCAGTGGGAAGAATGTTCCTTACATTGGTGATCAGTGAGAAGAATGTTCCTTACATTGGTGATCAGTGAGAAGAATGTTCCTTACATTGGTGATCAGTGGAAAGAATGTTCCTTACATTGGTGATCAGTGAGAAGAATGTTCCTTACATTGGTAGTCAGTGGGAAGAATGTTCCTTACATTGGTGATCAGTGGGAAGAATGTCCCTTACATTGGTGATCAGTGGGAAGAATGTTCCTTACATTGGTGATCAGTGAGAAGAATGCTCCTTACATTGGTGATCAGTGGGAAGAATGTTCCTTACATTGGTGATCAGTGGGAAGAATGTTCCTTACATTGGCGATCAGTGGGAAGAATGTTCCTTACATTGGTGATCAGTGAGAAGAATGTTCCTTACATTGGTGATCAGTGGGAAGAATGTTCCTTACATTGGTGATCAGTGGGAAGAATGTCCCTTACATTGGTGATCAGTGGGAAGAATGTTCCTTACATTGGTGATCAGTGGGAAGAATGTTCCTTACATTGGTGATCAGTGGGAAGAATGTTCCTTACATTGGTGATCAGTGAGAAGAATGTTCCTTACATTGGTGATCAGTGGGAAGAATGTTCCTTACATTGGTGATCAGTGGGAAGAATGTTCCTTACATTGGTGATCAGTGGGAAGAATGTTCCTTACATTGGTGATCAGTGAGAAGAATGTTCCTTACATTGGTAGTCAGTGGGAAGAATGTTCCTTACATTGGTGATCAGTGGGAAGAATGTCCCTTACATTGGTGATCAGTGGGAAGAATGTTCCTTACATTGGTGATCAGTGAGAAGAATGCTCCTTACATTGGTGATCAGTGGGAAGAATGTTCCTTACATTGGTGATCAGTGGGAAGAATGTTCCTTACATTGGTGATCAGTGAGAAGAATGTTCCTTACATTGGTGATCAGTGGGAAGAATGTTCCTTACATTGGTGATCAGTGGGAAGAATGTTCCTTACATTGGTGATCAGTGGGAAGAATGTTCCTTACATTGGTGATCAGTGAGAAGAATGTTCCTTACAATGGTGATCAGTGAGAAGAATGTTCCTTACATTGGTGATCAGTGAGAAGAATGTTCCTTACATTGGTGATCAGTGGGAAGAATGTCCCTTACATTGGTGATCAGTGGGAAGAATGTCCTTACATTGGTGATCAGTGAGAAGAATGTTCCTTACATTGGTGATCAGTGGGAAGAATGTCCCTTACATTGGTGATCAGTGAGAAGAATGTTCCTTACATTGGTGATCAGTGAGAAGAATGCTCCTTACATTGGTGATCAGTGGGAAGAATGTTCCTTACATTGGTGATCAGTGGGAAGAATGTTCCTTACATTGGTGATCAGTGGGAAGAATGTTCCTTACATTGGTGATCAGTGGGAAGAATGTTCCTTACATTGGTGATCAGTGGGAAGAATGTTCCTTACATTGGTGATCAGTGGGAAGAACGTTCCTTACATTGGTGATCAGTGGGAAGAACGTTCCTTACATTGGTGATCAGTGAGAAGAATGTTGCTTACATTGGTGATCAGTGAGAAGAATGTTCCTTACATTGGTGATCAGTGAGAAGAATGTTCCTTACATTGGTGATCAGTGGGAAGAATGTTCCTTACATTGGTGATCAGTGGGAAGAATGTCCCTTACATTGGTGGTCAGTGGGAAGAATGTCCCTTACATTGGTGGTCAGTGGGAAGAATGTCCCTTACATTGGTGGTCCGTGGGAAGAATGTTCCTTACATTGGAGATCAGTGAGAAGAATGTTTCTTACATTGGTGATCAGTGGGAAGAATGTTCCTTACATTGGAGATCAGTGAGAAGAATGTTTCTTACATTGGTGATCAGTGGGAAGAATGTCCCTTACATTGGTGGTCCGTGGGAAGAATGTTCCATACATTGGAGATCAGTGAGAAGAATGTTTCTTACATTGGTGATCAGTGGGAAGAATGTCCGTTACATTGGTGATCAGTGAGAAGAATGTCCCTTACATTGGTGATCAGTGGGAAGAATGTTCCTTACATTGGTGATCAGTGGGAAGAATGTTCCTTACATTGGAGATCAGTGAGAAGAATGTTTCTTACATTGGTGATCAGTGGGAAGAATGCCCCTTACATTGGTGATCAGTGGGAAGAATGTTCCTTACATTGGTGATCAGTGGGAAGAATGTTCCTTACATTGGTGATCAGTGGGAAGAATGTTCCTTACATTGGTGATCAGTGGGCAGAATGTTCCTTACATTGGTGATCAGTGGGAAGAATGTTCCTTACATTGGTGATCAGTGGGAAGAATGTTCCTTACATTGGTGATCAGTGGGAAGAATGCCCCTTACATTGGGGATCAGAGGGAAGAATGTTCCTTACATTGGTGATCAGTGAGAAGAATGCTCCTTACGTTGGTGATCAGTGGGAAGAATGCCCCTTACATTGGTGATCAGAGGGAAGAATGTTCCTTACATTGGAGATCAGTGAGAAGAATGTTCCTTACATTGGTGATCAGTGGGAAGAATGTTCCTTACATTGGTGATCAGTGGGAAGAATGTTCCTTACATTGGAGATCAGTGGGAAGAACGTTCCTTACATTGGTGATCAGTGAGAAGAATGTTCCTTACATTGGTGGTCAGTGGGAAGAATGTCCCTTACATTGGTGATCAGTGAGAAGAATGTTTCTTACATTGGTGATCAGTGAGAAGAATGTTCCTTACATTGGTGATCAGTGGGAAGAATGTTCCTTACATTGGTGATCAGTGGGAAGAATGTCCCTTACATTGGTGGTCCGTGGGAAGAATGTTCCTTACATTGGAGATCAGTGAGAAGAATGTTTCTTACATTGGTGATCAGTGAGAAGAATGTTCCTTACATTGGTGATCAGTGAGAAGAATGTCCCTTACATTGGTGATCAGTGGGAAGAATGTTCCTTACATTGGTGATCAGTGGGAAGAACGTTCCTTACATTGGTGATCAGTGAGAAGAATGTTGCTTACATTGGTGATCAGTGAGAAGAATGTTCCTTACATTGGTGATCAGTGAGAAGAATGTTCCTTACATTGGTGATCAGTGGGAAGAATGTTCCTTACATTGGTGATCAGTGGGAAGAATGTTCCTTGCATTGGTGATCAGTGGGAAGAATGCCCCTTACATTGGGGATCAGAGGGAAGAATGTTCCTTACATTGGTGATCAGTGAGAAGAATGCTCCTTACATTGGTGATCAGTGGGAAGAATGTTCCTTACATTGGTGATCAGTGAGAAGAATGTTCCTTACATTGGTGATCAGTGGGAAGAATGTCCCTTACATTGGTGATCAGAGGGAAGAATGTCCCTTACATTGGTGATCAGAGGGAAGAATGTTCCTTACATTGGTGATCAGTGAGAAGAATGTTCCTTACATTGGTGATCAGTGGGAAGAATGTTCCTTACATTGGTGATCAGTGGGAAGAATGTCCCTTACATTGGTGATCAGAGGGAAGAATGTTCCTTACATTGGTGATCAGTGAGAAGAATGCTCCTTACATTGGTGATCAGTGGGAAGAATGCCCCTTACATTGGTGATCAGAGGGAAGAATGTTCCTTACATTGGGGATCAGTGGGAAGAATGTTCCTTACATTGGGGATCAGTGGGAAGAATGTCCCTTACATTGGTGATCAGTGGGAAGAATGCCCCTTACATTGGTGATCAGTGGGAAGAATGTCCCTTACATTGGTGATCAGTGAGAAGAATGTCCCTTACATTGGTGATCAGTGGGAAGAATGTTCCTTACATTGGTGATCAGTGGGAAGAATGCCCCTTACATTGGTGATCAGAGGGAAGAATGTTCCTTACATTGGAGATCAGTGAGAAGAATGTTCCTTACATTGGTGATCAGTGGGAAGAATGCCCCTTACATTGGTGATCAGTGGGAAGAATGTCCCTTACATTGGTGATCAGTGAGAAGAATGTCCCTTACATTGGTGATCAGTGGGAAGAATGTTCCTTACATTGGTGATCAGTGGGAAGAATGTCCCTTACATTGGTGATCAGTGAGAAGAATGTTCCTTACATTGGTGATCAGTGGGAAGAATGCCCCTTACATTGGTGATCAGTGGGAAGAATGTCCCTTACATTGGTGATCAGTGAGAAGAATGTCCCTTACATTGGTGATCAGTGGGAAGAATGTTCCTTACATTGGTGATCAGTGGGAAGAATGTTCCTTACATTGGTGATCAGTGAGAAGAATGTCCCTTACATTGGTGATCAGAGGGAAGAATGTTCCTTACATTGGTGATCAGTGAGAAGAATGTCCCTTACATTGGTGATCAGAGGGAAGAATGTTCCTTACATTGGTGATCAGTGAGAAGAATGTCCCTTACATTGGTGATCAGAGGGAAGAATGTTCCTTACATTGGTGATCAGTGAGAAGAATGTTCCTTACATTGGTGATCAGTGGGAAGAATGTTCCTTACATTGGTGATCAGTGGGAAGAATGTTCCTTACATTGGTGATCAGTGAGAAGAATGTTCCTTACATTGGGGATCAGATGGAAGAATGTTCCTTACATTGGTGATCAGTGGGAAGAATGTTCCTTACATTGGTGATCAGTGGGAAGAATGTTCCTTACATTGGGGATCAGAGGGAAGAATGTTCCTTACATTGGTGATCAGTGGGAAGAATGTTCCTTACATTGGAGATCAGTGGGAAGAATGTTCCTTACATTGGGGATCAGAGGGAAGAATGTTCCTTACATTGGTGATCAGTGGGAAGAATGTTCCTTACATTGGTGATCAGTGAGAAGAATGTTCCTTACATTGGTGATCAGTGGGAAGAATGTTCCTTACATTGGTGATCAGTGGGAAGAATGCTCCTTACATTGGTGATCAGTGAGAAGAATGTTCCTTACATTGGTGATCAGTGGGAAGAATGTTCCTTACATTGGTGATCAGTGGGAAGAATGTTCCTTACATTGGTGATCAGTGAGAAGAATGTCCCTTACATTGGGGATCAGAGGGAAGAATGTTCCTTACATTGGTGATCAGTGGGAAGAATGTTCCTTACATTGGTGATCAGTGGGAAGAATGTTCCTTACATTGGGGATCAGAGGGAAGAATGTTCCTTACATTGGTGATCAGTGGGAAGAATGTTCCTTACATTGGAGATCAGTGGGAAGAATGTTCCTTACATTGGGGATCAGAGGGAAGAATGTTCCTTACATTGGTGATCAGTGGGAAGAATGTTCCTTACATTGGTGATCAGTGGGAAGAATGTTCCTTACATTGGTGATCAGTGGGAAGAATGTTCCTTACATTGGTGATCAGTGAGAAGAATGTTCCTTACATTGGTGATCAGTGGGAAGAATGTTCCTTACATTGGTGATCAGTGAGAAGAATGTTCCTTACATTGGGGATCAGAGGGAAGAATGTTCCTTACATTGGTGATCAGTGGGAAGAATGTTCCTTACATTGGAGATCAGTGGGAAGAATGTTCCTTACATTGGTGATCAGTGGGAAGAATGTTCCTTACATTGGTGATCAGTGAGAAGAATGTCCCTTACATTGGTGATCAGAGGGAAGAATGTTCCTTACATTGGGGATCAGAGGGAAGAATGTTCCTTACATTGGTGATCAGTGGGAAGAATGTTCCTTACATTGGGGATCAGAGGGAAGAATGTTCCTTACATTGGTGATCAGTGGGAAGAATGTTCCTTACATTGGAGATCAGTGGGAAGAATGTTCCTTACATTGGTGATCAGTGGGAAGAATGTTCCTTACATTGGTGATCAGTGGGAAGAATGTTCCTTACATTGGTGATCAGTGGGAAGAATGTTCCTTACATTGGTGATCAGTGGGAAGAATGTTCCTTACATTGGTGATCAGTGAGAAGAATGTTCCTTACATTGGTGATCAGTGGGAAGAATGTTCCTTACATTGGTGATCAGTGAGAAGAATGTTCCTTACATTGGGGATCAGAGGGAAGAATGTTCCTTACATTGGTGATCAGTGGGAAGAATGTTCCTTACATTGGGGATCAAAGGGAAGAATGTTCCTTACATTGGTGATCAGTGAGAAGAATGTTCCTTACATTGGTGATCAGTGAGAAGAATGTCCCTTACATTGGTGATCAGTGGGAAGAATGTCCCTTACATTGGAGATCAGTGGGAAGAATGTTCCTTACATTGGTGATCAGTGAGAAGAATGTTCCTTACATTGGTGATCAGTGGGAAGAATGTTCCTTACATTGGTGATCAGTGGGAAGAATGTTCCTTACATTGGTGATCAGTGGGAAGAATGTTCCTTACATTGGTGATCAGTGAGAAGAATGTTCCTTACATTGGTGATCAGTGAGAAGAATGCTCCTTACATTGGTGATCAGTGGGAAGAATGCTCCTTACATTGGTGATCAGTGAGAAGAATGTTCCTTACTTTGGAGATCAGTGGGAAGAATGTTCCTTACATTGGTGATCAGTGGGAAGAATGTTCCTTACATTGGTGATCAGTGAGAAGAATGTCCCTTACATTGGTGATCAGTGAGAAGAATGTTCCTTACATTGGTGATCAGTGAGAAGAATGTCCCTTACATTGGTGATCAGTGAGAAGAATGTTCCTTACATTGGTGATCAGTGGGAAGAATGTTCCTTACATTGGTGATCAGTGAGAAGAATGTCCCTTACATTGGTGATCAGTGAGAAGAATGTTCCTTACATTGGTGATCAGTGGGAAGAATGTTCCTTACATTGGTGATCAGTGAGAAGAATGTCCCTTACATTGGTGATCAGTGAGAAGAATGTTCCTTACATTGGTGATCAGTGAGAAGAATGTTCCTTACATTGGTGATCAGTGGGAAGAATGTTCCTTACATTGGTGATCAGTGGGAAGAATGTTCCTTACATTGGTGATCAGTGGGAAGAATGTTCCTTACATTGGTGATCAGTGGGAAGAATGCCCCTTACATTGGTGATCAGAGGGAAGAATGTTCCTTACATTGGAGATCAGTGGGAAGAATGTTCCTTACATTGGTGATCAGTGGGAAGAATGCCCCTTACATTGGTGATCAGAGGGAAGAATGTTCCTTACATTGGGGATCAGTGGGAAGAATGTTCCTTACATTGGGGATCAGTGGGAAGAATGTCCCTTACATTGGTGATCAGTGGGAAGAATGCCCCTTACATTGGTGATCAGTGGGAAGAATGTCCCTTACATTGGTGATCAGTGAGAAGAATGTCCCTTACATTGGTGATCAGTGGGAAGAATGTTCCTTACATTGGTGATCAGTGGGAAGAATGCCCCTTACATTGGTGATCAGAGGGAAGAATGTTCCTTACATTGGAGATCAGTGAGAAGAATGTTCCTTACATTGGTGATCAGTGGGAAGAATGCCCCTTACATTGGTGATCAGTGGGAAGAATGTCCCTTACATTGGTGATCAGTGAGAAGAATGTCCCTTACATTGGTGATCAGTGGGAAGAATGTTCCTTACATTGGTGATCAGTGGGAAGAATGTCCCTTACATTGGTGATCAGTGAGAAGAATGTTCCTTACATTGGTGATCAGTGGGAAGAATGCCCCTTACATTGGTGATCAGTGGGAAGAATGTCCCTTACATTGGTGATCAGTGAGAAGAATGTCCCTTACATTGGTGATCAGTGGGAAGAATGTTCCTTACATTGGTGATCAGTGGGAAGAATGTTCCTTACATTGGTGATCAGTGAGAAGAATGTCCCTTACATTGGTGATCAGAGGGAAGAATGTTCCTTACATTGGTGATCAGTGAGAAGAATGTCCCTTACATTGGTGATCAGAGGGAAGAATGTTCCTTACATTGGTGATCAGTGAGAAGAATGTCCCTTACATTGGTGATCAGAGGGAAGAATGTTCCTTACATTGGTGATCAGTGAGAAGAATGTTCCTTACATTGGTGATCAGTGGGAAGAATGTTCCTTACATTGGTGATCAGTGGGAAGAATGTTCCTTACATTGGTGATCAGTGAGAAGAATGTTCCTTACATTGGGGATCAGATGGAAGAATGTTCCTTACATTGGTGATCAGTGGGAAGAATGTTCCTTACATTGGTGATCAGTGGGAAGAATGTTCCTTACATTGGGGATCAGAGGGAAGAATGTTCCTTACATTGGTGATCAGTGGGAAGAATGTTCCTTACATTGGAGATCAGTGGGAAGAATGTTCCTTACATTGGGGATCAGAGGGAAGAATGTTCCTTACATTGGTGATCAGTGGGAAGAATGTTCCTTACATTGGTGATCAGTGAGAAGAATGTTCCTTACATTGGTGATCAGTGGGAAGAATGTTCCTTACATTGGTGATCAGTGGGAAGAATGCTCCTTACATTGGTGATCAGTGAGAAGAATGTTCCTTACATTGGTGATCAGTGGGAAGAATGTTCCTTACATTGGTGATCAGTGGGAAGAATGTTCCTTACATTGGTGATCAGTGAGAAGAATGTCCCTTACATTGGGGATCAGAGGGAAGAATGTTCCTTACATTGGTGATCAGTGGGAAGAATGTTCCTTACATTGGTGATCAGTGGGAAGAATGTTCCTTACATTGGGGATCAGAGGGAAGAATGTTCCTTACATTGGTGATCAGTGGGAAGAATGTTCCTTACATTGGAGATCAGTGGGAAGAATGTTCCTTACATTGGGGATCAGAGGGAAGAATGTTCCTTACATTGGTGATCAGTGGGAAGAATGTTCCTTACATTGGTGATCAGTGGGAAGAATGTTCCTTACATTGGTGATCAGTGGGAAGAATGTTCCTTACATTGGTGATCAGTGAGAAGAATGTTCCTTACATTGGTGATCAGTGGGAAGAATGTTCCTTACATTGGTGATCAGTGAGAAGAATGTTCCTTACATTGGGGATCAGAGGGAAGAATGTTCCTTACATTGGTGATCAGTGGGAAGAATGTTCCTTACATTGGAGATCAGTGGGAAGAATGTTCCTTACATTGGTGATCAGTGGGAAGAATGTTCCTTACATTGGTGATCAGTGAGAAGAATGTCCCTTACATTGGTGATCAGAGGGAAGAATGTTCCTTACATTGGGGATCAGAGGGAAGAATGTTCCTTACATTGGTGATCAGTGGGAAGAATGTTCCTTACATTGGGGATCAGAGGGAAGAATGTTCCTTACATTGGTGATCAGTGGGAAGAATGTTCCTTACATTGGAGATCAGTGGGAAGAATGTTCCTTACATTGGTGATCAGTGGGAAGAATGTTCCTTACATTGGTGATCAGTGGGAAGAATGTTCCTTACATTGGTGATCAGTGGGAAGAATGTTCCTTACATTGGTGATCAGTGGGAAGAATGTTCCTTACATTGGTGATCAGTGAGAAGAATGTTCCTTACATTGGTGATCAGTGGGAAGAATGTTCCTTACATTGGTGATCAGTGAGAAGAATGTTCCTTACATTGGGGATCAGAGGGAAGAATGTTCCTTACATTGGTGATCAGTGGGAAGAATGTTCCTTACATTGGGGATCAAAGGGAAGAATGTTCCTTACATTGGTGATCAGTGAGAAGAATGTTCCTTACATTGGTGATCAGTGAGAAGAATGTCCCTTACATTGGTGATCAGTGGGAAGAATGTCCCTTACATTGGAGATCAGTGGGAAGAATGTTCCTTACATTGGTGATCAGTGAGAAGAATGTTCCTTACATTGGTGATCAGTGGGAAGAATGTTCCTTACATTGGTGATCAGTGGGAAGAATGTTCCTTACATTGGTGATCAGTGGGAAGAATGTTCCTTACATTGGTGATCAGTGAGAAGAATGTTCCTTACATTGGTGATCAGTGAGAAGAATGCTCCTTACATTGGTGATCAGTGGGAAGAATGCTCCTTACATTGGTGATCAGTGAGAAGAATGTTCCTTACTTTGGAGATCAGTGGGAAGAATGTTCCTTACATTGGTGATCAGTGGGAAGAATGTTCCTTACATTGGTGATCAGTGAGAAGAATGTCCCTTACATTGGTGATCAGTGAGAAGAATGTTCCTTACATTGGTGATCAGTGAGAAGAATGTCCCTTACATTGGTGATCAGTGAGAAGAATGTTCCTTACATTGGTGATCAGTGGGAAGAATGTTCCTTACATTGGTGATCAGTGAGAAGAATGTCCCTTACATTGGTGATCAGTGAGAAGAATGTTCCTTACATTGGTGATCAGTGGGAAGAATGTTCCTTACATTGGTGATCAGTGAGAAGAATGTCCCTTACATTGGTGATCAGTGAGAAGAATGTTCCTTACATTGGTGATCAGTGAGAAGAATGTTCCTTACATTGGTGATCAGTGGGAAGAATGTTCCTTACATTGGTGATCAGTGGGAAGAATGTTCCTTACATTGGTGATCAGTGGGAAGAATGTTCCTTACATTGGTGATCAGTGAGAAGAATGCTCCTTACATTGGTGATCAGTGGGAAGAATGCTCCTTACATTGGTGATCAGTGAGAAGAATGTTCCTTACTTTGGAGATCAGTGGGAAGAATGTTCCTTACATTGGTGATCAGTGGGAAGAATGTTCCTTACATTGGTGATCAGTGAGAAGAATGTTCCTTACATTGGTGATCAGTGAGAAGAATGTTCCTTACATTGGTGATCAGTGAGAAGAATGTTCCTTACATTGGTGATCAGTGAGAAGAATGTTCCTTACATTGGTGATCAGTGAGAAGAATGTCCCTTACATTGGTGATCAGTGAGAAGAATGCTCCTTACATTGGTGTTCAGTGGGAAAAATGTTCCTTACATTGGTGGTCAGTGGGAAGAATGTTCCTTACATTGGTGATCAGTGGGAAGAATGCTCCTTACATTGGTGGTCAGTGGGAAGAATGTTCCTTACATTGGTGGTCAGTGAGAAGAATGCTCCTTACATTGGTGATCAGTGGGAAGAATGTCCCTTACATTGGTGATCAGTGAGAAGAATGCTCCTTACATTGGTGGTCATCAGTGGGAAGAATGTCCGTTTACATTGGTGATCAGTGAGAAGAATGTCCCTTACATTGGTGATCAGTGGGAAGAATGTCCGTTTACATTGGTGATCAGTGGGAAGAATGCTCCTTACATTGGTGGTCAGTGGGAAGAATGTTCCTTACATTGGTGATCAGTGAGAAGAATGTCCCTTACATTGGTGGTCAGTGGGAAGAATGTCCCTTACATTGGTGATCAGTGAGAAGAATGTTCCTTACATTGGTGATCAGTGAGAAGAATGTTCCTTACATTGGTGATCAGTGAGAAGAATGCTCCTTACATTGGTGATCAGTGGGAAGAATGCTCCTTACATTGGTGATCAGTGGGAAGAATGTTCCTTACATTGGTGATCAGTGGGAAGAATGCTCCTTACATTGGTGATCAGTGGGAAGAATGTTCCTTACATTGGTGATCAGTGGGAAGAATGTTCCTTACATTGGTGATCAGTGAGAAGAATGTTCCTTACATTGGTGATCAGTGAGAAGAATGTTCCTTACATTGGTGATCAGTGGGAAGAATGTCTTTTACATTGGTGGTCAGTGGGAAGAATGTTCCTTACATTGGTGGTCAGTGGGAAGAATGTTCCTTACATTGGTGGTCAGTGGGAAGAATGTCCCTTACATTGGTGATCAGTGGGAAGAATGTCCCTTACATTGGTGATCAGTGGGAAGAATGTTCCTTACATTGGTGATCAGTGGGAAGAATGTTCCTTACATTGGTGGTCAGTGGGAAGAATGTCCCTTACATTGGTGATCAGTGGGAAGAATGTCCTTTACATTGGTGATCAGTGGGAAGAATGTTCCTTACATTGGTGATCAGTGGGAAGAATGTTCCTTACATTGGTGATCAGTGGGAAGAATGTTCCTTACATTGGTGATCAGTGGGAAGAATGTTCCTTACATTGGTGATCAGTGGGAAGAATGTTCCTTACATTGGTGGTCAGTGAGAAGAATGTTCCTGTAACGGCACCCCAATCTCAAGGCGTATTAACGCCGTTTACGAGGTTCCCTCTCCTAGACACACATCCCCTCGCTACCGATATCCACAGCTAAACGACCCTTTCCTATAGGAGCCGACCCCTCTGGAAGAAGACGAGACGCACTCTGTCTCTTCTGTAGTAGGAATGACTTTATTATTGACAAACATTGTAACTTTATACACAATTCAAGGCACATGATTTAACATGAACAAGGGCCCAGCTCCACCCACACATCCCAAAACTCAACACCTCATCCTGACGTCTGCTAGGCTTCAAAAGATCCCAACACAATAGAATATACGATCTCCAATACACATCTTCCCACAAAGGGTTGGAAGCCAGTCTGTCTGGCGACAACAGGTTCTAAACCCTTTACATCTTAAATCCCTTTGTATTGTAAATCCCAGTCTGCCTTTACAATACACACAAGTATAGGGTTAATTACTTCTATTCACACCAGACCTTCCCAAGTCATACTGAACAATAGAATGCAAATTACCTTAATTCCTCACAGCCATTACACAAAGTCAGGGCTGTCGGTGATGATATTAGCATCTAAGAGTATGTGTCTAAACATAATGAAGGCGTCACTTTCCAATTAACCTGTTGAGGTCATAATCAAACAGTAGAGAGTTCTTTGCAGGTATCTTGGGGAATATGGTGGATGAATATTACAGACCCAATCTAGATAAAATGTATGTACAGCATTGAATATGGCCATCATAGACCATATTGGGGTTTTCATTCACCCTGTGCCCCTAATAGAGACACAGGGTGATTGACACATAAAAGCCATTGGGGAAGCTGGCGCAAGGGTATTTCATACTTCCTAAGCGATTCTGAGTTCCCCGGGCCTTCCCGTTACAGTTCCTTACATTGGTGATCAGTGAGAAGAATGTTCCTTACATTGGTGATCAGTGGGAAGAATGTTCCTTACATTGGTGATCAGTGAGAAGAATGTTCCTTACATTGGTGATCAGTGAGAAGAATGTTCCTTACATTGGTGACCAGTGAGAAGAATGTCCCTTACATTGGTGATCAGTGGGAAGAATACTCCTTACATTGGTGATCAGTGAGAAGAATGTTCCTTACATTGGTGATCAGTGAGAAGAATGTTCCTTACATTGGTGATCAGTGGGAAGAATGTTCCTTACATTGGGGATCAGTGGGAAGAATGCTCCTTACATTGGTGATCAGTGGGAAGAATGTTCCTTACATTGGTGATCAGTGAGAAGAATGTCCCTTACATTGGTGATCAGTGGGAAGAATGTTCCTTACATTGGTGATCAGTGGGAAGAATGTTCCTTACATTGGTGATCAGTGGGAAGAATGTTCCTTACATTGGTGATCAGTGGGAAGAATGTTCCTTACATTGGTGATCAGTGGGAAGAATGTCCCTTACATTGGTGGTCAGTGGGAAGAATGTCCCTTACATTGGTGATCAGTGGGAAGAATGTCCGTTTACATTGGTGATCAGTGAGAAGAATGTTCCTTACATTGGTGATCAGTGAGAAGAATGTCCCTTACATTGGTGATCAGTGGGAAGAATGTTCCTTACATTGGTGATCAGTGAGAAGAAGAATGTTCCTTACATTGGTGATCAGTGAGAAGAATGTCCCTTACATTGGTGATCAGTGGGAAGAATGTCCGTTACATTGGTGATCAGTGAGAAGAATGCTCCTTACATTGGGGATCAGTGAGAAGAATGTTCCTTACATTGGTGATCAGTGAGAAGAATGTCCCTTACATTGGTGATCAGTGAGAAGAATGTCCCTTACATTGGTGATCAGTGGGAAGAATGTTCCTTACATTGGTGATCAGTGAGAAGAATGTCCCTTACATTGGTGATCAGTGGGCAGAATGTTCCTTACATTGGTCATCAGTGGGAAGAATGTTCCTTACATTGGTCATCAGTGGGAAGAATGTTCCTTACATTGGTGATCAGTGGGAAGAATGTTCCTTACAATGGTGATCAGTGAGAAGAATGTCCCTTACATTGGTGATCAGTGAGAAGAATGTTCCTTACATTGGTGATCAGTGAGAAGAATGTCCCTTACATTGGTGGTCAGTGGGAAGAATGTCCCTTACATTGGTGATCAGTGGGAAGAATGTTCCTTACATTGGTGATCAGTGAGAAGAATGTTCCTTACATTGGTGATCAGTGGGAAGAATGTCCCTTACATTGGTGATCAGTGGGAAGAATGTTCCTTACATTGGGGATCAGTGAGAAGAATGTTCCTTACATTGGTGATCAGTGGGAAGAATGTTCCTTACATTGGTGATCAGTGGGAAGAATGTTCCTTACATTGGGGATCAGTGAGAAGAATGTTCCTTACATTGGTGATCAGAGGGAAGAATGTCCGTTACATTGGTGATCAGTGAGAAGAATGTTCCTTACATTGGGGATCAGTGAGAAGAATGTCCGTTACATTGGTGATCAGAGAGAAGAATGTTCCTTACATTGGTGATCAGTGAGAAGAATGTTCCTTACATTGGTGATCAGTGGGAAGAATGTTCCTTACATTGGTGATCAGTGGGAAGAATGTTCCTTACATTGGTGGTCAGTGGGAATAATGTCCGTTACATTGGTGATCAGTGAGAAGAATGTTCCTTACATTGGGGATCAGTGGGAAGAATGTCCCTTACATTGGTGATCAGTGGGAAGAATGTTCCTTACATTGGTGATCAGTGAGAAGAATGTCCCTTACATTGGGGATCAGTGGGAAGAATGTCCCTTACATTGGTGATCAGTGAGAAGAATGTTCCTTACATTGGTGATCAGTGGGAAGAATGTTCCTTACATTGGGGATCAGTGAGAAGAATGTCCGTTACATTGGTGATCAGTGAGAAGAATGTTCCTTACATTGGTGATCAGTGAGAAGAATGTTCCTTACATTGGTGATCAGTGGGAAGAATGTTCCTTACATTGGTGATCAGTGGGAAGAATGTTCCTTACATTGGTGGTCAGTGGGAATAATGTCCGTTACATTGGTGATCAGTGAGAAGAATGTTCCTTACATTGGGGATCAGTGGGAAGAATGTTCCTTACATTGGGGATCAGTGAGAAGAATGTTCCTTACATTGGGGATCAGTGAGAAGAATGTCCGTTACATTGGTGATCAGTGAGAAGAATGTTCCTTACATTGGTGATCAGTGAGAAGAATGTTCCTTACATTGGTGATCAGTGGGAAGAATGTTCCTTACATTGGTGATCAGTGGGAAGAATGTTCCTTACATTGGTGGTCAGTGGGAATAATGTCCGTTACATTGGTGATCAGTGAGAAGAATGTTCCTTACATTGGGGATCAGTGGGAAGAATGTCCCTTACATTGGTGATCAGTGGGAAGAATGTTCCTTACATTGGTGATCAGTGAGAAGAATGTCCCTTACATTGGTGATCAGTGGGAAGAATGTCCCTTACATTGGTGATCAGTGAGAAGAATGTTCCTTACATTGGTGATCAGTGGGAAGAATGTTCCTTACATTGGTGATCAGTGGGAAGAATGTTCCTTACATTGGTGGTCAGTGGGAATAATGTCCGTTACATTGGTGATCAGTGAGAAGAATGTTCCTTACATTGGGGATCAGTGGGAAGAATGTCCCTTACATTGGTGATCAGTGGGAAGAATGTTCCTTACATTGGTGATCAGTGAGAAGAATGTCCCTTACATTGGGGATCAGTGGGAAGAATGTTCCTTACATTGGTGATCAGTGGGAAGAATGTTCCTTACATTGGTGATCAGTGAGAAGAATGTCCCTTACATTGGTGATCAGTGAGAAGAATGTCCCTTACATTGGTGATCAGTGGGAAGAATGTCCCTTACATTGGTGATCAGTGAGAAGAATGTCCCTTACATTGGTGATCAGTGAGAAGAATGTCCCTTACATTGGTGATCAGTGAGAAGAATGTTCCTTACATTGGTGATCAGTGGGAAGAATGTTCCTTACATTGGTGATCAGTGAGAAGAATGTCCCTTACATTGGTGATCAGTGAGAAGAATGTCCCTTACATTGGTGATCAGTGAGAAGAATGTTCCTTACATTGGTGATCAGTGGGAAGAATGTCCCTTACATTGGTGATCAGTGAGAAGAATGTCCCTTACATTGGTGATCAGTGGGAAGAATGTCCGTTACATTGGTGATCAGTGAGAAGAATGTCCCTTACATTGGTGATCAGTGAGAAGAATGTTCCTTACATTGGTGATCAGTGAGAAGAATGTCCCTTACATTGGTGGTCAGTGGGAAGAATGTTCCTTACATTGGTGGTCAGTGGGAAGAATGTTCCTTACATTGGTGATCAGTGAGAAGAATGTCCCTTACATTGGTGATCAGTGGGAAGAATGTCCCTTACATTGGTGATCAGTTAGAATAATGTTCCTTACATTGGTGATCAGTGGGAAGAATGTCCCTTACATTGGTGATCAGTGGGAAGAATGTCCCTTACATTGGTGATCAGTGGGAAGAATGTTCCTTACATTGGTGATCAGTGAGAAGAATGTTCCTTACATTGGTGATCAGTGAGAAGAATGCCCCTTACATTGGTGATCAGTGGGAAGAATGTTCCTTACATTGGTGATCAGTGAGAAGAATGTTCCTTACATTGGTGATCAGTGGGAAGAATCTTCCTTACATTGGTGATCAGTGGGAAGAATGTTCCTTACATTGGTGATCAGTGAGAAGAATGTCCCTTACATTGGTGATCAGTGGGAAGAATGTCCCTTACATTGGTGATCAGTGGGAAGAATGCCCCTTACATTGGTGATCAGTGAGAAGAATGTTCCTTACATTGGTGATCAGTGAGAAGAATTTCCCTTACATTGGTGATCAGTGAGAAGAATGTTCCTTACATTGGTGATCAGTGAGAAGAATGTTCCTTACATTGGTGATCAGTGAGAAGAATGTTCCTTACATTGGTGATCAGTGAGAAGAATGTCCCTTACATTGGTGATCAGTGGGAAGAATGTCCCTTACATTGGTGATCAGTGAGAAGAATGTCCCTTACATTGGTGATCAGTGGGAAGAATGTTCCTTACATTGGTGATCAGTGGGAAGAATGTTCCTTACATTGGTGATCAGTGAGAAGAATGTTCCTTACATTGGTGATCAGTGGGAAGAATGCCCCTTACATTGGTGATCAGTGGGAAGAATGTCCCTTACATTGGGGATCAGTGGGAAGAATGTTCCTTACATTGGTGATCAGTGGGAAGAATGTTCCTTACATTGGTGATCAGTGAGAAGAATGTCCCTTACATTGGGGATCAGTGGGAAGAATGTTCCTTACATTGGTGATCAGTGGGAAGAATGTTCCTTACATTGGGGATCAGTGGGAAGAATGCTCCTTACATTGGTGATCAGTGGGAAGAATGTTCCTTACATTGGTGATCAGTGAGAAGAATGTCCCTTACATTGGTGATCAGTGGGAAGAATGTTCCTTACATTGGTGATCAGTGAGAAGAATGTTCCTTACATTGGTGATCAGTGGGAAGAATGTTCCTTACATTGGGGATCAGTGGGAAGAATGTCCCTTACATTGGTGATCAGTGGGAAGAATGTTCCTTACATTGGTGATCAGTGGGAAGAATGTTCCTTACATTGGTGATCAGTGAGAAGAATGTCCCTTACATTGGTGATCAGAGGGAAGAATGTTCCTTACATTGGTGATCAGTGAGAAGAATGTTCCTTACATTGGTGATCAGTGGGAAGAATGTTCCTTACATTGGGGATCAGAGGGAAGAATGTTCCTTACATTGGTGATCAGTGGGAAGAATGTTCCTTACATTGGAGATCAGTGGGAAGAATGTTCCTTACATTGGTGATCAGTGGGAAGAATGTTCCTTACATTGGTGATCAGTGGGAAGAATGTTCCTTACATTGGTGATCAGTGAGAAGAATGTTCCTTACATTGGGGATCAGAGGGAAGAATGTTCCTTACATTGGTGATCAGTGGGAAGAATGTTCCTTACATTGGTGATCAGTGGGAAGAATGTTCCTTACATTGGGGATCAGAGGGAAGAATGTTCCTTACATTGGTGATCAGTGGGAAGAATGTTCCTTACATTGGAGATCAGTGGGAAGAATGTTCCTTACATTGGGGATCAGAGGGAAGAATGTTCCTTACATTGGTGATCAGTGGGAAGAATGTTCCTTACATTGGTGATCAGTGAGAAGAATGTTCCTTACATTGGTGATCAGTGGGAAGAATGTTCCTTACATTGGTGATCAGTGGGAAGAATGCTCCTTACATTGGTGATCAGTGAGAAGAATGTTCCTTACATTGGTGATCAGTGGGAAGAATGTTCCTTACATTGGTGATCAGTGGGAAGAATGTTCCTTACATTGGTGATCAGTGAGAAGAATGTCCCTTACATTGGGGATCAGAGGGAAGAATGTTCCTTACATTGGTGATCAGTGGGAAGAATGTTCCTTACATTGGTGATCAGTGGGAAGAATGTTCCTTACATTGGGGATCAGAGGGAAGAATGTTCCTTACATTGGTGATCAGTGGGAAGAATGTTCCTTACATTGGAGATCAGTGGGAAGAATGTTCCTTACATTGGGGATCAGAGGGAAGAATGTTCCTTACATTGGGGATCAGAGGGAAGAATGTTCCTTACATTGGTGATCAGTGGGAAGAATGTTCCTTACATTGGAGATCAGTGGGAAGAATGTTCCTTACATTGGTGATCAGTGGGAAGAATGTTCCTTACATTGGTGATCAGTGGGAAGAATGTTCCTTACATTGGTGATCAGTGGGAAGAATGTTCCTTACATTGGTGATCAGTGGGAAGAATGTTCCTTACATTGGTGATCAGTGAGAAGAATGTCCCTTACATTGGTGATCAGTGGGAAGAATGTCCCTTACATTGGTGATCAGTGGGAAGAATGTTCCTTACATTGGTGATCAGTGAGAAGAATGTTCCTTACATTGGTGATCAGTGAGAAGAATGTTCCTTACATTGGTGATCAGTGAGAAGAATGTTCCTTACATTGGTGATCAGTGGGAAGAATGTTCCTTACATTGGTGATCAGTGAGAAGCATGTTCCTTACATTGGGGATCAGAGGGAAGAATGTTCCTTACATTGGTGATCAGTGGGAAGAATGTTCCTTACATTGGGGATCAAAGGGAAGAATGTTCCTTACATTGGTGATCAGTGAGAAGAATGTTCCTTACATTGGTGATCAGTGAGAAGAATGTCCCTTACATTGGTGATCAGTGGGAAGAATGTCCCTTACATTGGAGATCAGTGGGAAGAATGTTCCTTACATTGGTGATCAGTGAGAAGAATGTTCCTTACATTGGTGATCAGTGAGAAGAATGTTCCTTACATTGGTGATCAGTGGGAAGAATGTTCCTTACATTGGTGATCAGTGGGAAGAATGTTCCTTACATTGGTGATCAGTGGGAAGAATGTTCCTTACATTGGTGATCAGTGAGAAGAATGTTCCTTACATTGGTGATCAGTGAGAAGAATGCTCCTTACATTGGTGATCAGTGGGAAGAATGCTCCTTACATTGGTGATCAGTGAGAAGAATGTTCCTTACTTTGGAGATCAGTGGGAAGAATGTTCCTTACATTGGTGATCAGTGGGAAGAATGTTCCTTACATTGGTGATCAGTGAGAAGAATGTCCCTTACATTGGTGATCAGTGAGAAGAATGTTCCTTACATTGGTGATCAGTGAGAAGAATGTCCCTTACATTGGTGATCAGTGAGAAGAATGTTCCTTACATTGGTGATCAGTGGGAAGAATGTTCCTTACATTGGTGATCAGTGAGAAGAATGTTCCTTACATTGGTGATCAGTGAGAAGAATGTTCCTTACATTGGTGATCAGTGAGAAGAATGTCCCTTACATTGGTGATCAGTGGGAAGAATACTCCTTACATTGGTGATCAGTGAGAAGAATGTTCCTTACATTGGTGATCAGTGAGAAGAATGTTCCTTACATTGGTGATCAGTGGGAAGAATGTTCCTTACATTGGGGATCAGTGGGAAGAATGCTCCTTACATTGGTGATCAGTGGGAAGAATGTTCCTTACATTGGTGATCAGTGAGAAGAATGTCCCTTACATTGGTGATCAGTGGGAAGAATGTTCCTTACATTGGTGATCAGTGGGAAGAATGTTCCTTACATTGGTGATCAGTGGGAAGAATGTTCCTTACATTGGTGATCAGTGGGAAGAATGTTCCTTACATTGGTGATCAGTGGGAAGAATGTCCCTTACATTGGTGGTCAGTGGGAAGAATGTCCCTTACATTGGTGATCAGTGGGAAGAATGTCCGTTTACATTGGTGATCAGTGAGAAGAATGTTCCTTACATTGGTGATCAGTGAGAAGAATGTCCCTTACATTGGTGATCAGTGGGAAGAATGTTCCTTACATTGGTGATCAGTGAGAAGAAGAATGTTCCTTACATTGGTGATCAGTGAGAAGAATGTCCCTTACATTGGTGATCAGTGGGAAGAATGTCCGTTACATTGGTGATCAGTGAGAAGAATGCTCCTTACATTGGGGATCAGTGAGAAGAATGTTCCTTACATTGGTGATCAGTGAGAAGAATGTCCCTTACATTGGTGATCAGTGAGAAGAATGTCCCTTACATTGGTGATCAGTGGGAAGAATGTTCCTTACATTGGTGATCAGTGAGAAGAATGTCCCTTACATTGGTGATCAGTGGGCAGAATGTTCCTTACATTGGTCATCAGTGGGAAGAATGTTCCTTACATTGGTCATCAGTGGGAAGAATGTTCCTTACATTGGTGATCAGTGGGAAGAATGTTCCTTACAATGGTGATCAGTGAGAAGAATGTCCCTTACATTGGTGATCAGTGAGAAGAATGTTCCTTACATTGGTGATCAGTGAGAAGAATGTCCCTTACATTGGTGGTCAGTGGGAAGAATGTCCCTTACATTGGTGATCAGTGGGAAGAATGTTCCTTACATTGGTGATCAGTGAGAAGAATGTTCCTTACATTGGTGATCAGTGGGAAGAATGTCCCTTACATTGGTGATCAGTGGGAAGAATGTTCCTTACATTGGGGATCAGTGAGAAGAATGTTCCTTACATTGGTGATCAGTGGGAAGAATGTTCCTTACATTGGTGATCAGTGGGAAGAATGTTCCTTACATTGGGGATCAGTGAGAAGAATGTTCCTTACATTGGTGATCAGAGGGAAGAATGTCCGTTACATTGGTGATCAGTGAGAAGAATGTTCCTTACATTGGGGATCAGTGAGAAGAATGTCCGTTACATTGGTGATCAGAGAGAAGAATGTTCCTTACATTGGTGATCAGTGAGAAGAATGTTCCTTACATTGGTGATCAGTGGGAAGAATGTTCCTTACATTGGTGATCAGTGGGAAGAATGTTCCTTACATTGGTGGTCAGTGGGAATAATGTCCGTTACATTGGTGATCAGTGAGAAGAATGTTCCTTACATTGGGGATCAGTGGGAAGAATGTCCCTTACATTGGTGATCAGTGGGAAGAATGTTCCTTACATTGGTGATCAGTGAGAAGAATGTCCCTTACATTGGGGATCAGTGGGAAGAATGTCCCTTACATTGGTGATCAGTGAGAAGAATGTTCCTTACATTGGTGATCAGTGGGAAGAATGTTCCTTACATTGGGGATCAGTGAGAAGAATGTCCGTTACATTGGTGATCAGTGAGAAGAATGTTCCTTACATTGGTGATCAGTGAGAAGAATGTTCCTTACATTGGTGATCAGTGGGAAGAATGTTCCTTAGTAAGGAACATTCTTCCCACTGATCACCAATGTAAGGAACATTCTTCTCACTGATCACCAATGTAAGGAACATTCTTCTCACTGATCCCCAATGTAAGGAACATTCTTCCCACTGATCCCCAATGTAAGGAACATTCTTCTCACTGATCACCAATGTAACGGACATTATTCCCACTGACCACCAATGTAAGGAACATTCTTCCCACTGATCACCAATGTAAGGAATCCTTACATTGGTGATCAGTGGGAAGAATGTTCCTTACATTGGTGGTCAGTGGGAATAATGTCCGTTACATTGGTGATCAGTGAGAAGAATGTTCCTTACATTGGGGATCAGTGGGAAGAATGTTCCTTACATTGGGGATCAGTGAGAAGAATGTTCCTTACATTGGGGATCAGTGAGAAGAATGTCCGTTACATTGGTGATCAGTGAGAAGAATGTTCCTTACATTGGTGATCAGTGAGAAGAATGTTCCTTACATTGGTGATCAGTGGGAAGAATGTTCCTTACATTGGTGATCAGTGGGAAGAATGTTCCTTACATTGGTGGTCAGTGGGAATAATGTCCGTTACATTGGTGATCAGTGAGAAGAATGTTCCTTACATTGGGGATCAGTGGGAAGAATGTCCCTTACATTGGTGATCAGTGGGAAGAATGTCCCTTACATTGGTGATCAGTGAGAAGAATGTTCCTTACATTGGTGATCAGTGGGAAGAATGTTCCTTACATTGGTGATCAGTGGGAAGAATGTTCCTTACATTGGTGGTCAGTGGGAATAATGTCCGTTACATTGGTGATCAGTGAGAAGAATGTTCCTTACATTGGGGATCAGTGGGAAGAATGTCCCTTACATTGGTGATCAGTGGGAAGAATGTTCCTTACATTGGTGATCAGTGAGAAGAATGTCCCTTACATTGGGGATCAGTGGGAAGAATGTTCCTTACATTGGTGATCAGTGGGAAGAATGTTCCTTACATTGGTGATCAGTGAGAAGAATGTCCCTTACATTGGTGATCAGTGAGAAGAATGTCCCTTACATTGGTGATCAGTGGGAAGAATGTCCCTTACATTGGTGATCAGTGAGAAGAATGTCCCTTACATTGGTGATCAGTGAGAAGAATGTCCCTTACATTGGTGATCAGTGAGAAGAATGTTCCTTACATTGGTGATCAGTGGGAAGAATGTTCCTTACATTGGTGATCAGTGAGAAGAATGTCCCTTACATTGGTGATCAGTGAGAAGAATGTCCCTTACATTGGTGATCAGTGAGAAGAATGTTCCTTACATTGGTGATCAGTGGGAAGAATGTCCCTTACATTGGTGATCAGTGAGAAGAATGTCCCTTACATTGGTGATCAGTGGGAAGAATGTCCGTTACATTGGTGATCAGTGAGAAGAATGTCCCTTACATTGGTGATCAGTGAGAAGAATGTTCCTTACATTGGTGATCAGTGGGAAGAATCTTCCTTACATTGGTGATCAGTGGGAAGAATGTTCCTTACATTGGTGATCAGTGAGAAGAATGTCCCTTACATTGGTGATCAGTGGGAAGAATGTCCCTTACATTGGTGATCAGTGGGAAGAATGCCCCTTACATTGGTGATCAGTGAGAAGAATGTTCCTTACATTGGTGATCAGTGAGAAGAATTTCCCTTACATTGGTGATCAGTGAGAAGAATGTTCCTTACATTGGTGATCAGTGAGAAGAATGTTCCTTACATTGGTGATCAGTGAGAAGAATGTTCCTTACATTGAGGATCAGTGAGAAGAATGTCCCTTACATTGGTGATCAGTGGGAAGAATGTCCCTTACATTGGTGATCAGTGAGAAGAATGTCCCTTACATTGGTGATCAGTGGGAAGAATGTTCCTTACATTGGTGATCAGTGGGAAGAATGTTCCTTACATTGGTGATCAGTGAGAAGAATGTTCCTTACATTGGTGATCAGTGGGAAGAATGCCCCTTACATTGGTGATCAGTGGGAAGAATGTCCCTTACATTGGGGATCAGTGGGAAGAATGTTCCTTACATTGGTGATCAGTGGGAAGAATGTTCCTTACATTGGTGATCAGTGAGAAGAATGTCCCTTACATTGGGGATCAGTGGGAAGAATGTTCCTTACATTGGTGATCAGTGGGAAGAATGTTCCTTACATTGGGGATCAGTGGGAAGAATGCTCCTTACATTGGTGATCAGTGGGAAGAATGTTCCTTACATTGGTGATCAGTGAGAAGAATGTCCCTTACATTGGTGATCAGTGGGAAGAATGTTCCTTACATTGGTGATCAGTGAGAAGAATGTTCCTTACATTGGTGATCAGTGGGAAGAATGTTCCTTACATTGGGGATCAGTGGGAAGAATGTCCCTTACATTGGTGATCAGTGGGAAGAATGTTCCTTACATTGGTGATCAGTGGGAAGAATGTTCCTTACATTGGTGATCAGTGAGAAGAATGTCCCTTACATTGGTGATCAGAGGGAAGAATGTTCCTTACATTGGTGATCAGTGAGAAGAATGTTCCTTACATTGGTGATCAGTGGGAAGAATGTTCCTTACATTGGGGATCAGAGGGAAGAATGTTCCTTACATTGGTGATCAGTGGGAAGAATGTTCCTTACATTGGAGATCAGTGGGAAGAATGTTCCTTACATTGGTGATCAGTGGGAAGAATGTTCCTTACATTGGTGATCAGTGGGAAGAATGTTCCTTACATTGGTGATCAGTGAGAAGAATGTTCCTTACATTGGGGATCAGAGGGAAGAATGTTCCTTACATTGGTGATCAGTGGGAAGAATGTTCCTTACATTGGTGATCAGTGGGAAGAATGTTCCTTACATTGGGGATCAGAGGGAAGAATGTTCCTTACATTGGTGATCAGTGGGAAGAATGTTCCTTACATTGGAGATCAGTGGGAAGAATGTTCCTTACATTGGGGATCAGAGGGAAGAATGTTCCTTACATTGGTGATCAGTGGGAAGAATGTTCCTTACATTGGTGATCAGTGAGAAGAATGTTCCTTACATTGGTGATCAGTGGGAAGAATGTTCCTTACATTGGTGATCAGTGGGAAGAATGCTCCTTACATTGGTGATCAGTGAGAAGAATGTTCCTTACATTGGTGATCAGTGGGAAGAATGTTCCTTACATTGGTGATCAGTGGGAAGAATGTTCCTTACATTGGTGATCAGTGAGAAGAATGTCCCTTACATTGGGGATCAGAGGGAAGAATGTTCCTTACATTGGTGATCAGTGGGAAGAATGTTCCTTACATTGGTGATCAGTGGGAAGAATGTTCCTTACATTGGGGATCAGAGGGAAGAATGTTCCTTACATTGGTGATCAGTGGGAAGAATGTTCCTTACATTGGAGATCAGTGGGAAGAATGTTCCTTACATTGGGGATCAGAGGGAAGAATGTTCCTTACATTGGGGATCAGTGGGAAGAATGTTCCTTACATTGGTGATCAGTGGGAAGAATGTTCCTTACATTGGAGATCAGTGGGAAGAATGTTCCTTACATTGGTGATCAGTGGGAAGAATGTTCCTTACATTGGTGATCAGTGGGAAGAATGTTCCTTACATTGGTGATCAGTGGGAAGAATGTTCCTTACATTGGTGATCAGTGGGAAGAATGTTCCTTACATTGGTGATCAGTGAGAAGAATGTCCCTTACATTGGTGATCAGTGGGAAGAATGTCCCTTACATTGGTGATCAGTGGGAAGAATGTTCCTTACATTGGTGATCAGTGAGAAGAATGTTCCTTACATTGGTGATCAGTGAGAAGAATGTTCCTTACATTGGTGATCAGTGGGAAGAATGTTCCTTACATTGGTGATCAGTGAGAAGCATGTTCCTTACATTGGGGATCAGAGGGAAGAATGTTCCTTACATTGGTGATCAGTGGGAAGAATGTTCCTTACATTGGGGATCAAAGGGAAGAATGTTCCTTACATTGGTGATCAGTGAGAAGAATGTTCCTTACATTGGTGATCAGTGAGAAGAATGTCCCTTACATTGGTGATCAGTGGGAAGAATGTCCCTTACATTGGAGATCAGTGGGAAGAATGTTCCTTACATTGGTGATCAGTGAGAAGAATGTTCCTTACATTGGTGATCAGTGAGAAGAATGTTCCTTACATTGGTGATCAGTGGGAAGAATGTTCCTTACATTGGTGATCAGTGGGAAGAATGTTCCTTACATTGGTGATCAGTGGGAAGAATGTTCCTTACATTGGTGATCAGTGAGAAGAATGTTCCTTACATTGGTGATCAGTGAGAAGAATGCTCCTTACATTGGTGATCAGTGGGAAGAATGCTCCTTACATTGGTGATCAGTGAGAAGAATGTTCCTTACTTTGGAGATCAGTGGGAAGAATGTTCCTTACATTGGTGATCAGTGGGAAGAATGTTCCTTACATTGGTGATCAGTGAGAAGAATGTCCCTTACATTGGTGATCAGTGAGAAGAATGTTCCTTACATTGGTGATCAGTGAGAAGAATGTCCCTTACATTGGTGATCAGTGAGAAGAATGTTCCTTACATTGGTGATCAGTGGGAAGAATGTTCCTTACATTGGTGATCAGTGAGAAGAATGTCCCTTACATTGGTGATCAGTGAGAAGAATGTTCCTTACATTGGTGATCAGTGGGAAGAATGTTCCTTACATTGGTGATCAGTGAGAAGAATGTCCCTTACATTGGTGATCAGTGAGAAGAATGTTCCTTACATTGGTGATCAGTGAGAAGAATGTTCCTTACATTGGTGATCAGTGGGAAGAATGTTCCTTACATTGGTGATCAGTGGGAAGAATGTTCCTTACATTGGTGATCAGTGGGAAGAATGTTCCTTACATTGGTGATCAGTGAGAAGAATGTTCCTTACATTGGTGATCAGTGAGAAGAATGCTCCTTACATTGGTGATCAGTGGGAAGAATGCTCCTTACATTGGTGATCAGTGAGAAGAATGTTCCTTACTTTGGAGATCAGTGGGAAGAATGTTCCTTACATTGGTGATCAGTGGGAAGAATGTTCCTTACATTGGTGATCAGTGAGAAGAATGTTCCTTACATTGGTGATCAGTGAGAAGAATGTTCCTTACATTGGTGATCAGTGAGAAGAATGTTCCTTACATTGGTGATCAGTGAGAAGAATGTTCCTTACATTGGTGATCAGTGAGAAGAATGTCCCTTACATTGGTGATCAGTGAGAAGAATGTTCCTTACATTGGTGATCAGTGAGAAGAATGTCCCTTACATTGGTGATCAGTGGGAAGAATGTCCGTTACATTGGTGATCAGTGAGAAGAATGTCCCTTACATTGGTGATCAGTGAGAAGAATGTTCCTTACATTGGTGATCAGTGAGAAGAATGTCCCTTACATTGGTGGTCAGTGGGAAGAATGTTCCTTACATTGGTGGTCAGTGGGAAGAATGTTCCTTACATTGGTGATCAGTGAGAAGAATGTCTCTTACATTGGTGATCAGTGGGAAGAATGTCCCTTACATTGGTGATCAGTTAGAATAATGTTCCTTACATTGGTGATCAGTGGGAAGAATGTCCCTTACATTGGTGATCAGTGGGAAGAATGTCCCTTACATTGGTGATCAGTGAGAAGAATGTTCCTTACATTGGTGATCAGTGAGAAGAATGCCCCTTACATTGGTGATCAGTGGGAAGAATGTTCCTTACATTGGTGATCAGTGAGAAGAATGTTCCTTACATTGGTGATCAGTGGGAAGAATCTTCCTTACATTGGTGATCAGTGGGAAGAATGTTCCTTACATTGGTGATCAGTGAGAAGAATGTCCCTTACATTGGTGATCAGTGGGAAGAATGTCCCTTACATTGGTGATCAGTGGGAAGAATGCCCCTTACATTGGTGATCAGTGAGAAGAATGTTCCTTACATTGGTGATCAGTGAGAAGAATTTCCCTTACATTGGTGATCAGTGAGAAGAATGTTCCTTACATTGGTGATCAGTGAGAAGAATGTTCCTTACATTGGTGATCAGTGAGAAGAATGTTCCTTACATTGGTGATCAGTGAGAAGAATGTCCCTTACATTGGTGATCAGTGGGAAGAATGTCCCTTACATTGGTGATCAGTGAGAAGAATGTCCCTTACATTGGTGATCAGTGGGAAGAATGTTCCTTACATTGGTGATCAGTGGGAAGAATGTTCCTTACATTGGTGATCAGTGAGAAGAATGTTCCTTACATTGGTGATCAGTGGGAAGAATGCCCCTTACATTGGTGATCAGTGGGAAGAATGTCCCTTACATTGGGGATCAGTGGGAAGAATGTTCCTTACATTGGTGATCAGTGGGAAGAATGTTCCTTACATTGGTGATCAGTGAGAAGAATGTCCCTTACATTGGGGATCAGTGGGAAGAATGTTCCTTACATTGGTGATCAGTGGGAAGAATGTTCCTTACATTGGGGATCAGTGGGAAGAATGCTCCTTACATTGGTGATCAGTGGGAAGAATGTTCCTTACATTGGTGATCAGTGAGAAGAATGTCCCTTACATTGGTGATCAGTGGGAAGAATGTTCCTTACATTGGTGATCAGTGAGAAGAATGTTCCTTACATTGGTGATCAGTGGGAAGAATGTTCCTTATATTGGGGATCAGTGGGAAGAATGTCCCTTACATTGGTGATCAGTGGGAAGAATGTTCCTTACATTGGTGATCAGTGGGAAGAATGTTCCTTACATTGGTGATCAGTGAGAAGAATGTCCCTTACATTGGTGATCAGAGGGAAGAATGTTCCTTACATTGGTGATCAGTGAGAAGAATGTTCCTTACATTGGTGATCAGTGGGAAGAATGTTCCTTACATTGGGGATCAGAGGGAAGAATGTTCCTTACATTGGTGATCAGTGGGAAGAATGTTCCTTACATTGGAGATCAGTGGGAAGAATGTTCCTTACATTGGTGATCAGTGGGAAGAATGTTCCTTACATTGGTGATCAGTGGGAAGAATGTTCCTTACATTGGTGATCAGTGAGAAGAATGTTCCTTACATTGGGGATCAGAGGGAAGAATGTTCCTTACATTGGTGATCAGTGGGAAGAATGTTCCTTACATTGGTGATCAGTGGGAAGAATGTTCCTTACATTGGGGATCAGAGGGAAGAATGTTCCTTACATTGGTGATCAGTGGGAAGAATGTTCCTTACATTGGAGATCAGTGGGAAGAATGTTCCTTACATTGGGGATCAGAGGGAAGAATGTTCCTTACATTGGTGATCAGTGGGAAGAATGTTCCTTACATTGGAGATCAGTGGGAAGAATGTTCCTTACATTGGGGATCAGAGGGAAGAATGTTCCTTACATTGGTGATCAGTGGGAAGAATGTTCCTTACATTGGTGATCAGTGAGAAGAATGTTCCTTACATTGGTGATCAGTGGGAAGAATGTTCCTTACATTGGTGATCAGTGGGAAGAATGCTCCTTACATTGGTGATCAGTGAGAAGAATGTTCCTTACATTGGTGATCAGTGGGAAGAATGTTCCTTACATTGGTGATCAGTGGGAAGAATGTTCCTTACATTGGTGATCAGTGAGAAGAATGTCCCTTACATTGGGGATCAGAGGGAAGAATGTTCCTTACATTGGTGATCAGTGGGAAGAATGTTCCTTACATTGGTGATCAGTGGGAAGAATGTTCCTTACATTGGGGATCAGAGGGAAGAATGTTCCTTACATTGGTGATCAGTGGGAAGAATGTTCCTTACATTGGAGATCAGTGGGAAGAATGTTCCTTACATTGGTGATCAGTGGGAAGAATGTTCCTTACATTGGTGATCAGTGGGAAGAATGTTCCTTACATTGGTGATCAGTGGGAAGAATGTTCCTTACATTGGTGATCAGTGAGAAGAATGTCCCTTACATTGGTGATCAGTGGGAAGAATGTCCCTTACATTGGTGATCAGTGGGAAGAATGTTCCTTACATTGGTGATCAGTGAGAAGAATGTTCCTTACATTGGTGATCAGTGAGAAGAATGTTCCTTACATTGGTGATCAGTGGGAAGAATGTTCCTTACATTGGTGATCAGTGAGAAGAATGTTCCTTACATTGGGGATCAGAGGGAAGAATGTTCCTTACATTGGTGATCAGTGGGAAGAATGTTCCTTACATTGGGGATCAAAGGGAAGAATGTTCCTTACATTGGTGAACAGTGAGAAGAATGTTCCTTACATTGGTGATCAGTGAGAAGAATGTCCCTTACATTGGTGATCAGTGGGAAGAATGTCCCTTACATTGGAGATCAGTGGGAAGAATGTTCCTTACATTGGTGATCAGTGAGAAGAATGTTCCTTACATTGGTGATCAGTGAGAAGAATGTTCCTTACATTGGTGATCAGTGGGAAGAATGTTCCTTACATTGGTGATCAGTGGGAAGAATGTTCCTTACATTGGTGATCAGTGGGAAGAATGTTCCTTACATTGGTGATCAGTGAGAAGAATGTTCCTTACATTGGTGATCAGTGAGAAGAATGCTCCTTACATTGGTGATCAGTGGGAAGAATGCTCCTTACATTGGTGATCAGTGAGAAGAATGTTCCTTACTTTGGAGATCAGTGGGAAGAATGTTCCTTACATTGGTGATCAGTGGGAAGAATGTTCCTTACATTGGTGATCAGTGAGAAGAATGTCCCTTACATTGGTGATCAGTGAGAAGAATGTTCCTTACATTGGTGATCAGTGAGAAGAATGTCCCTTACATTGGTGATCAGTGAGAAGAATGTTCCTTACATTGGTGATCAGTGGGAAGAATGTTCCTTACATTGGTGATCAGTGAGAAGAATGTTCCTTACATTGGGGATCAGAGGGAAGAATGTTCCTTACATTGGTGATCAGTGAGAAGAATGTTCCTTACATTGGTGATCAGTGAGAAGAATGTTCCTTACATTGGTGATCAGTGGGAAGAATGTTCCTTACATTGGTGATCAGTGGGAAGAATGTTCCTTACATTGGTGATCAGTGGGAAGAATGTTCCTTACATTGGTGATCAGTGAGAAGAATGTTCCTTACATTGGTGATCAGTGAGAAGAATGCTCCTTACATTGGTGATCAGTGGGAAGAATGCTCCTTACATTGGTGATCAGTGAGAAGAATGTTCCTTACTTTGGAGATCAGTGGGAAGAATGTTCCTTACATTGGTGATCAGTGAGAAGAATGTTCCTTACATTGGTGATCAGTGAGAAGAATGTTCCTTACATTGGTGATCAGTGGGAAGAATGTTCCTTACATTGGTGATCAGTGGGAAGAATGTTCCTTACATTGGTGATCAGTGGGAAGAATGTTCCTTACATTGGTGATCAGTGAGAAGAATGCTCCTTACATTGGTGATCAGTGGGAAGAATGCTCCTTACATTGGTGATCAGTGAGAAGAATGTTCCTTACTTTGGAGATCAGTGGGAAGAATGTTCCTTACATTGGTGATCAGTGGGAAGAATGTTCCTTACATTGGTGATCAGTGAGAAGAATGTCCCTTACATTGGTGATCAGTGAGAAGAATGTTCCTTACATTGGTGATCAGTGAGAAGAATGTCCCTTACATTGGTGATCAGTGAGAAGAATGTTCCTTACATTGGTGATCAGTGGGAAGAATGCTCCTTACATTGGTGATCAGTGAGAAGAATGTTCCTTACATTGGTGATCAGTGGGAAGAATGTTCCTTACATTGGTGATCAGTGGGAAGAATGTTCCTTACATTGGTGATCAGTGAGAAGAATGTCCCTTACATTGGGGATCAGAGGGAAGAATGTTCCTTACATTGGTGATCAGTGGGAAGAATGTTCCTTACATTGGTGATCAGTGGGAAGAATGTTCCTTACATTGGGGATCAGAGGGAAAAATGTTCCTTACATTGGTGATCAGTGGGAAGAATGTTCCTTACATTGGAGATCAGTGGGAAGAATGTTCCTTACATTGGGGATCAGAGGGAAGAATGTTCCTTACATTGGGGATCAGAGGGAAGAATGTTCCTTACATTGGTGATCAGTGGGAAGAATGTTCCTTACATTGGAGATCAGTGGGAAGAATGTTCCTTACATTGGTGATCAGTGGGAAGAATGTTCCTTACATTGGTGATCAGTGGGAAGAATGTTCCTTACATTGGTGATCAGTGGGAAGAATGTTCCTTACATTGGTGATCAGTGGGAAGAATGTTCCTTACATTGGTGATCAGTGAGAAGAATGTCCCTTACATTGGTGATCAGTGGGAAGAATGTCCCTTACATTGGAGATCAGTGGGAAGAATGTTCCTTACATTGGTGATCAGTGGGAAGAATGTTCCTTACATTGGTGATCAGTGGGAAGAATGTTCCTTACATTGGTGATCAGTGAGAAGAATGTTCCTTACATTGGTGATCAGTGAGAAGATTGCTCCTTACATTGGTGATCAGTGAGAAGAATGTTCCTTACTTTGGAGATCAGTGGGAAGAATGTTCCTTACATTGGTGATCAGTGGGAAGAATGTTCCTTACATTGGTGATCAGTGGGAAGAATGTTCCTTACATTGGTGATCAGTGGGAAGAATGTTCCTTACATTGGTGATCAGTGAGAAGAATGTCCCTTACATTGGTGATCAGTGGGAAGAATGTCCCTTACATTGGAGATCAGTGGGAAGAATGTTCCTTACATTGGTGATCAGTGGGAAGAATGTTCCTTACATTGGTGATCAGTGGGAAGAATGTTCCTTACATTGGTGATCAGTGAGAAGAATGTTCCTTACATTGGTGATCAGTGAGAAGATTGCTCCTTACATTGGTGATCAGTGAGAAGAATGTTCCTTACTTTGGAGATCAGTGGGAAGAATGTTCCTTACATTGGTGATCAGTGGGAAGAATGTTCCTTACATTGGTGATCAGTGGGAAGAATGTTCCTTACATTGGTGATCAGTGAGAAGAATGTCCCTTACATTGGTGATCAGTGAGAAGAATGTTCCTTACATTGGTGATCAGTGAGAAGAATGTCCCTTACATTGGTGATCAGTGGGAAGAATGTTCCTTACATTGGTGATCAGTGGGAAGAATGTTCCTTACATTGGTGATCAGTGAGAAGAATGTCCCTTACATTGGTGATCAGTGAGAAGAATGTTCCTTACATTGGTGATCAGTGGGAAGAATGTTCCTTACATTGGTGATCAGTGAGAAGAATGTCCCTTACATTGGTGATCAGTGAGAAGAATGTTCCTTACATTGGTGATCAGTGAGAAGAATGTTCCTTACATTGGTGATCAGTGGGAAGAATGTTCCTTACATTGGTGATCAGTGGGAAGAATGTTCCTTACATTGGTGATCAGTGAGAAGAATGTTCCTTACATTGGTGATCAGTGAGAAGAATGCTCCTTACATTGGTGATCAGTGGGAAGAATGCTCCTTACATTGGTGATCAGTGAGAAGAATGTTCCTTACTTTGGAGATCAGTGGGAAGAATGTTCCTTACATTGGTGATCAGTGAGAAGAATGTTCCTTACATTGGTGATCAGTGAGAAGAATGTTCCTTACATTGGTGATCAGTGGGAAGAATGTTCCTTACATTGGTGATCAGTGGGAAGAATGTTCCTTACATTGGTGATCAGTGAGAAGAATGTTCCTTACATTGGTGATCAGTGAGAAGAATGCTCCTTACATTGGTGATCAGTGGGAAGAATGCTCCTTACATTGGTGATCAGTGAGAAGAATGTTCCTTACTTTGGAGATCAGTGGGAAGAATGTTCCTTACATTGGTGATCAGTGGGAAGAATGTTCCTTACATTGGTGATCAGTGAGAAGAATGTCCCTTACATTGGTGATCAGTGAGAAGAATGTTCCTTACATTGGTGATCAGTGAGAAGAATGTCCCTTACATTGGTGATCAGTGAGAAGAATGTTCCTTACATTGGTGATCAGTGGGAAGAATGTTCCTTACATTGGTGATCAGTGAGAAGAATGTCCCTTACATTGGTGATCAGTGAGAAGAATGTTCCTTACATTGGTGATCAGTGGGAAGAATGTTCCTTACATTGGTGATCAGTGAGAAGAATGTCCCTTACATTGGTGATCAGTGAGAAGAATGTCCCTTACATTGGTGATCAGTGAGAAGAATGTTCCTTACATTGGTGATCAGTGGGAAGAATGTTCCTTACATTGGTGATCAGTGGGAAGAATGTTCCTTACATTGGTGATCAGTAGGAAGAATGTTCCTTACATTGGTGATCAGTGGGAAGAATGTTCCTTACATTGGTGATCAGTGAGAAGAATGTTCCTTACATTGGTGATCAGTAGGAAGAATGTTCCTTACATTGGTGATCAGTGGGAAGAATGTTCCTTACATTGGTGATCAGTGAGAAGAATGTTCCTTACATTGGTGATCAGTGAGAAGAATGCTCCTTACATTGGTGATCAGTGGGAAGAATGCTCCTTACATTGGTGATCAGTGAGAAGAATGTTCCTTACTTTGGAGATCAGTGGGAAGAATGTTCCTTACATTGGTGATCAGTGGGAAGAATGTTCCTTACATTGGTGATCAGTGAGAAGAATGTTCCTTACATTGGTGATCAGTGAGAAGAATGTTCCTTACATTGGTGATCAGTGAGAAGAATGTTCCTTACATTGGTGATCAGTGAGAAGAATGTTCCTTACATTGGTGATCAGTGAGAAGAATGTCCCTTACATTGGTGATCAGTGAGAAGAATGCTCCTTACATTGGTGTTCAGTGGGAAAAATGTTCCTTACATTGGTGGTCAGTGGGAAGAATGTTCCTTACATTGGTGGTCAGTGGGAAGAATGCTCCTTACATTGGTGGTCAGTGGGAAGAATGTTCCTTACATTGGTGGTCAGTGAGAAGAATGCTCCTTACATTGGTGATCAGTGGGAAGAATGTCCCTTACATTGGTGATCAGTGAGAAGAATGTTCCTTACATTGGTGGTCATCAGTGGGAAGAATGTCCGTTTACATTGGTGATCAGTGAGAAGAATGTCCCTTACATTGGTGATCAGTGGGAAGAATGTCCGTTTTTATTGGTGATCAGTGGGAAGAATGCTCCTTACATTGGTGGTCAGTGGGAAGAATGTCTCTTACATTGGTGGTCAGTGGGAAGAATGTCCCTTACATTGGTGATCAGTGAGAAGAATGTTCCTTACATTGGTGATCAGTGAGAAGAATGTTCCTTACATTGGTGATCAGTGAGAAGAATGCTCCTTACATTGGTGATCAGTGGGAAGAATGCTCCTTACATTGGTGATCAGTGGGAAGAATGTTCCTTACATTGGTGATCAGTGGGAAGAATGCTCCTTACATTGGTGATCAGTGGGAAGAATGTTCCTTACATTGGTGATCAGTGGGAAGAATGTTCCTTACATTGGTGATCAGTGAGAAGAATGTTCCTTACATTAGTGATCAGTGGGAAGAATGTCTTTTACATTGGTGGTCAGTGGGAAGAATGTTCCTTACATTGGTGGTCAGTGGGAAGAATGTTCCTTACATTGGTGGTTAGTGGGAAGAATGTCCCTTACATTGGTGATCAGTGGGAAGAATGTCCCTTACATTGGTGATCAGTGGGAAGAATGTCCCTTACATTGGTGATCAGTGGGAAGAATGTTCCTTACATTGGTGGTCAGTGGGAAGAATGTCCCTTACATTGGTGATCAGTGGGAAGAATGTCCTTTACATTGGTGATCAGTGGGAAGAATGTTCCTTACATTGGTGATCAGTGGGAAGAATGTTCCTTACATTGGTGATCAATGAGAAGAATGTTCCTTACATTGGTGATCAGTGGGAAGAATGTTCCTTACATTGGTGATCAGTGGGAAGAATGTTCCTTACATTGGTGGTCAGTGAGAAGAATGTTCCTGTAACGGCACCCCAATCTCAAGGGGTATTAACGCCGTTTACGAGGTTCCCTCTCCTAGACACACATCCCCTCGCTACCGATATCCACAGCTAAACGACCCTTTCCTATAGGAGCCGACCCCTCTGGAAGAAGACGAGATGCACTCTGTCTCTTCTGTAGTAGGAATGACTTTATTATTGACAAACATTGTAACTTTATACACAATTCAAGGCACATGATTTAACATGAACAAGGGCCCAGCTCCACCCACACATCCCAAAACTCAACACCTCATCCTGACGTCTGCTAGGCTTCAAAAGATCCCAACACAATAGAATATACGATCTCCAATACACATCTTCCCACAAAGGGTTGGAAGCCAGTCTGTCTGGCGACAACAGGTTCTAAACCCTTTACATCTTAAATCCCTTTGTATTGTAAATCCCAGTCTGCCTTTACAATACACACAAGTATAGGGTTAATTACTTCTATTCACACCAGACCTTCCCAAGTCATACTGAACAATAGAATGCAAATTACCTTAATTCCTCACAGCCATTACACAAAGTCAGGGCTGTCGGTGATGATATTAGCATCTAAGAGTATGTGTCTAAACATAATGAAGGCGTCACTTTCCAATTAACCTGTTGAGGTCATAATCAAACAGTAGAGAGTTCTTTGCAGGTATCCTGGGGAATATGGTGGATGAATATTACAGACCCAATCTAGATAAAATGTATGTACAGCATTGAATATGGCCATCATAGACCATATTGGGGTTTTCATTCACCCTGTGCCCCTAATAGAGACACAGGGTGATTGACACATAAAAGCCATTGGGGAAGCTGGCGCAAGGGTATTTCATACTTCCTAAGCGATTCTGAGTTCCCCGGGCCTTCCCGTTACAGTTCCTTACATTGGTGATCAGTGAGAAGAATGTTCCTTACATTGGTGATCAGTGGGAAGAATGTTCCTTACATTGGTGATCAGTGAGAAGAATGTTCCTTACATTGGTTATCAGTGAGAAGAATGTTCCTTACATTGGTGATCAGTGAGAAGAATGTTCCTTACATTGGTGATCAGTGGGAAGAATGTTCCTTACATTGGTGATCAGTGAGAAGAATGTTCCTTACATTGGTGATCAGTGAGAAGAATGTTCCTTACATTGGTGATCAGTGAGAAGAATGTTCCTTACATTGGTGATCAGTGAGAAGAATGTCCCTTACATTGGTGATCAGTGGGAAGAATACTCCTTACATTGGTGATCAGTGAGAAGAATGTTCCTTACATTGGTGATCAGTGAGAAGAATGTTCCTTACATTGGTGATCAGTGGGAAGAATGTTCCTTACATTGGGGATCAGTGGGAAGAATGCTCCTTACATTGGTGATCAGTGGGAAGAATGTTCCTTACATTGGTGATCAGTGAGAAGAATGTCCCTTACATTGGTGATCAGTGGGAAGAATGTTCCTTACATTGGTGATCAGTGGGAAGAATGTTCCTTACATTGGTGATCAGTGGGAAGAATGTTCCTTACATTGGTGATCAGTGGGAAGAATGTTCCTTACATTGGTGATCAGTGGGAAGAATGTCCCTTACATTGGTGGTCAGTGGGAAGAATGTCCCTTACATTGGTGATCAGTGGGAAGAATGTCCGTTTACATTGGTGATCAGTGAGAAGAATGTTCCTTACATTGGTGATCAGTGAGAAGAATGTCCCTTACATTGGTGATCAGTGGGAAGAATGTTCCTTACATTGGTGATCAGTGGGAAGAATGTCCCTTACATTGGTGGTCAGTGGGAAGAATGTCCCTTACATTGGTGATCAGTGGGAAGAATGTCCGTTTACATTGGTGATCAGTGAGAAGAATGTCCCTTACATTGGTGATCAGTGGGAAGAATGTTCCTTACATTGGTGATCAGTGAGAAGAAGAATGTTCCTTACATTGGTGATCAGTGAGAAGAATGTCCCTTACATTGGTGATCAGTGGGAAGAATGTCCGTTACATTGGTGATCAGTGAGAAGAATGCTCCTTACATTGGGGATCAGTGAGAAGAATGTTCCTTACATTGGTGATCAGTGAGAAGAATGTCCCTTACATTGGTGATCAGTGAGAAGAATGTCCCTTACATTGGTGATCAGTGAGAAGAATGTCCCTTACATTGGTGATCAGTGGGCAGAATGTTCCTTACATTGGTCATCAGTGGGAAGAATGTTCCTTACATTGGTCATCAGTGGGAAGAATGTCCCTTACATTGGTGATCAGTGGGAAGAATGTTCCTTACATTGGTGATCAGTGAGAAGAATGTCCCTTACATTGGTGATCAGTGAGAAGAATGTCCCTTACATTGGTGATCAGTGAGAAGAATGTCCCTTACATTGGTGGTCAGTGGGAAGAATGTCCCTTACATTGGTGATCAGTGGGAAGAATGTTCCTTACATTGGTGATCAGTGAGAAGAATGTTCCTTACATTGGTGATCAGTGGGAAGAATGTCCCTTACATTGGTGATCAGTGGGAAGAATGTTCCTTACATTGGGGATCAGTGAGAAGAATGTTCCTTACATTGGTGATCAGTGGGAAGAATGTTCCTTACATTGGTGATCAGTGGGAAGAATGTTCCTTACATTGGTGATCAGAGGGAAGAATGTCCGTTACATTGGTGATCAGTGAGAAGAATGTTCCTTACATTGGGGATCAGTGAGAAGAATGTCCGTTACATTGGTGATCAGTGAGAAGAATGTTCCTTACATTGGGGATCAGTGGGAAGAATGTCCCTTACATTGGTGATCAGTGAGAAGAATGTTCCTTACATTGGTGATCAGTGGGAAGAATGTTCCTTACATTGGTGATCAGTGGGAAGAATGTTCCTTACATTGGTGGTCAGTGGGAATAATGTCCGTTACATTGGTGATCAGTGAGAAGAATGTTCCTTACATTGGTGATCAGTGGGAAGAATGTTCCTTACATTGGTGATCAGAGGGAAGAATGTCCGTTACATTGGTGATCAGTGAGAAGAATGTTCCTTACATTGGGGATCAGTGAGAAGAATGTCCGTTACATTGGTGATCAGTGAGAAGAATGTTCCTTACATTGGGGATCAGTGGGAAGAATGTCCCTTACATTGGTGATCAGTGAGAAGAATGTTCCTTACATTGGTGATCAGTGGGAAGAATGTTCCTTACATTGGTGATCAGTGGGAAGAATGTTCCTTACATTGGTGGTCAGTGGGAATAATGTCCGTTACATTGGTGATCAGTGAGAAGAATGTTCCTTACATTGGGGATCAGTGGGAAGAATGTCCCTTACATTGGTGATCAGTGGGAAGAATGTTCCTTACATTGGTGATCAGTGAGAAGAATGTTCCTTACATTGGTGATCAGTGGGAAGAATGTCCCTTACATTGATGATCAGTGGGAAGAATGTTCCTTACATTGGTGATCAGTGGGAAGAATGTTCCTTACATTGGGGATCAGTGGGAAGAATGTTCCTTACATTGGTGATCAGTGGGAAGAATGTTCCTTACATTGGTGATCAGTGACAAGAATGTCCCTTACATTGGTGATCAGTGAGAAGAATGTCCCTTACATTGGTGATCAGTGGGAAGAATGTCCCTTACATTGGTGATCAGTGAGAAGAATGTCCCTTACATTGGTGATCAGTGAGAAGAATGTCCCTTACATTGGTGATCAGTGAGAAGAATGTTCCTTACATTGGTGATCAGTGGGAAGAATGTTCCTTACATTGGTGATCAGTGAGAAGAATGTCCCTTACATTGGTGATCAGTGAGAAGAATGTCCCTTACATTGGTGATCAGTGAGAAGAATGTTCCTTACATTGGTGATCAGTGGGAAGAATGTCCCTTACATTGGTGATCAGTGAGAAGAATGTCCCTTACATTGGTGATCAGTGGGAAGAATGTCCGTTACATTGGTGATCAGTGAGAAGAATGTCCCTTACATTGGTGATCAGTGAGAAGAATGTTCCTTACATTGGTGATCAGTGAGAAGAATGTCCCTTACATTGGTGGTCAGTGGGAAGAATGTTCCTTACATTGGTGGTCAGTGGGAAGAATGTTCCTTACATTGGTGATCAGTGAGAAGAATGTCCCTTACATTGGTGATCAGTGGGAAGAATGTCCCTTACATTGGTGATCAGTTAGAATAATGTTCCTTACATTGGTGATCAGTGGGAAGAATGTCCCTTACATTGGTGATCAGTGGGAAGAATGTCCCTTACATTGGTGATCAGTGAGAAGAATGTTCCTTACATTGGTGATCAGTGAGAAGAATGTCCCTTACATTGGTGATCAGTGGGAAGAATGTTCCTTACATTGGTGATCAGTGAGAAGAATGTCCCTTACATTGGTGGTCAGTGGGAAGAATGTTCCTTACATTGGTGATCAGTGAGAAGAATGTCCCTTACATTGGTGATCAGTGGGAAGAATGTTCCTTACATTGGTGATCAGTGAGAAGCAGGGCCAGCCCAAGACATTGTGCTGCCTGGGCCCAGGATCAAAATGCTGCCCCCCTCCTCCCTACCGCCCCCCCCCAAAAAAAAAAAATAATAATAATAATCACGCCCACCAAAAGGCCCCCACATTTATTATTTTATATTATGACAATAAAAAACAAAATTACATTTATTAGGAAGTCAGATTTCCACGTAATAGTGGTGGTGGGGTTCAGACAGAGGCATCGGCGGTTGTGGTGAGGGGGGAGGGGAGGTTAGACACAGGCAGGGGTGGTAGGGGGATTAGACACAGGCAGGGGTGGTAGGGGGGATTAGACACAGGCAGGGGTGGTAGAGGAGATTAGACACAAGCAGGGGTGGTAGGGGAGGTTAGACACAAGCAGGGGTGGTAGGGGGGTTAGACACAGGCAGGGGTGGTAGGGGGATTAGACACAGGCAGGGGTGGTAGGGAGGTTAGGCACAGGTAGGGGTGGTAGGGAGGTTAGACACAAGCAGGGGTGGTAGGGGAGGTTAGACACAAGCAGGGGTGGTAGGGGGGTTAGACACAGGCAGGGGTGGTAGGGGGATTAGACACAGGCAGGGGTGGTAGGGATGGTTAGACACAAGCAGGGGTGGTAGGGGAGGTTAGACACAAGCAGGGGTGGTAGGGGAGGTTAGACACAGGCAGGGGTGGTAGGGGGGTTAGACACAGGCAGGGGTGGTAGGGGGATTAGACACAGGCAGGGGTGGTAGGGAGGTTAGACACAGGCAGGGGTGGTAGGGGGATTAGACACAGGCAGGGGTGGTAGGGGGGTTAGACACAGGCAGGGGTGGTAGGGGGGTTAGACACAGGCAGGGGTGGTAGGGGGATTAGACACAGGCAGGGGTGGTAGGGGGATTAGACACAGGCAGGGGTGGTAGGGGGGTTAGACACAGGCAGGGGTGGTAGGGGGGTTAGACACAGGCAGGGGTGGTAGGGGGATTAGACACAGGCAGGGGTGGTAGGGGGTTAGACAGAGGCAGGGGTGGTAGGGGGATTAGACACAGGCAGGGGTGGTAGGGAGGTTAGACACAGGCAGGGGTGGTAGGGGGATTAGACACAAGCAGGGGTGGTAGGGGGGATTAGACACAGGCAGGGGTGGTAGGGGGATTAGACACAGGCAGGGGTGGTAGGGAGGTTAGACACAGGCAGGGGTGGTAGGGGGATTAGACACAGGCAGGGGTGGTAGGGGGATTAGACACAGGCAGGGGTGGTAGGGGAGGTTAGACACAAGCAGGGGTGGTAGGGGAGGTTAGACACAAGCAGGGGTGGTAGGGGGGTTAGACACAGGCAGGGGTGGTAGGGGGATTAGACACAGGCAGGGGTGGTAGGGGGATTAGACACAGGCAGGGGTGGTAGGGGAGGTTAGACACAGGCAGGGGTGGTAGGGGGGTTAGACACAGGCAGGGGTGGTAGGGGGATTAGACACAGGCAGGGGTGGTAGGGAGGTTAGACACAGGCAGGGGTGGTAGGGGGATTAGACACAGGCAGGGGTGGTAGGGGGATTAGACACAGGCAGGGGTGGTAGGGGGATTAGACACAGGTAGGGGGGTTAGACACAGGCAGGGGTGGTAGGGGGGTTAGACACAGGCAGGGGTGGTAGGGGGATTAGACACAGGCAGGGGTGGTAGGGAGGTTAGACACAGGCAGGGGTGGTAGGGGGATTAGACACAGGCAGGGGTGGTAGGGGGGATTAGACACAGGCAGGGGTGGTAGGGGGGATTAGACACAGGCAGGGGTGGTAGGGGGGTTAGACACAGGCAGGGGTGGTAGGGGGATTAGACACAGGCAGGGGTGGTAGGGAGGCTAGACACAGGCAGGGGTGGTAGGGGGATTAGACACAGGCAGGGGTGGTAGGGGGATTAGACACAGGCAGGGGTGGTAGGGGGGTTAGACACAGGCAGGGGTGGTAGGGGGGTTAGACACAGGCAGGGGTGGTAGGGGGATTAGACACAGGCAGGGGTGGTAGGGAGGTTAGACACAGGCAGGGGTGGTAGGGGGGATTAGACACAGGCAGGGGTGGTAGGGGGGATTAGACACAGGCAGGGGTGGTAGGGGGATTAGACACAGGCAGGGGTGGTAGGGGGGATTAGACACAGGCAGGGGTGGTAGGGGGGATTAGACACAGGCAGGGGTGGTAGGGGGGGATTAGACACAGGCAGGGGTGGATTAGACACAGGCAGGGGTGGTAGGGGGATTAGACACAGGCAGGGGTGGTAGGGAGGTTAGACACAGGCAGGGGTGGTAGGGGGGTTAGACACAGGCAGGGGTGGTAGGGGGGTTAGACACAGGCAGGGGTGGTAGGGGGGTTAGACACAGGCAGGGGTGGTAGGGGGGTTAGACACAGGCAGGGGTGGTGGAGATGGGATTAGTGACACTTACTTTCTCTCAGTGTCAGCCGCGCCTATAGCAATCCCTCTTCCATCATGGGGTCTCTGCTCAGCCGAAAGCTCCTCCCCCTTTACGTTGTTGTTCGTCAGCTGACTTTCTCATCAGCAGCATGGAGGGGGAGCCGTGGAGAGGATGGGGGGGGAGCCGTGGAGAGGATGGGCGGGCGGCCAGCTGTGCGGTTATGGCAGAGAATGGTCTGCCAATACTTCTAATAGCAGCGGCGCTGGGCCATCCACATAGTGGGATGAAGAGCGGAGCGGGTGGGCGTAGCGGAGCCCGATTGGGCGGGATTACTGTATTTATGGGCGTCAATGTGCCGCCTCTCAGAACCTGCCGCCTGGGACAATGGTCCCATCGGGTCCCATGGTAGGGCCGGCCCTGGTGAGAAGAATGTCCCTTACATTGGTGATCAGTGGGAAGAATGTTCCTTACATTGGTGATCAGTGGGAAGAATGTCCGTTACATTGGTGATCAGTGGGAAGAATGTTTCTTACATTGGTGATCAGTGAGAAGAATGTTCCTTACATTGGTGATCAGTGAGAAGAATGTCCCTTACATTGGTGATCAGTGGGAAGAATGTTCCTTACATTGGTGATCAGTGAGAAGAATGTTCCTTACATTGGTGATCAGTGAGAAGAATGTTCCTTACATTGGTGATCAGTGGGAAGAATGTTCCTTACATTGGTGATCAGTGAAAAGAATGTTCCTTACATTGGTGATCAGTGAGAAGAATGTTCCTTACATTGGTGATCAGTGGGAAGAATGTCCCTTACATTGGTGATCAGTGGGAAGAATGTTCCTTACATTGGTGATCAGTGAGAAGAATGTCCCTTACATTGGTGATCAGTGGGAAGAATGTTCCTTACATTGGTGATCAGTGAGAAGAATGTCCCTTACATTGGTGGTCAGTGGGAAGAATGTCCCTTACATTGGTGATCAGTGGGAAGAATGTTCCTTACATTGGTGATCAGTGAGAAGAATGTTCCTTACATTGGGGATCAGTGAGAAGAATGTTCCTTACATTGGTGATCAGTGGGAAGAATGTCCGTTACATTGGTGATCAGTGAGAAGAATGTTCCTTACATTGGTGATCAGTGGGAAGAATGTCCCTTACATTGGTGGTCAGTGGGAAGAATGTTCCTTACATTGGTGATCAGTGAGAAGAATGTTCCTTACATTGGGGATCAGTGGGAAGAATGTCCGTTACATTGGTGATCAGTGAGAAGAATGTCCCTTACATTGGTGATCAGTGGGAAGAATGTCCCTTACATTGGTGGTCAGTGGGAAGAATGTTCCTTACATTGGTGATCAGTGGGAAGAATGTTCCTTACATTGGTGATCAGTGGGAAGAATGTTCCTTACATTGGTGATCAGTGAGAAGAATGTTCCTTACATTGGTGATCAGTGAGAAGAATGTCCCTTACATTGGTGATCAGTGGGAAGAATGTTCCTTACATTGGTGATCAGTGAGAAGAATGTCCGTTACATTGGTGATCAGTGAGAAGAATGTCCCTTACATTGGTGATCATTGAGAAGAATGTCCCTTACATTGGTGATCAGTGAGAAGAATGTCCCTTACATTGGTGATCAGTGGGAAGAATGTTCCTTACATTGGTGATCAGTGAGAAGAATGTTCCTTACATTGGTGATCAGTGAGAAGAATGTTCCTTACATTGGGGATCAGTGAGAAGAATGTCCCTTACATTGGTGATCAGTGAGAAGAATGTCCCTTACATTGGTGATCAGTGGGAAGAATGTCTGTTACATTGGTGATCAGTGAGAAGAATGTTCCTTACATTGGTGATCAGTGAGAAGAATGTTCCTTACATTGGTGATCAGTGGGAAGAATGTTCCTTACATTGGGGATCAGTGAGAAGAATGTCCCTTACATTGGTGATCAGTGAGAAGAATGTTCCTTACATTGGTGATCAGTGAGAAGAATGTCCCTTACATTGGTGATCAGTGAGAAGAATGTCCCTTACATTGGTGATCAGTGGGAAGAATGTCCCTTACATTGGTGATCAGTGAGAAGAATGTCCCTTACATTGGTGATCAGTGAGAAGAATGTCCCTTACATTGGTGATCAGTGGGAAGAATGTCTGTTACATTGGTGATCAGTGAGAAGAATGTCCCTTACATTGGTGATCAGTGGGAAGAATGTTCCTTACATTGGTGATCAGTGAGAAGAATGTTCCTTACATTGGTGATCAGTGAGAAGAATGTCCCTTACATTGGTGATCAGTGGGAAGAATGTTCCTTACATTGGTGATCAGTGAGAAGAATGTTCCTTACATTGGTGGTCAGTGGGAAGAATGTCCGTTACATTGGTGATCAGTGAGAAGAATGTTCCTTACATTGGGGATCAGTGGGAAGAATGTCCCTTACATTGGTGATCAGTGGGAAGAATGTTCCTTACATTGGTGATCAGTGAGAAGAATGTTCCTTACATTGGGGATCAGTGAGAAGAATGTTCCTTACATTGGTGATCAGTGAGAAGAATGTCCCTTACATTGGTGATCAGTGGGAAGAATGTTCCTTACATTGGGGATCAGTGAGAAGAATGTCCCTTACATTGGTGATCAGTGAGAAGAATGTTCCTTACATTGGTGATCAGTGAGAAGAATGTCCCTTACATTGGTGATCAGTGAGAAGAATGTCCCTTACATTGGTGATCAGTGAGAAGAATGTCCCTTACATTGGTGATCAGTGGGAAGAATGTTCCTTACATTGGTGATCAGTGGGAAGAATGTGCGTTACATTGGTGATCAGTGGGAAGAATGTGCGTTACATTGGTGATCAGTGAGAAGAATGTGCGTTACATTGGTGATCAGTGAGAAGAATGTCCCTTACATTGGTGATCAGTGAGAAGAATGTTCCTTACATTGGTGATCAGTGAGAAGAATGTCCCTTACATTGGTGGTCAGTGGGAAGAATGTCCCTTACATTGGTGATCAGTGGGAAGAATGTTCCTTACATTGGGGATCAGTGAGAAGAATGTCCGTTACATTGGTGATCAGTGAGAAGAATGTTCCTTACATTGGGGATCAGTGAGAAGAATGTCCGTTACATTGGTGATCAGTGAGTAGAATGTTCCTTACATTGGTGATCAGTGGGAAGAATGTCCCTTACATTGGTGGTCAGTGGGAAGAATGTTCCTTACATTGGTGATCAGTGAGAAGAATGTTCCTTACATTGGGGATCAGTGGGAAGAATGTCCGTTACATTGGTGATCAGTGAGAAGAATGTCCCTTACATTGGTGATCAGTGGGAAGAATGTCCCTTACATTGGTGGTCAGTGGGAAGAATGTTCCTTACATTGGTGATCAGTGGGAAGAATGTCCCTTACATTGGTGATCAGTGAGAAGAATGTTCCTTACATTGGGGATCAGTGGGAAGAATGTCCCTTACATTGGTGATCAGTGGGAAGAATGTTCCTTACATTGGTGATCAGTGAGAAGAATGTCCCTTACATTGGTGATCAGTGGGAAGAATGTCCCTTACATTGGTGATCAGTGAGAAGAATGTCCCTTACATTGGTGGTCAGTGAGAAGAATGTCCCTTACATTGGTGATCAGTGGGAAGAATGTTCCTTACATTGGTGATCAGTGGGAAGAATATTCCTTACATTGGTGATCAGTGAGAAGAATGTCCCTTACATTGGTGATCAGTGAGAAGAATGTCCCTTACATTGGTGATCAGTGGGAAGAATGTTCCTTACATTGGTGATCAGTGAGAAGAATGTTCCTTACATTGGTGATCAGTGGGAAGAATGTCCGTTACATTGGTGATCAGTGGGAAGAATGTCCGTTACATTGGTGATCAGTGAGAAGAATGTCCCTTACATTGGTGATCAGTGAGAAGAATGTTCCTTACATTGGTGATCAGTGAGAAGAATGTCCCTTACATTGGTGGTCAGTGAGAAGAATGTCCCTTGCATTGGTGATCAGTGGGAAGAATGTCCCTTACATTGGTGATCAGTGGGAAGAATGTCCCTTACATTGGTGATCAGTGGGAAGAATGTTCCTTACATTGGTGATCAGTGAGAAGAATGTCCCTTACATTGGTGATCAGTGGGAAGAATGTTCCTTACATTGGTGATCAGTGAGAAGAATGTCCCTTACATTGGTGATCAGTGAGAAGAATGTCCCTTACATTGGTGATCAGTGGGAAGAATGTTCCTTACATTGGTGATCAGTGAGAAGAATGTTCCTTACATTGGTGATCAGTGGGAAGAATGTCCGTTACATTGGTGATCAGTGGGAAGAATGTCCGTTACATTGGTGATCAGTGAGAAGAATGTCCCTTACATTGGTGATCAGTGGGAAGAATGTTCCTTACATTGGTGATCAGTGAGAAGAATGTTCCTTACATTGGTGGTCAGTGAGAAGAATGTCCCTTACATTGGTGATCAGTGAGAAGAATGTCCCTTACATTGGTGATCAGTGGGAGGAATGTTCCTTACATTGGTGATCAGTGAGAAGAATGTCCCTTACATTGGTGATCAGTGGGAAGAATGTTCCTTACATTGGTGATCAGTGAGAAGAATGTCCCTTACATTGGTGATCAGTGGGAAGAATGTTCCTTACATTGGTGATCAGTGAGAAGAATGTTCCTTACATTGGTGGTCAGTGAGAAGAATGTCCCTTACATTGGTGATCAGTGAGAAGAATGTCCCTTACATTGGTGATCAGTGGGAAGAATGTTCCTTACATTGGTGATCAGTGAGAAGAATGTTCCTTACATTGGTGGTCAGTGAGAAGAATGTCCCTTACATTGGTGATCAGTGAGAAGAATGTTCCTTACATTGGTGATCAGTGGGAAGAATGTTCCTTACATTGGTGATCAGTGAGAAGAATGTTCCTTACATTGGTGATCAGTGGGAAGAATGTCCCTTACATTGGTGATCAGTGAGAAGAATGTCCCTTACATTGGTGATCAGTGAGAAGAATGTTCCTTACATTGGGGATCAGTGAGAAGAATGTTCCTTACATTGGTGATCAGTGAGAAGAATGTCCCTTACATTGGTGATCAGTGGGAAGAATGTCCGTTACATTGGTGATCAGTGAGAAGAATGTCCCTTACATTGGTGATCAGTGGGAAGAATGTTCCTTACATTGGTGATCAGTGAGAAGAATGTTCCTTACATTGGTGGTCAGTGAGAAGAATGTCCCTTACATTGGTGATCAGTGAGAAGAATGTTCCTTACATTGGTGATCAGTGGGAAGAATGTTCCTTACATTGGTGATCAGTGAGAAGAATGTTCCTTACATTGGTGATCAGTGGGAAGAATGTCCCTTACATTGGTTATCAGTGAGAAGAATGTCCCTTACATTGGTGATCAGTGAGAAGAATGTCCCTTACATTGGTGATCAGTGAGAAGAATGTCTCTTACATTGATGATCAGTGGGAAGAATGTCCCTTACATTGGTGATCAGTGAGAAGAATGTTCCTTACATTGGTGATCAGTGAGAAGAATGTCCCTTACATTGGTGATCAGTGAGAAGAATGTCCCTTACATTGGTGATCAGTGAGAAGAATGTTCCTTACATTGGTGGTCAGTGGGAAGAATGTCCGTTACATTGGTGATCAGTGAGAAGAATGTTCCTTACATTGGGGATCAGTGGGAAGAATGTCCCTTACATTGGTGATCAGTGGGAAGAATGCTCCTTACATTGGTGATCAGTGGGAAGAATGCTCCTTACATTGGTGATCAGTGAGAAGAATGCTCCTTACATTGGTGGTCAGTGAGAAGAATGTTCCTTACATTGGTGATCAGTGGGAAGAATGTTCCTTACATTGGTGATCAGTGAGAAGAATGTTCCTTACATTGGTGATCAGTGGGAAGAATGTTCCTTACATTGGTGATCAGTGAGAAGAATGTTCCTTACATTGATGATCAGTGAGAAGAATGTCCCTTACATTGGTGATCAGTGGGAAGAATGTTCCTTACATTGATGATCAGTGAGAAGATTGTTCCTTACATTGGTGATCAGTGAGAAGAATGTTCCTTACATTGATGATCAGTGAGAAGAATGTTCCTTACATTGGTGATCAGTGAGAAGATTGTTCCTTACATTGGTGATCAGTGGGAAGAATGTTCCTTACATTGGAGATCAGTGGGAAAAATGTCCCTTACATTGGTGATCAGTGGGAAGAATGTTCCTTACATTGGGGATCAGAGGGAAGAATGTTCCTTACATTGGTGATCAGTGGGAAGAATGTTCCTTACATTGGTGATCAGTGAGAAGAATGTTCCTTACATTGGTGATCAGTGAGAAGAATGTTCCTTACATTGGTGATCAGTGGGAAGAATGCTCCTTACATTGGTGATCAGTGGGAAGAATGTCCCTTACATTGGTGATCAGTGAGAAGAATGTTCCTTACATTGGTGATCAGTGAGAAGAATGCCCCTTACATTGGTGATCAGTGAAAAGACTGTCCCTTACATTGGTGATCAGTGGGAAGAATGTTCCTTACATTGGTGATCAGTGGGAAGAATGTTCCTTACATTGGTGATCAGTGGGAAGAATGTTCCTTACATTGGTGATCAGTGGGAAGAATGTTCCTTACATTGGTGATCAGTGAGAAGAATGTTCCTTACATTGGTGATCAGTGGGAAGAATGTTCCTTACATTGGTGATCAGTGGGAAGAATGTTCCTTACATTGGTGATCAGTGAGAAGAATGTTCCTTACATTGGTGATCAGTGAGAAGAATGTTCCTTACATTGGTGATCAGTGAGAAGAATGTTCCTTACATTGGTGATCAGTGGGAAGAATGTTCCTTACATTGGTGGTCAGTGGGAAGAATGTTCCTTACATTGGTGATCAGTGAGAAGAATGTTCCTTACATTGGTGATCAGTGAGAAGAATGCCCCTTACATTGGTGATCAGTGAAAAGACTGTCCCTTACATTGGTGATCAGTGGGAAGAATGTTCCTTACATTGGTGATCAGTGGGAAGAATGCTCCTTACATTGGTGATCAGTGGGAAGAATGTTCCTTACATTGGTGATCAGTGGGAAGAATGTTCCTTACATTGGTGGTCAGTGAGAAGAATGTCCCTTACATTGGTGATCAGTGGGAAGAATGTCCCTTACATTGGTGATCAGTGAGAAGAATGTTCCTTACATTGGTGATCAGTGGGAAGAATGTTCCTTACATTGGTGATCAGTGGGAAGAATGTTCCTTACATTGGTGATCAGTGAGAAGAATGTTCCTTACATTGGTGATCAGTGAGAAGAATGCCCCTTACATTGGTGATCAGTGAAAAGACTGTCCCTTACATTGGTGATCAGTGGGAAGAATGTCCCTTACATTGGTGATCAGTGGGAAGAATGTCCCTTACATTGGTGATCAGTGGGAAGAATGTTCCTTACATTGATGATCAGTGAGAAGAATGCCCCTTACATTGGTGATCAGTGAGAAGAATGTCCCTTACATTGGTGATCAGTGGGAAGAATGTTCCTTACATTGGTGATCAGTGAGAAGAATGTTCCTTACATTGGTGATCAGTGGGAAGAATGCTCCTTACATTGGTGATCAGTGGGAAGAATGTCCCTTACATTGGTGATCAGTGAGAAGAATGTTCCTTACATTGGTGATCAGTGAGAAGAATGCCCCTTACATTGGTGATCAGTGAAAAGACTGTCCCTTACATTGGTGATCAGTGGGAAGAATGTTCCTTACATTGGTGATCAGTGGGAAGAATGTTCCTTACATTGGTGATCAGTGGGAAGAATGTTCCTTACATTGGTGATCAGTGGGAAGAATGTTCCTTACATTGGTGATCAGTGAGAAGAATGTTCCTTACATTGGTGATCAGTGAAAAGACTGTCCCTTACATTGGTGATCAGTGGGAAGAATGTTCCTTACATTGGTGATCAGTGGGAAGAATCTTCCTTACATTGGTGATCAGTGAGAAGAATGTTCCTTACATTGGTGATCAGTGGGAAGAATGTTCCTTACATTGGTGATCAGTGGGAAGAATGCTCCTTACATTGGTGATCAGTGGGAAGAATGTTCCTTACATTGGTGATCAGTGGGAAGAATGTTCCTTACATTGGTGGTCAGTGAGAAGAATGTTCCTTACATTGGTGATCAGTGGGAAGAACGTCCCTTACATTGGTGATCAGTGAGAAGAATGTTCCTTACATTGGTGATCAGTGGGAAGAATGTTCCTTACATTGGTGATCAGTGTGAAGAATGTTCCTTACATTGGTGATCAGTGGGAAGAATGTTCCTTACATTGGTGATCAGTGAGAAGAATGTTCCTTACATTGGTGATCAGTGGGAAGAATGTTCCTTACATTGGTGATCAGTGGGAAGAATGTTCCTTACATTGGTGATCAGTGAGAAGAATGTTCCTTACATTGGTGATCAGTGGGAAGAATGTTCCTTACATTGGTGATCAGTGAGAAGAATGTTCCTTACATTGGTGATCAGTGAGAAGAATGCCCCTTACATTGGTGATCAGTGAGAAGAATGTTCCTTACATTGGTGATCAGTGAGAAGAATGTTCCTTACATTGGTGATCAGTGAGAAGAATGCCCCTTACATTGGTGATCAGTGAAAAGACTGTCCCTTACATTGGTGATCAGTGGGAAGAATGTTCCTTACATTGGTGATCAGTGGGAAGAATCTTCCTTACATTGGTGATCAGTGAGAAGAATGTTCCTTACATTGGTGATCAGTGGGAAGAATGTTCCTTACATTGGTGATCAGTGGGAAGAATGCTCCTTACATTGGTGATCAGTGGGAAGAATGTTCCTTACATTGGTGATCAGTGGGAAGAATGTCCCTTACATTGGTGATCAGTGAGAAGAATGTTCCTTACATTGGTGATCAGTGAGAAGAATGTTCCTTACATTGGTGATCAGTGGGAAGAATGTTCCTTACATTGGTGATCAGTGAGAAGAATGTTCCTTACATTGGTGATCAGTGAGAAGAATGTTCCTTACATTGGTGATCAGTGAGAAGAATGTCCCTTACATTGGTGATCAGTGGGAAGAATGTTCCTTACATTGGTGATCAGTGAGAAGAATGTTCCTTACATTGGTGATCAGTGGGAAGAATGTCCCTTACATTGGTGATCAGTGGGAAAAATGCTCCTTACATTGGTGATCAGTGGGAAGAATGCTCCTTGCATCGGTGGTCAGTGGGAAGAATGTTCCTTACATTGGTGATCAGTGGGAAGAATGTCCCTTACATTGGTGATCAGTGAGAAGAATGTTCCTTACATTGGTGATCAGTGGGAAGAATGTTCCTTACATTGGTGATCAGTGGGAAGAATGTCCCTTACATTGGTGATCAGTGAGAAGAATGTTCCTTACATTGGTGATCAGTGGGAAGAATGTTGCTTACATTGGTGATCAGTGGGAAGAATGTTGCTTACATTGGTGATCAGTGAGAAGAATGTTCCTTACATTGGTGATCAGTGGGAAGAATGTTCCTTACATTGGTGATCAGTGGGAAGAATGTTCCTTACATTGGTGATCAGTGAGAAGAATGTTCCTTACATTGGTGATCAGTGGGAAGAATGTTCCTTACATTGGTGATCAGTGGGAAGAATGTCCCTTACATTGGTGATCAGTGGGAAGAATGTCCCTTACATTGGTGATCAGTGGGAAGAATGTTCCTTACATTGGTGATCAGTGAGAAGAATGTTCCTTACATTGGTGATCAGTGAGAAGAATGTTCCTTACATTGGTGATCAGTGGGAAGAATGTTCCTTACATTGGTGATCAGTGGGAAGAATGCCCCTTACATTGGTGGTCAGTGAGAAGAATGTTCCTTACATTGGTGATCAGTGAGAAGAATGTTCCTTACATTGGTGATCAGTGGGAAGAATGTTCCTTACATTGGTGATCAGTGAGAAGAATGTTCCTTACATTGGTGATCAGTGGGAAGAATGTTCCTTACATTGGTGATCAGTGAGAAGAATGTCCTTACATTGGTGATCAGTGGGAAGAATGCTCCTTACATTGGTGATCAGTGGGAAGAATGCTCCTTACATTGGTGATCAGTGGGAAAAATGTCCCTTACTTTGGTGATCAGTGAAAATTATATAGAGTAAATAAAAATTATTTAAAAAAATTTTAAAACACACCCATGACCCCCGCACACGGGGAGGGGGGGTTATCGGAGGCGGAGAGGAGCCGTCGGGGGCCCCAGAAGAGGAGGATCGGAGCCACTCTGTGCAAAACGAGCTGCACAGTAGAGGTAAGTATAACATGTTTGTAAACCCTCGTTTAAAAAAAAAAAAAAAAAAACAATCACTTTAATTTTGGAAATGTACAATTGTTGCACTTTTAATGTAAGTTTATTTTTCTTTATATTCTAAATTAAACATTTATTTTGAACATAGTGCAGAGAAATTCTGTGACGAAGGCATGTAGTGTAGACAGTGCAATATGTAGGTGGGGATTTGTGTGGGTGGGAACACATGGGCGGGGACAGCGGGCCCCAGGAACTCCTATTGCCCGGGGGGCTCCATGAGTTGTCTTTCTTCCCCTGGAGTGTACGTACGTACAACATATGTGAGCGACACGATGGCTGGATACAAGGTGCGAGCGGCCGAGCCGGGGGACTGCGAGGAAATCTTACGGATGATCCAGGTAGGATGATGGGATTTCTATTCCTATGGAAAGGCAGCAGATTACCCCTCAACAGTCCTCTCCCCTCCCCCCCCCCCCCCTCTCCAAGCACATGGCTGGAAGCATGAATGGAATTCCAACCACAGCTAATGCTGGACTCCTGGAGACCATCTGCCCCTGGAAATGTGATATGGAGGCCCTGTATGATTATTAGAGTCTATGGATCTTATATGGGGGGGCTTCACTCTTACTACAACTGATATCTCATTAGAAAAAAAGTAAATCCTCAACAGTCTCTTCTAGAGCTGCACAATTAATCGTTAAAAAATCGTGATCTCGATTCAACCCCCCTGACGATCTGATCTCCAATGCAGAGTTTGCCGATTCTTTCATATAACAAGTGAAGAGACTTCTCAGCTGTCAAAAGAAAAATATCCGGGCAGTCTGCCAAGTTTTTAATGGGAAACATTGTAACTAATGCTTCCTTTTTAGATCAAAGGGATAAACTTGTGTGTGTGTGAAAAAACAAAAAAACAAAAACAATCTAGGCAGTCTGCCAAGTTTGTAACAACATGAAACATTGTAACCAACTTCCTTCTTAGAGCAACCTTCTGTGTGTAAATGCAGGAAGATTAACCACTTAAAGTCCAAATCTTTTTCTGACACTTGTTTCTTAAAGCGGAGTTCCAGGCTTTTGTATGTTTATTAAAAGTCATCAGCTACAAAAAGTGTAGCTGCTGACTTTTAATAACCAGACACTTACCTGTTCCACGGTCCAGAAATGCAGCTGAACGAAGCGTCGCTCCACTTCACCGGCGCCTCCATTGTCACTCCGGGCACCCTGTCGTGACAGCATTCGGCTTCACGGCCGGGCAAGCGCGAGTCGCGATGCGTTCCCGGAGTGGACATTCGATCGCCTGGGACCTGTCACGTGTCCCAGGCGATCGCCTACAGAGAGGGGCCGCCTAAGGCGAGAGAAGGAGTCGCCTGGGCGGAAGGAAGAAGTGAGACAAGAAGTCCCACTCCTAACGAAGCCCCCAATCCCCCCCCCCCCTCAAAAAAAATATGACATGCCAAATGTGGCATGTAAGGGGGCGAGGAGTAGTTAAAGCGGAAGTTCCACTTTTGGGTGGAACTCCGCTTTAAGTTAAAATCAATATTTTTGATAGAGAATTACTTGCAACCCCCAAACATTATATATAATTTAGCAGAGACCCTAGGAAATAAAATGGCAATTGCTGCAATATTTTATGTCACATTGTATTTGCCCAGCGGTCTTTCAAATGCAATTTTTTGGGAAAAAATCCACTTCAATGAATTAAAAAAAAAAACGAAACAGTAAAGTTACCCCAATTTTTTTTGTTTTCATGTGAAAGAAGATGTTACGCTGCGAGAAACGTTATCCAAGCAAAAAAATGTTGATTCTCATTTTAGCCAGAATCATGCAGCTCTAGTCTCTTTCATCTCTCATGGACTCTATTGGTGAGATCCCTGTGCTGAGTTCCCGGGTCTGTACACCTGCTGTGCCCATTATGAGGGGTTAATTTGGTTTATTGAAAATCTTACAAACAAGAACTTATATACCATAATAAATAAATAAAACATATTTACAAAATAATTGAATATGACTATACAAAACAGAAAGAACAAGAACAAAATAAACGGTGCAAATCAAATTGCCCGCAACATAATCCCTACGAGAGAGTCAGACTCAAGCCTAGTGTACACACGGCCGGTTTTCTCTGCAAGAAAACTGCTGGGAGAGCTTTTTGCCGAGAAAACCGGCCGTGTGTATGGTTTCTCGTCGGGAAAACTGCCGGGAATCTCGGCGAGAAAAATAGAGAACCTGCTCTCTATTTTTCTCGTCGGGATTCTTGGCAAGTGTTTCCTGCCGAGAAAACCATGAGTGTGTACGCTTACCTGTCCCAGGTAAGCCTGCGCATGCTCGATGAGACTTTGACGCATGCGCGGTAGCTTACAAGGGTAGTGTAGGGTGAAGCAAGATGGCGGCGACGGCATCGAATGTGAGGAGTGCATGCTCGTCGTAGTCGATGACGTCACCCCGTTCTTGCCATTCAAAAGAACAGCGGTTCTTTTGAATGTGCCGTGTGTACACTCGGCGAACAAGAAAAGCTTGCCAGGAATCCCGTCAGGAAAACCGACATTTTTTTCCTGACGGGATTCCCGGCCGTGTGTACATGGCTTAGAAACATCACCATTAATGTAGCCTTTTATCAAAAATATATTTGATCTGAAAATCTAGGGGAGTGAAGCAAGGACAGAAAGAAAGCTGCACACACCGAAATCAACAGGCAGCAGCTACAGAGTCCTGATATTCCTCCACACCCTTATCCAGGCCTCCTGCTGCCACCTGTCTTTCTCAAGACCCCGAATCTTCCCAACCTCACCTAGAATGTCGTGCATCACCACTTCGACAGGGAGGATTTTACTTCGTAAACATACCTGACACCGTGCACTCCACGTGAAATAACAGACTACTAGACTAACTAAAAAAAGTGTTTCCAAATCATAATCCCAACGAGTCTGGAATGCCCCATACACCCACTCTGCATAACTCATATGGGGGAGGACATTAATGGTTGCAACTTTTAACGGAGTGGGAACTGCCATTAGGGTAGTTGAGGCAGCCGTTTCTTAGCCTGACTACTCCCTCTCCTTGGAGAACCAGGATGCAGAACTCAATTAGTCCCATTCATCATCATCGTCTGACAGTACCTTAAATTTATTTACCAAAGGCAAAACCTTAGGACTTAAGGTAACCGTACCTCCTTTTTTCCCTTCCTTTTGCCTCTCCTCCTTTTATCCTCCAACCACTCCCTATCATCCTTGGACAAGCCGGAGTCAACAGCCTCCCCACACCTATCCTCCCCTTCACCCCCCCCACACTCCCTTCCCTTATCTACCACTAGGCCAGCCTCTTCACCATCCTTCCCACTCCTCTGCACCCCACGATCCTTAACAGGTACCCTGCAACATCAAGGGAGGGGGACTGGCACCACACTTGATGCACCTGCCTCAGCACCTCTTGCTGCCTCTGCAATTTTAGAAAACACAGAAGGATTGGACACATTCTCGGCAACTGATACCTCACCTACAGACTGGGAAGACACTGACACACTACATAAATGCACAGACTGGGAAGACACAGACATACTGGGTAGGGATGAGCTGAACACCCCCTGTTCGGTTTGCACCAGAACATGCGGACAGGCAAAAAATTTGTTTGAACACGTGAACACCGTTAAAGTCTATGGGACATGAACATGAAAAATCAAAGGTGCTAATTTTAAAGGTTAATATGCAAGTTATTGTCATAAAAAGTGTTTGGGGACCCGGGTCCTGCCCCAGGGGACATGTATCAATGCAAAAAAAAGTTTTAAAAACGGCCGTGTTTTCGGAAGCAGTGATTTTAATAATGCTTAAAATGAAAAAATAAAAGTGAAATATTCCTTTAAATTTCGTACCTGGGGGGTGTCTAAAGTATGCCTGTAAAGTCGCGCATGTTTCCCGTGTTTAGAATTGTCCCTGCACAAAATGTAATTTCTGAAGAGAAAAAAAGTCTTTTAAAACCACTCGCGGCTATAATGAATTGTCGGCTATACAGATCAAAGTAAATGAAAAAAATGGCAGGGGTCCCCCCCCACAGTCCATTGCCAGGCCCTTTGGGTCTGGTATGAATATTAAGGGGAACCCCGAACCAAAAAATAAATAAAACGTGGGAGTCCCTACAAAATTCCATATCAGGCCCTTCAGGCACCAAATAAAAAAAATGGCGTGGGGTCCCCCCAAAAATCCATACCAGACCCTTATTTGAGCATGCAACCTGGTAGGCCTCAGGAAAAGAGGGGGGACAAGAGAGCGCCCCCCCCCTCCTGAACCGTACCAGGCCACATGCCCTCAACATGGGGGGGCTGTCCCCATGTTGATGAGGACAAGGGCCTCATCCCCCCAACCCTTGCCCGGTGGTTGTGGGGGTCTGTGGGCGGGGGGCTTATCGAAATCTGGAAGCCCCCCTTTAACAAAGGGGAACTCCAGATCCCACCCCCCCCTATGTGAATTGGTAACGGGGTACATTGTACCCTTACCATTTCACAAAGAAAGTGTAAAAAATAAAAATAAAAAACACACAGACACAGTTGGACAAGTCCTTTATTTAAAAATAAAAAAATACATTTCAGCGATGTAATCCCGTCGATGTCCAACGATGATCCATTCTCCAGCGACGCTGCAGTCTCCCCTCTCCAGCAGGAACGAAACCCCCATGACGCGGGTCACCCGTCCTTATCATAAGGAACCCCCGGGGGTTCCCTATAATAAGGACGGGTGACCATGCCCCCTCTTAAGCGTCATGGGGGTTTCATTCCTGCTGGAGAGGGGAGACTGCAGCGTCGCTGGAGAATGGATCATCGTTGGACATCGACGGAATTACATTGCTGGAATTTTTTTTATTTTTTTTTTAAATAAAGGACTTGTCCAACTGTGTCTGTGTGTTTTTTACAAATTTTTACACTTTCTTTGTTAAATGGTAGGGGTACAATGTACCCCTTACCAATTCACATAGGGGGGGCCGGGATCTGGAGTTCCTCTTTGTTAAAGGGGGCTTCCAGATTCCGATAAGACCCGCAGACCCCCACAACCACCGGGCAAGGGTTGTGGGGATGAGGCCCTTGTCCTCATCAACATGGGGACAGCCTCTCCATGTTGAGGGCATGTGGCCTGGTACGGTTCAGGAGGGGGGGGCGCTCTCTCGTCCCCCCCTCTTTTCCTGCGGCCTGCCAGGTTGCATGCTCAGATAAGGGTCTGGTATGGATTTTTGGGGTGAGCCCACGACATTTTTTTTTTAATTTTGTGCGGGGTTCCCCTTAATATCCATACCAAACCTAAAGGACCTGGTATGGAATTTGGGGGGACCCCACGTTTTTTTTGTTTGGGGTTCCCCTTAATATTCATACCAGACCCAAAGTGCCTGGTAATGGACCGTGGGAGGGACCCCTGCCATTTTTTTTTTCAATGACTTTGATCTGTATTGCCGGGGAGCCAACAATTTATTATAGCCGCGAGTGGTTTTAAATGACTTTTTTCTCTTCAGAAATGACAAATTTGCACTTTTGATTTCTCCCATAGACTTTTAACGGTGATCCGCGACTTTTCAAATTTGCAGCGAACACCCCAAATTGTCCGCTGTTCGCCCACAGGGGCGAACAGCCAATGTTCGAGTCAAAGTCATGTTCGACTCGAACATAAAGCTCATCCCTAATACTGGGTATTGGCACAGACTGGGGCACCACAGACTGGGGAAACACAGACACATTGGTTATTGGCATAGACTCAGATGGACTCACAGGCACTCCAGTTGCTGAGCTCTAAGCATCCTCCATGTCCAGGCAGAAGAACTCTCTCATGAGCTCAGGCTTGTGCATTGCTTCAGGACACTGACTATAAGGATGTCCCACCGCATTGCACAGGTTACACCTTATAATATTACAGTTTTTTGCCAGATGCCATACCCTGACACAGAGAACACTCATCACCACACAGGAGGATGCAAGATGCCCTTTATCCCCACATTTGTTGCAGAGCTTTGGCTGGCCCGGATAAAAGATGGTCAGCCTGTCCCTCCCCAGGAAAGCTGAGGATGGCAGATGCTGGACGACATTGTCGACGACCTTTAATTTTAGCTGCACAGACGTCTACATACCTCCTCAGCCATACAGATAAATCCCCTTGTGGTATGGACTCATTACGGACAAGAATTGTCACCATTTTAATGAGGGGCTGGCGTGATACAAGCTTGGGGATGAGCCCTCTCCAGTCCAGAAGGGCCCTGCACACGTGCTCATATTTGTCCCAAAATATGTCCAAAGACTCCGGACGGACAAAGGATAAATCGTACTCACAGGAACCTGCCAGGCTGATCAGGGCAAAGATATCTGTGGGCCTAAACCCCATCTGTAGAATCTTATCCACCACTGCCCTCCTATGTGGGGGAATTCCACCGCCTTCCCATTTTAACTGGGCGACATTCCTCCTTTTAAACAGGGAGGAAGATAAAATATTCCCATATTCCTTCCCTGCTTGCTACCCCTTTCCAGATCCTGTAGCAGCAACACCAGCATAAGTTTTTTTTAACACTACCAGTAATTGCAGTCTTGTCCTTAGACACATTTAAACCTGCTGGCAGAGAGTCTGAATCAGCTGGGATAGCAGTCTTCTGATTATCAGAGGCAAGACCCGCCCTCTCCCCCTGCTCTGAACACTCAGCTTCTCTCCTGGGTTCAATCACAGTCTTAATTACTGCAGACTCCTGGAGAGTTGTAGCACTACTGCACCCAGCATCTCCTCCACCATTCTCAGGAACAGCCGCTGTGTCTGGTCCAGGCAAAGTCACTGTATTGTCCATGGAGCTCCTCACTGCAGACTCTTCCCCCAGAAGCTGACTATTACTCTCACCAGTTTCAGCTGAAGCTTTGCTTTCAACAGGTAAATCAGACTGCATTGTATGTTGTACATTGTCTATGGGTTTGGGCTGACTGCCCGTAGTACTATAACCCCCAGCAAGCCCATTGTCACCAATAAAGTTCACACCACCATGCTGCACACACACTGTACCTGCTTGCTGGGTTGTTACCTTTACAATATTATGGCTGACAATGGGATTGGACTTCCCCCCAGCTGCTGCAGACTTCATGGTTGATCTTGTTCTCTCCCCATAGGTTTGTCTTTCACAGGGTGAGGAACGGTGTCCATCTTCTCACCATCCAATGAATCTGCACCTGGAGGGGATTCCAGCTTAGAGATGAACTCCAGCCTACCAGAGCCTTCAACCTCCTGCTCAGATGTTTCATATTGCTGCTGGGGAGTGAAGGGGACAGAGGCCTCCGCCATTGAGGGCTTAGCAGATGTCTGAAGTGTTGAAGAGTAGGGATGAGCTTCAAGTTCGAGTCGAACTCATGTTCGACTCGAACATTGCCTGTTCGCCCGTTCGCCGAACAGCGAACAATTTGGGGTGTTCGCGGCAAATTCGAAAAGTCTATGGGAGAAATCTAAAGTGCTAATTATAAAGGCTTAAATGCAAGTTATTGTCCTAAAAAGTGTTTGGGGACCCGGGTCCTGCCCCAGGGGACATGTATCAATGCAAAAAAAAGTTTTAAAAACGCCCGTTTTTTTAGGAGCAGTGATTTTAATAATGCATAAAGTGAAACAATAAAAGTGAAATATTCCTTTAAATTTCTTACCTGGGGGGTGTGTATGATATGCATGTAAAGTGGCGCATGTTTCCCGTGCTTAGAACTGTCCCTGCAAAAAATGTCATTTTTGAAGGAAAAAAAGGCATTTAAAACTCACTCGCGGCTATTAATGAATTGTCGGCTCCCGGGAATACATACAAAAGTCATTGATAAAAAAAAAAAAAAAAAAGCGTGGGGGTTCCCCCAAATTCAATTACCAGGCCCTTCAGGTCTGGAATGGAAATTTAAAAAAAAATGGCGTGCGGTTCCCCCTAAATATCCATACCAGGCCCTTCAGATCTGGCATGGATTTTAAGGGGAACTCCACCCCAAATTTAAAAAAAAATGGCGTGGAGTCCCCCCAAAAATCCATACCAGACCCCCTATCCGAGCACACAACCTGGCCGGCCGCAGGGGAAGAGGGGGGGTCGAGAGAGCACCCCCCGAACCGTACCAGGCCACATGCCCTCAACATGGGGAGGATGTCCCCATGTTGATGGGGACAAGGGCCTCATCCCCACAACCCTTGCCCGGTGGTTGTGGGGGTCTGCGGGCGGGGGGCTTATCGGAATCTGGAAGACCCCTTTAACAAAGGGGACCCCCAGATCCCGGCCCCCCTTATGTGAATTGGTAAGGGGTACATTGTACCCCTACCATTTCACGAAGAAAGTGTCAAAAAATGTAATTTACACAGTGAAGGAAGTTCCCCGCTCAGGCCAATGACGTAGGCGGGGTCGGACATACCGAGGGGGCGGACCTGATGGGGAACTTCGTTCGCTGTGTAATACATGAATAGACCCGCCCCTTCTCGCGTTCCGCATCTGGTCCGCTGAGCGGACCTGATGGGGAACTTTAGAAGGGGCGGGTCTATACATTTAAAACACTGCAGAGGAAGTTCCCCATCAGGTCCGCTCAGGCACAACCAATGACGGACAGCGTTGGACATCGGGATTGCCGCGGGACACTGGATTTCATCGCTGGAATGTTTTGTTTTTGTTTTTATAATTTTTTTTTTTTTTTTTTTAATAAAGGACTTTTCCAAGGTGTTTGTGTGTTTTTATTTACATTTTTTGACACTTTCTTCGTGAAATGGTAGGGGTACAATGTACCCCTTACCAATTCACATAGGGGGGGGCCGGGATCTGGGGGTCCCCTTTGTTAAAGGGGTCTTCCAGATTCCGATAAGCCCCCCGCCCGCAGACCCCCACAACCACCGGGCAAGGGTTGTGGGGATGAGGCCCTTGTCCCCATCAACATGGGGACATCCTCCCCATGTTGAGGGCATGTGGCTTGGTACGGTTCAGGAGGGAGGGGGGGCCGCTCTCTCGCCCCCCCTCTTCCCCTGCGGCCAGCCAGGTTGCGTGTTTGGATAAGGGTCTAGTATGGATTTTTGGGGGGGCTCCACGCCATTTTTTTTTAAATTTGGGGTCGAGTTCCCCTTAAAATCCATGCCAGATCTGAAGGGCCTGGTATGGATATTTGGGGGGAACCGCACGCCATTTTTTTTTTTAATTTGCGGCGGGGTTCCCCTTAATATCCATTCCAGACCTGAAGGGCCTGGTAATTGAATTTGGGGGAACCCCCCACACTTTTTTTTTTTTTTATCAATGACTTTTCTATGGATTGATAAAAGCCGACAATTCATTAATAGCCGCGAGTGAGTTTTAAATGACTTTTTTTCCTTCTAAAATGACATTTTTTGCAGGGACAGTTCTAAGCACGGGAAACATGCGCCACTTTACATGCATATCATACACACCCCCCAGGTACGAAATTTAAAGGAAAATTTCACTTTTATTTTTTCATTTTAAGCATTATTAAAATCACCGCTCCCATAAAAACGTCTATTTTTTAAACCTTTTTTTGCATTGATACATGTCCCCTGGGGCAGGACCCAGGTCCCCAAACACTTTTTAGGACAATAAATTGCATATTAGCCTTTATAATTAGCACTTTAGATTTCGAACGTTCGAGTCCATTGTATTTAATAGGGTTCTAACGTTCATGCGAACATTCTGTCTGTTCGCAGGTTCTGGTGCGAACCGAACAGGGGGGTGTTCGGCTCATCCCTGTTGAAGAGCTGGGCTCATCCTCCGGGCCCACTTTCTCACTCTCTGCTGAGTCTGTCTGTTCCTGCATCTCCTCACTTGCTGGGTCACCCTCCATGCAGGAAGCGGCTCCTCTCCTCATGCGATTAAATCGCTCCTCATTCCTATATTTTTCTTTAAATATTCCGCTATTCTCCTTCAGAAAACTCACCAATTCTTTCTGCTTCCTCACCGGTTGCTCCAAGTCCTTCAACTCAGGCCTCAGAGCCAGTCTCTTCTTACTGTACACTTTTGCACAAATCTGCTTTTTCTTCCTGAATTCAGCCATCAAAACCATCAATTTCTCCTCTTCCTTCTCAATCCGCTTCAGCTTACTGACAATCCTCTGTCTAAAGGCAGACAGGGACTCATCTCTCCTTTGGCCAGGCTCAGAATCTTTCACAGGCCCATCCAGGGGGTCCCCGCCAGGATCCAGCATCCCTCCTGGGACAGAGAAGCAACTCTAGCCCCTGGTCTCTGGAAGCACAGGAGCTAAGGAACTAGCAACCTCACTGTCAAGGAGCAGAATGGCAGTTTCCTACCAACCCTGTGCTGAGTTCCTGGATCTGTACACCTGCTGTGCCCATTATGAGAGGTTCCCACCATCCCTGTGCTGAGTTCCCGGGTCTGTACACCTGCTGTGCTCATTATGAGGGGTTTCCACCATCCCTGTGCCGAGTTCCAGAGTCTGTACACCTGCTGTACCCATTATGAGGGGTTCCCACCATCCCTGTGCTGAGTTCCCGGGTCTGTAAACCTGCTGTGCTCATTATGAGGGGTTCCTACTAGGGTTGCACCGATACCTTCTTTTTAATTTTTTTTATCAGCGTACCGATACTTTGCGGTGCGATTTGCATCATTACAGAACAATTGGCGCAAATCGTACTGCAAAGAATCATATGCGATTTGAAGAGGAACGCCGTGTAATTCCTGTCCGAATTGCATGTGATTTCCCCCCACTGCTCGTGTGTGTGTGTGTATAGAAAGGGATTAAAGCGCCATCTAGTGGGCAGTTTAAAACATTTTAGAACTCACAGCACATATCTGGCTACATGCAAAATAATCTACATAAGTGTCCCATTCCGCTGATGATAGAAAATAAGGGCCGCTGGAGGTGCTCCCAGGGATGGAGTAGAAGTTCCGGAACCCCGCGGGTATAGGATAGAATTGATGTCAGCTCAGGGGCGGACTGCCTCTACATCTCCTCCCGTGGCCCTGATTTGCTACCATCGGCAGACCGGGACAATGACTGCTCATCCTCGGCTCTAATCACTGTGATTGGTAATCTCTGCAGCCGGGATAGATCTACACTGAGCACACCCGGCCGGAGCAGATCTTGGTACAAGGGCTTGTGATGTCCACTTTGATCCTCAGACACAACCAGTCACCCAAAGAAAGGCCCCAATATAGGCGTGACCCCTATCTGCCTTCTAGCTCAGTGATTGTAGGGTATGTGACATGTTCCGATCTGTTGAGCCTGGAGAACCTCCTTTGTGTTTAGATGAAAAGGCCATCTCTTTGGATCTTGTTTCCACCAGATGCCCCTCCATACCTTGCTCCTTCCCGTCTGAATTAAATTCATGGGCATTAGCTGCAAGAGGAGGTGACCCCAACTTACATTCCATTAAGAAATAACGGCACCACAAGCGCAATTCGCATTTTGGTCCATTTTATACTCCTTTTCAGGAATGCTCCTGGAACACACAGGTATGAATGGGGCCTTACATTCGGATTTTTTTTTTCCGTCGTAAAAACCTTGGATGGTTTTTTCGACGGAATTCCTCTCAAGCTTGGCTTGCATACACACGGTCACACAAACGTTCTCTGAACTTTCGACCGTCAGGAACGCGGTGACGTACAACACTACGACGAGCCGAGAAAATGAAGTTCAATGCTTCCGAACACGCGTTGAATTGTTTCCGAGCATGCGTTGAATTGTTTCCGAGCATGCGTCGGAATTTTGCGCATCGGAATTGCTACAGACGAACCAGCATGATGCATGAATAGGGGGAAGGACGGGGCGCCACTGCGTAACACCCCCTCCCACATCTCTACCGGGACCTCCTGTCCCACCGGGAGTCCAGATCGACCAGCCAGCTGATCAGACATAGAGACCAGCAAAGACTGGATCTGCTTTGTTGGGCTCTATGGTATAGTAACCCAAAAGCGATGACCTGACACTTCCGGTTTCCCCCGGATGTAAACAGCGTCATTATTAAAAAATCAAAAGCAATCAAAAACGCCGATCTTGGTGGTCTGAATGCTTCTGAGGTCTGAGGGCCGAGGAGGGGTCTTATTGACCCAGATCTCTCCATAAAGAGTACCTGTCACAGCCTTTTGCTATCGCAAGGATGTTTATATTCCTTCTGACAGCGATAAAAGTGATAAAAGAAGAAAAAAATAATAATAAAGTGACAATGTAAAAATATATTTAAAAAAAATAAAAATTTAAGCCCCCCCCCCCCATGCTCATACGCAAAGACGAACGCATGCAAATAGCGATCGTTCCACATATGTGAAGTATCACTGCGAATATCAGATCATGGGCAGTAATTCTAGCACCAGATCTCCTGTGCAAATCTAAAGTGGTTACCTGTTAAGGCTTTTTTAAGGCTTTTAAAGCGTTGTAACCATGTGTCATTTCTTCATTGTTGTCACATGAAAAGATAGAAGAAAATATTGCCAAAAATGTGAGGGGTGTACTCACTTTTGTGAGATACTGTGTGTGTGTGTATATATATATATATATATATATATATATATATATATATATATATATATATATTTGGGGGTTCTAAAAAAAATTATAGCAAAAAATACTGATTGTTACATGTGAACAAAAAGTGCCAGAAAAGGCCCAGACTGGAGGTAGATAGTAGAAACCTCAGATCTGGTATCTATGGCACATCTCGCTGGCCTTCTGCCATAACTGGACAAGAGGCGGCCACCTTGGCTCCAAGTTGGGGACTGGATGAAAATACTTCCTGCAGTCTGTCCTCCTACCCTACAAGGAGAGAACATTACTCAGGTGTAGGCCTCTCTCGCCTATACAGTAAGTAACTGCAAATAAAGAACTAAGAACAAGTGGGGACATCTAGTGGTAGAAATTGAAAACTACCTGTTTTGCCTACACTGAAGGCTCCATAGAGAACTTCTAACATGATTCCACATAGGGAACTAAGGACAAGTAGTGACATCTAGTGGTAGAAATTGAAAACTACCTGTTTTGCCTACACTGAAGGCTCCATAGAGACCTTCTAACATGATTCCACATAGGGAACTAATGACAAGTGGGGACATCTAGTGGTAGAAATAGAAAACTACCTGTTTTGCCTACACTGAAGGCTCCATAGAGAACTTCTAACATGATTCCACATAGGGAACTAAGGACAAGTAGTGACATCTAGTGGTAGAAATTGAAAACTACCTGTTTTGCCTACACTGAAGGCTCCATAGAGACCTTCTAACATGATTCCACATAGGGAACTAATGACAAGTGGGGACATCTAGTGGTAGAAATAGAAAACTACCTGTTTTGCCTACACTGAAGACTCCATAGAGACCTTCTAACATGATTCCACATAGGGAACTAATGACAAGTGGGGACATCTAGTGGTAGAAATAGAAAACTACCTGTTTTGCCTACACTGAAGACTCCATAGAGACCTTCTAACATGATTCCACATAGGGAACTAATGACAAGTGGGGACATCTAGAGGTAGAAATAGAATACTACCTGTTTTGCCTACACTGAGGGCTCCATAGAGACCTTCTAACATGATTCCACTTAAAGGGGAGTTCCAGCCTTTTTTTATGTTTATTAAAAGTCAGCAGCTACAAAAAGTGTAGCTGCTGGCTTTTAATAAACATACACTTACCTGTTCCACTATCCAGCGACGCGACGCCCGGAGATCCGCTCCTCTCCCTCCTTTCTCCGCCGGCGCCTCCATTCATAGTGTGGGCAGCCGGCCGTGACAGCTTTCGGCTTCATGGCTGGGCACTCACTGCGCATGCGCGAACGGCGCAGCGCTCTCTGAGTGGACAGGCGATCGCCTGGGACCTGTCACGTCCCAGGTGATCACCTACAGGGAGGGACCGCTAAAAGGCGATATGACAAATCGCCTAGGCGGCCCCAGGGCGGAAGGAGGAAGTGGGACAGGAAGCCCCCCCCCCCCAACAAAAAAAAAAAAACATGCCAAATGTGGCATGTAAGGGGGCGAGGAGTGGATTAAGAGGAAGTTCCAAATTTGGATGGAACGCCGCTTTAAGGAACTAAGGACAAGTGGGGACATCTAGTGGTAGAAATTGAAAACTACTTGCTTTGCCTACACTGAGGGCTCCATAGAGACCTTCTAACATGATTCCACATAGGGAACTAAGGACAAGTAGTGACATCTAGTGGTAGAAATTTAAAACGACCCGTTTTGCCCACACTGAGGGCTCCATAGAGAACTTCTAACATGATTCCACATAGGGAACTAAGGACAAGTAGTGACATCTAGTGGTAGAAATGTAAAACGACCCGTTTTGCCCACACTGAAGGCTCCATAGAGAACTTATAACATGATTCCACATAGGGAACTAAGGACAAGTGGGGACATCTAGTGGTAGAAATTGAAAACTACTTGCTTTGCCTACACTGAGGGCTCCATAGAGACCTTCTAACATGATTCCACATAGGGAACTAAGGACAAGTAGTGACATCTAGTGGTAGAAATGTAAAACGACCCGTTTTGCCCACACTGAAGGCTCCATAGAGAACTTATAACATGATTCCACATAGGGAACTAAGGACAAGTGGGGACATCTAGTGGTAGAAATTGAAAACTGATAAATACAGACACAAATTCTCCTGCGCTTGGGAATGAGCCCACCCAAAGTGAGTGTGTTATAGGATAAGCCATGTCCCGCTGCCCTCTAAAGGCCGGGGAGTCTGGTATTCTGAAACCACAAGAGGAAGGAAGAAAGAAAGGGCGCACCAACCTAGTGCATTATTCTTAAAACCATTATTTTTATTAGTAAAAAGTGGGAAGTATTATACTCACAAAATGCTAGTTGAGTAAAAACCTCCTTCCTCAGAGCCAACTGAGGTTTTTTTTTACCTTGAAACGCGTTAGCCTTCTGTATCTCTACCTCCTGCCTCACATGTTGATGCACTATGGACTGACTAATGAGGTATCATGTGATGTAATTTTGATGTTGGACCAAATGATGAGCTTTTACTCAACTGTAATTTTGTGAGCATAATACTTCCCACTTTTTACTAAAGTGGTAAGGTGCGTGGTGGTAAGTGATAAAAATTGTGGTTTTAAGGATAATAGGTTAGGTGCGTCCTTTCTTTCTTCCTCTTGTGGGTTCAGAAATTTAAAACTACCTGCTTTGCCCACACTGAGGGCTTCATAGAGAACTTCTAACATGATTACACATAGGGATATAAGGACAGGTAGTGACATCTAGTGGTAGAAATTGAAAACTACCTGCTTTGCCCACACTGCAGGGCTCCATGGAGGGCTAACATGATTCCACATAGGGAACTAAGGACAAGTGGGGACATCTAGTGGTCGAAATTGACAACTACATGCTTTCCCTACACTGCAGAGCTTCATACATAAGTAACATGATCCTAAATAAGGAACTAAGGACAAGTGGGGACATCTAGTGGCATAAATTGTGGACTACACTGTAGCTAATTATATCTGTACTTTTTGCAGGAATTGGTGGAATATCAGAAGTTGCCTGATAAGGTGAAGAATACAGCAGAAGGTGGGTGGAGCTGAACTCTCGTTTTTTGTGACTGGTGACACCCACTTTGGGGTATTTGGAGAGAGGGAGGAATGTTCCGGGTCAGATATAATTTTCTGCACATATTTGAGATAATCAAATCATCCAATGGAGCTCATCAATCAGAAAATTGGAAAAAATCCAGAGGGGCGTTGGGTTAGGTGAAATTTAGCCCAGTCACCAATTTTTCTTTTAGGCAATAACCTCTGTGCTGCACCTTTTGTATCCCTGTACCACCCTTCCTCTGCACAATCCCACCCCGTTTCCAACCCCCCATCCCTCGTACCTCTATAATGCCTGTGCCCCCCCCCACCACCACCTTAACAGGACTATTAATACTTTGCCCTAATGATAGATTTTATACACATGAACCACTTCTGTGTACTTTTGCATAGAATATATTTATAGATTGGCATCCATATTTACCGCTCCCCATTTTTTTTTTCTTCCACAGGGCTGCGCCGTGATGGATTCGAGGAGCCCTCCCCTCTATTCCGCTGCCTGGTGGCCGAAGAAGATGAACAGAAAAGAGCAGAAGGTATCAGATGGGGCAAATCTACTCATTGTGGGAGGGGCTCTAATATTATTATTATTATTATTATTATTATTATTATTATTATTCCATGAGAGAAGAGCTTTCTATCATTGTGCTGCATACAAATCTGGGAAGGATGCAGTACACACAATTAACCAGTAGAGGGCAGTTTTCAACCATTTCTGCTTCCATGAGAATGTTTGTCATAACTGATACACAGGGGGTTATTTACGAAAGGCAAATCCACTTTGCACTACAAGTGCAAAGTGCACTTGAAATTGCACTGAAAGTGCACTTGGAAGTGCAGTCGCTGTAGATCCGAGGGAAACATGCAAGGAAAATAAAAAACAGCATTTTAGCTTGCACATGATTGGATAATAAAATCAGCAGAGCTTCCCCTCATTTCAGATCTTCCCCTTAGATTTACAGTGATTGCACTTCCAAGTGCACTTTCAGTGCAATTTTAAGTGCACTTTGCACTTGTAGTGGATTTGCCTTTCGTAAATAACCCCCAAAGTTTCCTTCACATAAATACAATGAAGGAAGAACATCAAACAACAAACAATGAAACAAAAGGGAATCAGCACTAAAGAGTGAATAGTGGGAAGCAGCTTTATCAGTCTATCATTCTGTTTCAACAGAAGTAGTACAATATAGTTTAATGAATGTGAGAATGTGAATACATTAACAAGCATTACTCCTCGCCTCACCTCTGTTCTCCATCCCATAGCTCCTCACCTCACCTCTGTTCTCCATCCCATAGCTCCTCACCTCACCTCTGTTCTCCATCCCATAGCTCCTCTCCTCACCTCTGTTCTCCATCCCATAGCTCCTCTCCTCACCTCTGTTCTCCATCACATAGCTCCTCACCCCACCTCTGTTCCCTATCACATAGCTCCTCATCTCACCTCTTTTCTCCATCCCATAGCTCCTCACCTCACCTCTGTTCTCCATCCCATAGCTCCTCGCCTCACCTCTGTTCTCCATCCCATAGCTCCTCACCTCACCTCTGTTCTCCATCCCATAGCTCCTCTCCTCACCTCTGTTCTCCATCCCATAGCTCCTCACCTCACCTCTGTTCTCCATCCCATAGCTCCTCACCTCACCTCTGTTCTCCATCCCATAGCTCCTCTCCTCACCTCTGTTCTCCATCCCATAGCTCCTCTCCTCACCTCTGTTCTCCATCCCATAGCTCCTCACCTCACCTCTGTTCTCCATCCCATAGCTCCTCTCCTCACCTCTGTTCTCCATCACATAGCTCCTCACCCCACCTCTGTTCCCTATCACATAGCTCCTCACCTCACCTCTTTTCTCCATCCCATAGCTCCTCACCTCACCTCTGTTCTCCATCCCATAGCTCCTCGCCTCACCTCTGTTCTCCATCCCATAGCTCCTCACCTCACCTCTGTTCTCCATTTCATAGCTCCTCTCCTCACCTCTGTTCTCCATCCCATAGCTCCTCACCTCACCTCTGTTCTCCATCCCATAGCTCCTCACCTCACCTCTGTTCTCCATCCCATAGCTCCTCTCCTCACCTCTGTTCTCCATCCCATAGCTCCTCACCTCTGTTCTCCATCCCATAGCTCCTCTCCTCACCTCTGTTCTCCATCCCATAGCTCCTCGCCTCACCTCTGTTCTCCATCCCATAGCTCCTCACCTCACCTCTGTTCCCCATCCCATAGCTCCTCACCTCACCTCTGTTCTCCATCCCATAGCTCCTCTCCTCACCTCTGTTCTCCATACCATAGCTCCTCTCCTCACCTCTGTTCTCCATCACATAGCTCCTCACTCCACCTCTGTTCCCTATCACATAGCTCCTCACCTCACCTCTTTTCTCCATCCCATAGCTCCTCACCTCTGTTCTCCATCCCATAGCTCCTCACTTCACCTCTTTTCCCCATCCCATAGCTCCTCACCTCACCTCTTTTCTCCATCCCATAGCTCCTCACCTCTGTTCTCCATCCCATAGCTCCTCACTTCAACTCTTTCCCCCATCCCATAGCTCCTCACCTCCCCTCTGTTCTCCATCACATAGCTCCTCACCTCACCTCTTTTCTCCATCCCATAGCTCCTCACCTCACCTCACCTCTGTTCCCCATCCCATAGCTCCTCGCCTCACCTCTGTTCTCCATCCCATAGCTCCTCACCTCTGTTCTCCATCCCATAGCTCCTCACCTCTGTTCTCCATCCCATAGCTCCTCACCTCACCTCTGTTCTCCATCCCATAGCTCCTCACCTCACCTCTGTTCTCCATCCCATAGCTCCTCACCTCACCTCTGTTCTCCATCCCATAGCTCCTCTCCTCACCTCTGTTCTCCATCCCATAGCTCCTCACCTCACCTCTGTTCTCCATCCCATAGCTCCTCTCCTCACCTCTGTTCTCCATCCCATAGCTCCTCGCCTCACCTCTGTTCTCCATCCCATAGCTCCTCACCTCACCTCTGTTCCCCATCCCATAGCTCCTCACCTCACCTCTGTTCTCCATCCCATAGCTCCTCTCCTCACCTCTGTTCTCCATACCATAGCTCCTCTCCTCACCTCTGTTCTCCATCACATAGCTCCTCACCCCACCTCTGTTCCCTATCACATAGCTCCTCACCTCACCTCTTTTCTCCATCCCATAGCTCCTCACCTTTGTTCTCCATCCCATAGCTCCTCACTTCACCTCTTTTCCCCATCCCATAGCTCCTCACCTCACCTCTTTTCTCCATCCCATAGCTCCTCACCTCTGTTCTCCATCCCATAGCTCCTCACTTCAACTCTTTCCCCCATCCCATAGCTCCTCACCTCCCCTCTGTTCTCCATCACATAGCTCCTCACCTCACCTCTTTTCTCCATCCCATAGCTCCTCACCTCACCTCACCTCTGTTCCCCATCCCATAGCTCCTCGCCTCACCTCTGTTCTCCATCCCATAGCTCCTCACCTCTGTTCTCCATCCCATAGCTCCTCACCTCTGTTCTTCATCCCATAGCTCCTCACCCCTGTTCTCCATCCCATAGCTCCTCACCTCACCATTGTTCTTCATCCCATAGCTTCTCATCTCACCTCTGTTCTCCATCCCATAGCTCCTCTTCTCACCTCTGTTCTCCATCCCATAGCTCCCCACCTCACCTCACCTCTGTTCCCCATCACATAGCTCCTCACCTCACCTTTGTTCTCCATCCCATAGCTCCTCTTCTCACCTCTGTTCTCCATCCCATAGCTCCTCTCCTCACCATTGTTCTTCATCCCATAGCTCCTCACCTCACCTCTGTTCTTCATCCCATAGCTTCTCATCTCACCTCTGTTCTCCATCCCATAGCTCCTCACCTCACCTCGCCTCTGTTCTCCATCCCATAGCTCCTCGCCTCACCTCTGTTCTCCATCCCATAGCTCCTCACCTCACCTATGTTCTCCATACCATAGCTCCTCACTACACCTCTGTTCTCCATCCCATAGCTCCTCACCTCACCTCACCTCTGTTCCCCATCTAATAGATCCTCACCTCACCTCTGTTCCCCATCCCATAGCTCCTCACCTCACCTCTGTTCTCCACCACATAGCTCCTCACCTCACCTCTGTTCTCCATCACATAGCTCCTCTCCTCACCATTGTTCTTTAGGGATGAGCTTCGTGTTCGAGTCGAACATACGTTCGACTCGAACATCGGCTGTTCGATCGTTCGACGAAGATCGAACGATTTGGGCCGTTCGCGCCAAATTCGAGTGACGCGAACGGCCCACAATGCACTACGCCATCGCAGTGTCATCCAGGCGCTGTGATTGGCCAAGCATGCACTGTGACCCCGCATGCTTGGCCAATCACAGCGCCGGCATCACATAGCTCCTCACCTCACCTCTTTTCTCCATCCCATAGCTCCTCACCTCACCTCACCTCTGTTCCCCATCCCATAGCTCCTCGCCTCACCTCTGTTCTCCATCCCATAGCTCCTCACCTCTGTTCTCCATCCCATAGCTCCTCACCTCTGTTCTTCATCCCATAGCTCCTCACCCCTGTTCTCCATCCCATAGCTCCTCACCTCACCATTGTTCTTCATCCCATAGCTTCTCATCTCACCTCTGTTCTCCATCCCATAGCTCCTCTTCTCACCTCTGTTCTCCATCCCATAGCTCCCCACCTCACCTCACCTCTGTTCCCCATCACATAGCTCCTCACCTCACCTTTGTTCTCCATCCCATAGCTCCTCTTCTCACCTCTGTTCTCCATCCCATAGCTCCTCTCCTCACCATTGTTCTTCATCCCATAGCTCCTCACCTCACCTCTGTTCTTCATCCCATAGCTTCTCATCTCACCTCTGTTCTCCATCCCATAGCTCCTCACCTCACCTCGCCTCTGTTCTCCATCCCATAGCTCCTCGCCTCACCTCTGTTCTCCATCCCATAGCTCCTCACCTCACCTATGTTCTCCATACCATAGCTCCTCACTACACCTCTGTTCTCCATCCCATAGCTCCTCACCTCACCTCACCTCTGTTCCCCATCTAATAGATCCTCACCTCTGTTCCCCATCCCATAGCTCCTCACCTCACCTCTGTTCTCCACCACATAGCTCCTCACCTCACCTCTGTTCTCCATCACATAGCTCCTCTCCTCACCATTGTTCTTTAGGGATGAGCTTCGTGTTCGAGTCGAACATACGTTCGACTCGAACATCGGCTGTTCGATCGTTCGACGAAGATCGAACGATTTGGGCCGTTCGCGCCAAATTCGAGTGACGCGAACGGCCCACAATGCACTACGCCATCGCAGTGTCATCCAGGCGCTGTGATTGGCCAAGCATGCACTGTGACCCCGCATGCTTGGCCAATCACAGCGCCGGCAGCGAGGAGAGCAATGATTGGCCACAGGCAGGATGCCTGTGGCCAATTATTGCTGAGGGTGTTTAGTACACGCCCCACACTATAAAAGGCCGCCAGCACGGCGGCCTAGTGTAGTGTGTTCCGGAGCAGGGATAGAGCAGCATAGGCAGGGACAGTGACTGTTATTTCTTTCTTGCTTATCCTGGATTCCTTTAGTTTAGGGAAAGAGAAGGATAGGTAGGGAGAGTGTCAGTGTGTTTTGTGCTTGTGCTATAGTGTGCTTAAAAAAAACATTTATTCTAGGGACAGAAAACTGTAGGTAGGGAGAGTGTCAGTTTCTTTCACTCTGCAAGTCCTTGTTTCCAGGGACCTGTAAGGACAGTGAGTGAATTGTCCTTGTGCTATATTGTGATTAAAAAAAACATTTTTTCTAGGGACAGAAAACTGTAGGTAGGGAGAGTGTTTTTTTTCTTTCACTCTGCAAGTCCTTGTTTCCAGGGACCTGGAAGGACAGTGAGTGAATTGTCCTTGTGCTATATTGTGCTTAAAAAAAAACATTTTTTCTAGGGACAGAAAACTGTAGGTAGGGAGAGTGTTTTTTTTTTTCACTCTGCAAGTCCTTGTTTCCAGGGACCTGTAAGGACAGTGAGTGAATTGTCCTTGTGCTATATTGTGCTTAAAAAAAAACATTTATTCTAGGGACAGAAAACTGTAGGTAGGGAGAGTGTCAGTTTATTTCACTCTGCAAGTCCTTGTTTCCAGGGACCTTTAAGGACAGTGAGTGAATTGTCCTTGTGCTATATTGTGATTAAAAAAAAACATTTTTTCTAGGGACAGAAAACTGTAGGTAGGGAGAGTGTTTTTTTTCTTTCACTCTGCAAGTCCTTGTTTCCAGGGACCTGTAAGGACAGTGAGTGAATTGTCCTTGTGCTATATTGTGCTTAAAAAAAACATTTATTCTAGGGACAGAAAACTGTAGGTAGGGAGAGTGTCAGTTTATTTCACTCTGCAAGTCCTTGTTTCCAGGGACCTGTAAGGACAGTGAGTGAATTGTCCTTGTGCTATATTGTGATTAAAAAAAACATTTTTTCTAGGGACAGAAAACTGTAGGTAGGGAGAGTGTTTTTTTTCTTTCACTCTGCAAGTCCTTGTTTCCAGGGACCTGTAAGGACAGTGAGTGAATTGTCCTTGTGCTATATTGTGATTAAAAAAAAACATTTTTTCTAGGGACAGAAAACTGTAGGTAGGGAGAGTGTTTTTTTTCTTTCACTCTGCAAGTCCTTGTTTCCAGGGACCTGGAAGGACAGTGAGTGAATTGTCCTTGTGCTATATTGTGCTTAAAAAAAACATTTATTCTAGGGACAGAAAACTGTAGGTAGGGAGAGTGTCAGTTTATTTCACTCTGCAAGTCCTTGTTTCCAGGGACCTGTAAGGACAGTGAGTGAATTGTCCTTGTGCTATATTGTGATTAAAAAAAACATTTTTTCTAGGGACAGAAAACTGTAGGTAGGGAGAGTGTTTTTTTTCTTTCACTCTGCAAGTCCTTGTTTCCAGGGACCTGGAAGGACAGTGAGTGAATTGTCCTTGTGCTATATTGTGCTTAAAAAAAAACATTAATTCTAGTGACAGAAAACTGTAGGTAGGGAGAGTGTCAGTTTATTTCACTCTGCAAGTCCTTGTTTCCAGGGACCTGTAAGGACAGTGAGTGAATTGTCCTTGTGCTATATTGTGCTTAAAAAAACATTTATTCTAGGAACAGAAAACTGTAGGTAGGGAGAGTGTTTATTTTCTTTCACTCTGCAAGTCCTTGTTTCCAGGGACCTGTAAGGACAGTGAGTGAATTGTCCTTGTGCTATATTGTGATTAAAAAAAACATTTTTTCTAGGGACAGAAAACTGTAGGTAGGGAGAGTGTTTTTTTTCTTTCACTCTGCAAGTCCTTGTTTCCAGGGACCTGGAAGGACAGTGAGTGAATTGTCCTTGTGCTATATTGTGCTTAAAAAAAAACATTTATTCTAGGGACAGAAAACTGTAGGTAGGGAGAGTGTCAGTTTATTTCACTCTGCAAGTCCTTGTTTCCAGGGACCTGTAAGGACAGTGAGTGAATTGTCCTTGTGCTATATTGTGCTTAAAAAAACATTTTTTCTAGGGACAGAAAACTGTAGGTAGGGAGAGTGTTTTTTTTCTTTCACTCTGCAAGTCCTTGTTTCCAGGGACCTGGAAGGACAGTGAGTGAATTGTCCTTGTGCTATATTGTGCTTAAAAAAAACATTTATTCTAGGGACAGAAAACTGTAGGTAGGGAGAGTGTCAGTTTCTTTCACTCTGCAAGTCCTTGTTTCCAGGGACCTGGAAGGACAGTGAGTGAATTGTCCTTGTGCTATATTGTGCTTAAAAAAACATTTATTCTAGGGACAGAAAACTGTAGGTAGGGAGAGTGTTTATTTTCTTTCACTCTGCAAGTCCTTGTTTCCAGGGACCTGGAAGGACAGTGAGTGAATTGTCCTTGTGCTATATTGTGCTTAAAAAAACATTTTTTCTAGGGACAGAAAACTGTAGGTAGGGAGAGTGTTTTTTTTCTTTCACTCTGCAAGTCCTTGTTTCCAGGGACCTGGAAGGACAGTGAGTGAATTCTCCTTGTGCTATATTGTGCTTAAAAAAAACATTTATTCTAGGGACAGAAAACTGTAGGTAGGGAGAGTGTCAGTTTATTTCACTCTGCAAGTCCTTGTTTCCAGGGACCTGTAAGGACAGTGAGTGAATTGTCCTTGTGCTATATTGTGATTAAAAAAAACATTTTTTCTAGGGACAGAAAACTGTAGGTAGGGAGAGTGTTTTTTTTCTTTCACTCTGCAAGTCCTTGTTTCCAGGGACCTGTAAGGACAGTGAGTGAATTGTCCTTGTGCTATATTGTGCTTAAAAAAAACATTTATTCTAGGGACAGAAAACTGTAGGTAGGGAGAGTGTCAGTTTATTTCACTCTGCAAGTCCTTGTTTCCAGGGACCTGTAAGGACAGTGAGTGAATTGTCCTTGTGCTATATTGTGCTTAAAAAAACATTTATTCTAGGGACAGAAAACTGTAGGTAGGGAGAGTGTTTATTTTCTTTCACTCTGCAAGTCCTTGTTTCCAGGGACCTGTAAGGACAGTGAGTGAATTGTCCTTGTGCTATATTGTGATTAAAAAAAACATTTATTCTAGGGACAGAAAACTGTAGGTAGGGAGAGTGTCAGTTTATTTCACTCTGCAAGTCCTTGTTTCCAGGGACCTGTAAGGACAGTGAGTGAATTGTCCTTGTGCTATATTGTGCTTAAAAAAAAACATTTTTTCTAGGGACAGAAAACTGTAGGTAGGGAGAGTGTTTTTTTTTTTTTCACTCTGCAAGTCCTTGTTTCCAGGGACCTGTAAGGACAGTGAGTGAATTGTCCTTGTGCTATATTGTGCTTAAAAAAAACATTTATTCTAGGGACAGAAAACTGTAGGTAGGGAGAGTGTCAGTTTATTTCACTCTGCAAGTCCTTGTTTCCAGGGACCTTTAAGGACAGTGAGTGAATTGTCCTTGTGCTATATTGTGATTAAAAAAAACATTTTTTCTAGGGACAGAAAACTGTAGGTAGGGAGAGTGTTTTTTTTCTTTCACTCTGCAAGTCCTTGTTTCCAGGGACCTGTAAGGACAGTGAGTGAATTGTCCTTGTGCTATATTGTGATTAAAAAAAACATTTTTTCTAGGGACAGAAAACTGTAGGTAGGGAGAGTGTTTTTTTTCTTTCACTCTGCAAGTCCTTGTTTCCAGGGACCTGGAAGGACAGTGAGTGAATTGTCCTTGTGCTATATTGTGCTTAAAAAAAACATTTATTCTAGGGACAGAAAACTGTAGGTAGGGAGAGTGTCAGTTTATTTCACTCTGCAAGTCCTTGTTTCCAGGGACCTGTAAGGACAGTGAGTGAATTGTCCTTGTGCTATATTGTGATTAAAAAAAACATTTTTTCTAGGGACAGAAAACTGTAGGTAGGGAGAGTGTTTTTTTTCTTTCACTCTGCAAGTCCTTGTTTCCAGGGACCTGGAAGGACAGTGAGTGAATTCTCCTTGTGCTATATTGTGCTTAAAAAAAACATTTATTCTAGGGACAGAAAACTGTAGGTAGGGAGAGTGTCAGTTTATTTCACTCTGCAAGTCCTTGTTTCCAGGGACCTGTAAGGACAGTGAGTGAATTGTCCTTGTGCTATATTGTGATTAAAAAAAACATTTTTTCTAGGGACAGAAAACTGTAGGTAGGGAGAGTGTTTTTTTTCTTTCACTCTGCAAGTCCTTGTTTCCAGGGACCTGTAAGGACAGTGAGTGAATTGTCCTTGTGCTATATTGTGCTTAAAAAAAACATTTATTCTAGGGACAGAAAACTGTAGGTAGGGAGAGTGTCAGTTTATTTCACTCTGCAAGTCCTTGTTTCCAGGGACCTGTAAGGACAGTGAGTGAATTGTCCTTGTGCTATATTGTGATTAAAAAAAACATTTTTTCTAGGGACAGAAAACTGTAGGTAGGGAGAGTGTTTTTTTTCTTTCACTCTGCAAGTCCTTGTTTCCAGGGACCTGTAAGGACAGTGAGTGAATTGTCCTTGTGCTATATTGTGCTTAAAAAAAACATTAATTCTAGGGACAGAAAACTGTAGGTAGGGAGAGTGTCAGTTTATTTCACTCTGCAAGTCCTTGTTTCCAGGGACCTGTAAGGACAGTGAGTGAATTGTCCTTGTGCTATATTGTGCTTAAAAAAAACATTTATTCTAGGGACAGAAAACTGTAGGTAGGGAGAGTGTTTATTTTCTTTCACTCTGCAAGTCCTTGTTTCCAGGGACCTGTAAGGACAGTGAGTGAATTGTCCTTGTGCTATATTGTGATTAAAAAAAACATTTATTCTAGGGACAGAAAACTGTAGGTAGGGAGAGTGTCAGTTTATTTCACTCTGCAAGTCCTTGTTTCCAGGGACCTGTAAGGACAGTGAGTGAATTGTCCTTGTGCTATATTGTGATTAAAAAAAAACATTTTTTCTAGGGACAGAAAACTGTAGGTAGGGAGAGTGTTTTTTTTCTTTCACTCTGCAAGTCCTTGTTTCCAGGGACCTGTAAGGACAGTGAGTGAATTGTCCTTGTGCTATATTGTGCTTAAAAAAACATTTATTCTAGGGACAGAAAACTGTAGGTAGGGAGAGTGTCAGTTTATTTCACTCTGCAAGTCCTTGTTTCCAGGGACCTGTAAGGACAGTGAGTGAATTGTCCTTGTGCTATATTGTGATTAAAAAAAACATTTATTCTAGGGACAGAAAACTGTAGGTAGGGAGAGTGTCAGTTTATTTCACTCTGCAAGTCCTTGTTTCCAGGGACCTGTAAGGACAGTGAGTGAATTGTCCTTGTGCTATATTGTGATTAAAAAAAACATTTTTTCTAGGGACAGAAAACTGTAGGTAGGGAGAGTGTTTTTTTTCTTTCACTCTGCAAGTCCTTGTTTCCAGGGACCTGTAAGGACAGTGAGTGAATTGTCCTTGTGCTATATTGTGCTTAAAAAAAACATTAATTCTAGGGACAGAAAACTGTAGGTAGGGAGAGTGTCAGTTTATTTCACTCTGCAAGTCCTTGTTTCCAGGGACCTGTAAGGACAGTGAGTGAATTGTCCTTGTGCTATATTGTGCTTAAAAAAACATTTATTCTAGGGACAGAAAACTGTAGGTAGGGAGAGTGTTTTTTTTCTTTCACTCTGCAAGTCCTTGTTTCCAGGGACCTGGAAGGACAGTGACTGAATTGTCCTTGTGCTATATTGTGATTAAAAAAAACATTTATTCTAGGGACAGAAAACTGTAGGTAGGGAGAGTGTCAGTTTATTTCACTCTGCAAGTCCTTGTTTCCAGGGACCTGGAAGGACAGTGACTGAATTGTCCTTGTGCTATATTGTGATTAAAAAAAACATTTATTCTAGGGACAGAAAACTGTAGGTAGGGAGAGTGTCAGTTTATTTCACTCTGCAAGTCCTTGTTTCCAGGGACCTGGAAGGACAGTGAGTGAATTGTCCTTGTGTTATATTGTGATTAAAAAAAACATTTTTTCTAGGGACAGAAAACTGTAGGTAGGGAGAGTGTTTTTTTTCTTTCACTCTGCAAGTCCTTGTTTCCAGGGACCTGTAAGGACAGTGAGTGAATTGTCCTTGTGCTATATTGTGCTTAAAAAAAACATTTATTCTAGGGACAGAAAACTGTAGGTAGGGAGAGTGTCAGTTTATTTCACTCTGCAAGTCCTTGTTTCCAGGGACCTGTAAGGACAGTGACTGAATTGTCCTTGTGCTATATTGTGCTTAAAAAAAACATTTATTCTAGGGACAGAAAACTGTAGGTAGGGAGAGTGTCAGTTTATTTCACTCTGCAAGTCCTTGTTTCCAGGGACCTGGAAGGACAGTGACTGAATTGTCCTTGTGCTATATTGTGATTAAAAAAAACATTTATTCTAGGGACAGAAAACTGTAGGTAGGGAGAGTGTTTTTTTTCTTTCACTCTGCAAGTCCTTGTTTCCAGGGACCTGTAAGGACAGTGAGTGAATTGTCCTTGTGCTATATTGTGCTTAAAAAAAACATTTATTCTAGGGTCAGAAAACTGTAGGTAGGGAGAGTGTCAGTTTATTTCACTCTGCAAGTCCTTGTTTCCAGGGACCTGTAAGGACAGTGACTGAATTGTCCTTGTGCTATATTGTGCTTAAAAAAAACATTTATTCTAGGGACAGAAAACTGTAGGTAGGGAGAGTGTCAGTTTATTTCACTCTGCAAGTCCTTGTTTCCAGGGACCTGGAAGGACAGTGACTGAATTGTCCTTGTGCTATATTGTGATTAAAAAAAACATTTATTCTAGGGACAGAAAACTGTAGGTAGGGAGAGTGTCAGTTTATTTCACTCTGCAAGTCCTTGTTTCCAGGGACCTGGAAGGACAGTGACTGAATTGTCCTTGTGCTATATTGTGATTAAAAAAAACATTTATTCTAGGGACAGAAAACTGTAGGTAGGGAGAGTGTCAGTTTATTTCACTCTGCAAGTCCTTGTTTCCAGGGACCTGGAAGGACAGTGAGTGAATTGTCCTTGTGTTATATTGTGATTAAAAAAAACATTTTTTCTAGGGACAGAAAACTGTAGGTAGGGAGAGTGTTTTTTTTCTTTCACTCTGCAAGTCCTTGTTTCCAGGGACCTGTAAGGACAGTGAGTGAATTGTCCTTGTGCTATATTGTGCTTAAAAAAAACATTTATTCTAGGGACAGAAAACTGTAGGTAGGGAGAGTGTCAGTTTATTTCACTCTGCAAGTCCTTGTTTCCAGGGACCTGGAAGGACAGTGAGTGAATTGTCCTTGTGTTATATTGTGATTAAAAAAAACATTTTTTCTAGGGACAGAAAACTGTAGGTAGGGAGAGTGTTTTTTTTCTTTCACTCTGCAAGTCCTTGTTTCCAGGGACCTGTAAGGACAGTGAGTGAATTGTCCTTGTGCTATATTGTGCTTAAAAAAAACATTTATTCTAGGGACAGAAAACTGTAGGTAGGGAGAGTGTCAGTTTATTTCACTCTGCAAGTCCTTGTTTCCAGGGACCTGGAAGGACAGTGACTGAATTGTCCTTGTGCTATATTGTGATTAAAAAAAACATTTATTCTAGGGACAGAAAACTGTAGGTAGGGAGAGTGTCAGTTTATTTCACTCTGCAAGTCCTTGTTTCAAGGGACAGAGAAGGACACCTGAAGGTAGCCCTTATTGCTTTTTTCCCATCTCCCTGCAGGCCATCTATTAGAATGTCTGGAAGGCAAACAAGGAGAGGCAGACAGTCAGGAGGCAATAAAAGAGGGCAAGCAGGCTCTGTGTCTGGGGGCAACAGTGCTGGTCGTGGACGCGGTGCATTGTCATCAGCACATGGCCATGGGACACGCTTGTCCTTCTTTTCGGCAGCTGGACATGTTGAGCCACATCATGCCGAAGACTTGGTAGAGTGGATGACCAAGCCCTCCTCCTCCTCCTCATCCTCTCTCACCCAGGCTCAGGGTACTGGAAAAGCAGCTGCCAAAGCGTCGTCTTCCCTGGTATCAATGTCAGACAAATCATCAGTCACTCCTTCCCTAGACCCACCATGTCCTCCTCCTGAGGAGTCCCCCGAACTGTTTCAGCACAGTGTTGGGTACATGCTCCAGGAGGATGCCCAGCGTTTCGAAGGGTCTGATGATGAAACCCAGCTAGAGGAAGGCAGTAGCGTGAGAGCAGACAGAGGGGATGCTCAAGAAGGACACCAATCTGGCAGTCATGTTCCAGCAGCTGCAGCATACTGCCAGATTGGCTCCAGTGATGAGGAGGGAGGGGATGATGAGGTTACTGACTCCACGTGGGTGCCTAATAGGAGAGAGGAGGAGGAGGAGGATGAGGAGGAGGCACATCTCCAACGAGGCAGGATGCCCTTTGGTGGCCAGCGTAAGGGCAGTACACCGACGGAATCACACCGCAGAGCTCCGCCTGTGCAGGGCGCTGCCTCTGCCCGTCATTCAAAAAGTTCTTTGGTGTGGGCCTTTTTTGAGGCTAGTGCATCAGATCGCACAGCTGCTGTTTGCAACATATGTCTCAAGCGTATATCGCGTGGCCAAAACATCAGCCGCTTGGGTACCACATGCCTGACCAGACATATGTTGACCTGCCATGCAGCTCGTTGGCAAGCCTACCTCAAAGACCCACACCAAAGAACAAAGCGGACCTCTCCTTGCACCGCATCAGCTGGGATCTCCAACCCCACTATAACTTCAGTCCTCTCTGAAACATGCACTGAGAGGAATGAAGGTGTAGAATTAGGTGTGTCACAGCCAAGTACTTGCGCCCACTCTGCTAGCAGTACACCGACGTCCGATTCTAGCAGGCAAATTTCCCTGCCCCAGCTGCTGGACCGTCGAAAGAAGTTCACTCCCAGCCATCCACATGCCCAGCGGTTGAATGCTAGCTTGGCTAAATTGCTAGCGCTTCAACTGCTGCCTTTTCAGTTGGTAGACTCGGCCCCCTTCCGTGAGTTTGTGCAATGTGCAGTTCCTCAGTGGCAGGTTCCCAAACGCCACTTTTTCTCACGGAAGGCTATTCCGGCTCTCTACCGGCATGTGGAAGGCAATGTCTTGGCCTCGCTGGACAGGGCGGTCAGCGGTAAGGTGCATATTACCGCTGACTCATGGTCCAGCAGGCATGGACAGGGACGTTACCTTTCTTTCACGGCCCATTGGGTCACTCTTTTGGCAGCTGGGAAGGATTCAGGACAAGGTGCAGTAGTGTTGGAGGTTGTCCCACCGCCACGCCTCCAAAATGCTACTACTGGTTGTGACACACCTCTCTCCTCCACCCCCTCCTCTTCTTCTTCCTCCATGGCCTCTTCCTGTGGTTTGTCCTATGAACCAGCGGTGCTCCGTAGCCGTTCACGGGGCTACGCAAGTACGCAGGCAAAAAGATGCCATGCCGTGCTTGCGCTGGTGTGTTTGGGGGACAGAAGCCACACTGGGGCAGAGGTCCTGTCTGCTCTGCAGGGCCAGGCCGAGAGGTGGTTGACGCCACGCCAGCTTAAGCCAGGAATGGTGGTTTGCGACAATGGCACCAACCTCCTCTCCGCCCTCCGACAGGGACAACTGACCCATGTGCCCTGTGTGGCTCACGTCCTTAACCTGGTGGTGCAGCGCTTCTTGGGCAGGTACCCGGGCTTACAGGATGTCCTGAGGCAGGCCAGGAAAGTCTGTGTGCATTTCCGCAGATCTTATAATGCCAGTGCTCGCCTGGCTGAGCTGCAAAAGGAGTTGAACCTGCCCAAGAACCGCCTTATATGTGACATGCCCACCAGGTGGAACTCAACGTTGGCCATGCTGCAGCGGCTGCACACGCAGCAGAGGGCCATCAATGAGTACCTGTGCGACTACGGCACCAGGACAGGGTCAGGGGAGCTTGGTTTTTTTTCTCCACGCCAGTGGGGCATGATCAGGGATGCATGCACTGTCCTGGCACCATTTGAGGAGGCCACGAGGATGGTGAGCAGTGACAGTGCATGCATCAGTGACACTGTACCTCTTGTCCACCTGTTGGAGCACACGCTGCGTGGAATAATGGACAGGGCACTTGAGGCAGAACAGAGGCAGGAAGAGGAGGACTTCCTTGCCTCTCAAGGCCCCCTTTACCCAGACAGTGTTCCTTCTGTCCCACCCATCGCACAGGAAGAGGAGGAGGAGGAGGAGGAGGAGGAGGAGGAGGATTGTGTCAGCATGGAGGTGGAGGCTGGCACTCAGCATCATCAGCAGCAGTCTTTTAGGGATGATTTACAGTCCCAAGAAACCAGTGGACTTGTACGTGGCTGGGAGGAGGTGGCTGCGGATCATGTCGTCCTTAGTGACCCAGAGGACTCCGGAGCGAATGCCTCAGCAAACCTACGCTGCATGGCCTCCCTGATCCTGCAAAGTCTGCGGAAGGATCCTCGTATTCTTCGGATCAAGGAGAGGGACCATTACTGGCTGGCCACTCTCCTTGATCCACGGTACAAGGGTAAGGTTGCGGACCTTATGTTACCGTCGCAGAGGGAGCAGAGGATGAGACAACTCCGGGAGGCCTTGCAGAAAGGTCTGTGCAACGCGTTCCCAGAGACTGGGAGGTTGCAAACTCCTGGTCCTGGACAACGAGTTGCTGAGGCTTCGGCCAGTCAAAGAAGGAGCGGTGGGGAAGGTGGCCGTCTGACCGATGCGTTCAGACAATTCTTTAGTCCGCAGCCCCAAAGTATGATCGGTTCCAGCAACCATCGCCAGCGTCTGATAAACATGGTGCAGGAATATCTAGGGGCAAGGTCAGACTTGGACACCTTCCCCACCGAAAATCCTCTGGCTTACTGGGTCTTGAGGATGGATCACTGGCCAGAGCTTGCACAGTATGCAATTGAGCTACTGGCCTGTCCTGCATCCAGCGTTCTTTCGGAACGCACATTCAGTGCTGCTGGAGGATTTGTCACGGATCACAGGGTGCGCCTGTCCACCGACTCGGTTGATCGACTGACTTTCATCAAGATGAACCAGTCTTGGATCACCACCAGCTACCACACACCTGATGCTGATATAACAGACTAATTGATTTTAACATGTCACATCCCTTCAAGACTGATGCTGATGCTGAGTGCCTGTGCTGTTATGTTGACTGGCTATCCTCCTCCTCCGAGTCCTCAATGATACGATTGATGATGATAGCTTGTAAGATCATTTTTGTTTATGGGTGCCGCCACCAGTGCCTAACGCCCAATTTTTCAGCCCCTGTTTAACAGGGGCGTGTAATTACAATTTTTGAAGCAATACTTTGCAACAGGGCTCATTGGTGTGCTCCAAGTACAGTATCTGTGAGGAGTTGCAGTGTTGTGCCACCAGTGCCTAAGGCCCAATTTTTCAGCCCCTGTTTAACAGGGGCGTGTCATTACAATTTTTGAAGCAATACTTTGCAACAGGGCTCATTGGTGTGCTCCAAGTACAGTATCTGTGAGGAGTTGCAGTGTTGTGCCACCAGTGCCTAAGGCCCAATTTTTCAGCCCCTGTTTAACAGGGGCGTGTCATTACAATTTTTGAAGCAATACTTTGCAACAGGGCTCATTGCTGTGCTCCAAGTACAGTATCTGTGAGGGGTTGCAGTGTTGTGCCACCAGTGCCTAAGGCCCAATTTTTCAGCCCCTGTTCAACAGGGGCATGTAATTACAATTCTTGATCTAATAATTCACAGCAGGGCCCATTGCTGCACCCACCAAGAGTAACTGTCAGGGCTTACAGTGTTGTGGCACCAGCACCACCATCAAAGGCCCAATTTTTACTACCACTGTTCAACAATTATATGTAATTAAAATTCCTGATATAATAGTTGACAGCAGGGCGTTCCAGCACCAACCAAGAGTAACTGTGAGTGCTTACAGTGTTGTGCCAACACCAACAACTAAGGGGCCTATTTCTGCAGAGTATATACGGCAGGTCCCTACTTTCAAACATCCAACTTACAAACGACTCCTACTTGCAAACGCAAGAAGACAACAGGAAGTGAGAGGAAATCTACCACTAGGAAGGAAAATTCTCTCCTGTAAGAATAAATATGGGAGAAAGGTGTCTCCTCTGTACTGATGCTTTATCAGCAATCCTTGTTTCAAGAAAAACACCACATTTCAAAAACAGTTGTCATTGGGACGGAAAGTGAGGTGAAATGTTCTGAACAGGGGCACAGACAGCAAAACAAATGTTACAGGGGTGATAACCCTTACCTATGTTTTCCAAAAAGTTTAAAAATAGATTTTTGGTCTGGAGCTACACTTCAACAATGTACCTGTTCAAAATTACAAACAGACTCTACATAAGAACAAACCTACAGTCCCTGTCTTGTATGCACCGCCTGTATAGGGCTGTTCAGAGTATATAGGGCCTTTTTTATTTTATGTGCGGGGTTCCCCTTAATATCCATACAAGACCCAAAGGGGCTGGTAATGGGCTGGGGTAGGGGGGGGGTCATGGGGTAGCTATGCCATTTTTCTTAAAGAATTTCATCCATATTACCGGGACCAGACATTACATTAAAGCCGCAAGCAGTTTTAAATGGCTTTTTTTTCCTTTAGAAGTGTCATTTTGTGCAGGGACAGTTCTAAACACGGGAAACACGTGACACTTCACAGGCATACTTTAGACACCCCCCAGGTACGATATTTAAAGGAATATTTGACTTTTTTTTTTCACTTTATGCATCATTAAAATGACTGCTCCCGAAAAACGACCGTTTTTAAAACTTCTTTTTGCATTGATACATGTCCCCTGGTGCAGAACCCGGGTTCCCAAACCCTTTTTAGGACAATAACATGCATAATAGTTGTTATAATTAGCACTTTAGAATTCGAACGTTCGCATCCATTGTATTTAATAGGGTTCTAATGTTCGTACGAACTTTCGGTCCATTCGCGGGTTCTGGTGCGAACCGAACCCGGGGGTGTTCGGCTCATCACTACTCCTCACCTCACCTCTGTTCTCCATCACATAGCTCCTCTCCTCACCATTGTTCTTCATCCCATAGCTCCTCACCTCACCTCTGTTCTTCATCCCATAGCTTCTCACCTCGCCTCTGTTCTCCATCCCATAGCTCCTCACCTCACCTCTGTTCTTCATCTCATAGCTCCTCACCTCACCTCTGTTCTCCATCCCATAGCTCCTCTCCTCACCTCTGTTCTCCATCCCATAGCTCCTCGCCTCACCTCTGTTCTCCATCCCATAGCTCCTCACCTCACCTCTGTTCCCCATCCCATAGCTCCTCACCTCACCTCTGTTCTCCATCCCATAGCTCCTCTCCTCACCTCTGTTCTCCATAACATAGCTCCTCTCCTCACCTCTGTTCTCCATCACATAGCTCCTCACCCCACCTCTGTTCCCTATCACATAGCTCCTCACCTCACCTTTTTTCCCTATCACATAGCTCCTCACCTCACCTCTTTTCTCCATCCCATAGTTCCTCACCTCTGTTCTCCATCCCATAGCTCCTCACTTCACCTCTTTTCCCCATCCCATAGCTCCTCACCTCACCTCTTTTCTCCATCACATAGCTCCTCACCTCTGTTCTCCATCCCATAGCTCCTCACTTCAACTCTTTCCCCCATCCCATAGCTCCTCACCTCCCCTCTGTTCTCCATCACATAGCTCCTCACCTCACCTCTTTTCTCCATCCCATAGCTCCTCACCTCACCCCACCTCTGTTCCCCATCCCATAGCTCCTCGCCTCACCTCTGTTCTCCATCCCATAGCTCCTCACCTCTGTTCTCCATCCCATAGCTCCTCACCTCTGTTCTCCATCCCATAGCTCCTCACCTCACCTCTGTTCTCCATCCCATAGCTCCTCACCTCACCTCTGTTCTCCATCCCATAGCTCCTCACCTCACCTCTGTTCTCCATCCCATAGCTCCTCTCCTCACCTCTGTTCTCCATCCCATAGTTCCTCACCTCACCTCTGTTCTCCATCCCATAGCTCCTCTCCTCACCTCTGTTCTCCATCCCATAGCTCCTCGCCTCACCTCTGTTCTCCATCCCATAGCTCCTCACCTCACCTCTGTTCCCCATCCCATAGCTCCTCACCTCACCTCTGTTCTCCATCCCATAGCTCCTCTCCTCACCTCTGTTCTCCATACCATAGCTCCTCTCCTCACCTCTGTTCTCCATCACATAGCTCCTCACCCCACCTCTGTTCCCTATCACATAGCTCCTCACCTCACCTCTTTTCTCCATCCCATAGCTCCTCACCTTTGTTCTCCATCCCATAGCTCCTCACTTCACCTCTTTTCCCCATCCCATAGCTCCTCACCTCACCTCTTTTCTCCATCCCATAGCTCCTCACCTCTGTTCTCCATCCCATAGCTCCTCACTTCAACTCTTTCCCCCATCCCATAGCTCCTCACCTCCCCTCTGTTCTCCATCACATAGCTCCTCACCTCACCTCTTTTCTCCATCCCATAGCTCCTCACCTCACCTCACCTCTGTTCCCCATCCCATAGCTCCTCGCCTCACCTCTGTTCTCCATCCCATAGCTCCTCACCTCTGTTCTCCATCCCATAGCTCCTCACCTCTGTTCTTCATCCCATAGCTCCTCACCCCTGTTCTCCATCCCATAGCTCCTCACCTCACCATTGTTCTTCATCCCATAGCTTCTCATCTCACCTCTGTTCTCCATCCCATAGCTCCTCTTCTCACCTCTGTTCTCCATCCCATAGCTCCCCACCTCACCTCACCTCTGTTCCCCATCACATAGCTCCTCACCTCACCTTTGTTCTCCATCCCATAGCTCCTCTTCTCACCTCTGTTCTCCATCCCATAGCTCCTCTCCTCACCATTGTTCTTCATCCCATAGCTCCTCACCTCACCTCTGTTCTTCATCCCATAGCTTCTCATCTCACCTCTGTTCTCCATCCCATAGCTCCTCACCTCACCTCGCCTCTGTTCTCCATCCCATAGCTCCTCGCCTCACCTCTGTTCTCCATCCCATAGCTCCTCACCTCACCTATGTTCTCCATACCATAGCTCCTCACTACACCTCTGTTCTCCATCCCATAGCTCCTCACCTCACCTCACCTCTGTTCCCCATCTAATAGATCCTCACCTCACCTCTGTTCCCCATCCCATAGCTCCTCACCTCACCTCTGTTCTCCACCACATAGCTCCTCACCTCACCTCTGTTCTCCATCACATAGCTCCTCTCCTCACCATTGTTCTTCATCCCATAGCTCCTCACCTCACCTCTGTTCTTCATCCCATAGCTTCTCACCTCGCCTCTGTTCTCCATCCCATAGCTCCTCACCTCACCTCTGTTCTTCATCCCATAGCTCCTCACCTCACCTCTGTTCTCCATCCCATAGCTCCTCTCCTCACCTCTGTTCTCCATCCCATAGCTCCTCACCTCACCTCTGTTCTCCATCCCATAGCTCCTCACCTCACCTGTGTTCTCCATCCCATAGCTCCTCTCCTCACCTCTGTTCTCCATCCCATAGCTCCTCACCTCACCTCTGTTCTCCATCCCATAGCTCCTCTCCTCACCTCTGTTCTCCATCCCATAGCTCCTCGCCTCACCTCTGTTCTCCATCCCATAGCTCCTCACCTCACCTCTGTTCCCCATCCCATAGCTCCTCACCTCACCTCTGTTCTCCATCCCATAGCTCCTCTCCTCACCTCTGTTCTCCATACCATAGCTCCTCTCCTCACCTCTGTTCTCCATCACATAGCTCCTCACCCCACCTCTGTTCCCTATCACATAGCTCCTCACCTCACCTCTTTTCTCCATCCCATAGCTCCTCACCTCTGTTCTCCATCCCATAGCTCCTCACTTCACCTCTTTTCCCCATCCCATAGCTCCTCACCTCACCTCTTTTCTCCATCCCATAGCTCCTCACCTCTGTTCTCCATCCCATAGCTCCTCACTTCAACTCTTTCCCCCATCCCATAGCTCCTCACCTCCCCTCTGTTCTCCATCACATAGCTCCTCACCTCACCTCTTTTCTCCATCCCATAGCTCCTCACCTCACCTCACCTCACCTCTGTTCCCCATCCCATAGCTCCTCACCTCTGTTCTCCATCCCATAGCTCCTCACCTCTGTTCTTCATCCCATAGCTCCTCACCCCTGTTCTCCATCCCATAGCTCCTCACCTCACCATTGTTCTTCATCCCATAGCTTCTCATCTCACCTCTGTTCTCCATCCCATAGCTCCTCTTCTCACCTCTGTTCTCCATCCCATAGCTCCCCACCTCACCTCACCTCTGTTCCCCATCACATAGCTCCTCACCTCACCTTTGTTCTCCATCCCATAGCTCCTCTTCTCACCTCTGTTCTCCATCCCATAGCTCCTCTCCTCACCATTGTTCTTCATCCCATAGCTCCTCACCTCACCTCTGTTCTTCATCCCATAGCTTCTCATCTCACCTCTGTTCTCCATCCCATAGCTCCTCACCTCACCTCGCCTCTGTTCTCCATCCCATAGCTCCTCGCCTCACCTCTGTTCTCCATCCCATAGCTCCTCACCTCACCTATGTTCTCCATACCATAGCTCCTCACTACACCTCTGTTCTCCATCCCATAGCTCCTCACCTCACCTCACCTCTGTTCCCCATCTAATAGATCCTCACCTCTGTTCCCCATCCCATAGCTCCTCACCTCACCTCTGTTCTCCACCACATAGCTCCTCACCTCACCTCTGTTCTCCATCACATAGCTCCTCTCCTCACCATTGTTCTTTAGGGATGAGCTTCGTGTTCGAGTCGAACATACGTTCGACTCGAACATCGGCTGTTCGATCGTTCGACGAAGATCGAACGATTTGGGCCGTTCGCGCCAAATTCGAGTGACGCGAACGGCCCACAATGCACTACGCCATCGCAGTGTCATCCAGGCGCTGTGATTGGCCAAGCATGCACTGTGACCCCGCATGCTTGGCCAATCACAGCGCCGGCAGCGAGGAGAGCAATGATTGGCCACAGGCAGGATGCCTGTGGCCAATTATTGCTGAGGGTGTTTAGTACACGCCCCACACTATAAAAGGCCGCCAGCACGGCGGCCTAGTGTAGTGTGTTCCGGAGCAGGGATAGAGCAGCATAGGCAGGGACAGTGACTGTTATTTCTTTCTTGCTTATCCTGGATTCCTTTAGTTTAGGGAAAGAGAAGGATAGGTAGGGAGAGTGTCAGTGTGTTTTGTGCTTGTGCTATAGTGTGCTTAAAAAAAACATTTATTCTAGGGACAGAAAACTGTAGGTAGGGAGAGTGTCAGTTTCTTTCACTCTGCAAGTCCTTGTTTCCAGGGACCTGTAAGGACAGTGAGTGAATTGTCCTTGTGCTATATTGTGATTAAAAAAAACATTTTTTCTAGGGACAGAAAACTGTAGGTAGGGAGAGTGTTTTTTTTCTTTCACTCTGCAAGTCCTTGTTTCCAGGGACCTGGAAGGACAGTGAGTGAATTGTCCTTGTGCTATATTGTGCTTAAAAAAAAAACATTTTTTCTAGGGACAGAAAACTGTAGGTAGGGAGAGTGTTTTTTTTTTTTCACTCTGCAAGTCCTTGTTTCCAGGGACCTGTAAGGACAGTGAGTGAATTGTCCTTGTGCTATATTGTGCTTAAAAAAAAACATTTATTCTAGGGACAGAAAACTGTAGGTAGGGAGAGTGTCAGTTTATTTCACTCTGCAAGTCCTTGTTTCCAGGGACCTTTAAGGACAGTGAGTGAATTGTCCTTGTGCTATATTGTGATTAAAAAAAAACATTTTTTCTAGGGACAGAAAACTGTAGGTAGGGAGAGTGTTTTTTTTCTTTCACTCTGCAAGTCCTTGTTTCCAGGGACCTGTAAGGACAGTGAGTGAATTGTCCTTGTGCTATATTGTGCTTAAAAAAAACATTTATTCTAGGGACAGAAAACTGTAGGTAGGGAGAGTGTCAGTTTATTTCACTCTGCAAGTCCTTGTTTCCAGGGACCTGTAAGGACAGTGAGTGAATTGTCCTTGTGCTATATTGTGATTAAAAAAAACATTTTTTCTAGGGACAGAAAACTGTAGGTAGGGAGAGTGTTTTTTTTCTTTCACTCTGCAAGTCCTTGTTTCCAGGGACCTGTAAGGACAGTGAGTGAATTGTCCTTGTGCTATATTGTGATTAAAAAAAAACATTTTTTCTAGGGACAGAAAACTGTAGGTAGGGAGAGTGTTTTTTTTCTTTCACTCTGCAAGTCCTTGTTTCCAGGGACCTGGAAGGACAGTGAGTGAATTGTCCTTGTGCTATATTGTGCTTAAAAAAACATTTATTCTAGGGACAGAAAACTGTAGGTAGGGAGAGTGTCAGTTTATTTCACTCTGCAAGTCCTTGTTTCCAGGGACCTGTAAGGACAGTGAGTGAATTGTCCTTGTGCTATATTGTGATTAAAAAAAACATTTTTTCTAGGGACAGAAAACTGTAGGTAGGGAGAGTGTTTTTTTTCTTTCACTCTGCAAGTCCTTGTTTCCAGGGACCTGGAAGGACAGTGAGTGAATTGTCCTTGTGCTATATTGTGCTTAAAAAAACATTTTTTCTAGGGACAGAAAACTGTAGGTAGGGAGAGTGTTTTTTTTCTTTCACTCTGCAAGTCCTTGTTTCCAGGGACCTGTAAGGACAGTGAGTGAATTGTCCTTGTGCTATATTGTGCTTAAAAAAAACATTTATTCTGGACAGAAAACTGTAGGTAGGGAGAGTGTCAGTTTATTTCACTCTGCAAGTCCTTGTTTCCAGGGACCTGTAAGGACAGTGAGTGAATTGTCCTTGTGCTATATTGTGATTAAAAAAAACATTTTTTCTAGGGACAGAAAACTGTAGGTAGGGAGAGTGTTTATTTTCTTTCACTCTGCAAGTCCTTGTTTCCAGGGACCTGGAAGGACAGTGAGTGAATTGTCCTTGTGCTATATTGTGCTTAAAAAAACATTTTTTCTAGGGACAGAAAACTGTAGGTAGGGAGAGTGTTTTTTTTCTTTCACTCTGCAAGTCCTTGTTTCCAGGGACCTGGAAGGACAGTGAGTGAATTCTCCTTGTGCTATATTGTGCTTAAAAAAAACATTTATTCTAGGGACAGAAAACTGTAGGTAGGGAGAGTGTCAGTTTATTTCACTCTGCAAGTCCTTGTTTCCAGGGACCTGTAAGGACAGTGAGTGAATTGTCCTTGTGCTATATTGTGATTAAAAAAAACATTTTTTCTAGGGACAGAAAACTGTAGGTAGGGAGAGTGTTTATTTTCTTTCACTCTGCAAGTCCTTGTTTCCAGGGACCTGTAAGGACAGTGAGTGAATTGTCCTTGTGCTATATTGTGATTAAAAAAAACATTTATTCTAGGGACAGAAAACTGTAGGTAGGGAGAGTGTCAGTTTATTTCACTCTGCAAGTCCTTGTTTCCAGGGACCTGTAAGGACAGTGAGTGAATTGTCCTTGTGCTATATTGTGCTTAAAAAAAAACATTTTTTCTAGGGACAGAAAACTGTAGGTAGGGAGAGTGTTTTTTTTTTTTTCACTCTGCAAGTCCTTGTTTCCAGGGACCTGTAAGGACAGTGAGTGAATTGTCCTTGTGCTATATTGTGCTTAAAAAAAACATTTATTCTAGGGACAGAAAACTGTAGGTAGGGAGAGTGTCAGTTTATTTCACTCTGCAAGTCCTTGTTTCCAGGGACCTTTAAGGACAGTGAGTGAATTGTCCTTGTGCTATATTGTGATTAAAAAAAACATTTTTTCTAGGGACAGAAAACTGTAGGTAGGGAGAGTGTTTTTTTTCTTTCACTCTGCAAGTCCTTGTTTCCAGGGACCTGTAAGGACAGTGAGTGAATTGTCCTTGTGCTATATTGTGATTAAAAAAAACATTTTTTCTAGGGACAGAAAACTGTAGGTAGGGAGAGTGTTTTTTTTCTTTCACTCTGCAAGTCCTTGTTTCCAGGGACCTGGAAGGACAGTGAGTGAATTGTCCTTGTGCTATATTGTGCTTAAAAAAAACATTTATTCTAGGGACAGAAAACTGTAGGTAGGGAGAGTGTCAGTTTATTTCACTCTGCAAGTCCTTGTTTCCAGGGACCTGTAAGGACAGTGAGTGAATTGTCCTTGTGCTATATTGTGATTAAAAAAAACATTTTTTCTAGGGACAGAAAACTGTAGGTAGGGAGAGTGTTTTTTTTCTTTCACTCTGCAAGTCCTTGTTTCCAGGGACCTGGAAGGACAGTGAGTGAATTCTCCTTGTGCTATATTGTGCTTAAAAAAAACATTTATTCTAGGGACAGAAAACTGTAGGTAGGGAGAGTGTCAGTTTATTTCACTCTGCAAGTCCTTGTTTCCAGGGACCTGTAAGGACAGTGAGTGAATTGTCCTTGTGCTATATTGTGATTAAAAAAAACATTTTTTCTAGGGACAGAAAACTGTAGGTAGGGAGAGTGTTTTTTTTCTTTCACTCTGCAAGTCCTTGTTTCCAGGGACCTGTAAGGACAGTGAGTGAATTGTCCTTGTGCTATATTGTGCTTAAAAAAAACATTTATTCTAGGGACAGAAAACTGTAGGTAGGGAGAGTGTCAGTTTATTTCACTCTGCAAGTCCTTGTTTCCAGGGACCTGTAAGGACAGTGAGTGAATTGTCCTTGTGCTATATTGTGATTAAAAAAAACATTTTTTCTAGGGACAGAAAACTGTAGGTAGGGAGAGTGTTTTTTTTCTTTCACTCTGCAAGTCCTTGTTTCCAGGGACCTGTAAGGACAGTGAGTGAATTGTCCTTGTGCTATTTTGTGCTTAAAAAAAACATTAATTCTAGGGACAGAAAACTGTAGGTAGGGAGAGTGTCAGTTTATTTCACTCTGCAAGTCCTTGTTTCCAGGGACCTGTAAGGACAGTGAGTGAATTGTCCTTGTGCTATATTGTGCTTAAAAAAAACATTTATTCTAGGGACAGAAAACTGTAGGTAGGGAGAGTGTTTATTTTCTTTCACTCTGCAAGTCCTTGTTTCCAGGGACCTGTAAGGACAGTGAGTGAATTGTCCTTGTGCTATATTGTGATTAAAAAAAACATTTATTCTAGGGACAGAAAACTGTAGGTAGGGAGAGTGTCAGTTTATTTCACTCTGCAAGTCCTTGTTTCCAGGGACCTGTAAGGACAGTGAGTGAATTGTCCTTGTGCTATATTGTGATTAAAAAAAAACATTTTTTCTAGGGACAGAAAACTGTAGGTAGGGAGAGTGTTTTTTTTTCTTTCACTCTGCAAGTCCTTGTTTCCAGGGACCTGTAAGGACAGTGAGTGAATTGTCCTTGTGCTATATTGTGCTTAAAAAAAACATTTATTCTAGGGACAGAAAACTGTAGGTAGGGAGAGTGTCAGTTTATTTCACTCTGCAAGTCCTTGTTTCCAGGGACCTGTAAGGACAGTGAGTGAATTGTCCTTGTGCTATATTGTGATTAAAAAAAACATTTATTCTAGGGACAGAAAACTGTAGGTAGGGAGAGTGTCAGTTTATTTCACTCTGCAAGTCCTTGTTTCCAGGGACCTGTAAGGACAGTGAGTGAATTGTCCTTGTGCTATATTGTGATTAAAAAAAACATTTTTTCTAGGGACAGAAAACTGTAGGTAGGGAGAGTGTTTTTTTTCTTTCACTCTGCAAGTCCTTGTTTCCAGGGACCTGTAAGGACAGTGAGTGAATTGTCCTTGTGCTATATTGTGCTTAAAAAAAACATTAATTCTAGGGACAGAAAACTGTAGGTAGGGAGAGTGTCAGTTTATTTCACTCTGCAAGTCCTTGTTTCCAGGGACCTGTAAGGACAGTGAGTGAATTGTCCTTGTGCTATATTGTGCTTAAAAAAACATTTATTCTAGGGACAGAAAACTGTAGGTAGGGAGAGTGTTTTTTTTCTTTCACTCTGCAAGTCCTTGTTTCCAGGGACCTGGAAGGACAGTGACTGAATTGTCCTTGTGCTATATTGTGATTAAAAAAAACATTTATTCTAGGGACAGAAAACTGTAGGTAGGGAGAGTGTCAGTTTATTTCACTCTGCAAGTCCTTGTTTCCAGGGACCTGGAAGGACAGTGACTGAATTGTCCTTGTGCTATATTGTGATTAAAAAAAACATTTATTCTAGGGACAGAAAACTGTAGGTAGGGAGAGTGTCAGTTTATTTCACTCTGCAAGTCCTTGTTTCCAGGGACCTGGAAGGACAGTGAGTGAATTGTCCTTGTGTTATATTGTGATTAAAAAAAACATTTTTTCTAGGGACAGAAAACTGTAGGTAGGGAGAGTGTTTTTTTTCTTTCACTCTGCAAGTCCTTGTTTCCAGGGACCTGTAAGGACAGTGAGTGAATTGTCCTTGTGCTATATTGTGCTTAAAAAAAACATTTATTCTAGGGACAGAAAACTGTAGGTAGGGAGAGTGTCAGTTTATTTCACTCTGCAAGTCCTTGTTTCCAGGGACCTGTAAGGACAGTGACTGAATTGTCCTTGTGCTATATTGTGCTTAAAAAAAACATTTATTCTAGGGACAGAAAACTGTAGGTAGGGAGAGTGTCAGTTTATTTCACTCTGCAAGTCCTTGTTTCCAGGGACCTGGAAGGACAGTGACTGAATTGTCCTTGTGCTATATTGTGATTAAAAAAAACATTTATTCTAGGGACAGAAAACTGTAGGTAGGGAGAGTGTTTTTTTTCTTTCACTCTGCAAGTCCTTGTTTCCAGGGACCTGTAAGGACAGTGAGTGAATTGTCCTTGTGCTATATTGTGCTTAAAAAAAAACATTTATTCTAGGGACAGAAAACTGTAGGTAGGGAGAGTGTCAGTTTATTTCACTCTGCAAGTCCTTGTTTCCAGGGACCTGGAAGGACAGTGACTGAATTGTCCTTGTGCTATATTGTGATTAAAAAAAACATTTATTCTAGGGACAGAAAACTGTAGGTAGGGAGAGTGTTTTTTTTCTTTCACTCTGCAAGTCCTTGTTTCCAGGGACCTGTAAGGACAGTGAGTGAATTGTCCTTGTGCTATATTGTGCTTAAAAAAAACATTTATTCTAGGGTCAGAAAACTGTAGGTAGGGAGAGTGTCAGTTTATTTCACTCTGCAAGTCCTTGTTTCCAGGGACCTGTAAGGACAGTGACTGAATTGTCCTTGTGCTATATTGTGCTTAAAAAAAACATTTATTCTAGGGACAGAAAACTGTAGGTAGGGAGAGTGTCAGTTTATTTCACTCTGCAAGTCCTTGTTTCCAGGGACCTGGAAGGACAGTGACTGAATTGTCCTTGTGCTATATTGTGATTAAAAAAAACATTTATTCTAGGGACAGAAAACTGTAGGTAGGGAGAGTGTCAGTTTATTTCACTCTGCAAGTCCTTGTTTCCAGGGACCTGGAAGGACAGTGACTGAATTGTCCTTGTGCTATATTGTGATTAAAAAAAACATTTATTCTAGGGACAGAAAACTGTAGGTAGGGAGAGTGTCAGTTTATTTCACTCTGCAAGTCCTTGTTTCCAGGGACCTGGAAGGACAGTGAGTGAATTGTCCTTGTGTTATATTGTGATTAAAAAAAACATTTTTTCTAGGGACAGAAAACTGTAGGTAGGGAGAGTGTTTTTTTTCTTTCACTCTGCAAGTCCTTGTTTCCAGGGACCTGTAAGGACAGTGAGTGAATTGTCCTTGTGCTATATTGTGCTTAAAAAAAACATTTATTCTAGGGACAGAAAACTGTAGGTAGGGAGAGTGTCAGTTTATTTCACTCTGCAAGTCCTTGTTTCCAGGGACCTGGAAGGACAGTGACTGAATTGTCCTTGTGCTATATTGTGATTAAAAAAAACATTTATTCTAGGGACAGAAAACTGTAGGTAGGGAGAGTGTCAGTTTATTTCACTCTGCAAGTCCTTGTTTCAAGGGACAGAGAAGGACACCTGAAGGTAGCCCTTATTGCTTTTTTCCCATCTCCCTGCAGGCCATCTATTAGAATGTCTGGAAGGCAAACAAGGAGAGGCAGACAGTCAGGAGGCAATAAAAGAGGGCAAGCAGGCTCTGTGTCTGGGGGCAACAGTGCTGGTCGTGGACGCGGTGCATTGTCATCAGCACATGGCCATGGGACACGCTTGTCCTTCTTTTCGGCAGCTGGACATGTTGAGCCACATCATGCCGAAGACTTGGTAGAGTGGATGACCAAGCCCTCCTCCTCCTCCTCATCCTCTCTCACCCAGGCTCAGGGTACTGGAAAAGCAGCTGCCAAAGCGTCGTCTTCCCTGGTATCAATGTCAGACAAATCATCAGTCACTCCTTCCCTAGACCCACCATGTCCTCCTCCTGAGGAGTCCCCCGAACTGTTTCAGCACAGTGTTGGGTACATGCTCCAGGAGGATGCCCAGCGTTTCGAAGGGTCTGATGATGAAACCCAGCTAGAGGAAGGCAGTAGCGTGAGAGCAGACAGAGGGGATGCTCAAGAAGGACACCAATCTGGCAGTCATGTTCCAGCAGCTGCAGCATACTGCCAGATTGGCTCCAGTGATGAGGAGGGAGGGGATGATGAGGTCACTGACTCCACGTGGGTGCCTAATAGGAGAGAGGAGGAGGAGGAGGATGAGGAGGAGGCACATCTCCAACGAGGCAGGATGCCCTTTGGTGGCCAGCGTAAGGGCAGTACACCGACGGAATCACACCGCAGAGCTCCGCCTGTGCAGGGCGCTGCCTCTGCCCGTCATTCAAAAAGTTCTTTGGTGTGGGCCTTTTTTGAGGCTAGTGCATCAGATCGCACAGCTGCTGTTTGCAACATATGTCTCAAGCGTATATCGCGTGGCCAAAACATCAGCCGCTTGGGTACCACATGCCTGACCAGACATATGTTGACCTGCCATGCAGCTCGTTGGCAAGCCTACCTCAAAGACCCACACCAAAGAACAAAGCGGACCTCTCCTTGCACCGCATCAGCTGGGATCTCCAACCCCACTATAACTTCAGTCCTCTCTGAAACATGCACTGAGAGGAATGAAGGTGTAGAATTAGGTGTGTCACAGCCAAGTACTTGCGCCCACTCTGCTAGCAGTACACCGACGTCCGATTCTAGCAGGCAAATTTCCCTGCCCCAGCTGCTGGACCGTCGAAAGAAGTTCACTCCCAGCCATCCACATGCCCAGCGGTTGAATGCTAGCTTGGCTAAATTGCTAGCGCTTCAACTGCTGCCTTTTCAGTTGGTAGACTCGGCCCCCTTCCGTGAGTTTGTGCAATGTGCAGTTCCTCAGTGGCAGGTTCCCAAACGCCACTTTTTCTCACGGAAGGCTATTCCGGCTCTCTACCGGCATGTGGAAGGCAATGTCTTGGCCTCGCTGGACAGGGCGGTCAGCGGTAAGGTGCATATTACCGCTGACTCATGGTCCAGCAGGCATGGACAGGGACGTTACCTTTCTTTCACGGCCCATTGGGTCACTCTTTTGGCAGCTGGGAAGGATTCAGGACAAGGTGCAGTAGTGTTGGAGGTTGTCCCACCGCCACGCCTCCAAAATGCTACTACTGGTTGTGACACACCTCTCTCCTCCACCCCCTCCTCTTCTTCTTCCTCCATGGCCTCTTCCTGTGGTTTGTCCTATGAACCAGCGGTGCTCCGTAGCCGTTCACGGGGCTACGCAAGTACGCAGGCAAAAAGATGCCATGCCGTGCTTGCGCTGGTGTGTTTGGGGGACAGAAGCCACACTGGGGCAGAGGTCCTGTCTGCTCTGCAGGGCCAGGCCGAGAGGTGGTTGACGCCACGCCAGCTTAAGCCAGGAATGGTGGTTTGCGACAATGGCACCAACCTCCTCTCCGCCCTCCGACAGGGACAACTGACCCATGTGCCCTGTGTGGCTCACGTCCTTAACCTGGTGGTGCAGCGCTTCTTGGGCAGGTACCCGGGCTTACAGGATGTCCTGAGGCAGGCCAGGAAAGTCTGTGTGCATTTCCGCAGATCTTATAATGCCAGTGCTCGCCTGGCTGAGCTGCAAAAGGAGTTGAACCTGCCCAAGAACCGCCTTATATGTGACATGCCCACCAGGTGGAACTCAACGTTGGCCATGCTGCAGCGGCTGCACACGCAGCAGAGGGCCATCAATGAGTACCTGTGCGACTACGGCACCAGGACAGGGTCAGGGGAGCTTGGTTTTTTTTCTCCACGCCAGTGGGGCATGATCAGGGATGCATGCACTGTCCTGGCACCATTTGAGGAGGCCACGAGGATGGTGAGCAGTGACAGTGCATGCATCAGTGACACTGTACCTCTTGTCCACCTGTTGGAGCACACGCTGCGTGGAATAATGGACAGGGCACTTGAGGCAGAACAGAGGCAGGAAGAGGAGGACTTCCTTGCCTCTCAAGGCCCCCTTTACCCAGACAGTGTTCCTTCTGTCCCACCCATCGCACAGGAAGAGGAGGAGGAGGAGGAGGAGGAGGAGGAGGAGGAGGATTGTGTCAGCATGGAGGTGGAGGCTGGCACTCAGCATCATCAGCAGCAGTCTTTTAGGGATGATTTACAGTCCCAAGAAACCAGTGGACTTGTACGTGGCTGGGAGGAGGTGGCTGCGGATCATGTCGTCCTTAGTGACCCAGAGGACTCCGGAGCGAATGCCTCAGCAAACCTACGCTGCATGGCCTCCCTGATCCTGCAAAGTCTGCGGAAGGATCCTCGTATTCTTCGGATCAAGGAGAGGGACCATTACTGGCTGGCCACTCTCCTTGATCCACGGTACAAGGGTAAGGTTGCGGACCTTATGTTACCGTCGCAGAGGGAGCAGAGGATGAGACAACTCCGGGAGGCCTTGCAGAAAGGTCTGTGCAACGCGTTCCCAGAGACTGGGAGGTTGCAAACTCCTGGTCCTGGACAACGAGTTGCTGAGGCTTCGGCCAGTCAAAGAAGGAGCGGTGGGGAAGGTGGCCGTCTGACCGATGCGTTCAGACAATTCTTTAGTCCGCAGCCCCAAAGTATGATCGGTTCCAGCAACCATCGCCAGCGTCTGATAAACATGGTGCAGGAATATCTAGGGGCAAGGTCAGACTTGGACACCTTCCCCACCGAAAATCCTCTGGCTTACTGGGTCTTGAGGATGGATCACTGGCCAGAGCTTGCACAGTATGCAATTGAGCTACTGGCCTGTCCTGCATCCAGCGTTCTTTCGGAACGCACATTCAGTGCTGCTGGAGGATTTGTCACGGATCACAGGGTGCGCCTGTCCACCGACTCGGTTGATCGACTGACTTTCATCAAGATGAACCAGTCTTGGATCACCACCAGCTACCACACACCTGATGCTGATATAACAGACTAATTGATTTTAACATGTCACATCCCTTCAAGACTGATGCTGATGCTGAGTGCCTGTGCTGTTATGTTGACTGGCTATCCTCCTCCTCCGAGTCCTCAATGATACGATTGATGATGATAGCTTGTAAGATCATTTTTGTTTATGGGTGCCGCCACCAGTGCCTAACGCCCAATTTTTCAGCCCCTGTTTAACAGGGGCGTGTAATTACAATTTTTGAAGCAATACTTTGCAACAGGGCTCATTGGTGTGCTCCAAGTACAGTATCTGTGAGGAGTTGCAGTGTTGTGCCACCAGTGCCTAAGGCCCAATTTTTCAGCCCCTGTTTAACAGGGGCGTGTCATTACAATTTTTGAAGCAATACTTTGCAACAGGGCTCATTGGTGTGCTCCAAGTACAGTATCTGTGAGGAGTTGCAGTGTTGTGCCACCAGTGCCTAAGGCCCAATTTTTCAGCCCCTGTTTAACAGGGGCGTGTCATTACAATTTTTGAAGCAATACTTTGCAACAGGGCTCATTGCTGTGCTCCAAGTACAGTATCTGTGAGGGGTTGCAGTGTTGTGCCACCAGTGCCTAAGGCCCAATTTTTCAGCCCCTGTTCAACAGGGGCATGTAATTACAATTCTTGATCTAATAATTCACAGCAGGGCCCATTGCTGCACCCACCAAGAGTAACTGTCAGGGCTTACAGTGTTGTGGCACCAGCACCACCATCAAAGGCCCAATTTTTACTACCACTGTTCAACAATTATATGTAATTAAAATTCCTGATATAATAGTTGACAGCAGGGCGTTCCAGCACCAACCAAGAGTAACTGTGAGTGCTTACAGTGTTGTGCCAACACCAACAACTAAGGGGCCTATTTCTGCAGAGTATATACGGCAGGTCCCTACTTTCAAACATCCAACTTACAAACGACTCCTACTTGCAAACGCAAGAAGACAACAGGAAGTGAGAGGAAATCTACCACTAGGAAGGAAAATTCTCTCCTGTAAGAATAAATATGGGAGAAAGGTGTCTCCTCTGTACTGATGCTTTATCAGCAATCCTTGTTTCAAGAAAAACACCACATTTCAAAAACAGTTGTCATTGGGACGGAAAGTGAGGTGAAATGTTCTGAACAGGGGCACAGACAGCAAAACAAATGTTACAGGGGTGATAACCCTTACCTATGTTTTCCAAAAAGTTTAAAAATAGATTTTTGGTCTGGAGCTACACTTCAACAATGTACCTGTTCAAAATTACAAACAGACTCTACATAAGAACAAACCTACAGTCCCTGTCTTGTATGCACCGCCTGTATAGGGCTGTTCAGAGTATATAGGGCCTTTTTTATTTTATGTGCGGGGTTCCCCTTAATATCCATACAAGACCCAAAGGGGCTGGTAATGGGCTGGGGTAGGGGGGGGGTCATGGGGTAGCTATGCCATTTTTCTTAAAGAATTTCATCCATATTACCGGGACCAGACATTACATTAAAGCCGCAAGCAGTTTTAAATGGCTTTTTTTTCCTTTAGAAGTGTCATTTTGTGCAGGGACAGTTCTAAACACGGGAAACACGTGACACTTCACAGGCATACTTTAGACACCCCCCAGGTACGATATTTAAAGGAATATTTGACTTTTTTTTTTCACTTTATGCATCATTAAAATGACTGCTCCCGAAAAACGACCGTTTTTAAAACTTCTTTTTGCATTGATACATGTCCCCTGGTGCAGAACCCGGGTTCCCAAACCCTTTTTAGGACAATAACATGCATAATAGTTGTTATAATTAGCACTTTAGAATTCGAACGTTCGCATCCATTGTATTTAATAGGGTTCTAATGTTCGTACGAACTTTCGGTCCATTCGCGGGTTCTGGTGCGAACCGAACCCGGGGGTGTTCGGCTCATCACTACTCCTCACCTCACCTCTGTTCTCCATCACATAGCTCCTCTCCTCACCATTGTTCTTCATCCCATAGCTCCTCACCTCACCTCTGTTCTTCATCCCATAGCTTCTCACCTCGCCTCTGTTCTCCATCCCATAGCTCCTCACCTCACCTCTGTTCTTCATCTCATAGCTCCTCACCTCACCTCTGTTCTCCATCCCATAGCTCCTCTCCTCACCTCTGTTCTCCATCCCATAGCTCCTCGCCTCACCTCTGTTCTCCATCCCATAGCTCCTCACCTCACCTCTGTTCCCCATCCCATAGCTCCTCACCTCACCTCTGTTCTCCATCCCATAGCTCCTCTCCTCACCTCTGTTCTCCATAACATAGCTCCTCTCCTCACCTCTGTTCTCCATCACATAGCTCCTCACCCCACCTCTGTTCCCTATCACATAGCTCCTCACCTCACCTTTTTTCCCTATCACATAGCTCCTCACCTCACCTCTTTTCTCCATCCCATAGTTCCTCACCTCTGTTCTCCATCCCATAGCTCCTCACTTCACCTCTTTTCCCCATCCCATAGCTCCTCACCTCACCTCTTTTCTCCATCACATAGCTCCTCACCTCTGTTCTCCATCCCATAGCTCCTCACTTCAACTCTTTCCCCCATCCCATAGCTCCTCACCTCCCCTCTGTTCTCCATCACATAGCTCCTCACCTCACCTCTTTTCTCCATCCCATAGCTCCTCACCTCACCCCACCTCTGTTCCCCATCCCATAGCTCCTCGCCTCACCTCTGTTCTCCATCCCATAGCTCCTCACCTCTGTTCTCCATCCCATAGCTCCTCACCTCTGTTCTCCATCCCATAGCTCCTCACCTCACCTCTGTTCTCCATCCCATAGCTCCTCACCTCACCTCTGTTCTCCATCCCATAGCTCCTCACCTCACCTCTGTTCTCCATCCCATAGCTCCTCTCCTCACCTCTGTTCTCCATCCCATAGTTCCTCACCTCACCTCTGTTCTCCATCCCATAGCTCCTCTCCTCACCTCTGTTCTCCATCCCATAGCTCCTCGCCTCACCTCTGTTCTCCATCCCATAGCTCCTCACCTCACCTCTGTTCCCCATCCCATAGCTCCTCACCTCACCTCTGTTCTCCATCCCATAGCTCCTCTCCTCACCTCTGTTCTCCATACCATAGCTCCTCTCCTCACCTCTGTTCTCCATCACATAGCTCCTCACCCCACCTCTGTTCCCTATCACATAGCTCCTCACTTCACCTCTTTTCCCCATCCCATAGCTCCTCACCTCACCTCTTTTCTCCATCCCATAGCTCCTCACCTCTGTTCTCCATCCCATAGCTCCTCACTTCAACTCTTTCCCCCATCCCATAGCTCCTCACCTCCCCTCTGTTCTCCATCACATAGCTCCTCACCTCACCTCTTTTCTCCATCCCATAGCTCCTCACCTCACCTCACCTCTGTTCCCCATCCCATAGCTCCTCGCCTCACCTCTGTTCTCCATCCCATAGCTCCTCACCTCTGTTCTCCATCCCATAGCTCCTCACCTCTGTTCTTCATCCCATAGCTCCTCACCCCTGTTCTCCATCCCATAGCTCCTCACCTCACCATTGTTCTTCATCCCATAGCTTCTCATCTCACCTCTGTTCTCCATCCCATAGCTCCTCTTCTCACCTCTGTTCTCCATCCCATAGCTCCCCACCTCACCTCACCTCTGTTCCCCATCACATAGCTCCTCACCTCACCTTTGTTCTCCATCCCATAGCTCCTCTTCTCACCTCTGTTCTCCATCCCATAGCTCCTCTCCTCACCATTGTTCTTCATCCCATAGCTCCTCACCTCACCTCTGTTCTTCATCCCATAGCTTCTCATCTCACCTCTGTTCTCCATCCCATAGCTCCTCACCTCACCTCGCCTCTGTTCTCCATCCCATAGCTCCTCGCCTCACCTCTGTTCTCCATCCCATAGCTCCTCACCTCACCTATGTTCTCCATACCATAGCTCCTCACTACACCTCTGTTCTCCATCCCATAGCTCCTCACCTCACCTCACCTCTGTTCCCCATCTAATAGATCCTCACCTCACCTCTGTTCCCCATCCCATAGCTCCTCACCTCACCTCTGTTCTCCACCACATAGCTCCTCACCTCACCTCTGTTCTCCATCACATAGCTCCTCTCCTCACCATTGTTCTTCATCCCATAGCTCCTCACCTCACCTCTGTTCTTCATCCCATAGCTTCTCACCTCGCCTCTGTTCTCCATCCCATAGCTCCTCACCTCACCTCTGTTCTTCATCCCATAGCTCCTCACCTCACCTCTGTTCTCCATCCCATAGCTCCTCTCCTCACCTCTGTTCTCCATCCCATAGCTCCTCACCTCACCTCTGTTCTCCATCCCATAGCTCCTCACCTCACCTGTGTTCTCCATCCCATAGCTCCTCTCCTCACCTCTGTTCTCCATCCCATAGCTCCTCACCTCACCTCTGTTCTCCATCCCATAGCTCCTCTCCTCACCTCTGTTCTCCATCCCATAGCTCCTCGCCTCACCTCTGTTCTCCATCCCATAGCTCCTCACCTCACCTCTGTTCCCCATCCCATAGCTCCTCACCTCACCTCTGTTCTCCATCCCATAGCTCCTCTCCTCACCTCTGTTCTCCATACCATAGCTCCTCTCCTCACCTCTGTTCTCCATCACATAGCTCCTCACCCCACCTCTGTTCCCTATCACATAGCTCCTCACCTCACCTCTTTTCTCCATCCCATAGCTCCTCACCTCTGTTCTCCATCCCATAGCTCCTCACTTCACCTCTTTTCCCCATCCCATAGCTCCTCACCTCACCTCTTTTCTCCATCCCATAGCTCCTCACCTCTGTTCTCCATCCCATAGCTCCTCACTTCAACTCTTTCCCCCATCCCATAGCTCCTCACCTCCCCTCTGTTCTCCATCACATAGCTCCTCACCTCACCTCTTTTCTCCATCCCATAGCTCCTCACCTCACCTCACCTCACCTCTGTTCCCCATCCCATAGCTCCTCGCCTCACCTCTGTTCTCCATCCCATAGCTCCTCACCTCTGTTCTCCATCCCATAGCTCCTCACCTCTGTTCTTCATCCCATAGCTCCTCACCCCTGTTCTCCATCCCATAGCTCCTCACCTCACCATTGTTCTTCATCCCATAGCTTCTCATCTCACCTCTGTTCTCCATCCCATAGCTCCTCTTCTCACCTCTGTTCTCCATCCCATAGCTTCCCACCTCACCTCACCTCTGTTCCCCATCACATAGCTCCTCACCTCACCTTTGTTCTCCATCCCATAGCTCCTCTTCTCACCTCTGTTCTCCATCCCATAGCTCCTCTCCTCACCATTGTTCTTCATCCCATAGCTCCTCACCTCACCTCTGTTCTTCATCCCATAGCTTCTCATCTCACCTCTGTTCTCCATCCCATAGCTCCTCACCTCACCTCGCCTCTGTTCTCCATCCCATAGCTCCTCGCCTCACCTCTGTTCTCCATCCCATAGCTCCTCACCTCAACTATGTTCTCCATACCATAGCTCCTCACTACACCTCTGTTCTCCATCCCATAGCTCCTCACCTCACCTCACCTCTGTTCCCCATCTAATAGATCCTCACCTCACCTCTGTTCCCCATCCCATAGCTCCTCACCTTACCTCTGTTCTCCACCACATAGCTCCTCACCTCACCTCTGTTCTCCATCACATAGCTCCTCTCCTCACCATTGTTCTTCATCCCATAGCTCCTCACCTCACCTCTGTTCTCCATCCCATAGCTCCTCACCTCACCTCACCTCTGTTCCCCATCTAATAGATCCTCACCTCACCTCTGTTCCCCATCCCATAGCTCCTCACCTTACCTCTGTTCTCCACCACATAGCTCCTCACCTCACCTCTGTTCTCCATCACATAGCTCCTCTCCTCACCATTGTTCTTCATCCCATAGCTCCTCACCTCACCTCTGTTCTTCATCCCATAGCTTCTCACCTCGCCTCTGTTCTCCATCCCATAGCTCCTCACCTCACCTCTGTTCTTCATCTCATAGCTCCTCACCTCACCTCTGTTCTCCATCCCATAGCTCCTCTCCTCACCTCTGTTCTCCATCCCATAGCTCCTCGCCTCACCTCTGTTCTCCATCCCATAGCTCCTCACCTCACCTCTGTTCCCCATCCCATAGCTCCTCACCTCACCTCTGTTCTCCATCCCATAGCTCCTCTCCTCACCTCTGTTCTCCATAACATAGCTCCTCTCCTCACCTCTGTTCTCCATCACATAGCTCCTCACCCCACCTCTGTTCCCTATCACATAGCTCCTCACCTCACCTCTTTTCCCTATCACATAGCTCCTCACCTCACCTCTTTTCTCCATCCCATAGCTCCTCACCTCTGTTCTCCATCCCATAGCTCCTCACTTCACCTCTTTTCCCCATCCCATAGCTCCTCACCTCACCTCTTTTCTCCATCACATAGCTCCTCACCTCACCTCTTTTCTCCATCCCATAGCTCCTCACCTCTGTTCTCATCCCATAGCTCCTCACTTCAACTCTTTCCCCCATCCCATAGCTCCTCACCTCCCCTCTGTTCTCCATCACATAGCTCCTCACCTCACCTCTTTTCTCCATCCCATAGCTCCTCACCTCACCTCACCTCTGTTCCCCATCCCATAGCTCCTCGCCTCACCTCTGTTCTCCATCCCATAGCTCCTCACCTCTGTTCTCCATCCCATAGCTCCTCACCTCTGTTCTTCATCCCATAGCTCCTCACCCCTGTTCTCCATCCCATAGCTCCTCACCTCACCATTGTTCTTCATCCCATAGCTTCTCATCTCACCTCTGTTCTCCATCCCATAGCTCCTCTTCTCACCTCTGTTCTCCATCCCATAGCTCCCCACCTCACCTCACCTCTGTTCCCCATCACATAGCTCCTCACCTCACCTTTGTTCTCCATCCCATAGCTCCTCTTCTCACCTCTGTTCTCCATCCCATAGCTCCTCTCCTCACCATTGTTCTTCATCCCATAGCTCCTCACCTCACCTCTGTTCTTCATCCCATAGCTTCTCATCTCACCTCTGTTCTCCATCCCATAGCTCCTCACCTCACCTCGCCTCTGTTCTCCATCCCATAGCTCCTCGCCTCACCTCTGTTCTCCATCCCATAGCTCCTCACCTCACCTATGTTCTCCATACCATAGCTCCTCACTACACCTCTGTTCTCCATCCCATAGCTCCTCACCTCACCTCACCTCTGTTCCCCATCTAATAGATCCTCACCTCACCTCTGTTCCCCATCCCATAGCTCCTCACCTCACCTCTGTTCTCCACCACATAGCTCCTCACCTCACCTCTGTTCTCCATCACATAGCTCCTCTCCTCACCATTGTTCTTCATCCCATAGCTCCTCACCTCACCTCTGTTCTTCATCCCATAGCTTCTCACCTCGCCTCTGTTCTCCATCCCATAGCTCCTCACCTCACCTCACCTCACCTCTGTTCCCCATCTAATAGCTCCTCGCCTCACCTCTGTTCTCCATCCCATAGCTCCTCACCTCACCTCTGTTCTCCATACCATAGCTCCTCACTTGACCTCTTTTCCCCATCCCATAGCTCCTCACCTCCCCTCTGTTCCCCATCCCATAGCTCCTCACCTCACCTCTGTTCTCCATCACATAGCTCCTCACCTCACCTCTGTTCCCCATCCCATAGCTCCTCACCTCACCTCGGTTCTCCATCCCATAGCTCCTCACCTCCCCTCTGTTCTCCATCACATAGCTCCTCACCTCACCTCTGTTCCCCATCCCATAGCTCCTCACCTCACCTCTGTTCCCCATCACATAGCTCCTCACCTCACCTCTTTTCTCCATCCCATAGCTCCTCACCTCTGTTCTCCATCCCATAGCTCCTCACTTCACCTCTTTTCCCCATCCCATAGCTCCTCACCTCCCCTTTGTTCTCCATCACATAGCTCCTCACCTCACCTCTTTTCTCCATCCCATAGCTCTTCACCTCACCTCACCTCTGTTCCCGATCACATAGCTCCTCGCCTCACCTCTGTTCTCCATCCCATAGCTCCTCACCTCTGTTCTCCATCCCATAGCTCCTCACCTCTGTTCTTCATCCCATAGCTCCTCACCCCTGTTCTCCATCCCATAGCTCCTCATCTCACCTCTGTTCTCCATCCCATAGCTCCTCACCTCACCTCTGTTCTTCATCCCATAGCTCCTCACCCCTGTTCTCCATCCCATAGCTTCTCATCTCACCTCTGTTCTCCATCCCATAGCTCCTCACCTCTGTTCTCCATCCCATAGCTCCTCACCTCACCATTGTTCTTCATCCCATAGCTCCTCACCATTGTTCTTCATCCCATAGCTTCTCATCTCACCTCTGTTCTCCATCCCATAGCTCCCCCTTCTCCCCTCTTTTCTCCATCCCATAGCTCCTCACCTCAACATTGTTCTTCATCCCATAGCTCCTCACCTCACCATTGTTCTTCATCCCATAGCTCCTCACCTCACCTCTGTTCTCCATCCCATATCTCCCCCTTCTCCCCTCTTTTCTCCATCCCATAGCTCGGACTTCAGATAGATGCAAGTGCAGTTGCACTCATTTTCACCAGAGCTCGGTGAATGAGTTCTGCTGATTTCCATCCTCCAATCATGTGCAGGCAAAAATGCTGTTTATTTTTTTTATTTTCTTTGCACCTGATTTGGGCATTCTTTACAAAGTGAAGCTTCTCCACATTCACTAAGATAAAATTTAATGCGACTGCACTTGCAAAGTACACAGTCTATTTGCCTTTAGTATATAACTTCACAACCTTCTGCCAAAAATTATTATTGTAAAAAATAAATATATGTAATTTTTTTCAGTACCTCATTCAAAGAATATGAAATATAAACTGGGCCCATTCTTATATTTTCAGGCCCTCGGCTGGTGGGTTATTCTCTGTTCCACTACATCTACTGCACATGGAAGGGGCGATCGATGTACCTAGAGGACCTCTATGTCACGCCATCATACAGAGGTGGAGTATACCGGATTTATGATTGGGGGTGGGAGAGCCAACCAGATCACATGATCACCCTCCCAGACTTCCCCTCTCCTCCCCCCCTACAGTCACCACAATATATGATGTCATAGTGTAATGTAAAATGGATATTTTACCCCTCCCAGGACATAACTTTTTTACATTTGTTTATTTCTTTTGTTCTGTGCGTGTTCCTTCTCCCCGGGCCCCTGTGTGCAGCACTGACAACTAGATCCTTAATGGTCCCTTCCTCTCCAATAGATAAATACATGGTGTGTCTCCTCCGTATTCTGACCCCTCTTCTCTCCGGCAGGTAAAGGCATTGGCTCCAAGCTGCTGACGGCTACAGCGGAGGTAAGTGCACTCCTCATATAAACATATGGGGTGATGTTTAATGTGCAGCACCGGGAGGAGGAGGGGGGGGGGTGTAGAGATGGGTAGTGTTCATGGCCCGGACTTACTTATGTAGCGGTCTCAACCCTCACCCTCTTCTTTATCGGTTACTCTGGCTCTGGTCTAGGGGTTCCTGGGAGGGGAGAGTGAGAGATACACCACGGCCCATGTCCTCCATAGCTAAGAGGTGAAGGCCAGAAGATTGGTGTCCTAGAGTCAAGTCCAGTGCTTCGTCCCTGACTCCTTTGCTCCTAGTAGGGATGAGCCGAACACCCCCGGGTTCGGTTCGCACCAGAACCTTCGAACGGACCGAAAGTTCGCGCAAATTTTCGAACCCTATTCGTTATAATGGACGCGAACGTTCAAAATCAAAATTGCTAATTACAACGGCCAATATGCATGTTAATGTCATAAAACAGGTTTGGGGACCCGGGTCCTGCCCCAGGGGACATGTATCAATGCAAAAAGAAATTTTAAAAACTAACGTTTTTTCGGGAGCAGTCATTTTATAGATGCATAAAGTGAAAAAAAAAAAGTGAAATTTTCCTTTAAATATGGTACCTGGGGGGTGTCTAAAGTATGCCTGTGAAGTGGCATGTGTTTCCCGTGTTTAGAACTGTCCCTGCACAAAATTACATTTCTAAAGGAAAAAAGGAAGCCATTTAAAACCACTTGCGGCTTTAATGTCATGTCTTGTCCTGGCCGCCATATGGCTGAAAATCCTTGAGAAAAATGGCATGGCTACCCCATCACCCCCCCCCCCACCCCAGCCCCTTTGGGTCTTGTATGGATATTAAGGGGGACCCCGCACCCAAAATAAAACCCTATACCTACAACCCTATATACTCTGAACAGCAGTATATAGGTGGTGCAAACAAGACATGGACTGTAGGTTTGTTCTTAAGTAGAATCTGAACAGGTACATTATGAAGTGTAGCTACATCCCCAAAAAATCTATTTTTAAGCTTTTTGGAGAACATAGGGAGGGGTTATCACCCCTGTAACATTTGCTGTCTTTGCACATCTGTTCAGAACATGTCACCTTACTTTCCGTCCCAATGACAAATGTTTTTGGAAAAGTGGGGTTTTAATTGAAACAAGGATTGGTGATAAAGCATCAGTAGAGAGGAGATACCTTTTTCCCAAATTAAATCTAACAGGATAGAATTTCCCTTCCTAGGGGTAGATTTCCTCTCACTTCCTGCTTTCTCTTGCCGTTTGCAAGTAGGAGTCGTTTGTAAGTTGGATGTTTGAAAGTAGGGGCCTGCCGTATCTACTCTGCAGAAATTTGCCCTATTAGATGTTGGTGTAGCCACAAGACTGGTGGGCACAGGAATGGGCCCTGCTGTGAGTTAATAGATCAAGATTTGTACTTGCATGCACCTGTTGAACCGGGCAGAAAAATTGGGCCTTTGGTGGTGGTGGTGGTGGTGGTGGACGGTGTTGCCACAAGACTGTAAGCCCTCACAGTTACTCTTGGTGGGTGCAGGAATGGGCCCTGCTGTGAACTATTAGATCAAGATTTGTAATTGCATGCACCTGTTGAACAGGGCAGAAAAATTGGGCCTTTGGTGGTGGTGGTGGTGGTGGACGGTGTTGCCACAAGACTGTAGGCCCTCATAGTTACTTTTGGTGGGCGCAGGAATGGGCCCTGCTGTGAACTATTAGATCAAGATTTGTAATAACACGCCCCTGTTAAACAGGGGCTGAAAAATTGTGCCTTAGGCATTGGTGCTGGTGCCACAACACTGCAACCCCTCACAGATACTGTACTTGGAGCACAGCAGTCACACCTGTTGCGAAGCATCTTTTTAAAAAATTGTAATTACACGCCCCTGTTGTACAGGGGCTGAAAAATTGTGCCTTAGGCACTGGTGCTGGTGCCACAACACTGCAACCCCTCACAGATACTGTACTCTGAGCACAGCAATGAGACTTGTAGCAAAGCATTGCCTAAAAATTGTAATTACACGCCCCAACAGGGGCTGAAAAATTGTGCCTTAGGCACTGGTGCTGGTGCCACAACACTGCAACCCCTCACAGATACTGTACTTGGAGCACAGCAGTCACACCTGTTGCGAAGCATCTTTTTAAAAAATTGTAGCTACACGCCCCTGTTATACAGGGGCTGAAAAATTGTGCCTTAGGCACTGGTGTGGTGGCATGGATCATTGAGGAGGAGGAAGAGGATAGTCAGTGAACATAACAGGACAGTCACTCAGCATCAGCATAGGCAGTCTTGAAGGGATGTGACATTATAAATTATTCCGTTATATCCGCTTCAGGTGTCTGGTAGCTGGTGGTGATCCAAGACTGATTCATTTTTATGAAGGTCAGTCGATCAACCGAGTCGGTGGACAGGCGCACCCTATGATCGGTGACAAATCCTCCAGCAGCACTGAATGTGCGTTCGGAAAGAACGCTGGATGCAGGACAGGCCAGTAGCTCAATTGCATACTGTGCAAGCTCTGGCCAGTGATCCATCCTCAGGACCCAGTAAGCCAGAGGATTTTCGGTGGGGAAGGTGTCCAAGTCTGACCTTGCCCCTAGGTATTCCTGCACCATGTATATCAGACGCTGGCGATGGTTGCTGGAACCGATCATACCTTGGGGCTGCGGACTAAAAAATTGTCTGAACGCATCGGTCAGACGTCCACCTTCCCCACCGCTCCTTCTGCTACTGACCGAAGCCTCAGCAACTCGTCGTCCAGGACCAGGAGTTTGTAACCTCCCAGTTTCTGGGAACGCGTTGCACAGACCTTTCTGCAAGGCCTCCCTGAGATGTCTCATCCTCTGCTCCCTCTGCGACGGCAAGATAAGGTCCGCAACCTTACCCTTGTACCGTGGATCAAGGAGAGTGGCCAGCCAGTAATGGTCCCTCTCCTTGATCCGAAGAACACGAGGATCCTTCCGCAGGCTTTGCAGGATCAGGGAGGCCATGCAGCGTAGGTTAGCTGAGGCATTCGGTCCGGAGTCTTCTGGGTCACTGAGGATGACATGATCGCCAGCCACCTCCTCCCAGCCACGTACAAGTCCACTGGTTTGTTGGGACTGTACATCATCCCTAAAAGACTGCTGCTGCTGATGCTGAGTGCCAGGCTCCACCTCCATGCTCACACAATCCTCCTCCTCCTCCTCCTCCTCCTCATCCTCATCCTCTTCCTGTGTGATGGGTGGGACAGAAGGAACACTGTCTGGATAAAGGGGGTCTTGAGAGGCAAGGAAGTCCTCCTCTTCCTGTCTCTGTTCTGCCTCAAGTGCCCTGTCCATTATCCCACGCAGCGTATGCTCCAACAGGTGGACAAGAGGTACAGTGTCACTGATGCATGCACTGTCACTGCTCACCATCCTCGTGGCCTCCTCAAATGGTGAGAGGACAGTGCATGCATCCCTGATCATGCTCTACTGGCGTGGGGAAAAAAAGCCAAGCTCCCCTGACCCTGTCCTGGTGCCGTAGTCGCAAAGGTACTCATTGATGGCCCTCTGCTGCGTGTGCAGTCACTGCAGCATGGCCAACGTTGAGTTCCACCTGGTGGGCATGTCACATATAAGGCGGTTCTTGGGCAGGTTCAGCTCCTTTTGCAGCTCAGTCAGCCGAGCACTGGCATTATAAGATCGGCGAAAATGCACACAGACATTCCTGGCCTGCCTCAGGACGTCCTGTAAGCCTGGGAACCTGCCCAAGAACCGCTGCACCACCAGGTTGAGGACTTGAGCCATACAGGGCACATGGGTGAGCTGCCCCTGTCGCAGGGCGGAGAGGAGGTTGGTGCCATTGTCAGAAACGACCATTCCTGGCTTAAGCTGGCGTGGCGTCAACCACCTCTCGGCCTGCCCCTGCAGAGCTGCCAGAACCTCTGGCCCAGTGTGGCTCCTGTCCCCCAAACACACCAGCGCAAGCACGGCATGGCATCTTTTTGCCTGCGTACTCGCGTAGCCCCTTGTACGCCTACGGAGCACCGCTGGTTCCGAGGACAGAGCACTCGAAGAGGACATGGAGGAAGAAGAAGAGGAGGGGGTGGAGGAGAGAGGTGTGTCACAACCAGTAGTAGCATTTTGGAGGCGTGGTGGCGGAACAACCTCCAACACTACTGCACCTTGTCCTGCATCCCTCCCAGCTGCCAATAGAGTGACCCAATGGGCCGTGAAAGAAAGATAACGTCCCTGTCCATGCCTGCTGGACCATGAGTCAGCGGTAATATGCACCTTACCGCTGACCGCCCTGTCCAGCGAGGCATGGACATTGCCTTCCACATGCCGGTAGAGAGACGGAATCGCCTTCCGTGAGAAAAAGTGGCGTTTGGGAACCTGCCACTGAGGAACCGCACATTGAACAAACTCACGGAAGGGGGCCGAGTCTACCAACTGAAAAGGCAGCAGTTGAAGTGCTAGCAATTTAGCCAAGCTAGCATTCAACCGCTGGGCATGTGGATGGCTGGGAGTATACTTCTTTCGACGGTCCAGCAGCTGGGGCAGGGAAATTTGCCTGCTACAATCGGACGTCGGTGTACTGCAAGTACTTGGTTGTGACACAACTAATTCTACACCTTCAGTCCTCTCAGAGCAGCTTTCAGAGAGGACTGAAGATATAGTGGGGATGGAGATCCCAGCTGATGAGGAGCAAGGAGAGGTCCGCTTTGTTCTTTGGTGTGGGTCTTTTATGTGTGCTTGCCAACGAGCTGCATGGCAGGTCGACATATGTCTGCTCATGCTTGTGGTGCCCAAGCGGCTGATGTTTTGGCCACGCGAGATACGCTTGAGACAAATATTGCAAATAGCAGTGGTGCGATCTGATGCACTCGTCTCAAAAAAGGCCCACACCAAAGAACTTTTGTGATAACGTGCAGAGGCAGCGCCCTGCACAGGCGGAGCTCTGCGGTGTGGTACAGTTGCTGTGCTGGCCTCTAGCTGGCCTCCAGGGGGCATCCTGCCTCGTTGGACATGTGACGCCGCATCCTCCTCCTCCTCCTCCTCCTCCTCCTCCTCCTCTCTCCCTTCAGGCACCCACGTGGAGTCAGTGACCTCATCATCCCCTCCCTCTTCACCACTAGAGCAAACCTGGCAGTAAGCTGCAGCTGGTGGAACAGTACTGCCAGATTGCTGTCCTTCAGCATCCCCTCTCTCTGCGCGCACACTACTGACTTCCTCAAGCTGGGTATCATCATCCGAGCCTTCGAATCGTTGGGCATCCTCCTGGAGCATGTACCCAACACTGTGCTCAAACAGTTCGGGGGACTCCTCAGGAGGACATGGTGGGTCTAGGGAAGGGGTGGCTGATGATGCCATTGAGTACGCGTTGGCAGCTGCTCTGCCAGTACCCTGAGCCTGGGTGAGAGAGGATGAGGAGGATGAGGAGGGCTTGGTCATCCATTCTACCAAGCCTTCGGCATGATGCGGCTCCACATGTCCAGCTGCCGAAAACAAAGACAAGCGTGTCCCATGGCCACGTGCTGATGACGATGCACGACCACGCCCACGGCCAGCACGGTTGTCTCTAGAAACAGAGCCTGCCTGCCCTGTGTTCTTGCCTCGGCACGCTCTGCCTCTCCTTGGCGGTCTTCCAGCCATTGTAGTCGGTAGTGTATATAGTATAAAAAATAGAGCTCCTATGTGTGCTCACAACACACTGTAGGTCCTATGGGTGCTGACACTAACACACTATAGGTACTATGTGTGCTGCTGACAAGAAAATATAGAAGCTCTGTTTGCTGCCACTAACACACTAGAAGTCCTATGGGTGCTGCTGAGAAGAAAATATAGGAGCTCTGTGTGATGCCACTAACACACTAGAAGTCCTATGGGTGCTTCTGAGATGAAAATATAGGAGCTCTGTGTGATGCCACTAACACACTAGAAGTCCTATGGGTGCTGCTGAGATGAAAATATAGGAGCTCTGTGTGATGCCACTAACACACTAGAAGTCCTATGGGTGCTTCTGAGATGAAAATATAGGAGCTCTGTGTGATGCCACTAACACACTAGAAGTCCTATGGGTGCTTCTGAGATGAAAATATAGAAGCTCTGTGTGATGCCACTAACACACTAGAAGTCCTATGGGTGCTTCTGAGATGAAAATATAGGAGCTCTGTGTGATGCCACTAACACACTAGAAGTCCTATGGGTGCTGCTGAGAAGAAAATATAGGAGCTCTGTGTAATGCCACTAACACACTAGAAGTCCTATGGGTGCTTCTGAGATGAAAATATAGGAGCTCTGTGTAATGCCACTAACACACTAGAAGTCCTATGGGTGCTTCTGAGATGAAAATATAGGAGCTCTGTGTGATGCCACTAACACACTAGAAGTCCTATGGGTGCCTCTGAGATGAAAATATAGGAACTCTGTGTGATGCCACTAACACACTAGAAGTCCTATGGGTGCTGCTGAGAAGAAAATATAGGAGCTCTGTGTGATGCCACTAACACACTAGAAGTCCTATGGGTGCTTCTGAGATGAAAATATAGGAGCTCTGTTTGCTGCCACTAACACACTAGAAGTCCTATGGGTGCTGCTGAGAAGAAAATATAGGAGCTCTGTTTGCTGCCACTAACACACTAGAAGTCCTATGGGTGCTGCTGAGAAGAAAATATAGGAGCTCTGTTTGCTGCCACTAACACACTAGAAGTCCTATGGGTGCTTCTGAGAAGAAAATATAGGAGCTCTGTGTGATGCCACTAACACACTAGAAGTTCTATGGGTGCTGCTGAGAAGAAAATATAGGAGCTCTGTTTGCTGCCACTAACACACTAGAAGTCCTATGGGTGCTGCTGAGAAGAAAATATAGGAACTCTGTGTGATGCCACTAACACACTAGAAGTCCTATGGGTGCTGCTGAGAAGAAAATATAGGAGCTCTGTTTGCTGCCACTAACACACTAGAAGTCCTATGGGTGCTGCTGAGAAGAAAATATAGGAGCTCTGTGTGATGCCACTAACACACTAGAAGTCCTATGGGTGCTGCTGAGAAGAAAATATAGGAGCTCTGTTTGCTGCCACTAACACACTAGAAGTCCTATGGGTGCTGCTGAGAAGAAAATATAGGAACTCTGTGTGATGCCACTAACACACTAGAAGTCCTATGGGTGCTGCTGAGAAGAAAATATAGGAGCTCTGTTTGCTGCCACTAACACACTAGAAGTCCTATGGGTGCTGTTGGGGTGCAATGCTGTGATAACAGCACTGCGGTTGGTACTACTGCAATACTGTACTAACAGTAAGCACGCACCAGACTAATCCCCAGCAGCAGCTAACTGTGCAATCAACAGCAATGAACGATCAATGACTTAGGTAGCAATGGTTTAGCAAAGAAATAGCCAATGGTTTAGCAAAGAAAAGCAAATCTTTCAGTATCAAGCAAAGACAGAATCAGCAGACTGATCTCTCCTAAAGCCGGAACTCATGTGACCGGGGCCGACGGCGTGGCGGCCTTTTAAATGGTGGGGCGTGTACTAAAGCCCCTGAGCTGTAATTGGCTATAGGCGTCCTGCCTGTAGCCAATTATTGCTCTCCGAGTTTCGGGCGCTGTGATTGGCCAAGCATGCGGGGTCACAGTGCATGCTTGGCCAATCATCAGCCAGCAATGCACTGCGCCGGCCGCAATGCATTGCGGGGCCGCTCGCATCACACGAATGTGATGCGAACGGCCCAAATAGTTCTGGGCTCGCCGAGCGAGCGAACGCCCGGTGCTCGATTCGAACGTGGGTTCGAATCGAGCACCGGGCCCATCCCTAGCTCCTAGTAACCAGAGTTCCACACAGTGAATAGGTCCAACTCAGTTTTATTCTTCTTAGCGTACAAACATACAGTCTTTTTACTGAGTGATAACGGGGACAGATCGAGGCACAATCCTTTCCCTTCTTGCTGCTGCCCACTGTGCTGTCACCAGTGGTGAATAGTCACTGCCACTGACTAGGTGATGTAGGACGTGAATTACCTTCGCTAGCTCGGCCCCTGTCAGGGGAAGAAATCCGTCCAAGGGAGAAGTGGAGGCCTCTCCGTCACCAGCGATGCTGCGCCGGACTCTTCAGAGAAGTTACCGCACACCAGTCCTCACGAACTCAGACACGGGCACCCAAGGAGTTAGGGCCCCCTCGGATTCCTCCACCCTCGCGGAACTCAGTCGAAGGTACTGAGCCCCAGGCATCCGCCATAGTATCTCACTCCAGGCTAAAGGTGCCTAAGATGGACTCCATCTCTGCTCCGGCTAGGCCAAGGGCACCTAGGCCTGGAGCACCGGAACGCCAACACCCAGGCCGAAGGCGCCTGGGTGCAGCCAAGCTCTCTGGTTCCACTCCGAACTCTAACCCTGTGATGAGGGCGTCCGCCCCTTTTATGCCCTCTCCCTTCGTGCCACAGTGGGTTCCCCGCCCCGCTGTACCAGCTCCAGGGGAGGACAAAAAGGCACAGTCTTGCGGTGCGAACCCAGCCCCAGCCCAGGCGACATCGCCACCCGCAGGCCAGTGGGAACTTCACACCACCAGAGTCCTCCAAGACCCACAAAGGGAATCTTGAATTTCCTAACAATCAGGGCATCTGGGTTACACTACCACCAGTGGCGGCTGGTGCTCAAATTTTTTGAGGGGGCGCAAACAAACTGAAAAAAAAAACCATTATTGCCGCCACTGTGCCCATTAAACGCAGCCACTGTGCCCAAACGCCACTAGTTTGTCCCCCAATGCAGCCAGTTTGTCCCCCATAAATACAGCCAGTTTGTCCCCCATAAATACAGCCAGTTTGTCCCCCAAAATACAGCCAGTTTGTCCCCCAAAATACAGCCAGTTTGTCCCCCATAATACAGCCAATTTGTCCCCCATAATACAGCCAGTTTGTCCCCGATATAAAGCCAGTTTGTCCCCCATATACAGCCAGTTTGCCCCCAAATATACAGCCAGTTTGCCCCCAAATATACAGCCAGTTTGCCCCCCAATATACAGCCAGTTTGCCCCCAAAATACAGTCAGTTTGCCCCCAAAATACAGTCAGTTTGCCCCCAAAATACAGTCAGTTTGTCCCCAAAATACAGCCAGTTTCCCCCCCAATATACAGCCAGTTTCCCCCCCAATATACAGCCAGTTTCCCCCCATAATACAGCCAGTTTCCCCCCATAATACAGCCAGTTTGCCCCCCAATATACAGCCAGTTTTCCCCCCAATATACAGCCAGTTTCCCCCCAATATACAGCCAGTTTCCCCCCCATAAATACAGCCAGTTTGCCCCCAAAATACAGCCAGTTTGCCCCCAATAAACAGCCAGTTTGCCCCCCAATATACAGCCAGTTTTCCCCCAATATACAGCCAGTTTGCCCCCCAAAATACAGCCAGTTTCCCCCCATAATACAGCCAGTTTCCCCCCCATAATACAGCCAGTTTCCCCCCCCATAATACAGCCAGTTTCCCCCCCATAAATACAGCCAGTTTCCCCCCCATAAATACAGCCAGTTTCCCCCCCATAAATACAGCCAGTTTCCCCCCCATAAATACAGCCAGTTTCCCCCCCATAAATACAGCCAGTTTCCCCCCAAAATACAGCCAGTTTGCCCCCAAAATACAGCCAGTTTGCCCCCAATATACAGCCAGTTTGTCCCCCATATACAGCCAGTTTTCCCCCCAATATACAGCCAGTTTGCCCCCCAAAATACAGCCAGTTTCCCCCCAAAATACAGCCAGTTTCCCCTCAAAATACAGCCAGTTTCCCCCCATAATACAGCCAGTTTCCCCCCATAATACAGCCAGTTTCCCCCCCCCCAATTTACAGCCAGTTTCCCCCCCAATTTACAGCCAGTTTCCCCCCCAATTTACAGCCAGTTTCCCCCCCAATATACAGCCAGTTTCCCCCCCAATATACAGCCAGTTTCCCCCCCAATATACAGCCAGTTTCCCCCCCAATATACAGCCAGTTTGCCCCCCAATATACAGCCAGTTTGCCCCCCCAATATACAGCCAGTTTGCCCCCCCAATATACAGCCAGTTTGTCCCCCATATACAGCCAGTTTCCCCCCAAAATACAGCCAGTTTCCCTCCATAATACAGCCAGTTTCCCCCCCAATATACAGCCAGTTTCCCCCCAAAATACAGCCAGTTTCCCTCCATAATACAGCCAGTTTCCCCCCCCAATATACAGCCAGTTTCCCCCCCCCATAATACAGCCAGTTTGTCCCCCAAATACAGCCAGTTTGTCCCCCCCAGCCCTGCACTTACCTTCCTTGGGTCAGCGCCGTCCTTCTTCCGTCCTCTATGTCTTCTCCCGCCCTCGATGTCACTTCAGCCAATCAGGTTACCGGTAACCAGACCCGGTGAACCTGATTGGCCAGGAAACGCACCCCCTGTGCGTCCTCTCCTTAGCTATTTAGAAGCCGATTACAGCCCTCAGGCTGTAGTCGGGAAGCCTATCAGAGCCGCTGGCTCTGATAGGCACTTCTAAAGGCCAATCAGACAGTGTTATTCAGATGGCCGGCGCTCAAGGGGCCGGCCATCTGAATAGTGGGCGGCAGCAATACATAGGTTCATGCAATGCATGAACCTATGTATTGTTGTGAGTGACGGCCGGGCGCAGAAGCGAGCGGTAGCGGCGCTTCTGCGCCCACTATGGTCGCGCCGCCATGTGTAAAAAAAAAAAGGACATTTAAAAAAAAACCTCTTAAATGGCCCGTTTTTTTTATTTTTTATTTTATTTATTTTTTGGTGACCACAGGAGGGGGGGTCGGGGGCGGCGCCAGGGCGCCCCCTATGGCCGGGCCGCCACTGACTACCACCCAGATGCTTCCCCTAAATTCAAGTACCCGCTACACTTACAACCTGGAAGAGGCCCCAACCTGCCCAGAGTGTAACCTGCAAATTATCAGACACTGTGCACCGAACTAAGAAATCACTAATATATTCTATTGTGGATCGCAGTCTGTAATTTTTATCAACCTCGGGTGCAGTGACCCCTACTGGTTAAATGCCAATCTCCATACCATTGGAGAACCAGTGTGTGCACAGGTGTGCGCTCCTAGTCCTAACTGACAGCCAAGGGTTCTATAGAGCTCCAGTGTTGTTACAACCTAAAAAAAAAAAAAAAAGCCATTGCTGATCACAGTCTGTAATTTGTATCAATCTTAGGCACAGTGACCCTCTACTGGGAGAATGCTAAACTACATTCCATTGGAGAACTAGCTGCATGCACAGGTGTGCGCTCCTTGTCCAACCTGCTTTGTTACTGACAGCTAAGGGGTTCTATAGAGATGGGTGATGTTTTTAGCCCCGGACTTGGTACAATATAGAAGAGGCATCAACCCATGTGCAATTGGAGTGTATGGCAGGGGGTAATATGTACAGGAGAGGAGTGTGGAGTGTATGGCAGGGGGTAATATGTACAGGAGAGGAGTGTGGAGTGTATGGCAGGGGGTAGTATGTACAGGAGAGGAGTGTATGGCGGGGGGTAGTTAGTAGAGAGAGGAGGAAGAGGATGGACAGGGGGACCGTGGGATGGACAGGGGGACCGTGGGATGGACAGGGGGACCGTGGGATGGACAGAGGGAGAGTGGGATGGACAGAGGGAGAGTGGGATGGACAGAGGGAGAGTGGGATGGACAGAGGGAGAGTGGGATGGACAGAGGGAGAGTGGGATGGACAGGGGGACCGTGGGATGGACAGAGGGAGAGTGGGATGGACAGAGGGAGAGTGGGATGGACAGAGGGAGAGTGGGATGGACAGAGGGAGAGTGGGATGGACAGGGGGACAGTGGGATGGACAGGGGGACAGTGGGATGGACAGGGGGACCGTGGGATGGACAGAGGGAGAGTGGGATTGACAGAGGGACAGTGGGATGGACAGGGGGACAGTGGGATGGACAGGGGGACAGTGGGATGGACAGGGGGGACTGCACACTTGCACATACGGACTTGTCTCTGACTGTCTCCCCGACCTCTCGGTTCTCACTTCTTCCTAGTAGGCTGTTCCCTGAAGCCTGCGCTCTCCGTGCCGTACTCTTCCTCCTCGCTGTCCAGGGACGAGCGTCCCGTCCGCACCTCATGTCTGCCATGTCAGTGAGAAGAGAATCCACGGGGCTGCACTGGAAACTACACTTCCCAGCGTGCAGCGCGGCACACGGAGCCCTCCATAGAGATGACTGGGGGAGGCGGCTTGTGTAGCTTTTCTGAGCTGAGCGGACATGCTCCCCGCCGGAGCAGAGTTGACCTGCTCAAGCCGAGCCGACCTGGCCCTGGCCCGAGCCAAGCAGATCTGCCCCCCGTCCGAGCCGTTTATTAGTGTGGCTGTGTGTCCTTATTTCATCCCGGGACACTGTATTGTCCCGGAATGAAGGTGCCCCGGACACAAATATGGATTAAGGGACAATCCCGGGCAATCCGGGACACGTGGTCACCCTACCCCCCCCCCCCCGGTTCGGTTCGCAACAGAACTTGCAAGCAGACAAAAAATTTCTGCACACACCGTTAAAGTCTATGGGACGCGAACGTGAAAAATAAAAAGTGCTAATTTTAAAGGCTTATATGCAAGTTATTGCCATAAAAAGTGTTTGGGGACCCGGGTCCTGCCCCAGGGGACATGTATCAATGCAATTTTTTTTTTCTAAAATGGCAGTTTTTTCAGGAGCAGTGATTTTAATGATGCTTAAAGTGAAACAATAAAAGTGAAATACTCCTTTAAATATCGTGCCTGGGGGTCCCCTTAGTCTGCCTGTAAAGTAGCGCATATGTCCCATGTTTAGAACAGTACCGCAGCAAAATGACATTTCTGAAGGAAAAAATGTCATTTAAAACTGTTTGTGGTTGTAATGTATTGTCGGGTCCCGGCAATATAGATGAAAATCATTGAAAAACCCGGCATGGGTACCCCCCCCCACCCCCCAGTCCATTACCAGGCACTTCAGGTCTGGTATGAATATTAAGGGCAACCCTGTGCCAAATTACAAAAAAAAAAAGTGGCGCGGGGGTCCCCCCAAAATCCATACCAGACCCTTATCCAAGCATGCAACCTGACAGGCTGCAAGAAAAAGAGGGGGGGCACAAATCCACTCCCTCCTGAACCGTACCAGGTCACATGCCCTTAAAAAGTGGAGGGTGCTTTGGGGTCCCCCCAAAACACCTTGTCCCCATGTTGCCGGTGGTTGTGGGGGTCTGCCGGGGGGCTTATCGGAATCTGGAAGCCCCCTTTAACAAGAGGCCCCCAGATCCCGTCCCCCCCCATGTGAATGGGTATCAGGTAAATTGTACCCCTACACATTCACCAAAAAAAGTAAAAATTACAGGACAAAAAAAAAAAAAACTGTCCTGCTATGTCCATCCATCTTCAATCACGGCGCAGACGAATCGAAAAAAAACAAAGAAAAACTCTGCCTCGATGGGAGGCTTCCCCGCGACTGCAGCCTTTTCGCGATGACGACTGTTATATAGCGGAGGGCGGGGACACCCAGTGACGTAAACGGGTGACCACGCCCCCTTCTGACATCATGTGACATCAGAGGGGAGTAAGGTCACCCGTTTACATCACCGGGTGGCCCCGCCCTCAGCTATATAACAGCCGTCATTGCGAAAAGGCTGAAGTTAGAAGGACGCCTTCCATGGAGGCAGAGTTTTTAAAAAAAAAAATTCACGATTGAAGATGTATGAACATCGCGGGACACTTTTCTTTTTTTTCCAATTAAGGAATTGTCCCAAACTGTTTCCTGTAATTTTTACTTTTTTGACACTTTTTTGGTGACTGGGTAGGGGTACAATGTACCTGATACCCATTCACATAGGGGGAGGGGGGCGGGGATCTGGGGGCACCCTTGTTACGATAAGCCCCCTCATCCGCAGACCCCCACAACCACCGGGCAAGGGTTGTGGTGATGAGGCCCTTGTCCCCATCAACATGGGGACAAGGTGCTTTGGGGGGGGGCCCAAAGCACCCTCCCCATGTTGAGGGCATGTGGCCTGGTATGGTTTAGGAGGGGGGCACTCTCTTGCCCCCCCTTTCCTGCGGCCTGCCAGGTTGCATGCTCGGATAAGGGCCTGGTATGGATTTTAGGGGGACCCCCAAGCCATTTTGTTTTTAATTTTGGCGCGGGGTTCCCCTTAATATTCATGGAATGAAGATGTAGCGCTAAGTGAAGAAATGAAGCCCAATAATTTGGGCCTCCAATCAAACCAAAGTGATAAATAATATCAATATAATTAATCCATACTGTCATGGATATGCATTAATGTCTGTCTGCCATCTTACCTTTCCTCCTCATGTGTTCATCTTAAAGGCCAGAACCCTTTCACCTGGCTTCCTTTATAATCTCCTCCCAGCCTGACTCCACCCCAGGCCCTATCACAGAACACTATATTAACCTGTGCACTGCAAGTCTGCTTTGCTGATCAACGTGTTTGTTAAGCATTGTGTGTTTGGGTTCCTGCCTGTCGTGTGCTACGTCTGTCTCTCTGTTACGTTATTGGCTTGTCCCCGACTATCCCTGTCTGCTTGTGACCCTTGACCTTCGGCTTGTCCTTCGTTATCCTTGTCTGCTTGTGACCCTTGACCTTCGGCTTGTTATTCGTTATTCTTGTATCTTGTGCTGCTGCTTCCCCTCTTTTCCCCTTACCCTACGGGGCGTGAGCTAGGAGACTCTAGGAGCCGCGACCTGGACCTAGCCTGCAGCGTAACATCCTCACCACTAGAGGCTCTGGAGAAGACCTGCTGGGTCTTAGACTCCGCGCCCTGGGGAATCTTGGCTCTAGCTTCCTGTAGGATCCCGCTTGTGCTCCTCTGATCCCACTTTCCACAACCACCCAGTTTCCTATCCGCAGCAGTCAGCCATAGGGTTCACTATCTTGTGGTGCACTCCTGTCCCCCTACGGTGTGCACCTGTCATCTGGCCACAGGTGACCTGACAGTTTGATCAGCCATGGACCCGGCTGATATGCCGCTCCCCGCGGATGATCCATTGCGGGGCATAGTCCGCAGACTTGAAACCCAGGAATCGAATCAGACTCAGGTGATGCGATTCCTCCAGGATCTGGCTTCTCGATTCGAGCAGCTTCAGGCCTCCTTGGGAACCCTGAATCCGCAACCTCAAGTACAACCAGCGGCTGTACCTATCGCACCAGTCGCAGCCACACACTCGCTAAAACTGCCAGCTCCGTTCCGTTTCTCTGGGGACTCCAAGGCCTGCAGGGGGTTTCTCAACCAATGCACGATTAATTTTGAGCTTCAGCCTCAAAACTTCCTGTCTGACCGAGCTAAGGTAGCCTATATCATTTCCCTCCTCTCCGGTGAAGCTTTAGCCTGGGCCGCCCCCCTGTGGGAGAGGAACGATCCGGTGGTTTCCAGCCTGTCCGACTTCTTGAAGTTCTTTCGTAATATCTTCGAAGAGCCGGCTCGGGCTTCTTCAGCAGCTAGTGCTGTCTTACGTCTGCGCCAAGAATCTAGTTCAGTGGGACAATATGCTTTTCAGTTCCGTATCCACACAGCTGAATTGAGCTGGAATAATGAGGCCTTGGTCGCTACCTTTTTACATGGCCTCTCTGACCGAGTGAAAGACGAATTAGCGGGAAGAGCCATTCCCGTCGGTCTGGACGATGTAATTTCGTTATGACGCCAGCACTCTCTGGGTCCTAGCCAGTCTGAGCTCCCCTCCCTTCGTCCCGTGGAGCATCCTCTACCTGCTGAGGAACCTATGCAGCTGCGCCGGACCAGACTAACCCCCGAAGAACGTGCTAGGCGCAGAACTCTGGGCTTGTGCCTCTATTGTGGGGGCAAGGGTCATTTTCGGGACTCCTGCTCGCTTCGTCCGGGAAACGCTCGGGTCTAATACATTTGGAAGGTGGAGTATTGGACCCAGAAACATCACCTTCTCGCCTTCTCTTGCCGGTGTTCCTTCATGTAGGCACTTCTCCTTAGTCAACCCTTGCATATCTGGATTCCGGGGCTGCCGGCAATTTTATGGATTGGAGAACTGCTTCTTCTATGAAGCTTAACCTTTCACCTCTCACTACCCCATTGGTAGTCTCGGCAATTGATGGCACTGTTCTCCCAGGGGGCCCTATTCGCTTCCAGACGCTACCCATTAGGATGTCAGTAGGGATTCTCCACCAGGAGTGGATATCCTTTCTCATTCTACCCAAGGCCTCTACCCCCATTGTATTGGGCCTCCCTTGGCTACAGCTCCACTCTCCACATGTGGACTGGGTCTCTGGGCAGATCCTGGCCTGGGGTTCCTCATGTTTCTCACCGTGTCTCCTCAAGGTGACCCCCAAGGAGAGTCTTCCGGTTGCTGTCACTTCTGTTTCTTCTGATCTTCTTGCTGCATACATCGATTCCTGGGATGTGTTCTGTAAGAAATCAGCTGAGGTGCTTCCTCCCCACAGGTCTTTTGACTGTGCTATTGATCTTGTCCCCGGAGCAACTCTACCCAGGGGTCGTACCTACCCTCTGTCCATCCCAGAGACCCAGGCCATGTCTGAGTATGTCGCAGAGAATCTGGAGAGAGGTTTCATCCGGAAATCCTCATCGCCTGCAGGGGCAGGGTTCTTTTTTGTTGCCAAAAAGGATGGTACCTTAAGACCCTGCATCGATTATCGAGGTTTAAATGCGGTTACTATTAAAAATCGATACCCCTTACCCTTAATATCTGAGCTATTCCATAGGTTGAAGGGTGCCTCCATTTTCACCAAGTTGGATCTCAGAGGCACGTACAATCTCATTTGAATACGGGAGGGTGACGAATGGAAGACTGCATTCAACACTAGAGACGGGCATTACGAATACCTGGTGATGCCTTTTGGTCTGTGTAATGCTCCAGCCGTGTTTCAAAACTTTGTCAATAAAATCTTCAGAGATCTGCTGTACCAGTTTGTTGTCATCTATCTGGATGACATTCTGATCTTTTCTGAAAATCTGCTCGTCCACAGAAACCATGTCCGCACTGTACTTCAGCGTCTTAGAGAGAACAATCTCTATGCCAAGCTGGAGAAATGTTCCTTTGAATGTTCTGAGGTCCTGTTTCTGGGGTGCTTTGTCTCATGTTCGGGTCTTCGTATGGATCCTGGGAAGGTCTTGGCTATTACCAACTGGCCTCTTCCTGCTAGCCTCAAGGCCACACAGCGCTTTCTTGGCTTCACAAATTATTATAGGCAGTTCATAAGGAATTACTCTTCCATTGCCGTGCCTATTATCGCTTTGACCAAGAAGGGTGTGAATGCCAAAGACTGGCCTCCCGAAGCTGTCTCTGCATTTCACAACCTGAAACAGGCCTTTGTTTCTGGCCCCCTCTTGAGGAAACCAAATCCTGGGAATGCATTTTTTATTAAAGTGGACGCTTCCTCAATGGGGGTGGGAGCTGTGCTTCTTCAATTCTTTGAGAAGAGACGTCAACCATGTGCGTTCTTCTCCAAAAAAAAATCTCAGGCAGAGAGGAATTATGCCATCGGTGATCGGGAACTTCTCGCAATTAAATTGGCGTTCGAGGAGTGGCGTCATTTCTTGGAGGGTTCCCCTCACTCCATAACGATCTTTACAGTAATTTACAGTATCTACAGAATGCTAAACGTCTGAATCCTAGACAGGCCAGGTGGAGTCTCTTCTTTGCCCGTTTTAATTTCACGATTACCTACAAACCTGGTTACTGCAACGGTCGGGCTGATGCGCTCTCTAGGTCATTTGACACTTTGGACGAGGAGTCCGCCCCTGAACCTGAGCCGATCATTCCAACCTTGTGCATTGTTGCCCACTCTACCACCCTGAAGTCAAAAATTCCGCCTGGTAAGACCTTTGTCCCCACTGAGCTAAGGGCTAAGATCATTCGTTGGGGACATGATTCCAAGGTGGCAGGTCATTCTGGATTTCTCCGATCCTTCCTACTCATCAGTCGTCACTACTGGTGGCCTAATCTCCGCTCAGACGTCAAAGACTACGTTAAAGCTTGTCATGTCTATGCTCAGTCCAAATCCTCCACACAAGCTCCTGCTGGTCTCCTCATGCCCTTGCCCATTCCTAAGGAGCCCTGGGCTCATATTGCCATGGATTTTATCACCGACCTCCCACTGTCTGAAAATAATACAGTAATTTGGGTGGTAATCGATCGGTTCTCCAAGATGGCTCATTTTGTTCCTCTTCCTGGTCTTCCTTCTGCTCCTGCCTTGGTTCCCATTTTCATTCGAGAAATTCTCCGCCTTCATGGGGTTCCTTCTCATATTGTTTCTGACAGGGGAGTCCAATTCACGTCTCGTTTTTGGAGAGCCTTTTGCAAATCCCTCAATATTGTCTTGGATTTTTCCTCTTCCTACCATCCCCAATCCAATGGACAGACTGAGAGGGTTAATCAGGAGTTAGAGGTCTTTCTTCGAACCTTTGTGTTTTCTCACCATGACGATTGGTCCTCTCTACTCCCGTGGGCAGAATTCTCCCATAACAATCATGTGAATACCAGTTCGCAGAAGACACCCTTTTTCACAGTTTATGGAAAACACCCTCAACTTCCTCTTCCCATGATCTGTTCTCCAGATATTCCAGCTTTGGCTTCGGTTCAGGAGTCTCTCAATTCCATTTGGGGTGATGTTCATGATTCTCTCCGGGCAGCTGCTGAAAAATTCAAAGGCTTTGCCGACCGCCGCAGGCGTAAACCGCCTTCTCTTCAGCCAGGGGACAAAGTCTGGCTCTCTACCAGGAACATCAAGCTCCGAGTTCCTTCTCTGAAGTTTGCTCCACGATTCATTGGTCCATACACTGTAACTGCTAAACTGAATCCAGTTTGTTTCAAACTCCAGATTCCTAAGAGCCTTAAAATTACTAACTCCTTCCATGTTGCTCTTCTAAAGCCTTTAGTCCTCAATAAATTCTCTCGTCCTCTCCCTACCGTGGATGCCTGTCTCTGAGGATAATCAGGAGTACGAGATCAGTCAAATTCTGGACTCCCGACTCTGTAAAGGCGTTCTTCAGTACCTCGTTCATTGGAAGGGGTTTGGTCCTGAGGAGAGGTCTTGGATCACTGCATCTGAGGTCTTTGCACCTCGTCTGTTAAAGGAGTTTCATCTGAAGTTTCCCTCTAAACCTGGGCCCAGGCGGGGAAGGGGGAGGCCTCGTAAGAGGGAGGGTACTGTCATGGATATGCATTAATGTCTGTCTGCCATCTTACCTTTCCTCCTCATGTGTTCATCTTAGAGGCCAGAACCCTTTCACCTGGCTTCCATTATAATCTCCTCCCAGCCTGACTCCACCCCAGGCCCTATCACAGAACACTATATTAACCTGTGCACTGCAAGCCTGCTTTGCTGATCAACGTGTTTGTTAAGCATTGTGTGTTTGGGTTCCTGCCTGCCGTGTGCTACGTCTGTCTCTCTGTTACGTTATTGGCTTATCCCCGACTATCCCTGTCTGCTTGTGACCCTTGACCTTCGGCTTGTCCTTCGTTATCCTTGTCTGCTTGTGACCCTTGACCTTCGGCTTGTTATTCGTTATTCTTGTATCTTGTGCTGCTGCTTCCCCTCTTTTCCCCTTACCCTACGGGACGTGAGCTAGGAGACTCTAGGGGCCGCGACCTGGACCTAGCCTGCGGCGTAACATCCTCACCACTAGAGGCTCTGGAGAAGACCTGCTGGGTCTTAGATTCCGCACCCTGGGGAATCTTGGCTCTAGCTTCCTGTAGGATCCCGGTTGTGCTCTTCTGGTCCCGCTTTCCACAACCACCCAGTTTCCTATCCGCAGCAGTCAGCCATAGGGTTCACTATCTTGTGGTGCACTCCTGTCCCCCTACGGTGTGCACCTGTCATCTGGCCAAAGGTGACCTGACACATACAGTGTCCATAGAAATTTTTCGTGTTGTGAAGAAAGAACATGTAGCACTGAAGGGTCCTCACATAACTCTTATAGAAAAAGAGGTAGAATACTCTTACCGGAACGTTGGACCTGTGGTTTAGGCAGGTCAAATAGGCATACGAAATCCCAGTGGCACTCCTCATCAGTTAGTCTGGAAACTGGATCAGATGGGTCCCCAATGTAAACTGTCCGGTAGGCTCCCCGACTTGACAGCAGACTCTGGGTTTCACCCCGATCCAGGTGGTCCTCCGATGGAACTGGAACCGCCACTCAGCAAGGAGACTCTTTACCACGGTGAATATTAGTAACCAGTGGCCAAAGGAAGCTATTACTTGACCAACCACTCATGTGAGGAGAAAAGAAGGGAAGGAATGCTCCAATGGTGCAGGTCAATGAGGGTTTATTCAACCAACATAAAAGTGATCACAAACAATAAAAATGTTTAAAAAGGGGCAGTGAATGAGGTAGTGTACCAAACCCTATGCATTTCGAACAAATGTTCTTCAACAGGGGTATCAACCAACCCCTTAATATTCATACCAGACCCAAAGGGCCTGGTAATGAACTGAGGGGGAGGGAACTCACGCGTTTTTTTCCAATGATTTTTATGTATGTTGCCGGGATCCGACAATACATTACAGCTGCGAGCAGTTTTAAATGACATTTTTTCCTTTAGAAATTTCATTTTGCTGCTCTCATTCATTACCCTATACATGGCCTCTATGTAAGCAGTCTTATATAGTGTGGGGTGTGGACTTAGTCCACCTGAGCCATGATTGGCCAAATGCACCCTGCCTATTGGCCAATCATGGCTCTCACAGCAGAGCGCGCTGTGATTGGCCAAAGAATGCAGGTCAGGTGCATGCTTTGGCCAATACGCTCGAATTTCCCACAAACGCCCCATAATATTCTAAATTTGGCGAACGATGTTCATCCCTATCATAGCCTATAATATATCATTGTCAGGTGCGGTGGCCCATACTGAGAGAGTATGACCGATCCCCTTTAATTCATTTCAGTATCCCTACTTTAGGGAGGGTAATTTTCCTAGTACAGACCTCTCCCTTTTTGCCTGTCATAGCCCCCCCCCCTCTTGTAGGAGTGTTTAATGACTGTCCGCGCTGGCCCAGCTCCTCTGCTCCAACCCCCCCCTACCCCCCAGCCTACATTCCTGCATTGAAGAAAGTAAAAAAATCTACTGTATATACTATTGGCCTCCATGTTTGTGCATTTTTTTGCTTGCAGGCAGTCCTGTGCTGTCAGGGGCGGTCAGGCAGCCAATGGAAGGACAGGAGCTCATTCTATAGACAGTTCAGCACCCAATATCGAAGGGGTGTCTTTTTTTTTTTTTTTTAAGTAAATTGCATAGCCGCTTACCCAGTAAAAGTGCGTGTACATTTGTTCTGTGCGAACAGGGCAAAGAAGCAAACACCCCCCCTCCCCCCCCCCAATGTTACTCTGCTCCTCTCCTGTGCAGGACAAAAGGTTTTTCATTGACTTAAAATGGGAATTCCCACATTTGTCCACTAGATGGCAATAAGTGTCATAGGAAATTCTTATGAAGCTTGGCACCATCTAGTGGGCAAATAGAGTATTTCCCATTTTAAATCCAGGATCAAATTTATGGACTGTGTAGTTCAGGGTTATCTATAGGACTGTGTATAGAGTTCAAGGTCCTCTGTAGGACTGTGTATAGAGTTCAAGGTCCTCTGTAGGACTGTGTATAGGGTTCAAGGTCCTCTGTAGGACTGTGTATAGAGTTGAGGGACCCCTATAGGACTGTGTATAGAGTTGAGGGACCCCTATTGGACTGTGTATAGAGTTGAGGGACCCCTATTGGACTGTGTATAGAGTTGAGGGACCCCTATAGGACTGTGTATAGAGTTGAGGGACCCCTATAGGACTGTGTATAGAGTTGAGGGACCCCTATAGGACTGTGTATAGAGTTGAGGGACCCCTATAGGACTGTGTATACAGTTGAGGGACCCCTATAGGACTGTGTATAGAGTTGAGGGTCCTCTATAGGACTGTGTATAGAGTTGAGGGTCCTCTATAGGACTGTGTATAGAGTTGAGGGTCCTCTATAGGACTGTGTATAGAGTTGAGGGTCCTCTATAGGACTGTGTATAGAGTTGAGGGTCCTCTATAGGACTGTGTATAGAGTTGAGGGTCCTCTATATGACTGTGTATAGAGTTCAGGGTCCTCTATAGGACTGTGTATAGAGTTGAGGGTCCTCTATAGGACTGTGTATAGAGTTGAGGGTCCTCTATAGGACTGTGTATAGAGTTGAGGGTCCTCTATAGGACTGTGTATAGAGTTGAGGGTCCTCTATAGGACTGTGTATAGAGTTGAGGGTCCTCTATAGGACTGTGTATAGAGTTGAGGGTCCTCTATAGGACTGTGTATAGATTTGAGAGTCCTCTATAGGACTGTGTATAGAGTTCAGGGTCCTCTATAGGACTGTGTATAGAGTTGAGGGTCCTCTATAGGACTGTGTATAGAGTTCAGGGTCCTCTATAGGACTGTGTATAGAGTTGAGGGTCCTCTATAGGACTGTGTATAGAGTTCAGGGTCCTCTATAGGACTGTGTATAGAGTTCAAGGTCCTCTATAGGACTGTGTATAGAGTTCAGGGTCCTCTGAAATGTATAAAATGTGAAGACGAGGAAAAGGTGGGGGAGGGGGGATTAGTGTCCTGGAGACGCGGAACGCAGGGACCGTAATTTGAGAGTCCCCATTGTCTTCTTCCAGTCAGTCCGGTATTTTTCTCCTACTTCCTCTACCCATCTCTGGAGAAACACTCTGAATTCTTCTGATCTTCTCATTGCCACCATATACACTATATTACCAAAAGTATTGGGACGTCTGCCTTTACACACACATGACATCCCAGTCTTAGTCCGTACGGTTCAATATTGAGTTGGTCCACCCTTTGCAGCTTCAACTCTTCTGGGAAGGCCGTCCACAAGGTTTAGGAGGGTGTCTATGGGAATGTTTCTGAACTCCAGTCCTCAAGACGCCCCAACAGGTCATGTTTTCAGGCTTTCCATTATTTTTCACAGGTGATTTGATCAGTTTTTACTGCCTTAGTAATTACCACAGCCGTTTCATCTGATGGAAATTCTGAAAACGTGACCTGTTGGGTCGCATTGAGGACTGGAGTTGAGAAACACTGGTCTATGGGAATGTTTGACCATTCTTCCAGAAGAGCATTTGTGAGGTCAGGTACTGATGTTGGATGAGAAGGCCTGGCTCGCAGCCTCCGATCAAATTCATCCCAAAGGTGTTCTATCGGGTTGAGGCCAGTCAAGTTCCTTCAATCCAAACTCGCTCATCCATGTCTTTATGGACCTTGCTTTGTACACTAGTCCAAATCAATTGGTGGAGTGGGGATTATGGTCATATTCTTCATAGCAATATTCTGTGTTGAGATCTGCAGCCACCAGGGGGCGCAATGGTTGGCATGTCAGCCAGTGAAATTGGCATCGTTGCTGAACAAATAGTGTGTGATGAGCAACACTGAGACCCCAGGAGAGTGGCCAGGCTGACCTGAAGAGGATGGAGCTGTGGGCACACCCACTTTCATGGTTAGGCCCAACCCACATTATAGTAAGAGGACTCCTAGAATATAGTGGGGGTGATATACAAACCCCAGATCTGAGAATATGAGTAATACACTCAGATGGACATGAGACCCCCCAACCTAGTGTGGTGTAGTAACAGGACGATCCCTTGAAGGGGGGGGTCCAGGGCCGCCATCAGGGGGGGTACAGGCAGTACACCTGTAAGGGGCCCGGAGGTCCCCAGGGGCCCGGATGGCAACCCCTCTTTTCTTTTATTTCTCTTATTTTTTTGTAAGGGGCCCAGAGGTCTCCAGGGCCCCGGATGGCAGCCCCCCTTTTTTTTTGTAAGGGGCCCAGAGGTCCCCAGAGGCCCGGAGGTCCCCAGGGCCCCGGATGGCAACCCCCCCTTTATAATTTATTTTTATTTTTGTTCGTCAGCACCCAAAGCCCCCCCGACCTCAACAATTAGTGGCGGCAACACCCCCCACTTCTCAATTTGTGGCACCCCCCCACTTCTCAATTTGTGGCACCCCCCCGCCTCTCAATTTGCGGCAGCAGCCCCCCCCCCCGGTTCTCCTCTGCTCCATGCCTGAAGCTGTGTAAGGGGCCCCAAAATTCCTGATGGCGGCCCTGGGGGGTCTCTATTTTCTGGTTGAATTCAGCTGATGTTATAATATAATATAATGGTGGCTGTGCCGGTCCTCACCGTGTCTCTCCTCTCTCCTCAGATGTGCCTGTCTCTGGATTGCTCCCTTCTCCAGCTGTCTGTCCTGGGCTGGAACCAGCCGTCTATCTCCTTCTACCAGTCCCGCGGGGGACACAGCATATCTAATGAGGAGGAGTGGCGCATCATCCGGTTCCTCCCCGATGACCTACGGCGGATGATTTCGAAGAACGTCGAGCGAGACGGAGACCCCGGACTCTTATAATGCAGCGTAACTCCGCCTCTTCTTTTCCCACAAGGAATTTTAGGGGTTCTCCACCCAAAACTGATATTACCAGCTGATTCACTGGCTTCTTTCATCTACGGTCACTTCAGCCATGTTCACCTACCTCAGCTTGATCCGAAGCTACTAAGTGAGCCCATCATAGACCATCAGTTATGGGTGGAGTGTCCCTTTAGATTCCCTACCTGGCCAAGTGGACTTGTAATTGTAATTTATGAATGGATTTTATTCTCATTGGACATTTGTTAAATGGTCCCAAAAGTCTACTTCATCCAAAAGTAAAAAATGAAGCCTTGAATTGTATGTGGTGTCCTGAAAGTGCAAATCAAAGAGTCAGGGGAGTGTACAGGTGTTCCCAACTCCGCCCACTGTGCTATCTCTCTGCTTTGGCATGTTGAAGGATGCCTTATTATGCTGTTAATCCCCCCCCCCCCTCAACTCCTATGATCCTCCTAAGAACCTTACTACCCCCTCTGCTGGCCACCCCCTGGATGTTAGCGGAGGTGGGGTTCACATATACTGCCCCCTCTGCTGGTTGTTCCATGGATAATACAGAGGAGGTGGGTTCATATCAACTGCCCCCTCTGCTGCCCTTCCCCTAAATATTACAGGAGGTGGGTTCATATCTACTGCCCCCTCTGCTGCCCTTCCCCTAAATATTAGAGGAGGTGGGTTCATATCTACCAACCCCCCTCTGCTGCCCTTTCCCTAGATATTACAGGAGGTGGGTTAATATCTACTGCCCCCTCTGCTGCCCTTCCCCTAAATATTACAGGAGGTGGGTTCATATCTACCAACCCCCTCTGCTGCCCTTCCCCTTAATATTAGTGGCGGTGGGTTCATATCTACCAACCCCCTCTGCTGCCCTTCCCCTAGATATTACAGGAGGTGGGTTCATATCTACCAACCCCCTTTGCTGCCCTTCCCCTAAATATTAGAAGAGGTGGGTTCATATCTACCAACCCCCTCTGCTGCCCTTCCCCTAGATATTACAAAAGGTGGGTTCATATCTACCAACCCCCTCTGCTGCCCTTCCCCTAGATATTACAGGAGGTGGGTTCATATCTACCAACCCCCTCTGCTGCCCTTCCCCTAAATATTACAGGAGGTGGGTTCATATCTACTGCCCCCTCTGCTGCCCTTCCCCTAGATATTACAGGAGGTTGGTTCATATCTACTGCCCCCTCTGCTGCCCTTCCCCTTAATATTAGTGGCGGTGGGTTCATATCTACCAACCCCCTCTGCTGCCCTTCCCCTAGATATTACAGGAGGTGGGTTCATATCTACCAACCCCCTTTGCTGCCCTTCCCCTAAATATTAGAAGAGGTGGGTTCATATCTACCAACCCCCTCTGCTGCCCTTCCCCTAGATATTACAAAAGGTGGGTTCATATCTACCAACCCCCTCTGCTGCCCTTCCCCTAGATATTACAGGAGGTGGGTTCATATCTACCAACCCCCTCTGCTGCCCTTCCCCTAAATATTACAGGAGGTGGGTTCATATCTACTGCCCCCTCTGCTGCCCTTCCCCTAGATATTACAGGAGGTTGGTTCATATCTACTGCCCCCTCTGCTGCCCTTCCCCTAGATATTACAGGAGGTGGGTTCATATCTACCAACCCCCTCTGCTGCCCTTCCCCTAGATATTACAAAAGGTGGGTTCATATCTACCAACCCCCTCTGCTGCCCTTCCCCTAGATATTACAAAAGGTGGGTTCATGTCTACCAACCCCCTCTGCTGCCCTTCCCCTAGATATTACAGGCGGTGGGTTCATATCTTCTGCCCTTTCTGCTGGCCATCTTTTGGATGTTTAAGTGGAGGCATGGTTTAAAGTTACTGCCACCTCTGCTGGCCATTTCCCTGAATGTTAGAGGAGGTTGGGCTTATAGCTTCTACACACTCTTCTGGCCATTTCCCTGAATGTCATTGAGGAGGTGGGGTTTATATCTACCACCCTCTCTGCTGGCTGCCCCCTGGAAAATACAGAGGAGGCAGGATTTGTATCTACTGCCCTCTCTGCTGGGTGTTTCCTGGATAATACAGAGGAGGCAGAGTCCTATACCTACTGACCCATCTGCTGCCCCCTCTCTGGATGTAATGGAGGAGGCGAGGTTTAGATTTACTGCCCCCTCTGCTGGCCATTCCCTAGATAACACAGAGGAGGTGGGGTTCATATCTATTGCCCCCAATAATAGGGACTGCCATTCAGGGACACCCCCCCCCCCTAAAAATAAATAAATATTTGATACCTTTTTTTTGTGACCCCATCGATTTCACAGGTAGAGCAGAGGCTGTGGGTCAGGTCTTCTCATCCAACATCAGTGTCTGACCTCAAAATGGGCTTCTGGTCAAACATTCCCATAGACACACTCCTAAACCTTGTGGACAGCCTTCCCAGAAGAGTTGAAGCTGTTATAGCTGCAAAGGGCGGGCCAACTCAATATTGAACCCTCCGGACTAAAGCCCTGTACACACGGGCGAGAATCCCGTCAGGAAAAAAAAAACGTTTTTTCCTGGCGGGATTCCTGGCAAGCTTTTCTTGCCAAGCCCTGTGTACACAATGGCAAGAATGCGGTGATGTGATCGACTACGACGAGCATGCACTCGTCACATTTAATGCCGTCGCCGCCATCTTGCTTCACCCTATACTACCCTTGTAAGCTACCGCGCATGCATCACAGTCTCATCGAGCATGCACAGGCTTACCTGGGGACAGGTAAGCATACAAGCCTCGTACACACGCACGGTTTTCTCGTCGGGAAGCAGGCCGACGAGAATCCGACGACAAAAAAGAGAGAGCAGGTTCTCTATTTTTCTCGTCGAGATTCCCGGCAGTTTATCCGACGAGAAACCATACACACGACAGGTTTTCTCGGCAAAAAGCTCTCCCAGCAGTTTTCTTGCCGAGAAAACCGCCCGTGTGTACGAGGCTTGAGACTGGGATGCAATTAAAGTTTATGAGCGTGTAAAGGCAGGTTTCCCAATACTTTTGACAAAATTGTGTATGTGGATGGACACATTTCTATTCTACACTTGCTGCATCTACATTCCATCTGTTCCACTGTGGGTCGTCCCTGGTTCCGCTCCTACATCTCCCGGGCCAGACGTACCTAACCGCCACCAGATGGGAATGTTTTTGTGGTGTTCAGGCTCAGCTGATCTGTAAGTAAAGGGATCCCCTTATGGTTTGTTAGATACCATTTATTACTATGCGGTCTATTCTAAAACTGATGTTCTATAGATATGTTTTATGTGCATCCACTCCTGAGGAAGTGAGCGGTGGCTCATGAAACGTGTCAAGTTTTTAAGAAGCCTTTTTCCGATCCTGTATCGACATTTCCAATTTTCAATCATGTATCCTCTATTTGAACTACTACTAATCGGCTTGACCTTATTGTATTTGCATGTGATGAAATATGATGACAACCGTAACTACCTTTTATATCTATAGGCCATGTGTGGTACACCTCAGGGCATAACTTCGTTTTTTATAAGTATTAATAGGGATGGAGGTGCAGCACTGGTGGCACCCGACCATTCTTATATATTTTGCTTCAAGGCAGGACTGGAGTACAGACCGGTTGGGTGAGTTGTGAGTTCAGGGAGAGGTCAGGCTTAGATGGATCTTGGCTGATCCTCATTACGGACATTATAGGTACCTGGCAACCAGTGTGACACACCCCACCCAGAACACACACACAGCTATCGCACACAATGCACTCTGCTACCTCTCATCAGCAGTAATCTCATTATTAACCCCTCTCCTGCCATTAACTCCTCACTGGAGCCTTATAGGTAAGACTGATGGGGGTTCACCACCACCATGGGCTTGTGGTAGAGCCAGTGGGTTTAAAATTTGTGGTCCCGGCAATTTAATGCGGAACTTTGTCAGACCAAGTTCTGTGTAACCATAACTCAGTGCCTGGCCATTGAACTTGGGCATAGGTGTGCGCAGCCCATTGCATTAGGGTGTGCACCCCAAAGCTCAAACACACATGCATGTATGTGTGTGTCTATATACTGTATATATGGCCCTGGCACATTGACCTCCAGTGAAAGAGAAGCACGTAAGCTCTTCTCTTAGGGTAGAGCCGGTAAAAAAGGAGATCTTTCCCATTTTCCCACTGCTACACAGAGCGATAATGCTAATGTGCACTAGGTGATTAGGGTGTGCCCAGGCACACCCGGCGCACGCCTATGAACTTGGGTAAGCTGGCTCAGGCTGATAATGGGGGTTTTGTTATGTGCCCACCCCCCTCACTATATATAAGTGGGGGCTCCTGGTAGCCATTCGTCGATGTGTTGGCATAGTTTAGGGGGAGCTGACGGTCTGTGTGGAAGACTGTTTGGTAAGGCTGAAAGGAACGGGCCCAAAGGTTCTGCACATGTGGTAAAGGGCAAGCAGGACAAAACAGTAGACATGTGCGATTCGTTTCGTACGAATTTCCGAAAATTCGGAAGCATCCGAAATACGAATTTCTATTCTTACAAATTTTATACGAAATTTCGTTGACGAAATCCGTTTGGGGAGTGGGAGAGACGGCTCAGACTGGTACTGGTGGTCGATGGGAGATTCAGAATTGGACAAAATAGGAATGTTCGTTAATATCGTTTTATCATTGTCATAGTAATTACGATTATTCGTTATGATGAAGTTAAAAACCCAGGAAGTCAGCACAGCACAGGGATGGTGGGAGCCCCTCATAATGAGCACAGCACAGGGATGGTGGGAGCCCCTCATAATGAGCATAGCACAGGGATGGTGGGAGCCCCTCATAATGAGCACAGCACAGGGATGGTGGGAGCCCCTCATAATGGGCACAGCAGGGGTACAGCCCCAGGAGGAAGTCAGCACAGCACAGGGATGGTGGGAGCCCCTCATAATGAGCACAGCACAGGGATGGTGGGAGCCCCTCATAATGAGCACAGCACAGGGATGGTGGGAGCCCCTCATAATGGGCACAGCAGGGGTACGGCCCCAGGAGGAAGTCAGCACAGCACAGGGATGGTGGGAGCCCCTCATAATGAGCACAGCACAGGGATGGTGGGAGCCCCTCATAATGAGCACAGCACAGGGATGGTGGGAGCCCCTCATAATGAGCACAGCACAGGGATGGTGGGAGCCCCTCATAATGAGCACAGCACAGGGATGATGGGAGCCCCTCATAATGAGCACAGCACAGGGATGGTGGGAGCCCCTCATAATGGGCACAGCAGGGGTACAGCCCCAGGAGGAAGTCAGCACAGCACAGGGATGGTGGGAGCCCCTCATAATGAGCACAGCACAGGGATGGTGGGAGCCCCTCATAATGAGCACAGCACAGGGATGGTGGGAGCCCCTCATAAAGAGCACAGCACAGGGATGGTGGGAGCCCCTCATAATGAGCACAGCACAGGGATGGTGGGAGCCCCTCATAATGAGCACAGCAGGGGTACAGCCCCAGGAGGAAGTCAGCACAGCACAGGGATGGTGGGAGCCCCTCATAATGAGCCATATTGAGAAAGGTATTTTTTGCTTTTTAAATTCATCATAACGAATGTTCGTATTTGTCACGAAAAGTTAACGAATTTAACGAAAATTCGTATTTCGTACGAAACAAATCCAAATTGAATTTCGGACACGAATTACGAAATACAAATTTTTGTCTAATACGAAACGGAACAAAACGAAACAATTTTATTGACTGCGCACATGTCTACAAAACAGTGGTTGTCCCCCATCAGCTAGAGGCAAGGCATGTCTATCTTTTCTTTACAGCTACACAATGAACAGGACCTTATGGCTTGCCCTGCTGGCAGGAACGGCTGGCATTTTATCAGGAAGCTCAGGAAAAGGGGGAGTTTGGACCCCCCTGACCCCCTCCTTATCTACGCCTCTGGCCCTGCAATCATACCTCTTAGATCCTTTGTGGATGCTGCTTTCACCAGCCTTTCACAACTGGATAGAAATCAGGGGTTATAGCCAAAACTATCACTTGGGGTTCTGCTGTGTGATACATTCTGTTGTTGATGCTGTCCATGAAAGTTTTACTGTTCTGTAACACAGCCTACAGATAAAAGATGTCTCCCAAACATGTCATTTAATGGGTGAAGCTGGATGGGAAGATCTTCCAGGTATTTTTTATTTTTTTTTGCAATGGGTACATGTCCTCCATGTTCTATTAGCCCTAAAAAAGCCCAGAATGTGATGACAAAATTCACCCCCTCATCTTAGCCTTCAGTAGATGCACCGATCGCTACTATTCAACCTCCCCAGGCTGGCCAAACACTGCCAACAACGGATGCGTCAACACTCCCTCACCGGTAGGGTTGCCACCTGTTTGGGATTCACCAGGACAGTCCAGGTTTTGAATCATGTGTCCGGGTTTCAGTCCCCCTAAAACCCGGACACATTTTTTTAAACATGAATGTAGTTTGCAACAGAGCTTGACAGGAGGGTGAGGGGGCACTATGCATGCTGCATTACTATTCTCATTGGAGCGCCCAAAGGTGTCCCAGGTCTGTTATCCTAAAGAGCAGGGGTCTCCAAACTTTCTAAACAAAGGGCCAGTTTATTGTCCTTCAGGCTTTATGGGGACCGGACTGTGGCAGGAGTGGACATTTCCCTGGCATTAGCGGGAGTACACATCACCACAATTGGTTTTAGAGGGAGGAATAGTGCCCCATCATTGGTATCATTGGCAGGAATTGTATTGTGTTGGTGTTCTTGGGAGAAATGGTGCCCCATTGTTGGTGTCAGTTGGCAGAATCGTGTATCATATCAGTGGGAGGAATAGTGCTCCATGGGCTGGATAAAGGCAAGAAAAGGTCAACATCTGGCCCCCGGGCCGCAGTTTGGAGACCACTGCTATAGAGTATATTAAAAAAGAAAAAAAATTGCTATGCGCCGCTAAAGTGTTTGGCTTAAAGAAAAAGTGGCAACTCTTCTCACCGGAGTCTCTTCTTTGCTGCCTAAGTCGCAGCCCCGACTCGCTTTTACAAACAGACCGGGTCACTGCGTCCAGATGAAGGCTGTGGTCCCAAGAGACTGACTCCTCTGTTCCTCAGGCTTATTATGCCCTCTGCCAGCATTCTGCCCCCCTACGGCTGGCTGGAACTTCCACAACAGCCCGACTCCAATTTAAACTTGGCTTTCCGGACTATGTGTCCCAAGATCCTCCGCTCTTCTCTCACAAGTCCTCACTTGCTCTGCTGTGCTCAGGATGTGGTAAACAGAGTCTGTGCTGAGCACAACAGACTCCCCGTGGCAGGTCCTGCAAAGTGTCCTCTGTCACGGCAGGCAATTTAGCCATCTCCTGGCTACGTAAGCACTGTAAAAAGGCAGCAGGGGACTCGTATATGGGCAGTAGAGGGGGTGTTCGGTAAAGCGGGAGGGGGGCAATATTAGAGGAACTGATCCCTTGGGTGTCTCTCCCTGCAGCAGCTAACAGCTGGGAAACACACACAGGGGATCGGTTACTGTAATTGTTCACCCCCCCCCCCCCTTCCATGCCTCACCCATCCCCTTCCCTGTCCAGTATTCTGGTCCCCCTGCTGCCCGCTTATAATGATTTTAGTGGTTTTTTTTGTCAAAATATTTAATATTTTATTGGGGAGGGCCCTGTGAGATTGCCTGTACGGGGCCCCGTGATTTCTGCCAGCAGCCCTGATCCCAGCCATCATGATTATTGCCTGTATTTTGCTTAATACACTGGTTTCCTGTGATTGTCTGCTCCATCTTGTGGCCGTAATGCGGTATTATTCCGGTAATGCCGCAGTCAGAAAAATAACACATTATGGCCACTAGATGGAGCTTATGATCATAGGAAATGTATTATATTAAGCAAAACATGGACTGAATTCATGACAGCTGGGCCCATGCTTGTGACATTCGACCAGAAATTGTATTTAGGTGTCTACGTATTTTGCAGTGAGCTGCCAGTTGTTCTGGGTGACATCCTAACAGATATATACATTGTAAACTACTATGCCCGCCCTTCGGAGCAAGGAGATGCACAGACGTGAATGCCCTGTATATGGTGAAGAGCTGTATTGCCCAAAATATGTTTTTTTTTTTGTGTGTTGAGATGCATTAGGGGCCCATTTAAAGTCAACACATGAAAAATTGTGTATATTGAGCCCGCTGAGTAGAGAGATGCAACACACACTATATTACCAAAAGTTTAGGGACGCCTGCCTTTACACGTCACAGAGTCCTGACCTCAACCCAATAGAACACCTTTGTGATGAATTAGAATGAAGACTGAGCCAGACCTTCTTGCCCAACATCAGTGCCTAACCCCACAAATGCGCTTCTGGAAAAATGGTCAAACATTCCCATAGACACACTTCTAAATCTTGTAGACAGCCTTCCCAGAAGAGTTGAAGCTGTTAGAGCTGCAAATGGCGGGGGCCAACTCAATATTGAACCCTACGGACTAAGACTGGGATGCCATTAAAGTTCATGTGTGTATAGGCAGGTGTCCCAATACTTTTGACAATATAGTGTACAACACTGCCGAACTTAGTAAAAAAATGTCAGCCCCCACAGAATAGGGGCCCAGTAATGGCACTAATGTAGTGCATAGATGTATATTTCCTAAACTGAACAAAGGAATTATAACTCTGTTCAGCCAGTTTTGTGATTTACACGCCTTTTGTCACATGCCTGGAAGATCACACAAAGCTGGGCATGCCGTGTTCTGTCTCAAGGACATATAGCTTAGCTTTTTTCTTTTTCTTTTTCTAAATTCTCCAGGTGCTGTCACACCATTTCTGCTGCCTAATTTTAGCTTATTCTTTGATTGCTAGCGCAGTTTTTTACCCTTTATGTAGCGTAAACCTTCTTCTCCCATAAACTTCAGATACCATATTTCTTTGATCTCAACTTTATTGGAACAAGCCAGGTGAAACTACAAATAACAAAAATAAACCTCAATAAATACAATATCTCATACAATACAGCATACATTGCAGAAACAACGATACATAATACAAGATGAGATAGTAAAAACATACTTTTTAAGTTCTCTAAGGGGTGATGGTGATAGATTGAACAAGACATGTCCTGCCTCCTGCAGTGTCTTCTAAAAGCATGGTGAATGTGTCTCTTCCTGTGAAGATTCTACCCAGAATACCTTGCTTACTAACTACTTCCTGGGTTACACATACAATGCATGAAATAATAAACAAAACTGAACCAGTACCAAAAAAGGACGCTAGATGGCGCCTGTAAATTACAACTTTAAATGTCATTTTAATCACACAATTGCAAATAATCAGAATATAGACATCTGATGGACAGAACATGCCGGTCTATTGCCCATTTGGTGGTTCAACTGCCAAGCAAATCCCTGACCTGGAAACGAGCATGCATGATAAGGATTCCGGCTTTCAGACTTCTCTGGTTGCCAGTGTTGGGACAAGGTCATTTAGAGCCCAGGGCGAACATGCCAAACTGAGCTCCCCCCACAAGATGTATGAGCATTATATGTCAGCAAAAATCCCCCTACAAAAAAACACTGAGCACTAATCTGCATGGTCACTCCCCAAGCATAAATGCCCCCTCCTCCCGATACAAATCCACCCCCCCTGCTGAAACCCCCCCTCTCAGCACAAATCTTTGCCCCATCCTCCAAATGCTAGCCCCCAAAACAAAATCACTCCCCCTGGCACAAATCCTCCCCCTTCCACTTCAAATCCCCCAATCCCCTCACAAATTCCCCCTCCTAGCACAAATCTTCTCCCCCCCATTTCCTCTCCCAACACAAATCCCCCTAAAACACTACTCTTAGCACCCCCCAAATTTCCCCAACTTACCCCCTGCCGCCCCCCAAGTTCCCCTTTCCAACACAAATCCCCCCCCCAATCTCCTTGTGGTGCCCCCCCACCTCACATGATACCACAGTGCCCAGGGCAGCCGCCCCTCCTGCCCACCCCTTGTCCCGGCCCTGCTGGTTGCATATGGCCAGTGATGCCGTGTGTAAGGAAGCAAGGATCAGATGATCATTCCAGAGAGCGCTCCTCTGATAACACGTGGCTGATTTACTAAAACTCCATTCACACTAGAGGGACTTTAAAATGATGTGATTCCAAATATAGCTTTTTTTTATTAGTTTTTCCAAATGAAATCAAAAATCAAAAGAGAATAAGATCTGGACTCAGCCCAAAATACATAAATAGCTCATATCAGTGGAGGACACAGCCTCCTGATCATATAACACAGAAATGTCAGTACATTACATATTGAACCATATATATCTTGGAGTTCCTATTATCTCCTATTATTCTCCTAGCAAAAACAACAAAAAATAAAAATAAAAAATAAAAAAAAAGGGAGAGGGGGGGGGGGAATTCTGAAGGAAGTACATATTGAGAAAATACAGAAGGACGGTGTTGAGTCAAATACACCCATCTGTTCCGGAGTCTAGTAGTTCTCCTGGCCCCCATCTATATACTAGGTATTTTAGATCTTTAAGAGATTTTCCCCCTCATCTGAATGTACAAACGTATTCCAGCTATCCCATGTCGCTTTATAAATTCCATGTCTATCCTGTGCAGTCATTATTAGATCCTCCATTTTATTTATGTTTTCCACCTTTTGTAACCACATCGCCACTGACGGTGGGTTCTGGGTTTTCCACATCATGGGGATGCAAGCTTTAGCAGCATTGATTAGATGCCTCAATAAAGATTTTTTATATACCCGGGGGGCTAGAGTTGACACGTGAAGTAAAAAAAACGCTGGGTCGTTTGGAATCGGGAAATCAGTGAATCGTTGCGATATATTGCGCACCGTCGTCCAAAAGTCAATCAATTTAGGACAAGACCAGAATATGTGTAGCATCGTACCTTTGTCTTTGCCACAACGCCAGCAATGTTCTGATATTTCTGGACACATCACATGCAGGCGGGCAGGTGTCAAATACCACCTTGTCAGAACTTTATAGTTGGTTTCCTGTATTTTTGTACATATCATGGACTTAAGGGAGAGGCTAATCATATTCTGTTTTTGAGTCAAGGAGAATGTGCGGTCTAGTTCAGTTTCCCACTTCGCAATACAAGGCAGATCGGTTTGTTGTTCTGACGTATTTAGAAGAGCATACATTTTGGATAAAGTCTGTGATAACGGTTCTGTGCTCGAGCAATATTCCTTGAACTTATTCAGGGGTCTAGTGTAGCTCCGGGGATTCGGGATGGTCAGGAAAAAGTGCTGCAACTGTGCCGCATTCCAGAACTCCAATCTATAGGGGCCTGCTGTATCCATCAATTCCGAAATATTGGGCCATCTATCATTCATTACAAATTGAGAGGCCAGAAGTCCTTAGTTGCCTAAATTGTGTATTTGAGAGTCCCGGAGGGAAACTAGGGTTACCCAATATCGGGGTCAAAGGCGATGTCGTAGCTGTTGAGGAGTGTTTTAGGATAACACGGGCGCTCTGTCGCATTGTATTGCCTATCAATGGATGTGATTTTAATTCAGTGGGTAGAGAATCTCCACACCACAGCGCGGTCCGTAAGGGAATCTCTGTCTGATATTGTTCTATTTGTATCCATAGTTTGGACTCATAATGTCGCCACCAATCGATCACCCTACCCAAATGAACCGCCTGATAGTATCTCTTAACATCTGGTAGTGCAAGACCTCCGTGTTGTTTTGGCCTCGTAAGCTGAATATGGGAGATTCAAGGTTTTTTATGGGCCCAAACAAAACGTGTGAAGAGAGCTTGGACTTGTTTAAAATATGCAAAAGGTATCCTAACCGGGAGGGCTTGGAAAAGATATAAAAATTTAGGCAGAACATTCATCTTTAACAAGTTACACCTCCCAAACCATGAATGTAATCCCTTATTCCATGTCTCTAACTGCAATCTAGTTTGAACAAGTAAGGGAGGAAAGTTACTCTCATATAGATGAGAAAGGTCCGATGGAATACTAATCCCCAAATAACTCAATGCAGATGATGTCCAGTTAAAATGGAAATTTGTGCACATGTTTGGTAAAGCCTGTGATGTCAATGCCACTCCCATTGCTTCGGACTTCGAGAGATTAATTTTAAAATTAGACAGTGCTCCGTATCTCTCAAACTCCTTCAGAAGATTTGGCAAGGAGACTACCGGGTTGGTCAGGGAGAATAATAGATCATCAGCATATGCTGAGATCTTACATTGTATCCGGCCTATCCTTATCCCTTGTATATCTGGGTTCATTCTAATTGTCGCTAAAAAAGGTTCTAGGGAGAGGGCGAACAAAAGAGGGGACAGCGGACATCCCTGTCTTGTACCATTTTGTATTGGAAAGGGGTCTGATAGGACCCCATTCACCTTCACCCGAGCTGTCGGGTTAGAATATATTCCAGCTATTCGATTAAGCATCACCTCCCCTAAACCAATGTGTCTGAGCACAGCGAACATAAATGACCATTCAACACGATCAAAAGCCTTTTCGGCGTCTGTGTTTAAAAATACACATGGGGTATTTGTTGAGCGTGCGACATGAAGTAGATTTAATACCTTAGTAGTACTATCTCGCGCCTCTCTAGATGGTATAAAACCCATTTGGTCTAGATGGATGAGTTGCTGAAGATGGTACGCCAGTCGAGCAGCCAGGACCGTGGTATACAGCTTAAGGTCCACATTCAGAAGCGATATGGGCCGATAGCTGCCACAATCCGCCGGATCTTTTCCTTCCTTATGGATCATCGAAATGTGGGCTCCCAAGGTCTCTTTAGCAAACATTCCCCCTGCGCCTACCGTATTATACAATGTAAGCATTCGAGTGCCCAGTATTGGTAACAATGTCCTGTAATATTGTAATGTCAAACCATCTGGGCCTGGTGCCTTCCCTAGTTTCATATGTCTAACTGCGTGTTCAACTTCCATTAAGGTAATGGGGGAGTCTAAATCTATTCGCATCTCCTGTGATAGAGATGGCATCTGAGAAGATGTAATATAATCCTCTAACTCTGCTTGGTTCTTCGTTACTCCCGGCAAATTATATAAGCAGGAATAAAAACCCTTAAACGCTTGAGTAACTTGTGCCGGTAGGACTGCCTTTTGACCATTTCTCCTATTAATATGAGGAACATATGTAGAGAGTTTATGATCTCTAACCGCTTTCGCTAACATTTTCCCACACTTATCTCCTGACTCATAGCTCACTCTGCGACAGAACTGCAAAGCCGCCTTAGCCTTATACCAGAGCAAGTCTGTAATCTGTGTCCTAATTGACTTCAATTCGGCCTCTGAGGATTGTGTAGGGATATGTTTGTGCCTAGCTTCAGTCTCTGACAATTTCTGTAGCCAACCAAGAAGTTGTTTGTTCCGTTCACGTTTAATTCGTGCCCCGTGCTTAATCAAGATTCCCCTAATAACCGGTTTATGGGCTTCCCATAAAATGCCCGGGTCACAGTCTGATTGATCATTCTCCTGGAAGTATAATTTCAATGTTTCATTTACCTCAGTCAATACCTCCGGTACTTGTAAAAGGCTCTCATTAAGACGCCAGAAACGGTGTCGAGGCATAGAAGTGTCATTAAGTTTGTAAGTTAGGAATATCGGCGCATGGTCTGACCATGTCCTGTCTCCAATCGATGTCTCGCTCACCGCATGCAACTGTGTGTGGGGAACAAGGAAATAGTCTATCCGAGTATATACCCGATGCATGGGGGAGTAAAACGAATAGTCACGTTCCCCTAAATGTTGCAGGCGCCAGGCATCTATTAATTGTGCTTTATAAAGCATCTTTGCTATTCTTTTTAGTTGGCTCGGCGGAATAGATGATTTACCAGTTGAAGTATCTACCGAGGGAATTAGCGGGACATTAAAGTCTCCGCCGAGAATCAATTGTCCCTCTCTAAATTCCTGCAGTTTCTCCAGTGTGTCTCTCATAAAGGTAGCTTGTAGTTCATTGGGGGTGTATATTGTAGCTAATGTCACCTGTTTATCCCAAATCAACCCCTTAAGAAAAATATAGCGCCCTGCCTGGTCTTTAATAGAGCTCTGGTATTTCCAAGGTATTTTACTAGATAGTAATACCGATACCCCTTTTGATTTACTTATCGGGTTAGTAGAGTGATAAGCGATAGGGTAGAATCTATTTCTTTAGTAGGGGAGCTTGTCATTTTTAAAATGTGTTTCCTGAATAAAGGCGATATCGGCATTATATCTTTTCATATCATTAAAGAGCATATGTCTCTTCTCAGGAATATTTAGGCCCCTCACATTAAGTGACATCACTCGAACACCGTCCATCTTTACAAAAAAAAAAAAAAAAGGGGGGAAGAAACCCCCCTCTTATCTACTATGCTTAGCTATATGCTAAAAAAAAGAACGCTCACCGACTATCGGTATCTGAGCGTCTGTCTAATTAGGTGCGTGTGCCTGGATTGGCCGACTGAGATGACAATAGATAAAAAATGAAGAAAGAGAAGCAAAAAATGCAAGCTCCAGAGACCTCCCCACTCCTTAGATTATTTAGAAACTGATAATCTTATTAGGAGGACCGGGGGGGGGGGGGGGGGAAAGAAATAAAAAAGGAAAGAGAGGGAGATAAAAAGAAAAAAAATAGTAAAAAAAAAAAAAACCCTTCCCTCTCTCTCCCTCCCCCTTCTCCCCTCCCTCTCAGGGGGGAAGAAGAATACATTGGGGAGCAGTTAAATTTATATAGCACCAGGTTTCGGGGGGTAGAGGCTTATAGGGCAGGCCCAAGCCCGTGGATATTTATAGCTTCCTGTCCAGTTCGTTAGATATCTCATAGCCTGAGGTTATTTATATCTCTTTACACATATACTATTCCATTTTTCATTAATATACCTTTATATGCATTGTATTCTATATAACTCTCTATACATTATATTCTATATCATATATATCCCTCCTCACTTTTCTCTTAAAGAGGGAGTATAAACATAATACACATAATACCCAACCCAATTCACAACCCAATACATATAGTACACAGCCCAATATGTAACTCATTATCTATTAAATTAATATGTAACTCATTGTCTATTGAATTAATATAAACCCAAGACTTGTCTTCTTTAGCCCACTATTTGGTTCTTGGTTCTTGTCTGTGAAACTTCCCCCTTCTTTCTTAGTCCCCTCTTTTAATCTACTATTCTTATATCCCTCTTCCCACCTCTTCCCCGAAGACAAATCCTTGGAGAAAAGCACAAACAAAAAAAAAAAGGCCAAGGGGAGAAAGCATATAGCCTATATCATATGATATTTCACCCTCATATCATATCCTATCTCTATGTAATTCTACTTGTTCTACTCCTCCTCTTCCCTTCCCTTCCCTTCTCCTGTCTCTACCCCTCTCCATTCTATACTCCCTCTTCCTCTCCTCTTCTCTCCGTCCCTCGTCCCCCTCCTGAACTATCTCTAACATTTCTATTCCTATTCCATCACCAATGAGATCGCAGGGGGGTATAGAAGGTTCTCGGAACACCCCTAATATCTAATTCCTCCTATGTATCATTATCCCTATTAACTCATTTTATTATATTTACTGTATTTTTTCTTTCTCTTCCCCCTTTTCTCTTCTTCCCCCTCCCCTTCCTCTTTCCCTCTATTTGTTTCTATCTATTTAGCCTTTTCAATCTTGGGGTCTAACTATTTGCGTGTTATTGGTGTTACTGATATTACTAGTGAAAAAAAAAAAAAAGGGGAGCAGAGGAAACAAAAAAAAAAAAAAAAAAAAAATTTAAAGAAAAACACCCAGTGTCTTTTATAAATGTCTTTTATAAATTCGTGTTTCTTATTATATTCTAAAACTTACTCATGTTTTTATGTGTCTTTTATGTGTCTTATTTCTATAGCGTCTAAGCGCTAATGTAAAAAAAAAGGGGGGTGAAAAGAAAGTGTGAGACAAAAAGAAAAAACCCTAAAAAAAAAAAAAATCCCCAACTCCTTGTGTCGGGGGTTAAATATACCTTCTAATGTTCCTTCTAGTATTCCCTCTAACTTCTACTAGTGAGTTTCGAAGGGAGAGCAAAATAGCTCCCCAAAAAAAAAAAAGTGTCAAAATACGCTGTGTCAAAATAACCTGTATTCCTCTGCACATAAATCTCTCTATCTCATTCAATTTATCTCACTGTATTTATCACGCTTATCTTTATCTTAACCTTATTAACCTCCAAACACATCAAAATACGGCCCCTTGTCCAGTGTCCTAAATCTCCTCTCCTCTCCCCCTAGGAAAAAAAAAAGGGGGGAGAAGGGAAGGGGGTAATATTGTATCATATATTCAATTAGTCATCCCCTTTTCTATACCCCCGGATTTTGAAATTCCCAGTTCCTTGTCTCAGTCAGCAGGAAAAAAAGAAAAAGGGGAAACCGCAAAAAAAAAAAAAAGGGGGGGTCCGATATATTCATTCTCTTAATGTTCCAGGTGTATCTAGATATAAGGGGAAAGGGGGTAGGTTAAGGGGGTAACTATTCGATAACTATTCAATATCAGGTCCTGATTCCCGATTCAAGTCCCCCTTTACTCCTTGGGGGGTCTGACTTCTTTGCTGTTGTCCATTTATTTGGGATCCTCTTCTTTGACCCTGGATATCCAGGAACCCCCTACGGTTCCCAGTGTATGTAAAGGGTAGAAGCCAGTTTGGTATCTGAAAGGGTGTAATTTCTAGATAAAGGAAAAGTTCAGGGAGATCTGCTGGTGTCAAGAGGGTGAATGTGGTGGATGCCCTACGGAATGTTACTGTTAATGGGTACCCCCATCTATACGTGCATCCCTGCTCTCTGGCCCGGTCCAAAATAGGCCGTAGACACGCTCTGCGCTGAAGTGTGGCTCTAGAGATATCGGGTAAAACTTTTATATGGGCTCCATCCACTAGAGTATCCCCTTTATCCCATGCTGCCCTGAGTATCTGCTCCCTTTGGTTATGTCTACTCAGGCGGCAAATAACATCCCTGGGTCTATCCAGATTAGGGGGTCTAGGGCCTAATGCTCTGTGTACTCTATCCAACTCAATCACGGTCAACGGTAAGTTTAATATTGCCTGAAATACTCCCAGCACTTTATTATTTAAGTCTTCCGTTTCTGTTGTTTCTGGGAGACCCCTGAGTCGCAGGTTATTTCGACGGCTTCTGTCTTCGTGTGCTTCTGTTTGCAGTTGTAGGTTTATTATTGTATCTGCTTGTCCCCCCTGGGTTTTTTCTATACACCCCATACGTTGTTCCAGGACAGAAATGGAGTCCTCACCCGCCACCACCCTCTCTGACAACGCTTTTATATCTGCTCTTACTAGCAGAAGATTTTGGCGGTGTGTCTCCTCAACCCGTAGGATTAGTGCCTCTATATCCTGGCGGGTTGGTAGTGCAGCCAAGTCCTGCCTTGTAGGCAATGTTGCTAATGTCGCTAGTATAGTTTTAATTTCTCCTACCTCCATGCCAGGTGTATCGGGTGTTACCACAGTTGCGGTAGCTTCTCTTACAGCGATCGTGTTCCTCAACGTTCCAGTCCGACTTGGCGTCCTCACTTCCTGCTTGCCCTCTAACCCGGATGAGTTCCGGCGTACACTCAGCCTAGCTCCAACGTCACCTGCTGAGCTTCTCCGTACTGTACTGTTCTCCCTAAGCCCTGCCCCCCCCCCGTGGGGCTAGAGCTGGTACTAGATACTGCTGGATATCTCCCTGAGAGGTACTCGACAAACCCCTCCTCGCAACGGCTCTGGTACCGTATTTGCGGCCACCGCTCATGCCGTGACACAGGGCTTCTATCTCCCTTTGTTTGATTAGAGTGATACGGAGGTCCTGGAGCTAACTTCAAATCGTGTCTCTCAGTCCGCCATCTCCTGGCCACGCCCCTTCCCTTAAAATGATGTGATTCCCACTGCAACTTTACAGTGTGAATTTGGAAGAGTACAACATTGGCTTTGGCCATGCGGCCGTGCGCGCTCTACAAAGTCACACACAAGTCTCATGTATATCATTCAGGTGCGACTTTCATGCGACTTTTGAGCGTTTTCATTGAAGCCTATGGCCCTCATGTTTGCATGAAAGTCATACCAAAGTAGTGCAGGAACTACTTTAAGTCTCACATTCAGGACCGGGACAAGGGGTGGGCAGGAGGGGCGGCTGCCCTGGGCGCAATGGTTTATTGCAGGGATGGGAGGGGGTGCCCTGACTCTAACGGGACGGGAGGGGGGCGCAGTTTGGCATTTCTGCCCTGGGCGCTGGATGCCCTTGTCCAGACACTGCTCACATTGATGAACGATACTCATTGGAAAACATGGGGTGTGACTTGTCAGGCGACTTTGGAGTCAAAAGTCGCCTGACAAGTGGCACTAGTGTGAACCAGGCCTGAAGAAGTAAAGCATGTTCACTTCTCAAAATGAATTTCAACTTATCTTGATTATTAGGACCTCTGAAGGGTCTGCTATGGAATTTGGGGTGCCTCATGCCATTTTTCTTTTTTTTTCTTCTATGGGGTCCCCCTTTAAAATTCATACCAGTACTGACCCCCATCACCACTGGGCCAGGGTTGTAGGGAAGAGGCCCTTGTCCTCATCAAGATAATGACAAGGTGCCTTGCAAGGAGGGTCCTCCCTGGCAAGATACCACCGATTTTTAAGGGTATAGGGCCTGACATGGTTCAGGAGGAGGGGCCACATGCTCGTCCAATGTATCCTGGCTTGCCAGTCTACATACTTGGATAAGGGTCTGGTATAAAATTTGGGGGACCAGCCCAGGGGACCTCTGGCTATTTTTCTTGTATGTGATCCCCCTTAAAATTTATACCAGTCCTGACCCCCACCACCACTGGGTCAGGGATATAGGGAAGAGGCCCTTGTCCTCATCAACATAGTGACAAGGTGCTTTGCAAGGAGGGTCCTCCCTGGCAAGATACCACCCATTTCAAGGGCATAGGGCCTGGCATGGTTCAGGAGAAGGGGCCACATTCTCGTCCCCCTTTCCTGGCTTGCCAGTCTACATACTTGGATAAGGGTCTGGTATAAAATTTGGGGACCAGGGGACCTCTGGCTATTTTTCTTGTATGTGATCCCCCTTAAAATTTATACCAGTCCTGACCCCCACCACCACTGGGCCAGGGTTATAGGGAAGAGGCCATTGTCCTCATCAACATAGTGACAAGATGCTTTGCAACGAGGGACCTACCTGGGAAGATACCACTGATTTTAAGGGCATAGGGCCTGGTATGGTTCAGGAGGAGAGGCCACATGCTCATCCCCCTTTCCTGGCTTGCCAGGCTGCATATTTGGATACGGGTCTGGTGTGGAATTTAGAGGGACCTCAAGCCAAGTTTTTTTCTTGTATGGGGTCCCCCTTTATTTTTTGCCAGTCCTGAACCCCATCACTACTGGGCCAGGGTTGTAGGGAAGAGGCCCTTGTCCTCATCAAGATAATGACAAGGTGCCTTGCAAGGAGGGTCCTCCCTGGCAAGATACCACCGATTTTTAAGGGTATAGGGCCTGACATGGTTCAGGAGGAGGGGCCACATGCTCGTCCCCCGTATCCTGGCTTGCCAGTCTACATACTTGGATAAGGGTCTGGTATAAAATTTGGGGGACCAGCCCAGGGGACTTCTGGCTATTTTTCTTTTATGTGATCCTCCTTAAAAGTTATACCAGTCCTGACCCCCACCACCACTGGGCCAGGGTTATAGGGAAGAGGCCCTTGTCCTCATCAACATAGTGACAAGATGCTTTGCAAGGAGGGACCTACCTGGGAAGATACCACTGATTTTAAGGGCATAGGGCCTGGTATGGTTCAGGAGGAGGGGTCACATGCTCATCCCCCTTTCCTGGCTTGCCAGGCTGCATATTTGGATATGGGTCTGGTGTGGAATTTAGAGGGACCTCAAGCCATGTTTTTTTCTTGTATGGGGTCCCCCTTTATTTTTTGCCAGTCCTGACCCCCACCACTACTGGGTCAGAGATGTGGGGAGGAGGTCCTTGTCCTCATCAACATGGCGACAAGGTGCTTTGCAAGGGGGGTCCCCCCTGGCAAGATACCACCCATTTCAAGGGCATAATGCCTCAGGCAATTTTTTTTTGTAGGGGGTCCCCCTTAAAATTCATACCAGTCCTGACCACCAAATCTACCAGACCAGAGCTATGGAAGAGGCTCTTGTTTTCATCAACATGGTGACAAGGTGCTTTGCCAAGGGGGTTCCCAACTGGAAAGGTACCACCCATTATAAGGGCATGGGGCCTGGCATGGTTCAGGAGAAGGAGCCACATTATCTACCCTCTTTTCCTGCCTTGCCAAGCTGCATACTTGGATAAGGATATGAAAAAATTGTGCACCATACCAAAAAGAAGGCATGCCACATGAAAAGAGACAAAAGACAAACGCACATAGAAACAAACAACAAAGCAACAAACAGACAAAACCCAAGCAACTACAGTGCCTTGCAAAAGTATTCACCCCCTTTTTATTTTTCATGTTTTGTTTCCTCACAACCTGGAATTAACATGGATTGTTTGAGGATTTGCATAATTTAATTTACAGAACATGCCCACAACTTTGAAGATGTTTTTTTTTTTTTTTATTGTGAAGCAAACAACAAATAGGACAAAATAACTATTCACCCCCCCTAAGGTCAATACTTTGTAGAGCCACCTTTTGCGGCTATCACAGCTCCAAGTCGCTGTGGATAAGTCTCTATGAGCTTTGCCACATCTTACCACTGGGATTTCTGCCCATTCCTCCTTGCTAAACTGCTCCAGCTCCTTCAAGTTGGATGGTGTGCGCTTTAGAACAGCAATTTTTAAGTCTGACCACAGATTTTCTATTGGATTGAGGTCTGGGCTTTGACTAGGCCATTCCAACACATTTACATGTTTCCCCTTAAACGACTCAAGTGTTTCTTTAGCAGTGTGTTTGGGGTCATTGTCCTGCTGGAAGGTGAACCTCTGTCCTAGCCTCAAATCACACACAGAGTGTTACAGGTTTTGCATAAGAATATCCCTGTATTTAGCACCATCCATCTTTCCCTCGACTCTGACCAGTTTCCCAGTCCTGACTGCTGAAAAACATCCCCACAGCATGATGCTGCCACCACCATGTTTCACAGTGGGCATAGTGTTCTTTGGGTGATGTGATGTGTTGGGTTTGCGCCAGACATAGCGTTTGCTTTGATGGTCAAAAAGTTCAATTTTAGTCTCATCAGACCAGAGCACCTTCCTCCATACATTTTGGGAGTCTCCCAAATGTCTTTTTCGCAAACTCAAAACGTGCCATTTTGTTTTTTGCTGAAAGTAATGTCTTTCTTCTGGTCACTCTGCCATAAAGCCCAACTCTATGGAGCCTACGGCTTATTGTCGTCCTATGTACAGATACTCCAGTCTCTGCTGTGGAACTCTGCAGCTCCTCCAGGGTTACCTTAGGTCTCTGTGCTGCCTTTCTGATGAATGCCCTCCTTGCCCGGTCCGTGAGTTTTGGTGTGCGGCCGTCTCTTGGTAGGTTTGCTGTTGTGTCATGTTCTTTCCATTAAGTTATGATAGATTTGATGGTGCTCCTAGGGATCATCAAACATTTGGATATTTTTTTATAACCTAACCCTGACTTGTACTTCTCAACAGCATTGTCCCTTACTTGTTTGGGGAGTGCCTTGGTCTTCATGGCAGTGTTTGGTTAGTGGTGCCACTTGCTTAGGTGTTGCCACAGCTCCCGTGTTTCACTGTTCCCAGAGCGCGGTCCACGCCACTGACTGGTGCGAAAGCGAGACGGTGGTGTCAGCTGGATGCTTGGGAAGGTGTCTGACACTCAGAGGAGTGATGTCAACGCGTTTCACTGGGAAACTCCAGCTTCTTCAGAACCAGCGCCCCCTGGCTGTAACAAGTATTTGTACACGTTCACCTTCCTTGACCTCAGGATCACGAAGAAGAGTGGCTCTTTGGTTACTTCGACTTTCTGAAAAGCTGACGGTGGCTAATACTCTACTTCGGGCAGATAGCTATCATTCTAGGTCTCTAGTGAAGGGCATACCTATGGGACAGTTTCTCCATATTCAGAGAAACTGTACAAGTGATGAGGAATTTAAAAAGAAGGCACATGATATGTATGCCAGATTCAGAGAGAGAGGTTATAGCCATAAAATCCTCAGAGCAGAAAAAAAGAGAGCAATGGCTCCAGAGAGATCCTCTCTAATAGAAGAACGAAGTCCCCGTTCACCGTCCCCTTTGGGTCGTGTCACTCAGTATGAACCAGTGAGATTTATCACCCAGTACGGTCCGCAGTGGCCTGAGGTGAAGGAGATTCTTGAAAGGCATTGGTCCACTCTGTCCCGTTGTCCTACTCTGTCCGCCATAGTGGGGGAATACCCACATATGACTTCACCAAGGGCACCAAATCTATCTGACATGCTCACTCAATCAGAATATATCAGGTTTTCTGGCGATTCTTGGTTAACGTCCTTCCCAAGATCTAGAGGTATGTTCTCATGTGGGCATTGTCAGATTTGTCGTTTTGTTGAACAGAACGAGGTGTTCACCAATGCTGACAATACTAAAATCTATAAGATTAAAAACCTTATCAACTGTGCCACTACAAAAGTGATTTACAGCTTACAATGTCCTTGTAATAAGACTTACAGTATATAGGGAAAATAAAGTGCCAGTTGCGGGTCCGCATTGGTGAACATCTCGGGGATATTAAACATAAGGAGCCAAAGAGTCCTCTGGCTCAACACTTCCTTCTGCATCACCAGTCCAAACCAGATGGACTGAGAGTTAAGGGAATATATGCCCTACAACTCAGTAAAAGACGGGGTGACTTTGACAGAGTCCTGCTTCAAAAAGAAAAATTCTGGATATACAAATTAAATGCTATGATTCCGTACGGACTCAACAGAGAATTACATTTATTAAATTTCTAGATTATTAATTAGAAATTTCCTGCAAAAATGTATATGTTTTTATTTAAAATATTTTTTGTTTTTGTTTTTGCTCTACTGTATTTTCTGGTCTTGGTATTCTTATTTAATTTAATTTATTTGTTTCTTGTGGTTTGGGTCTGTACATATTTTTATGTACTGCACACAAATGTTTGACTTTATGTGTGTTACATAAGCCCAATCCTTGTCTTTCACTATTTACTGTTTATTATTTTTATTATTTTTATTGATACCTAACTTATTAATTAAATTTTTCCCATTAGATTAGAGATACTGCCCTTATAATGATTCCCCCTTGCTTTGGGGGTTAATACTATTCATGACACACTTTCTGTCTGCGTGAATTTGATTCTGTGTAAGTTAATTGAAGTTGAGACAAAAAACGTGTATAAATACTTGTTACAGCCAGGGGGCGCTAGTCCTGAAGAAGCTGGAGTTTCCCAGTGAAATGCGTTGACGTCACTCCTCTGAGCGTCAGACACCTTCCCAAGCATCCAGCTGACACCACCACCTCACTTTCACGCTGTTTGGCCACTGAGTCCCACTCGATTTGAGTGTGTGGATAATTACCCACAGTTGTGGGGAAGAAGCCCTTGTCTTCATGAACATAGTGACACGGACAAGGTGATTGCAAGGGGGTCTCCCCTGGCAAAATACAACCTGTTTCAAATGCATAGGGTATGGCATGGTTCAAGAGAAGGGGCCACATGCTTGTCCCTCCTTTCCTGGCTTGCCAGGCTGCATACTTGGATAAGGGTCTGGTATGGAATTTGGGGGGATCTAATTAAATTTTTCTTTTTTTTTTCTTGCATGGAATCCCCTTTACAACTCATACTAATCCTAAACCCCCACCACCACTGGGCCAGATTTGTGGGGAAGAGGCCCTTGTCCTCATCAACATGGCAGCAAGGTGCTTTGTAGGGGGGGGGGGGGGGTCCCTCCTGGCAAGGTACCACCCATTTCAAGGGCAAAGCTTATTTTCTTTTCTTTTTTCTTTCTTGTAGGGGTCCCCCTTAAAATTCATACTAGTCCAGACCACCATATCTGTCAGACCAGAGCTGTTGAATAGGCTCTTGTTCTCATCAAAATGGTGACATGGTGCTTTGCCAAGGGAGTTCCCCACTGGCAAGATACCACCCTTTCAAGAGCATAGGGCCTGGCAAGGTTTAGGATGAGGGACCCCATGCTCGTCCCTCTTATCCTAGCGTGCCAGACTGCATTTTTAACATAAGGGTCTGGTATGGTGCAAGATGAAGGAGGAGGAGCCACATGCTCCTCCCTCCTTTCCTGGCTTTCCAGGCTGCATACTTGGATAAGGGTCTGGTATGGAATTTTGGGAGACCACGTGCCATACCAGTCCTGACCCCCATTACCACAGTTGTGGAGAATAGGCCCTTGTCCTCATCATCATAGTGACAAAGTGCTTTGCAGGGGGGGGGTCACCCCTGGCAAGATACTACCCATTTCAAGGGCACAGTGCCTCAGGCTATTTTTTGTTCTTGTAGGGGTCCCCCTTAAAATTCATACCAATCCAGACCACCACATCTTCCAGACCAGAGCTGTGGAAGAGGCTCTTGTTCTCATCAACATGGTGACAAGTTGCTTTAATAGGGGGCTCCCCTGGCAAAATTCCACCCATTTCAAGGTCATAGTGCCTGACATGGTTCAGGAGGAAGGGCCACGTATTCTTCCCTCCTTTCCTGGCTTGCCAGGCTGCATACTTGGATACGGGTCTGGTATAAAATTTAGGGGACCTCTGGCTTTTCTTTTTTCTTGTAGGGAATCCCCCTTAAAATTCATACCAGTCCTGACCACCACATCTACCAGATCAGAGCTGTGGAAGAGGCTCTTGTTCTCATCAACATGGTGACAAGGTGCTTTGACAAGGGAGTTCCCTCTGGCAAGGTAACCAAACATTTTAAGGGCACAGAGCCTGGCATGGTTCCATAGGATGACGAATGCCCTTCCCACCTTTCCTGGCTTGCCAGGCTGCATACAGAAATAAGGTTCTGGTATGGAATTTGGGTAGCAGCACACTTTTTTGTGTAGTGTCCACTTTGCCATCCATAGTAACTGAACTTTTTCCTAGGGCAGTCCCCCCCCCCCCCATGCCATTTGTTTAACAATCCCTCGCCTATTAGCCTAGGAAATGGCCATTAAAATTCGTCTTCAGTGAGGTACGGATTTGGCATGCAAATGTAGCACTTTCTACCTGTGCTCTAGTTCTGAGACGCCTCCCCTGCTTTCAGGGAGATTGTTCTGGAAGAGGGGCAGGGCCTGGGACTGGAGTGGCAGGCAGCTCATGTGAGGATCCCTGACCAATCCCCACTTGGTATTGGCAGGGGGAAAGCCTCCCATATAAGCTGAGGTCACATGCCACTGGGGGGAGTGGTCGGCCGGAAGAAGTGGAGAATGGAGTACTAGGCAGCAGCAGGAGGCCACCCCCATCTGTGGGGGGGGCGGAGCCCAGGAGACCTGGGAGGGAGCTTCATCCTTACACAGTCATGGATGAAGTCTTCATCTTCACACGGTCATAGATGAGGAGTTCCTGGAACAGAGGGGGCTGGAAAAGCTGTCGGAACGTATGTTCAGTTAAAGTTCTCCATCAAGGACTCGGGGCAGGAAAAGGTCAGTGAGTGGACCACAGTGGATTTCTACAGGCGCAGGATTTGCATGCCGGACTAACTGGGAGCAGTAGTCCACCAACCAGCATGTGCTACTAAACTATTAGGCCGCCGGGGAGAGGTACTGCAGACCTCTGGCCTAGTAACAGCACCTGATTACCACCAGCAAGCTGGAATTATTCAGAGTGATCTCTTTTGTCACAATGAAGATGATGGGACGGGATCTAATAGTTTTACAGTGGAAGTTTTGTGCAGGAGGAGAGAAGTCCTGGGAGCAACAGTCTGCATGGTGTTATGCAGGGGAAGAGACTGTAAATATTAGAAGTACATCAGTTCTTCAAGTCTAAACCTATTTACCAATGTTCACTAAATATGATGGCAAAGCAACATGTTCTATGGGCATCCCATATCCCCTTTACCCCAACCAAGTTATATCCCCCAATAAACAAAAACAAAACAACGCAAATGACTGTTCATTGTCTCTGATGTGATAGATGAAGGTCTGGCAGCAGGGGGATATGGTGGATGTTAGTTACTAGTAGCAACCAAGCGCTACATTTGGAGGTCCCACCGAGATCCGCCTTCATGGTTAACCTGCTGGCTGTCGCCCCTAGCAACCGTGTCAAAAGCCGGGGGAGACTTTGCCTGTTTTGCCAATTTTGGGGCATAACAAGGAAAGGACTGTGTGTTTGTCTTTAAAATTGACTTTTGCCACATGCTGTTGCCCATAGCAACCAAATCTAAGCATGTTGCCAAGTGCCGTTGTCCATAGAAACCATCCAGGATCAGCGCTGCCATCACACTCCTGCAACCAGTTGCCTCAATGGACACTCACAACAGCGATAAGCCCTGCAACCAGTGACTGAAACCATGTGCTATCACCCGTGGCAACCGTGCTCATTGCCTCTGAGGTGATATATGGAAGTCTGGCAGCAGGGTGATATGGTGGATGTTAGTAACTAGTAGCAACCATCCGCTACACAAACGTCAGTATGTTCCTGAACCTGCTCAGGTATGTGTTCAGTTCATCATCACCAATCATCACCACAATCACCAAGGTAAATGGAAATTCCCCTTTGAAAGTCAACCTGTTCTACTCCTTTAGTGAATCGGTCCCATTCAGTGACCTCAAAGCCAAGTAACTCTCTAAATTACAGTAAATGGAAACTAGTTACATGATGATGGCTTGGCCATTGTGTGGATTGTTCTGGGTAATCGATGAATACGGTGCGTGTGATTTGCGTGACACTTACCTCTAGTAGTCAGGTCAACGCACAACACAAAACGGTCCCCTAAGCCATATACTCGTCAGGTGGCTCCACTCCTCCCTCACCTCCATCACACCTATTGTTGGGCAGACAAAAGACAAATATTTCTTAGGTTTTAAAGTCAACAGCTGATGTCAGAGTTGTAGCCCAGGGGAGGGCCAGTCATTGCATCCCAGGAAACTTCCTCCCGTGACTACAGAATTGGTCAGTGACAGAGCGAGCGAGAGACAGATAGAGAGAGACAGAGCAAGGGAGGGAGAGAGAGAGAGAAGAGTGACAGAGAGAAACATAAGAGAGGAGAAGCGAGAGTAGAAAAGCTCTACAGAGAAAAGAACACTAACAAAAAAAAAAGAGAGGGAAGGAGAAAGAGAAGAGCGAGAGAGCGAAGAGCAACTGAGAGAAAGAGAGAGGTAAGTGATTGACTACTAGCTGACAGAATGTTACATATGAGGATGTACAACTTCCAATCTCTTGGCCAACTTCTGTTCCCCGGGACATACCAATGCATGGATGCCCAGTAGGCATAAGGAAAATCTTTGCCACATTTTTGCAAAAAAAAATTAAACTTTTGGTAATTTTTCTTCATTTTGGAGTCAACGGGGAAGACAAAATTAGGATGGTTTTTAAGAGTTCAATAAGCTTTAAACATAAGTAACAAATGTTACATGCGCAACATTTGTAAGGGGGCACTGTGTTGGTGACACCTGATGTAAAGGGAGGGAAAGGTGGGGACACCTGGTGTAAGGGGGCACTGTGATAGGGACACTTGGTATGGGGGGCACTGTGATGGGGACACCTGACATATAGGGGCACTCTGAAGGGGGCATCTGATGTAAGGGGGCACTGTGATGGGGGCACCTAATGTAAGGGGCATCTGATGTAAGGGGGCACTGTGATGGGGGGACCTAATGAAGGGGGCACTGTGATGGGAACACCGGATGTAAGAGGGCACTGTGATGGGGGCACCTAATGAAGGGGGCACTGTGATGGGGGCACTGTGATGGGAACACCTGATGTAAAGGGGGCACTGTGATGGGGGCACCTAATGAAGGGGGCACTGTGATGGGGGCACTGTGATGGGAACACCTGATGTAAGGGGGCACTGGATGCAAAGCGCCTTGAGGTGATTCAGTTCGCATTTGTAGCGCTATATAAGTTATTCATTCACACTCACTCACTCTGATGGGGGCATCTGATGTAAGGGGGCACCTAATGAAGGGGGCACTGTGATGGGAACACCTGATGTAAAGGGGGAAAGGTGGGGATACCTGATGTAAGGGGGCACTCTGATGGGAACACTTAATATATGGGGGGGGCACTGTGATGGGACAACTTATGTAAGGAGGCACTCTGTTAGAGACACCTAATGTAAAGGGACACTGTGATGGGTACACCCGGTGCAAGGGGGCAGCACTCTGCTGGGGATACTTGATGTAAGGGGGTACTCTATAATGTACATGTGCGCCTATGGCAGCAGAGGTTTCTGTGCTAACAGCACGCTTTCTGCGTACTCCCAGCACAGTGACTGAGCTGTCACAGACAACACCTGATCTCTGTTTGTGGTCGGGACCAGTGAGGCGGGCTCCTGATCCCATTGTGAAGACCCAGTTAAAAGACCACCAAGAAGAAGTGAGAAGGGTTTAGTAAATTTTGTCAAAGAAATTCAAAATGTGAAAAAATAAATATTTCACCAAAATCACTCTGCTCAACCCTAATCACCAGTCATATGTCCAGTGTCAATCTGAGGGTATAGAGCAGCCTTTCTCAACCAGGGTTCCTCCAGAGGTAGCCAGGGGTTTCCTTATGCCTCGTACACACGGCCGGGATTTCCGACGGGAAAACTGCGATGAGAACTTTTGGCCAGGAATCCCGACCGTGTGTATGCTCCAGCGCCGTTTTTCCGATGGGAAAACTGCCAAAAACCGCCGGCAAAAAAAAGATAGCTGGCTCTCTTTTTTCCCGTCGGGATTCCTGGCCGTGTGTACGAGGCATTAGATGTGGCTGGCTGACTTCGCACCTGATGGGGCCAACACCACTTGGCAGAGCCAGCTGCATGACACCAATGATCTATTTCGTTGTCTGGGTGGAGTTCTTCCCACTGGCCACCATGAATTGCTTTATGCAAGCGTCCCTCAAGACCTGAACATTATTTCGAGGCTTCCTCTTGGGTAAATAGGTTGAGAAAGGGTAGACTAGAGGAAAAAAGGGGTGCTCTACTGAAAATATAAGAATCATGACCTAAAGGTTAGATAGCATTTCTTTGTCCTTATTCCCAAATATATTCAACTAATCCAGGAAGGAATAGAATATGGTGGTCCTCACTTTGCTGTTCCGCTATTCGTCCAGTGTGAACCCCACGGGCTGCAATCCTATGTTGGAAGGACATATGTGCTTCTCTGTAGGGAGACCAGGTGTAGAAGGAAGAGGAGCACCATAACGATGATTTCATAAAATGGACAACAGTTGTATTTTTATAAAAGTTGACTGACTCATCGATTATTCTTTTTGGTGCTCCACCCGCTTCTATGCTTCATGTTTTACTCAAGGTCAGTGGGTAGACTAGGGTCTAGGACAGCCATCACTAACTGCCAGACCGTGTTCTGGACCTGGACTGAGTGACAGTCCTGTTTGAACCGCCAGCCAGCAAGCCACTCCCCAATACAGGTTCCTCCTCTCCTTTAGAGTCATTGGTTGCTAGGACTGCTGATGTCATAACAAGCATGTCAATAAATGCATGCCATGTCCCCAGCATTACAGGAGGACAGATCGTTGAACTTATTCCATCCAGACTTGCAGCCTGCTTAGGTTCCCAACCTCTCCCTGCCTGGCACTACAAGGTACGGGGGCATGAGTGACACCTGATTTATGGGGACACCTGATGTAAGTGGGCATTCTGATTTGGACACTTGATGTAAGGGGCAGTGGTAGGGACACCCGATGCAATGGGGCATTGTGATGGGGACACCTGATGTAAGGGGGCACTGTGATGGGGACACGTAATTTAAGGGGGCACTCTGATGGGGAAACTTGATGTAAGGGGGCAGCGATAGGGACACCTGATGTAAGAGGGCATTGTGATGGGGCATCTGATGTAAAGGGGCACTCTGATGGGGGACACCTGATGTAAGGGAACACTTTGATGGAGGACACCTGGTGTAAGGGGCACTCTGATGGGGCACCTGATGTAAGGGAACACTCTGATGAAGGACACCTGATGTAAGGGGGGACTCTGATGGAGACACCTGATCTAAGGGGGCAAGCTGATGGAGACACCGAATGTAAGGGAGTACTCTGTTGGGGACAGCTGCTGTAAGAGGAAACCCTTATGGGGACACCTGATTTAGTGTTTGCTGGAAGAACATTTTACTGCAAGGTCTCCAAGAATTTTAATTCAATACTCAGGTCTACAAGCAGCCTATTGGCCGCATAATAAAATATAATAAACATTCAACAAAGCGTAAAAAAAGAATCATACAGCACACCTCTCCATTCTTATTTGCATTTCATATAGTGCACAACTAAATAAATAACTAAGGATGAGCTGAACACCCCCCCGGTTCGGTTCGCACCAGAACTTGCGAACAGGCAAAAAATTTGTGCGAACACCGTTAAAGTCTATGGGACACGAACATGAAAAACCAAAAGTGCTAATTTTAAAGGCTTATATGAAAGTTATAGCCAAAAAAGGGTTTGGGGACCCGCGTCCTGCCCCAGGGGACATGTATCAATGCAAACAAAAGTTTTAAAAACTGCCGTTTTTTCGGGAGCAGTTATTTTAATAATGCTTAAAGTGAAACAGTAAAAATTAAATATTCCTTAAAATTTTGTGCCTGGGGGTGTGTATAGTATGCCTGTAAAGTAGCACATTTTCCCAGTGTTTAGAACAGTCCCGCAGCAAAATGACATTTCTAAAGGAAAAAAAGTAATTTAACCACTTAACAACCACCTGCCGCCAAATAACGGCGGCAGGGTGGTTGCTTAACTCTGGGAGGACGTTATATAACGTCCTCCCAGAATCGCGCTCCCGCGCGCCCCCTGGGGCGCGCACACGGGAAACTCCGTGACCGCCGGGTACAGAGGACCCGGCGGATCACGAATCGCGGTAAATCGCCGCTGATAGCGGCCGTTTACCACGTGATCGCTCCGTCAAATGACGGAGCAATCACTTGTAAACAGACCGGCGTCATTTGATGACGCCGGTTCCTCCCTCCCCTCTCTGTACCGATCGGTACAGTGTGAGAGGGGAGGGGGAGGGAGCGGATGGCAGCAGCAGCTCTGTGGGCTGGATCTGTGACAATTGCAGTCACAGATCCATCCATCCATCCATCCCTGCTCAGCCATCCCTGTGCTATACCCTGCCAATACTCTGCAATACACCCTGCCAATACTCTGCAAAATACCCTGGTGCAATACTCTGCAATACTCTGCAATACCCTGGTGCAATACTCTGCAATACCCTGGTGCAATACTCTGCAATACCCTGCTGCAATACTCTGCAATACCCTGCTGCAATACTCTGCAATACCCTGCTGCAATACTCTGCAATACCCTGCTGAAATACTCTGCAATACCCTGCGAAATACTCTGCAATACCCTGCGAAATACTCTGCAATACCCTGCGAAATACTCTGCAATACCCTGCGAAATACTCTGCAATACCCTGGTGCAATACTCTGCAATACTCTGCAATACCCTGCACAATACTCTGCAATACCCTGCACAATACTCTGCAATACCCTGCACAATACTCTGCAATACCCTGCAAAATACTCTGCAATACCCTGCGCAATACCCTGCACAATACTCTGCAATACTCTGCACAATACTCTGCAATACCCTGCACAATACTCTGCAATACCCTGCACAATACTCTGCAATACCCTGCACAATACTCTGCAATACCCTCCACAATACTCTGCAATACCCTCCACAATACTCTGCAATACCCTCCACAATACCCTGTGCAATACCCTCCACAATACCCTGCCATACACCGCAATACCCTGCCATACACCGCAATACTCCTCAATGCCCTGCAATACTCCGCAATGCCCGGCAATACTCCGCAATGCCCGGCAATACTCTGCAATAACCACTTCCCGCCCTCCGGCCGTCATATGACGTCCTTGACTTTGTGCGGGGATATCTGAATGATGGGAGCAGCTACAGGCATCATTCAGATATCGGCTTTTTCAGCCGGCGATTCCCTACACCATAAGAACAATCATAGCGGCTGTTCCGCCGCTTGATCATTCTTACGGGAGGCGAGAGGGGATGTCCCCCCCCCCCGCCGCCCTCCGTTGCTTCTACCGACTCACCGCTACGATCAAAGCCAGGATTGTTGTTTTTTTTTTTTGTATTTTTTTTCAGGCTTCCCAGCCTAGAGGTGAGATGTGGGGTCTTATTGACACCCCCCCCCCCCCCCATATCTCACTGTAAAGAGGACCTGTCATGCCATATTCCTATTACAAGGGATGTTTACGTTCCTTGTAATAGGTATAAAAGTGATCAAAAAAATGTTTAGGGCGGAAAAACATGTCAAACTAAAATAAATAAAGTAAAATGAAGAATAAAATATATATTTTTTTTTAAAGCGCCCCTGTCCCCGTGAGCTCGCATACAGAAGCGAACGCATACGTAAGTCCCGCCCACATATGAAAACGGTTTTCAAACCACACATGTGAGGTATCTCTGCGAACGTTAGAGCGAGAGCAATCATTTTGGCCCTAGACCTCCTCTGTAACTCAAAACATGTAACCAGTAAAAATATTTAAAGCGTCGCCTATGGGGATTTTTTAAGTAGCGAAGTTTGGCGCCATTCCACGAGTGTGTGCAATTTTTAAGGGCGACATGTTAGGTATCTATTTACTCGGCGTAACTTCATCTTTCACATTATGCAAAAACATTGGGCTAACTTTACTGTTTTTTTTTTTTTTTAAGCACAAAACATTTTTTTTCCGTAAAAAACGCGGTAAAAAAATTGCTGCGCAAATATCGTGCGAGATAAAAAGTTGCAACAACCACCATTATATTCTCTAAGGTCTTTGCTAAAAAAAACATATATAATGTTTTGGGGTTCTATGTAATTTTCTAGCAAACAAATGATGATTTTTACATGTAGGAGAGAAATGTCAGAATTGGCCTGGGTGCTCCAGAACGCCTGAAGGTGCTCCCTGCATGTTGGGCCTCTGTATGTGGCCACGCTGTGTAAAAGTCTCACACATGTGGTATCGCCATACTCGGGAGTAATAGCAGAGTGTGTTTTGGGGTGTAATTTGTGGAATGCATATGCTGTGTGTGAGAAATAACCTGCTAATATGACAATTTTGTGAAAAAAAAAAAAGAGAAAAAAAAAATCTTGATTTTGCAAAGAATTGTGGGAAAAAATGACAACTTCAAAAAACTCACAATGCCTCTTTCTGAATACCTTGGAATGTCTTCTTTCCAAAAAGGGGTCATTTGGGGGGTATTTGTACTTTTCTGGCATGTTAGGGTCTCAAGAATTGAGATAGGCCGTCAGTACTTCAGGTGTGATCAATTTTCAGATATTGGCACCATAGCTTGTGGACTCTATAACTTTCACAAAGACCAAATAATATACACCAATTTGTACTTATTTTTACCAAAGATATGTAGCAGTATAAATTTTGGCCAAAATTTATGAAGAAAAAATAGTAATTTGCAAAATTTTATAACAGAAACGAAAAAAAAATCATTTTTTTACAAAATTTTCAGTCTTTTTTCTCTTATAGCGCAAAAAATAAAAAACCCAACAGTGATTAAATACCACCAAAAGAAAGCTCTATTTGTGTGAAAAAAAGGACAAAAATTTCATATGGGTACAGTGTTGTATGACTGAGTAATTGTCATTCAAATTGTGAGAGCACCGAAAGCTGAAAATTGGTCTGGTTATTAAGGGGGTTTAAGTGCCCAGTGGTCAAGTGGTTAAAACTGATCGTGGCTGTAATGAATTGTCGGGTCTCGGCAATACAGATAAAAGTCATTGAAAAAAATGACATGGGTTTCCCCCCCCCCAGTCCATTACCAGGCCCATTGGGTCTTGTATGAATATTAAGGGGAACTCCGAACCAAAATGAAAAAAAAATTGCGTGGGGGTCTCCCCAAATTCAATACCAGGCCCTTCAGGTCTGGTATGGATATTAAGGGGAACCCTGCGCCAATTTAAAAAAAAATGGTGTAGGGGTCCCCCTCAAAATCCATACCAGACCCTTATCCGAGCATGCAACCTGGCAGGTCACAGGAAAAGAGGGGGGACAACAGAGCGTCCTGAACCGTACCAGGCCACATGCCCTCACCATGGGCAGGATGCTTTGGGACCCCAAGAGCCTCATCCCCACAACCTTTGCCCGGTGGTTGTGGGGGTCTGTAGGTTGGGGACTTATCGGAATCTGGAAGCCCCCTTTAACAAGGGTACCCCCAGACCCTGAAGTGTCTGGTATGGAATTTGAGGGGGACCCCTACACCATTTAAAAAAAAATGGTGCAGGGTTCCCCTTAATATCCATACCAGACCCAAAAGGCCTGGTAATAGACTGGGGGGGGGGGACCCATGCCGTTTTTTTCAATGACTTTTATCTGTATTGCCAGGTCCCTAAATACTTTTTATGACAATACCTTGCACATAAGCCTTTAACCCTTTCCATACAGGGCTTTTTATACCACTTCCATACCAAGCCTATTCTGGCACTTCTCTCCTACATGTACAAATCATCATTCTTTTGCTAGAAAATTACTCAGAACCCCCAAACATTATATATATGTTTTTTTTAGCAGACACCCTAGGGAATAAAATGACGGTCGTTGCAACTTTTTATCTTGCACGGTATTTACGCAATAATTTTTCAAACGCCTTTTTTTTTGGAGAAAAAAATGGTTTCATAAATTAAAAAATAACAAAACAGTAAAGTTAGCCCAATTTTTTTGTAAAATATGAAAGCTTATGTTACGCCGAGTAAAAGGATACCTAACATGTCACGCTTTAAAATTGCGACCACTCATGGAATGACGCCAAACTTCGGTACATAAAAATCTCCATAGGCGACGCTTTGAAAATTTTTACAGGTTACCAGGTTAGATTTACAGAGGAGGTCTAATGCTAGAATTGTTGCATGCGCTCTAACTCACGCGCTGATACCTCACATATGTGGTTTGAACGGCGTTTACATATGCGGGCGGGACTTACGTGTGCATTCGCTTCTAAGCGCGAGCTATTGGGGACGGGCGTTTTAAAAAAAAAATATTATTTTTTTTATTTATTTTACTATTTTTTTTTTTCCTTTTTTTTTTTACACTTATTTTTTTTTGATCACTTTTATTCCTATTACAAGGAATGTAAACATCCCTTGTAATAGGAATGTGTGTGACAGGTCCTCTTTATGGAGAGATGTGGGGTCAATAAGACCCCACATCTCTCCTCCAGGCTGGAAATCATGAGATAGTGAAAAAAAATTCACCAATCTCATATTTACAGCCGCAATGGCGGCTTTGTTTACATTTGAGGACCCGGGCGTGACGTCATCACATTGCGCCCGGGCCTCCGACGGTCATAGAGATGACTAGTGACCATCTGGTCACCAGTCATCTCTATTCTCATCACGTGACCCACCACCGGCGCCGGACGATCCTCTCCGGGTCCCCGATGGCACGGGAGAGCCCGGAGAAGCACCGGATGGTGGCGGGAGGGGGGGTGTCCACTCCCGCCGCCTATAAGAACGATCAAGCGGCGGAACCGCCACTATGATCATTCTTATGGTGCGCAGAATCGCCGGCAGAACAGAAGGATATCTGAATAATGCCTCTAGCTGCAGGCATCGTTCAGATATTCCCCCTCAAACCAAGGACGTCATATGACGTCCACCTGGAGGGAGAGAGGGTTCCTGCCGGCGTCATTTTACAATGGCCCGGTATGGAAGGGGTTAAAATGAGCACTTTTGTTTTTTTGTTCCGCGGCTTTTGAATTTTCCGCCAACACCACATAATGTTCGCTATTCGGCGAACAGCCGAACACCCGATGTTCGACTCGAACATCGGCCTCATCCCTACTGTGAAGAAACCTTTCCGTATTTGGAGTTGAAATCTCTTTTCCTCTAGACGTAAAGAGTGCCCCCTTGTCCTCTGGGGTGACCTTAAAGTGAATAACTCAACACCAAGTTCACTATGTGGACCACTTATGTATTTGTACATGTTGATTATATGCCCCCTTAATCTCCTCTTCTCAAGAGTGAATAAATTCAGTTTCTCTAATCTTTCCTCATAGCTGAGTTCATCCATACCTGTTATCAGTTTGGTTGCCCTTCTCTGCACTTTCTCCAGTTCCTGATATCCTTTTTGAGAACTGGGGCCCAAAACTGAACTGCATATTCCAGATGAGGTCTTACTAATGATTTTGTACAGATGATATCTCTCTCTCTGGAGTCCATACCTCTCCTATACATGAAAGGACTTTGCTCGCTTTGGAAACCGCAGCTTGGCATTGCATGTTATTATTGAGCTTATGATCTACCAAAACCCTCAGATCCTTCTCCACTACGGATCCCCCAGTTGTACTCCCCCTAGTATGTATGATGCATGCATATTCTTAGCCCCCAAGTGCATAACTTTACATTTATCAACATTAAACCTCATCTGCCACTTAGTCGCCCAATTAGACAGAGCATTGAGGTTGGCTTGTAAATTGGAGACATCCTGTAAGGACGGTATTCCACTGCATAGCTTGGTGTCATCTGCAAAGACTGAAATGGTACTTTAATCCCAGACCCAATATCATTTATAAAGATATAAACAGATAGGTACATATGAGTGCAACTCAACATAGTCAGCATAGATATTACAAAAGCAGCAAAGGTACAACCATCTTAACATTGTGTGTAGGTAGATCCACAACCCATTGGTGATATCGGACATGCCTCCAGTCTATCCGGAACACCCCTATTGGGAACAAACTGTGAACAGATGGGGGCATAGCTAGTCATCACTCATCAACTTTGGGTATGGTTCCCTATTTTACCCAAGGTTCGTTGATGTTTTAAACTTGTGAGTGCGTGTGATGTCTTGATTGTCTTATTGTTATAAGGGGGGGGGGAGAGGGATTAGAAGTTGGGTCTTACGAAGGGTAAGGTAATTTTTCCTGTGGATATAGGGAAGGAGGTAGAGAGGGGAACAGGGGAGGGGAGGTAAGGTTTTCATTCTCCTCTGCCTGAGAGTGCCAGAGTTGATGCGCATCTAGTTAGGTCAAGAGCTTGGAGTACTCGTCCATTGTGGTAAAGTGGTGCCAGCAGGACCAAAGTTTGTTGAATTTGGATAGAGTGTCCTTTGCTTGATGGGCAAGCTCCTTAATTTCCACTGTTCTTTTAATACGTTGGGGCCCCCCATTGTAAAGCTCTAGCTTTGATTCATTAACCAGCTGCTGGTTTGACACAAATTTGGGGTCACTGACTTAAAGCATTGAAGCCGGAGGACCAGCATGACAACCAGGCAGGCAGCATTATCAAAAGAAGGGCTCATCAGTGTCTCCAGGTTTTTCTCGGGAAACAGGTTCACTTTAAATTTCAACAAGTGTCTAGAATGGAGAAGTTGTATTATTAAGAAAACAGAAATGCTGGCAGCGTGCCTTGTTCCTGGTTACCCTCTTCCTCTTCGGCTCTGTTGATTTTGCTGCCTTTGGCCAATTTTATTAAAGGAAGTTTGCCGAGAGTAAAAAGCAATCCAGCGACTAATTAAGGGTCTGGTAGGGAATTTAAGGGTGTCCTTCATGCCAGGGGGTTCCCATGCTGATGAGGACATGGGCCTCTTACCCACAACCCTGGCCTGTGGATGTAGGGGTCTGGGGGTTGGAACTTATGGGAATCTGGAAGCCCCTATTAAAATAAACCCCATGTGAAGGAGTAAGGGGTACATAGCACCCATGGTTACGTATTGACAATATGAATCAGATTGCCATGCGTTATACTGGCACACACTGCCCTAGGGGGCATGCACCAATGCAAACAACAAAAACATACCATTCAGCGGAGAGAGGGTCTTTTAACAAGTCTTAAGGACAGCATTAAAATTGCACAATTTTTTCAAATAAAGCCTAGGGGATGCCTTAAACCTGCATGTAAAGGTGGTTTTGTAGGGACTTCTATGGATTTTAGAGGGGTCTCCAATGCAAAAAAAAACAAGAAAAATAAAGCATATGGTACCACAAGAATCCATAATGCATGTAGGTAGGGGGAGACAACCATATGCCCACCTTTCAGAATCATGGCAGGCCATATGCCTTCAAGATGGGGTGGGAAATTAGCCAGGGGGTTCCCATGTGGAGGAGGACAAGAGCCTCTTCCCCACAACCCTGGCTCAGTGCTGCCAAGAGTAAAGGGAGTTTGCCGAGAGTAAAAAGCAATCCAGCGACTAATTAGCGGTCTGGTAAGGAATTTAAGGGTGTCCTCCATGCCATGCTGATAAGGACATGGGCCTCTTCCCCACAACCTTGGCCTGGTGTATGTAGGGGTCCGAGGGTAGGGTCTCTGGAATCTGGAAACCCCCAGTAAAGTAAACCTCATGTGAATGAGTAAGGAGTACATAACGCCCCATGGTTACTCCTTTACAAAAAAGGATTACAAATTAAACCCCAATGAGATCTTTATTAAAAAAAAAAAAGTCCACGTGGAAATCCGTCATTTTGTCAGGCGATGTAAATTCACGACGATGACCAGGCAAATGATGTGGAGATGTAGAATAAGACGGGAGAGTCACATGACATGCAAATCCTGGTCTTTCTATTACTCAAATCAGCGTCCCCATTTCCTGGAGGTGATGATGTCACCTGATCTGTGGGGGATGGGAACAGAGATTAGTAAATAACCAGAAACATGATTTACCGCAAAATAATGAGCAGATCTTATCAGTGAGATCTCCTAGTAACACCAACCATCCACTGTACTATAGGAGTCGCTGAAATAGAGCCCCCCTTCCCCCTCAGTGATCACACTGTACATTGTAACGTTGTATTAGCCCCCCCCCCAGTGATCAGACTGTACATTGTAACTTTGTATTAGTCCCCCCCCCCCAGTAATCAGATGTACATTGTAACTTTGCATTAGTCTGTCCCCCAAGTAATCAGATGTACATTTTAACTTTTTATTAGCCCCACTCCCCAGTAATCAGATGTACATTGTAACCATTGTATTAGCCCCCCCCCCAATAATCAGATGTTCATTGTAACGTTTTATTAGCCCCCCCCCCCCTAGCTAGTAATCAGATGTACATTGTAACTTTGCATTAGTCCCCCCCAGTAATCAGATGTACATTGTAACTTTGTATTAGTCCCCCCCCAGTAATCAGATGTACATTGTAACTTTGTATTAGTCCCCCCCTAGTATTTAGATGTGCATTGTAACTTTGTATGTATTAGTCCCCCCCCCCCCCCCAGTAATCAGATGTACATTGTAACTTTGTATTAGTCCCCCCCCTAGTAATCAGATGTATTTGGGGTTTAGTTCTGACACGTATTGTCTATTTCCAGAGTCTGCCCTCACCTGCCAGAAGATGATGACCAATGTGTCCGTCCAGCCCATCGGGGCACAGCCAATGTCTGTCTCGCAGTCGGTGACGATGACCAACTTCATGCAGCCTGAGGCGTGGGGTTCAGGAATTTGCGACTGCTGCGAAGACATGGGATTGTGTAAGTGACGTCATCAGACCCATCATCAGACCCATCATCAGACCCATCATCAGACTAATCATCAGACCCATCATCAGACCCATCATCAGACCCCTCATCAGACCCCTCATTAGACCCCTCATTAGACCCATCATTAGACCCATCATTAGACCCATCATCAGACCCATCATCAGACCCCACATCAGACCCCTCATCAGACCCCTCATTAGACCCATCATTAGACCCATCATCAGACCCAACATCAGACCCATCGTTAGACCCATCGTTAGACCCCTCATCAGACCAATCATCAGACCCATCATCAGACCCATCATCAGACCCATCATCAGACCCATCATCAGACCCATCATCAGACCCATCATCAGACCCATCATCACACCCATCATCAGACTAATCATCAGACCCATCATCAGACCCATCATCAGACTAATCATCAGACCCATCATCAGACCCATCATCACACCAATCATTAGACCCATCATCAGACCCAAGAAGAAGATGACACAAGGGGTCATGTGCAGGGTGACCAACAACGCCCCCTAGTGTTTCTCCCTATGTATCACAGTCGGTAACAATGACCAATGCCATGCAGCCAGAGGCGTGGGGTTCAGGGACCTGCAACTGCTGCGAAGACATGACAATGTGTAAGTGACATCATTATATCCATCATTAGACCCATCATCAGACCCATCATTAGACCCAGCGTCTGACCCCTCATCAGACCAATCATTAGACCCATCATTAGACCCATCATCAGACCCATCATCAGACCCATCAAACAGACCCATCATCAGACCCATCGTTAGACCCATCGTTAGACCCCTCATCAGACCAATCATTAGACACATCATTAGACACATCATTAGACACATCATTAGACCCATCATCAGACCCATCATCAGACCCATCATCAGACCCATCGTTAGACCCAGCGTCTGACCCCTCATCAGACCAATCATTAGACCCATCATTAGACCCATCATTAGACCCATCATCAGACCCATCTTTAGACCCATCATCAGACCCATCATCAGACCCATCATCACACCAATCACTGGACCCATCATCAGACCCAAGAAGAAGATGACACAAGGGGTCATGTGCAGGGTGACCAACAATGCCCCCCTAGTGTTTCTCCCTATGTATCACAGTCGGTAACAATGACCAATGCCATGCAGCCGGAGGCGTGGGGTTCAGGGACCTACAACTGCTGCGAAGACATGAGAATGTGTAAGTGACATCATTATATCCATCATTAGACCCATCATCAGACCCATCATTAGACTTAGCGTCTGACCCCTCATCAGACCCATCATCAGACCCATCATTAGACCCATCATTAGACCCATCATCAGACCCATCATCAGACCCATCATCAGACCCATCATCAGACCCCTTATCAGACCCCTCATCAGACCCATCGTCAGACCCATCATCAGACACATCATTAGACCCATCATCAGACCCATCATCAGACCCATCATCAGACCCATCGTTAGACCCAGCGTCTGACCCCCCATCAGACCAATCATTAGACCCATCATTAGACCCATCATCAGACCCATCATTAGACCCATCATCAGACCCATCATCAGACCCATCATCACACCAATCATTGGACCCATCATCAGACCCAAGAAGAAGATGACACAAGGGGTCATGTGCAGGGTGACTAACAATGCCCCCCTAGTGTTTCTCCCTATGTATCACAGTCGGTAACAATGACCAATGCCATGCAGCCGAAGGCGTGGGGTTCAGGGACCTACAACTGCTGCAAAGACATGAGAATGTGTAAGTGACATCATTATATCCATCATTAGACCCATCATCAGACCCATCATCAGACCCATCATTAGACTCAGCGTCTGACCCCCCATCAGACCCATCATCAGACTCATCATTAGACCCATCATCAGACCCATCGTCAGACCCATCATCAGACCCATCGTTAGACCCAGTGTCTGACCCCTCATCAGACCAATCATTAGACCCATCATTAGACCCATTATTAGACCTATCATTAGACCCATCATCAGACCCATCATCAGACCCATCAACACACCAATCATTGGACCCATCATCAGACCCAAGAAGAAGATGACACAAGGGGTCATGTGCAGGGTGACCAACAATGCCCCCCTAGTGTTTCTCCCTATGTATCACAGTCGGTAACAATGACCAATGCCATGCAGCCAGAGGCGTGGGGTTCAGGGACCTGCAACTGCTGCGAACACATGAGAATGTGTAAGTGACGCAATTTTATCCATCATTAGACCCATCATCAGACCCATCATTAAACCCAGCGTCTGACCCCTCATCAGACCAATCATTAGACCCATCATCAGACCCATCATCAGACCCATCATCAGACCCATCGTTAGACCCAGCGTCCGACCCCTCATCAGACCAATCATTAGACCCATCATTAGACCCATCATTAGACCCATCATCAGACCCATCATCAGACCCATCATCACACCAATCATTGGACCCATCATCAGACCCAAGAAGAAGATGACACAAGGGGTCATGTGCAGGGTGACCAACAACGCCCCCCTAGTGTTTCCCCCTATGTATCACAGTCGGTAACAATTACCAATGCCATGCAGCCGAAGGCGTGGGGTTCAGGGACCTGCAACTGCTGCGAAGACATGAGAATGTGTAAGTGACATCATTATATCCATCATTAGACCCATCATCAGACCCATCATTAGACCCAGTGTCTGACCCCTCATCAGACCAATCATTAGACCCATCATCAGACCCATCATCAGACCCATCATCAGACCCATCGTTAGACCCCTCATCAGACCAATCATTAGACCCATCATCAGACCCATCATCAGACCCATCATCAGACCCATCGTTAGACCCAGCGTCTGACCAATCGTTAGACACATCGTTAGACCCATCGTCAGACCCATCGTCAGACCCATCGTCAGACCCATCGTTAGACCCATCATCAGACCCATCGTTAGACCCATCATCAGACCCATCGTCAGACCCATCGTCGGACCCATCATCAGACCCATCATCAGACCAATAATCAGACCCATCATCAGACCCAAGAAGAAGATGACACAAGGGGTCATGTGCAGGGTGACCAACAACGCCCCCTAGTGTTTCCCCCTATGTATCACAGTTGGTAACAATGACCAGTGCCATACAGCCGGAGGCGTGGGGTTCAGGGATCTGTGACTGCTGTGAAAATATGGACGTGTGTAAGTGAAGTCATCAGACCCATCATCAGACCCATCATTAAACCCATCATCAGACCCATCATTAGACCCATCATCAGACCAAAGAAGAAGACGACACTAGGGGTCATGTGCAGGGTGACCAGCAATGCCCCCTAGTGTTTCCCCCTATGTATAGCATACAGTGGTGCAGCATTTTCTATATAGAGGGCAGGATTGCGGTTTTGGTTGCTCCGTGCATCCGTATTTGGCTTGGCCACTCAGCAGTGCCAGTTTTACTTGTCTACCTGGACAATGTTTGAATTTTTTTGCACGCATGTTAAAATATCCACTTGAAGACCAGGACTTTTCTAGCACTTTTTGTTTACAAGTAAAAATCTGTATTTTTTGCTAGAAATTTACTTAGAACCCCCAAACATTATATATATTTTTTTTAGCAGAGACTAGAGAATAAAATGGTGATGTTGAAATTTTTTACGTCTCACTGTGTTTGCACAGTGGTTTTTCAAACGCAATGTCTTTGGAAAAAAATACACTTTAATGAATTTTAACGCAAAAAAGCACAATATATAACCCAATTTTTTGGTAGGATATAAAGATGATGTTACGCCAAGTAAACAGATACCTAATATGTCACGCTTTAAAATTGCACAAGCTCATAGAATGACGCCAAACTATTCACGGCGATACTCTACATGTGTGGTGCAAAATCCGTGTACATATGCATGCACGGCTTATGTATGCATTCGCTTCTGCGCAAGAGCACAAAGGGATTTTTATTTTTCTTATTTAATTTTTAATTTTTAATTTATATTTTCTTATGAGATCGGGATCGGGATCTGGCCAGGCTAACTTGTCGCTGGATTGCGTTTACAAGCAGCAGGAGGGGACATCCCCCAGGACAGCCAATCGACTAGCCGGTGCTTAAGCCGGCTGATCATAGAGGCAAACAAAGACCTGGGATGGCCTTGATTGCCTCTATGATATAGGAACCGGGAAGCAATGGGCATACATTACTTCCTGGTTACCGAGATGTAAACGGCACCATTTTTAAAAACGAAAAGCATCTGATCACACCGATCTTGGTGTTTTGAATACTTTTAAGGGCAGAGGAGGGATCTTTCAAAGAAGAGTACCTGTCATGTGCCTATTGTTGTCACAAGGGATGTTTATGTAGCGCTACCCCCAGTTAAGAGAGCCGCTGGTTTGATTTCGGGCCCTGTATACAGCACCGCCAACCCCCGGCAATCTTACTCGACCCACTCTGGCACAGTTAGTCTAGGGTTAACTCTTGTCATAAACAGTAGTATTGCAAGGTGTAACCTCCTTGCAGTAAGACAACACACTGATGTGAAAGGTTAAATAGAACAATTTTACTTTCATCAAATGGGCATAAGCAGAACAGAACACATGCAACTTGCTCACAGAGCCCTGCAGCAATAAGTGTAGCACACAACAATGGCCCCACGCGGTAACCCACCGCGCGCAGCTATTGTGGTGTACGCGCCCTATGGCGCATTAAACAATCCTCTACCACCCCTCCCGAGTCAGGCCTGACATACAAGAAATCTCAGTCTTTCTCCTAGGTATTTCTTCACATGCAAACTTTCGGTGGTGCACTTGATGAATGGTATTTGTAATCCCCAATATGGCAGTCACTTGGAACACTATACTGGGGGACACTTCAACTCTGTCCTGCTACCGGTCCCCAGCAAAACAACAAACAAACGAACGGTGGGCCAATACAGGCCGTAGGTCTGAACTCAGTACAGTCTATTGGTTTTGGGCATGTGCCCGCTCACCACTCCGGACGCGATCCCAATCCGGGACATCCACCCGCTGTGTATCCGCACACAGCGTCTGCAACGATCGGGTCCCCGATCCAACTGATGTCCTTACTCGGCAAGTCAGATGCCACCCAGGCTTCACAGTGGGGTGGAAGGCTCTTCGGAGGTTGCACAAGGCCCCAGGCTTCAGGCCTTGTGCTGCAGCAGATCCGCACAGGAAGAAGCTGTTGCTTGTAGCGCGGTGTCCAAAGAGGCCGAGCTCCGCCTCGCCTCCTTCTTAAATAACCCCTCCCATGAGTCTCTGCGGTGGCCGACTGCACTCTAGGTGCCGAACTGGGTTCTGGGTAATGTAGTCCCGGGGCCTTAAAGGAGACCCCGCTACATTTACATTTACAAAAAAAAAAGAAAAAAAAAGTAAATGCCCCTGCCACCCCAAACGTATGTAGCACTCACCCCTCTTCCCGCTTACCTTCTCCTGCGGGGAAGAAGAGACACCCTGCCACAAGCCCGTGTCCTCTGTATTGGAGGTCAGGCGGTGTTATGTATTTGGGTCCCGCAGCAAGTTACCTCCTTCCACTGGTTCTCGTCTCTAGAATGTAGAGACAAGTCTACACTTTTCCCCCTTTAAAGAAAGTCAATGTCCAAACCACTTAAACTCCAACGCTGAGTTTATTTTGTATTTTTGCTTGATAGGTAAGAGAGAGTTGATGAGAAAAAGGATAGTTGAACTAAGAGGCAGATTCAGGCACAGAACTCCTAGATTTATCGCCACTCGATCCCGAGTGGGCACAGCTCACCCGGATAGTCCCTCAATGGTCCTGGCAGCCAGTGTGTAGCTCGAACAGTCACTTTATCCCCTCCAAGGCCAAATTCAATGTATCCTCCAAGAGCAGCAGCACTCCGCAGGGTCAGCTCTGCGGAGCATAGAATCCTTCCCTCTGACAGGTTACCAGGCCTTTCCCGAGACAGCAATCTTACTATCACTAATCTCCTGTTATGGGACCGATCCTCCCCTGGCTTCCTCTTGGTCAGAGCAGATACCCTCACCCAGGCATCCTAGGACTCCAAAGTTCTGCTTGTAGACCCAGTTAAAGGTACTGAACCTACCTGGAATGTTGTAGCCTCGGGCTGAAGGTGCCCGAGACTCCTCAACCAGTGTACGCGCCCCCCCCCCCCTGCATGGTAGCTGAGAGAACATCTAATCGCATTAATGCAACCTACGGTTCAACCCTGACCCGATTTACATAGGCACATAGCAGCAAAGCAGAGTCCAGAACATACTTAGAAGGCCCGAGCCATACTATGGCTCGGGTCATCCCCCTAAATTTAGGCATAGCGACCCCCTTTTTTGGGGGTACCCGCTACACTTACATGCAAAGGCAAATGCACATGTCAGTCCTGCACGTGCGCAAACGGTGATCGTCCCACACATGTGAGGCATCACCGTAAATGTCAGATCATGGGCAGTAATTCTAGCACCAGATCTCCTGATTATATCTAAAGTTGTAAACCCATAAAGTCTTCTAAATGGAAAGTAAAATTTACATTGTTTGTCGCCATTGCATGTGCGTGCACAATTTTAAAGTGTGACATGTTTGGTATCTACTGGAAAGGACAGGAGAGGAAAGCTCTGATCAAACTAAGCAGGAACTGGTGAAGAAGGATCTGGTCAAACTAGGCGTGGAATGGAAGGAAGAGCTTTGGTTAGGCTAGGCAGGCACTGGAGGAAGAGGATCTGGCCAGGCTAAACAGGGTATGAAAAGGTTAAGAATCTGATCATATGAAGGGGCTGGTCAGTTTAAAGTGATACTAAAGGTTTGCGTTTTAAAAAAAATAACAAACTTGTCATACTTACCTCCACTGTGCAGTTTGTTTTGCACAGAGTGGCCCCGATCCTCGTCTTCTGGCAGCTCTCGCGGCTCCTCCCCGCATTAGATGACCCCCTATGGGAAGCTCTCTCCCGAGGGGGTTACCTGCTATCAATCTATCCCATCAAAGCCGCGACTCCGTGGAGAGAAGGACGGTGGGGACGCGCCCATGGTAATTCGGGGCTCAGGTAAGTAAAAAGGGGAGGCCAGACACTGCAAGGTGTTTTTTCACCTTAATGCATAGGATACATTAAGGTGAAAAAACACATAGGTTTACAACACCTTTAAGCATCTGGTCACACTAGGCAGGGGCTTGACAGGTCAAGAATCTGATAATATTCAGGGGATGGGCAGGTCAAGAACATTGCTTTACCAGACAGGGGATGGGCAGGTCAAGCATCTGGTCAGACTAGGCAGGGGTTGGTCAGGTAATGCATTTGGTCACACTAGGCAGGGGCTGGACAGGACAAGCATCTGGTCACATTAGACAGAGGCTGGATAGGTCAAGCATCTGGTCCCACTAGGCAGGGGTTGGACAGGACAAGCATCTGGTCACACTAGGCAGGGGCCTCTACAGGACAAGCATCTTGTCACACTAGGCAGATGTCTCTACAGGACAAGCATCTGGTCACACTAGGCAGGGGTTGGACAAAACAAGCATCGGTTCACACTAGGCAGGGGCCTCTACAGGACAAGCATCGTGTCACACTAGGCAGATGTCTCTACAGGACAAGCACCTGGTCACACTAGGCAGGGGTTGGACAGGACAAGCATCTGGTCCCACTAGGCAGGGGTTGGACAGGACAAGCATCTGGTCACACTAGGCAGGGGCCTCTACAGGACAAGCATCTTGTCACACTAGGCAGATGTCTCTACAGGACAAGCTTCTTTTCACACTAGGGAGGGGTTGGGCAGTTCAAGAGTCTGGTCCCACTAGGCAGGGGTTGGACAGGTCAAGCATCTGGTCACACTAGGCAGGGGTTTCACAGGGCAAGCATCTGGTCACACTAGGCAGGGGTTGGACAGTTCAAGCATCTGGTCACACTGGGCAGGGTTTGGACAGGTTAAGCATCTGGTCACACTAGGCAGGGGTTGGACAGGTCAAGCATCTGGTCACAATAGGCAGGGGTTGGACAGGACAAGCATCTGGTCAGAGTAGACAGGGAAGGAAATTCTTTGATGACTAGAGGGGAAGTATCTAATATGACTAGAGGGAGAGACTGGTAGGGTGAAGCATTTGATCAGACTAGGGAAGGACTGGAGGGAAGGATTGGTTACACTAGATATTGATTGGAGGAATCAGGGAACTGATCATACTAAGCAGGAACTGGAGGGGAAGGGCATGGGTCAAACTAGACTGGAGGGGAAGATTCTGATCAGACTAGACTACAGAAAGTCTGGAATGGTCAAGCATGTGATCAGACTAGCAAGGTACTGGAGTGGAAGGATCTGTTAGACTAATAATCATTGACTGAAGGTGTCAGTGATCTGAAACTAGGCGGGAACTATGGTTTTGGTGAAGAATTATAATTGCCCAGGGTTGCCATCAGCTAAGGATCAGCTTAATCTGTGAACAGGCAAGGTCTGGTCAAACAGGAGACAGATTGAGAGCCAATGGACAAACTTAAACAACCAGAATAGAGAAACCAGGGGAAGCCAAGTAGCTTTTAGGAGCATTCAGAGACCAGGACCAAAAAGGTGATGGTGGGCACTATGCAAGCACTTTTCTTCAATCCCTCCTTCTCTCCCGTGCAGGTTGCTGTGCCTTCTGGTGCTTCCCATGCTTCCAGTGCAAGACAGTCAGCGACTTTGGAGAATGCCTGTGCCTCCCTCTGCTGGATCCCGGAATGTGCGCCGCCTATACTGGGAGTAGCATGGTCTGTCCTCCCATTTCTATGGCCATGAGAGCGGCTGTGAGAGAGAGATACAGAATCCCTGTAAGTTTATATTTGTGGTGGCTAAGGGTGCCACGAGTCTCAGAACTTCATTGTACCAAAAATGGTGGAGCAATAAGAACGCGCATATGAAGAAATTAAGACTCATCCAGGGGAATTCAGTAAAGCATTACCGACACATTTCTGGTGGTGGTTTCCTTTAGAACAATCTGCACCTGATTCAGGAAAGCTTTTGTGTCATTACGGCAATGGCGACAAAGAACCTGTTGCTATGGCAGTCACAGATTCTTGAAGAATTTCCATCAGTTCACAGATTTCTGGGGACAATTTAGACCAGTTTTGAGCTTGTGCACAGTGGTCCTCCAGTGCTCAGAGTGGGGTAAGTCTGTGCTAGGAAGCTTGTAGACAGGTGCAGTTTGCTTTCTCCACTGCAGGTGGCTCTCTTTCATAGCAGTACTGCAGTTGGAGAGGAAGTCAGGTGGAACATAGTTCCACTATGGTTTCCTGGGTCACTAGGGGAGCATCCAGTTGAATTCTGCAGCCCCATGTGACTCTGGCAGCCATCTTGGATCAGGAAGAGCCTATTTGAGATCCTTGCTCCCAGGTTTGGCGTGCATTTGCGAGTTGGTAGAGTAGGGACAGGTATCCTGCCTGGTAGGGACAGTACAAACCACAGGTAAAGGTTTCTAACGAGAAGGGAAAGCGTAGAGGTTGCAACTTCTCTGGGCACCTGTCTTTTGGGAACAAGATGGCCAGGTCACATTCTTCACCCTCTCTACAGACCCAACAGTTTACGCTGCATTCTGCTCTCTACATGCTGTTGGAACTGTAAATTTCCATTAAGGTTTTCGCGTATCCGGGTCATGCTCTAGCTAGTAGTAGTTGGTCACATTCAACTTACCTGTTTCTGTAATGGTCAATGCATTTCACTACCTTCACAAGTGGTTTCATCAACTGAGGAAGCTAGGTTCAATACAGGGTGACTAACTACAGCTAGCTATAGGGTTGGGCTGCCTTACCACCCAATTATTTGTGAACTGTTTCTGCATTATTTCAATACAATTTCTTTCATTGCAAATGGGGCTGAGTGTGTTATTTCCGCCACACCATGCTGCACCCCACCTACAAGCAGTTGTGAGTGTGACCCACCCAGGACCCCATTCAGTAGAGACAAAGGGGCTGGGAATAATAGCGATGTCATTGCCCAAATATGGCAATGCCCGTATTTGGCAAATGACTTGTGTCACTGGGTGGGAGGAGCCTGATAAGGAATGGAGAGATTAGTCCCCAATTAGTCTGTTTTACTTTAATTGACAGTGGGCGGATCCGAAAGCAGCTATTGGACTGAATAGCAGCTATGGATCCACCCTCTGCTGTGTGATGTCAATCAACAGCAAGATGGACCTGATGGGCAACTACTCCCTCAGCTCCCCATCAGGGTCTGCCCACCCTTAGTGTGTGGCTCAACAGCAAAACCGCTAGTAGGAGGATGAGACCTCATCCTAGTGTTGGGTTATAGTGTTTAATACCCCTTTAAAAAAAAAAAACTTTGCTGATGGGCCTCTCTCTAAACACAAGGTAGTCAGATGAGGATGTCCTTAGGCTGCAAACAAATGGGACACAAGTCCTAAAACTAATACACCCCATCACATGGTACGTCTGCTCCACTGACTAACTGGGACTGCCATGGAACTGTAAGGATAATGGGTTCTTTTGTCACCTCATGTTCAGTCTAATGCCGCGTACACACGGTCGGAATTTCCGACAACAAATGTTCGATGGGACCGTGTGTAGGCTCCATCGGACATTTGCTGTCGGAATTTCCAACAACAAAAATTTGAGAGCTGGTTCTCAAATTTTCCGACAACAAAATCCGTTCTCGTAATTTCCGATCGTGTGTGGACAATTCCGACGCACAAAATTCCACGCATGCTCTGAATCAAATACGAGACGGAAGCGCTCGGTCTGGTAAAACTAGCGTTCACTCTGTAACGGACTGAAAAGCACGAAGCTGAAAAACGTGAATCGTCTCTCAACAAACTTCTACTAACACGACTGGTATTGAACTTCCCTTTGATAGTGCCATTGTACGTCTTGTACGTCTCCGCGTTCTTGGCGTTCGCAATTTCCGACAACATTTGTGTGACCCGTGTGTATGCAAGACAAGTTTGAGCCAACATCCGTCGGAAAAAAATCCACGGTTTTGTTGTCGGAATTTCCGATCGTCTGTACGCGGCATTACTATAAGTTGCCTTGATGGATAAGAGCTTCTCCTGGGTCGATCAATTTGGATGTGAATTGTATCAAATGGATGTGAAACAATCGTTTCTGGGTTATTTACTCCCTGATGGAGGCACTTACGCCCCTTTCACACTGACACATTTTTCAGGCGGTTTAGCGCTAAAAATAGCGCTGCTATGCCGCCTGAAAAAATCGTGCCCTTCAGTCTTCAGTGTGAAAGCCGCTTTCACCCTGAAGCGGTGCGCTAGCAGGACCGCTCCAAAAGTCCTGCTAGCCGCATCTTTACAGCGGTGAAGGAGCGGTGTGTTCACCGCTCCTTTACCGCTGCTGCCCATTGAAAGCAATGGGAGACCGCAGTAATACCGCCCGCAATGCGCCTCTGCAGAGGCGCATTGCGGGCGGTATTAACCCTTTTTTGACCGCTAGCGGGGGTTAAATTCACTCCGCTAGCGGCTGCATACCGCGGTAAAAACGAAGGTATAGTGGCGCTAAAAATAGCGCCGCTATACCCACAGCGCACCTTCCCACCCCAGTGTGAAAGGGGCCTTAGGGTTCTTTAAGGTTGAACACTTTTTACATTGTCTTTGCTTTGTCCACTGACCTTCTTCTCTCCTTCTGGTCAGGGCTCCATCTGTGATGACTGCTGCATGCTCTACTGGTGCTTCTCTTGCTCCTGGTGCCAATTGGCTCGTGAAATCAAGAGGCGCAAAAAGCCGGTCAACTTTGTGACAGCGCAGACAACCTCCGTGAGCGTGGCTTACCCACAACCTCAGCCCTACCAGCAACCCTACCAGCAACCCCTCCAGCAACCCTACCAGCAACCTTACCAGCAACCCTACCAGCCAAACCCCCAACCAGCATACTAGAATACTGCATACAACCCACCACAAGGTCACTTCAAGAGGTTACCATAAGTGGCTGTAGAACATGAGCGCACATCTAATCACAAAACATCATGGCAAGATTTGGTGGGCTTTCTGGTTGCAGAGTAACTTAACGCAAATATTGCTGAAGTGTATTTGTAGCCAAAATTATTTTTTTCTTATTTTTCTAGTTCTAAGTAGAGAAGGTATTTCTATTAAGGTTTTTGTGTATTCATGCTCTAGCCCAGGGGTCTCCAAACTTTCTAAACAAAGGGCCGGTTTATTGTCCTTCAGTCTTTAGGAGGGCCGGACGGTGGCCAGTGGGAAGGAAATAATAAAATATTTGGTATTAGGGGGAGTAATAATGCCCCATCGTTGGTTTCATAGGCAGAAATAGTGCCCCATTATTGGTGTCAGTGGAAGAAATGGTGCCCTATTGTTGGTGTCAGATGGCATAATAGTGTCTTGTATCAATGGGAGTAATAGTGCCCCAAGGGCCATTGAAAGCAAGCAAAGGGCCGCATCCGGCCCCAGGGCCACAGTTTGGAGACCACTGCTCTAGCTAGTTAGTAGTAGTTGATCACATTCAAACAGAGACAGTTCAGAAACACGATGATCTCCTTTCTCAAGGGGACACAAAGAAAAGGAAGTTGGGACTTTAAATGGAGGTTGTTGACAGGTTAGGTCAGAATAACTAAAACACGTTTATTGGCATATTAAATATAAATGCATATCATTCATTATAACGGTGCATATTGTGTATAAAGTAATGACACATAATATAGATGTACACATGACGAAATAGTCATAAATTATTGAAAGTACATGACATGATCAATAAAAAAAAAAAAAATAGTTATACATAACAGTATGAATTCATGTATATCTGTGGGCTTGGCAGCACAAAAAGACTGTTGGATGGAAAAAAAAAAAAATATTGTAGCAGGATAGAACTGAATAGACATTATATCTAGGTATGGACCTACTGAAGCGTGTAGCTACAGCCTGAATGCCCTACGCGTTTCGTGCTATGAACACTTCCTCAGGGGCGGATGTTATAAGGTATCTATAAAGAACAATATATAATCAGATCTGATGTTGAAATGAGCAGAACAGAACAAGACAAGTTAGTCAGTCCTGGGTACTTACATATAACAGAGTATACGAGTATATGGTATGGGTAAGGCCAGGGCCAGCAAAATAGCCTATCCCGGGAGCTGAGGTAGTTGAAAGCCCCAAAACAACAGGGCGTACCTGCACCAACCCCGGACCATAGGTATCCCAATCTCCATAATCATCACAAGGTATGTAATCAGCTAAGTGGGGACACATCTCAAGGGGACACATCTAACCCTAGCCCTAAGGGTCTGTCACCTTGAGAATGGAGACCATCAAGTCTCTAAAACATCTTTGTGTTTTGCTACTAAAATATCATTAACCACTTTGGCTGCCAAAAGACCAGGCCACTTTTTGCGATTCGGCACTGCGTCGCTTTAACTGACAATTGCGCGGTCGTGCAACGTGGCTCCCAAACAAAATTTACGTCTTTTTTCCCCCCACAAATAGAGCTTTCTTTTGGTGGTATTTGATCACCTCTGCAGGTTTTTATTTTTTGCGCTATAAACAAAAATAGAGCGACAATTTTGAAAAAAAACAAACAATATTTTTTACTTTTTGCTCTAATAAATATCCCCAAAAATATATAAAAAAGCTAATTGTTTCCTCAGTTTAGGCCGATACGTATTCTTCTACATATTTTTGGTAAAAAAAATAGCAATAAGCGTATATTGATTGGTTTGCGCAAAAGTTATAACGTCTACAAAATAGGGGATAGTTTTATGGCATTTTTATTAATATTTTTTTTTTTTACTAGTAATTAGGGATGAGCTTTGAGTTCGACTCGAACATCGGCTGTTCGCTTGTTCGGCGAATTTCGAACAATATGGGCCGTTCACGCCAAATTCGAGCGGCGCGTCACGGCCCATAATGCACTGCGTCATCGCAGTGCATTGCTGGCTGATGATTGGCTACATGCACTATGACCCGCATGCTTTGGCCAATCACAGCGCCGTCAGCACAGAGAGCCATAATTGGCCAAAGGCAGGGTGCCTTTGGCCAATTATGGCTCAGGGGGACTAAGTCCACGCCCCACACTATATAAGGCCGCCTGCGTGTCTGCCTTGTGTAGTGTGTTGCGGCGGCGGAGAGACAGAGAGAGAGAGAGATAGAGAAAGTCATTTCATTTCAGTTAGCATCTTCCCTGCAGCTATTTTATCCACATCCCGATTCCAGCAACAAACAGGTGAGTTCCGATTTGATGCCATTGTCTGCAGGAACAGATCCCATCCTCCCCAGATCCCCCATATCATTGTCTGCTATCACCAGATAACAACTCCAACCAGTTCAGCTAAATATTCCCCCCTCGGCCCCCCATGGTGAGCCCTCCACATCCCTGACTTGGATCTGTCCAGACATGACAGATGAAAATGTATTGGGGGGATTTCTGCAAGGAGGGGGGATTGGGGGGATTTGTGTGAGAAGGGGGGATTTGTGCGAGGAGGGGTGATTGGGGGGATTGATGCAAGAAGGGGGATTGGGGGGATTTATGCGAGAAGGGGGGTTTGTGCGAGGAGGGGATTGGAAGAATTTGTGCGAGGAGGGGGGATTGGGTGGATTTGTGCGAGAAGGGAGGGTCTTTGTTACGAGGGGAGATTGGGGGGATTTATGCTAGGAGGGGGGATTTGTGCTAGGAAGGGGGATTGGAGGGATTGATGCGAGAAGGGCGGATTTGTGCAAGAATGGCCGATTGGGGGGATTTGTGCGAGGCGGGGGGATTGTAAGGATTTGTGCAAGGAGGGGGGATTTGTGCGAGAAGGGGGTTTGTCCAAGGAGGGGGGATTTGTGCAAGGAGGGGGGATTGGGGGGATTTGTGCTAGGAGAGGGGGTTGGGGGGATTTATGCAAGGAGGGGGGATTTGGGTGATTTATGCAAGGAGAGGAGATTTGTGCTAGGAGAGGGGATTGGGGGGATTTGTGCTAGGAGAGGGGGTTGGGGGGATTTATGCAAGGAGTGGGATTTGGATGATTTATGCAAGGAAAGGAGATTTGTGCTAGGAGAGGGGATTGGGGGGATTTGTGCTAGGAGGGGGGGATTGGGGGGATTTATGCAAGGAGGGGGGATTGGTACTAGGAGGGGGGATTGGGGGGATTAATGTGAGGAGGGGAGATTTGTGCAAGAAGGGGGATTGTGCTAGGAGAGGGGATTGGGGGACTTGTGCTAGGAGGGGGGATTGGGGGGATTTATGCAAGGAGGGAGAATCTGTGCTAGGAGGGGGGATTTATGCAAGGAGGGGGAATTGGGGGGATTAATGTGAGGAGGGGGGATTTGTGCAAGAAGGGGAATTGTGGTAGGAGAGAAGATTGGGGGACTTGTGCAAGGAGGGGGATTTGGAGGGGAATTTGTGCCAGGAGCAGCGACAGGACAACATGGTGTCACCCCCCCTGGGGGGCAGGGTAGACACCATATTTTACCACACCAGGTGACACCAACCCTAGTGACGCCACTGAGCGGAACTTCACACAAAAGCACTACACCTGCTTCTGTGTGTTTGCGCCAGGCACCCAGGGGGGACATACCCAAATTTGCTGGTGGGTGCCCCGGGTCCTGGCGCAACAACTGCCCACATTGGGAATGCCGGAGGTGTCTTTCCCCACCTGTCAGGACTGTAGCATGGAGCTGGTGAAGTTCTGTGAAACTCCTCGGCTCCATGCTGCAGTTCTGACACTCAAAGGTGTCAGCAGCACTGTGTTTAAAAAAAAGCACAGGGAGACATATCAGTCTGCATTTTTAAAGGGAGGGGGCGCATTAGTAAGAGAGGAGGAGGGGGAATTGGTGAGAGAGCTGGGGGGGAATTAGTAACAGAGGAGGGGGGAATTGGTGGGAGAACTGGGGGGCATTAGTAAGAGAGGAGGGGGGATTGGTGGGAGAGCTGGGGGGGGCATTAGTAAGAGAGGAGGGTGGAATTGGTGGAAGAGCTGGGGGGGGCATTAGTAACAGAGGAAGGGGGATTGGTGGGAGAGCTGGGGGGCATTAGTAATAGAGGAGGGTGGAATTGGGGGGGCATTAGTAAGAGAGGAGGGGGATTGGTGGGAGAGCTGAGGGGGCATTAGTAAGAGAGGAGGGTGGAATTGGTGGGAGAGATGGGGGGCATTAGTAAGAGAGGAGGGGGGATTAGTGGGAGAGCCGGGTGGCATTAGTAATAGAGGAGGGTGGAATTGGGGGGGCATTAGTAAGAGAGGAGGGTGAAATTGGTGGGAGAGCTGGGGGGGCATTAGTAACAGAGGAGAGGGGATTGGTGGGAGAGCCGGGGGGACATTATCAATAGAGGAGGGTGGAATTGGGGGGGCATTAGTAAGAGAGGAGGGGGGATTGGTGGGAGAGATGGGGGGGCATTAGTAAGAGAGGAGGGTGGAATTGGTGGGAGAGCTGGGGGGGCATTAGTAACAGAGGAGGGGGGATTGGTGGGAGAGCTGGGGGGCTTTAGTAAGAGAGGAGGGTGGAATTGGTGGGAGAGCTGGGGGGCATTAGTAACAGAGGAGGGGGGATTGGTGGGAGAGATGGGGGGCATTAGTAACAGAGGAGGGGGGATTGGTGGGAGAGCTGGGGGGCTTTAGTAAGAGAGCAGGGTGGAATTGATGGGAGAGCTGGGGGGGCATTAGTAACAGAGGAGGGGGGATTGGTGGGAGAGCCGGGGACATTAGTAATAGAGGAGGGTGGAATTGGGGGGGCATTAGTAAGAGAGGAGGGGGATTAGTGGGAGAGCTGGGTGGGCATTAGTAAGAGAGGAGGGTGGAATTGGTGGGAGAGATGGGGGGCATTAGTAAGAGAGGAGGGGGGATTAGTGGGAGAGCCGGGTGGCATTAGTAATAGAGGAGGGTGGAATTGGGGGGGCATTAGTAAGAGAGGAGAGTGAAATTGGTGGGAGAGCTGGGGGGGCATTAGTAACAGAGGAGAGGGCATTGGTGGGAGAGCCGGGGGGGCATTATCAATAGAGGAGGGTGGAATTGGGGGGGCATTAGTAAGAGAGGAGGGGGGATTGGTGGGAGAGCTGGGGGGGCATTAGTAAGAGAGGAGGGTGGAATTGGTGGGAGAGCTGGAGGGGCATTAGTAACAGAGGAGGGGGGATTGGTGGGAGAGCCGGGGGGCATTAGTAACAGAGGAGGAGGGATTGGTGGGAGAGCTGGGGGCTTTAGTAAGAGAGGAGGCTGGAATTGGTGGGAGAGCTGGGGGCATTAGTAACAGAAGAGGGGGGAATTGGTGAGAGAACTGGGGGGGGGTCATTGGTAACAGAGGAGGGGGGATTGGTAGGAGAGCTGGGGGGCATTAGTAACAGAGGGGGGAATTGGTGGGAGAGCTGGGGTGGCATTAGTAGTAGAGGAGGGTGGAATTGGTGGACGAGCTCGGGGGGTTAAAGTAACAGAGGAGGGGGATTGGTCGGAGAGCTGGGAGGGGGCATTAGTAAGAGAGGAGGGTGGAATTGGTGGGAGAGATGGGGGCATTAGTAAGAGAGGAGGGGGGATTGGCGGGAGAGCCGGGGGGGGGGCATTGGTAATAGAGGAGGGTGGAATTGGGGGTGGCATTAGTAAGAGAGGAGGGTGAAATTGGTGGGAGAGCTGGGGGGGGCATTAGTAAAAGAGGAGGGGGGATTGGTGGGAGAGCCGGGGGGGCATTGGTAATAGAGGAGGGTGGAATTGGGGGGGCATTAGTAAGAGAGGAGGGGGGATTGGTGGGAGAGCTGGGGGGCATTAGTAAGAGAGGAGGGTGGAATTGGTGGGAGAGCTGGGGGCATTAGTAATAGAGGAGGGTGGAATTGGGGGGGCATTAGTAAGAGAGGAGGGGGGATTGGTGGGAAAGCTGGGGGGGGCATTAGTAAGAGAGGAGGGTGGAATTGGTGGGAGAGCTGTGGGGCATTAGTAAGAGAGGAGGGTGGAATTGGTGGGAGAGCTGGGGGGGCATTAGTAAGAGAGGAGGGTGGAATTGGTGGGAGAGCTGAGGGGGCATTAGTAAGAGAGGAGGGTGGAATTGGTGGGAGAGCCGGGGGGGGGGCATTAGTAAGAGAGGAGGGTGGAATTGGTGGGAGAGCTGGGGGGGGTATTAGTAAGAGAGGAGGGTGGAATTGGTGGGAGAGCTGGGGGGGCATTAGTAAGAGAGGAGGGTGGAATTGGTGGGAGAGATGGGGGGCATTAGTAAGAGAGGAGGGGGGATTAGTGGGAGAGCCGGGTGGCATTAGTAATAGAGGAGGGTGGAATTGGGGGGGCATTAGTAAGAGAGGAGGGTGAAATTGGTGGGAGAGCTGGGGGGGCATTAGTAACAGAGGAGAGGGGATTGGTGGGAGAGCCGGGGGGACATTATCAATAGAGGAGGGTGGAATTGGGGGGGCATTAGTAAGAGAGGAGGGGGGATTGGTGGGAGAGATGGGGGACATTAGTAAGAGAGGAGGGTGGAATTGGTGGGAAAGCTGGGGGGGCATTAGTAACAGAGGAGGGGGGATTGGTGGGAGAGCCGGGGGGCATTAGTAACAGAGGAGGGGGGATTGGTGGGAGAGCTGGGGGGCTTTAGTAAGAGAGGAGGGTGGAATTGGTGGGAGAGCTGGGGGGCATTAGTAACAGAGGAGGGGGGATTGGTGGGAGAGCTGGGGGGCATTAGTAACAGAGGAGGGGGGATTGGTGGGAGAGCCGGGGACATTAGTAATAGAGGAGGGTGGAATTGGGGGGGCATTAGTAAGAGAGGAGGGGGATTAGTGGGAGAGCTGGGTGGGCATTAGTAAGAGAGGAGGGTGGAATTGGTGGGAGAGATGGGGGGCATTAGTAAGAGAGGAGGGGGGATTAGTGGGAGAGCCGGGTGGCATTAGTAATAGAGGAGGGTGGAATTGGGGGGGCATTAGTAAGAGAGGAGAGTGAAATTGGTGGGAGAGCTGGGGGGGCATTAGTAACAGAGGAGAGGGCATTGGTGGGAGAGCCGGGGGGGCATTATCAATAGAGGAGGGTGGAATTGGGGGGGCATTAGTAAGAGAGGAGGGGGGATTGGTGGGAGAGCTGGGGGGGCATTAGTAAGAGAGGAGGGTGGAATTGGTGGGAGAGCTGGGGGGGCATTAGTAACAGAGGAGGGGGGATTGGTGGGAGAGCTGGGGGGCATTAGTAACAGAGGAGGAGGGATTGGTGGGAGAGCTGGGGGGCTTTAGTAAGAGAGGAGGGTGGAATTGGTGGGAGAGCTGGGGGCATTAGTAACAGAAGAGGGGGGAATTGGTGAGAGAACTGGGGGGGGTCATTGGTAACAGAGGAGGGGGATTGGTAGGAGAGCTGGGGGGCATTAGTAACAGAGGGGGGAATTGGTGGGAGAGCTGGGGTGGCATTAGTAGTAGAGGAGGGTGGAATTGGTGGACGAGCTCGGGGGGTTAAAGTAACAGAGGAGGGGGATTGGTCGGAGAGCTGGGAGGGGGCATTAGTAAGAGAGGAGGGTGGAATTGGTGGGAGAGATGGGGGCATTAGTAAGAGAGGAGGGGGGATTGGCGGGAGAGCCGGGGGGGCATTGGTAATAGAGGAGGGTGGAATTGGGGGGGCATTAGTAAGAGAGGAGGGTGAAATTGGTGGGAGAGCTGGGGGGGGGCATTAGTAAAAGAGGAGGGGGGATTGGTGGGAGAGCCGGGGGGGCATTGGTAATAGAGGAGGGTGGAATTGGGGGGGCATTAGTAAGAGAGGAGGGGGATTGGTGGGAGAGCTGGGGGGGCATTAGTAAGAGAGGAGGGTGGAATTGGTGGGAGAGCTGGGGGCATTAGTAATAGAGGAGGGTGGAATTGGGGGGGCATTAGTAAGAGAGGAGGGGGGATTGGTGGGAAAGCTGGGGGGGCATTAGTAAGAGAGGAGGGTGGAATTGGTGGGAGAGCTGGGGGGCATTAGTAAGAGAGGAGGGTGGAATTGGTGGGAGAGCTGGGGGGGCATTAGTAAGAGAGGAGGGTGGAATTGGTGGGAGAGCTGAGGGGGCATTAGTAAGAGAGGAGGGTGGAATTGGTGGGAGAGCCGGGGGGGGCATTAGTAAGAGAGGAGGGTGGAATTGGTGGGAGAGCTGGGGGGGTATTAGTAAGAGAGGAGGGTGGAATTGGTGGGAGAGCTGGGGGGGGGGCATTAGTAAGAGAGGAGGGTGGAATTGGTGGGAGAGCTGGGGGGAATTAGTAAGAGAGGAGGGGGGATTGGTGGGAGAGCTGGGGGGGGAATTAGTAAGAGAGGAGGGTGGAATTGGTGGGAGAGCTGGGGGGAATTAGTAAGAGAGGAGGGTGGAATTGGTGGGAGAGCTGAGGGGGCATTAGTAAGAGAGGAGGGTGGAATTGGTGGGAGAGCCGGGGGGCATTAGTAAGAGAGGAGGGTGGAATTGGTGGGAGAGCTGGGGGGGGGGTATTAGTAAGAGAGGAGGGTGGAATTGGTGGGAGAGCTGGGGGGGCATTAGTAAGAGAGGAGGGTGGAATTGGTGGGAGAGCTGGGGGGAATTAGTAAGAGAGGAGGGGGGATTGGTGGGAGAGCTGGGGGGGGGGAATTAGTAAGAGAGGAGGGTGGAATTGGTGGGAGAGCTGGGGGGGAATTAGTAAGAGAGGAGGGTGGAATTGGTGGGAGAGCTGGGGGGCATTAGTAAGAGAGGAGGGTGGAATTGGTGGGAGAGCTGGGGGGGCATTAGTAAGAGAGGAGGGTGGAATTGGTGGGAGAGCTGGGGGGGAATTAGTAAGAGAGGAGGGTGGAATTGGTGGGAGAGCTGGGGGGGCATTAGTAAGAGAGGAGGGTGGTATTGGTGGGAGAGCTGGGGGGGAATTAGTAAGAGAGGAGGGTGGAATTGGTGGCAGAGCTGGGGGGGGCATTAGTAAGAGAGGAGGGTGGAATTGGTGGCAGAGCTGGGGGGGAATTAGTAAGAGAGGAGGGTGGAATTGGTGGCAGAGCTGGGGGGGCATTAGTAAGAGAGGAGGGTGGAATTGGTGGCAGAGCTGGGGGGGAATTAGTAAGAGAGGAGGGTGGAATTGGTAGCAGAGCTGGGGGGGGCATTAGTAAGAGAGGAGGGTGGAATTGGTGGGAGAGCTGGGGGGGCATTAGTAACCGAGGGGGGGGAAGATTGGTGAGAGAGGAGGGGGCATTTGTAAGAGAGCCAGCGGAAATTGCTGAGAAAGCTAAGCTGGGGGCATTGGTGAGAGAGCTGGGTTTTGTTTTATCACACCCGTTAAGACCCTCCATCCATTAAGATTTAGGCAACACCGACATTTTGCTGTTACGTGTGCCGCAGCTCCCTTACTCCCTCATTTGTCCCTTATTCTGAAGTTCAAATGTTGGGAGGTATGCTGTAACCTCTGGCAACCGATCGCAATCACTGCCTGATCTGATACAGTAAACTGATTTTAAGTCTAGCTGATATTTATTGTATGTCTCAGAGCAGGTGGAGAGCAAAATTGCATGGGGGGGGGGGGGCCCAAGAAAATGTTTTCCCAGGGTCCAATCAACATTAAAGACATCCCATGCACAGGTTTAGCAAAAGCACTGCAGCAAGGAAGTAAGAATTTCACATGCAGGAAACTGTAGGCTAGACCATGACAGTAGGTGTGCTGGATATTTTTGGTTTTACACGGTGTCTCCATTTCCTGTGCACCCTCATAAGGCGTAAAAGATACAGGATGGATATCTGGTCCTGGCATAAAATATCCAAGTCATGGAGTCTATAGGAAGACAAGCTCTTGTTGCCATCAGGTAGCACACAAAAGCAAAACCGTGTATAAATCTGGAAATTGTCTCCAAGATGGAGGAACAAGTATAAGGCTGATATGGCTGGACTTCGAATCAAGTTCAAGAATGAGAAGCCATGGCCTGCTCCTGAAGTTTATCAATGATAAGATCAGCAGCCACCATTAAGATCTGAGGAGAGACCATCTATCATGCAAATAACACGAAGGGAAGAGTCACACCAAGTACTGAACTTGAGAAAGGAGCATACATGCTTGCACTGTCCATTGCGCATGCTCCGACATGCCTCGTGCACGCCCCTTCCTGGTATGTCACCATGCCAGCGTTGCTTTCCACGTTGTGCTTCATAGAGAGTTCTACCCTACCTTGGGTGACAAATTGGATGAGAGTGGTTGGCTATTCTCCTCCTGCATCACGGCTTCTGTTTCCGGGCCTCGGGGTAGGGTGACCACATTTCCAAACTGCCATTCAGTGACCAACCCCCCCCTCCCCCAAAGAAGGTTTTTGTGACATTTGTTTTGCCGATTTTTGGGGTAGGGGCGTATGAAATCAGCGGGCCCATGTGCAAGTGGAGTGTATGGCAGGGGGGTAATATGTACAGGAGAGGAGTGCAGAGTGTATGGCAGGGGGTAATATGTACAGGAGAGGAGTGCGGAGTGTATGGCAGGGGGTAATATGTACAGGAGAGGAGTGCGGAGTGTATGGCAGGGGGTAATATGTACAGGAGAGGAGTGCGGAGTGTATGGCAGGGGGTAATATGTACAGGAGAGGAGTGCGGAGTGTATGGCGGGGGGTAAGATGTACAGGAGAGGAGTGCGGAGTGTATGGCGGGGGTAATATGTACAGGAGAGGAGTGCGGAGTGTATGGCAGGGGGTAATATGTACAGGAGAGGAGTGCAGAGTGTATGGCAGGGGGTAATATGTACAGGAGAGGAGTGCGGAGTGTATGGCAGGGGGTAATATGTACAGGAGAGGAGTGCGGAGTGTATGGCGGGGGGTAAGATGTACAGGAGAGGAGTGCAGAGTGTATGGCAGGGGGTAATATGTACAGGAGAGGAGTGCAGAGTGTATGGCAGGGGGTAATATGTACAGGAGAGGAGTGCGGAGTGTATGGCAGGGGGTAATATGTACAGGAGAGGAGTGCGGAGTGTATGGCGGGGGGTAAGATGTACAGGAGAGGAGTGCGGAATGTATGGCGGGGGGTAAGATGTACAGGAGAGGAGTGCGGAGTGTATGGCGGGGGTAATATGTACAGGAGAGGAGTGCGGAGTGTATGGCGGGGGTAATATGTACAGGAGAGGAGTGCGGAGTGTATGGCGGGGGGTAATATGTACAGGAGAGGAGTGCGGAGTGTATGGCGGGGGGTAATATGTACAGGAGAGGAGTGCGGAGTGTATGGCGGGGGTAATATGTACAGGAGAGGAGTGCGGAGTGTATGGCGGGGGGTAATATGTACAGGAGAGGAGTGCGGAGTGTATGGCGGGGGGTAAGATGTACAGGAGAGGAGTGCGGAGTGTATGGCGGGGGGTAATATGTACAGGAGAGGAGTGCGGAGTGTATGACGGTGGGTAATATGTACAGGAGAGGAGTGTGGAGTGTATGGCGGGGGGGTAATATGTACAGGAGAGGAGTGCGGAGTGTATGGCGGGGGGTAAGATGTACAGGAGAGGAGTGCGGAGTGTATGGCGGGGGGTAATATGTACAGGAGAGGAGTGCGGAGTGTATGACGGTGGGTAATATGTACAGGAGAGGAGTGTGGAGTGTATGGCGGGGGGTAATATGTACAGGAGAGGAGTGCGGAGTGTATGGCGGTGGGTAATATGTACAGGAGAGGAGTGCGGAGTGTATGGCGGGGGGTAAGATGTACAAGAGAGGAGTGCGGAGTGTATGGCGGGGGGTAATATGTACAGGAGAGGAGTGCGGAATGTATGGCGGGGGGTAGTTAGTGGAGAGAGAAGGAAGAGGATGGACAGGGGGATCGTGGGATGGACAGGATGGACAGGGGGACAGTGGGATGGGCAGGATGGACAGGGGGACTGTGGGATGGACAGGATGGACAGGGGGACAGTGGGATGGACGGGGGGACAGTGGGATGGACAGGGGGACAGTGGGATGGACAGGGGGACAGTGGGATGGACAGAGGGACAGTGGGATGGACAGGGGGACAGTGGGATGGACAGGGGGACTGCACACTTGCACATACGGACTTGTCTCTGACTGTCTCCCCGACCTCTCGGTTCTCACTTCCTCCTAGTAGGCTGGTCCCTGAAGCCTGTGCTCTCCAGGCCGTACTCTTCTTCCTCCTCGCTGTCCAGGAACGAGCGTCCCCTCCGCGCCTCATGTCTGCCATGTCAGTGAGAAGAGAATCCACGGGGCTGCGCTGAAAACAACACTTCCCAGCGTGCAGCGCGGCACACGGAGCCCTCCATAGAGATGCCTGGGGGAGGCGGCTTGTGTAGCTTGTCTGAGCGGAGCGGACATGCTCCCCGCCGGAGCAGAGTGGACCTGCCCAAGCCGAGCTGACCTGGCCCCGGCCCGAGCCAAGCAGATCCGCCCCCCGTCCGAGCCGTTTATTAGTGTGGCTGTGTGTCCTTATTTCATTCCGGGACACTGTATTGTCCCGGAATGAAGGTGCCCGGGACATGGGACACAAATATGAATTAAGTGACAATCCCGGCCAATCCGGGACACGTGGTCACCCTACCTTAGGCGTTCTACTCCTTTTGATGTCAACCGGGCAACAAACAGGCAGCCATTGTAATACTCAGGAAACAAACAGATAGTCATGGCTATAAGGCCCCTTCCACACGGGGATGGATCCGTCTGTGGCGTCCGCCAGCTCAGCGGGAGATCTCTCTGTTGATCTTCGCTGAGCCGGCGGATGACAGGTCCCTCTCTGCTTACTGAGCGGGGAGGGGCTTGTCGAGCGCCGCTGCTTGCTATGGAGAGATTGGACGAAAATGGACAGCAGATCCGTCAGGACGGATGGCGACGTATCGCCACCCGTCTGATTTTAGAGGATCGGATTGGATGTCAGCGGACATGTCACCGCTGACATCCGACGCTCCATGGACAAGCATGGAGCGGCCGTTCAGGTCCTCCGAAAAAACTGACAGGTGGACCTGAACTGTCTGCCCGTGTGAAAGGGGCCTAAGGGACAACAAATAGAAAATTGAGACAGATTGTGGGCAACAAATGGGCATTTATAGTAATACAATGGTAACAAACAGGCAGTCATTGGGGTTGATTTACTAAAGGCACATCCACTGTGCTCTACAAGTTCACTTGGAAGTGCAGTCGCTGTACATCTGAGGGGAAGATCTGAAATGAGGGGAAGCTCTGCTGATTTCTATCATCCAATCATGTGCAGGCAAAAATGCTGTTTTTTTTTTCCTTGCATGTCCCCCTCAGATCTACAGCGACTGCACTTTAAGATGCACTTGTAGAACCTTGCCTTTAGTAAATAACCCCCCCTCCCACACACACACACACACGTTACAGTACATGGGCAACAAATAGGAAGTTGATATAATACCCTGGTAACAAGAGGGTAGTGATGAGCCGAACACCCCCGGGTTCGGTTCGCACCAGAACCCGCGAACGGACCGAAAGTTCGAACGAACATTAGAACCCTATTAAATACAATGGATGCGAACGTTCGAATTCTAAAGTGCTAATTATAACAACTATTATGCATGTTATTGTCCTAAAAAGGGTTTGGGAACCCGGGTTGTGCACCAGGGGACATGTATCAATGCAAAAAGAAGTTTTAAAAACGGTCGTTTTTCGGGAGCAGTCATTTTAATGATGCATAAAGTGAAAAAAAAAAAGTCAAATATTCCTTTAAATATCGTACCTGGGGGGTGTCTAAAGTATGCCTGTGAAGTGCCACGTGTTTCCCGTGTTTAGAACTGTCCCTGCACAAAATGACACTTCTAAAGGAAAAAAAAGCCATTTAAAACTGCTTGCGGCTTTAATGTAATGTCTGGTCCCGGTAATATGGATGAAATTCTTTAAGAAAAATGGCATAGCTACCCCATGACCCCCCCCCCTACCCCAGCCCATTACCAGCCCCTTTGGGTCTTGTATGGATATTAAGGGGAACCCCGCACATAAAATAAAAAAGGCCCTATATACTCTGAACAGCCCTATACAGGCGGTGCATACAAGACAGGGACTGTAGGTTTGTTCTTATGTAGAATCTGTTTGTAATTTTGAACAGGTACATTGTTGAAGTGTAGCTCCAGACCAAAAATCTATTTTTAAACTTTTTGGAAAACATAGGTAAGGGTTATCACCCCTGTAACATTTGTTTTGCTGTCTGTGCCCCTGTTCAGAACATTTCACCTCACTTTCCGTCCCAATGACAACTGTTTTTGAAATGTGGTGTTTTTCTTGAAACAAGGATTGCTGATAAAGCATCAGTAGAGAGGAGACACCTTTCTCCCATATTTATTCTTACAGGAGAGAATTTTCCTTCCTAGTGGTAGATTTCCTCTCACTTCCTGTTGTCTTCTTGCGTTTGCAAGTAGGAGTCGTTTGTAAGTTGGATGTTTGAAAGTAGGGACCTGCCGTATATACTCTGCAGAAATAGGCCCCTTAGTTGTTGGTGTTGGCACAACACTGTAAGCACTCACAGTTACTCTTGGTTGGTGCTGGAACGCCCTGCTGTCAACTATTATATCAGGAATTTTAATTACATATAATTGTTGAACAGTGGTAGTAAAAATTGGGCCTTTGATGGTGGTGCTGGTGCCACAACACTGTAAGCCCTGACAGTTACTCTTGGTGGGTGCAGCAATGGGCCCTGCTGTGAATTATTAGATCAAGAATTGTAATTACATGCCCCTGTTGAACAGGGGCTGAAAAATTGGGCCTTAGGCACTGGTGGCACAACACTGCAACCCCTCACAGATACTGTACTTGGAGCACAGCAATGAGCCCTGTTGCAAAGTATTGCTTCAAAAATTGTAATGACACGCCCCTGTTAAACAGGGGCTGAAAAATTGGGCCTTAGGCACTGGTGGCACAACACTGCAACTCCTCACAGATACTGTACTTGGAGCACACCAATGAGCCCTGTTGCAAAGTATTGCTTCAAAAATTGTAATGACACGCCCCTGTTAAACAGGGGCTGAAAAATTGGGCCTTAGGCACTGGTGGCACAACACTGCAACTCCTCACAGATACTGTACTTGGAGCACAGCAATGAGCCCTGTTGCAAAGTATTGCTTCAAAAATTGTAATTACACGCCCCTGTTAAACAGGGGCTGAAAAATTGGGCGTTAGGCACTGGTGGCGGCACCCATAAACAAAAATGATCTTACAAGCTATCATCATCAATCGTATCATTGAGGACTCGGAGGAGGAGGATAGCCAGTCAACATAACAGCACAGGCACTCAGCATCAGCATCAGTCTTGAAGGGATGTGACATGTTAAAATCAATTAGTCTGTTATATCAGCATCAGGTGTGTGGTAGCTGGTGGTGATCCAAGACTGGTTCATCTTGATGAAAGTCAGTCGATCAACCGAGTCGGTGGACAGGCGCACCCTGTGATCCGTGACAAATCCTCCAGCAGCACTGAATGTGCGTTCCGAAAGAACGCTGGATGCAGGACAGGCCAGTAGCTCAATTGCATACTGTGCAAGCTCTGGCCAGTGATCCATCCTCAAGACCCAGTAAGCCAGAGGATTTTCGGTGGGGAAGGTGTCCAAGTCTGACCTTGCCCCTAGATATTCCTGCACCATGTTTATCAGACGCTGGCGATGGTTGCTGGAACCGATCATACTTTGGGGCTGCGGACTAAAGAATTGTCTGAACGCATCGGTCAGACGGCCACCTTCCCCACCGCTCCTTCTTTGACTGGCCGAAGCCTCAGCAACTCGTTGTCCAGGACCAGGAGTTTGCAACCTCCCAGTCTCTGGGAACGCGTTGCACAGACCTTTCTGCAAGGCCTCCCGGAGTTGTCTCATCCTCTGCTCCCTCTGCGACGGTAACATAAGGTCCGCAACCTTACCCTTGTACCGTGGATCAAGGAGAGTGGCCAGCCAGTAATGGTCCCTCTCCTTGATCCGAAGAATACGAGGATCCTTCCGCAGACTTTGCAGGATCAGGGAGGCCATGCAGCGTAGGTTTGCTGAGGCATTCGCTCCGGAGTCCTCTGGGTCACTAAGGACGACATGATCCGCAGCCACCTCCTCCCAGCCACGTACAAGTCCACTGGTTTCTTGGGACTGTAAATCATCCCTAAAAGACTGCTGCTGATGATGCTGAGTGCCAGCCTCCACCTCCATGCTGACACAATCCTCCTCCTCCTCCTCCTCCTCCTCCTCCTCTTCCTGTGCGATGGGTGGGACAGAAGGAACACTGTCTGGGTAAAGGGGGCCTTGAGAGGCAAGGAAGTCCTCCTCTTCCTGCCTCTGTTCTGCCTCAAGTGCCCTGTCCATTATTCCACGCAGCGTGTGCTCCAACAGGTGGACAAGAGGTACAGTGTCACTGATGCATGCACTGTCACTGCTCACCATCCTCGTGGCCTTCTCAAATGGTGCCAGGACAGTGCATGCATCCCTGATCATGCCCCACTGGCGTGGAGAAAAAAAACCAAGCTCCCCTGACCCTGTCCTGGTGCCGTAGTCGCACAGGTACTCATTGATGGCCCTCTGCTGCGTGTGCAGCCGCTGCAGCATGGCCAACGTTGAGTTCCACCTGGTGGGCATGTCACATATAAGGCGGTTCTTGGGCAGGTTCAACTCCTTTTGCAGCTCAGCCAGGCGAGCACTGGCATTATAAGATCTGCGGAAATGCACACAGACTTTCCTGGCCTGCCTCAGGACATCCTGTAAGCCCGGGTACCTGCCCAAGAAGCGCTGCACCACCAGGTTAAGGACGTGAGCCACACAGGGCACATGGGTCAGTTGTCCCTGTCGGAGGGCGGAGAGGAGGTTGGTGCCATTGTCGCAAACCACCATTCCTGGCTTAAGCTGGCGTGGCGTCAACCACCTCTCGGCCTGGCCCTGCAGAGCAGACAGGACCTCTGCCCCAGTGTGGCTTCTGTCCCCCAAACACACCAGCGCAAGCACGGCATGGCATCTTTTTGCCTGCGTACTTGCGTAGCCCCGTGAACGGCTACGGAGCACCGCTGGTTCATAGGACAAACCACAGGAAGAGGCCATGGAGGAAGAAGAAGAGGAGGGGGTGGAGGAGAGAGGTGTGTCACAACCAGTAGTAGCATTTTGGAGGCGTGGCGGTGGGACAACCTCCAACACTACTGCACCTTGTCCTGAATCCTTCCCAGCTGCCAAAAGAGTGACCCAATGGGCCGTGAAAGAAAGGTAACGTCCCTGTCCATGCCTGCTGGACCATGAGTCAGCGGTAATATGCACCTTACCGCTGACCGCCCTGTCCAGCGAGGCCAAGACATTGCCTTCCACATGCCGGTAGAGAGCCGGAATAGCCTTCCGTGAGAAAAAGTGGCGTTTGGGAACCTGCCACTGAGGAACTGCACATTGCACAAACTCACGGAAGGGGGCCGAGTCTACCAACTGAAAAGGCAGCAGTTGAAGCGCTAGCAATTTAGCCAAGCTAGCATTCAACCGCTGGGCATGTGGATGGCTGGGAGTGAACTTCTTTCGACGGTCCAGCAGCTGGGGCAGGGAAATTTGCCTGCTAGAATCGGACGTCGGTGTACTGCTAGCAGAGTGGGCGCAAGTACTTGGCTGTGACACACCTAATTCTACACCTTCATTCCTCTCAGTGCATGTTTCAGAGAGGACTGAAGTTATAGTGGGGTTGGAGATCCCAGCTGATGCGGTGCAAGGAGAGGTCCGCTTTGTTCTTTGGTGTGGGTCTTTGAGGTAGGCTTGCCAACGAGCTGCATGGCAGGTCAACATATGTCTGGTCAGGCATGTGGTACCCAAGCGGCTGATGTTTTGGCCACGCGATATACGCTTGAGACATATGTTGCAAACAGCAGCTGTGCGATCTGATGCACTAGCCTCAAAAAAGGCCCACACCAAAGAACTTTTTGAATGACGGGCAGAGGCAGCGCCCTGCACAGGCGGAGCTCTGCGGTGTGATTCCGTCGGTGTACTGCCCTTACGCTGGCCACCAAAGGGCATCCTGCCTCGTTGGAGATGTGCCTCCTCCTCATCCTCCTCCTCCTCCTCTCTCCTATTAGGCACCCACGTGGAGTCAGTGACCTCATCATCCCCTCCCTCCTCATCACTGGAGCCAATCTGGCAGTATGCTGCAGCTGCTGGAACATGACTGCCAGATTGGTGTCCTTCTTGAGCATCCCCTCTGTCTGCTCTCACGCTACTGCCTTCCTCTAGCTGGGTTTCATCATCAGACCCTTCGAAACGCTGGGCATCCTCCTGGAGCATGTACCCAACACTGTGCTGAAACAGTTCGGGGGACTCCTCAGGAGGAGGACATGGTGGGTCTAGGGAAGGAGTGACTGATGATTTGTCTGACATTGATACCAGGGAAGACGACGCTTTGGCAGCTGCTTTTCCAGTACCCTGAGCCTGGGTGAGAGAGGATGAGGAGGAGGAGGAGGGCTTGGTCATCCACTCTACCAAGTCTTCGGCATGATGTGGCTCAACATGTCCAGCTGCCGAAAAGAAGGACAAGCGTGTCCCATGGCCATGTGCTGATGACAATGCACCGCGTCCACGACCAGCACTGTTGCCCCCAGACACAGAGCCTGCTTGCCCTCTTTTATTGCCTCCTGACTGTCTGCCTCTCCTTGTTTGCCTTCCAGACATTCTAATAGATGGCCTGCAGGGAGATGGGAAAAAAGCAATAAGGGCTACCTTCAGGTGTCCTTCTCTGTCCCTTGAAACAAGGACTTTCACAGTGAAAGAAACTGACACTCTCCCTACCTACAGTTTTCTGTCCCTAGAATAAATGTTTTTTTTAATCACAATATAGCACAAGGACAATTCACTCACTGTCCTTCCAGGTCCCTGGAAACAAGGACTTGCAGAGTGAAATAAACTGACACTCTCCCTACCTACAGTTTTCTGTCCCTAGAATAAATGTTTTTTTTAAGCACAATATAGCACAAGGAGAATTCACTCACTGTCCTTCCAGGTCCCTGGAAACAAGGACTTGCAGAGTGAAAGAAAAAAAACACTCTCCCTACCTACAGTTTTCTGTCCCTAGAAAAAATGTTTTTTTTAAGCACAATATAGCACAAGGACAATTCACTCACTGTCCTTACAGGTCCCTGGAAACAAGGACTTGCAGAGTGAAAGAAAAAAAACACTCTCCCTACCTACAGTTTTCTGTCCCTAGAAAAAATGTTTTTTTTAATCACAATATAGCACAAGGACAATTCACTCACTGTCCTTACAGGTCCCTGGAAACAAGGACTTGCAGAGTGAAAGAAACTGACACTGTCCCTACCTACAGTTTTCTGTCCCTAGAATAAATGTTTTTTTTAAGCACAATATAGCACAAGGAGAATTCACTCACTGTCCTTCCAGGTCCCTGGAAACAAGGACTTGCAGAGTGAAATAAACTGACACTCTCCCTACCTACAGTTTTCTGTCCCTAGAATAAATGTTTTTTTTAATCACAATATAGCACAAGGACAATTCACTCACTGTCCTTCCAGGTCCCTGGAAACAAGGACTTGCAGAGTGAAATAAACTGACACTCTCCCTACCTACAGTTTTCTGTCCCTAGAATAAATGTTTTTTTTAAGCACAATATAGCACAAGGACAATTCACTCACTGTCCTTACAGGTCCCTGGAAACAAGGACTTGCAGAGTGAAAGAAAAAAAACACTCTCCCTACCTACAGTTTTCTGTCCCTAGAAAAAATGTTTTTTTTAAGCACAATATAGCACAAGGACAATTCACTCACTGTCCTTACAGGTCCCTGGAAACAAGGACTTGCAGAGTGAAAGAAAAAAAACACTCTCCCTACCTACAGTTTTCTGTCCCTAGAAAAAATGTTTTTTTTAATCACAATATAGCACAAGGACAATTCACTCACTGTCCTTACAGGTCCCTGGAAACAAGGACTTGCAGAGTGAAAGAAACTGACACTGTCCCTACCTACAGTTTTCTGTCCCTAGAATAAATGTTTTTTTTAAGCACAATATAGCACAAGGAGAATTCACTCACTGTCCTTCCAGGTCCCTGGAAACAAGGACTTGCAGAGTGAAATAAACTGACACTCTCCCTACCTACAGTTTTCTGTCCCTAGAATAAATGTTTTTTTTAAGCACAATATAGCACAAGGACAATTCACTCACTGTCCTTACAGGTCCCTGGAAACAAGGACTTGCAGAGTGAAAGAAACTGACACTCTCCCTACCTACAGTTTTCTGTCCCTAGAATAAATGTTTTTTTAAGCACAATATAGCACAAGGACAATTCACTCACTGTCCTTACAGGTCCCTGGAAACAAGGACTTGCAGAGTGAAATAAACTGACACTCTCCCTACCTACAGTTTTCTGTCCCTAGAATAAATGTTTTTTTTAAGCACAATATAGCACAAGGAGAATTCACTCACTGTCCTTCCAGGTCCCTGGAAACAAGGACTTGCAGAGTGAAAGAAAAAAAACACTCTACCTACCTACAGTTTTCTGTCCCTAGAAAAAATGTTTTTTTTAATCACAATATAGCACAAGGACAATTCACTCACTGTCCTTCCAGGTCCCTGGAAACAAGGACTTGCAGAGTGAAATAAACTGACACTCTCCCTACCTACAGTTTTCTGTCCCTAGAATAAATGTTTTTTTTAAGCACAATATAGCACAAGGACAATTCACTCACTGTCCTTACAGGTCCCTGGAAACAAGGACTTGCAGAGTGAAAGAAAAAAAACACTCTCCCTACCTACAGTTTTCTGTCCCTAGAAAAAATGTTTTTTTTAATCACAATATAGCACAAGGACAATTCACTCACTGTCCTTACAGGTCCCTGGAAACAAGGACTTGCAGAGTGAAAGAAAAAAAACACTCTCCCTACCTACAGTTTTCTGTCCCTAGAAAAAATGTTTTTTTTAATCACAATATAGCACAAGGACAATTCACTCACTGTCCTTACAGGTCCCTGGAAACAAGGACTTGCAGAGTGAAATAAACTGACACTCTCCCTACCTACAGTTTTCTGTCCCTAGAATAAATGTTTTTTTTAAGCACAATATAGCACAAGGAGAATTCACTCACTGTCCTTCCAGGTCCCTGGAAACAAGGACTTGCAGAGTGAAAGAAAAAAAACACTCTCCCTACCTACAGTTTTCTGTCCCTAGAAAAAATGTTTTTTTTAATCACAATATAGCACAAGGACAATTCACTCACTGTCCTTCCAGGTCCCTGGAAACAAGGACTTGCAGAGTGAAATAAACTGACACTCTCCCTACCTACAGTTTTCTGTCCCTAGAATAAATGTTTTTTTTAAGCACAATATAGCACAAGGACAATTCACTCACTGTCCTTACAGGTCCCTGGAAACAAGGACTTGCAGAGTGAAAGAAAAAAAACACTCTCCCTACCTACAGTTTTCTGTCCCTAGAAAAAATGTTTTTTTTAATCACAATATAGCACAAGGACAATTCACTCACTGTCCTTACAGGTCCCTGGAAACAAGGACTTGCAGAGTGAAAGAAAAAAAACACTCTCCCTACCTACAGTTTTCTGTCCCTAGAAAAAATGTTTTTTTTAATCACAATATAACACAAGGACAATTCACTCACTGTCCTTCCAGGTCCCTGGAAACAAGGACTTGCAGAGTGAAATAAACTGACACTCTCCCTACCTACAGTTTTCTGTCCCTAGAATAAATGTTTTTTTTAAGCACAATATAGCACAAGGACAATTCACTCACTGTCCTTACAGGTCCCTGGAAACAAGGACTTGCAGAGTGAAAGAAAAAAAACACTCTCCCTACCTACAGTTTTCTGTCCCTAGAAAAAATGTTTTTTTTAATCACAATATAGCACAAGGACAATTCACTCACTGTCCTTACAGGTCCCTGGAAACAAGGACTTGCAGAGTGAAAGAAACTGACACTGTCCCTACCTACAGTTTTCTGTCCCTAGAATAAATGTTTTTTTTAAGCACAATATAGCACAAGGAGAATTCACTCACTGTCCTTCCAGGTCCCTGGAAACAAGGACTTGCAGAGTGAAATAAACTCACACTCTCCCTACCTACAGTTTTCTGTCCCTAGAATAAATGTTTTTTTTAAGCACAATATAGCACAAGGACAATTCACTCACTGTCCTTACAGGTCCCTGGAAACAAGGACTTGCAGAGTGAAAGAAACTGACACTCTCCCTACCTACAGTTTTCTGTCCCTAGAATAAATGTTTTTTTAAGCACAATATAGCACAAGGACAATTCACTCACTGTCCTTCCAGGTCCCTGGAAACAAGGACTTGCAGAGTGAAAGAAACTGACACTGTCCCTACCTACAGTTTTCTGTCCCTAGAATAAATGTTTTTTTTAAGCACACTATAGCACAAGCACAAAACACACTGACACTCTCCCTACCTATCCTTCTCTTTCCCTAAACTAAAGGAATCCAGGTTAAGCAAGAAAGAAATAACAGTCACTGTCCCTGCCTATGCTGCTCTATCCCTGCTCTGGAACACACTACACTAGGCCGCCGTGCTGGCGGCCTTTTATAGTGTGGGGCGTGTACTAAACACCCTCAGCAATAATTGGCCACAGGCATCCTGCCTGTGGCCAATCATTGCTCTCCTCGCTGCCGGCGCTGTGATTGGCCAAGCATGCGGGGTCACAGTGCATGCTTGGCCAATCACAGCGCCTGGATGACACTGCGATGGCGTAGTGCATTGTGGGCCGTTCGCGTCACTCGAATTTGGCGCGAACGGCCCAAATCGTTCGATCTTCGTCGAACGATCGAACAGCCGATGTTCGAGTCGAACGTATGTTCGACTCGAACACGAAGCTCATCCCTACAAGAGGGCAATGTTTGCTATAAAATGTTGGGACAATAGACCATACTCCAGTCTACCTCCCATTGTCCCAACATACACAAGGTCTATCATCTTTACACAAGGTCTCAAGCTGCATATTGTAGCCCCCTTCGGTCTTCATACACCCTTTCCTTGAAGGAGGGAAAAACTGGAGGAGGAGAAAGCACCAGCCACACCTCCTCTGACTTTCCCCTCCCCTGAAGAGCTGGCTTATCACTGTTGCAGGTGTCATTGTTCCATTCAGCCAATTGGTGGCTGAGCCAGAGTGTCCTCCCAGGGGATTAGTGACCTAATATTACAGATTAGATGAAATTCCCTAGAGAGTTCCCAGGCTGGCCAGTAACATGTCTTAGAACAGGGCAGTATTGTTGGCTTTGTCACTATATACTGAGACTGTTTTGCTGTACTGATGATGTATATTGTGGTTCAATGCTACTGATATCTGCCACCTTCATCTATCCATGTGCATTTAGTCTTATACACCGATCAGCCATAACATTTTTTGACCACCCACCTAATTTTGAGTATGCCCCCCTTTTGCTAAAACAGCCCTGACCCATTGAGGCATGGACACCACATGAATAGCAGGACCCAAGGTTTCCCAGCAGAACATTGCTCAAAGCATCACATTGCCTCTGCCGACTTGCCTTCTTATACCGCATCCTGGTGCCATCTCTTCCCCAGGTAAGTGATGCACCCGGCCATCCACACGATGGAAAAGAAAAAGTGATTCATCAGACCAGGCCACCTTCTTCCATTGCTCCATAGTCCAGGTATGTTGTTCATGTGACCAGGGGCGCCATCAGGAATTTTGGGGCCCCTTACACAGCTTCAGGCATGGGCCCCCTGGAGCAGAGGAGAACCTGGGGGGGGGGGTGCTGCCGATGCAAATTGAGAAGCAGGGGGGGTGCCACGAGTTGAGAAGCGGGGGGGTGAGACGAGTTGAGAAGCGGGGGGGTGCCACGAGTTGAGAAGCGGGGGGTGCCACGAGTTGAGAAGGGGGTGCTGCTAACGTGAACAAAAAAAAGGGGGGTTGCCATCCGGGGCCCTGGGAACCTCCGGGCCTCTGGGTCCCTTACAAAAAATAAAAATAAAATAAAAGTCAATAAATTATAAAAAAAAATTTTTTTTTTTTTTTTTTATAAAAACATAAAAAAAAGGGGGGTTGCCATCCGGGGCCCTGGGGACCTCTGGGCTCCTTACATAAAAAAGGGGGGTTGCCATCCGGGGCCCTGGGGACCTCCGGGCTCCTTACAAAAAAAAGGGGGGTTGCCATCCTGGCCCCTTACAGGTGCACTGCCTGTACCCCCCTGATGGCGGCCCTGCATGTGACCATCGTCGAAGCTTTGGGCTGTGGACATGGGTCACCATGGGCTTCACAGCCCCATACACAACAAACTGCGATGCCCGTTATTTATTTTTTCTGCTTTCACCACATCAACTTCATGGACAACATGTTCACTTGCTGCCTAATATATCGCACCAATTTTCAGATGCCATTGTAACGAGATATTCCCTTTTACCCATGGGCGTCCGCAGAACTTTTTTTAGGGTGGGGCATCATTTTAGGGTCACCCATGCACGGCTCCTTTTCGACAATGTCATTATCATATTATCATGGTCACAGACTGCAGACGTAGTACAGTCCCTAGGATAAGTAAAAGTAAAGTACAGTCCCTCCGGCTGGACGATCGCTCACTCTGGGTTCCCCAGGGGTGACTCTGGTCAGTAGTGTAGCATGTCTGTACCCCAGCAGTGACTCAGTCTTTCTCTCTCTGGTGGCGCTGGGCAGCGTAACTCTCTCTCTGGTGGCGCTGGGCAGCGTGGCTCTCTCTCTGGTGGTGCTGGGCAGCGTGGCTCTCTCTCTGGTGGTGCTGGGCAGCGTGGCTCTCTCTCTCTGGTGGTGCTGGGCAGCGTGGCTCTCTCTGGTGGCGCTGGGCAGCGTGGCTCTCTCTCTGGTGGCGCTGGGCAGCGTGGCTCTCTCTCTGGTGCCGCTGGACAGCGTGGCTCTCTCTCTGGTGGTGCTGGACAGCGTGGCTCTCTCTCTGGTGGCGCTGGGCAGCGTGGCTCTCTCTCTGGTGGTGCTGGACAGCGTAGCTCTCTCTCTGGCGGCGCTGGGCAGCGTGGCTCTCTCTCTGGTGGTGCTGGACAGCGTGGCTCTCTCTCTGGTGGTGCTGGACAGCGTGGCCCTCTCTCTGGTGGCGCTGGGCAGCGTGGCTCTCTCTCTGGTGGTGCTGGACAGCGTGGCTCTCTCTCTGGCTTCCGCCCAACACACTCCTCTTTCTTTGTCCTGTAGCACTCACTCCCTCAGCTTTTTTCCAGGCTGCAGTCTCTCAATCTCTCTCTCTCTTGATCGAGCTGTAGCCTCCTCCCTGTGGAAAATTAGGGCCACCAATCTTCAGGACTACATGTCCCATGATGCTCTCCTTTCCTAGTCTCATTTGATTGGCCCTCAGTTATGGCCAATGGGGAAGGAACGGAGCGTGCAGGAAGCTGGACGGGGAACCTAGTGGGACCCGCCGTCTCTTCTCCCTGACAGGAGAAAGGGGGGGGTGGGGAAAACCGCTGACAGCCCGCAGCTCACTTTTCTACTGTCACAGTGCCACCAAGTTCTCTGCTGGACTGAGCAGGGAAAAGAGCCCGCAGTCACACTACACTGATGGGGGGGGGGGGCTTGACAGCACCTTGATGGTGTCACCCCACTGGCGGGAGGCACCTGGGTGCGGGCTGCCCGCACCCCATAGCAACGCCACTGTGCTGAATTTAACAGTGCCAATCCGATCCCTGATTCCAGGGGGGGGGGGGGCACTTGACCCCCCTTGCCCCTACCTGTGGACGCCCATGCTTTTACCTGTCAGTGGTCAGTATGCTGTGGCTGATTGGTGTATATTATCTGTGCCTACACATTCACAATCTTTGCCTTAGCTACATATTCCATAATAAATTAATGACATTTCCTTTGTCCGTGGTGTGCCTACTTGTTTTTTTACAAACACAGGACACAAGGCGTAAACCATTAGAAGTGAAGATAACTTTAGTAGAAAACACCAATGAAGTCCTAGAAGATTGAACAGCGATGTGTCTGTCCAGATCTTGGGACCGGCTGTCAGAGAATGCACTTTCATCTCAAGGATGCAAGCCCCTGGCGACTAGATAATCGAGTCAAGGATCTTGTTTTGTGTAGGAGGGAATGGGGGCAAGTAAAACCAGCTGTGATATACCGTATCTACAATCTTCCCAGTGGCGTCCATGAAGGGCGCACGGGGGCCGCCCCCTCTCTCCTGTCACCTCTCTCTCTCACCATAGATAGATTCATGTATTACATGAATCTATCTATGGTCGCCGCTGCCACCCCCTATTTAGGTGCCCGACCCCTTTTCGGGCACTGGCACCTGAATTACAGCAGTGGGGGTGTTTTTTGGAAGCACCTGATTAGAGCCATAGGCTCTAATAGGCATCCAAAAAGGTGAACAGCGGGCGCCATGCTGGGCACTCGCTGTTCACTCAGCGTTGTGATAGGAAAGCGATATTCGCTTTCTTAACACTGAACCGCCTCTCAGCCAATCAGGTGCTCGGGTCTGTCACCTGTCACCTGATTGGCTGAAACGAAAAGGGCTGTGATTGGATGCCGCCTATCAGGCGTCCAATCATAGCAGAGGATGGGAAGAGAGGACGGGAGAAGACATGGAGGAGCATGGAGGACATCGCTGCCGTGATCCGCTGCCCCACCGAGACAAGGTAAGTACCGGGCGGGGGGATGCTCACTGGCAGCAATTGTTGGGCACAGTAGCGGCAGTTGATGGGCACACTGGCAGAAATTAATGGACACACTGGCAGCAATTGATTGGCACAGTGTCAGCAATTGATGGGCACACTGGCAGCAATTGATGGGCACAGTAGCGGCAATTGATGAGCACAGTGGCAGCAATTGATGGGCACACTGGCAATTGATGGGCACAGTGTCAGCAATTGATCGGTGCAGTAGCTGCGTTTGATGGCACAGTGGCGGCAATTGATGGCACAGTGGGTGCGTTTGATGGGCACAGTGGCTGCGTTTGATGGGCACAGTGGCTGCAATTGATGGGCACAGTGGCTGCAATTGATGGGCACAGTGGCTGCAATTGATGGGCACAGTGGCTTCAATTGATGGGAATAGTGGCTGCATTTGATGGGCACAGTGGCTGCGTTTGATGGGCACAGTGGCTGCGTTTGTTGGGCACAGTGGCTGCGTTTGTTGGGCACAGTGGCTGTAATTGAAGGGCACAGTGGCTGCGTTTGATGGGCACAGTGGCTGCGTTTGATGGGCACAGTGGCTGCAATTGATGGGCACAGTGGCTGCGTTTGATGGGCACAGTGGCTGCGTTTGATGGGCACAGTGGCTGCAATTGATGGGCACAGTGGCTGTGTTTGATGGGCACAGTGGCTGCGTTTGATGGGCACAGTGGCTGCGTTTGTTGGGCACAGTGGCTTAAATTGATGGGCACAGTGGCTGCAATTGATAGGAACAGCGGCTGCAATTGATGGGAACAGTGGCTGCAATTGATGGGCACAGTGGCTGCGTTTGTTGGGCACAGTGGCTGCAATTGATGGGAACAGTGGCTGCGTTTGATGGGCACAGTGGTTGCAATTGATGGATTTTTTTTTCAGTTTGTTTGCGCCCTCCCAAAAATTTTGAGCACCAGCAGCCACTGAATCTTACTACTCTTACATCTCAGCCATTGGTAAAACTACCCCATTTATGTCACATCTCCACCTCTAGATGAGGTATAGCTGAGCCTAAATGGGTCAGCTAAGGTGTCTTTCTACATGAAAGGTTCCCTGGGTCGAGGGCTGAAGGTTCCCCAACTGAAGTTCAACAGCGCTGACGTTTCAGTCTGTCCCCTTGCAGATCGGAGAGAGCTACTTGTCATTGCTATGCCGCGTACACACGATCGGAATTTCCGACAACAAATGTTCGATGTGAGCTTTTGGTCGGATATTCCGACCGTGTGTAGGCTCCATCAGACATTTGCTGTCGGAATTCCTGACAACAAATGTTTGAGAGCTGGTTCTCAATTTTTCCGGCAACAAAAGTTCTTGTCGGAAATTCTGATTGTGTGTAGACTATTCTGACGCACAAAAATCCTACGCATGCTCGGAATCATTATACTTCATTTTTCTCTGCTCGTCGTAGTGTTGTACGTCTCCACGTTCTTGACGTTCGGAATTTCCAAGCAACGTTTGTGCGACCGTGTGTGGGCAAGACAAGTTTGAGCCAACATCCGTCGGAAAAAAAAAACACGGTTTTGTTGTCGGAAATTCCGATCGTGTGTACGCGGCATTAGCCGTCACCCTTCTCAGCCATGGGCCATCACCACCGCTGGCTTGTTGCATTCTCTGCCTGTCTGTTGCTGTTCGATCCCCTGGGCCTCCCTCGGAGTCGTGTATCGCACGCCAAACCCCTCACGTAATTGGATATTGTTTGTTTTTTTCTATTAACGTTTCCTCCACCACTATTGCTGGTTCGCTCCCCGTGTTCCGTGATTCCACTCACCTGTCAGCTGGACTCCCCTGAGATCCCTCAGCAGGTGTGATGAAACCTTTGATGTACGATTAACCCCTGATGTGCTTTCTCCTCCATGTGGATATCATATGGACGTGAGCCCCTCCATATGGACTTGAACATATGAACTTTACTGGACCCTCTTGGGTTGCAGGAAGTATAATGGTTGCGCTATAATACATCTGCTCATTGTAGGGTTTCCGAATTACTATATTTAGGTTTCAGCTCCCTGCTGTCTTATGACATGAGCGTGTTTTGTGTATATGAGATGTACTGCCATGGAAATGCCATGAGATTGACATCGTCCAGTCCCAGAGGTGACGTGGCCCCGGGCTTTATACTGCATTCTACTGAAAAGAGGGATCTTCAGAGCAACCATCTTCTCTGCAGAGTATGTAGCAGTGGCGGCTGGTGGGTTCTTCTTTCAGGGGGGGCGGCAAACAAACAACACCCCCCGGCGGCGTGGCATGGCACTGAAACAGCACACCCCCACCGCGCTGGTGGTCCAGCACTTACCCGCTCATGTGGCAAGGGCTGTGGTGTCCTCTCCTCCTCTCCTTGAGTGCAGGCAATGGCTGCGGCGGCTCCGGTGTCCGCTACTTCAGCTTCTTAGCTAAGCACTAAGGATGAGCTCCGGCGTGTTCGCATTGAACATGTGCAGAGCCCACCAGGAAGTCGGCACCGCGCTGGTGGTCCAGAACTTACGCACTCATGTGGCAAGGGCTGTGATGTCCTCTCATCCTCTCCTTGAGTGCGGGCAGCGGCTGTGGCGGCTCCGGTGTCCGCTACTTCAGCTTGTTGGCTAAGCACTAAGGATGAGCTCCGGCGTGTTCGCATAGAACATGTGCAGAGCCCGCCAGGAAGTCGGGACAGCGCTGCGCTAATCACAGGCAGGGAGACATTTCCCGATCTCTGCAGCCGAGCAACGGGACAATGTCTCCCTGCCGGTGATTAGCGCAGCGCGATGCCGACTTCCTGGCGGGCTCTGCACGTGTTCAATGCAAACACGCCGGAGATCATCCTTACTAAGCAGACCCTCCTTCCTGCATGTCTAAGCTAAGGGCATATGGATTCCAGGAAGTCAATGCTACATGAATAATCCGCCCTTACTCAAGATGGCCACGGCAAGAAATGCTGGGGAGGGGGGCGATCATTTTTCAAAGTGATTTCTGAACAACATAAAGCATGGAGACATGGATGGATGGAGACATGGATAGATGGGCGGAGACATGGATAGAGGGGGGAGTTTTCTTTGAATATTAAAAATGAATTAAAGGGGTTGCTCCACCGGAAAAAAAAAATTAAAAGCCAGCAGCTACAGCTACAGCAGCTGCTGGCTTTTAATATTTGGACACTTACCTGTCCTGGAGTCCAGCGACGTCCGCAGCAGAGGACGAGCGACCGCTCGTCGCTCTGCTGCTCCCCCCGCCATCCTCGCTGAGGGAACCAGGAAGTGAAGCCCTGCGGCTTCATGCCCGGTTCCCTACGGCGCATGCGCGAGTCGCGCTGCGCCGTTCTGATTGGTGCTCCTGTGTTCTGGGAGCCGAGTGTCTCCCAGAACACCAAGGGAAGCCTGCGGGAAGTGACGTAACTCCCGCAGATTCCCGGAGACAGGACTCCCGGATGTGGGTGAAAATACCTGTCTTAGACAGGTATCTTCACCCCCCTCCCCCCTGAAAGGTGTCAATTGTGACACCGGAGGGGGGGAGGAATCCGATCCGCGGAAGTGAAAAATTAGGGTGGAGCTCCGCTTTAAAGAGCGGTTTTGATTTGCGGTGCTCAGGCGCGGCGTGGTTCCGCTTTAACTGACAGTGTGGGCTGACTTGTTGTTCTATACTGCCACCTGGTGGCTCAAGGTGAGAATCTTTTCTGACTTCTCTATTACTGGATGTGGATTCACTCCAACTTTACCCTTCTACCAACCACTCTGCATCGCCAATTATCCTGCTTTCTGACAGTAAATACCAAGTTGTTTCTCATTCTTGGTCGGCTCATTTGGCTGATAATAATTGCAACATTGTATCTATGAGGAAATCATTTTATTTAAGTATGAAGTTATGTTTGTACAGAAATCCTTCACCAGGAAAGTCATTGAGGAGGACAAGCACTTGTTCCACTTAAACAAGCATTTAAGTGAAGAAGGTTGTTTAAGTGGAACAAGTGCTTGTCCTCCTCAATGACTTCTCTGGTGAGCGATTGCCGCACAAACATAACTGCATATTGAGATGAAATACTTTCTCATAGATACAATGTTGCAATTATTCTCAGTGTAAACACTTGTTCCCCAGGCACCGTGACCTTAACTCGCTCTATATAGATCTTTATATCACTAGAGGGGTCACCAGCAGGAGGAAGGAGGTCACCAGCAGGAGGGAGGAGGTCCTGATTCCTCTATATAGATCTTTATATCACCAGAAGGATCACCAGCAGGAGGAAGGAGGTCCTGATTCCTCTATATAGATCTTTATATCACTAGAGGGATCACCAGCAGGAGGAAGGAGGTCCTGATTCTTCTATATAGATCTTTATATCACTAGAGGGGTCACCAGCAGGAGGAAGGAGGTCCTGATTCCTCTATATAGATCTTTATATCACTAGAGGGGTCACCAGCAGGAGGAAGGAGGTCCTGATTCTTCTATATAGATCTTTATATCACTAGAGGGGTCACCAGCAGGAGGAAGGAGGTCCTGATTCCTCTATATAGATCTTTATATCACTAGAGGGGTCACCAGCAGGAGGAAGGAGGTCCTGATTCCTCTATATAGATCTTTATATCACTAGAGGGGTCACCAGCAGGAGGAAGGAGGTCCTGATTCCTCTATATAGATCTTCATATCACTAGAGGGGTCACCACCAGCAGGAGGAAGGAGTTCCTGATTTTTCTATATAGATATTTATATCACTAGAGGGGTCACCAGCAGGAGGGAGGAGGTCCTGATTCCTCTATATAGATCTTCATATCACTAGAGGGGTCACCAGCAGGAGGAAGGAGTTCCTGATTTTTCTATATAGATCTTTATATCACTAGAGGGGTCACCAGCAGGAGGGAGGAGGTCCTGATTCCTCTATATAGATCTTCATATCACTAGAGGGGTCACCAGCAGGAGGAAGGAGTTCCTGATTTTTCTATATAGATCTTTATATCACTAGAGGGGTCACCAGCAGGAGGGAGGAGGTCCTGATTCCTCTATATAGATCTTTATATCACTAGAGGGGTCACCAGCAGGAGGGAGGAGGTCCTGATTCTTCTATATAGATCTTTATATCACAAGAGGGGTCACCAGCAGGAGGAAGGAGGTCCTGATTCCTCTATATAGATCATTATATCACTAGAGGGATCACCAGCAGGAGGAAGGAGGTCCTGATTCCTCTATATAGATCTTTATATCACAAGAGGGGTCACCAGCAGGAGGAAGGAGGTCCTGATTCCTCTATATAGATCTTTATATCACTAGAGGGATCACCAGCAGGAAGAAGGAGGTCCTGATTCCTCTATATAGATCTTTATATCACTAGAGGGGTCACCAGCAGGAGGGAGGAGGTCCTGATTCCTCTATATAGATCTTTATATCACTAGAGGGGTCACCAGCAGGAGGAAGGAGGTCCTGATTCTTCTATATAGATCTTTATATCACAAGAGGGGTCACCAGCAGGAGGAAGGAGGTCCTGATGCCTCTATATAGATCTTTATATCACTAGAGGAGTCACCAGCAGGAGGAAGGAGGTCCTGATTCCTCTATATAGATCTTCATATCACTAGAGGGATCAACAGCAGGAGGAAGGAGGTCCTGATTCCTCTATATAGATCTTTATATCACTAGAGGGATCACCAGCAGGAGGAAGGAGGTCCTGATTCCTCTATATAGATCTTTATATCACTAGAGGGATCACCAGCAGGAGGAAGGAGGTCCTGATTCCTCTATATAGATCTTTATATCACTAGAGGGATCACCAGCAGGAGGAAGGAGGTCCTGATCCCTCTATATAGATCTTTATATCACTAGAGGGGTCACCAGCAGGAGGAAGGAGGTCCTGATTCCTCTATATACCGTATATACTCGAGTATAAGCCAACTCGAATATAAGCCGAGGCACCTAATTTTACCACAAAAACTGGGAAAACTTATTGACTCGAGTATAAGCCTAGGGTGTGCCTCACTTTGCCTCACTGTGTCCATGCCTCACTGTGTCCATGACTAGACTGACATTTAACATAGGAGTCTATGGAAGGGGTGCCCAGTTTGAAAAATCAGTGCTCCCCGGCCGTAGGTTCCCCAGACAAGAAACTTTGCAAACCTGTAGAGGAAGAGTGGAGCTATATGTGTGCCAAGGTTGGAGTCCAGAGAACCTACAAACGGCCGGTACCGGGTCCCCAAATTCACCACAGAAATTACCATTTAACATGAGAGTCTATGGAAGGGGTGCCCGGCTTTGAAAAATCGGTGCTCCCATACCGTAGGTTCCCCAGACAAGAAACTTTGCAAACCTGTAGAGGAAGAGTGGAGCTATATGTGTGCCAAGGTTGGAGTCCAGAGAACCTAAAACCGGCCAGTACCGGGTCCCCAAATTCACCACAGAAATTACAGTTTAACATGAGAGTCTATGGAAGGGGTGCCCGGCTTTGAAAAATCGGTGCTCCCCGACCGTAGGTCCCCCGGACAAGAAACATTGCACACGTATAGAGGAAGAGTGGGGCTACACGTGTGCCAAGTTTGGGGTCCAGGGGAGCTACGGCCGGTCGGTACCGGCTCCCCAAAGTCCGGGAGATCAGGCGCAAAAAGGTGACTCGAGTATAAGCCGAGGGGGGCACTTTCAGCACAAAAAATTGTGCTTAAAAACTCGGCTTATACTCGAGTATATACGGTAGATCTTTATATCACTAGAGGGGTCACCAGCAGGAGGAAGGGGGTCCTGATTCCTCTATATAGATCTTTATATGACTAGAGGGATCACCAGCAGGAGGAAGGAGGTCCTGATTCCTCTATATAGATCTTTATATCACTAGAGGGGTCACCAGCAGGAGGAAGGGGGTCCTGATTCCTCTATATAGATCTTTATATCACTAGAGGGATCACCAGCAGGAGGAAGGAGGTCCTGATTCCTCTATATAGATCTTTATATCACTAGAGGGATCACCAGCAGGAGGAAGGAGGTCCTGATTCCTCTATATAGATCTTTATATCACTAGAGGGATCACCAGCAGGAGGAAGGAGGTCCTGATTCCCTATATAGATCTTTATATCACTAGAGGGATCACCAGCAGGAGGAAGGAGGTCCTGATTCTTCTATATAGATCTTTATATCACTAGAGGGGTCACCAGCAGGAGGAAGGAGGTCCTGATTCCTCTATATAGATCTTTATATCACCAGAAGGATCACCAGCAGGAGGGAGGAGGTCCTGATTCCTCTATATAGATCTTTATATCACCAGAAGGATCACCAGCAGGAGGGAGGAGGTCCTGATTTCTCTATATAGATCTTCATATCACTAGAGGGGTCACCAGCAGGAGGAAGGAGGTCCTGATTCTTCTATATAGATCTTTATATCACTAGAGGGGTCACCAGCAGGAGGGAGGAGGTCCTGATTCCTCTATATAGATCTTCATATCACTAGAGGGATCACCAGCAGGAGGAAGGAGGTCCTGATCCCTCTATATAGATCTTTATATCACCAGAAGGATCACCAGCAGGAGGGAGGAGGTCCTGATCCCTCTATATAGATCTTTATATCACTAGAGGGGTCACCAGTAGGGATGAGCTTCGTGTTCGAGTCGAACATACGTTCGACTCGAACATCGGCTGTTCGATCGTTCGACGAAGATCGAACGATTTGGGCCGTTCGCGCCAAATTCGAGTGACGCGAACAGCCCACAATGCACTACGCCATCGCAGTGTCATCCAGGCGCTGTGATTGGCCAAGCATGCACTGTGACCCCGCATGCTTGGCCAATCACAGCGCCGGCAGCGAGGAGAGCAATGATTGGCCACAGGCAGGATGCCTGTGGCCAATTATTGCTGAGGGTGTTTAGTACACGCCCCACACTATAAAAGGCCGCCAGCACGGCGGCCTAGTGTAGTGTGTTCCGGAGCAGGGATAGAGCAGCATAGGCAGGGACAGTGACTGTTATTTCTTTCTTGCTTAACCTGGATTCCTTTAGTTTAGGGAAAGAGAAGGATAGGTAGGGAGAGTGTCAGTGTGTTTTGTGCTTGTGCTATAGTGTGCTTAAAAAAAACATTTATTCTAGGGACAGAAAACTGTAGGTAGGGACAGTGTCAGTTTCTTTCACTCTGCAAGTCCTTGTTTCCAGGGACCTGGAAGGACAGTGAGTGAATTGTCCTTGTGCTATATTGTGCTTAAAAAAACATTTATTCTAGGGACAGAAAACTGTAGGTAGGGAGAGTGTCAGTTTCTTTCACTCTGCAAGTCCTTGTTTCCAGGGACCTGTAAGGACAGTGAGTGAATTGTCCTTGTGCTATATTGTGCTTAAAAAAAACATTTATTCTAGGGACAGAAAACTGTAGGTAGGGAGAGTGTGAGTTTATTTCACTCTGCAAGTCCTTGTTTCCAGGGACCTGGAAGGACAGTGAGTGAATTCTCCTTGTGCTATATTGTGCTTAAAAAAAACATTTATTCTAGGGACAGAAAACTGTAGGTAGGGACAGTGTCAGTTTCTTTCACTCTGCAAGTCCTTGTTTGCAGGGACCTGTAAGGACAGTGAGTGAATTGTCCTTGTGCTATATTGTGATTAAAAAAAACATTTTTTCTAGGGACAGAAAACTGTAGGTAGGGAGAGTGTTTTTTTTCTTTCACTCTGCAAGTCCTTGTTTCCAGGGACCTGTAAGGACAGTGAGTGAATTGTCCTTGTGCTATATTGTGCTTAAAAAAAACATTTTTTCTAGGGACAGAAAACTGTAGGTAGGGAGAGTGTTTTTTTTTCTTTCACTCTGCAAGTCCTTGTTTCCAGGGACCTGTAAGGACAGTGAGTGAATTGTCCTTGTGCTATATTGTGCTTAAAAAAAACATTTATTCTAGGGACAGAAAACTGTAGGTAGGGAGAGTGTCAGTTTATTTCACTCTGCAAGTCCTTGTTTCCAGGGACCTGGAAGGACAGTGAGTGAATTGTCCTTGTGCTATATTGTGATTAAAAAAAACATTTATTCTAGGGACAGAAAACTGTAGGTAGGGAGAGTGTCAGTTTATTTCACTCTGCAAGTCCTTGTTTCCAGGGACCTGTAAGGACAGTGAGTGAATTGTCCTTGTGCTATATTGTGATTAAAAAAAACATTTTTTCTAGGGACAGAAAACTGTAGGTAGGGAGAGTGTTTTTTTTCTTTCACTCTGCAAGTCCTTGTTTCCAGGGACCTGTAAGGACAGTGAGTGAATTGTTCTTGTGCTATATTGTGCTTAAAAAAAACATTTATTCTAGGGACAGAAAACTGTAGGTAGGGAGAGTGTCAGTTTATTTCACTCTGCAAGTCCTTGTTTCCAGGGACCTGGAAGGACAGTGAGTGAATTGTCCTTGTGTTATATTGTGATTAAAAAAAACATTTTTTCTAGGGACAGAAAACTGTAGGTAGGGAGAGTGTTTTTTTTCTTTCACTCTGCAAGTCCTTGTTTCCAGGGACCTGTAAGGACAGTGAGTGAATTGTCCTTGTGCTATATTGTGATTAAAAAAAACATTTTTTCTAGGGACAGAAAACTGTAGGTAGGGAGAGTGTTTTTTTTCTTTCACTCTGCAAGTCCTTGTTTCCAGGGACCTGTAAGGACAGTGAGTGAATTGTCCTTGTGCTATATTGTGCTTAAAAAAAACATTTATTCTAGGGACAGAAAACTGTAGGTAGGGAGAGTGTCAGTTTATTTCACTCTGCAAGTCCTTGTTTCCAGGGACCTGGAAGGACAGTGAGTGAATTGTCCTTGTGCTATATTGTGATTAAAAAAAACATTTTTTCTAGGGACAGAAAACTGTAGGTAGGGAGAGTGTTTTTTTTCTTTCACTCTGCAAGTCCTTGTTTCCAGGGACCTGTAAGGACAGTGAGTGAATTGTCCTTGTGCTATATTGTGCTTAAAAAAAACATTTATTCTAGGGACAGAAAACTGTAGGTAGGGAGAGTGTCAGTTTATTTCACTCTGCAAGTCCTTGTTTCCAGGGACCTGGAAGGACAGTGAGTGAATTGTCCTTGTGCTATATTGTGATTAAAAAAAACATTTTTTCTAGGGACAGAAAACTGTAGGTAGGGAGAGTGTTTTTTTTCTTTCACTCTGCAAGTCCTTGTTTCCAGGGACCTGTAAGGACAGTGAGTGAATTGTCCTTGTGCTATATTGTGATTAAAAAAAACATTTTTTCTAGGGACAGAAAACTGTAGGTAGGGAGAGTGTTTTTTTTCTTTCACTCTGCAAGTCCTTGTTTCCAGGGACCTGTAAGGACAGTGAGTGAATTGTCCTTGTGCTATATTGTGCTTAAAAAAAACATTTATTCTAGGGACAGAAAACTGTAGGTAGGGAGAGTGTCAGTTTATTTCACTCTGCAAGTCCTTGTTTCCAGGGACCTGGAAGGACAGTGAGTGAATTGTCCTTGTGCTATATTGTGATTAAAAAAAACATTTTTTCTAGGGACAGAAAACTGTAGGTAGGGAGAGTGTTTTTTTTCTTTCACTCTGCAAGTCCTTGTTTCCAGGGACCTGTAAGGACAGTGAGTGAATTGTCCTTGTGCTATATTGTGCTTAAAAAAAACATTTATTCTAGGGACAGAAAACTGTAGGTAGGGAGAGTGTCAGTTTATTTCACTCTGCAAGTCCTTGTTTCCAGGGACCTGGAAGGACAGTGAGTGAATTGTCCTTGTGCTATATTGTGATTAAAAAAAACATTTTTTCTAGGGACAGAAAACTGTAGGTAGGGAGAGTGTTTTTTTTCTTTCACTCTGCAAGTCCTTGTTTCCAGGGACCTGTAAGGACAGTGAGTGAATTGTCCTTGTGCTATATTGTGCTTAAAAAAAACATTTATTCTAGGGACAGAAAACTGTAGGTAGGGAGAGTGTCAGTTTATTTCACTCTGCAAGTCCTTGTTTCCAGGGACCTGGAAGGACAGTGAGTGAATTGTCCTTGTGCTATATTGTGATTAAAAAAAACATTTTTTCTAGGGACAGAAAACTGTAGGTAGGGAGAGTGTTTTTTTTCTTTCACTCTGCAAGTCCTTGTTTCCAGGGACCTGTAAGACAGTGAGTGAATTGTCCTTGTGCTATATTGTGCTTAAAAAAAACATTTATTCTAGGGACAGAAAACTGTAGGTAGGGAGAGTGTCAGTTTATTTCACTCTGCAAGTCCTTGTTTCCAGGGACCTGGAAGGACAGTGAGTGAATTGTCCTTGTGCTATATTGTGATTAAAAAAAACATTTTTTCTAGGGACAGAAAACTGTAGGTAGGGAGAGTGTTTTTTTTCTTTCACTCTGCAAGTCCTTGTTTCCAGGGACCTGTAAGGACAGTGAGTGAATTGTCCTTGTGCTATATTGTGCTTAAAAAAAACATTTATTCTAGGGACAGAAAACTGTAGGTAGGGAGAGTGTCAGTTTATTTCACTCTGCAAGTCCTTGTTTCCAGGGACCTGGAAGGACAGTGAGTGAATTGTCCTTGTGCTATATTGTGATTAAAAAAAACATTTTTTCTAGGGACAGAAAACTGTAGGTAGGGAGAGTGTTTTTTTTCTTTCACTCTGCAAGTCCTTGTTTCCAGGGACCTGTAAGGACAGTGAGTGAATTGTCCTTGTGCTATATTGTGCTTAAAAAAAACATTTATTCTAGGGACAGAAAACTGTAGGTAGGGAGAGTGTCAGTTTATTTCACTCTGCAAGTCCTTGTTTCCAGGGACCTGGAAGGACAGTGAGTGAATTGTCCTTGTGTTATATTGTGATTAAAAAAAACATTTTTTCTAGGGACAGAAAACTGTAGGTAGGGAGAGTGTTTTTTTTCTTTCACTCTGCAAGTCCTTGTTTCCAGGGACCTGTAAGGACAGTGAGTGAATTGTCCTTGTGCTATATTGTGCTTAAAAAAAACATTTATTCTAGGGACAGAAAACTGTAGGTAGGGAGAGTGTCAGTTTATTTCACTCTGCAAGTCCTTGTTTCCAGGGACCTGTAAGGACAGTGAGTGAATTGTCCTTGTGCTATATTGTGCTTAAAAAAAACATTTATTCTAGGGACAGAAAACTGTAGGTAGGGAGAGTGTCAGTTTCTTTCACTGTGAAAGTCCTTGTTTCAAGGGACAGAGAAGGACACCTGAAGGTAGCCCTTATTGCTTTTTTCCCATCTCCCTGCAGGCCATCTATTAGAATGTCTGGAAGGCAAACAAGGAGAGGCAGACAGTCAGGAGGCAATAAAAGAGGGCAAGCAGGCTCTGTGTCTGGGGGCAACAGTGCTGGTCGTGGACGCGGTGCATTGTCATCAGCACATGGCCATGGGACACGCTTGTCCTTCTTTTCGGCAGCTGGACATGTTGAGCCACATCATGCCGAAGACTTGGTAGAGTGGATGACCAAGCCCTCCTCCTCCTCCTCATCCTCTCTCACCCAGGCTCAGGGTACTGGAAAAGCAGCTGCCAAAGCGTCGTCTTCCCTGGTATCAATGTCAGACAAATCATCAGTCACTCCTTCCCTAGACCCACCATGTCCTCCTCCTGAGGAGTCCCCCGAACTGTTTCAGCACAGTGTTGGGTACATGCTCCAGGAGGATGCCCAGCGTTTCGAAGGGTCTGATGATGAAACCCAGCTAGAGGAAGGCAGTAGCGTGAGAGCAGACAGAGGGGATGCTCAAGAAGGACACCAATCTGGCAGTCATGTTCCAGCAGCTGCAGCATACTGCCAGATTGGCTCCAGTGATGAGGAGGGAGGGGATGATGAGGTCACTGACTCCACGTGGGTGCCTAATAGGAGAGAGGAGGAGGAGGAGGATGAGGAGGAGGCACATCTCCAACGAGGCAGGATGCCCTTTGGTGGCCAGCGTAAGGGCAGTACACCGACGGAATCACACCGCAGAGCTCCGCCTGTGCAGGGCGCTGCCTCTGCCCGTCATTCAAAAAGTTCTTTGGTGTGGGCCTTTTTTGAGGCTAGTGCATCAGATCGCACAGCTGCTGTTTGCAACATATGTCTCAAGCGTATATCGCGTGGCCAAAACATCAGCCGCTTGGGTACCACATGCCTGACCAGACATATGTTGACCTGCCATGCAGCTCGTTGGCAAGCCTACCTCAAAGACCCACACCAAAGAACAAAGCGGACCTCTCCTTGCACCGCATCAGCTGGGATCTCCAACCCCACTATAACTTCAGTCCTCTCTGAAACATGCACTGAGAGGAATGAAGGTGTAGAATTAGGTGTGTCACAGCCAAGTACTTGCGGCCACTCTGCTAGCAGTACACCGACGTCCGATTCTAGCAGGCAAATTTCCCTGCCCCAGCTGCTGGACCGTCGAAAGAAGTTCACTCCCAGCCATCCACATGCCCAGCGGTTGAATGCTAGCTTGGCTAAATTGCTAGCGCTTCAACTGCTGCCTTTTCAGTTGGTAGACTCGGCCCCCTTCCGTGAGTTTGTGCAATGTGCAGTTCCTCAGTGGCAGGTTCCCAAACGCCACTTTTTCTCACGGAAGGCTATTCCGGCTCTCTACCGGCATGTGGAAGGCAATGTCTTGGCCTCGCTGGACAGGGCGGTCAGCGGTAAGGTGCATATTACCGCTGACTCATGGTCCAGCAGGCATGGACAGGGACGTTACCTTTCTTTCACGGCCCATTGGGTCACTCTTTTGGCAGCTGGGAAGGATTCAGGACAAGGTGCAGTAGTGTTGGAGGTTGTCCCACCGCCACGCCTCCAAAATGCTACTACTGGTTGTGACACACCTCTCTCCTCCACCCCCTCCTCTTCTTCTTCCTCCATGGCCTCTTCCTGTGGTTTGTCCTATGAACCAGCGGTGCTCCGTAGCCGTTCACGGGGCTACGCAAGTACGCAGGCAAAAAGATGCCATGCCGTGCTTGCGCTGGTGTGTTTGGGGGACAGAAGCCACACTGGGGCAGAGGTCCTGTCTGCTCTGCAGGGCCAGGCCGAGAGGTGGTTGACGCCACGCCAGCTTAAGCCAGGAATGGTGGTTTGCGACAATGGCACCAACCTCCTCTCCGCCCTCCGACAGGGACAACTGACCCATGTGCCCTGTGTGGCTCACGTCCTTAACCTGGTGGTGCAGCGCTTCTTGGGCAGGTACCCGGGCTTACAGGATGTCCTGAGGCAGGCCAGGAAAGTCTGTGTGCATTTCCGCAGATCTTATAATGCCAGTGCTCGCCTGGCTGAGCTGCAAAAGGAGTTGAACCTGCCCAAGAACCGCCTTATATGTGACATGCCCACCAGGTGGAACTCAACGTTGGCCATGCTGCAGCGGCTGCACACGCAGCAGAGGGCCATCAATGAGTACCTGTGCGACTACGGCACCAGGACAGGGTCAGGGGAGCTTGGTTTTTTTTCTCCACGCCAGTGGGGCATGATCAGGGATGCATGCACTGTCCTGGCACCATTTGAGGAGGCCACGAGGATGGTGAGCAGTGACAGTGCATGCATCAGTGACACTGTACCTCTTGTCCACCTGTTGGAGCACACGCTGCGTGGAATAATGGACAGGGCACTTGAGGCAGAACAGAGGCAGGAAGAGGAGGACTTCCTTGCCTCTCAAGGCCCCCTTTACCCAGACAGTGTTCCTTCTGTCCCACCCATCGCACAGGAAGAGGAGGAGGAGGAGGAGGAGGAGGAGGAGGATTGTGTCAGCATGGAGGTGGAGGCTGGCACTCAGCATCATCAGCAGCAGTCTTTTAGGGATGATTTACAGTCCCAAGAAACCAGTGGACTTGTACGTGGCTGGGAGGAGGTGGCTGCGGATCATGTCGTCCTTAGTGACCCAGAGGACTCCGGAGCGAATGCCTCAGCAAAACTACGCTGCATGGCCTCCCTGATCCTGCAAAGTCTGCGGAAGGATCCTCGTATTCTTCGGATCAAGGAGAGGGACCATTACTGGCTGGCCACTCTCCTTGATCCACGGTACAAAGGTAAGGTTGCGGACCTTATGTTACCGTCGCAGAGGGAGCAGAGGATGAGACAACTCCGGGAGGCCTTGCAGAAAGGTCTGTGCAACGCGTTCCCAGAGACTGGGAGGTTGCAAACTCCTGGTCCTGGACAACGAGTTGCTGAGGCTTCGGCCAGTCAAAGAAGGAGCGGTGGGGAAGGTGGCCGTCTGACCGATGCGTTCAGACAATTCTTTAGTCCGCAGCCCCAAAGTATGATCGGTTCCAGCAACCATCGCCAGCGTCTGATAAACATGGTGCAGGAATATCTAGGGGCAAGGTCAGACTTGGACACCTTCCCCACCGAAAATCCTCTGGCTTACTGGGTCTTGAGGATGGATCACTGGCCAGAGCTTGCACAGTATGCAATTGAGCTACTGGCCTGTCCTGCATCCAGCGTTCTTTCGGAACGCACATTCAGTGCTGCTGGAGGATTTGTCACGGATCACAGGGTGCGCCTGTCCACCGACTCGGTTGATCGACTGACTTTCATCAAGATGAACCAGTCTTGGATCACCACCAGCTACCACACACCTGATGCTGATATAACAGACTAATTGATTTTAACATGTCACATCCCTTCAAGACTGATGCTGATGCTGAGTGCCTGTGCTGTTATGTTGACTGGCTATCCTCCTCCTCCGAGTCCTCAATGATACGATTGATGATGATAGCTTGTAAGATCATTTTTGTTTATGGGTGCCGCCACCAGTGCCTAACGCCCAATTTTTCAGCCCCTGTTTAACAGGGGCGTGTAATTACAATTTTTGAAGCAATACTTTGCAACAGGGCTCATTGCTGTGCTCCAAGTACAGTATCTGTGAGGAGTTGCAGTGTTGTGCCACCAGTGCCTAAGGCCCAATTTTTCAGCCCCTGTTTAACAGGGGCGTGTCATTACAATTTTTGAAGCAATACTTTGCAACAGGGCTCATTGGTGTGCTCCAAGTACAGTATCTGTGAGGAGTTGCAGTGTTGTGCCACCAGTGCCTAAGGCCCAATTTTTCAGCCCCTGTTTAACAGGGGCGTGTCATTACAATTTTTGAAGCAATACTTTGCAACAGGGCTCATTGCTGTGCTCCAAGTACAGTATCTGTGAGGAGTTGCAGTGTTGTGCCACCAGTGCCTAAGGCCCAATTTTTCAGCCCCTGTTTAACAGGGGCGTGTCATTACAATTTTTGAAGCAATACTTTGCAACAGGGCTCATTGGTGTGCTCCAAGTACAGTATCTGTGAGGAGTTGCAGTGTTGTGCCACCAGTGCCTAAGGCCCAATTTTTCAGCCCCTGTTTAACAGGGGCGTGTCATTACAATTTTTGAAGCAATACTTTGCAACAGGGCTCATTGCTGTGCTCCAAATACAGTATCTGTGAGGGGTTGCAGTGTTGTGCCACCAGTGCCTAAGGCCCAATTTTTCAGCCCCTGTTCAACAGGGGCATGTAATTACAATTCTTGATCTAATAATTCACAGCAGGGCCCATTGCTGCACCCACCAAGAGTAACTGTCAGGGCTTACAGTGTTGTGGCACCAGCACCACCATCAAAGGCCCAATTTTTACTACCACTGTTCAACAATTATATGTAATTAAAATTCCTGATATAATAGTTGACAGCAGGGCGTTCCAGCACCAACCAAGAGTAACTGTGAGTGCTTACAGTGTTGTGCCAACACCAACAACTAAGGGGCCTATTTCTGCAGAGTATATACGGCAGGTCCCTACTTTCAAACATCCAACTTACAAACGACTCCTACTTGCAAACGCAAGAAGACAACAGGAAGTGAGAGGAAATCTACCCCTAGAAAGGAAAATTCTCTCCTGTAAGAATAAATATGGGAGAAAGGGGTCTCATCTGTACTGATGCTTTATCAGCAATCCTTGTTTCAAGAAAAACACCACATTTCAAAAACAGTTGTCATTGGGACGGAAAGTGAGGTGAAATGTTCTGAACAGGGGCACAGACAGCAAAACAAATGTTACAGGGGTGATAACCCTTACCTATGTTTTCCAAAAAGTTTAAAAATAGATTTTTGGTCTGGAGCTACACTTCAACAATGTACCTGTTCAAAATTACAAACAGACTCTACATAAGAACAAACCTACAGTCCCTGTCTTGTATGCACCGCCTGTATAGGGCTGTTCAGAGTATATAGGGCCTTTTTTATTTAGAGGAAGGAGGTCCTGATTCCTCTATATAGATCTTTATATCACTAGAGGGATCACCAGCAGGAGGAAGGAGGTCCTGATTCCTCTATATAGATCTTTATATCACTAGAGGGGTCACCAGCAGGAGGAAGGGGGTCCTGATTCCTCTATATAGATCTTTATATCACTAGAGGGATCACCAGCAGGAGGAAGGAGGTCCTGATTCCTCTATATAGATCTTTATATCACTAGAGGGATCACCAGCAGGAGGAAGGAGGTCCTGATTCCTCTATATAGATCTTTATATCACTAGAGGGATCACCAGCAGGAGGAAGGAGGTCCTGATTCCCTATATAGATCTTTATATCACTAGAGGGATCACCAGCAGGAGGAAGGAGGTCCTGATTCTTCTATATAGATCTTTATATCACTAGAGGGGTCACCAGCAGGAGGAAGGAGGTCCTGATTCCTCTATATAGATCTTTATATCACCAGAAGGATCACCAGCAGGAGGGAGGAGGTCCTGATTCCTCTATATAGATCTTTATATCACCAGAAGGATCACCAGCAGGAGGGAGGAGGTCCTGATTTCTCTATATAGATCTTCATATCACTAGAGGGGTCACCAGCAGGAGGAAGGAGGTCCTGATTCTTCTATATAGATCTTTATATCACTAGAGGGGTCACCAGCAGGAGGGAGGAGGTCCTGATTCCTCTATATAGATCTTCATATCACTAGAGGGATCACCAGCAGGAGGAAGGAGGTCCTGATCCCTCTATATAGATCTTTATATCACCAGAAGGATCACCAGCAGGAGGGAGGAGGTCCTGATCCCTCTATATAGATCTTTATATCACTAGAGGGGTCACCAGCAGGAGGAAGGAGGTCCTGATTCCTCTATATAGATCTTTATATCACCAGAAGGATCACCAGCAGGAGGGAGGAGGTCCTGATTCCTCTATATAGATCTTTATATCACCAGAAGGATCACCAGCAGGAGGGAGGAGGTCCTGATTCCTCTATATAGATCTTTATATCACTAGAGGGATCACCAGCAGAAGGAAGGAGGTCCTGATTCCTCTATATAGATCTTTATATCACTAGAGGGATCACCAGCAGGAGGAAGGAGGTCCTGATTCCTCTATATAGATCTTTATATCACTAGAGGGGTCCCCAGCAGGAGGAAGGAGGTCCTGATTCCTCTATATAGATCTTTATATCACTAGAGGGGTCACCAGCAGGAGGAAGGAGGTCCTGATTCTTCTATATAGATCTTTATATCACTAGAGGGGTCACCAGCAGGAGGAAGGAGGTCCTGATTCCTCTATATAGATCTTTATATCACCAGAAGGATCACCAGCAGGAGGGAGGAGGTCCTGATTCCTCTATATAGATCTTTATATCACCAGAAGGATCACCAGCAGAAGGGAGGAGGTCCTGATTCCTCTATATAGATCTTCATATCACTAGAGGGGTCACCAGCAGGAGGAAGGAGGTCCTGATTCTTCTATATAGATCTTTATATCACTAAAGGGGTCACCAGCAGGAGGGAGGAGGTCCTGATTCCTCTATATAGATCTTTATATCACTAGAGGGGTCACCAGCAGGAGGAAGGGGGTCCTGATTCCTCTATATAGATCTTTATATCACTAGAGGGATCACCAGCAGGAGGAAGGAGGTCCTGATTCCTCTATATAGATCTTTATATCACTAGAGGGGTCACCAGCAGGAGGAAGGAGGTCCTGATTCCTCTATATAGATCTTTATATCACTAGAGGGATCACCAGCAGGAGGAAGGAGGTCCTGATTCCTCTATATAGATCTTTATATCACTAGAGGGATCACCAGCAGGAGGAAGGAGGTCCTGATTCCTCTATATAGATCTTTATATCACTAGAGGGATCACCAGCAGGAGGAAGGAGGTCCTGATTCCTCTATATAGATCTTTATATCACTAGAGGGATCACCAGCAGGAGGAAGGAGGTCCTGATTCCTCTATATAGATCTTTATATCACTAGAGGGGTCCCAGCAGGAGGAAGGAGGTCCTGATCCCTCTATATAGATCTTTATATCACTAGAGGGGTCACCAGCAGGAGGAAGGAGGTCCTGATTCCTCTATATAGATCTTTATATCACTAGAGGGGTCACCAGCAGGAGGAAGGGGGTCCTGATTCCTCTATATAGATCTTTATATCACTAGAGGGATCACCAGCAGGAGGAAGGAGGTCCTGATTCCTCTATATAGATCTTTATATCACTAGAGGGATCACCAGCAGGAGGAAGGAGGTCCTGATTCCTCTATATAGATCTTTATATCACTAGAGGGATCACCAGCAGGAGGAAGGAGGTCCTGATTCCTCTATATAGATCTTTATATCACTAGAGGGATCACCAGCAGGAGGAAGGAGGTCCTGATTCCTCTATATAGATCTTTATATCACTAGAGGGGTCACCAGCAGGAGGAAGGAGGTCCTGATTCTTCTATATAGATCTTTATATCACTAGATGGGTCACCAGTAGTGATGAGCCGAACACCCCCGGGTTCGGTTCGCACCAGAACCCGCGAACGGACCGAAAGTTCGAACGAACATTAGAACCCTATTAAATACAATGGATGCGAATGTTCGAATTCTAAAGTGCTAATTATAACAACTATTATGCATGTTATTGTCATAAATAGGGTTTGGGAACCCGGGTTCTGCACCAGGGGACATGTATCAATGCAAAAAGAAGTTTTAAAAACGGTCGTTTTTCGGGAGCAGTCATTTTAATGATGCATAAAGTGAAAAAAAAAAAGTCAAATATTCCTTTAAATATCGTACCTGGGGGGTGTCTAAAGTATGCCTGTGAAGTGCCACGTGTTTCCCGTGTTTAGAACTGTCCCTGCACAAAATGACACTTCTAAAGGAAAAAAAAGCCATTTAAAACTGCTTGCGGCTTTAATGTAATGTCTGGTCCCGGTAATATGGATGAAAATCTTTAAGAAAAATGGCATAGCTACCCCATGACCCCCCCCCCCCTACCCCAGCCCATTACCAGCCCCTTTGGGTCTTGTATGGATATTAAGGGGAACCCCGCACATAAAATAAAAAAGGCCCTATATACTCTGAACAGCCGTATACAGGCGGTGCATACAAGACAGGGACTGTAGGTTTGTTCTTATGTAGAATCTGTTTGTAATTTTGAACAGGTACATTGTTGAAGTGTAGCTCCAGCCCAAAAATCTATTTTTAAACTTTTTGGAAAACATAGGTAAGGGTTATCACCCCTGTAACATTTGTTTTGCTGTCTGTGCCCCTGTTCAGAACATTTCACCTCACTTTCCGTCCCAATGACAACTGTTTTTGAAATGTGGTGTTTTTCTTGAAACAAGGATTGCTGATAAAGCATCAGTACAGAGGAGACACCTTTCTCCCATATTTATTCTTACAGGAGAGAATTTTCCTTCCTAGTGGTAGATTTCCTCTCACTTCCTGTTGTCTTCTTGCGTTTGCAAGTAGGAGTCGTTTGTAAGTTGGATGTTTGAAAGTAGGGACCTGCCGTATATACTCTGCAGAAATAGGCCCCTTAGTTGTTGGTGTTGGCACAACACTGTAAGCACTCACAGTTACTCTTGGTTGGTGCTGGAACGCCCTGCTGTCAACTATTATATCAGGAATTTTAATTACATATAATTGTTGAACAGTGGTAGTAAAAATTGGGCCTTTGATGGTGGTGCTGGTGCCACAACACTGTAAGCCCTGACAGTTACTCTTGGTGGGTGCAGCAATGGGCCCTGCTGTGAATTATTAGATCAAGAATTGTAATTACATGCCCCTGTTGAACAGGGGCTGAAAAATTGGGCCTTTCGTGGTGGTGGTGGTGGTGGTGGCGTTACCACAACACTGTAAGCCCTCAGAGTTACTCTTGGTGGGTGCAGCAATGGGCCCTGCTGTGAATTATTAGATCAAGAATTGTAATTGCATGCCCCTGTTGAACAGGGGCTGAAAAATTGGGCCTTTCGTGGTGGTGGTGGTGGTGGTGGTGTTGCCACAACACTGTAAGCCCTCAGAGTTACTCTTGGTGGGTGCAGCAATGGGCCCTGCTGTGAATTATTAGATCAAGAATTGTAATTACATGCCCCTTTTGAACAGGGGCTGAAAAATTGGGCCTTTCGTGGTGGTGGTGGTGGTGGCGTTGCCACAACACTGTAAGCCCTCAGAGTTACTCTTGGTGGGTGCAGCAATGGGCCCTGCTGTGAATTATTAGATCAAGAATTGTAATTGCATGCCCCTGTTGAACAGGGGCTGAAAAATTGGGCCTTAGGCACTGGTGGCACAACACTACAACCCCTCACAGATACTGTACTTGGAGCACAGCAATGAGCCCTGTTGCAAAGTATTGCTTCAAAAATTGTAATGACACGCCCCTGTTAAACAGGGGCTGAAAAATTGGGCCTTAGGCACTGGTGCCACAACACTCCAACCCCTCACAGATACTGTACTTGGAGCACAGCAATGAGCCCTATGGCAAATTATTGCTAAAAAAATTGTAATTACACGCCCCTGTAAAACAGGGGCTGAAAAATTGGGCCTTAGCCACTGGTGGCGGCACCCATAAACAAAAATGATCTTCCAAGCTATCATCATCAATCGTATCATTGAGGACTCGGAGGAGGAGGATAGCCAGTCAACATAACAGCACAGGCACTCAGCATCAGCATCAGTCTTGAAGGGATGTGACATGTTAAAATCAATTAGTCTGTTATATCAGCATCAGGTGTGTGGTAGCTGGTGGTGATCCAAGACTGGTTCATCTTGATGAAAGTCAGTCGATCAACCGAGTCGGTGGACAGGCGCACCCTGTGATCCGTGACAAATCCTCCAGCAGCACTGAATGTGCGTTCCGAAAGAACGCTGGATGCAGGACAGGCCAGTAGCTCAATTGCATACTGTGCAAGCTCTGGCCAGTGATCCATCCTCAAGACCCAGTAAGCCAGAGGATTTTCGGTGGGGAAGGTGTCCAAGTCTGACCTTGCCCCTAGATATTCCTGCACCATGTTTATCAGACGCTGGCGATGGTTGCTGGAACCGATCATACTTTGGGGCTGCGGACTAAAGAATTGTCTGAACGCATCGGTCAGACGGCCACCTTCCCCACCGCTCCTTCTTTGACTGGCCGAAGCCTCAGCAACTCGTTGTCCAGGACCAGGAGTTTGTAACCTCCCAGTCTCTGGGAACGCGTTGCACAGACCTTTCTGCAAGGCCTCCCGGAGTTGTCTCATCCTCTGCTCCCTCTGCGACGGTAACATAAGGTCCGCAACCTTACCCTTGTACCGTGGATCAAGGAGAGTGGCCAGCCAGTAATGGTCCCTCTCCTTGATCCGAAGAATACGAGGATCCTTCCGCAGACTTTGCAGGATCAGGGAGGCCATGCAGCGTAGGTTTGCTGAGGCATTCGCTCCGGAGTCCTCTGGGTCACTAAGGACGACATGATCCGCAGCCACCTCCTCCCAGCCACGTACAAGTCCACTGGTTTCTTGGGACTGTAAATCATCCCTAAAAGACTGCTGCTGATGATGCTGAGTGCCAGCCTCCACCTCCATGCTGACACAATCCTCCTCCTCCTCCTCCTCCTCTTCCTGTGCGATGGGTGGGACAGAAGGAACACTGTCTGGGTAAAGGGGGCCTTGAGAGGCAAGGAAGTCCTCCTCTTCCTGCCTCTGTTCTGCCTCAAGTGCCCTGTCCATTATTCCACGCAGCGTGTGCTCCAACAGGTGGACAAGAGGTACAGTGTCACTGATGCATGCACTGTCACTGCTCACCATCCTCGTGGCCTCCTCAAATGGTGCCAGGACAGTGCATGCATCCCTGATCATGCCCCACTGGCGTGGAGAAAAAAAACCAAGCTCCCCTGACCCTGTCCTGGTGCCGTAGTCGCACAGGTACTCATTGATGGCCCTCTGCTGCGTGTGCAGCCGCTGCAGCATGGCCAACGTTGAGTTCCACCTGGTGGGCATGTCACATATAAGGCGGTTCTTGGGCAGGTTCAACTCCTTTTGCAGCTCAGCCAGGCGAGCACTGGCATTATAAGATCTGCGGAAATGCACACAGACTTTCCTGGCCTGCCTCAGGACATCCTGTAAGCCCGGGTACCTGCCCAAGAACCGCTGCACCACCAGGTTAAGGACGTGAGCCACACAGGGCACATGGGTCAGTTGTCCCTGTCGGAGGGCGGAGAGGAGGTTGGTGCCATTGTCGCAAACCACCATTCCTGGCTTAAGCTGGCGTGGCGTCAACCACCTCTCGGCCTGGCCCTGCAGAGCAGACAGGACCTCTGCCCCAGTGTGGCTTCTGTCCCCCAAACACACCAGCGCAAGCACGGCATGGCATCTTTTTGCCTGCGTACTTGCGTAGCCCCGTGAACGGCTACGGAGCACCGCTGGTTCATAGGACAAACCACAGGAAGAGGCCATGGAGGAAGAAGAAGAGGAGGGGGTGGAGGAGAGAGGTGTGTCACAACCAGTAGTAGCATTTTGGAGGCGTGGCGGTGGGACAACCTCCAACACTACTGCACCTTGTCCTGCATCCTTCCCAGCTGCCAAAAGAGTGACCCAATGGGCCGTGAAAGAAAGGTAACGTCCCTGTCCATGCCTGCTGGACCATGAGTCAGCGGTAATATGCACCTTACCGCTGACCGCCCTGTCCAGCGAGGCCAAGACATTGCCTTCCACATGCCGGTAGAGAGCCGGAATAGCCTTCCGTGAGAAAAAGTGGCGTTTGGGAACCTGCCACTGAGGAACCGCACATTGCACAAACTCACGGAAGGGGGCCGAGTCTACCAACTGAAAAGGCAGCAGTTGAAGCGCTAGCAATTTAGCCAAGCTAGCATTCAACCGCTGGGCATGTGGATGGCTGGGAGTGAACTTCTTTCGACGGTCCAGCAGCTGGGGCAGGGAAATTTGCCTGCTAGAATCGGACGTCGGTGTACTGCTAGCAGAGTGGCCGCAAGTACTTGGCTGTGACACACCTAATTCTACACCTTCATTCCTCTCAGTGCATGTTTCAGAGAGGACTGAAGTTATAGTGGGGTTGGAGATCCCAGCTGATGCGGTGCAAGGAGAGGTCCGCTTTGTTCTTTGGTGTGGGTCTTTGAGGTAGGCTTGCCAACGAGCTGCATGGCAGGTCAACATATGTCTGGTCAGGCATGTGGTACCCAAGCGGCTGATGTTTTGGCCACGCGATATACGCTTGAGACATATGTTGCAAACAGCAGCTGTGCGATCTGATGCACTAGCCTCAAAAAAGGCCCACACCAAAGAACTTTTTGAATGACGGGCAGAGGCAGCGCCCTGCACAGGCGGAGCTCTGCGGTGTGATTCCGTCGGTGTACTGCCCTTACGCTGGCCACCAAAGGGCATCCTGCCTCGTTGGAGATGTGCCTCCTCCTCATCCTCCTCCTCCTCCTCTCTCCTATTAGGCACCCACGTGGAGTCAGTGACCTCATCATCACCTCCCTCCTCATCACTGGAGCCAATCTGGCAGTATGCTGCAGCTGCTGGAACATGACTGCCAGATTGGTGTCCTTCTTGAGCATCCCCTCTGTCTGCTCTCACGCTACTGCCTTCCTCTAGCTGGGTTTCATCATCAGACCCTTCGAAACGCTGGGCATCCTCCTGGAGCATGTACCCAACACTGTGCTGAAACAGTTCGGGGGACTCCTCAGGAGGAGGACATGGTGGGTCTAGGGAAGGAGTGACTGATGATGAGTCTGACATTGATACCAGGGAAGAGGATGCTTTGGCAGCTGCTTTTCCAGTACCCTGAGCCTGGGTGAGAGAGGATGAGGAGGAGGAGGAGGGCTTGGTCATCCACTCTACCAAGTCTTCGGCATGATGTGGCTCAACATGTCCAGCTGCCGAAAAGAAGGACAAGCGTGTCCCATGGCCATGTGCTGATGACAATGCACCGCGTCCACGACCAGCACTGTTGCCCCCAGACACAGAGCCTGCTTGCCCTCTTTTATTGCCTCCTGACTGTCTGCCTCTCCTTGTTTGCCTTCCAGACATTCTAATAGATGGCCTGCAGGGAGATGGGAAAAAAGCAATAAGGGCTACCTTCAGGTGTCCTTCTCTGTCCCTTGAAACAAGGACTTTGACAGTGAAAGAAACTGACACACTCTCCCTACCTACAGTTTTCTGTCCCTAGAAAAAATGTTTTTTTTAAGCACAATTTAGCACAAGGAGAATTCACTCACTGTCCTTCCAGGTCCCTGGAAACAAGGACTTTGACAGTGAAAGAAACTGACACACTCTCCCTACCTACAGTTTTCTGTCCCTAGAAAAAATGTTTTTTTTAAGCACAATTTAGCACAAGGAGAATTCACTCACTGTCCTTCCAGGTCCCTGGAAACAAGGACTTTGACAGTGAAAGAAACTGACACACTCTCCCTACCTACAGTTTTCTGTCCCTAGAAAAAATGTTTTTTTTAAGCACAATTTAGCACAAGGAGAATTCACTCACTGTCCTTCCAGGTCCCTGGAAACAAGGACTTTGACAGTGAAAGAAACTGACACACTCTCCCTACCTACAGTTTTCTGTCCCTAGAAAAAATGTTTTTTTTAAGCACAATTTAGCACAAGGAGAATTCACTCACTGTCCTTCCAGGTCCCTGGAAACAAGGACTTTGACAGTGAAAGAAACTGACACACTCTCCCTACCTACAGTTTTCTGTCCCTAGAAAAAATGTTTTTTTTAAGCACAATTTAGCACAAGGAGAATTCACTCACTGTCCTTCCAGGTCCCTGGAAACAAGGACTTTGACAGTGAAAGAAACTGACACACTCTCCCTACCTACAGTTTTCTGTCCCTAGAAAAAATGTTTTTTTTAAGCACAATTTAGCACAAGGAGAATTCACTCACTGTCCTTCCAGGTCCCTGGAAACAAGGACTTTGACAGTGAAAGAAACTGACACACTCTCCCTACCTACAGTTTTCTGTCCCTAGAAAAAATGTTTTTTTTAAGCACAATTTAGCACAAGGAGAATTCACTCACTGTCCTTCCAGGTCCCTGGAAACAAGGACTTTGACAGTGAAAGAAACTGACACACTCTCCCTACCTACAGTTTTCTGTCCCTAGAAAAAATGTTTTTTTTAAGCACAATTTAGCACAAGGAGAATTCACTCACTGTCCTTCCAGGTCCCTGGAAACAAGGACTTTGACAGTGAAAGAAACTGACACACTCTCCCTACCTACAGTTTTCTGTCCCTAGAAAAAATGATTTTTTTAAGCACAATTTAGCACAAGGAGAATTCACTCACTGTCCTTCCAGGTCCCTGGAAACAAGGACTTTGACAGTGAAAGAAACTGACACACTCTCCCTACCTACAGTTTTCTGTCCCTAGAAAAAATGTTTTTTTTAAGCACAAATTAGCACAAGGAGAATTCACTCACTGTCCTTCCAGGTCCCTGGAAACAAGGACTTTGACAGTGAAAGAAACTGACACACTCTCCCTACCTACAGTTTTCTGTCCCTAGAAAAAATGTTTTTTTTAAGCACAATTTAGCACAAGGAGAATTCACTCACTGTCCTTCCAGGTCCCTGGAAACAAGGACTTTGACAGTGAAAGAAACTGACACACTCTCCCTACCTACAGTTTTCTGTCCCTAGAAAAAATGTTTTTTTTAAGCACAATTTAGCACAAGGAGAATTCACTCACTGTCCTTCCAGGTCCCTGGAAACAAGGACTTTGACAGTGAAAGAAACTGACACACTCTCCCTACCTACAGTTTTCTGTCCCTAGAAAAAATGTTTTTTTTAAGCACAAATTAGCACAAGGAGAATTCACTCACTGTCCTTCCAGGTCCCTGGAAACAAGGACTTTGACAGTGAAAGAAACTGACACACTCTCCCTACCTACAGTTTTCTGTCCCTAGAAAAAATGTTTTTTTTAAGCACAATTTAGCACAAGGAGAATTCACTCACTGTCCTTCCAGGTCCCTGGAAACAAGGACTTTGACAGTGAAAGAAACTGACACACTCTCCCTACCTACAGTTTTCTGTCCCTAGAAAAAATGTTTTTTTTAAGCACAATTTAGCACAAGGAGAATTCACTCACTGTCCTTCCAGGTCCCTGGAAACAAGGACTTTGACAGTGAAAGAAACTGACACACTCTCCCTACCTACAGTTTTCTGTCCCTAGAAAAAATGTTTTTTTTAAGCACAATTTAGCACAAGGAGAATTCACTCACTGTCCTTCCAGGTCCCTGGAAACAAGGACTTTGACAGTGAAAGAAACTGACACACTCTCCCTACCTACAGTTTTCTGTCCCTAGAAAAAATGTTTTTTTTAAGCACAATTTAGCACAAGGAGAATTCACTCACTGTCCTTCCAGGTCCCTGGAAACAAGGACTTTGACAGTGAAAGAAACTGACACACTCTCCCTACCTACAGTTTTCTGTCCCTAGAAAAAATGTTTTTTTTAAGCACAATTTAGCACAAGGAGAATTCACTCACTGTCCTTCCAGGTCCCTGGAAACAAGGACTTTGACAGTGAAAGAAACTGACACACTCTCCCTACCTACAGTTTTCTGTCCCTAGAAAAAATGTTTTTTTTAAGCACAATTTAGCACAAGGAGAATTCACTCACTGTCCTTCCAGGTCCCTGGAAACAAGGACTTTGACAGTGAAAGAAACTGACACACTCTCCCTACCTACAGTTTTCTGTCCCTAGAAAAAATGTTTTTTTTAAGCACAAATTAGCACAAGGAGAATTCACTCACTGTCCTTCCAGGTCCCTGGAAACAAGGACTTTCACAGTGAAAGAAACTGACACACTCTCCCTACCTACAGTTTTCTGTCCCTAGAAAAAATGTTTTTTTTAAGCACAATTTAGCACAAGGAGAATTCACTCACTGTCCTTCCAGGTCCCTGGAAACAAGGACTTTGACAGTGAAAGAAACTGACACACTCTCCCTACCTACAGTTTTCTGTCCCTAGAAAAAATGTTTTTTTTAAGCACAATTTAGCACAAGGAGAATTCACTCACTGTCCTTCCAGGTCCCTGGAAACAAGGACTTTGACAGTGAAAGAAACTGACACACTCTCCCTACCTACAGTTTTCTGTCCCTAGAAAAAATGTTTTTTTTAAGCACAAATTAGCACAAGGAGAATTCACTCACTGTCCTTCCAGGTCCCTGGAAACAAGGACTTTGACAGTGAAAGAAACTGACACACTCTCCCTACCTACAGTTTTCTGTCCCTAGAAAAAATGTTTTTTTTAAGCACAATTTAGCACAAGGAGAATTCACTCACTGTCCTTCCAGGTCCCTGGAAACAAGGACTTTGACAGTGAAAGAAACTGACACACTCTCCCTACCTACAGTTTTCTGTCCCTAGAAAAAATGTTTTTTTTAAGCACAATTTAGCACAAGGAGAATTCACTCACTGTCCTTCCAGGTCCCTGGAAACAAGGACTTTGACAGTGAAAGAAACTGACACACTCTCCCTACCTACAGTTTTCTGTCCCTAGAAAAAATGTTTTTTTTAAGCACAATTTAGCACAAGGAGAATTCACTCACTGTCCTTCCAGGTCCCTGGAAACAAGGACTTTGACAGTGAAAGAAACTGACACACTCTCCCTACCTACAGTTTTCTGTCCCTAGAAAAAATGTTTTTTTTAAGCACAATTTAGCACAAGGAGAATTCACTCACTGTCCTTCCAGGTCCCTGGAAACAAGGACTTTGACAGTGAAAGAAACTGACACACTCTCCCTACCTACAGTTTTCTGTCCCTAGAAAAAATGTTTTTTTTAAGCACAATTTAGCACAAGGAGAATTCACTCACTGTCCTTCCAGGTCCCTGGAAACAAGGACTTTGACAGTGAAAGAAACTGACACACTCTCCCTACCTACAGTTTTCTGTCCCTAGAAAAAATGTTTTTTTTAAGCACAATTTAGCACAAGGAGAATTCACTCACTGTCCTTCCAGGTCCCTGGAAACAAGGACTTTGACAGTGAAAGAAACTGACACACTCTCCCTACCTACAGTTTTCTGTCCCTAGAAAAAATGTTTTTTTTAAGCACAATTTAGCACAAGGAGAATTCACTCACTGTCCTTCCAGGTCCCTGGAAACAAGGACTTTGACAGTGAAAGAAACTGACACACTCTCCCTACCTACAGTTTTCTGTCCCTAGAAAAAATGTTTTTTTTAAGCACAATTTAGCACAAGGAGAATTCACTCACTGTCCTTCCAGGTCCCTGGAAACAAGGACTTTGACAGTGAAAGAAACTGACACACTCTCCCTACCTACAGTTTTCTGTCCCTAGAAAAAATGTTTTTTTTAAGCACAATTTAGCACAAGGAGAATTCACTCACTGTCCTTCCAGGTCCCTGGAAACAAGGACTTTGACAGTGAAAGAAACTGACACACTCTCCCTACCTACAGTTTTCTGTCCCTAGAAAAAATGTTTTTTTTTAAGCACAATTTAGCACAAGGAGAATTCACTCACTGTCCTTCCAGGTCCCTGGAAACAAGGACTTTGACAGTGAAAGAAACTGACACACTCTCCCTACCTACAGTTTTCTGTCCCTAGAAAAAATGTTTTTTTTAAGCACAATATAGCACAAGCACAAAACACACTGACACTCTCCCTACCTATCCTTCTCTTTCCCTAAACTAAAGGAATCCAGGTTAAGCAAGAAAGAAATAAAAGTCACTGTCCCTGCCTATGCTGCTCTATCCCTGCTCCGGAACACACTACACTAGGCCGCCGTGCTGGCGGCATTTTATAGTGTGGGGCGTGTACTAAACACCCTCAGCAATAATTGGCCACAGGCATCCTGCCTGTGGCCAATCATTGCTCTCCTCGCTGCCGGCGCTGTGATTGGCCAAGCATGCGGGGTCACAGTGCATGCTTGGCCAATCACAGCGCCTGGATGACACTGCGATGGCGTAGTGCATTGTGGGCCGTTCGCGTCACTCGAATTTGGCGCGAACGGCCCAAATCGTTCGATCTTCGTCGAACGATCGAACAGCCGATGTTCGAGTCGAACGTATGTTCGACTCGAACACGAAGCTCATCCCTAGTCACCAGCAGGAGGAAGGGGGTCCTGATTCCTCTATATAGATCTTTATATCACTAGAGGGGTCACCAGCAGGAGGAAGGAGGTCCTGATTCCTCTATATAGATCTTTATATCACTAGAGGAGTCACCAGCAGGAGGAAGGTGGTCCTGATTCCTCTATATAGATCTTTATATCACTAGAGGGGTCACCAGCAGGAGGAAGGAGGTCCTGATTCCTCTATATAGATCTTTATATCACTAGAGGGATCACCAGCAGGAGGAAGGAGGTCCCAATTCCTCTATATAGATCTTTATGTCACTAGAGGGGTCACCAGCAGGAGGAAGGAGGTCCCGATTCCTCTATATAGATCTTTATGTAGCGACCTCACCTCTCACTCCCTCCTTCTCTGTCAATATCAATGGCTCTCGTCTAGGGGACCAGGGAGGAGAGTGTGACGTACCACCAGCTCGTATCCTCTAGTGTGTAGAGGTGTGAGCTATAACCAATTACCTTTGGGTCTGTGCCCCTGTCCAGAGCCAAAACTTCCCTTGAGAATGACCTTTAACTCCCAGAAAGCCAAGTTCCACACCATTGAAAGTCCAACACTTATTTATTCTTTTAGAGCAATAAATAGTCCTTTTAGAGCAGACTGGTTAGACAATGAACAGACAAGGTGAAGAGGAAGGTCCAGGCACAAACATGAACTTATTACTCTCCTGTTTCAGTGTGCTGGCAGAAGGGCAGGCAGGGGACTAGGTTCCTCAGGCGCCGGGGCCCCCACCCGGGGTGTGCTATCCCCAGTAGACATGGGTGAGTCCCTTTGCATACGGGACGAGGCCAGGGGCATCTTGTCCCAGCCCTTCCGCTCAAAAAGTTTGTCTATAATGCCATCATCTCCAGCATCGGAGACCGACTCCAGGTCGGAGGTGTCACACTCCTCCGCGGGCAGGTAATTCCTTGTGGATGTGGAATTATCCCCTCCCTCGGGCTCCCGTGGCTGTGGATCCCCGACACCTCCGACGAAACACCAAGTCCCGGTCCCTGGCTTACCTCTGCCTTTACTTGAACTGGGATGTCCGGGGCTTTCCCTTCCGGATCCATCTGGGCCGGGCAAGTGCAGGGATGTTCCTCCATCACGGCCGCTGGAAGCTCTAACGAGACCGACCTTCCTCTTTGCCAGTGGGAGTAGGGAAGCTGTGGTGACCGAAGCAGCATCCTCGGATTTGTCATCCTCCAAACTTTTGATCGCGACTTCCCCGGAAGTCTCTACAGTGCGCGTGGGAATGGCTGTCGAAGCTTTGACTTCTCCTTCACGAGTGGTGGCGCCTGTTAGGCAGTTGAGGTGGAAGGCCCGAGGCCTTTCTATGGATTGCTCCACCTCGAAAATGAACTCTCCGCAGGCCTCGCAGTGCCCGAACGGCTTCAGCTGAACCACCAGTCCCGAACAGCTGGGACAAATCACACCGAGGGCCTCAACGTCCTTGAATACATACAGGGCGAATCGCCCTTGGGGCTTGAGCCTGTTTACCGTATCCATAACCGAAGCAACAATTGGGGTCATCCTGGTGGTGGTAGGAACTGGAACCCAGGAGGCATTGGTGAACTAACTGACCGTTTGCTGCTCCATCGCGCACTGAATAACTGGCGCCAAGTCCCCACGTGCATCCCCACACATGGCCGGACTCCTCCCCTTTTCCACACCAGTTTGCGTGCTTTCTCCTTAGCACGCCCACGAACTGTGCAGGGAGGGTGTGCCTCGTGGCGCATTGGCCAAAAATGGCCGACCTCCTCGGAACTCCTCTGGGCAGCAAAGTTCACACTCCTGAAGGCTTCGGCTCTGTTACACGAACACAAATCCCGGACCCAGAGCCCCCACGTGTAGCGACCTCACCTCTCACTCCCTCCTTCTCTGTCAATGTCAATGGCTCTCGTCTTGGGGACCAGGGAGGAGAGTGTGACGCACCACCAGCTCATGTCCTCCTGTGTGTAGAGGTGTGAGCTATAACCAATTACCTTCAGGCCTGTGCCCCTGTCCAGAGCCAAAACTTCCCTTGAGAATGACCTTTAACTTCCAGAAAGCCGAGTTCCACACCATTGAAAGTCCAACACTTATTTATTCTTTTAGAGCAATGAATAGTCCTTTTAGAGCAGACTGGTTAGACAACGAAAAGACAAGGTGAAGAGGAAGGTCCAGGCACAAACATGAACTTATTACTCTCCTGTTTCAGTGTGCGCAAACAGGCTTGGCTCACGGTCGTTGCCACCGACTGTGAGGGTGGTCGCTACCACCGACCGGGTGAATTGGACTTGAGGTCTCTCCCACCGACCTGGGTTTCAGTTGGGTCGCTGCCACCGACCATGAGAACGTGGACTACCTTCTTAAGAAGCTGCCCCTGTCAGGGGAGTCATCCATCGGAAGGTCACCAGAGGCCTCCACCGTCACCAGCCAATGCTGCGCTGGATGTTCGGGAAGGTCACCCTAGATTCGGGTGTCCAAAACCGGAGGACACCCTCGGAATCCCCCCAGTCAAAGGTACTGGGCCCCAGGCCTCCAGAGATTACCTCACCCCAGACCAAAGGTGTCTGGGGTGGAATCGCAGCTTCACACCCAGGCTGAAGGTGCCTGGGCGTGGACCCCGAGCGGAAGATGTCCGCCCCTTTTATCCCCTCTCCCGGCATGCACAGCAGGTTCCCCGCCCCGCTGTACCACTGCCGCGAGAGGACAAAAAGGGCACAGACCTCCAATGGTGGTTCAACCCCAGCCTATGGTGACAGCGCCACCTATAGGCCGCAGGGAACTGGACACCATTGATTCCTCCACTGGCATAAATTGGTCCATGAACCCTAACAATTGCTGCATCTGAGCCTGTTATCACTCAGATGACTCCCCTAAATGTAACCACCCGCTACATTTATATCACTAGAGGAGTCACCAGCAGGAGGAAGTAGGTCCTTATTCCTCTATATAGATCTTAATATCACTAGAGGGATCACCAGCAGGAGGAAGGAGGTCCTGATTCCTCTATATAGATCTTTATATCACTAGAGGGGATCACCAGCGGGAGGAAGGAGGTTCTGATTCTTCTATTTAGATCTTTATATCACTAGAGGGGATCACCAGCGGGAGGAAGGAGGTCCTGATTCTTCTATTTAGATCTTTATATCACTAGACGGGTCACCAGCAGGAGGAAGGAGATCCTGATTCCTCTATATAGATCTTTATATCACTAGAGGGATCACCAGCAGGAGGAAGGAGGTCCTGATTCCTCTATATAGATCTTTATATCACTAGAGGGGTCACCAGCAGGAGGAAGGAGGTCCTGATTCCTCTATATAGATCTTTATGTAGCGGCCTCACCCCATCTCTTTTGTCTAGGGGTATGTCACACGACAGGGTGAGATGCGCTACGGCCCATGTCCTCCCCATAGCTGTGGGTGAGGTGAAGGCCAGTACCAGATATTTCCTCGGGCCTATGTGCTTTTGTCTAGAATCAAGTCCCGCTGTGCCAACACTTCCCTCTGCTCCCATTAACCAGAGCTCCACACACCGATCACAGTCCAACTCTTGTTTTATTGTACATCTCACAATAAACAGTGCTTCAGTAGCCAACTGGTTGCGACTTGATAACATTTTGATACGGGGGGGGATGAGCAGGTCGAGGCACTATCCTGGTTGTCAGCTAAACCACTGCGATCTCGCCAGCGGTTACTATAGCCTTAGCTAGAAAGGACTTAGAACTTGAGAGTCTCTACCAGCGACTCAAGAGAACGTAGATAGGAGTACCTTCGCTGCGTTGCGGCCCCTGTCAGGGGAAGATGTCCCTCCAAGGGAGTTACCAGAGGCCCATCCATCACTGGGTTGATGCTGCTCCAGACTCTCCGAATGGGTAACCTCCCCGGCCTCCTCACCTCAGACATGGGCCCCATCCACTTCAGGGACCCTTGGACTTCTCCACCCTCGCAGGACCCAGTCGAAGTCACTGGGCTTCAGGCCTCCTGGTTTTAGTACCTCACCCCAGGCTGAAGGTGCCTGGAATGGACTCCAACTCCATTCCGGTCAGGCCTAGGGCGCCTGGACCGGAATCCGGAACCGCCCGCACCCAGGCCTAAGGTGCCTGGGCGCGTGAAGAAGATCCTCCAAAAGACCTCGTGGTTAGGGCGTCTCCCCCTTTTATCTCCTCCCATCGACACCACGGCAGGTTCCCCGCCCTCGCTGTACCATCTCCGGAAAGGGACAAAAAGGGTAGCACTGTGACAGTCAATCTACCTTGAGCCTACGGGTACCCCGCCACCCAGAGGCCAAGGAGATTATTACATCGTCCAATCCTCCACGAACACAAATGGTCCATTATTCCCGTACTTACACACCTGAGTGTCCTACCTAAATTTAGAGACCCCGCTACATACTCCCCCCTGTGATTTGACGCTGGTTCCCAGCGTCTGGTGCAAACCCATGTCTCCCATGGAGTGATGACATAAGCCTGGCCCCAGAGGCTATCCCTAAAATTTTGAACCTCAACCATACCAAGACCTGCTCAAAGGGAAGGGGAACACAAAACAATAAAACTTTTCCCTTAAAAGCATCTAACATGTACACATATACAATCCCTCCCTTCACTGTCTAAGAACCACCCCACACTCAGTAGTCTTGATAGACGAATCTCCTGCAGAAGGGAAACAAAAAGAAAACACAACATCCTAACATTTTGTGTTAATTTGGAATGAATGGGTCCATCAGCCAATAGACCCATTCGCTCCAATGAGTAAAGTGATGCGCGTGAAAAAAACAAACAGCCGTTGCACAACACTGCCACCTGGTGACAGTGCCGCGGTAATGACACTTGGTGCAATCTTCATTCTTCCTGCGTCCCTACACTGATTCTACCCCCAAAGTCTGTCTTTGAACTGTGAGGAAGAGAGAACAAACAAAAACTGCTCTCATTCCTCCAAAGAGTAGAAAACAAAAACCCAAATAAAAAACTAGGGTACAGTTCGGATGTTCCGGCAAGAACACTTCTAGAAGGTTGTCACAGAAAAAAAAACAAATGAGTCTCTTCTATGACCTCAACTTCAAAAAGTAAGTCCCGAGGCAAGTAGGGATATTCCCACCCATACTCACGGGTGACTCTCTGTGAGAAAAGTCGTTGCAATCTGGCCAAAGGAGGCATGGCATCCCGCTCACCTTCTCCGGGTTGAACGATGGCCTCCGGGTGCCGAGGTACTTTCACTACCTCTGATGGCTTTTCTCTCGGTGCTCGTAGTGATGCGCGTTGCATCCCCGCCACCAAGACGGGCGATGTTGTAGATTGTGGGAAGGTAATTTGAGGACTAGACTTCCTCGTAGACTCCGGGGCTTGTACCCGGGGCGTGCTGTCTCCTATTGACATAGGGGAATCCTGCGGTGCACGTAACATAGATAACGGGCGTTTGTCCCAGCCCTTCTGGTGAAACAGTTCATCGATCTCACCGTCATCTCCACAATCCGACAGTGACTCTAGGTCGGAAGTGTCATACATCTCGGCGGGAAGGTAGTCTCTGGTAGACGTGGTACTACCCTCCCTTGCGGGCTCCACTGACTGTGGACCCCCGACACCTCCAACCACTACCACAGTCCCAGCCCCTGGCTCACCTTGACCTTTTGTAGAACTGGGATGTCCAGGACTCTTCCAACCGGATCCATCCAGGCCAGGCAAGCGACGGGGTGAAGCTCTTCCACGACCACAGGAGGCCTGCGCCAGGCCGACTTTCCTCTTCGGAGGTGGGAGCAGAGAATCTGTGGTGACCGAAGCAGCATCCTCCGATTTTTCTCTCTCAGTCTCTGATTGGGCAGTCACATCACCCTGGTCAGTGCGTACGGGAACCTCCGCAAAGGCCTGGATCTCCCCTTCCGGAGTAGCGGTACCTGTGAGGCTGTTGAGGCGAAGGGCCCGGGGCCTTACTGTGGATGGCTCCACCTCGAACAAGAACTCTTTGCATGCTTCGCAACGCCCGAATGGCTTCAGGTGAACCACCAGTCCCGAGCATCCGGGACAGATCACACCGAGGGCCTCCGTGTCTCTGCAGGTGTACAGAGCCAACTGTCCTCGGGGCCTGAGTCTTATCCCCGTGTCTGTAAGGGGAGCAGCGAACGTAGTCATCTTCGTGGGGTAGGGAACCGGAATCCACGGGGAGCTTGAGGCCATCCCGACTGTCTGCTGCTCCATCACGCACTGACCACGTGCCGAAGTCTCCACGTGAGTTCCTCCACATGGCCAGACTCCTCCCACGACTTGCACATTTTCGCGGGCTTCCATCAAGCTCCGCCCACGAACTGTGTAGTCACAGGGTGCCTCATGGCGCAGTGCAATAAAAGCCCCCACATGTAGTACGTCACACGGCTGGACTCTTCCCTCTTCTCGCTCCTCTGCATGAGCCTTTCCCGTCCTAGGGTCATTTCCACGACTTTGAGCAGGGATGCACGTTGGCCGATCACATGGCCGACCTGCTCGGAACTCCTCCGGGCAGCAAAGTCTAGACACAGCCATTCTTACTTCCAAAGTCAAAACACATATCATCCCGGACTCACGAGCCCCCATGTGTAGCGGCCTCACCCCATCTCTTTTGTCTAGAGGTATGTCACATGACAGGGTGAGATGCGCTACGGCCCATGTCCTCCCCATAGCTGTGGGTGAGGAGAAGGCCAGTACCAGATATTTCCTCGGGCCTATGTGCTTTTGTCTAGAATCAAGTCCCGCTGTGCCAACACTTCCCTCTGCTCCCATTAACCAGAGTTCCACACACCGATCACAGTCCAACTCTTGTTTTATTGTACATCTCACAATAAACAGTGCTTCAGTAGCCAACTGGTTGCGACTTGATAACATTTTGATACGGGGAATGAGCAGGTCGAGGCACTATCCTAGTTGTCAGCTAAACCACTGCAATCTCGCCAGCGGTTACTATAGCCTTAGCTAGAAAGGACTTAGAACTTGAGAGTCTCTACCAGCGACTCAAGAGAACGTAGATAGGAGTACCTTTGCTGCACTGCGGCCCCTATCAGGGGAAGATGTCCCTCCAAGGGAGTTACCAGAGGCCCATCCGTCACTGGGTTGATGCTGTTTCAGACTCTCCGAATGGTTAACCTCCCCGGCCTCCTCACCTCAGACATGGGCCCCATCCATTTCAGGGACCCTCGGACTTCTCCACCCTCGCGGGACCCAGTCGAAGTCACTGGGCCCCAGGCCTCCTGGTTTTAGTACCTCAACCCAGGCTGAAGGTGCCTGGAATGGACCCCAACTCCATTCCGGTCAGGCCTAGGGCGCCTGGACCCGAATCCGGAACCGCCCGCACCCAGGCCTAAGGTGCCTGGGCGCGTGAAGAAGATCCTCCAAAAGACCTTGTGGTTAGGGCGTCTCCCCCTTTTATCTCCTCCCATCGACATCATGGCAGGTTCCCCGTCCTCGCCGTACCATCTCCGGAAAGGGACAAAAAGGGTAGGACTGTGACAGTCAATCTACCTTGAGCCTACGGGTACTCTGCCACCCAGAGGCCAAGGAGATTATTACACCGTCCAATCCTCCACGAACACAAATGGTCCATTATTCCCGTACTTACACACCTGAGTGTCCTACCTAAATTTAGAGACCCTGCTACATTTATATCACTAGAGGGGTCACCAGCGGGAGGAAGGAGGTCCTGATTCCTCTATATAGATCTTTATATCACTAGAGGGATCACCAGCAAGAGGAAGGGGTCCTGATTCCTCTATATAGATCTTTATATCACTAGAGGGGTCACCAGCAGGAGGAAGGAGGTCCTGATTCCTCTATATAGATCTTTATATCACTAGAGGGGTCACTGGCAGGAGGAAGGAGGCCCTGATTCCCCTATATAGATCTTTATATCACTAGAGGGGTCACCAGCAGGAGGAAGGAGGTCCTGATTCCTCTATATAGATCTTTATATCACTAGAGGGGTCACCGGCAGGAGGAAGGAGGTCCTGATTCTTCTATATAGATCTTTATATCACTAGAGGGATCACCAGTAGGAGGAAGGAGGTCCTGATTCCTCTCTATAGATCTTTATATCACCAGAGGAGTCACCAGCAGGAGGAAGGAGGTCCTGATTCCTCTATATAGATCTTTATATCACTAGAGGAGTCACCAGCAGGGGGAAGGAGGTCCTGATTCCTCTATATAGATCTTTATATCACTAGAGGGGTCACCAGTAGGGATGAGCTTCGTGTTCGAGTCGAACATACGTTCGACTCGAACATCGGCTGTTCGATCGTTCGACGAAGATCGAACGATTTGGGCCGTTCGCGCCAAATTCGAGTGACACGAACGGCCCACAATGCACTACGCCATCACAGTGTCATCCAGGCGCTGTGATTGGCCAAGCATGCACTGTGACCCCGCATGCTTGGCCAATCACAGCGCCGGCAGCGAGGAGAGCAATGATTGGCCACAGGCAGGATGCCTGTGGCCAATTATTGCTGAGGGTGTTTAGTACACGCCCCCCACTATAAAAGGCCGCCAGCACGGCGGCCTAGTGTAGTGTGTTCCGGAGCAGGGAAAGAGAAGCATAGGCAGGGACAGTGACATTTATTTTTTTCTTGCTTAACCTGGATTCCTTTAGTTTAGGTAAAGAGAAGGATAGGTAGGGAGAGTGTCAGTGTGTTTTACTGTGCGAATCCTTGTTTCTAGGGACAGGGAAGGACAGTGAGGGAATTCTCCTTGTGCTATAGTGTGCTTTAAAAAAACATTTTTTCTAGGGACAGAAAACTATAGGTAGGGAGAGTGTCAGTGTGTTTTACTGTGCGAATCCTTGTTTCTAGGGACAGGGAAGGACAGTGAGGGAATTCTTCTTGTGCTATAGTGTGCTTTAAAAAAACATTTTTTCTAGGGACAGAAAACTATAGGTAGGAAGAGTGTCAGTTTCTTTCACTGTGATAATCCTTGTTTCTAGGGACAAAGAAGGAAAGTGAGGGAAATTCTCCTTGTGCTATAGTGTGCTTTAAAAAAACATTTTTTCTAGGGACAGAAAACTATAGGTAGGGAGAGTGTCAGTGTCTTTTATTGTGCGAATCCTTGTTTCTAGGGACAGGGAAGGACAGTGAGGGAATTCTCCTTGTGCTATAGTGTGCTTTAAAAAAACATTTTTTCTAGGGACAGAAAACTATAGGTAGGAAGAGTGTCAGTTTCTTTCACTGTGATAATCCTTGTTTCTAGGGACAAAGAAGGAAAGTGAGGGAAATTCTCCTTGTGCTATAGTGTGCTTTAAAAAAACATTTTTTCTAGGGACAGAAAACTATAGGTAGGGAGAGTGTCAGTGTGTTTTACTGTGCGAATCCTTGTTTCTAGGGACAGGGAAGGACAGTGAGGGAATTCTCCTTGTGCTATAGTGTGCTTTAAAAAAACATTTTTTCTAGGGACAGAAAACTATAGGTAGGGAGAGTGTCAGTGTCTTTTACTGTGCGAATCCTTGTTTCTAGGGACAGGGAAGGACAGTGAGGGAATTCTCCTTGTGCTATAGTGTGCTTTAAAAAAACATTTTTTCTAGGGACAGAAAACTATAGGTAGGGAGAGTGTCAGTGTCTTTTACTGTGCGAATCCTTGTTTCTAGGGACAGGGAAGGACAGTGAGGGAATTCTCCTTGTGCTATAGTGTGCTTTAAAAAAACATTTTTTCTAGGGACAGAAAACTATAGGTAGGAAGAGTGTCAGTTTCTTTCACTGTGATAATCCTTGTTTCTAGGGACTGGGAAGGACAGTGAGGGAAATTCTCCTTGTGCTATAGTGTGCTAAAGCATTCCTCATCAACCATCTTTGAAATCCTTGTTTTTTTGGACAGTCAGGGAAATTGTCGTTGTGCTATTCTGTGCAAAAGCAATCATCCTCAACCATATTTAGAAATCCTTAAGTAAAGGGACAGAGAAGGACACCTGAAGGTAGCCCTTATTGCTTTTTTCCCATCTCCCTGCAGGCCATCTATTAGAATGTCTGGAAGGCAAACAAGGAGAGGCAGACAGTCAGGAGGCAATAAAAGAGGGCAAGCAGGCTCTGTGTCTGGGGGCAACAGTGCTGGTCGTGGACGCGGTGCATTGTCATCAGCACATGGCCATGGGACACGCTTGTCCTTCTTTTCGGCAGCTGGACATGTTGAGCCACATCATGCCGAAGACTTGGTAGAGTGGATGACCAAGCCCTCCTCCTCCTCCTCATCCTCTCTCACCCAGGCTCAGGGTACTGGAAAAGCAGCTGCCAAAGCGTCCTCTTCCCTGGTATCAATGTCAGACTCATCATCAGTCACTCCTTCCCTAGACCCACCATGTCCTCCTCCTGAGGAGTCCCCCGAACTGTTTGAGCACAGTGTTGGGTACATGCTCCAGGAGGATGCCCAGCGTTTCGAAGGGTCTGATGATGAAACCCAGCTACAGGAAGGCAGTAGCGTGAGAGCAGACAGAGGGGATGCTCAAGAAGGACACCAATCTGGCAGTCATGTTCCAGCAGCTGCAGCATACTGCCAGATTGGCTCCAGTGATGAGGAGGGAGGGGATGATGAGGTCACTGACTCCACGTGGGTGCCTAATAGGAGAGAGGAGGAGGAGGAGGATGAGGAGGAGGCACATCTCCAACGAGGCAGGATGCCCTTTGGTGGCCAGCGTAAGGGCAGTACACCGACGGAATCACACCGCAGAGCTCCGCCTGTGCAGGACGCTGCCTCTGCCCGTCATTCAAAAAGTTCTTTGGTGTGGGCCTTTTTTGAGGCTAGTGCATCAGATCGCACAGCTGCTGTTTGCAACATATGTCTCAAGCGTATATCGCGTGGCCAAAACATCAGCCGCTTGGGTACCACATGCCTGACCAGACATATGTTGACCTGCCATGCAGCTCGTTGGCAAGCCTACCTCAAAGACCCACACCAAAGAACAAAGCGGACCTCTCCTTGCACCGCATCAGCTGGGATCTCCAACCCCACTATAACTTCAGTCCTCTCTGAAACATGCACTGAGAGGAATGAAGGTGTAGAATTAGGTGTGTCACAGCCAAGTACTTGCGGCCACTCTGCTAGCAGTACACCGACGTCCGATTCTAGCAGGCAAATTTTCCTGCCCCAGCTGCTGGACCGTCGAAAGAAGTTCACTCCCAGCCATCCACATGCCCAGCGGTTGAATGCTAGCTTGGCTAAATTGCTAGCGCTTCAACTGCTGCCTTTTCAGTTGGTAGACTCGGCCCCCTTCCGTGAGTTTGTGCAATGTGCGGTTCCTCAGTGGCAGGTTCCCAAACGCCACTTTTTCTCACGGAAGGCTATTCCGGCTCTCTACCGGCATGTGGAATGCAATGTCTTGGCCTCGCTGGACAGGGCGGTCAGCGGTAAGGTGCATATTACCGCTGACTCATGGTCCAGCAGGCATGGACAGGGACGTTACCTTTCTTTCACGGCCCATTGGGTCACTCTTTTGGCAGCTGGGAAGGATGCAGGACAAGGTGCAGTAGTGTTGGAGGTTGTTCCACCGCCACGCCTCCAAAATGCTACTACTGGTTGTGACACACCTCTCTCCTCCACCCCCTCCTCTTCTTCTTCCTCCATGGCCTCTTCCTGTGGTTTGTCCTCGGAACCAGCGGTGCTCCGTAGGCGTTCAAGGGGCTACGCAAGTACGCAGGCAAAAAGATGCCATGCCGTGCTTGCGCTGGTGTGTTTGGGGGACAGAAGCCACACTGGGGCAGAGGTCCTGTCTGCTCTGCAGGGCCAGGCCGAGAGGTGGTTGACGCCACGCCAGCTTAAGCCAGGAATGGTGGTTTGCGACAATGGCACCAACCTCCTCTCCGCCCTCCGACAGGGACAACTGACCCATGTGCCCTGTGTGGCTCACGTCCTTAACCTGGTGGTGCAGCGGTTCTTGGGCAGGTACCCGGGCTTACAGGATGTCCTGAGGCAGGCCAGGAAAGTCTGTGTGCATTTCCGCAGATCTTATAATGCCAGTGCTCGCCTGGCTGAGCTGCAAAAGGAGTTGAACCTGCCCAAGAACCGCCTTATATGTGACATGCCCACCAGGTGGAACTCAACGTTGGCCATGCTGCAGCGGCTGCACACGCAGCAGAGGGCCATCAATGAGTACCTGTGCGACTACGGCACCAGGACAGGGTCAGGGGAGCTTGGTTTTTTTTCTCCACGCCAGTGGGGCATGATCAGGGATGCATGCACTGTCCTGGCACCATTTGAGGAGGCCACGAGGATGGTGAGCAGTGACAGTGCATGCATCAGTGACACTGTACCTCTTGTCCACCTGTTGGAGCACACGCTGCATGGAATAATAGACAGGGCACTTGAGGCAGAACAGAGGCAGGAAGAGGAGGACTTCCTTGCCTCTCAAGGCCCCCTTTACCCAGACAGTGTTCCTTCTGTCCCACCCATCGCACAGGAAGAGGAGGAGGAGGAGGAGGAGGAGGAGGAGGATTGTGTCAGCATGGAGGTGGAGGCTGGCACTCAGCATCATCAGCAGCAGTCTTTTAGGGATGATTTACAGTCCCAAGAAACCAGTGGACTTGTACGTGGCTGGGAGGAGGTGGCTGCGGATCATGTCGTCCTTAGTGACCCAGAGGACTCCGGAGCGAATGCCTCAGCAAACCTACGCTGCATGGCCTCCCTGATCCTGCAAAGTCTGCGGAAGGATCCTCGTATTCTTCGGATCAAGGAGAGGGACCATTACTGGCTGGCCACTCTCCTTGATCCACGGTACAAGGGTAAGGTTGCGGACCTTATGTTACCGTCGCAGAGGGAGCAGAGGATGAGACAACTCCGGGAGGCCTTGCAGAAAGGTCTGTGCAACGCGTTCCCAGAGACTGGGAGGTTACAAACTCCTGGTCCTGGACAACGAGTTGCTGAGGCTTCGGCCAGTCAAAGAAGGAGCGGTGGGGAAGGTGGCCGTCTGACCGATGCGTTCAGACAATTCTTTAGTCCGCAGCCCCAAAGTATGATCGGTTCCAGCAACCATCGCCAGCGTCTGATAAACATGGTGCAGGAATATCTAGGGGCAAGGTCAGACTTGGACACCTTCCCCACCGAAAATCCTCTGGCTTACTGGGTCTTGAGGATGGATCACTGGCCAGAGCTTGCACAGTATGCAATTGAGCTACTGGCCTGTCCTGCATCCAGCGTTCTTTCGGAACGCACATTCAGTGCTGCTGGAGGATTTGTCACGGATCACAGGGTGCGCCTGTCCACCGACTCGGTTGATCGACTGACTTTCATCAAGATGAACCAGTCTTGGATCACCACCAGCTACCACACACCTGATGCTGATATAACAGACTAATTGATTTTAACATGTCACATCCCTTCAAGACTGATGCTGATGCTGAGTGCCTGTGCTGTTATGTTGACTGGCTATCCTCCTCCTCCGAGTCCTTAATGATACGATTGATGATGATAGCTTGGAAGATCATTTTTGTTTATGGGTGCCGCCACCAGTGGCTAAGGCCCAATTTTTCAGCCCCTGTTTTACAGGGGCGTGTAATTACAATTTTTTTAGCAATAATTTGCCATAGGGCTCATTGCTGTGCTCCAAGTACAGTATCTGTGAGGGGTTGGAGTGTTGTGGCACCAGTGCCTAAGGCCCAATTTTTCAGCCCCTGTTTAACAGGGGCGTGTCATTACAATTTTTGAAGCAATACTTTGCAACAGGGCTCATTGCTGTGCTCCAAGTACAGTATCTGTGAGGGGTTGTAGTGTTGTGCCACCAGTGCCTAAGGCCCAATTTTTCAGCCCCTGTTCAACAGGGGCATGCAATTACAATTCTTGATCTAATAATTCACAGCAGGGCCCATTGCTGCACCCACCAAGAGTAACTCTGAGGGCTTACAGTGTTGTGGCAACGCCACCACCACCACCACCACCACGAAAGGCCCAATTTTTCAGCCCCTGTTCAAAAGGGGCATGCAATTACAATTCTTGATCTAATAATTCACAGCAGGGCCCATTGCTGCACCCACCAAGAGTAACTCTGAGGGCTTACAGTGTTGTGGCAACACCACCACCACCACCACCACCACGAAAGGCCCAATTTTTCAGCCCCTGTTCAACAGGGGCATGCAATTACAATTCTTGATCTAATAATTCACAGCAGGGCCCATTGCTGCACCCACCAAGAGTAACTCTGAGGGCTTACAGTGTTGTGGTAACGCCACCACCACCACCACCACCACGAAAGGCCCAATTTTTCAGCCCCTGTTCAAAAGGGGCATGTAATTACAATTCTTGATCTAATAATTCACAGCAGGGCCCATTGCTGCACCCACCAAGAGTAACTCTGAGGGCTTACAGTGTTGTGGCAACGCCACCACCACCACCACCACCACCACCACCACGAAAGGCCCAATTTTTCAGCCCCTGTTCAAAAGGGGCATGTAATTACAATTCTTGATCTAATAATTCACAGCAGGGCCCATTGCTGCACCCACCAAGAGTAACTCTGAGGGCTTACAGTGTTGTGGCAACACCACCACCACCACCACCACCACGAAAGGCCCAATTTTTCAGCCCCTGTTCAACAGGGGCATGCAATTACAATTCTTGATCTAATAATTCACAGCAGGGCCCATTGCTGCACCCACCAAGAGTAACTCTGAGGGCTTACAGTGTTGTGGCAACGCCACCACCACCACCACCACGAAAGGCCCAATTTTTCAGCCCCTGTTCAAAAGGGGCATGTAATTACAATTCTTGATCTAATAATTCACAGCAGGGCCCATTCCTGCACCCACCAAGAGTAACTCTGAGGGCTTACAGTGTTGTGGCAACACCACCACCACCACCACCACCACGAAAGGCCCAATTTTTCAGCCCCTGTTCAACAGGGGCATGCAATTACAATTCTTGATCTAATAATTCACAGCAGGGCCCATTCCTGCACCCACCAAGAGTAACTCTGAGGGCTTACAGTGTTGTGGCAACACCACCACCACCACCACCACCACCACGAAAGGCCCAATTTTTCAGCCCCTGTTCAACAGGGGCATGCAATTACAATTCTTGATCTAATAATTCACAGCAGGGCCCATTGCTGCACCCACCAAGAGTAACTGTCAGGGCTTACAGTGTTATGGCACCAGCACCACCATCAAAGGCCCAATTTTTACTACCACTGTTCAACAATTATATGTAATTAAAATTCCTGATATAATAGTTGACAGCAGGGCGTTCCAGCACCAACCAAGAGTAACTGTGAGTGCTTACAGTGTTGTGCCAACACCAACAACTAAGGGGCCTATTTCTGCAGAGTATATACGGCAGGTCCCTACTTTCAAACATCCAACTTACAAACGACTACTACTTGCAAACGGAAGAAGACAACAGGAAGTGAGAGGAAATCTACCCCTAGGAAGGAAAATTCTCTCCTGTAAGAATAAATATGGGAGAAAGGGGTCTCATCTGTACTGATGCTTTATCACCAATCCTTGTTTCAATAAAAACACCACATTTCAAAAACAGTTGTCATTGGGACGGAAAGTGAGGTGAAATGTTCTGAACAGGGGCACAGACAGCAAAACAAATGTTACAGGGGTGATAACCCTTACCTATGTTTTCCAAAAAGTTTAAAAATAGATTTTTGGGCTGGAGCTACACTTCAACAATGTACCTGTTCAAAATTACAAACAGATTCTACATAAGAACAAACCTACAGTCCCTGTCTTGTATGCACCGCCTGTATACGGCTGTTCAGAGTATATAGGGCCTTTTTTATTTTATGTGCGGGGTTCCCCTTAATATCCATACAAGACCCAAAGGGGCTGGTAATGGGCTGGGGTAGGGGGGGGGGGTCATGGGGTAGCTATGCCATTTTTCTTAAAGATTTTCATCCATATTACCGGGACCAGACATTACATTAAAGCCGCAAGCAGTTTTAAATGGCTTTTTTTTCCTTTAGAAGTGTCATTTTGTGCAGGGACAGTTCTAAACACGGGAAACACGTGGCACTTCACAGGCATACTTTAGACACCCCCCAGGTACGATATTTAAAGGAATATTTGACTTTTTTTCACTTTATGCATCATTAAAATGACTGCTCCCGAAAAACGACCGTTTTTAAAACTTATTTTTGCATTGATACATGTCCCCTGGTGCAGAACCCGGGTTCCCAAACCCTTTTTAGGACAATAACATGCATAATAGTTGTTATAATTAGCACTTTAGAATTCGAACGTTCGCATCCATTGTATTTAACAGGGTTCTAATGTTCGTACGAACTTTCGGTCCGTTCGCGGGTTCTGGTGCGAACCGAACCCGGGGGTGTTCGGCTCATCACTAGTCACCAGCAGGAGGAAGGAGGTTCTGATTCCTCTATATAGATCTTTATATCACTAGAGGGGTCACCAGCAGGAGGAAGGAGGTCCTGATTACTCTATATAGATCTTTATATTACCAGAAGGATCACCAGCAGGAGGAAGGAGGTCCTGGTTTCTCTATATAGATCTTTATATCACTAGAGGGGTCACCAGCAGGAGGAAGGAGGTCCTGATTCTTCTATATAGATCTTTATATCACTAGAGGAGTCACCAGCAGGAGGAAGGAGGTCCTGGTTCCTCTATATAGATCTTTATATCACTAGAGGGATCACCAGCAGGAGGAAGGAGGTCCTGGTTCCTCTATATAGATCTTTATATCACTAGAGGGATCACCAGCAGGAGGAAGGAGGTCCTGATTCCCCTATATAGATCTTTATATCACCAGAGGAGTCACCAGTAGGGATGAGCTTCGAGTTCGAGTCGAACTCATGTTCGACTCGAACATTGCCTGTTTGCCCGTTCGCCGAACAGCGAACAAATTGGGGTGTTCGCGGCAAATTCGAAAAATCTATGGGAGAAATCTAAAGTGCTAATTATAAAGGCTTATATGCAAGTTATTGTCCTAAAAAGTGTTTGGGGACCCGGGTCCTGCCCCAGGGGACATGTATCAATGCAAAAAGAAGTTTTAAAAACGGCAGTTTTTTCGGGAGCAGTGATTTTAATAATGCTTAAAATGAAAAAATAAAAGTGAAATATTCCTTTAAATTTCGTACCTGGGGGGTGTGTATGATATGCATGTGAAGTGGCGCATGTTTCCCGTGCTTAGAACTGTCCCTGCAAAAAATGTCATTTTTGAAAGAAAAAAAGTCATTTAAAACTGACTCGCGGCTATTAATGAATTGTCGGCTCCCGGCAATACATACAAAAGTCATTGATAAAAAAAAAAAAAAAAGCGTGGGGGTTCCCCAGAATTCAATTACCAGGCCCTTCAGGTCTGGAATGGATATTAAGGGGAACCCCGCCGCAAATTAAAAAAAAATTGACGTGGGGTTCCCCCAAATATCCATTCCAGGCCCTTCAGATCTGGCATGGATTTTAAGGGGAACTCCACCCCAAATTTTTTAAAAAAATGGCGTGGAGTCCCCCTAAAAATCCATACCAGACCCTTATCCGAGCACGCAACCTGGCTGGCCGCAGGGGAAAAGGGGGGGACGAGAGAGCGGCCCCCCCTCCCTCCTGAACCGTACCAGGCCACATGCCCTCAACATGGGGAGGATGTCCCCATGTTGATGGGGACAAGGGCCTCATCCCCACAACCCTTGCCCGGTGGTTGTGGGGGTCTGCGGGCGGGGGGCTTATCGGAATCTGGAAGACCCCTTTAACAAAGGGGACCCCCAGATCCCGGCCCCCCCTATGTGAATTGGTAAGGGGTACATTGTACCCCTACCATTTCACGAAGAAAGCGTAAAAAAATGTTTAAAAAAACACACAAACACCTTGAAAAAGTCCTTTATTAAAAATAAAAAAAAAACATTCCAGCGGTGAAATCCAGTGTCCCGCGGCGATCCCGATGTCCAGCGCTGTCCTTCATTGGTTGTGCCTGAGCGGGCCTGATGGGGAACTCCCTCTCAGTATTTTAAATGTATAGACCCGCCCCTTCTAAAGTTCCCCATCAGGTCCGCTCAGCGGACCAGATGTGGAACATGAGAAGGGGCGGGTCTATACATGTATTACCAAAGTGAGAGCAGTTCCCCATCAGGTCCGCCCCCTCGGTATGTCGGACCCGCCTACGTCATTGGCCTGAGCGGGGAAACTTCCTTCACTATGTAAATTTAAATTACACAGTGAAGGAAGTTCCCCGCTCAAGCCAATGACGTAGGCGGGTCCGACATACCGAGGGGGCGGACCTGATGGGGAACTGCTCTCACTTTGGTAATACATGTATAGACCCGCCCCTTCTCATGTTCCGCATCTGGTCCGCTGAGCGGACCTGATGGGGAACTTTAGAAGGGGCGGGTCTATACATTTAAAATACTGAGAGGAAGTTCCCCATCAGGTCCGCTCAGGCACAACCAATGACGGACAGCGCTGGACATCGGGATCGCCGCGGGACACTGGATTTCACCGCTGGAATGTTTTTTTTTTTTTTTAAATAAAGGACTTTTTCAAGGTGTTTGTGTGTTTTTTTAAACATTTTTTTACGCTTTCTTCGTGAAATGGTAGGGGTACAATGTACCCCTTACCAATTCACATAGGGGGGGGGCCGGGATCTGGGGGTCCCCTTTGTTAAAGGGGTCTTCCAGATTCCGATAAGCCCCCCGCCCGCAGACCCCCACAACCACCGGGCAAGGGTTGTGGGGATGAGGCCCTTGTCCCCATCAACATGGGGAAATCCTCCCCATGTTGAGGGCATGTAGCCTGGTACGGTTCAGGAGGGAGGGGGGGCCGCTCTCTCTTCCCCCCTTTTCCCCTGCGGCCAGCCAGGTTGCGTGCTCGGATAAGGGGTCTGGTATAGATTTTTAGGGGGACTCCACGCCATTTTTTTTTTAATTTGGGTTGGAGTTCCCCTTAAAATCCATGCCAGATCTGAAGGGCCTGGAATGGATATTTGGGGGAACCCCACGTCAATTTTTTTTTTTAATTTGCGGCGGGGTTCCCCTTAATATCCATTCCAGACCTGAAGGGCCTGGTAATTGAATTCTGGGGAACCCCCACGTTTTTTTTTTTTTTTTTTTATCAATGATTTTTGTATGTATTGCCGGGAGCCGACAATTCATTAATAGCCGCGAGTCAGTTTTAAATTACTTTTTTTCTTTCAAAAATGAATTTTTTTTCAGGGACAGTTCTAAGCACGGGAAACATGCGCCACTTTACATGCATATCATACACACCCCCCAGGTACGAAATTTAAAGGAATATTTCACTTTTATTTTTTCATTTTAAGCATTATTAAAATCACTGCTCCCGAAAAAACGGCCGTTTTAAAAACTTTTTTTTGCATTGATACATGTCCCCTGGGGCAGGACCCGGGTCCCCAAACACTTTTTAGGACAATAACTTGCATATAAGCCTTTATAATTAGCACTTTAGATTTCGAACGTTCGAGTCCATTGTATTTAATAGGGTTCTAAAGTTCACACGAACGTTTTGTCTGTTCGCAGGTTCTGGTGCGAACCGAACAGGGGGGTGTTCGGCTCATCCCTGGTCACCAGCAGGAGGAAGGAGGTCCTGATTCCTCTATATAGATCTTTATATCACAAGAGGGGTCACCAGCAGGAGGAAGGAGGTCCTGATTCTTCTATATAGATCTTTATATCACTAGAGGGGTCACCAGCAGAAGGAAGGAGGTCCTGATTCCTCTATATAGATCTTTATATCACTAGAGGGGTCACCAGCAGGAGGAAGGAGGTCCTGATTCCTCTATATAGATCTTTATATCACTAGAAGGGTCACCAGCAGAAGGAAGGAGGTCCTGATTCCTCTATATAGATCTTTATATCACTAGAGGGGTCACCAGCAGGAGGAAGGAGGTCCTGATTCCTCTATATAGATCTTTATATCACTAGAGGGATCACCAGCAGGAGGAAGGAGGTCCTGATTCCTCTATATAGATCTTTATATCACAAGAGGGGTCACCAGCAGGAGGAAGGAGGTCCTGATTCTTCTATATAGATCTTTATATCACTAGAGGGGTCACCAGCAGGAGGAAGGAGGTCCCGATTCCTCTATATAGATCTTTAAATCACTAGAGGGATCCCCAGCAGGAGGAAGGAGGTCCTGATTCCTCTATATAGATCTTTATATCACTAGAGGGGTCACCAGCAGGAGGAAGGAGGTCCTGATTCCTCTATATAGATCTTTATATCACTAGAGGGATCCCCAGCAGGAGGAAGGAGGTCCTGATTCCTCTATATAGATCTTTATATCACTAGAGGGGTCACCAGCAGGAGGAAGGAGGTCCTGATTCCTCTATATAGATCTTTATATCACTAGAGGGATCCCCAGCAGGAGGAAGGAGGTCCTGATTCCTCTACATAGATCTTTATATCACTAGAGGGGTCACCAGCAGGAGGAAGGGGGTCCTGATTCCTCTATATAGATCTTTATATCACTAGAGGGGTCACCAGCAGGAGGAAGGAGGTCCTGATTCTTCTATATAGATCTTTATATCACTAGAGGGGTCACCAGCAGGAGGAAGGAGGTCCTGATTCCTCTATATAGATCTTTATATCACTAGAAGGGTCACCAGCAGGAGGAAGGAGGTCCTGATTCCTCTATATAGATCTTTATATCACTAGAGGGATCACCAGCAGGAGGAAGGAGGTCCTGATTCCTCTATATAGATCTTTATATCACTAGAGGGGTCCCCAGCAGGAGGAAGGAGGTCCTGATTCCTCTATATAGATCTTTATATCACTAGAGGGGTCACCAGCAGGAGGAAGGAGGTCCTGATTCCTCTATATAGATCTTTAGTTAGACTTCCTTTAGAATACTGTGTCCAGTTCCGGAGACCTCACTTACAGAAAGATATTGATAAGATAGAACGAGTTCAGAGGGTAACAAACATGGTGAAAGTTTTGGGGGATAAAACATATCATGCAACTTCAGGAACTTAATGTATACAGTCTGGAGGAAAGAAGGGAAAGGGGAGACATGATTGAAACCTGTAAATACATCAAGGGGGTGAATACGGTTCAGGAGGGCGCTGAGAGCGTACAGTAGTGAGGGGGGCTGAGAGCATACCGGTGTGTGTGAGGGGGGCTGAGCGCATACAGGTGTGAGGGGGGAATGAGAGTGTACAGGTATGAGAGGGGGGTGATAGCATACAGGTCTGAGAGGGGCTTAGAGCCTACAGGTGTGAGGAGCGCTGAGAGCGTACAGGTATGGGGGGGGGGGCTGAGAGCATACAGGTGTGAGGAGAGCTGAGAGCGTACAGATCTGAGGGGGGGTTGATAGCATACAGGTCTGAGGGGGGCTGAGAGCCTACAGGTGTGTGTGTGAGGAGGGCTGAGAGCATACAGGTGTGAGGGGGGCTAAGACCATACAGATGTGTGTGAGGGGGGCTGAAAACATACAGGTGTGAGGGGGGCTGAGAGCCTACAGGTGTGTGTGAGGAGGGCTGAGAGCATACAGGTGTGAGGGGGGCTAAGACCATACAGATGTGTGCGAGGGGGGCTGAAAAGATACAGGTGTGAGGGGGGCTGAGAGCGTACAGGTGTGTGTGAGGGCGCTGAGAGCATACATGTGTGAGGGGGGCTGAGAGTGTACAGGTGTGAGGGGGGCTGAGAGCCTACAGGTGTGTGTGAGGGGGGCTGAGAGCCTACAGGTGTGTGTGAGGGGGGGCTGAGAGCCTACAGGTGTGTGTGAGGGGGAATGAGAGCATACATGTGTGAGGGGGGGCTGAGAGTGTACAGGTACGAGGAGGGCTGAGAGCGTACAGGTGTGGGGGGGCTGAGAGTGTACAGGTGTGGGGGGGGCTGAGAGAATACATGTGTGAGGAGGGCTGAGAACGTACAGGTATAAGTGGGGGGGGGGCTGAGAGCATACAGATCTGAAGGAGGGCTGAGAGCGTACAGGTCTGAGGGGGGGTGAGAATGTACAGGTGTGAGGGGGGATGGACTTGGTGGAACGGCTTGTCAGCGGATTCGGTGGGATGTCCAGTCGGCAGGCCCTGGGGAACGTTCGTGGTCAGGCCCCGGGGAGGGGGGGGGGCAGGCCTACAGCTGTGTAAGGGGCCCAACAATTTCTGATGGCTGCCCTGGCCATGGGTAAGGATTCAGAATTGCACCCCCCTTCCCTACTGTTAATGCATGCTGTACAATGGTTGTGCCATCCTGCATCTTTTGTTTGACCCCCTGCTTCACTGCACCCTGGGCAGCTTCCCCTCCTGCCCACCCCATACCCTGGCCACCACTTTTCTATGACTTTATGGTATTGCTGTGATAACTTTATTGTCGTTGTGTTAATGCTGTTTTTTGGTTGCTACCTGTGTTGGGATCAGGAACCTTTGAGTTTTGACATTTTGCAAGAATGCGTGTTGATTGCCAAGGGCGCACAATGGATGTGAGCGGCCTCCCTAGCCTTGGACTCTCAGGACCTCCTTCCATGGTGGTGTGTCTCTATATATGTGAGTCTATGGGTCTGGGTCTCTATATATGTGGGTCTATGGGTCTGTCTCTCTATATATGTGAGTCTATGGGTCTGGGTCTCTATATATGTGGGTCTATGGGTCTGTCTCTATATATGTGGGTCTATGGGTCTGTGTCTCTATATATGTGGGTCTATGGGTCTGTCTCTATATATGTGGGTCTATGGGTCTGTCTCTCTATATATGTGAGTCTATGGGTCTGGGTCTCTATATATGTGGGTCTATGGGTCTGTGTCTCTATATATGTGGGTCTATGGGTCTGTCTCTATATATGTGAGTCTATGGGTCTGTCTCTCTATATATGTGAGTCTATGGGTCTGGGTCTCTATATATGTGGGTCTATGGGTCTGTGTCTCTATATATGTGGGTCTATGGGTCTGTCTCTATATATGTGGGTCTATGGGTCTGTCTCTCTATATATGTGAGTCTATGGGTCTGGGTCTCTATATATGTGGGTCTATGGGTCTGTCTCTATATATGTGAGTCTATGGGTCTGGGTCTCTATATATGTGGGTCTATGGGTCTGTCTCTCTATATATGTGAGTCTATGGGTCTGGGTCTCTATATATGTGGGTCTATGGGTCTGTCTCTATATATGTGGGTCTATGGGTCTGGGTCTCTATATATGTGGGTCTATGGGTCTGTCTCTATATATGTGAGTCTATGGGTCTGTGTCTCTATATATGTGGGTCTATGGGTCTGTCTCTCTATATATGTAAGTCTATGGGTCTGTGTCTCTATATATGTGGGTCTATGGGTCTGTGTCTCTATATATGTGAGTCTATGGGTCTGTGTCTCTATATATGTGAGTCTATGGGTCTGTCTCTATATATGTGAGTCTATGGGTCTGTCTCTCTATATACAGTGCCTTGCGAAAGTATTCGGCCCCCTTGAACTTTTCATCCTTTTGCCACATTTCAGGCTTCAAACATAAAGATATAAAATTTAAATTTTTTGTGAAGAATCACCAACAAGTGGGACACAATTGTGAAGTGGAACGAAATCTATTGGATATTTTAAACTTTTTTAGCAAATAAAAAACTGAAAAGTGGTGCGTGCAAAATTATTTGGCCCCTTTACTTTCAGTGCAGCAAACTCACTCTAGAAGTTCAGCGAGGATCTCTTAATGATCCAATGTTGTCCTAAATGACTGATGGTGATAAATAGAATCCACCTGTGTGTAATCAAGTCTCTGTATAAATGCACCTGCTCTGTGATAGTCTCAGGCCTGGTTCACACTGGGGCGACAAATGCTCCGACATTGGGAGCTCATGTCGCATGACGTGTGAAAATCAATGTTTCCCTATGGGAGCCGTCTTAACTGGTCCGACACATGTCGGTCCGACTTTGAAAATGCTCCCTGTACTACTTCGGTCCGACTTTGATCTGACTTCAGCCCATTGACTATCATTGAAGTCGGATCAAAGTCGGACCGCAGTCTTGCATGATCCGACTTTGGCATGCGACTTGTGCTCTGCTGCTCTTGAGGGGGAACTCCAGGCCAAATTTTAAATAAAAAACCGGCATGGGTTCCCCCTTCAGAGGCATACCAAGCCCTTGGGTCTGGTCTGGATTTGAAGGGGAACCCCCTACGCCGAAAAAACGGCGTGGGGGTCCCCCCAAAATCCAAACCAGACCCTTATCCGAGCACACAACCTGGCAGGCCGCAGGGGAAAAGGGGGGGGACGAGAGAGCGGCCCCCCTCCCTCCTGAACCGTACCAGGCCGCATGCCCTCAACATGGGGGGGTTTAGTGCTCTGGGGCGACCTGCGGCCCCCCCACTCCAGAGCACCCTGTCCCCATGTTGATGAGGACAGGGCCTCTTCCCGACAACCCTGGCCGTTGGTTGTCGGGGTCTGCGGGCGGGGGGCTTATCGGAATCCGGGAGCCCCCTTTAATAAAGGGGCCCCCGGATCCCGGCCCCCCACCCTATGTGAATGAGTATGGGGTACATCGTACCCCTACACATTCACCTGGTGGAAAAAAATTGCAATAAAAAAAAACACAGCTTTTTAAAGTATTTTATTGCACAGCTCCGGGGGTCTGCTTCCGACTTCGGGGGTCTCCGGTGTCGTCTCCGCACTCTCCGGTTCTTTCTTCTGCCGGGCCTCCGCTAACTTCTTTTTAGCTCTTTTGCTAGCGGGGCCCGGTTTTCTCCGTCGCCTTTTTCTTCTCCCGCTCTTCTCCCGCTCTCCGGTTCTTCTCCCGCTCTCCGGTTCTTTCTTCCGCCGGGCCTCCGCTAACTTCTTTTTAGCTCTTTTACTAACGGAGGCCCGGTCTTCTCCGTCGTCTCGTCCGGCTCTCCGTTGTCCTTCTGCCGGCCCCTCCACTAACTTCTTTAGCTCTTTTGCTAGTGGAGGGGCGCGGTCTTCCCGTCGCCGTCTTCTTCTCTCTTCTCCTCCTCGATGTTGACGCGTCGCTTCCTCCCGCTGTAATACTGGCTCTCCGCTCCGCTCCGCATTAATATAGGCTTCTCATGACGTCACAGTCACATGTTCCCATGACGTCACAGTCACATGCTCCGGGGCCATGTGCCCAGGAACATGTGACTGTGACGTCATGAGAAGCCTATATTAATGCGGAGCGGAGCGGAGAGCCAGTATTACAGCGGGAGGAAGCGACGCGTCAACATCGAGTAGGAGAAGAGGGAAGAAGACGCCGACGGCGACGACGGGAAGACCAGCTCCTCCACTAGCAAGAGAGCTAAAGAAGTTAGTGGAGGGGCCGGCAGAAGGACAACGGAGAGCTGGACGAGACGACGGAGAAGACCGGGCCTCCGTTAGCAAAAGAGCTAAAAAGAAGTTAGCGGAGGCCCGGCAGAAGAAAGAACTGGAGAGCAGGAGAAGAACCGGAGACCCCCGAAGTCTGAAGAAGACCTCCGGAGCGGTGCAATAAAATACTTTAAAAGGCTGTGTGGTTTTTTTATTGCAATTTTTTTTCCACCAGGTGAATGGGTAGGGGTACGATGTACCCCATACTCATTCACATAGGGTGGGGGGGCCGGGATCCGGGGGCCCCTTTATTAAAGGGGGCTCCCGGATTCCGATAAGCCCCCCGCCCGCAGACCCCGACAACCAACGGCCAGGGTTGTCGGGAAGAGGCCCTGTCCTCATCAACATGGGGGCAGGGTGCTCTGGGATGGGGGGGCCGCAGGTGGCCCCCTGCCCCAGAGCACCAAACCCCCCATGTTGAGGGCATGCGACCTGGTACGGTTCAGGAGGGAGGGGGGGCCGCTCTCTCGTCCCCCCCTCTTCCCCTGCGGCCTGCCAGGTTGTGTGCTCGGATAAGGGTCTGGTTTGGATCCTGGGGGGACCCCCACGCCGTTTTTTCAGGCGTAGGGGCGGCCCTTCAAATCCAGACCAGACCCAAGGGCCTGGTATGCCTCTGAAGGGGGAACCCATGCCGGTTTTTTATTTAAAATTTGGCCTGGAGTTCCCCCTCAAGATTCATACCAAACACAGTGCCTGATATTGGCGGGGATCCAAGTCGGATCCCCGTTCATTGAAAGTCGGACATATGTCGGCTTCATGTCGCAGGGCAAAGTAGGATCCAAAGTAGGACAGATGTCGTGTCGCACTAGTGTGAACCCAGCCTCAGGGTTCTGTTGAAAGCGCAGAGAGCATCATGAAGACCAAGGAACACACCAGGCAGGTCCGTAATACTGTTGTGGAGAAGTTTAAAGCCGGATTTGGATACAAAAAGATTTCCCAAGCTTTAAACATCCCAAGGAGCACTGTGCAAGCGATCATTTTGAAATGGAAGGAGTATCAGACCACTGCAAATCTACCAAGACCTGGCTGTCCCTCTAAACTTTCAGCTCAGACAAGGAGAAGACTGATCAGAGATGCAGCCAAGAGGCCCATGATCACTCTGGATGAACTGCAGAGAACTACAGCTGAGGTGGGAGAGTCTGTCCACAGGACAACAATCAGTCGTACACTGCACAAATCTGCCCTTTATGGAAGAGTGGCAAGAAGAAAGCCATTTCTCAAAGATATCCATAAAAAGTCTTGTCTAAAGTTTGCCACAAGCCACCTGGGAGACACACCAAACATGTGGAAGAAGGTGCTCTGGTCCGATGAAACCAAAATCAAACTTTTTGGCCACAATGCAAAACGATATGTTTGGCGTAAAAGCAACACAGCTCATCACCCTCAACACACCATCCCCACTGTCAAACATGGTGGTGGCAGCATCATGGTTTGGGCCTGCTTTTCTTCAGCAGGGACAGGGAAGATGGTTAAAATTGAGGGGAAGATGGATGCAGCCAAATACAGGACCATTCTGGATGAAAACCTGTTGGAGTCTGCAAAAGACCTGAGACTGGGACGGAGATTTATCTTCCAACAAGACAATGATCCCAAACATACAGCAAAATCTACAAAGGAATGGTTCACAAATAAACGTATCCAGGTGTTAGAATGGCCAAGTCAAAGTCCAGACCTGAATCCAATCGAGAATCTGTGGAAAGAGCTGAAAACTGCTGTTCACAAACGCTCTCCATCCAACCTCACTGAGCTCGAGCCGTTTTGCAAGGAAGAATGGGCAAGAATTTCAGTCTCTCGATGTGCAAAACTGATAGAGACATACCCCAAGCGACTTGCAGCTGTAATCGCAGCAAAAGGTGGCTCTACAAAGTATTAACGCAAGGGGGCCGAATAATTTTGCACGCCCCACTTTTCATTTTTTTCTTAGTTAAAAAAGTTTAAAAAATCCAATAGATTTCGTTCCACTTCACAATTGTGTCCCACTTGTTGGTGATTCTTCACAAAAAATTAAAATTTTATATCTTTATGTTTGAAGCCTGAAATGTGGCAAAAGGATGAAAAGTTCAAGGGGGCCGAATACTTTCGCAAGGCACTGTATGTGAGTCTATGGGTCTGGAACGCTATATATGTGGGTCTATGGGTCTCTGCCTCTATATATGTGGGTCTATGGGTCTGTCTCCCTATATATGTGAGTCTATGGGTCTGTGTCTCTATATATGTGGGTCTATGGGTCTGTCTCCCTATATATGTGAGTCTATGGGTCTGTCTCTCTATATATGTGAGTCTATGGGTCTGTCTCTCTATATATGTGAGTCTATGGGTCTGTGTCTCTATATATGTGAGTCTATGGGTCTGTCTCTCTATATATGTGAGTCTATGGGTCTGTGTCTCTATATATGTGAGTCTATGGGTCTGTCTCTCTATATATGTGAGTCTATGGGTCTGTCTCTCTATATATGTGAGTCTATGGGTCTGTCTCTCTATATATGTGAGTCTATGGGTCTGTCTCTCTATATATGTGAGTCTATGGGTCTGTCTCTCTATATATGTGAGTCTATGGGTCTGTCTCTATATATGTGAGTCTATGGGTCTGTCTCTCTATATATGTGAGTCTATGGGTCTGTCTCTGTATATATGTGGGTCTATGGGTCTGTGTCTCTATATATGTGAGTCTATGGGTCTGTCTCTCTATATATGTGAGTCTATGGGTCTGTCTCTCTATATATGTGAGTCTATGGGTCTGTGTCTCTATATATGTGAGTCTATGGGTCTGTGTCTCTATATATGTGAGTCTATGGGTCTCTGTCTCTATATATGTGAGTCTATGGGTCTGTCTCTATATATGTGAGTCTATGGGTCTCTGTCTCTATATATGTGAGTCTATGGGTCTGTGTCTCTATATATGTGAGTCTATGGGTCTCTGTCTCTATATATGTGAGTCTATGGGTCTGTGTCTCTATATATGTGAGTCTATGGGTCTGTGTGTCTCTATATATGTGAGTCTATGGGTCTGTGTCTCTATATATGTGGGTCTATGGGTCTGTCTCTCTATATATGTGAGTCTATGGGTCTGTCTCTCTATATATGTGAGTCTATGGGTCTGTGTGTCTCTATATATGTGAGTCTATGGGTCTGTGTCTCTATATATGTGAGTCTATGGGTCTGTGTCTCTATATATGTGAGTCTATGGGTCTGTGTGTCTCTATATATGTGAGTCTATGAGTCTGTGTCTCTATATATGTGGGTCTATGGGTCTGTCTCTCTATATATGTGAGTCTATGGGTCTGTGTCTCTATATATGTGAGTCTATGGGTCTGTGTCTCTATATATGTGAGTCTATGGGTCTGTCTCTCTATATATGTGAGTCTATGGGTCTGTGTCTCTATATATGTGGGTCTATGGGTCTGTCTCTCTATATATGTGAGTCTATGGGTCTGTCTCTCTATATATGTGAGTCTATGGGTCTGTGTGTCTCTATATATGTGAGTCTATGGGTCTGTGTCTCTATATATGTGAGTCTATGGGTCTGTGTCTCTATATATGTGAGTCTATGGGTCTGTGTGTCTCTATATATGTGAGTCTATGAGTCTGTGTCTCTATATATGTGGGTCTATGGGTCTGTCTCTCTATATATGTGAGTCTATGGGTCTGTGTCTCTATATATGTGAGTCTATGGGTCTGTGTCTCTATATATGTGAGTCTATGGGTCTGTCTCTCTATATATGTGAGTCTATGGGTCTGTCTCTCTATATATGTGAGTCTATGGGTCTGTGTCTCTATATATGTGAGTCTATGGGTCTGTCTCTCTATATATGTGAGTCTATGGGTCTGTGTCTCTATATATGTGAGTCTATGGGTCTGTCTCTCTATATATGTGAGTCTATGGGTCTGTCTCTCTATATATGTGAGTCTATGGGTCTGTGTCTCTATATATGTGAGTCTATGGGTCTGTGTCTCTCTATATATGTGAGTCTATGGGTCTGTGTCTCTATATATGTGAGTCTATGGGTCTGTCTCTCTATATATGTGAGTCTATGGGTCTGTGTCTCTATATATGTGAGTCTATGGGTCTGTCTCTCTATATATGTGAGTCTATGGGTCTGTCTCTCTATATATGTGAGTCTATGGGTCTCTGTCTCTATATATGTGAGTCTATGGGTCTGTCTCTCTATATATGTGAGTCTATGGGTCTGTCTCTCTATATATGTGGGTCTATGGGTCTGTCCCTCTATATATGTGAGTCTATGGGTCTGTCTCTCTATATATGTGAGTCTATGGGTCTGTGTCTCTATATATGTGAGTCTATGGGTCTGTCTCTCTATATATGTGAGTCTATGGGTCTGTCTCTCTATATATGTGAGTCTATGGGTCTCTGCCTCTATATATGTGAGTCTATGGGTCTGTCTCTCTATATATGTGAGTCTATGGGTCTGTGTCTCTATATATGTGAGTCTATGGGTCTGTCTCTCTATATATGTGAGTCTATGGGTCTGTGTCTCTCTATATATGTGGGTCTATGGGTCTGTGTCTCTATATATGTGAGTCTATGGGTCTGTGTCTCTATATATGTGAGTCTATGGGTCTGTCTCTCTATATATGTGAGTCTATGGGTCTGTCTCTCTATATATGTGAGTCTATGGGTCTCTGCCTCTATATATGTGAGTCTATGGGTCTGTCTCTCTATATATGTGAGTCTATGGGTCTGTGTCTCTATATATGTGAGTCTATGGGTCTGTCTCTCTATATATGTGAGTCTATGGGTCTGTCTCTCTATATATGTGAGTCTATGGGTCTGTGTCTCTATATATGTGAGTCTATGGGTCTGTCTCTCTATATATGTGAGTCTATGGGTCTGTCTCTCTATATATGTGAGTCTATGGGTCTGTCTCTCTATATATGTGAGTCTATGGGTCTGTGTCTCTATATATGTGGGTCTATGGGTCTGTGTCTCTATATATGTGAGTCTATGGGTCTGTCTCTCTATATATGTGAGTCTATGGGTCTGTGTCTCTATATATGTGAGTCTATGGGTCTGTCTCTCTATATATGTGAGTCTATGGGTCTGTCTCTCTATATATGTGAGTCTATGGGTCTGTCTCTCTATATATGTGAGTCTATGGGTCTGTCTCTCTATATATGTGAGTCTATGGGTCTGTGTCTCTATATATGTGGGTCTATGGGTCTGTGTCTCTATATATGTGAGTCTATGGGTCTGTCTCTCTATATATGTGAGTCTATGGGTCTGTGTCTCTATATATGTGAGTCTATGGGTCTGTCTCTCTATATATGTGAGTCTATGGGTCTGTCTCTCTATATATGTGAGTCTATGGGTCTGTGTCTCTATATATGTGAGTCTATGGGTCTGTCTCTCTATATATGTGAGTCTATGGGTCTGTGTCTCTATATATGTGAGTCTATGGGTCTGTCTCTCTATATATGTGAGTCTATGGGTCTGTCTCTCTATATATGTGAGTCTATGGGTCTGTCTCTCTATATATGTGAGTCTATGGGTCTGTGTCTCTATATATGTGGGTCTATGGGTCTGTCTCTCTATATATGTGAGTCTATGGGTCTGTGTCTCTATATATGTGAGTCTATGGGTCTGTCTCTCTATATATGTGAGTCTATGGGTCTGTGTCTCTATATATGTGAGTCTATGGGTCTCTATTTGTGTACTTAGCATTGTGTCTATATTTGTTGTACAGATGACGGTTTCTTTCGTGTCCTGGCAGGAAGTGCAGCATGAGTCTGGCAAACGCAGAGATCTGGGTGGAGGTGGAGGTGGAGGGGGTTGGAGGTGGAGGGGGTTGGAGGGTTGGAGGTGGAGGGGGTTGGAGGGTTGGAGGGGGTTGGAGGGTTGGAGGGGGTTGGAGGTGGAGGGGGTTGGAGGTGGAGGGGGTTGGAGGGTGGAGGGGGTTGGAGGTGGAGGGGGTTGGAGGGTTGGAGGGGGTTGGAGGTGGAGGGGGTTGGAGGTGGAGGGGGTTGGAGGGGGTTGGAGGGGGATCTGGGAAACAGTCTCAGGAAATGTGATGTAAAGTTTGGGAAACGAAACTCAGCGCAGTCACAGATCATCTCACACCCCGCACCACCCCACCAAAGACTCAGCACCAGGTAAGAGGCAAATGATTCTACTTATAACTCCACTTACAATACAAGTTTTCTATTCCACCAAAACTCCGATGCTCAGATTCTTCTCTGGCTGCTTTCCCTATAATGAAGAACAAATGCAGGACTGGAGGCCCCTTCTAATGAGGCTGCTGGGAATGGAGAACTCAGTTTTGGGAGGAACTACCTTTTTTTTCCAATTTTTTTTTTTTTTTTTTTTTTTAGCTCCCACCAGAGCCGTTCTCAATAGTATCATGGGCCCCTGGGCAAAGTATTGCTCTGGGGGCCCCCTACCAGATAGCCCCAATTTACACACCAAAGTATAAATAGTTAATAGAATTACCATATATACTCGAGTATAAGCCGAGGCACCTAATTATACCGCAAAAAAAATGGGAAAATGTATTGACTCAAATATAAGCCTAGGGTGTCCATGTCCATGCCTCACTGTGTCCATGCCTCACTGTGCCCATGCCTCACTGTGTCCATGCCTCACTGTGCCCATGCCTCACTGTGTCCATGCCTCACTGTGCCCATGCCTCACTGTGCCCATGCCTCACTGTGCCCATGCCTCACTGTGCCCATGCCTCACTGTGCCCATGCCTCACTGTGTCCATGCCTCACTGTGTCCATGCCTCACTGTGCCCATGCCTCACTGTGCCCATGCCTCACTGTGTCCATGCCTCACTGTGTCCATGCCTAACTGTGTCCATGCCTAACTGTGTCCATGCCTAACTGTGTCCATGCCTAACTGTGTCCATGCCTCACTGTGTCCATGCCTCACTGTGCCCATGCCTAACTGTGTCCATGCCTAACTGTGTCCATGCCTAACTGTGTCCATGCCTAACTGTGCCCATGCCTAACTGTGCCCATGCCTCACTGTGTCCATGCCTAACTGTGTCCATGCCTAACTGTGTCCATGCCTAACTGTGTCCATGCCTCACTGTGCCCATGCCTCACTGTGTCCATGCCTAACTGTGTCCATGCCTAACTGTGTCCATGCCTAACTGTGTCCATGCCTAACTGTGTCCATGCCTCACTGTGTCCATGACTAGACTGACATTTAACATGGGAGTCTATGGAAGGGGTGCCCGGCTTTGAAAAATCTGTGCTCCCCGGCCGTAGGTCCCCGAGACAAAAAACTTTGCACACTTGTAGAGGAAAAGTGGGGCTACATGAGTGCCAAGTGTGGAGTCCAGTACCGGGTCCCCAAAATTCAGGAGATTAGACACAAAAAGGTGACTCGAGTATAAGCCGAGGGGGGCATTTTCAGCACAAAAAAATTTACTGAAAAACTCAGCTTATAATCGAGTATATATGGTAAACATATATTCAGGGGCGGACTGACAACTCATGGGGCCCCCGGGCAATAGGAGATTATGGGGCCCCCAGGCAATAGGAGATTATGGGGCCCTCAGGCAATAGGAGATTATGGGGCCCCCAGGCAATAGGAGATTATGGGGCCCTCAGGCAATAGGAGATTATGGGTCTCCTAGGCAATGGATTATGGGGCCACACAGTATACACACACACACACACACACACACACACATGCAGTATGCATACACACACAGTATACACACACAGTATACATACACAGTATACACACATAGTATACACACACACATGCAGTATGCATACACAGTATAGACACACAGTATACACACACAGTATACACACACACAGTATACACACACACACAGTATACACACACACAGTATACACACACAGTATACACACACACAGTATACACACACACACACACACAGTATACACACACACACAGTATACACACACACACAGTATACACACACACAGTATACACACACACACACACACAGTATACACACACACACAGTATACACACACATACTGTATGCATACACAGTATACACACACAGTATACACACACAGTATACATACACAGTATACACACACACACATGCAGTATGCATACACAGTATAGATACACAGTATACACACACACAGTATACACACACACACACACAGTATACACACACACACACAGTATACACACACATACTGTATGCATACACAGTATACATACACAGTATACACACACAGTATACATACACAGTATACACACACAGTATACATACACAGTATACACACAAACACATGTATAGATACACAGTATACACACACACACAGTATACACACACACACATGTATAGATACACAGTATACACACACACACAGTATACACACACACACATGTATAGATACACAGTATACACACACAGTATACATACACAGTATACACACACACACATGTATAGATACACAGTATACACACACACACACACAGTATACACACACATACTGTATACACACACAGTATACACACACATACTGTATACACACACAGTATACATACACAGTATACACACACAGTATACATACACAGTATACACACACACACATGTATAGATACACAGTATACACACACACAGTATACACACACACACATGCAGTATGCATACACAGTATATACACACACAGTATACACACACATACTGTATACACACACAGTATACACACACATACTGTATACACACACAGTATACATACACAGTATACACACACAGTATACATACACAGTATACACACACACACATGTATAGATACACAGTATATACACACACAGTATACATACACACAGTATACACACACACATGCAGTATGCATACACAGTATATACACACACAGTATACACACACATACTGTATACACACACAGTATACACACACATACTGTATACACACACAGTATACATACACAGTATACACACACAGTATACATACACAGTATACACACACACACATGTATAGATACACAGTATATACACACACAGTATACATACACACAGTATACACATACATACACTGAAAAGGTACTGGAGAGTTGGGGCAGCTATAATCTTGGGATTTTTAGACCAAAAGGATGTCGGTAAGGGACATTTCAGGGACAGATGTAAAAAAACACAGATATTTACATACTGTCCCTGGTTTTACTGAGGCTGGCAACCCTGATGGGGCCCCCTAGTGGCGTGGGGCCCTCGGGCAGTGCCCGAGTGGTCATTCTGCCCCTACATATATTTATTAGTACTTTCAATAAAATTGATTTGAAACAATAAAAAATAAAAAACATGCCATAAATCAAAGATAAGACAACACAAAGAACACAGTATGGGGGAGGCAGGAGGGCACAGTACAGGTTCCGGGACCAGTCTGGGACACAGCCATCCCGAGACAGCTTAGTAAAAAGTATGACTGTCCCAGCAAGATTATCATGGGGCCCTTATGCACCTGGGGCCCCTGGGCAATGCCACGCATTAAGACAGCCCTGGTTCCCACTACTGGTAGAATAACTATTTCATCCCTTAGGACGTACGTCCAGAGAGCGAAGGGTTTGTCCTTCTTTTCTTCAGCCTTCTCCCAGCTGGAATGTGAAAGTAGACCCCTGAGGCCTCCATAAAGAGGGCCTGTCACCTGTCCAATGCTATCACATTGTGAACCCCCCTTGTGATAGTAATAAAGTTACTTGAAAAAAAAAAAAGTTAAAGTGGTTCTAAAGGCAGAAGGTTTTTACCTTAAAGTTATTTTAAAGGCATATACAGTATCTCACAAAAGTAAGTACACCCCTCACATTTTTGTAAATATTTTCCTCTCTTTTTTCATGTGACAACACTGAAGAAATGACACTTTGCTACAATGTAAAGTAGTGAGTGTACAGCTTGTATAACAGTGTAAATTTCCTGTCCCCTCAAAATAACTCAACACACAGCCATTAATGTAATAATAATTTGAAAGAAAAGGTATAATAAAATATTTACAAATATGTGAGGGGTGTACTAACTTTTGTAAGATACTGTGTGTGTATGTATATATATATATATACATACATACATACATACATACATACACACACATTATATTGTCAAAAGTATTGGGACACCTGCCTTTACACAAAGGTGAACTTTAATGGCATCCCAGTCTTAGTCCATAGGGTTCAATAGTTGGCCCACCCTTTGCAGCTATAACAGCTTCAACTCTTCTGGGAAGGCTGTCCACAAGGTTTAGGAGGGTGTCTATGGGAATGTTTGACCATTCTTCCAGAAGCACATTTGTGAGGTCAGGCACTGATGTTGGACGAGAAGGCCTGGCTCACAGTCTCCGCCCTAGATCATCCCAAAGGTGTTCTATTGGGTTGAGGTCAGGACTCTGTGCAGGGCAGTCAAGTTCCTCCACCCCAAACTCGCTCATCCATGTCTTTATGGACCTTGCTTTGTGCACTGGTCCAAATCATTTGGTGGAGGGAGGATTATGGTGTGGGGGGTTGTTTTTCAGGGGTTGGGCTTGGCCCCTTAGCTCCAGTGAAGGGAACTGTTAGGTGTCAGCATACCAAGACATTTTGGACAATTTCATGCTCCCAACTTTGTGGGAAGAGTTTGGGGACGGCCCCTTCCTGTTCCAACATGACTGCGCACCAGTACACAAAGCAAGGTCCATAAAGACATGGATGAGTGAGTTTGGGGTGGAGGAACTTGACTGGCCTCCTACCCATCCATTGTCCCAGCCCTGCCCATCTGGATCCAGTGATGTTCATGTGGCTCTCCTGGGTCCCTCTCTCTTCATTGGCTCCCGCTGCTGTCAATCACTGCCAGTGAGCCAATGCGGTAACAGCAGGGGTTGGGCGAGCCGTGCTCTGTGTGAAAAAAAAACAATGTCCATTCACAGGAGCGCGGCTTGGGAGTGAGCCTGCAAGAGATTTGCTATTGGGGGAAGTCGAGGGGGGAGGAGCCAGGACCGCCGGCGGGGGACCCAAAAAGAAGAGGATCGGGCAGCTCTGTGCAAAACCATTACACAGAGCAGATAAGTATAACATGTTTGGTATTTTAATAATAATAATAAAAAAATAGAACTCTTAGAATAATAAAAAAAAAAATATATATATAATATTAAAAACAAACAAACAAAGCCATTGGCTCCTGCTGTTGTCTAATCGCAGCCCGTGAGCCAATGAGGTGAGAGTGGGGGGCGGGGCTGAGCTGTGCTCAGTGCACAATGCACTCCATTCACAGGAGTGCAGCTTAGGAGCAAGCCTACAAGGGGCTCGCTATTGGAGGCAGCTGGCAGGGGGAGGAGCCAGGACTGCCAGCAGGGGACCCAAAAAGAAGAGTATTGGGGCTTCTCTCTGCAAAGCCATTATACAGTGCAGGTAAGTATTTGTTATTTTAATTAACAAAAAATAAATAAAAAAATAGAACCTTTAGAATAATAAAAAAAAAATAAAAAAACATAATATAATTTATTAAAAACAAACAAAAACCCTGTTGCCTTGCACACACCCATAAATGCACATGTGTAAAAATATTATAAAATTCAGTATTATATTGTGTGTTTTTACTAAAAAAAATGTTTTTTCCTGAAAATACGTGTTTAATAAACTACAAATACTGTGTAAAAAAAAAAAAAAAAAAGAGAAGGTTAAAAGTTTACATGTGTGGATTTAAAAAACAAAACCAAATTGGTGTGGAGAAGTAAAACCAGTTATTTTGTTGCTGCGTTGAAGGAATTTCACCACTTCGGCTCTGGCGAGTCATTTGTCCTTGAGCGTGACCTTGGATCTGTCACTTGGAACATGTAAAGATTTTTTTTGGCAGCAATAATTAAATAATGTCCCCTTATTATCTGCAGACATTCTCCGGTGTTGTGATAGATCTTTACGCTTTATTACATCCTCCCTGCAGAAAAGGAAGTCATTATTACATTGTGTGTGAGCCGACACGTAAAAAGCCAAACACCATAGATGCCAACTGGACAGTCCCTCATCTTGGCCCTCTGTCTCCCCAATGCTGTGTCCAGGGTCTTCCCAATGCTGTGTCCAGGGTCTTCCCAATGCTGTGTCCAGGGTCTTCCCAATGCTGTGTCCAGGGTCTTCCCAATGCTGTGTCCAGGGTCTTCCCAATGCTGTGTCCAGGGTCTTCCCAATGCTGTGTCCAGGGTCTTCCCAATGCTGTGTCCAGGGTCTTCCCAATGCTGTGTCCAGGGTCTTCCCAATGCTGTGTCCAGGGTCTTCCCAATTCTGTGTCCAGGGTCTTCCCAATTCTGTGTCCAGGGCCTTCCCAAAGCTGTGTCCAGGGCCTTCCCAAAGCTGTGTCCAGGGCCTTCCCAAAGCTGTGTCCAGGGCCTTCCCAAAGCTGCGTCCAGGGCCTTCCCTAAAGCTGCGTCCAGGGCCTTCCCAAAGCTGTGTCTAGGGCCTTCCCAATGCTGTGTCTAGGGCCTTCCCAGTGCTGTGTCTAGGGCCTTCCCAGTGCTGTGTCTAGGGCCTTCCCAGTGCTGTGTCTAGGGCCTTCCCAGTGCTGTGTCCAGGGCCTACCCAGTGCTGTGTCCAGGGCCTACCCAGTGCTGTGTCCAGGGCCTTCCCAAAGCTGTGTCCAGGGCCTTCCCAAAGCTGTGTCCAGGGCCTTCCCAAAGCTGTGTCCAGGGCCTTCCCAAAGCTGTGTCCAGGGCCTTCCCAAAGCTGTGTCCAGGGCCTTCCCAAAGCTGTGTCCAGGGCCTTCCCAAAGCTGTGTCCAGCCCCCCCAATGCAGTGTCCAGCCCCCCCAATGCTGTGTCCAGCCCCCCCCCAAAGCTGTGTCCAGGCCCCCCCAATGCTGTGTCCAGGCCCCCCCAATGCTGTGTCCAGCCCCCCCCCCAATGCTGTGTCCAGGCCCCCCCCAATGCTGTGTCCAGGCCCCCCAATGCTGTGTCCAGGTCCCCCCAATGCTGTGTCCATGCACCCCCCAATGCTGTGTCCAGGGCCATGTCTCGGGATCGCAGCATCATCCATATTCACGTTACTGCACATTCGCAGGCATAATTGTGGGGATCAGGACAACCGGTGTGACTGTCTCCTTATATTTACAGGCAGAACCAACCTTATAACGTGGCCTGATGGGCAATCCCAGCATATTGAGAGGGTGGTACCAACCTACCTACAATGTGGGTGTGGTTTGGGTGCGCCTAGGACCCAATGTTCTTGTTTAGTATCTAGTGTCTCCAGGAGACACTGCTTCAAATAGTTTTGGTTTGCTAAAGCAATAAAGGTCGGCACTTGGCCAAGTGAATGTTAATGCCGAGCTCCAGGATTAGTAAATACCACCTAATTCTTGGTGTGCTTTGTGTATTTCTTCCAGATCTGTGCGGACTTCCTGTAATAAAGACCTCTCCCTGCTGCTCTCACCTTGTGCAAGGTGACTGGTTTTGTCTCCACCCCCTCATGTAGTTTTCTGTGGGCAACCTGTAGTGGGTGGAGCCTGCTGGGCCCATCCCACCCCCATCCCACCCCTCTGCGTTCTTCTTGTGCAGGGGCCTGGTCTTGTCTCCACCCACTATTTTAGTTTTCCAGCAGGCAGCTTGCAGTGGGTGGAGCCTGCTGACCCTTCCCGCAGCTCTGTGCTCTCTCCTCGTGCAGGGTGACTGGTCTTGGCTCCACCCCCTCTTGTAGTTTTCTGTGGGCAGCTTGTAGTGGGTGGAGCCTTCTGGGCCCCTCCCATAGCTCTGCTCTTACCTTGTGCAGGGTGACTGATCTTGTCTCCGCCCCCTCCTGTAGGCAGGCAGCCTGGAGTGGGTGGAGCCTGCTGACCCCCTCCCACAGCTCTGCTCTCTGTCTCTCCTTGTGCAGGGTGACTGGTCTTGGCTCCACCCTCCTTGTAGGCAGACAGCCTGTAGTGGGTGGAGCCTGCTGGGCCCCTCCCACAGCTCTGCTCTCTCTCCCTCGTGCAGGGTGACAAATCTTGTCTCCACCCCCTCCTGTAGTTTTCTATAGGCAGCCTGTAATGGGAGGAGCCTGGTCGGCCCCTCCCACAGCTCTGCTTTTTCTCCTTGTGCATGGGGGGGGCAGATCTTGTCTCCGCCCCCTCCTGTAGTTTTCTGTAGGCAGCTTGTAGTTGGTGGAGCTGTTAGGCCACTCCCACAACTCTGCTCTCTCTCCCTTTGCAGGGGGGGGGCAGATCTTACCTCCTGTAGGCAGGCAGCCTGTAGTGGGTGGAGTTGTTAGGCCCCTCCCACAGCTTTGCTCTCTCTCTCTCTCCTCGTGCAGGGTGACAAGTCTTGTCTCCACCCCCTCCTGTAGTTTTCTGTAGGCAGCCTGTAATGGGAGGAGCTTGCTGGGCCCCTCCCACAGTTCTGCTCTCTGCACAGAATATGTACAGCACAGGGGTGATGCCACTGCTACTTTTACAAGGTATCATCTGGGTTTGCAAAGATATTTGGTGCACATAAAGTGGATTTGTATCATCGGTGACTATTGAGGAAGAGCTTTTTTGTTTTTATGCCCGGAGTTCCGCTTTAAGAAGTAAGGCGGAGATGTGTCCAGTTTCAATACCCAATCATACGCTTGTAAAAAAAGTCATGTCGGTGTAATTTCCTGGCACATGATTGGAGGGTCACACTTGTTGCTTCCGTGACGCGCTCTTTGTGCGTTTTATTTTATTTTTTGCGTGTTTTTGTGACGCGCTCTTTTGCAGCGGCACCCTTCATTCCGAACGGGCCTCCCTCCGCTCCGGAAAATGCGCCAAAGAAGCTCATGCACCACATTGGCGCCCTGCGTTTTGCTGCAAAATAAAAAATCTCACCGCATTTGGGGTGCCATTAAGAAAGGATGGCAACGCGAGCGCATTGCGGATCTTGCTGCGATTCTGGAATCGCGTGATTCTGCCTGCAACATCCAAGACAACGGGGCGTTTAGTGATTGGTGTTTGTAGATGTTGGGGAGTCTGTGTGTGTTTTGTTTTGGACACAATGTGCCGCCGCCGCCGCTTAACCACCCAGCGTGCCAGAACACCGAGCAAAGTCTGAGCGTGGATCATGGGGGAGGAAACAGGAGGGGGGCGGAAGAGCTGGGAAACGAAACTAAAGCTTTATAATAATATGTTAGAGTCACTTCCACATCAAACAGCGAGACTTCCTCCAGCACCCAACGGACGCAGCATCAGGTATGGAGGACGGCACTATAGAGGGGATTTACACGGACATTTGGGTGGGTGAAATGGAATAAATATGACCAGAACTGTAATCGGGAAGGGTTCGGATGGTTGGTTGCGTCAGTTGGACCTCGACATGGACCTCATGGTTGGCCTTAACCTGATGCTCATCATGGGGGACCTCAGAGGGCTCTGTGTTTTTTTCCGGCAATGAAACGTCATTTGTCACTTTTCCTCTATCAGGGGGTGGGCAACCTCGGCCCTCCAGCTGTGGTAAAACTACAAATCTCATCATTCCTCTGCCTCTAGGAGTCATGCCTGCAGGGCCACCATCAGGGGGGTACAGGCAGTACACCTGTAAGGGGCCCGGAGGTCCCCAGGGCCCCCAGAGGGCAACCCCCCCTTTTTTTAATATATATATATATATATATATATATATATATTTTTGTAAGGGGCCCAGAGGTCTGGAGGTCCCCAGGGCCCCCAGAGGGCAACCCCCCTTTTTTAATATATATATATATATATATATATATATATTTTTGTAAGGGGCCCAGAGGTCTGGAGGTCCCCAGGGCCCCCGGATGGCAACCCTCCCTTTTTTATATACATTTTTTATTATTTATTTTTTATAATTTTTTTTGTATTTTTTATAGGGGCCCAGAGGTCCCCAGAGGCCTGGAGGTCCCCAGTGCCCCCGGATGGCAACCCCTCCTTTTTTTTTTTTTTATAATTTTTATTTATTTATTTTTTGTAAGGGGCCCAGAGGTCCCCAAGGCCCCGGATGGCAACCCCCCTTTTTTAAATATATATATATTTTTTGTAAGGGGCCCAGAGGTCCCCAGAGGCCTGGAGGTCCCCAGGGCCCCCAGATGGCAACCCCCCCTTTTTTTTATACATTTTTTATTTAATTTTTTATAATTTTTTATTTATTTTTTATAGGGGCCCAGAGGCCCCCAGAGGCCTGGAGGTCCCCAGTGCCCCCGGATGGCAACCCCCCCCCTTTTTTTATTTTTATATATTTTTTTATATTTATTTATTTTTTTGAAAGGGGCCCAGAGGTCCCCAGGGCCCCGGATGGCAACCCCCCCTTTTTTAATATATATATATATATATATATATATATTTTTGTAAGGGGCCCAGAGGCCTGGAGGTCCCCACGGCCCCCGGATTGCAACCCCCCCCCTTTTTTATTTTTATAATTATTTTTTATTTATTTATTTTTTATAGGGGCCCAGAGGCCCCCAGAGGCATGGAGGTCCCCAGTGCCCCCGGATGGCAACCCCCCCTTTTTTTAATATATATATATATATATATTTTTTTTTTTTGTAAGGGGCCCAGAGGTCCCCAGGGCCCCCGGATTGCAACCCCCCCCTTTTTTTATTTTTATAATTCTTTTTTATTTATTTATTTATTTTTTGTAAGGGGCCCAGAGGACCCCAGGGCCCTGGATGGCAAAACCCCCCTTTTTTTTTGTTCGTCAGCACCCAACGCCTCAACAAATTTGCAGCAGCAGCACCCCATGGTTCTCCCCGCCGCAATAGTGCCTGCAAAGCGCCTAGTGTGTGAAAGGGGCTTAAATGACAGGTGTTATATACAAGGGGGCGGGGTCTGACCATATTTGTGGACACGGCCATATATGATCAATGACATCACTGGGACTCGTGACATCATTAATCATATATGGTCATTTCCATATACGCGGTCAGTGATGTCACCCTGTAGACCCCGCCCCCCTGTTATATAACATCTGTCATTCACTGGACCTGTCATTTGGCGGGAGGAAAGAGAACAGACCAGACATGTATTGGTGGAATTTTCTTTCGGTTGGAGGGCATTATGATTGACATATGAACATGGCGGGATGACGTCACTGGAGGAGGATGTACATCATGGAGCATTTTTTAGGGGCATTTTATTGGAGGACTTGTCAAAACTGTTCACTTTTTTCTTGTGAATTAAGAGGAGTACATGACCCACATACTCATTCACATGGGGGGGGGGGTACTAAGGGGCACTGTGATGGGGGACACCTGATGTATGGGGACACTGATGGGGAACACCTGATGTATGGGGACACTGATGGGGGACACCTGATGTATGGTGGGACACTGTGATGGGGGGACACCGTATGTATGGGGACACTGATGGGGGACACCTGATGTATGGTGGGACACTGTGATGGGGGGACACCTGATGTATGGGGACACTGATGGGGGACACCTGATGTATGGTGGGACACTGTGATGGGGGGACACCGTATGTATAAGGACACTGTGATGGGGGAACCTGATGTATCGGGGGACCTAATGTATGGGGACACTGTGATGGGGGGCACCTGATGTATGGGGACACTGTGATGGGGGGACACCTGATTTAAATAGACAGTGTGATGGAGGACACCTTCTGTATGGGGACACTCATGGGGTACAAATGATGTAGAGGGACACTGATAGGGGGAACCTTATGTACAGTATATTAGCACTGTGATGGATGACACCTGATGTAAGGGGACAGTGATGGATGACACCTGATGTAGGGGGACAGTGACGGATGACACCTGATGTAGGGGACAGTGATGGATGACACCTGATGTAGGGGGACAGTGACGGATGACACCTGATGTAGGGGGACAAGGACGGATGACACCTGATGTAGGGGGACAGTGATGGATGACACCTGATGTAGGGGGACAGTGATGGATGAAACCTGATGTAGGGGGACAGTGATGGATGACACCTGATGTAAGGGGACAGTGATGGATGACACCTGATGTAAGGGGACAGTGATGGATGACACCTGATGTAAGTGGACAGTGATGGATGACACCTGATGTAGGGGGATAGTGATGGATGACACCTGATGTAGGGGGACAGTGATGGATGACACCTGATGTAAGGGGACAGTGATGGATGACACCTGATGTAAGTGGACAGTGATGGATGACACCTGATGTAAGTGGACAGTGATGGATGACACCTGATGTAGGGGGACAGTGATGGATGACACCTGATGTAGGGGGACAGTGATGGATGACACCTGATGTAAGGGAACAGTGATGGATGACACCTGATGTAAGTGGACAGTGATGGATGACACCTGATGTAAGTGGACAGTGATGGATGACACCTGATGTAAGTGGACAGTGACGGATGACACCTGATGTAGGGGGACAGTGATGGATGACACCTGATGTAAGGGGACAGTGATGGATGACACCTGATGTAAGTGGACAGTGATGGATGACACCTGATGTAAGTGGACAGTGATGGATGACACCTGATGTAGGGGGACAGTGATGGATGACACCTGATGTAGGGGGACAGTGATGGATGACACCTGATGTAGGGGGACAGTGATGGGTGACACCTGATGTAGGGGGACAGTGATGGGTGACACCTGATGTAAGGGGACAGTGATGGATGACACCTGATGTAGGGGGACAGTGATGGATGACACCTGATGTAGGGGGACAGTGATGGATGACACCTGATGTAAGGGGACAGTGATGGATGACACCTGATGTAAGGGGACAGTGATGGATGACACCTGATGTAGGGGGACAGTGATGGATGACACCTGATGTAGGGGGACAGTGATGGATGACACCTGATGTAGGGGGATAGTGATGGATGACACCTGATGTAGGGGGACAGTGATGGATGACACCTGATGTAGGGGGACAGTGATGGATGACACCTGATGTAGGGGGACAGTGATGGATGACACCTGATGTAGGGGGACAGTGATGGATGACACCTGATGTAGGGGGATAGTGATGGATGACACCTGATGTAGGGGGACAGTGATGGATGACACCTGATGTAGGGGGACAGTGATGGATGACACCTGATGTAAGGGGACAGTGATGGATGACACCTGATGTAAGTGGACAGTGATGGATGACACCTGATGTAAGGGGACAGTGATGGATGACACCTGACGTAGGGAGACAGTGATGGATGACACCTGATGTAGGGGGACAGTGATGGGTGACACCTGATGTAAGGGGACAGTGATGGATGACACCTGATGTAGGGGGACAGTGATGGATGACACCTGATGTAGGGGGACAGTGACGGATGACAACTGATGTAAGGGGACAGTGATGGATGACACCTGATGTAGGGGGACAGTGATGGGTGACACCTGATGTAGGGGGACAGTGATGGGTGACACCTGATGTAAGGGGACAGTGATGGATGACACCTGATGTAGGGGGACAGTGATGGATGACACCTGATGTAGGGGGACAGTGATGGATGACACCTGATGTAAGGGGACAGTGATGGATGACACCTGATGTAAGGGGACAGTGATGGATGACACCTGATGTAGGGGGACAGTGACGGATGACACCTGATGTAGGGGACAGTGATGGATGACACCTGATGTAAGGGGACAGTGACGGATGACACCTGATGTAGGGGACAGTGATGGATGACACCTGATGTAAGGGGATAGTGATGGATGACACCTGATGTAAGGGGACAGTGACGGATGACACCTGATGTAGGGGACAGTGATGGATGACACCTGATGTAAGGGGATAGTGATGGATGACACCTGATGTAAGGGGACAGTGATGGATGACACCTGATGTAGGGGGACAGTGATGGATGACACCTGACGTAGGGGGGGGCACTGCGATGGGGACACTTGTAGCAGGCTGGTGCATTACATTGCCCAGGGGCCCATGATGCTATTAGGATGGCACTGGTCCTGGTTGCAGGGAGAGAACAGGCACGGTGTGAGACACAGGCTGCTGTAATGCCCTGTACACACGAGCGGAATTTCCTGTCGGAAAAAGTCCGATGGGAGCTTTTCATCGGAATCTCCGGCTGTGTGTATGCTCCATCCGACTTTTTCTGACGGAATTTCCGACGGACTTAGAGAGCAGGTTCTCTATTCTTCCGACGGAAAATCCGTTTGTCTGTATGCAATTCCGACGAGCTCGGAAACGATTGGACGCATGCTCAGAAGCATTGAACTTCTTTTTCTCGCCTCGTCGTAGTGTTTTACGTCACCGCGTTCTTAACGCTCGAAAGTTCAGAGAACGTCTGTGTGACCGCGTTGTGTATGCAAGCCAAGCTTGAGCGGAATTCTGTCGGAAAAACCACCCAACTTTTTTTCCGACGGAAATTCCGCTCGTGTGTACGCGGCATTAGAGTGCGTGCGAAGAGCCGGGGGGGAACACCGGAGACACGTGCCGGGCTGCTGAACTCAGAGATTTCTCCTGTTATTAAAGCAGAACTTCACCCAAAAGAGGAAGTTCCACCTTCTCCCCCTTCCCCCTCCTCTGCCACATTTCTGGTCGGATCGCCATGCAGTGCGATTCCTGTGCGGGTCATAAGCGGTTTCCCGCGCCGCTCCTGTGTGAGCCCAAAGGATCAGTATCACTGCAACCCGAGTACAAAGCAAGGGCAGCCGGGGGGGGGGGGGGGGCAACCTATACAGCAAAATAATAACAATAAAAATAACAATAATAATACTAAGTTGTTACGTTCCATTGGCTTAGATGCAGCATTTGTTATTTTTGGATAATTCGTAACTTCGGATAAATTCGTATTCGTTACTTTCTCTAACAGACAAATTTGAAAGGAAATTCCAATACCTACAATTTAATAGTTAGTAATAGTTACTGTATATACTCGAGTATAAGCCGACCCGAATATAAGCCGAGGCACCTAATTTTACCACAAAAAACTGGGAAAACTTATTGACTCGAGTATAAGCCTAGGGTGTCCATCTGCATGCCTTACTGTGCCTCACTGTGTCCATGCCTCACTGTGCCCATGCCTCACTGTGCCCATGCCTCACTGTGTCCATGACTAGACTGACGTTTAACATGGGAGTCTATGGACGGGGTGCCCGGCTTTGAAAACTCGGTGTTTCCCGGCCGTAGGTCCCCCCGACATCTAACTTTGCACACTTGTAGAGGAGAAATGGGGCTACATGTGTGCCAACCAGGGATGAGCCGAACACCCCCCTGTTCGGTTCGCACCAGAACCTGCGAACAGACAAAACGTTCGTGTGAACTTTAGAACCCTATTAAATACAATGGACTCGAACGTTCGAAATCTAAAGTGCTAATTATAAAGGCTGATATGCAAGTTATTGTCATAAAAAGTGTTTGGGGACCCGGGTCCTGCCCCAGGGGACATGTATCAATGCAAAAAGAAGTTTTAAAAACGGCCGTTTTTTCGGGAGCAGTGATTTTAATAATGCTTAAAATGAAAAAATAAAAGTGAAATATTCCTTTAAATTTCGTACCTGGGGGGTGTGTATGATGTGCATGGGAAGTGGCGCATGTTTCCCGTGCTTAGAACTGTCCCTGCAAAAAATGTCATTTTTGAAAGAAAAAAATGCATTAAAAACTGACTCGCGGCTATTAATGAATTGTCGGCTCCCGGCAATACATTCAAAAGTCATTGATAAAAAAAAAAAAAAAGCGTGGGGGTTCCCCAGAATTCAATTACCAGGCCCTTCAGGTCTGGAATGGATATTAAGGGGAACCCCGCCGCAAATTAAAAAAAAAATTGACGTGGGGTTCCCCCAAATATCCATTCCAGGCCCTTCAGATCTGGCATGGATTTTAAGGGGAACTCCACCCCAAATTTAAAAAAAAAATGGCGTGGAGTCCCCCTAAAAATCCATACCAGACCCCTTATCCGAGCACGCAACCTGGCCGGCCGCAGGGGAAAAGGGGGGGACGAGAGAGCGGCCCCCCCTCCCTCCTGAACCGTACCAAGCCACATGCCCTCAACATGGGGAGGATGTCCCCATGTTGATGGGGACAAGGGCCTCATCCCCACAACCCTTGCCCGGTGGTTGTGGGGGTCTGCGGGCGGGGGGCTTATCGGAATCTGGAAGACCCCTTTAACAAAGGGGACCCCCAGATCCCGGCCCCCCTATGTGAATTGGTAAGGGGTACATTGTACCCCTACCATTTCACGAAGAAAGCGTAAAAAAAAATGTAAAAAAGACACACAAACACCTTGAAAAAGTCCTTTATTAAAAAATAAAAATAAGAAACCCATTCCAGCGATGAAATCCAGTGTCCCGCGGCGATCCCGATGTCCAGCGCTGTCCTTCATTGGTTGTGCCTGAGCGGACCTGATGGGGAACTCCCTCTCAGTGTTTTAAATGTATAGACCCGCCCTTTCTAAAGTTCCCCATCAGGTCCGCCCAGCCAATGACTCGGTGTAAGGCTGAGGACCTGATGCGGAACATGAGAAGGGGCGGGTCTATACATGTATTACAAAGTGAAGGAAGTTCCCCATCAGGTCCGCCCCTTCGTATGTCAGACCCCGCCTACATCATTGGCTGAGCCGACCTGATGGGGAATTTTAGAAGGGGCGGGTCTATACATGTAATAGACTGCAGAGGAAGTTCCCCATCAGGTCCGCTCAGGCTCAGCCAATGACGGACAGCGCTGGCCATCGGATCGCCGCGGGACACTGGATTTCTCCGCTGGAATGTTTTTTTTTTTTTTTTTAATAAAGGACTTTTCCAAGGTGTTTGTGTGTCTTTTTTACATTTTTTTTTACACTTTCTTTGTGAAATGGTAGGGGTACAATGTACCCCTTACCAATTCACATAGGGGGGGCGGGATCTGGGGGTCCCCTTTGTTAAAGGGGTCTTCCAGATTCCGATAAGCCCCCCGCCCGCAGACCCCCACAACCACCGGGCAAGGGTTGTGGGGATGAGGCCCTTGTCCCCATCAACATGGGGACATCCTCCCCATGTTGAGGGCATGTGGCTTGGTACGGTTCAGGAGGGAGGGGGGCCGCTCTCTCGTCCCCCCCTCTTCCCCTGTGGCCGGCCAGGTTGCGTGCTCGGATAAGGGGTCTGGTATGGATTTTTGGGGGAATTTCACGCCATTTTTTTTTAAATTTGGGGTGGAGTTCCCCTTAAAATCCATGCCAGATCTTAAGGGCCTGGTATGGATATTTGGGGGGAACCCCACGCCATTTTTTTTTTTTTATCAATGACTTTTCTATGTATTGCCGGGAGCCGACAATTCATTAATAGCCGCGAGTCAGTTTTAAATGACTTTTTTTCTTTCAAAAATGAATTTTTTTGCAGGGACAGTTCTAAGCACGGGAAACATGCGCCACTTTACATGCATATCATACACACCCCCCAGGTACGACATTTAAAGGAATATTTCACTTTTATTGTTTCACTTTAAGCATTATTAAAATCACTGCTCCCGAAAAAACGTCAATTTTTTTAACTTCTTTTTGCATTGATACATGTCCCCTGGGGCAGGACCCGGGTCCCCAAACACTTTTTAGGACAATAACTTGCATATTAGCCTTTATAATTAGCACTTTAGATTTCTCCCATAGACTTTTCGAATTTTCCGCGAACACCCCAAACTGTTCGCTGCTCAGCAAATGGGTGAACAGGCAATGTTCGAGTCAAACATGAGTTTGACTCGAACTCGAAGCTCATTCCTAATGCCAAGTTTCGGGTCCAGGAGACTTACGACCAGCCGGTATCAGGTCCCCAAATCACCGGAGAAATGACTGTTTAACATGGGAGTCTATGGAAGGGGTTCCCGGCTTTGAAAAATCGGTGCTCCCCGGCCGTAGGTCCCCCGGACAACAAACTTTGCACACTTGTAGAGGAAGAGTGGGGGTATATGTGTGCCACGTTTGGGGTCCAGGGGACCTACAGCTGGCCGGTACTGGGTCCCCAAAGTTCGGGAGATCAGGCGCAAAAAAGGTGACTCGAGTATAAGCCGAGGGGGGCATTTTCAGTACAAAAAAATGTGATGGAAAAACTCGGCTTATACTCGAGTATATACGGTATTTATTATTTCGGATTTTCCAATTTTCTAATTTCCCGATTTCCGAAACTACCGCATCTAAACAAATGAAAAAGAACTAATTCAAATTTTTCTGAAGTTACACATTTATTGGAAATAACAAATTTCGATCGTAACGAATGACCCTAAAAACAAAAAACAAACAAAAAACAACAACACACAAATGAAACTAAAACAAATGGATTTTTCGGCAGTGCACATGTTGTCTACCAGGCACTGCCAACCCACCTGGCTGCAGCTGCCCTTTTCACTGGCCCTCCAGGCTAACTACTCCCCACAGTCCTCCAGACTCACACTCACCAGCCCACCCGGCTGACTCTCCAGAGATCTCTCAGGGAAGAACTGTCTACATGTGGCAGTCTCCCCCCCTTGTAAGCCCCTAGTAGTGCTGATCGGGTGACCACGTGTCCTGGATTGCCCGGGACAGTCCCGGATTTTGCAGGTCTGTCCCGGGCACCTTCATTCCAGGACAATACAGTGTCCCGGAATGAAACTGACACAGCCACCCCCACCCCCCCCCGGGCCAATCTGATGACCCCAAAAAAGGCCGCCACATCACCGATTTACTCACTGACAGTACTTGTCCTGGCCGGGAATGCCTGGAGGAGCACAATCCCCGCCCCCTGCTTGTGATTGGAGAAATCATAAATCCCGCCTCTTGTGTCCAATCACTGTGCTGTGATTCGTTACAGCACAAGCTGATTTTTGGGAAGGGAGGGTGTCCCTGAATGGGAGTTTGGAAATGTGGTCACCCTAAGTGCTGACCTGTTCCCGCTGTCCTCTCTCCTTGCTCCCATGCCTCTAAGAAGGGCTTCCTCAGGGGCGGTGCGTCCATAAAGGGCGCAGGAGTGCCGCCCCCCCTCTCTCTCTTACATAGATAGATTCGTGCATTGCATGAATCTATCTATGGTCGCCGCTGCCGCCCCCTATTCAGGTGTCCGGCCCCTTGTCGGGCGCCGGGCATATGAATTACAGCGGCGGGGTTTCTTTGGAAGTGTCTGATTAGAGCCATAGGCTTTACTAGGCTTCCAAAAGGGTACACAGCGGGCGCACTGCTGGGCGTTCGCTGATTACTCAGTGTTGTGTTAGGGAAGCGAATACATCGCTTCCCTAACACTGACCCGCCTCTCAGCCAATCAGGTGCACCAAGTCTGGTTACCCTGTCACCTGATTGGCTGAAACAACAGGCACCGCTATTGGATGCCTGATGGGAGGAGAGGACGGGAGAAGAAGTGCAGGAGACGCATGAAGGACCCCGCTCGTCGCCGTCACCCGCTGCCCCACCAAGACAGGGTAAGTGCCGGGCAGACGGCGATCGGGCGGGGGGCACACTGGCAGCATTTAATGGGCACACTGGCAGCATTTGGCACACTGGCAGTATTAAATGGGAACATGGGCAGCATTTAATGGGCCTGCTGGCAGCATTTAGCACAGTGGCAGCATTTGATGGGCACACTGGCAGCGTTTGATGGCACACTGGTTGCAATTGATGGCACAGTTGCTGTGTTTGATGGGCACAGTGGCAGCATTTGATGGCACAGTGGCAGCTTTTGATGGCACAGTGGCTGCGTTTGATGGCACAGTCGCTGCGTTTGATGGGCACACTGACAGCATTTAATGGGCACACTGGCAGCATTTAATGGGCACACTGGCAGCATTGGGCACACTGGCAGCATTTGGCACACTGGCAGCATTGGGCACACTGGCAGCATTTAATGGGAACACTGGCAGCATTTAATGGGAACACTGGCAGCATTTGATGGGCACACTGGCAGCATTTAGCACAGTGGCAGCATTTGATGGGCACACTGGCAGCATTTGATGGCACAGTGGCTGCGTTTGATGGCACAGTCGCTGCGTTTGATGGGCACACTGGCAGCATTTAATGGGCACACTGGCAGTATTTAATGGGCACACTGGCAGCATTGGGCACACTGGCAGCATTGGGCACACTGGCAGCATTTGGCACACTGGCAGCATTTTGATGGGCACACTGGCAGCATTTAGCACAGTGGCAGCATTTGATGGGCACACTGGCAGCATTTGATGGCACAGTCACTGCATTTGATGGGCACAGTCACAGCATTTGATGGCACAGTGGCAGCATTTGATGGGCACAGTCACATCATTTGATGGCACAGTGGCAGCATTTGATGGGCACAGTCACAGCATTTGATGGCACAGTGGCTGCGTTTGATGGGCACAGTGGCTGAGTTTGATGGGCACAGTGGCTGCGTTTGATGGGCACAGTGGCTGCGTTTGATGGCACAGTGGCAGCGTTTGATGGCACAGTCGGTGCATTTGATGGCACAGTGGCTGCGTTTGATGGGCCCAGTGGCTGCGTTTAATGGGCCCAGTAGCTGCATTTGATGGCACAGTGGCTGCGTTTGATGGGCCCAGTGGCTGCGTTTGATGGCACAGTGGCTGCGTTTGATGGGCACAGTGGCTGCGTTTGATGGGCCCAGTGGCTGCATTTGATGGCACAGTGGCTGCGTTTGATGGGCCCAGTGGCTGCATTTGATGGGCCCAGTGGCTGCGTTTGATGGGCCCAGTGGCTGCGTTTGATGAGCCCAGTGGCTGCGTTTGATGGCACAGTGGCTGCGTTTGATGGGCCCAGTGGCTGCATTTGATGGCACAGTGGCTGCGTTTGATGGACCCAGTGGCTGCATTTGATGGGCCCAGTGGCTGCGTTTGATGGGCCCAGTGGCTGCGTTTGATGGGCCCAGTGGCTGCGTTTGATGGCACAGTGGCTGCGTTTGATGGGCCCAGTGGCTGCGTTTGATGGGCACAGTGGCTGCGTTTGATGGACACAGTGGCTGCGTTTGATGGGCCCAGTGGCTGCGTTTGATGGCACAGTGGCTGCGTTTGATGGGCCCAGTAGCTGCATTTGATGGCACAGTGGCTGCGTTTGATGGGCCCAGTGGCTGCGTTTGATGGGCACAGTGGCTGCATTTGATGGCACAGTGGCTGCATTTGATGAGCCCAGTGGCTGCATTTGATGGCACAGTGGCTGCATTTGATGGCACAGTGGCTGCATTTGATGGCACAGTGGCTGTGTTTGATGAGCCCAGTGGCTGCATTTGATGGCACAGTGGCTGCGTTTGATGGGCCCAGTGGCTGCGTTTGATGGGCCCAGTGGCTGCGTTTGATGGGCACAGTGGCTGCATTTGATGGCACAGTGGCTGCATTTGATGGCACAGTGGCTGTGTTTGATGGCACAGTGGCTGCATTTGATGAGCCCAGTGGCTGCATTTGATGGCACAGTGGCTGCATTTGATGACCCCAGTGGCTGCATTTGATGGCACAGTGGCTGCGTTTGATGGGCCCAGTGGCTGCGTTTGATGGGCCCAGTGGCTGCGTTTGATGGCACAGTGGCTGCATTTGATGGCACAGTGGCTGTGTTTGATGGCACAGTGGCTGCATTTGATGAGCCCAGTGGCTGCATTTGATGGCACAGTGGCTGCATTTGATGAGCCCAGTGGCTGCATTTGATGGCACAGTGGCTGCATTTGATGAGCCCAGTGGCTGCATTTGATGGCACAGTGGCTGCGTTTGATGGGCCCAGTGGCTGTGTTTGATGGCACAGTGGCTGCAATTTAATGTTTTTTTTTTTTCAAAAAATGTTCAGTTTGTTTGCACCCCCCATATTTTTTTAGCACTAGCCCCCACTGGGCTTCCTCCAAGTGTTGTGACCGGATCCATCCAGCACCCGAGCCCCGGCCCAAGGTCACCCACCCAGACTAAGGGGCACTCCTCAGGGCCACCGACAGCCTCCTCAGCGCTAAATCTCCATATTCCACCCGACTGCCCCTGCTGGCATGGCCCATGACTATTTATGAGGTGGCCTGCCCCCTGCAAGCCCTTTATGTAATTTCTGAATTTCCGAAATGTTAATTTTTTTTTAATTTTTTAATTTCCAAATTTTTTTATTTCTGAAAATTCGAATTTCCGAATATTCCGAAGACATTGTTGAACGTGTTTTTGTTAATTCAAGAAATTTCCGAATTAACGAACTTGTCGAAACTGGTTAAAAAATTAATTCGGAGCTAAATCAATTGCACATGTCTAAGGCCACACAGGCAGGGCTGTTGGATCTTCTCTATAAAGCTGTGTAGCTAGGGTTGCCACCTTGTCCGGGTCTCGCGCAGACAGTCCGGGTCTCGCGCAGACAGTCCGGGACTCGCGCAGACAGTCCGGGACTCGCGCAGACAGTCCGGGACTCGCGCAGACAGTCCGGGTCTCGCGCAGACAGTCCGGGTCTCGCGCAGACAGTCCGGGTCTCGCGCAGACAGTCCGGGACTCACGCAGACAGTCCGGGACTCACGCAGACAGTCCGGGACTCAAGCAGACAGTCTGGGACACACCCAGACAGTCTGAGTTTTCAATCATGTGTCCGGGTTTCAGGTGGACCGAAACCCAGACACATTATTCAGACTGGGCTGTGGCTCCCCCCAAGTAACCTAGATAGTCACACACACACACAAATCTGTTGCTGTCTGGGAGCTGCTGGCAGCTGTCTTGGGGGCAGGTTCAGCACCACTAGGGGGCGGGGTGATGATGTCACCAAGAGCAATTTGGCCACACCCACTCTTCTATGCGCACAACATTACTACTCTCCTTGGGGGCATTTAAAGGTGTACCAGGCTGTTTCGTGATTGGCTTGAAGAGAAGGTGGCAGTCCTATGTGTAGCTCATACTATAGAAAGTCATTATTTTTATCACTGTAGCCATTGAACAACCAGAGAGTGTGACTGAGCTACAAAAAATCTCCCGTGTGCCCGGCGTTCACCGCAAGTATGCCCGGCGTTCACCACAAGTATGCCCGGCGTTCACCGTAAGCATCCCCGGCGTTCACCGCAAGTATGCCCGGCGTTCACCACAAGTATGCCCGGCGTTCACCACAAGTATGCCCGGCGTTCACCGTAAGCATCCCCGGTGTTCACCGCAAGTATGCCCGGCGTTCACCGCAATGCTGGACAGGTAAAGGAGAATGTGGATGAGCTATAATAATAATAATAATAATAATAATAATAATAATGAGCACGGTGCCGCAAGTTTAATTAAAGTCTGAGTCATGGGGTCCATCCGTCCAGACATGTTTATCATGTACAGGATCCAGAGAGCCCCGCCAGCTCCGGGACTCACACAGCACTGCACGGCATGCTGAGCGCAGAGAGCGGGGGAGGAGGGGAGCCGAGAGTGCGGAGGAGCAGATACATCCGCAGGAAATCATACCGAGAGAGTCCAACATGAAACTCATAGGAACACATTGCTGGCTGATTTCCCTATCACACAGCGAGACGACATATAATGACCAGAGGGGAACAAAATATCACTCTGACATATACCATAGTGCTGTACAGAGGTCACTAAACCAGTCACATCAGTTTCTGTACAGAGGAGCTTACACTCTAATGTCCCCTCCCCCCACAGTCACATCAGTCTCTGTACAGAGGAGCTTACACTCTAATGTCCTCCCACACAGTCACATCAGTCTCTGTACCAGAGGAGCTTACACTCTAATGTCCCCTCCCCCCACAGTCACATCAGTCTCTGTACAGAGGAGCTTACACTCTAATGTCCCCTCCCCCCACATCACATCAGTCTGTACCAGAGGAGCTTACACTCTAATGTCCCCTCCCCCCCACATCACATCAGTCTCTATACAGAGGAGCTTACACTCTAATGTCCCCTCCCCCACATCACATCAGTCTCTGTACAGAGGAGCTTACACTCTAATTTCCCCTCCCCCCACATCACATCAGTCTCTGTACCAGAGGAGCTTACACTCTAATGTCCCCTCCCCCCACATCACATCAGTCTCTGTACAGAGGAGCTTACACTCTAATGTCTCCTCCCCCACAGTCACATCAGTCTCTATACAGAGGAGCTTACACTCTAGTGTCCCCTCCCCCACATCACATCAGTCTCTGTACAGAGGAGCTTACACTCTAACGTCCCCTCCCCCCCCCCCACAGTCACATCAGTCTCTATACAGAGGAGCTTACACTCTAATGTCCCCTCCCCCCACATCACATCAGTCTCTGTACCAGAGGAGCTTACACTCTAACGTCCCCTCCCCCCCCACAGTCACATCAGTCTCTATACAGAGGAGCTTACACTCTAATGTCCCCTCCCCCCACATCACATCAGTCTCTGTACAGAGGAGCTTACACTCTAATGTCCCCTCCCCCCACATCACATCAGTCTCTGTACCAGAGGAGCTTACACTCTAATGTCCCCTCCCCCCACAGTCACATCAGTCTCTGCACCAGAGGAGCTTACACTCTAATGTCCCCTCCCCCCCACAGTCACATCAGTCTCTGTACAGAGGAGCTTACACTCTAATGTTCCCTCCCCCCACAGTCACACACTATTATTATTATTATACATTTGTATAGCTCTGACATATACCGCAGCTCTGTATGCTTCACACCAGTACTCCCGACCAGGAAAAAAGTTCGGACCCGAGCCGCAAACTCTATTAAAGTCTATGGAACATAAAAAATCAAAAGTACCTATTTGAAAGTAATATACTATAAAAGTAGAATAAAATCAAGCTGAACAATAGCTTCCCCGTGGAGCTCTGAGGAAGGGGGGCTGTCCCCCGAAACGCGTCAGCTTCTCCATAGTGTGGCGTTGGTGGGGATGCCCATCTCACTTGCTGGATTGCTGCTATTGTCTAGCTTGATTTTATTCCGTTCTTGTGAGTATATTACCATTGTATTCATTTTACAACAAACGATTTTGGAGGTAATGCACTTGGGCATTTGCACCCTCTTCTCTTCTACATGTTTTCATCGTTTTCTGAAGATCGCCGAGTCTGAGGAGGGCTTCCCTGGGGGCACTTGTGTCAATGCAAACTTTTTATTTTTTTTATTTTAAATGAGTATTTTTCAGGAGCAGTGATTTTAATGATGATTAACCACTTACCCCTGGACCATTTGTCAACTTAACCACTTAGCCCCGGACCATTTGTCAACTTAACCACTTAGCCCCGGCCCATTTTGGCTGGTTAAAGACCAGGCCACTTTTTTGCGATTCGGCACTGCGTCGCTTTAACTGACAATTGCGCGGTCATGCGACGTTGTACCCAAACAAAATTGACGTCCTTTTTTCCCCACAAATAGAGCTTTCTTTTGGTGGTATTTGATCACCTCTGCGGTTTTAATTTTTTGCGCTATAAACAAAAATAGAGCGACAATTTTGAAAAAAATGACATATTTTTTACTTTTCGCTATAATAAATATCCCCAAAAAAGATATAGAAAACATATTTTTTTCCTCCGTTTAGGCCGATACGTATTCTTCTACATATTTTTGGTTAAAAAAAATCGCAATAAGCGTTTATTGATTGGTTTGCGCAAAAGTTATAGCGTCTACAAAATAGGGGATAGATTTATGGCATTTTTAATATTTTTTTTTTACTAGTAATGGCGGCGATCAGCGATTTTTATCGTGACTGCGACATTATGGCGGACACAGCGGACACTTTTGACACCATTTTGGGACCATTGTCATTTATACAGCGATCAGTGCTATAAAAATGCACTAGTTACTGTGCAAATGACACTGGCAGTGAAGGGGTTAACCTGTAGGGGGCGGTGAAGGGGTTAAGTGTGTCCTAGGGGGCGTGGCTTGGCTTGACACGTCACTGATCGCTGTTCCCGATGACAGGGAACAGACGATCACTGACAGTGTCACTGAGAAGAACGGGGAAATGTTTGTTTACACTCACCTCTCCCTCGTTCTTCAGCTCTGTGACCCGATCGCGGGACACAGGCGGCGATCAGGTCTCCCGGGTCCCGCGGGCGCCGTCACGGTAGGGTGACCACATTTCCAAACTACCATTCAGGGACACGCCCCCCCCTTCCCAAAAATCAGCTTGTGCTGTAATGAATCACAACACAGTGATTGGACACAAGAGGCGGGATTTATGATTTCTCCAATCACAAGCAGGGGGCGGGGATTGTGCTCCTCCAGGCATTCCCGGCCAGGACAAGTACTGTCAGTGAGTAAAGTGGTGATGTGGCGCCCTTTTTTGGGGGCAATAGATTGGCCCGGGGGGGGGGGGGGGGTGGCTGTGTCAGTTTCATTCCAGGACACTGTATTGTCCTGGAATGAATGTGCCCGGGACAGACCTGCAAAATGCAGGACTGTCCCGGGCAATCCGGGACACGTGGTCACCCTAGGTCACGGAGCTCTGGACCGACCAATGGCCGGGATCTTAAAGGGGACGTACCTGTGCCCAACCGTGCCCTTCTGTCGACGTATATCGCCGTGCGGCCGTCCTTAAGTGGTTAAAGTGCAACAATAAAAATGAAAAAAATCATTTAAATGTAGTGCCTGGGGGGTCCCCTTAGTCTGCCTGTAAAGTGGCACATCCGTACCACGTATGGAACCTGCTGCAGCAAAACTGACATTTGTAAGGAAAAAAGCCATTGCAGACAATACAAAAAAAAAAAACGGTGTGGGGTCCCCCATCCCATATGCATACCATGCCCTTTAACCAGTCACATCAGTTTCTGTACCAGAGGAGCTTACACTCTAATGTCCCCTCCCCCACAGTCACACATAACTATTATTATTCTAGATTATATATAAATGCTGCAAATTCTTTAAAGCTGCACCCAGTGAGACACGGCTGGGCCCCGAAAATTGCAGGCAGATGGGTGTTGTCAGGGCCGCCATCAGGAATTTTGGGGCCCCTTACACAGCTTCAGGCATGGGCCCCCTGGAGCAGAGGAGAACCGGGGGGGGGGGGTGCTGCCAGTGCAAATTGAGGAGCGGGGGGGGGGGGGGCTGCCGCGAATTGAGAAGCAGGGGGAGGGTGCTGCCGCCGCGAATTGTTGAGGTCGGCGGGACTTTGGGTGCTGCCGAACAAAAAAAAAGTTATAAAAAAAAGGGGGGTTGCCATCTGGGGCCCTGGGGACCTCCGGGCCTCTGGGGACCTCTGGGCCCCTTACAAAAAAATAAATAAATAAAAAAAATTATAATTTAAAAAAAAAAAAATACATTTTTTATAAAAAATAAATAGATAAAAGGGACCCTGGGGACCTTCGGGCCCCTTACAAAAAATAAAAATTAAAAATTAAATAAAAGAAATAAATAAAAAAAATTTAATAAAAAAAAAAAAAGGCGCGGGTTGCCATCCGGGGCTCTGTGGACCTCTGGGCCCCTTACAAAAAAAAAAAAAGGGGGGGTTGCCATCCAGGCCCCTTACAAGTGTACTGCCTGTACACCCCTGATGGCGGCCCTGGGTGTTGTAATGACAGTTCAGTTTTCTTCGTCTCGCACTACAGGAAGACTTTGCTGCACATTCTCATATCTGATCTCATTAGTCCCTTTATCTGGAGATCAGAAATTCCCCTCCCCCCCCCCTGCTTGTTCAGCAGGTTCAGTTCCCTGCCTGGCTGCTCTGTGATCACAGGGGGCCTTCTGGAATTTGACCTCCTCAGGCTATTTATTAAACCTTTTTTTCCCCATCTGCTGTCCTCCCCCTTCAGCCAGCTCAGGGTCCATCATCTATCACCAATGTAGAAATATTTGTAAGGTCATTGAAGACCAGTTAGAGAAGTGCTACTGTGTGTGGGGGGTCATTTAATAAAGGGGTACCCCACATTCGTCTTCCTCTAAGGCACATGTGTCAGGCCACTTCATGTGGCCACCTCTTCTGCAGCTGCAACACCCCCTTGTCTCTGCCCTCATCTTGTCTCAGCAGTTGACAGCAGAGAAGAGGACAGAACTCCTCCTCCAGATCCTGTGCTTCTCCATGCAGCTGCGGAGAGGCTCATCTCTTCCCCCCCCTATCTCAGCAGTCAGCAGCAGAGAGGAGGATAGAACTCCTCCACCAGATCCTGCGCTTCTCCATGCAGCTACGGAGAGGCTCGCCTCTCCCACCGCCCCGCCCCCCCCATCTTAGCCATCAACAACAGGGAGGAAGACAGAACTCCTCAACCAGATCCTGCTCTTCTCCATGCAGCTGTGGAGAGGCTCATCTCTTCCCCCCCCTGTCTCAGCAGTTGGCAGCAGAGAGGAGGACAGAACTCCTCCACCAGATCCTGCATTTCTCTGTGCAGTTTTAGGGAAAAATGTCTCCCCATCTCAGCAGATGGCAGCAGAGAAGAGGACAGAACTCCTCTGCCAGATCCTCCGCTTCTCCATGCAGCCACAGAAAGGCTAATCTCTTCCTCCCCCCCATCTCAGCAGTCGGCAACAGAGAGGAGGACAGAACTCCTCCACCAGATCCTGCGCTTCTCCATGCAGCTGCGGAGAGGCTCATCTCTTCCCCCCTATCTCAGCAGTCGGCAGCAGAGAGGAGGATAGAACTCCTCCAGATCCTGCGCTTCTCCATGCAGCTACGGAGAGGCTCGCCTCCACCACCCCGCCCCCCATCTTAGCCATCAACAACAGGGAGGAAGACAGAACTCCTCCACCAGATCCTGCTCTTCTCCATGCAGCTGTGGAGAGGCTAAGCTCTTACCCCCCCCTGTCTCAGCAGTTGGCAGCAGAGAGGAGGACAGAACTCCTCCACCAGATCCTGCACTTCTCCATGCAGCCACAGAGAGGCTAATCTCTTCCTCCCCCCCCCATCTCAGCAGTTGGCAACAGAGAGGAGGACAGAACTCCTCCACCAGATCCTGCATTTCTCTGTGCAGTCTCAGGGAAAAATGCCCCCCCCCCATCTCAGCAGATGGCAGCAGAGAAGAGGACAGAACTCCTCTACCAGATCCTGCACTTCTCCATGCAGCCACAGAGAGGCTAATCTCTTCCTCCCCCCCCCCCCCATCTCAGCAGATAGCAACAGAGAGGAGGACAGAACTCCTCCACCAGATCCTGCATTTCTCTGTGCAGTCTCAGGGAAAAATGCCCCCCCCCCCATCTCAGCAGATGGCAGCAGAGAAGAGGACAGAACTCCTCTGCCAGATCCTCCGCTTCTCCATGCAGCCACAGAAAGGCTAATCTCTTCCTCCCCCCCATCTCAGCAGTCGGCAACAGAGAGGAGGACAGAACTCCTCCACCAGATCCTGCGCTTCTCCATGCAGCTGCGGAGAGGCTCATCTCTTCCCCCCCCCTATCTCAGCAGTCGGCAGCAGAGAGGAGGATAGAACTCCTCCAGATCCTGCGCTTCTCCATGCAGCTACGGAGAGGCTCGCCTCCACCGCCCCGCCCCCCATCTTAGCCATCAACAACAGGGAGGAAGACAGAACTCCTCCACCAGATCCTGCTCTTCTCCATGCAGCTGTGGAGAGGCTAATCTCTTACCCCCCCCCCCATCTCAGCAGTTGGCAACAGAGAGGAGGACAGAACTCCTCCACCAGATCCTGCATTTCTCTGTGCAGTCTCAGGGAAAAATCCCCCCCCCACATCTCAGCAGATGGCAGCAGAGAAGAGGACAGAACTCCTCTACCAGATCCTGCACTTCTCCATGCAGCCACAGAGAGGCTAATCTCTTCCTTCCCCCTATCTCAGCAGTCGGCAACAGAGAGGAGGACAGAACTTCTCCACCAGATCCTGCGCTTCTCCATGCAGCTGTGGAGAGGCTCATCTCTTACCCCCCCCCCTGTCTCAGCAGTCGGCAGCAGAGAGGAGGATAGAACTCCTCCAGATCCTGCGCTTCTCCATGCAGCCACAGAGAGGCTCACTTCCACCGCCCCGCCCCCCATCTTTCCCATCAACAACAGGGAGGAGGACAGAACTCCTCCACCAGATCCTGCTCTTCTCCATGCAGCTGTGGAGAGGCTCATCTCTTACCCCCCCCCTGTCTCAGCAGTCGGGAGCAGAGAGGAGGATAGAACTCCTCCAGATCCTGCGCTTCTCCATGCAGCCACAGAGAGGCTCACCTCCACCGCCCCGCCCCCCATCTTAGCCATCAACAACAGGGAGGAAGACAGAACTCCTCCACCAGATCCTGCATTTCTTTCTGCAGCCTCAGGGAAAAACGTCTCCTCCCCCCATCTCAGCAGATGGCAGCAGAGAAGAGGACAGAACTCCTCTGCCAGATCCTGCGCTTCTCCATGCAGCCACAGAGAGGCTCATCTCTCCCCCCCCCATCTCAGCAGTCGGCAGCAGAGAGGAGGATAGAACTCCTCCAGATCCTGCGCTTCTCCATGCAGCTACGGAGAGGCTCGCCTCCACCGCCCCGCCCCCCATCTTAGCCATCAACAACAGGGAGGAAGACAGAACTCCTCCACCAGATCCTGCTCTTCTCCATGCAGCTGTGGAGAGGCTAATCTCTTACCCCCCCCCCCCCCCCATCTTAGCCATCAACAACAGGGAGGAGGACAGAACTCCTCCACCAGATCCTGCTCTTCTCCATGCAGCTGTGGAGAGGCTCATCTCTTCCCCCCCCTGTCTCAGCAGTTGGCAGCAGAGAGGAGGACAGAACTCCTCCACCAGATCCTGCATTTCTCTGTGCAGTTTTAGGGAAAAATGTCTCCCCATCTCAGCAGATGGCAGCAGAGAAGAGGACAGAACTCCTCTGCCAGATCCTCCGCTTCTCCATGCAGCCACAGAAAGGCTAATCTCTTCCTCCCCCCCATCTCAGCAGTCGGCAACAGAGAGGAGGACAGAACTCCTCCACCAGATCCTGCGCTTCTCCATGCAGCTGCGGAGAGGCTCATCTCTTCCCCCCTATCTCAGCAGTCGGCAGCAGAGAGGAGGATAGAACTCCTCCAGATCCTGCGCTTCTCCATGCAGCTACGGAGAGGCTCGCCTCCACCACCCCGCCCCCCATCTTAGCCATCAACAACAGGGAGGAAGACAGAACTCCTCCACCAGATCCTGCTCTTCTCCATGCAGCTGTGGAGAGGCTAATCTCTTACCCCCCCCCCATCTCAGCAGTTGGCAACAGAGAGGAGGACAGAACTCCTCCACCAGATCCTGCTCTTCTCCATGCAGCTGTGGAGAGGCTAAGCTCTTACCCCCCCCTGTCTCAGCAGTTGGCAGCAGAGAGGAGGACAGAACTCCTCCACCAGATCCTGCACTTCTCCATGCAGCCACAGAGAGGCTAATCTCTTCCTCCCCCCCCATCTCAGCAGTTGGCAACAGAGAGGAGGACAGAACTCCTCCACCAGATCCTGCATTTCTCTGTGCAGTCTCAGGGAAAAATGCCCCCCCCCCCATCTCAGCAGATGGCAGCAGAGAAGAGGACAGAACTCCTCTACCAGATCCTGCACTTCTCCATGCAGCCACAGAGAGGCTAATCTCTTCCTTCCCCCCCCCCCCCCATCTCAGCAGATAGCAACAGAGAGGAGGACAGAACTCCTCCACCAGATCCTGCATTTCTCTGTGCAGTCTCAGGGAAAAATGCCCCCCCCATCTCAGCAGATGGCAGCAGAGAAGAGGACAGAACTCCTCTGCCAGATCCTCCGCTTCTCCATGCAGCCACAGAAAGGCTAATCTCTTCCTCCCCCCCATCTCAGCAGTCGGCAACAGAGAGGAGGACAGAACTCCTCCACCAGATCCTGCGCTTCTCCATGCAGCTGCGGAGAGGCTCATCTCTTCCCCCCCCCTATCTCAGCAGTCGGCAGCAGAGAGGAGGATAGAACTCCTCCAGATCCTGCGCTTCTCCATGCAGCTACGGAGAGGCTCGCCTCCACCGCCCCGCCCCCCATCTTAGCCATCAACAACAGGGAGGAAGACAGAACTCCTCCACCAGATCCTGCTCTTCTCCATGCAGCTGTGGAGAGGCTAATCTCTTACCCCCCCCCATCTCAGCAGTTGGCAACAGAGAGGAGGACAGAACTCCTCCACCAGATCCTGCATTTCTCTGTGCAGTCTCAGGGAAAAATCCCCCCCCCACATCTCAGCAGATGGCAGCAGAGAAGAGGACAGAACTCCTCTGCCAGATCCTCCGCTTCTCCATGCAGCCACAGAAAGGCTAATCTCTTCCTCCCCCCCATCTCAGCAGTCGGCAACAGAGAGGAGGACAGAACTCCTCCACCAGATCCTGCGCTTCTCCATGCAGCCACAGAGAGGCTAATCTCTTCCTTCCCCCTATCTCAGCAGTCGGCAACAGAGAGGAGGACAGAACTTCTCCACCAGATCCTGCGCTTCTCCATGCAGCTGTGGAGAGGCTCATCTCTTACCCCCCCCCCCCCTGTCTCAGCAGTCGGCAGCAGAGAGGAGGATAGAACTCCTCCAGATCCTGCGCTTCTCCATGCAGCCACAGAGAGGCTCACTTCCACCGCCCCGCCCCCCATCTTTCCCATCAACAACAGGGAGGAGGACAGAACTCCTCCACCAGATCCTGCTCTTCTCCATGCAGCTGTGGAGAGGCTCATCTCTTACCCCCCCCCCCCTGTCTCAGCAGTCGGGAGCAGAGAGGAGGATAGAACTCCTCCAGATCCTGCGCTTCTCCATGCAGCCACAGAGAGGCTCACCTCCACCGCCCCGCCCCCCATCTTAGCCATCAACAACAGGGAGGAGGACAGAACTCCTCCACCAGATCCTGCATTTCTTTCTGCAGCCTCAGGGAAAAACGTCTCCTCCCCCCATCTCAGCAGATGGCAGCAGAGAAGAGGACAGAACTCCTCTGCCAGATCCTGCGCTTCTCCATGCAGCCACAGAGAGGCTCATCTCTCCCCCCCCCCATCTCAGCAGTCGGCAGCAGAGAGGAGGATAGAACTCCTCCAGATCCTGCGCTTCTCCATGCAGCTACGGAGAGGCTCGCCTCCACCGCCCCGCCCCCCATCTTAGCCATCAACAACAGGGAGGAAGACAGAACTCCTCCACCAGATCCTGCTCTTCTCCATGCAGCTGTGGAGAGGCTAATCTCTTACCCCCCCCCCCCCCCATCTTTCCCATCAACAACAGGGAGGAGGACAGAACTCCTCCACCAGATCCTGCTCTTCTCCATGCAGCTGTGGAAAGGCTCATCTCTTCCTTCCCCCCACATCTCAGCAGTTGGCAGCAGAGAGGAGGACAGAACTCCTCCACCAGATCCTGTGCTCCTCCATGCTTCCCCCCCTCCCCCCGATGCACAGGGGGGGGGGGGTGGGTGGGCGCCCCCTATGGCAGATAGCCGCCATAACACCGGTATTTTTTTACACGGCGGGCGGCCCGCTTCAACATAAACGTGGTCTCAGCGGCGGACTCACCGCAGGATCACTTTTATGGGCGGTGGGAGAGGTGGGGCCCCTCCCCTCCCAGTGGTCTCCGCCCCTTCCCGGAGCCATTGGAAGCAGCAGAAAGGATCCGATCCCCCGGGGGATGGATGGGCAGGAAGTTGAGTGAGGGCAAGATGGCCCCCCTCCCTACTCTACTCTATGCCCTTGGAGGACCAGAGCAACGGCCAACGTCACTTCCGCCCTCTGGCCTTTAAGGGACTTTTTTTTTTTTCTAATACTTTTGTATCTTTTGTTTATTTTATTTATTGTTTTATTTTTATTTTATTATTTTTTTTTATTTTTTTTTTATTATTTATTTTATTTTTTATTTTATTTTTTATTTTATTTTTATTTTATTAATTTTTTTATTTTTTTTATTTTTTATTTTTTATTTTATTTTTATTTTTTATTTTATTTTTTATTTTATTTTTTATTTTATTTTTATTTTATTATTTTTTTATTTTTTATTTTATTTTTTGTTTTTATTTTTTGCTTTTAAGTGTAAATATGAGAGGCGAGGTATTTTTGACCCCCCAAATCTCACAGTAAAGAGGTCCTGTCATGCTTTTTTTTTTACATTCCTTGTAATAGGAATAAAAGTAATATTTTTTATTTTTTTTAAAGGGACAGTGTAAAAATAAAGAATATAAAGCAAAATAAATAATAAAAATAAAATAAAAAAATTAAAGCGCCCCCCCGTCCCTCAAAGCTGGCGCAACAGAAGCGAACGCCTACGCAAGTCGCGCCCCGCATAGGTAAACGCTGTTCAAACCACCACATGTGAGGTGTCGCCGCGATCGTTGGAGCGAGAGCGATAATTCTAGCCACAGACCTCCCCCTGTAACTCCGTAAACTGGTAACCTGTAGAAATTTTTGGGCTGTCGCCTATGGAGATCTTTAAGTACGAAAATTTGTCGGCGTTACCCCGAGCGGGGTGCGCAAATTTTGAAGCGTGACGTGTTGGGTATCTATTTACTCGGCGTAACTTCATCTTTCACGATATAAAAAAAAATGGCTGAACTTTACTTTTGCCTGATTATTTTTTTATTCAAAAAAGTGTATTTTTTTCCCAAAAAATTGCATTTGAAAGAAAGCTGCGCAAGTACCGCGTGACGTTTCATGGTACAGTTCTCATTGGAGGGTGGACTTTCTAGTGGGAAGGAGCACCAATAGCCTTGCTTGTGGTTAAAATGGGGAACATTAACCAAAAAAACAATGAAAGTGAAGAGGAAATGGGCAGCATGTCCAGTCCTTCTGCTCCTCCCCTCCCCTCCCCCACTGCACCTCCTATCCACTTGCTGGATTTACTTTCTTAAAACAAAAGCTGGGAATTACAACTACGTTCAGATTCAAAATAGAAAGATACAAAGTAACATTGTTTATAAACATTGATCAGACAGGAGATAGAGAGATACAAAGTAACATTGTTTATAAACATTGATCAGATGGGAGATAGAGAGATACAAAGTAACGTTGTTTATAAACATTGATCAGACGGGAGATAGAGAGATACAAAGTAACATTGTTTATAAACATTGATCAGACAGGCGATAAAGTGATACAAGGTAACACTGTTTATAAACATTGTTCATATGGGAAATAAAGAAATACAAAGTAACATTGTTTATAAACATTGATCAGACGGGAGATAGAGAGATACAAAGTAACGTTGTTTATAAACACTGATCAGACGGGAGATGGAGAGATACAAAGTAACATTGTTTATAAACATTGATCAGACGGGAGATAGAGAGATACAAAGTAACATTGTTTATAAACATTGATCAGACAGGAGATAGAGAGATACAAAGTAACGTTGTTTATAAACATTGATCAGACGGGAGATAGAGAGATACAAAGTAACATTGTTTATAAACATTGATCAGACAGGCGATAAAGTGATACAAGGTAACACTGTTTATAAACATTGTTCATATGGGAAATAAAGAAATACAAAGTAACATTGTTTATAAACATTGATCAGATGGGAGATAGAGAGATACAAAGTAACGTTGTTTATAAACATTGATCAGACGGGAGATAGAGAGATACAAAGTAACATTGTTTATAAACATTGATCAGACAGGCGATAAAGTGATACAAGGTAACACTGTTTATAAACATTGTTCATATGGGAAATAAAGAAATACAAAGTAACATTGTTTATAAACATTGATCACACGGGAGATAGAGAGATACAAAGTAACGTTGTTTATAAACATTGATCAGACGGGAGATAGAGAGATACAAAGTAACATTGTTTATAAACATTGATCAGACAGGCGATAAAGTGATACAAGGTAACACTGTTTATAAACATTGTTCATATGGGAAATAAAGAAATACAAAGTAACATTGTTTATAAACATTGATCAGATGGGAGATAGAGAGATACAAAGTAACATTGTTTATAAACATTGATCAGACAGGCGATAAAGTGATACAAGGTAACACTGTTTATAAACATTGTTCATATGGGAAATAAAGAAATACAAAGTAACATTGTTTATAAACATTGATCAGACGGGAGATAGAGAGATACAAAGTAACGTTGTTTATAAACATTGATCAGACGGGAGATAGAGAGATACAAAGTAACATTGTTTATAAACATTGATCAGACAGGCGATAAAGTGATACAAGGTAACACTGTTTATAAACATTGTTCATATGGGAAATAAAGAAATACAAAGTAACATTGTTTATAAACATTGATCAGATGGGAGATAGAGAGATACAAAGTAACGTTGTTTATAAACATTGATCAGACAGGCGATAAAGTGATACAAGGTAACACTGTTTATAAACATTGTTCATATGGGAAATAAAGAAATACAAAGTAACATTGTTTATAAACATTGATCAGATGGGAGATAGAGAGATACAAAGTAACGTTGTTTATAAACATTGATCAGACGGGAGATAGAGAGATACAAAGTAACATTGTTTATAAACATTGATCAGACGGGAGATAGAGAGATACAAAGTAACATTGTTTATAAACATTGATCAGACGGGAGATAGAGAGATACAAAGTAACATTGTTTATAAACATTGATCAGACGGGAGATAGAGAGATACAAAGTAACATTGTTTATAAACATTGATCAGACGGGGGATAGAGAGATACAAAGTAACATTGTTTATAAACATTGATCAGACGGGGGATAGAGAGATACAAAGTAACATTGTTTATAAACATTGATCAGACGGGAGATAGAGAGATACAAAGTAACATTGTTTATAAACATTGATCAGACGGGAGATAGAGAGATACAAAGTAACATTGTTTATAAACATTGATCAGACAGGAGATAGAGAGATACAAAGTAACATTGTTTATAAACATTGATCAGACGGGGGATAGAGAGATACAAAGTAACATTGTTTATAAACATTGATCAGACGGGGGATAGAGAGATACAAAGTAACATTGTTTATAAACATTGATCAGAGAGGAGACAGAGAGATACAAAGTAACATTGTTTATAAACATTGATCAGACGGGAGATAGAAGAGATACAAAGTAACATTGTTTATAAGGCCTCATGCCCACGGGCGTTTTTTCAGCCGCGTTTTTGAGCGTTTTTTACAGCTTAAAAACGCCTGTCCATGTTAGTCTATAGCTTCATGCCCACCTAGGCGTTTTTGAGCTGTAAAGAGCATAGGCGTTTGTAAGCTGTAAAAAAAAACCAGGGCCAGTGCGTTCCTCAGCGTCAGAACTAGGCAGGAAAAAACGCGAGCGTCAAAAAACGCGCAAAAACGCGCACTAACGCGCGGTCGCGTTTTTAGCTCCGACGTTTTTTTTTTTTTTTTTTTTTTTTTTTTTTCAAAAAAAAAAAAAAAAAAAAAAAAAAATATTTACAATAACATGGACAGGCGTTTTTAAGCTGTAAAAAACGCTCAAAAACGCAGCTGTAAAAACGCCAGTGGGCATGAGGCCTAAATGTTGTTTGGACACCAGATTCCCTCGTCACTTCTACTCTCCTTCATTCATCTGCAAATTTAAAGGGTTAAGCTTCCCTCTGTGTGATTTCAACCTGAAAAGTAAAAAAAAAGTTTTTTTTTTTAGTTTCAACGGCTTTTTATTGTTTTGAAAAAGCACCAGAAGGTAGAAAAGACACAAAGATCAGACGGCTGTGAATGAGGGAATGTAGAAGACGAGGCCGATAGATGGAGGTGACCGATGATATAAATACACCTCACCCCGGGACTCCCCAGAGACAGGCGGTCTGTTCATCTCAATGCCGTATAAAGAAGATTTTTTGGCAACAACACAACAAAGTTTTTATTTATGGTACCTACTGTATATAGCGCTGACAACTTACATACATAACATACCTTCTCACCAGTCCCTGCTCCCGAGGAGCTTACAATCTAATGTCCCTCTCTGACATCCCTACACAATACTAGAGGTAAATAACCTCCCAGCCTCATGTCTATGGAGGGAAACCAGATTACCGGGAGGAAACCCACGCCGGCAGAACGTGCCGATAGCGCTGCGGTTGGGATTTGAACCAACAAGCTCAGTGCTGCCAGGCGGAAGTGCTAACCACGTAACCACTGCGCTGCAAGTGTGTCTTGCCTTAAACCCTTATTAACCCTCAGTTATCCTAATAATACTTCCTTCCTCTCTTCCTCTTATTTCTTCTTTTTTTTTTATTATTTTTTTTAACTGGCTTTTAATTTTTTTTTTTTTTTTTTTTTTCAACTGGCTTTTAAAAAAGATTTTTTTTTTTTTTATTTATGTTTTGCTCACTGTAAATTTTTTTTTTTTTTTTACTTTCAAACTAAAACAAATCTTTATTTGATTTGTAAATGACTTTACCAGAATCATCATTTTAGTGACGTTTTAATTAACAATTTGTCATTTTAACTGTCTTTTTACATCTCTTTTTATTAACTGTAAATATTTTCTTTTTCTGTTTTGCTCACTGTTAATTTTTATTTTTTTTTTACTTTAGAGCCGGTTCACACAGGGGGCGTCTTGGGATCCGACTTCAAGTCGCCCGGTTTAGAAAACTAATGGAAGTGAATGGAGCCGTCTTAATGCACACTACTGCAGTCGCTCCGACTTCAGAAAAGGTTCCTGTACGACTTCAATCCGACTTCTAGGCGACTTGTACCCATAGATTTCAATGGAAGTCGCCTCCAAAGTCGGATCCCCGTTCATAGAGAGGCAACTTTACAGGAAGTCGCCCCTCTGTGAACCGGCTCTAAGGCAAACCCCTCCCTCCCTCCCTCCCACAGAGCTGGTATTTGGTATGAATCATGAGGGGGGAACTCCACGCCAAATAAAAAAAAAAAAAAACGGCATGGGTTCCCCTCCAAGAGCATACCTGGCCCTTAGGTCTGGTATGGATTTCAAGGGGAACCCCCTACGCTGAAAAAACAGCGTGAGGGTCCCCCCAAAATCCATACCAGACCGTTATCCGAGCACGCAGCCCGGCCGGTCAGGAAGGGGGGTGGGGACGAGCGAGCGCCCTCCCCCCCTCCTGAACCGTACCAGGCCGCATGCCCTCAACATGGTGGGTGGGTGCTTTGGGGCCGGGGGGGCACCCTGCGCCCCCCCACCCCAAAGCACCTTGTTCCCATGTTGATGGGGACAAAGGCCTCTTCCCGATAACCCTGGCCGTTGGTTGTCGGGGTCTGCGGGCGGGGGGCTTATCGGAATCTGCAAGACCATTTTAATAAGGGGGCCCCCAGATCCCGGCCCCCCCACCCTATGTGAATTAGTATGGGGTACATCGTACAACCTAACCATTCACCTGGGGGGGAAAAGTGTCAATAAAAAAAACACACTAGACAGCTTTTTAAAGTAATTTATTAGGCAGCTCCGGGGGTCTTCTACCGACTTTGGGGGTCTCTTCCGACTTCGGGGGTCTTCTACCGACTTTGGGGGCCTTCTACCGACTTCGGGGGTCTTCTACCGACTTTGCATGTGCCCCCGCATGTGTAAACAGTGTTCAAACCACACATGTGAGGATATGAATTCTGCTAAATGTGATGCAAATTGGTACCCACACGGGCATTCTAATTTTTGTGGCCTTATAACGTTCACTAGAATTGAAGCAATCAAATCATTGCGTGTCTTTATATAGCTGTTGTAAACCTTTCTTTCATTTCTCTGTACAGGATTAGGAGATGCAGACGGTCGTCACTCAGCCTGGGGTTGTCACCACGCAGACGGTGACCGTCAGCCAGGGGCCGCGATGGAGCAGCGATATGTGCGACTGCTGCGAGGACTGCGGCATCTGTACGTAACGTATCACCCAACGCCCTTCAGAAGGCTTCACTCACTTTACAAAGTATCTAAAGATTCCACTAGAGGGCGCCTGACACCGAAATCCTGTATTTAGGGTGCCCTCTAGTGGTCTCTGCATAGGAATAGACCAAAGTCTCACTTAGACCCCCTTTCACACTGAAGCAGTTTTCAGGCGTTTTAGCTCTAGAAATAGCGCCTGTAAAGCGCCTGAAAACTGCCTCCCATGCCACCCCTGAATGTCAATGCCTGAGTGCCTTTACACTGGGGGGCGGTGCGCTTTACGAGACGTTAGAAAAAAGTCCTGCAAGCAGCATCTTTGGGGCGGCCTGGGAGCGCTGTATACAGCACGCCTACACTGCCCCTGCCAATTACAATAAATGGGCGGCGCTTCTGAAGCGCCTGAAAAGTAGACATGTGCAATTCGTTCCGTTCCGAATTCGTTTCTTTAGGCCCCTTTCACACTGAGGCGTTTTTACCGCGTTTTCGCGGTAAAAATAGCGCTGTAATAACGCCTGAAATAATCCTGCCCCAGCATTCTCAATGTGAAATCTCTGAGGGCTTTCACATTGAGGCGTTTTGCTGGCTGGGCGTTGAAAAAAATCCTGCAAACAGCTTTTTTAGAGCAACTTTAGGGCGCATAAAATAGCGCTGTAAAAACGCCTATCCCCATTGAAATGAATGGGATTCGCGGTAAAAACGCGGTAAAAACGCATAGGCATAAGCGTTATGTTAAAAATAGCGCTAACGCCTATGCGTTTTTACCGCGTTTTTACCGCGTTCGCGCTAATTTTAGCGCGAACGCGGTAAAATCGCAGTAAAAACGCATACGCGTTAGCGCTATTTTTACCGCGATCGCGGTAAAATCGTGGTAAAATAGAGGTACAAAATCCTATAATTTAACGAATTTCGACAAATTAGTTAATTCGGAAATATCCGAATTAACAAAAACCCGTTGAACAAATTTTTCCTGAATATTCGTAAATTAGAAAATTCGTAAATTTGAATATTTGAAAACATTTCAATTCGGAAATTAGAAAATTCGGAGATTTGAATATCCAAAAACCTGAAAATTCGAAAATCTGAAATAATAACTAACTAATAACAACTTAACTATTACTAACTATTAAATTATAGGTATTGGAATTTCCTTTCAAATTTGGCTGTTAACCGGTTGCCGACTGCTGCACGACGGCAGAATGGCATGGCTGCGCATATGGACGTACCTGTAAGTCCCCTTTAAGACGCGGCATTGCAGGCGCACGCCGTAAAAGCTCCGTGAGTGTGACCGTGGATCCCGCAGACTCGATGTCCGCCGGTGTCCCGCGATCGTGTCACGAAGCTGCAGAACGGGGGGATGCCTGTGTAAACAAGGCATCTCCATGTTCTGCCTTGTGACAGGACACTGATCTTCTGCTCCATGTGATCGGGAGCAGAGATCAGTGTCGTGTCACATGTAGCCCATCCCCCCCACAGTTAGAATCACTCCCTAGGACACACTTAACCCCTTCCTCCCCCTAGTGGTTAACCCCTTCCCTGCCAATGTCATTTACACAGTAATCAGTGCATTTTTATAGCACTGATCGCTGTATAAATGACAATGGTCCCAAAATAGCGTAAAAAGTGTCCGATGTGTCCGCCATAATGTCGCAGCCATGATAAAAATCGCAGATTTCCGCCTTTACTAATAAAAAAAAAAATAACAATAAAAATGCCATAAATCTTTTGTAGACGCTATAACTTTTGCGCAAACCAATCAATAAACGCTGATTGCGATTTTTTTTTTTACCAAAAATATGTAGAAGAATACGTATCGGCCTAAACTGAGGAAAAAAATAGTTTTTTTATATATTTTTTGGGGATATTTATTATAGCAAAAAGTAAAAAATATTGCTTTTTTTTAGAAATTGTCGCTCTTTTTTTGTTTATAGCGCAAAAAATAAAAACCGCAGAGGTGATCAAATACCACCAAAAGAAAGCTCTATTTGTGGGGAAAAAAGGGACGTCATTTTTGTTTGGGAGCCACGTCGCACGACCGCGCAATTGTCAGTTAAAGCGACGCAAGGCCGAATCGCAAAAAATGCCCCGGTCATTGGGCAGCCAAATCCTCCGGGGCTGAAGGGGTTAGTGAACGTAACGAATACGAAATTATCCAAAGTTACGAATTATCCGAAATAACGAATGCCGTATCTAAACTAATGGAACGTAGCAAATTAGAAATAATAAATACTGTATTTATTGGTGTATAACACTCACTTTTTTACCCTGAAAATAATGGGTAAACTGTGCCTGCGTGTTATACGCAGGGGGGGCTGTGGAAAGTTTTTTTCCTGAAACTTCCCTCTTAAAGTAAGGGGTGCGTGTTATATGCCTGTGCGTGTTATACGCCGATAAATACGGTAACAATAATAAAAACTTTTTATTATTATTTATTATTAATTTGTTCCGTTCCATTCGAATATTCGAAAATTCGTAAATCCATAAGTTCGTGAATTTGAAAATTTGGAAATTCATAAATTCGAAAATCCGAAAACCCAAAAGTTTGAAAATCTGAAATAATAACTGACTAATAATAACCTAACTATTACTGACTATTAAATTATAGGTATTGGAATTTCCTTTCAAACTTGTCTGTTAGTGAATGTAACTAATATGAATTTATCCGAAGTTGCGAATTATGCGAAATAAGGAATGCCGTATTTAAACGAATGGAACGTAACAAATTAATAATAATAAATAACAATAATAATAAAAACTTTTTATTATTATTATTATGTATTATTAATTTGTTCCGTTCCATTTGAATATTCGAAAATTCGTAAATCCATAAATTCGTAAATTCCAAAATTTGGAAATTCATAAATTCGGAAATTTGAAAATCCGAAAACCCGAAAATTCGAAAAGCTTTTTATTATTATTATTTATTATTAATTTGTTCCGTTCCATTCGTTTAGATACGGCATTCATTATTTTGAATAATTCAGAACTTTGGATAAATTCGGCCCCAGTGTGAAAGGGGTCTAAAAGAGACCGTATCATCAAATTGAAAAATAAATAAGTAAAAGCATAAAATATTTAAAAATAAAATCCCCCCGACAGCTTGTCCTGACAAATTGTATGTTAGTGCAAATTAAAAAAAAAGGATCACGGACAGAACTCAATTGTTTCTATCGCAAGTCCACTAATACGGCTACGATCACCTCAAGCAAGATTTTCTATCACATTCCACGTAAATACAAAATAATTTATAGAAAGTAGAAAACGCTGCAGGTAACAATGTACAACGCTCGACTTTTCTGTGCTTTTACCTGCAATTTTCTAAGTTAGTGACAAGGTCTTTTCATATGAAGTTTTCGGTTACTAAGGCTGAAGCACCGATCGCACTGACATTCACCAGGAGTTCCGCTCACAAGACGTCAATCGATAAAACAGCCACACGTGGATCAATGTCTGGACTGGCTGAATGTCGATCCATGTATTAGGAAAAGGGTCCCCAGACATGCAATGTGTTTCTGTAAAGTGTGGGAATGTCTGGATTATTGTCACTGTGTAATCTCTCCCTCTTCTCTCCCCCCCTAACCTTTTCTCCCTCTCTCCCCTTTCTCTACAATCTCTCTCACTCTCCAGGATCCTTATACATCCCCGGTCTCTCTCTCTTCTGTCCGATCTACCTTTCTACCTCCCCATCCCCGATCTCTCCTTTACCCCTCCGATCTCTCTGTTCCTGATCTATTTCTCTACCTCTGATCTCTCTCTCTACCCCCCTCCGTACCTCTGATCTCTCTCTCTCTACCCCCCTCCGTACCTCTAATCTCTCTCTCTACCCCCTCCGTACCTCTGATCTCTCTCTCTCTCCCCCCTCCGTACCTCTGATCTCTCTCTCTACCCCCCTCCGTACCTCTAATCTCTCTCCCATCCCCCGTACCTCTGATCTCTCTCTTTCTCCTCTCCCTCTGTACCTCTGATCTCTCTCTCTATCCTCCTCCGTACCTCTGATCTCTCTCTCTACCCCCCTCCGTACCTCTGATCTCTCTCTCTCTCCCCCCTCCGTACCTCTGATCTCTCTCTCTACCCCCCTCCGTACCTCTGATCTCTCTCTCCCCCCTCCGTACCTCTGATCTCTCTCTCTACCCCCCTCCGTACCTCTAATCTCTCTCCCATCCCCCGTACCTCTGATCTCTCTCTTTCTCCTCTCCCTCTGTACCTCTGATCTCTCTCTCTACCCTCCTCCGTACCTCTGATCTCTCTCTCCCCCTACCTCTGATCTCTCTCTCCTCCCATACCTCTGATCTCTCTCTCCTCCCATACCTCTGATCTCTCTCTCCTCCCATACCTCTGATCTCTCTCTCCCCCTACCTCTGATCTCTCTCTCCTCCCATACCTCTGATCTCTCTCTCCTCCCATACCTCTGATCTCTCTCTCCTCCCATACCTCTGATCTCTCTCTCCTCCCATACCTCTGATCTCTCTCTCCCCCCTACCTCTGATCTCTCTCTCCTCCCATACCTCTGATCTCTCTCTTGCCCCTACCTCTGATCTCTCTCTCCTCCCATACCTCTGATCTCTCTCCCCCCTCCATACCCCTGATCTCTCTCCCCCTCTGTACCTCTGATCTCTCTCCCCGCTCCGTACCCCATCCTCTGAAGAGATCTATTGGGATCGAAACGCATCAGGAATTTATACAGAAGCATGTGAAATGTAAAACTGTATGGCAATGTTGTGTCTTAATTCTGTGTGGTTATTATATACATGTTTTTACCGGAGTATATACGTGTTGGGACTGTACTTTATGTGTATACACAATACATTTTTACCATGCATTATTGTAAATTATTTTCGGAATTTTGCTGCTAAAAAACCCCTTGGGGAAACTTCCTATTCTTTTGTAAATTTTCGGGGTGCGCAGCGCCTTTCACTCCCAGTATACGTGTCCTTCCCATTCTTTCACCATCCGTACCTCTGATCTCTCTCTCTCTCCCCCCTCTGTACCTCTGATCTCTCTCTCTCTCCCCCCTCTGTACCTCTGATCTCTCTCTCTCTCTCCCCCCTCTGTACCTCTGATCTCTCTCTCTCTCCCCCCTCTGTACCTCTGATCTCTCTCTCTCTCTACCCCCTCTGTACCTCTGATCTCTCTCTCTCTCCCCCCTCTGTACCTCTGATCTCTCTCTCTCTCCCCCCTCTGTACCTCTGATCTCTCTCTCTCTACCCCCTCTGTACCTCTGATCTCTCTCTCTCTCTCTCCCCCCCTCTGTACCTCTGATCTCTCTCTCTCTCCCCCCTCTGTACCTCTGATCTCTCTCTCCCCCCTCTGTACCTCTGATCTCTCTCTCTCTACCCCCTCTGTACCTCTGATCTCTCTCTCTCTCTCCCCCCTCTGTACCTCTGATCTCTCTCTCTCTCCCTCTCTGTACCTCTGATCTCTCTCTCTCCCCGTACCTCTGATCTCTCTCTCTCTCCCCCCTCTGTACCTCTGATCTCCCCCCTCTGTACCTCTGATCTCTCTCTCTCTCCCCCCTCTGTACCTCTGATCTCTCTCTCTCCCCGTACCTCTGATCTCTCTCTTTCTCCTCTCCCTCTGTACCTCTGATCTCTCTCCCCCCTCTGTACCTCTGCTCTCTCTCTCTCCCCCCTCTGTACCTCTGATCTCTCTCTCCCCCCTCCGTACCCCTGATCTCTCTCTCTCTCTTCTCTGTACCTCTGATCTCTCTCCCCTCTCCATACCCCTGATCTCTCTCTCCCCCCTACCTCTGATCTCTCTCTCCTTCCACACCTCTGATCTCTCTCTCCCCCCTACCTCTGATCTCTCTCTCCTCCCATACCTCTGATCTCTCTCTCCCCCCCTACCTCTGATCTCTCTCTCCTCCCATACCTCTGATCTCTCTCTCCCCCCTCCGTACCTCTGATCTCTCTCTCCCCCCCTCCGTACCCCTGATCTCTCTCTCCCCCCCTCCGTACTTTAGCGTCTGAAAAGCAGCGCTAAAGTTCCGCTCGTTTTAGCGGTGCTTTAACGCTAACGCACGGGCGGCCCCAGTGTGAAAGGGGTCTAAAAGAGACCGTATCATCAAATTGAAAAATAAATAAGTAAAAGCATAAAATATTTAAAAATAAAATCCCCCCGACAGCTTGTCCTGACAAATTGTATGTTAGTGCAAATTAAAAAAAAAGTATCACGGACAGAACTCAATTGTTTCTATCGCAAGTCCACTAATACGGCTACGATCACCTCAAGCAAGATTTTCTAGCACATTCCACGTAAATACAAAATAATTTATAGAAAGTAGAAAACGCTGCAGGTAACAATGTACAACGCTATTTAGCTGATGCAGGCCCTTCCCTGCAGATAGCCCTTGAGACTATCCGCTCTTTTGGTGATTACTCCGGTCTTAGAATTAATTGGGACAAATCCCAGATCCTCCCTATAGACGTAGGGGTCCCAACCGAGCTCCAGGCCTTGTCTCCGCTCCGTAGAGTCAGCTCAATAAAATACCTTGGTATCAATGTCACCCGCTCACCAGAGGACTATGTCAAACTAAATATTGAACCCCTGATATTACATATGAAAGCCAAAACCCAGACTTGGTCCAGGTTGCCACTGGGGGTGATGGGCCGGGTAAATCTAATCAAGATGGTTATCCTCCCCGGATTTTTATATATGTTGTGGCACGCTCCCGCCTACATACCCCTCAGGCTCTTTAAATCGGTGGAGGCAATCCTCAACTCATTTGTTTGGGGTAATTCCCAACATAAGCTGTCCTGGCAGGTACTGAAGAACCCCACAGAGTTGGGGGGCGCAGCTCTGCCGGACTTTAACTTCTACTACATGGCGGCTCAACTCTCCCATTTTTTCTACTTAGACAAGCACGACAGGGCCCGGTATGTCACACTGATATGCTCCCCCACGGCTCCCGGGATCACTCACCCTTTCCAGATCATCCTTAAAGACTTTGCGGACACAGGGGCGCTGGGTCCTCGTAAGGGCCTGCTTTACAATCACTGCAAGATATGGGAGGTAGTGCGGCGAAAACTGAAAATGCCTAGTACACACTTTCACACGCCCCTCTGGGACAATCCTGGCCTAAACGAACTGCTATCTGTACCCGACTGCATTATCTGGCTTAAATTTGGGGTCAGGTACCTGTCGGATGCTTATTGTGGGTCTGTCATAAAATCGTTCCAGCAATTTAAAGATGACTTTGAACTCCCCAACTCTATGCACTTTCGCTACCTCCAGCTCCGCCACGCCCTCCGGTCACAATTTCGAGACGCACCCCCCAATGTAGAGCGCTTGGATGTTATCCGCACTATGGTGGGGCCTGACTCTCGTAAACTTATTTCGATATTCTACAATTCTCTCATCCGCCCTCCTGCGGTGACCCTGGCGTACAATCTGAAACACCGGTGGTCTGGGGATGTGGGGGAGCTGGGGGATGATGAATGGGAGGATGCGCTGGACGCCTGTAAAAAGGTCTCCACCAGACTGTCTGACCGCCTCACACACCTTTACATTTTGCACAGATCCTACCTGACCCCGATTAGAATCTCCAGATTTAAACCTGATTATAACCCCCTCTGCCCCAGGTGCAATAGTCCTGCCAGCACATTTTTTCATATTTTATGGTCTTGCCCAGCAATACAAGACTATTGGTCTCACATTGTGCAGTTCATCCATGATGAGATGGGCTCACCTCTGAAACTATGCCCCAAGGAATGTTTATTGGGGATCTTCCCTAACCCAGACTCGGATAAACTTCACAAAACTTTCCTCCAGGAGACCCTATTCATAGCCCGATTGCTTGTAGCAAGGAAATGGCTTCAGGTAGCACCCCCCTCGCTACAAGAATGGAAATCAGCGGTTAATCAGGTGCTCCCTTATAAAAAAGAAATCTATATTCACAGGGGATGCCCCACTAAATACGATAAGATCTGGGACGCCTGGCTGGGTAATGCCGCTACCTGCGGCGGGACTCCAGTCTGATGCCCCTCCTTATACTCCTTTCCTGATCTCCTATCGGTCCCGGTTTGATCTGTCGGTTTCCCTTCCCATCATACATCGGGGTCTCCGGCTGGAGCACGCTGGACCCGTATGCTCCCCCCTGATGATGAACCCAGCTCATTGTGACTAGACACCTGCTGCCCAGGGCTCCCCGGTTTGTCAGTATAGGACGCCTTTGCCAATTGCCGACTCAATATGTGGAAAGACAAGATCTATTTCATTACTTGCTTGTACCTTGATACTGTCCTGCTATGTTTTGATGTAATGTCAACTTATAAAATGTAACCTGTTCATATTCTTCTTAATAAAACACCACGTTATTTGTAAAAAAAAAAAACAATGTACAACGCTCGCCTTTTCTGTGCTTTTACCTGCAATTTTCTAAGTTAGTGACAACAAGGTCTTTTCATATGAAGTTTTCGGTTACTAAGGCTGAAGCACCGATCGCACTGACATTCACCAGGAGTTCCGCTCACAAGACGTCAATCGATAAAACAGCCACACGTGGATCAAAATGTTTCCGGTTCCCGCTGGACTGGCTGAATGTCGATCCATGTATTAGGAAAAGGGTCCCCAGACATGCAATGTGTTTCTGTAAAGTGTGGGAATGTCTGGATTATTGTCACTGTGTAATCTCTCCCTCTTCTCTCCCCCCCTAACCTTTTCTCCCTCTCTCCCCTTTCTCTACAATCTCTCTCACTCTCCAGGATCCTTATACATCCCCGGTCTCTCTCTCTTCTGTCCGATCTACCTTTCTACCTCCCCATCCCCGATCTCTCCTTTACCCCTCCGATCTCTCTGTTCCTGATCTATTTCTCTACCTCTGATCTCTCTCTCTACCCCCCTCCGTACCTCTGATCTCTCTCTCTCTCCCCCCTCCGTACCTCTGCTCTCTCTTCCATCTCCCCGTACCTCTGATCTCTCTCTCTCCCCCCTCTGTACCTCTGATCTCTCTCTCTCTACCCCCCTCCGTACCTCTGATCTCTCTCTCTACCCCCCTCCGTACCTTTGATCTCTCTCCCATCCCCCCTACCTCTGATCTCTCTCTCCTCCCATACCTCTGATCTCTCTCTCCCCCTCCGTACCTCTGATCTCTCTCTCTCTCTCCCCCTCTGTACCTCTGCTCTCTCTCTCTCTCTCCCCCTCTGTACCTCTGATCTCTCTCTTTCTCTCCCCCCTCTGTACCTCTGATCTCTCTCTCTCCCCGTACCTCTGCTCTCTCTCTTTCCCTTCTGTACCTCTGATCTCTCTCTCTCTCTCCCCCCTCTGTACCTCTGATCTCTCTCTCTCTCTCCCCCCCCCCTCTGTACCTCTGACCTCTCTCTCTCCCCATACCTCTGCTCTCTCTCTCTCTCCCCTCCGTGCCTCTGTATTGGATTACCTTGTAACTGTACCATCTCCCATATTTTGTAGTGTTTTTCTGTCTGTGCTATATAAACCCTGTATAATGATAATAATCACTCTCTCCTCTCTCTCTCTCACCCCTCCCCGGTCTCTCTTGGCAGGTTGCTGTGCTCTCTGGTGCTTCCCCTGCATGCAATGTAACACAGCCAGTGAATTTGGAGAGTGTTTCTGTCTCCCGTTGATGGATCCGATGTGCATGGGATACATTGGCTGTAGTGGGGTCTGTCCACCTATTACCATTGCCATGAGAGCCGCTGTCCGGGAGAGACACAATATTCATGTAAGTCCAATGCAGGCTGAGGAAGTATCTCTGTGTCTAGACCTTACACTAGTTTTATTTCTGATACAAATCTAGTGGCCCATCCTATGATCTGGGTCACTGCCACCATATTGGAGGGTGGTCATCAGGTTTCTGTAGCCAACAAATGTGGTGCCATAGTTGCTCAGGGATGTGTGTTTTAGGAGTCATTTTGCTGTCATCAAGGTATAGGGAGTCATTATTAGTGGTGAGCTGAATGTACCTGGGTTCCGTTCTAGCAAAGTTTAGCAAACTTTATAGAAGTTCGGATGCTGAATCTTAACACCATTGAAGTCAATAAGTGTGGAATCTTACAAATTAGTAATGGACATTAGGACATAGGCAAGGGATTGTCAAACAAAGGCCAAGGGGGGCTGCTTAACCACTTGCCTATTGGACACTTTCACCCCCTCCCTGCCCAGGCCAATTTTCAGCATTCAGCGCTGTCACAGTTTGAATGACTCGGTCATGCTACAGTGTACCCATATGAAATTGTTATAATTTTTTTCACACAAATAGAGCTTCCTTTTGGTGGTATTTGCTCACCACTGGGGGTTTTATGTTTTGGTAAAAAATAAAAAAGACCGAAAATTTTGGGGAAGAAAAAAAAGTATTTTGTTGTAAAATTTTGCAAATAAATATTTTTCTCCTTTACTGAGGTGCTCTGATGGACACTGATGGGCACCGATAGGCTTCACTGATGGGCACTGATGAGTACTGATGAGGCGGCACTGACAGGCGGCACTGATGGGCTCTATTAGGCAGCACTGAAGGGCACTAATAGTCAGCACTGAAGGGCACTGATAGGCAGCACTGAAGGGCACTGATAGGTGGCACGGATGGGTGCTTATGAAGTAAGCTATAGACAGATCGAAATGCGGCTGGTTCAGCAGGAACTGGCTGAAGTTTGATCCATAAATGGGAAGGCTGGTTGTACTGAAGGTGATGCATTAAACCACCTCAGTACAACCAGCCTGTTGGGTTTTGTTTGCCTGATCACTGCCTGTGGCTATAACCAGCAGCAGTGATCATTGTATTCTCCTAGTGGGGAAGGTTCCCCATGCCCCATGGTTGTGGGAAAGAAAACCTAAGGGTCTGACATTCCTAAGGCAGCAAAGATAAGCAAAGCCGGTGGTGCGAAAGTTACAGAGCAGCAGGCAGAATGGATGTGGCACGGATGATCACTGATGTGGCACGGATGATCACTGATGAGCACTGATGTGGCACGGATGAGCACTGATGTGGCACGGATGATCACTGATGTGGCACGAATGAGCACTGATGTGGCACGGATGAGCCATGAATTGATGAGGATGGATGAGCATAAATGAGGATGGATGGATGAGCCATAGATGGGCACAGATCAGCGCTGTGGGAACTTTAGATCCAACCCACAGTGCCGCTGCCCCGCCTCCCTCCTCTCCTCGCACACTGTATGGATTGGTGTGAGGAGAGGGGAGGAGCTGAACCGGACATACTACGGTTTGTTGACAACTGAGCGCTTCATCATTGGACAGAGCGATCACATTGTAAAGGGACGCTGTCATTGAGCCTTTAGCCTGATCTGTGACGCGCCGGGTCTGGAAGACCGACGGTCACGGACATTCCCGAGAGCACGATTCTGGGAGGACGTCATTGTACGTCCCCGGTCGGTAAGTGGTTAAAAAGGGTTCAGTATGTTGAATTAACCACCCACCATATATTTACTGCGGCAGGGCGGCTGCTCTGTGCCAGATCACATACCTTGTACATGATCGGACACTTCTGGGTCTGGGGCGCGTACGTGTGCCCCTGGTGACCCACTCTCGCTGTGATTCTACACAGCGCAAGCCCAGCAGCGGGTACCGTGGACTCAATGTCTGCTGGTGCACTGCCGATTACACAGTACACAGGCAGAACGACAATCTGCCTATGTAAACAAGACACATTGTCGTTCTGTCAGAAGGGAAGACACTGATCCTGTGTTTCTGCTAATCAGGAACACAGATCTTTGCCTTCCCCTAGTCAGAGCACCTCCCCCACAGTGAGTTAGCACTCCCTAGGAACACAGTTAACCTTTTGACCACCCCTGATGTTAACCCCTTCCCAGACAGTGTCATTAGTACAGTGACAGTGCAAATTTTTTAGCACTGATCACTGTATTAGTGTCACTGGTGCCCAAAAAAGTGTCAGTTAGTGTGTCCAATTTGTCTGTCGCAATATCGCAGTGCTACTGTAAGTCATTGATCGCCGCCATTTCTAGTAATACATTTTTTTAAATAAAAATATCCTATAGTTTGTAGACGCTATAACTTTTGCAAAAAACAATCAATATACGCTTATTGGGATTTTATTTTTTACTAAAAACATATTGCTCTAAATTGATGAAGACATTTGATTTTTTACTATTTTTTTTTTTTTTTTGGATATGTTTTATAGAAGAAAGCAAAAAATATTGTTTTTTTTCTTTTCAAAATTGTCAGTCTTTTTTTGTTTATAGAGCAAAAAAATTAATAAATGTGGAGGTAATCAAATACTACCAAAATAAATCTCTATTTATGGGAATAAAGGACAAAAATTGTATTTGGGTACAGTGTTGCCAGTTAAAGTAATGCAGTGACGTTTTCCAAAAAATGGACTAGTCTTTCCTGGAGCTTGAGTGGTTAATACCGTAGGATGTGGTAATGCAAACACTTTTATTTCTACAGCTACCTCTACAATTTATTCCACTGATTACTTTATTACTTGTATGTCCACCAATGTTGCGTATTTGCTGCAATGCCCTTGTGGCCTACAGTATGTTGGGAGGCCAACAAGGGCTATGAGCATCCAGCTCATTGAACATATTGGTAATGTCAAAGGAGGTTATAAGGCACATTTTATATTCTGCCAATAGTTTTTCATTCTATTGATATTTCTATTTGTGTACTGGCGCGCTGTCATGTTGGAACAGGAAGGGGCCTTAAGAGTTCCCTTCACTGGAACTAAGGGGCCAAGCCCAACCCCTGAAGATAATCCCACACCATAATCCCCCCTCCACCAAATGCTTTGGACCAGTGCACAAAGCAAGGTCCATAAAGACATGGATGAGTAAGTTTGGGATAGAGGAACTTGACTGGCCTGCACAGAGTCCTGACCTCAACCTGATAGAACACCTTTGGGATGAATTTGAGCGGAGACTGCGAGCCAGGCCTTCTCAACCTACTTTAGTGCCTGACCTAACAAATGCGTTTCTGTTAGAATGGTCAAACATTCCAATAGACCCACTCCTGTACCTTGTGGACAGCTTTCCCAGAAGAGTTGAAGCTGTTATAGCTGCAAAGGGTGGGCCAACTCAGTATTGAACCCTCCGGACTAAGACTGGGATGCCATTAAAGTTCAGTGTAAAGGCAGGCGTCCCAATACTTTTGATAATATAGTGTAGATGAAAGCACAGCATATAGCGATCACCCTAGGACAGTAGTGGTCAACCTCCATGATATAGGCAGCCTCAAGTGTGGCCCCAAGATCACACAATGGCCACATAGAATGTTCACACTCTCCTTTCCCATATCTGAATTGACACCTCTTTTTCACCGGTCTCATTTCAGGGCTCCATCTGTGATGACTGCATTCGCTCCTGCTGCTGCTACTCCTGTACTTGGTGTCAGATGGCCCGGGAGATCCGGCGGAGGGGGAATTGGTCCACGGTCACTACCGCACAGACCACCATCCTGAGCAACACACCCCTGATGCCCCAGGGTCAAGGCTACACTCCTCTCACTGAATACTAAGCAATATTCTGAGTTGTAGTAACCTAAGTCAACCAATCAGCGCTCATCTTCATTCATCTGAAAACTGATTGGTTGTTGGGCTGTTGCGCTTTCTTATTGGATTTTACACTGCTTTATAGAATAGTCTCCATGGAGAAATGTGCCACCAATCTGAATTCATTTATTGATGTGACCAACTGATTTCTAAAGTAGCCTCACCTTCCCACAGCTACCTCTCTGCCGTTCTGACACTGCCATGATTGCAGCCATGTTGAGAGAATCTTTAAAGCAGAACTCCATGAGAATTTATAAAAATTGCTACCCCTGCTATGGGGCTCCCCCATAACTATCCGAGTTAAATGCTCATTTTTGTCTAGGGTCCCCTTAGAAGGCACTTTTACTTACCTTATCCCTCACTCCCCTGGCAGCCGACTCCTCCCTCTTCTATCCAATTCTCTGGCTTGTGGATGGACCCTTGGTGTCCTCACATACAATGGAGGACTTAGATCTGCATAGTATGTGATGATGTCACAACTGCCAGCCAGTGTGCTGCAGGGAAAGGGCTAAGAGGGATTGGCCGCATGGAAGGAGAAGCCTGCAGGAGCAAGGCATAAGTTAAGTAATATGTCCTTTTTCTTGGTACCCTAGTCAAGATTGAGCTTTGACTGGAAGAACTGGAAGAACCTCAACTGCAAGGGTAGTTTTCTCAGTTCTCTAGAGTTCAGCTTCAAAAGGTTTGTCATGTTACATTTTTTATTTTTTGGGGGTTTTTAGATGAAGTGGGGAAAATCAAGATGCCTGTCAAGTTTTTATTGTTATCAGGGTCTCTGCTTGAGAGACCCCCCCCCCCCCTCTCAATTCCTGTCCAGATGACAACAGTAGGGGAAATCTTCAACAGCAATGCAAATAATAAAAGAAAAGGAGTTTTTGTTTGAGAGTTCTCCTCACTTCCTATCTGGTAAAATGTGGTCAGCAAGACAGGAAGTGAGGGAAATCTCTCTAACAGAGATCCAGGTAGGGGTGAAAGTAACCCAACAGACCAATGAAAAATCGAATCGTTAAATGTGGACAATGCCAGTATGCACTAAAGTTCCACATTCCACTTTGTCCACATTTAACGTGTTTTTGGGTATTTCACCCTCTATCTTCTGTTACCCATGTTTCCTGTACCCCCCGATCCTAAACTGGCTCTTCACGGAGTAGGTATTGAATAGTGGCAAAACGTTTATCACCCATACCTTTATTGCAGCCAGGCTGACCATAGCAAATTTGTGGAAAGATGCAAAATCTCCTACCTTCGCAACAGTAATTACTGCTGAATACTAATGCCGCGTACACCGCGTAATGCCGCGTACACACGACCGAGTTTCACACCGCCGTGAAACCCGACGGGAAAAACGAGGACCGGCTTGGTCCCCTTTTCCCAGTCTACACACGGCCGTCTTTCACGACATGTTTTCTCTTGGTTGAGAAAACCGGCCGTGTGTAGGCTCCCTAGTAGTGTTTCCCTATGGGAAAACTGCCGAGGAAAAAAAATGCCGCGATTCGCGACGAGAAAAATTAGTGCATGTTCTAATTTTTCTCATCGTGATTCTCAGCGTTTTTCTCGTCAGGAAAACTGCTGGAGAGCCTACACACCACCGTTTTTCTCGAGCAAGTGAAAAAATGACAGTTTTCCCGACGAGAAAAATGGTCGTGTGTACGCGGCATAATACTATGCCGGAATTTCTCTTTGCTAAGGCTCAATGCAAATAAATCAACTTTCGGAGGCAGCGGGCCCCCTGGCTGCACGGTCGTAGATCCATTTCTCTCACATGAAATTATTTTAGGACCTCCCATGGGGTATTAAAAATGATTGTGCCCACCTAACCTGATCTTTCTACTTAGGATATATTCCTAGTTGACTCTAGGCACTACCCAATATATTGTTAATATACCAAAGGGACCCTCAGGATTTATGGTAATGGAGGTACAACACTTCCTCCCTATTACTCATTGCTCTCTTGTCTATTGCTACCATTATGGTTACCATCTTAGTAGTCCATGTTTTTATTGTGTTATGCATCACCACCACTCTGTATTTGGTTGCATGTAATACTGATACTACTTATATTTTGAGGGTCATAAATAATTTTAAGCAATACCTTAAATGTAACATAGCAATAGCTTCTTTAAGCATTGGGCCTAGGTACAAACCTGAACCACACTATCCTGTATGCTCACTAAATATTCTTGCTCTACATATTGTTAACAATGCAATTACTTGCTTTTTTTTACTTGTTTATGTCACTTGTACATCCTTAATAAAAAGATAAAATATAAAAAAAAAAAGAAAATCAAATCATTCCCCACTCCATCCAAAACTAAGAAAGAATTTTCTCTCAACATACACTTCAAGCCTAGCCCCCTATTGTCCCTCTTATGCCGCGTACACACGGTCGGAATTTCTGATGGAAAAAGTCAGATGGGAGCTTTTCGTCGGATATTCTGACCGTGTGTATGCCCCATCTAACTTTTTCTGTCGGAATTTCCGACGGACTTAGATAGAGAGCAGGTTCTCTATTTTCCGCTGTAAATTTTGCCGTTGGAAAGTCCGGCCATGTGTACGTTGCATTATGGAACCAAGTCTCTCTGTCCCTATCTTCTCCTTAGTTGTCCCTCTTGTGGAGCCAAGTCCCACTCTCCCCGTCTCCTCCTCAGTTTTCCCTTCAATGGAACCAAGTCCCTCTGCCCCTGTCTCTTTAGTTGTCCCTCCTATGGAACCAAGTCCGTCTATGTCTCCTCCTGAGTTGTCCTTCTTATGGAACCAAGTCCCTCTGCCCCGTTTCCTCTTCAGTTGACCCTCCTATGGAACCAAGTCTCTCTGTCCCCGTCTTCATTTCAGTTGTCCCTCTTTTTGAACCAAATCTCTATGGCCCCATCTCCTCCTCAGTTGCCCCTCCTATGGAACCAAGTCCCTCGGCTCTGTCTCCTCCTCAGCCTTCCCTGATATGGAACCAAGTCTCTCTGTTCCCATCGCCTCCTTCAGTTTTACCTCTTATGCAACCAAGTCCCTCTGCCCCGTCTCCTCCCCAGTTTACCCTGATATGGAACCAAGTCCCTCTACCCTCTCTCCTCCTCAGTTGTCCCTCTTGTGAAGCCAAATCCCTCTATCCCCATCTCTTCCTTAGTTTTCCCTCTTATGGAGCCAAGTCCCTCTGTCCTTATCTCCTTCTCAGTTTTCCCTCTTATGGAGCTAAGTCCTTCTGTCCCTGTCTCCGCCTTTGTTTTCCCTCCAGTGGAAAAATTCCCTCTGTCCCTGTCTCCTCCTCAGTTGTCCTTCCTATGGAACCAAGTCCCTCTGTCCCCATCTCTTCTTCAGTTGTCCCTTCAATGGAACCAAGTCCCTCTGTCCCTGTCTCTTTAGTTATTCCTCCTATGGAACCAAGTCCCTTTGTCTATGTCTCCTTCTGAGTTGTCCTTATTATGGAACCCAATCCCCCTGTCCCCATCTCCTCTTCAGTTGTCCCTCCTATGGAACCAAGTCCTTCGGCCCCCTCTCCTCCTCAGTTTTCCCTGATATGGAACTAAGTCCCTCTGTCCCTGTTTCCTCCTCAGTTGTCCCTCCTATGCAACCAAGTCCCTCTGCCCATCTCCTCCTCAGTTTTCCCTCTTATGGAACCAAGTCCCTCTGCCCGTCTCCTCCTCAGTTTTCCCTCTTATGGAACCAAGTCCCTCTGCTCGTCTCCTCCTCAGTTTTCCCTCTTATGGAACCAAGTCCTTCTGCCCGTCTTCTCCTCAGTTTTTCCTCTTATGGAACCAAGTCCCGCTGCCCCATCTCCTTCTCAGATTTCCCTGATATGGAACCAAGTCTCCCTGTCCCTGTCTCCTCCTCAGTTGTCCCTCTTTATGGAACCAAGTCTCTCTGTCCCCGTCTCCTCCTCAGTTGTCCCTCTTTATGGAACCAAGTCTCTCTGTCCCCGTCTCCTCCTCAGTTGTCCCTCTTTATGGAACCAAGTCTCTCTGTCCCCGTCTCCTCCTCAGTTGTCCCTCTTTATGGAACCAAGTCTCTCTGTTCCCGTCTCCTTAGTTGTTCCTCTTTTTGGTCTGATGTACAGCTCTTGCAATAAACCTTTCATATAAAATATATTATTGTTGTTTTGTGTTCTGAAAGGCCGGTATAAAGGAAAAGTTGCAGTAAGAAAAATAACTTGTGGGTGTAACCAATAATTTTTTACGTATTAATTATTTGTGGTCCATGTAACTGGGGGTGTGTCTTTTACCTATCCTACATACTTTGTACATAAACATGTCCCTCTTCCTCATCTCTGAACAGTTTCTTTATCCATGAAGTGTCTTAAAAAGGATCTTTTTTACATTTTTTTGGAGCTGACGCATCGTGGTTTTGCATCCCGGAATTCCAGGACAAGAAAGCCAATAAACTTGTGCCATGTGGATCTTAAAAGTAGAAGTTTAGGCAACATATAATTGCTGGCTCAAATAGTCTTTTTATTGTTTGTTCGCTCTCTACAAATTCTTAAATCAAAAGCAGACGGGCACTAGTAATATAATGTAACAATCACTCTGGGAGAGAGAATTCATAGCTTCGTACACAGAAGGACACCTATTTATTTTGTATATTTAATATCTCTAGAAATATCTCTATATAATTTCTATAGATACTGTATATGTACAGGGGTAAGAATTACAAAAGACAGGAAAGGAAAAAACATTGATTAGTTGCTACCGTGTTTCCTAGAAAGTAAGACCTACCCAAAAATAAGACCTACCTTAGTTTTCCAGGAGGGCTGCAATATACCTGTAAGCCCTACCTGGAAAATAAGACCTAGTTTGAAGTGGTTGTCTCCACCTCTTCTCCTGCCTATCAGCGGGGGATCTCGACCCCCCTCCCTCTGCAATACTCGGATCGTGGAAGAGAGCTCAGGTGGACTATGGAAGCCCAGAGCGGCACTCAGATCTCCTTCTCCTGCCTGTCAATGGGAGATCTCGGCCCCTCTCCCTCTGCAATGCTTGGCTCGTGGAAGACAGCTCAGACGGGCTTTGGAAGCCCAGAGTGGCGTTATAATAATGTACCTGACACAATACACACACCTTTCCCACTATATACTACTGTAATAGAGAGGGATCTAGCAGCCCACAACCACTTTTACTTTACTTCACACAGGGGTTTCCTGTCAGGCAGGGAGGGAGAGAGGTAAAAAAAAACAGAACATTAACTAGCAAGCCCTTCCCCGAAAATAAGCCCTACTGTGTTTTTGGTTGCCAAAATTAATATAAGACCCGGGCTTATTTTCGGGGAAACACGGTAGAAGATAAAAATAGAGAAAACCAGAAATAACCTTTACCATCAGGGCACTATGGTTGTATCCTGTTATTGGCAGTGCCTAGGGATGAGCCGAACACCCCCGGGTTCGATTCGCACCAGAACCCGCGAACGGACCGAAAGTTTGCACGAACATTAGAACCCTAATAAATACAATGGATGCGAACGTTCGGATTCTAAAGTGCTAATTATAACGACTAATATGCATGTTATTGTCCTAAAAAGGGTTTGGGAACCCGGGTTCTGCACCAGGGGACATGTATCAATGCAAAAAGAAGTTTTAAAAACTGCCGTTTTTCTGGAGCAGTCATTTTAATGATGCATAAAGTGAAAAAAAAAGTCAAATATTCCTTTAAATATCGTACCTGGGGGGTGTCTAAAGTATGCCTGTGAAGTGCCACGTGTTTCCCGTGTTTAGAACTGTCCCTGCACAAAATTACATTTCTAAAGGAAAAAAAGTCATTTAAAACTGCTTGCGGCTTTAATGTAATGTCTGGTCCCGGTAATATGGATGAAAATCTTTGAGAAAAATGGCATAGCTACCCCATGACCCCCCCCCCCCCCCACCCCAGCCCATTACCAGCCCCTTTGGGTCTTGTATGGATATTAAGGGGAACCCCGCACACAAAATAAAAAAGGCCCTATATACTCTGAACAGCCGTATACAGGCGGTGCAAACAAGACAGGGACTGTAGCAGTGGCGGCTGGTGCTCAAAATTTTGGGGGGGGCGCAAACAAACTGAAAAAAAAAAAATCAATTGCCGCCACTGTGCCCATTAAACGCAGCCACTGTGCCCAAACGCCACCAGTTTGCCCCCTCAAATACAGCCAGTTTGTTTTCATATACAGCCAGTTTGTCCCCATATATATATAACCAGTGTGCCCCCATATATACAGCCAGTGTGACCCCATATACAGCCAGTGTGCCCCCATATACAGCCAGTGTGCTCCCATATACAGCCAGTGTGCTCCCATATATAGCCAGTTTGTCCCCATATATATAACCAGTGTGCCCCCATATACAGCCAGTTTGTCCCCCATATACAGCCAGTTCCCCCCAAATGCAGCCAGTGTGCCCCCATATACAGCCAGTTCCCCCCATATTCAGCCAGTTCCCCCCATATTCAGCCAGTTTGTCCCCCATATACAGCCAGTTCCCCCCAAATGCAGCCAGTGTGCCCCCCATATACAGCCAGTGTGCTCCCATATACAGCCAGTGTGCTCCCATATACAACCAGTTTGTCCCCATATATAGCCAGTTTGTCCCCATATATAGCCAGTGTGCCCCCATATATATAGCCAGTGTGCCCCCATATACAGCCAGTTTGTCCCCATATACAGCCAGTTCCCCCCATATACAGCCAGTGTGCCCCCCATATACAGCCAGTGTGCACCCATATACAGCCAGTTTGTCCCCCATATACAGCCAGTCCCCCCCATATTCAGCCAGTTTGTCCCCCATATACAGCCAGTTCCCCCCAAATGCAGCCAGTGTGCCCCCATATACAGTCAGTTCCCCCCAAATGCAGCCAGTGTGCCCCCATATACAGTCAGTTCCCCCCAAATGCAGCCAGTGTGCCCCCATATACAGTCAGTTCCCCCCAAATGCAGCCTGTCCCCCCCCCCAGACCTGCACTTACCTTCCTCGGTCCGCGCCGTCCTCGATATGTTCTCCCGCCCTCGATGTCGCTTCAGCCAATCAGGTCACCGGTAACCAGATCCGGTGAACCTGATTGGCTGAAACCTCCACAGTCTTCTCCAAGGAACGCACCCCCGTGCGTACCTGGGAGGAGTTTTTGGAAGCCGAATACAGCGTGAGAGCTGTATTCGGAAAGCCTATCAGAGCCGCTGGCTCTGATAGGCACTTCCAAGTTACACCCACCGCCGACCGCCGCTCTAATTCATATGGCCGGCGCTCACCAGGAGGCCGGCCATCTGAATAGTGGGCAGCGAGGCAGCTGTGACAATACACAGATTCATGCAATGCATGAATCTGTGTATTGTCTTTCAGTGGCGGTGCGGGAGCGAGAGGGGGCGGCGCTCCGGCACCCTCTATGGACGCACCGCCACTGGACTGTAGGTTTGTTCTTATGTAGAATCTGTTTGTAATTTTGAACAGGTACATTTTTTAAGTGTAGCTCCAGCCAAAAAAATCTATTTTTAAGCTTTTTGGAAAACATAGGGAAGGGTTATCACCCCTGTAACATTTGTTTTGCTGTCTGTGCCCCTGTTCAGAACATTTCACCTCACTTTCCGTCCCAATGACAACTGTTTTTGAAAAGTGGGGTTTTTATTGAAACAAGGATTGGTGATAAAGCATCAGTACAGAGGAGACACCTTTCTCCCATATTTATTCTTACAGGAGAGAATTTTCCTTCCTAGGGGTAGATTTCCTCTCACTTCCTGTTGTCTCCTTCCGTTTGCAAGTAGGAGTCGCTTGAAAGTTGGATGTTTGAAAGTAGGGGCCTGCCGTATATACTCTGCTGAAATTTGCCCCTTACATGTTGGTGTTGCCACAACACTGTAAGCCCTCACAGTTACTCTTGGTGGGCGCAGGAATGGGCCCTGCTGTGAATTATTAGATCAAGAATTGTAATTGCATTTAACAAAGAAAAAACTGCGCCAACCCACTTATCCCCCAAAAAAACAGTTTTAAATCAAACATTGAAAAAGTTGTTAGATAAACCCAAAAGCTATCTTGGGACAAATGAAAGTCCAGCAAGCAATACAAAATGAATGATCTGAGAAAGAAAAAGTCCACTCCTCCTTGGATTAAAGAGGCACAGCACCACCGTGACTGTTCGGAACTTAATGTGAGATAACCACCACCAAAGACAAGGGGAGCAGCTTACCAGAAGGCAAGCGGTTTGGGACATTAGACTGTTACCCAGCCACGGCCTTTAAGTTGCAGCAGTAATCCTCCCTCAATCAGCAGCGGTGTTCCATCCAGTTAATTCCGCTCACATTCGCATCATGGACCCCACACATAAAGTAAATAGAGAGGGCAAGCCAATAGCGTAACTCCGTTTGGAACAATTTATTGTAAAAAAGTAAGTTATACTTACAAAATAAGAGAATAAAAGCAGCTTTATGGTAAAAGATACAGTGTGTTGCCGGCCGGCATACCAGGAGCCTCACTCCTCGAGCGTGGTGACGTCACTGAGCGTCCTCCTAGATGCGTTTCGTCATTACGCAGACGTTATCAATAGGAATGGGCGCTGAGGGACGCATCACGCTTAAATAGGCCGAACCACATTGTGAGATGCACGGAACGGCCATCTTGCTAATGGGCAATTCAGCCCTTAATACGGAACAAAGAGATCTCAGTGCAATCCCGGCTCCATAACAGGAGCATTACCAGGATTGCAACGATTAGATGGGCCAATCCTCAAATGAATTCGCAGAATTGCACCTACGGGCAGAAGGGACAGCTAATCTACTCTGGGGAGAATTTTACTTGGATAGAAATATACATCTCCCAAAAATTGAATGAACAACACGGAGAGAATGACTTAAACCAGGGGTCATCAACGCCCGGTCCACGGCCAACTACCGGGCCGTGGCCCTTCTGCAGTCGGGCCGCGGGTGCGGGTGGCTCTCAAGAGACATGCTGGGCTGCCGGCATGAGAGCGCTGGGTGGATTGAAGAAGCGAGCGGGCAAGCAGAGATATCATCTCTCTCCGCCCATTGCATCACCGCTCTTCCGCCCTCAAAGCCAGTGCTCTGTCTCAGTGTCGGAGGGAGCAGAGAGATGACATCATCTCACACTGCCCGCCCCGCATCGCCGCTCTCCTGCGGCTCCTGTGAGAACTTCCTGAGATTCCTTGTTCAGCGGCGCAGATTGCCTGCCCCCCCGGACAGCTAATCAGGAATGGCAGAAGGTTGGAGCCAGAGAGTGACAGCCGAAGGAGTACCGAACCCTCCCTCTGCCAGGTGAGACCGGCTGCAGCAAGACGAGGGAGACACCCTGCTACATCCAGAGGGGCGATCCCACAGAGATGTGACATCATCAGTTACAGGTGAGCTGTGTGTGGGAGTACAGGTGAGGTGTGCTGGGACTTGTAGTTCACCCCCTCAGCTGTCTGCCTGATATACCACAAGGGGTGCTCCACTCACTCCGCATCTGGTGACAGCAATGTGGCAGGTGGCATGGCAAGTGACATTCCACATTTGGTGACAGGCAACGTGGCAGGTGGCAAGTGACATTCCACATCTGGTAACAGGCAACGTGGCAGGTGGCAAGTGACATTCCACATCTGGTAACAGGCAACGTGGCAGGTGGCAAGTGACATTCCACATCTGGTGACAGGCAACGTGGCAGGTGGCAATCCACATCTTGTGGCAGGTGATGTGGCAAGTGACATTCCGCATCTTGTGGCAGTAAGCGTGGCAGGTGATGTGGCAAGTGACATTCCGCATCTGGTGACAGGCAAGTGACAATCCACATCTTGTGGCAGTAAGCGTGGCAGGTGATGTGGCAAGTGACAATCCACACCCGGGTGCAGGCGACAGTGGCAAGTGACACGCTCAGGGCTCCCACTGATTCTACATTATGGTGAGTTGAACTATTTCATTTATTACTACAATGTAATAATAGAAATAATGCGCTTCAATCACACTGACACCATATTAAGCATGCTGCCGTGATGATTGAAGCGCTAACACCAGCCATTGCCCGCAAAAAATCGTAACCCCCCCCCGGTCCTTGGCACAATTTTCTTCCACGCAGCCGGTCCCCTGTGCCAAAAAGGTTGGGGACCACTGACTTAAACAATAAGTGATATCGCACATCAAATTATAATATAATTTGTGCAACAAAGGGCAGTGACAATTAAATAAAGTTACTATTCGCATACAAGATACTATATGCGATTTCCACCACTCTGAAGTGACATCTGGTGAACAGAAATAACAGTGAAACTAAAGGCGTGTAAACTAATCTGTACTACAAAATCAAAACAGACTTTAGACTGACATCTTGTGGACAAACCACAAATGACAGATAAAAAAGTTGCAAACTCTGATCTACATCACACCATTTAAAGTGCAGAACTATTAAACCTGTTAATAGGAATAATAATAATAATAATAATAATAATAACGTGTTGAGTAGTTATCCAAATACTCATATTAGTGAAAATAACCCACGTGAGAATTTAATTTATTAAAATTAATTAAAAAACTTAATTAAAAATACTTTCCCAAAGAATAAACAAACTAAAAACTATATGCATCCGTGCATCACACACTGGGTTTACATAGACGTCATACCTAGGCATTATTAATAAATGCATTCACATCGGTTTCAATGTTCAACCCATAGGGAGAATAAGTCTTCAACCGATGGATCCAAGCCATTTCTAGCCTAGAAATCTCCCTGACTAGATTACTACCCCTCCAATTTGGTTAAAAATTTTCGATCCCCAAAAAAAGAGTATCTGAGGGATCTCTGTTGTGTTTAAGCAAATAGTGCTTTGACACGGAATGGTTTTTAAACCCTGTCAGGATGTTGGTGATATGTTCATTAAGTCGTACCTGCAGTGGGCGTTTGGTCCGCCCTACATATTGCAGGCCACACGGGTACACAACCCCGGTGGAAGCACAAGTAATACAGGGTTTGATGGTATACTGTAACCCTGTAGCTGTAGATGTAAAATTGATTGTACGTCTATTGTGATTTGAATTCATAGAGCATACCCTACATCTCCTGCACTTGTAGTAACCTGTTAGTTGTTCAAAAAAACCTCTCCCAGTAGTGGGCGGATTCACAACTCCAGGGGCAATGCGGTTTTTTAAAGACTGAACCCCTCTAAAGATAACTTTCGGCCTCTCTGGGAGAATATCTTTCAACACAGTGTCGTTCGCCACTATGTGCCAATGCTTCCCAACCAGTTCTTTAATGGCCCTATGTTAGATGGAATAAGTAGTAATGAAGGGCACTCCCAAAGGGAAACCCTCTCCCTCCCATGGTACACGTTCCACCAGAAGGTCCTCTCTCCTAGTGTTGGTAACCACTTTCAGAGACTCCTGTAGACCAGCCATCGTATACCCCTTTTCCAAAAACCGGGCTGTCAAAACCTCAGCCTGTTTGGCAAATTCATGGTCATCAGAGCAGTTCCTCCGTAGTCTTAAATACTGACTCTTTGGAACCGCTTTGAGCCAAGAGGCATGGTGACAAGTGGGTATGGGTATGAAAGAGTTCCTGTCTGTATCCTTAAAAAAGGTTGAAGTTACAAACTGGTCACCTCTTATGGAGATCCGTAAGTCCAAATACTGGACCTCGGTTTGGCTGGCTACCTGCTTTAATTCAATATTCCTCTGGTTATCATTCAGCATAGACATAAATTCAATCAAACCCTGGTGGGGACCATCCCATAGGAGGAGGATGTCATCAATATACCTAGCTACCTGGGGCAACTCCCTGGTATAGATGACATCCTCCTCCCACCTGGCCATAAAAAGATTGTCCAGGCTCGGGGCGTACTTAGCTCCCATGGCAACTCCGGTATCTTGCCGGTAAAAGTTGCCATTGAACCAAAAATAGTTTGAGGCGGCTGCGAAACCCAAAAGGACCATCAAAAGTTCAATTTGACGGGACGGAAGTCCCGAGTCCCTTTCTAGATAGAATCGCACCGCCTCAAACCCCAATTCATGAGAGATAGTGTATAAGGAGGCAACGTCCACTGTTACCATCATTGGTGGTGGTGGTGGTGGTGTTGACACAACACTGTAAGGCCTCACAGTTACTCTTGGTGGGCGCAGGAATGGGCCCTGCTGTGAATTATTAGATCAAGAATTGTAATTACATTCCCCTGTTAAACAGGGGCAGAAAAATTGGGCCTTAGGCACTGGTGCTGGTGCCACGACACTGCAACCTCTCCCAGATACTCTAGTTGGAGTGCAGGAATGAGCCCTGCTGCAAAGCATTGCATAAAAAATTGTAATTACATGCCCCTGTTAAACAGGGGCTGAAAAAATGGGCCTTAGGCACTGGTGGCGGCACCCAGAAACAAAAATGTTCTTCCAAGCTATCATCATCAATCGGATCATTGAGGAGGAGGAGGATAGTCAGTCAACATAACAGGACAGTCACTCAGCATCAGCATCAGTCTTGAAGGGATGTGACATTTGAAAATAAATTAGTCTGTTATATCAGCTTCAGGTGTTTGGTAGCTGGGGGTGATCCAAGACTGGTTCATCTTTATGAAGGTCAGTCGATCAACCGAGTCGGTGGACAGGCGCACCCTGTGATCCGTGACAAATCCTCCAGCAGCACTGAATGTGCGTTCTGAAAGAACGCTGGATGCAGGACAGGCCAGTAGCTCAATTGCATACTGTGCAGGCTCTGGCCAGTGACCCATCCTCAAGACCCAGTAAGCCAGAGGATTTTCGGTGGGGAGGGTGTCCAAGTCTGACCTTGCCCCTAGGTATTCCTGGACCATGTATATCAGACGCTGGCGATGGTTGCTGGAACCGATCATACTTTGGGGCTGCGGACTAAAGAATTGTCTGAACGCATCGGTCAGACGGCCACCTTCCCCACCGCTCCTTCTTTGACTGACCGAAGCCTCAGCAACTCGTTGTCCAGGACCAGGAGTTTGTAACCTCCCAGTCTCTGGGAACGCGTTGCACAGACCTTTCTGCAAGGCCTCCCGGAGTTGTCTCATCCTCTGCTCCCTCTGCGACGGTAAGATAAGGTCCGCAACCTTACTCTTGTACCGTGGATCAAGGAGAGTGGCCAGCCAATAATGGTCCCTCTCCTTGATCCGAAGAATACGAGGATCCTTCCGCAGACTTTGCAGGATCAGGGAGGCCATGCAGCGTAGGTTAGCTGAGGCATTCAGTCCAGAATCCTCTGGGTCACTAAGGACGACATGATCCGCAGCCACCTCCTCCCAGCCACGTACAAGTCCACGGGTTTCTTGGGACTGTAAATCATCCCTAAAAGACTGCTGCTGATGATGCTGAGTGCCAAGCTCCACCTCCATGCTGACACAATCCTCCTCCTCCTCCTCTTCCTGTGCGATGGGTGGGACAGAAGGAACACTGTCTGGGTAAAGGGGGCCTTGAGAGGCAAGGAAGTCCTCCTCTTCCTGCCTCTGTTCTGCCTCAAGTGCCCTGTCCATTATTCCACGCAGCGTATGTTCCAACAGGTGGACAAGAGGTACAGTGTCACTGATGCATGCACTGTCACTGCTCACCATCCTCGTGGCCTCCTCAAATGGTGCCAGGACAGTGCATGCATCCCTGATCATGCCCCACTGGCGTGGTGAAAAAAACCCGAGCTCCCCTGACCCTGTCCTGGTGCCGTAGTCGCACAGGTACTAATTGATGGCCCTCTGCTGCGTGTGCAGCCGCTGCAGCATGGCCAACGCTGAGTTTCACCTGGTGGGCATGTCACATATAAGGCGGTTCTTGGGCAGGTTCAACTCCTTTTGCAGCTCAGCCAGGCGAGCACTGGCATTATAAGATCTGCGGAAATGCACACAGACTTTCCTGGCCTGCCTCAGGACATCCTGTAAGCCCGGGTACCTGCCCAAGAACCGCTGCATCACCAGGTTAAGGACGTGAGCCACACAGGGCACATGGGTCAGTTGTCCCTGTCGGAGGGCGGAGAGGAGGTTGGTGCCATTGTCGCAAACCACCATTCCTGGCTTAAGCTGGCGTGGTGTCAACCACCTCTCGGCCTGCCCCTGCAGAGCAGACAGAACCTCTGCCCCAGTGTGGCTCCTGTCCCCCAAACACACCAGCGTAAGCACGGCATGGCATCTTTTTGCCTGCGTACTTGCGTAGCGCCTTGAACGCCTACGGAGCACCGCTGGTTCCGAGGACAAAGCACAGGAAGAGGCCATGGAGGAAGAAGAAGAGGAGGGGGTGAAGGAGAGAGGTGTGTCACAACCAGTAGTAGCATTTTGGAGGCGTGGCGGTGGAACAACCTCCAACACTACTGCACCTTGTCCTGCATCCTTCCCAGCTGCCAAAAGAGTGACCCAATGGGCCGTGAAAGAAAGGTAACGTCCCCGTCCATGCCTGCTGGACCATGAGTCAGCGGTAATATGCACCTTACCACTGACCGCCCTGTCCAGCGAGGCCAAGACATTGCCTTCCACATGCCGGTAGAGAGCCGGAATCGCCTTCCGTGAGAAAAAGTGGCGTTTGGGAACCTGCCACTGAGGAACCGCACATTGCACAAACTCACGGAAGGGGGCCGAGTCTACCAACTGAAAAGGCAGCAGTTGAAGCGCTAGCAATTTAGCCAAGCTAGCATTCAACCGCTGGGCATGTGGATGGCTGGGAGTGAACTTCTTTCGACGGTCCTGCAGCTGGGGCAGGGAAATTTGCCTGCTAGAATCGGACGTCGGTGTACTGCTAGCAGAGTGGCCGCAAGTACTTGGCTGTGACACACCTAATTCTACACCTTCATTCCTCTCAGTGCATGTTTCAGAGAGGACTGAAGATATACTGGGGTTGGAGATCCCAGCTGATGCGGTGTAAGGAGAGGTCCGCTTTGTTCTTTGGTGTGGGTCTTTAAGGTAGGCTTGCCAACGAGCTGCATGGCAGGTCAACATATGTCTGGTCAAGCATGTGGTGCCCAAGCGGCTAATTTTTTGGCCACGCGATATACGCTTGAGACATATGTTGCAAACAGCAGCGGTGCGATCTGATGCACTAGCCTCAAAAAAGGCCCACACCAAAGAACTTTTTGAATAACGGGCAGAGGCAGCGCCCTGCACAGGCGGAGCTCTGCGGTGTGATTCAGTCGGTGTGCTGCCCTTACGCTGGCCCCCCGAGGGCATCCTGCCTCGTTGGAGATGTGCCTCCTCCTCATCCTCCTCCTCTCTCCTATCAGGCACCCACGTGGAGTCAGTGACCTCATCATCCCCTCCCTCCTCGTCACTGGAGCCAATCTGGCAGTATGCTGCAGCTGCTGGAACATGACTGCCAGATTGGTGTCCTTCTTGAGCATCCCCTCTCTCTGCTCTCACGCTACTGCCTTCCTCTAGCTGGGTATCATCATCAGACCTTTTGAAACGCTGGGCATCCTCCTGGAGCATGTACCCAACACTGTGCTCAAACAGTTCGGGGGACTCCTCAAGAGGACATGGTGGGTCTAGGGAAGGAGTGACTGATGATGACATTGATACCAGGGAAGAGGAAGCTTTGGCAGCTGCTTTGCCAGTACCCTGAGCCTGGGTGAGAGAGGATGAGGAGGATGAGGAGAGCTTGGTCATCCACTCTACCAAGTCTTCGGCATGATGCGGCTCAACACGTCCAGCTGCCGAAAAGAAGGACAAGCATGTCCCATGGCCACGTGCTGATGACGATGCACCGCGTCCACGACCAGCACTGTTGTCTCTAGACACAGAGCCTGCTTGCCCTCTGTTATTGGCTCCAGACTGTCTGCCTCTCCTTGTTTGCCTTTCAGACATTCTAATGGCCTGCAGGGAGATGGGAAAACCAGCAATAAGGCCTAGCTTCAGGTGTATATTTTGCAGGAATCACACTACGCCTGCTGTAAGTGCTGCAAATGCCTGTTAGTGTAACACACTAGGAAAACACAGCAATAAGGCCTAGCTTCAGGTGTATAATGTGCAGGAGGCACACTCCGCCTGCTGTAAGTGCTGCAAATGCCTGTTAGTGTAACACACCAGGAAAACACAGCAATACGGGCTAGCTTCAGGTGTATATTTTGCAGGAATCACACTACGCCTGCTGTAAGTGCTGCAAATGCCTGTTAGTGTAACACACTAGGAAAACACAGCAATAAGGCCTAGCTTCAGGAGTATATTTAGCAGGAAGCACACTCCGCCCGCTGTAAGTGCTGCAAATGCCTGTTAGTGTAACACACCAGGAAAACACAGCAATACGGGCTAGCTTCAGGTGTATAATGTGCAGGAGGCACACTCCGCCCGCTGTAAGTGCTGCAAATGCCTGTTAGTGTAACACACTAGGAAAACACAGCAATAAGGCCTAGCTTCAGGAGTATATTTAGCAGGAAGAACACTCCGCCCGCTGTAAGTGCTGCAAATGCCTGTTAGTGTAACACACCAGGAAAACACAGCAATACGGCCTAGCTTCAGGTGTATATTTTGCAGGAATCACACTACGCCTGCTGTAAGTGCTGCAAATGCCTGTTAGTGTAACACACTAGGAAAACACAGCAATAAGGCCTAGCTTCAGGAGTATATTTAGCAGGAAGCACACTCTGCCCGCTGTAAGTGCTGCAAATGCCTGTTAGTGTAACACACCAGGAAAACACAGCAATACAGGCTAGCTTCAGGTGTATATTTTGCAGGAATCACACTACGCCTGCTGTAAGTGCTGCAAATGCCTGTTAGTGTAACACACTAGGAAAACACAGCAATAAGGCCTAGCTTCAGGAGTATATTTAGCAGGAAGCACACTATGCCCGCTGTAAGTGCTGCAAATGCCTGTTAGTGTAACACACTAGGAAAACACAGCAATACGGGCTAGCTTCAAGTGTATATTTTGCAGGAATCACACTACGCCTGCTGTAAGTGCTGCAAATGCCTGTTAGTGTAACACACTAGGAAAACACAGCAATAAGGCCTAGCTTCAGGAGTATATTTAGCAGGAAGCACACTCCGCCCGCTGTAAGTGCTGCAAATGCCTGTTAGTGTAACACACCAGGAAAACACAGCAATACGGGCTAGCTTCAGGTGTATATTTTGCAGGAATCACACTACGCCTGCTGTAAGTGCTGCAAATACCTGTTAGTGTAACACACCAGGAAAACACAGCAATACGGGCTAGCTTCAGTTGTATATTTAGCAGGAAACACACTACGCCTGCTGTAAGTGCTGCAAATGCCTGTTAGTGTAACACACCAGGAAAACACAGCAATACGGGCTAGCTTCAGGTGTATAATGTGCAGGAGGCACACTCCACCCGCTGTAAGTGCTGCAAATGCCTGTTCGTGTAACACACCAGGAAAACACAGCAATACGGGCTAGCTTCAGGTGTATATTTAGCAGGAAGCACACTCCGCCCGCTGTAAGTGCTGCAAATGCCTGTTAGTGTAACACACCAGGAAAACACAGCAATACGGGCTAGCTTCAGGTGTAAAATGTGCAGGAGGCACACTCCGCCCGCTGTAAGTGCTGCAAATGCCTGTTAGTGTAACACACCAGGAAAACACAACAATACGGACTAGCTTCAGGTGTATATTTTGCAGGAATCACACTACGCCTGCTGTAAGTGCTGCAAATGCCTGTTAGTGTAACACACTAGGAAAACACAGCAATAAGGCCTAGCTTCAGGAGTATATTTAGCAGGAAGAACACTCCCCCCGCTGTAAGTGCTGCAAATGCCTGTTAGTGTAACACACTAGGAAAACACAGCAATAAGGCCTAGCTTCAGGAGTATATTTATCAGGAAGCACACTACGCCCACTGTAAGTGCTGCAAATGCCTGTTACTGTAACACACCAGGAAAACACAGCAATATGGGATAGCTTCAGGTGTATATTTTGCAGGAATCACACTACGCCTGCTGTAAGTGCTGCAAATGCCTGTTAGTGTAACACACTAGGAAAACACAGCAATAAGGCCTAGCTCCAGGAGTATATTTAGCAGGAAGCACACTCCGCCCGCTGTAAGTGCTGCAAATGCCTGTTAGTGTAATACACCAGGAAAACACAGAAATACGGGCTAGCTTCAGGTGTATAATGTGCAGGAGGCACACTCCGCCCGCTGTAAGTGCTGCAAATGCCTGTTAGTGTAACACACCAGGAAAACACAACAATACGGGCTAGCTTCAGGTGTATATTTTGCAGGAATCATACTACGCCTGCTGTAAGTGCTGCAAATGCCTGTTAGTGTAACACACCAGGAAAACACAGCAATACGGGCTAGCTTCAGGTATATAATGTGCAGGAGGCACACTCCACCCGCTGTAAGTGCTGCAAATGCCTGTTCGTGTAACACACCAGGAAAACACAGCAATACGGGCTAGCTTCAGGTGTATATTTAGCAGGAAGCACACTCCGCCCGCTGTAAGTGCTGCAAATGCCTGTTAGTGTAACACACCAGGAAAACACAGCAATACGGGCTAGCTTCAGGTGTATAATGTGCAGGAGGCACACTCCGCCCGCTGTAAGTGCTGCAAATGCCTGTTAGTGTAACACACCAGGAAAACACAACAATACGGACTAGCTTCAGGTGTATATTTTGCAGGAATCACACTACGCCTGCTGTAAGTGCTGCAAATGTCTGTTAGTGTAACACACTAGGAAAACACAGCAATAAGGCCTAGCTTCAGGAGTATATTTAGCAGGAAGAACACTCCCCCCGCTGTAAGTGCTGCAAATGCCTGTTAGTGTAACACTCCAGGAAAACACAGCAATACGGGCTAGCTTCAGGTGTATAATGTGCAGGAGGCACACTCCGCCCGCTGTAAGTGCTGCAAATGCCTGTTAGTGTAACACACCAGGAAAACACAGCAATACGGGCTAGCTTCAGGTGTATATTTTGCAGGAATCACACTACGCCTGCTGTAAGTGCTGCAAATGCCTGTTAGTGTAACACACCAGGAAAACACAGCAATACGGGCTAGCTTCAGGTGTATATTTTGCAGGAATCACACTACGCCTGCTGTAAGTGCTGCAAATGCCTGTTAGTGTAACACACTAGGAAAACACAGCAATAAGGCCTAGCTTCAGGAGTATATTTAGCAGGAAGCACACTCCGCCCGCTGTGAGTGCTGAAAATGCCTGTTAGTGTAAGACACCAGGAAAACACAGCAATACGGGCTAGCTTCAGGTGTATAATGTGCAGGAGGCACACTCCGCCGCTGTAAGTGCTGAAAATGCCTGTTAGTGTAACACACCAGGAAAACACAGCAATAAGGGCTAGCTTCAGGTGTATACTGTGCAGGAGGCTTAGCAACAATGACACTGACACTGTACCCTGCCTATCGTCCCCTGCCTATCCTTCTCTCTCCCAGCACACAAGGTTTATCAAAGAATATGACACTGACACTCTCCCTGCCTATCCTTCTCTCTCCCTGCACACAAGGTTTAGCAAAGAATATGTCACTGACACTGTCCCCTGCCTGTCCTTCTCTCTCCCTGTACACAAGTTTTAGCAAAGAATATGACACTGACACTCTCCCTGCCTATCCTTCTCTCTCCCTGCACACAAGGTTTAGCAAAGAATATGACACTGACACTCTCCCTGCCTATCCTTCTCTCTCCCTCCACACAAGAATAGCACAAAGAATAGCACACTGTCCCTGCCTATCCTTCTCTTTCCCTGCGCCGGAACACACTACACAAGGCCGCCGCGCTGGCGGCCTTTTATAGTGTGGGGTGTGTGCTAAACCCCCTGAGCTAAAATTGGCCACAGGCAACCTGCTTGTGGCCAATTATGGCTCTCCTAGCTGCCGGCGCTGTGATTGGCCAAGCATGCGGGGTCACAGTGCATGCTTGGCCAATCACAGCGCCGGGATTGCACTGCGATGGCGCAGTGTACTGTGGGCCGTTCGCGTCACTCGAATTTGGCACGAACGGCCCAAATAGTTCGATCTTCGTCGAACGATCGAACAGCCGATGTTCAAGTCGAACGTATGTTCGACTCGAACACCGAGCTCATCCCTAGCAGTGCCCTTTGTCCAATCACATTTGGAGGTGGTACCTTACCAGATGTGAGGAAAATTATTTGCCCCTGAAGTGGCCTTATGCCCTGTACACACAATCGTTTTTTTCCGATGAAAAAACAATCGTGTGTGGGCCCCATTGAACTTTTTTCCATCGGTGTCAAAAAATAGAACATGTTTTAAATTTTTCCGATGCAAAAAAAAAAACGCTAGGAAATTCCGATCGTCTGTGTGGAACTCCATTGGAAAAAAATCCATGCATGCTCAGACTAAATTACAAGACGGGAGCGCTCGTTCTGGTAAAACTAGCGTTCGTAATGAAGATAGCACATTCGTCATGCTGTTACGGACTAAAAAGCACGGAGACTGAAAAGCGCGAATCGGCTCTCGCCAAACTTTTACTAACACGCGGTAACACGAAATCAGCAAAAGCAGCCCAAAGGGTGGCGCCATTGGATTTGAACTTCCCATTTATAGTGCCGTCGTACGTGTTGTACGTCATGGCGTTTTGGATGGTTGGAATTTTGTCTGATGGTGTGTAGGCAAGACTGATGAAAGTCAGCTTCATCGGAATTCCGACGGAAAATTCCATCGGATATTATTCCATCGGAAATCCGATCGTGTGTACAGGGCATTAGAATGCAAGGACAAGCGGGTTCTAATGGCTGAGTTGGGAGTTAGGATTTTTGGTACCAACACATTATCCCGATCGCAGTCAAAATACCACATGGAAGCCAATAACAGGATCCATATATCCATGTTGATGGTCCCTAGGTGGTTCTATATGATCATGATTTGTACTATAAGAAGGCATTATTCTCAGCTCTCCACAACCAATATTTTTGGATCTTATGGTTGTTTGTCTGACTAGGGGTAGACACCAAATTAAACGCACCTCATCCCGAAAATTTGTATATTAAAATAGGAAGGAGAAGGATGGGACTATGACGGTGCTTAATCATGTAATGCCATAACAATGGAAAACTCAAACACAGTAGATAAAATAAAAAAAGTTTATTTTTAATTATACAAAATTTGTTTAAAAGAGAGTGATTAATAATTAAAGGTCATTTAATGTGGAGTAGTTCCAAGTAGTGGTTGCATTAGAGGTTTGCTGAGGGTTGAATGATCATACGGTATCCCGACATGTTTCGCCTCTAGGCTTCATCAGGGGATGTATGCGTCAACCATAGACAAAAGGAGCAACTATACAAATATGAAAAATGAAAAAAGAATATAGTATACATAAATATACATCAAATAACACATAAATAGTTATCATGGGAATTCCGATGTTGACTAATATTTTTGGATCTTAAGATGAAACATATTCCCTCTCATCTAAGAAAATGATTTATGGTTCTCTGACAGCGCAGGGCCCCAGTCTGTAAAGACCATTCCTTCCCTCATGAATTTTCATTCTGAGGTCAGGTCTGAGGGGTTCTTTTGATGGCTTGTGATGTGACAGTTGCCCACCATTTTGTGATGTGACAGTTGCCCACCAGTTGGACACAATACTACAGGATCCTGCCAGAGATTGGTTATCAGTGAGGTGAAAACTCAGGTCAGAAGGCTAATTCAAGTTGTAAACTATGAGTATTTGTCCACCTGAATTAATTAGTAACCTATCTTGTAATTAGGGTTGCCACCTGTCCAGGATTCACCCGGACAGTTCGGGTTTGGAATCATGTGTCCGGGTTTCAAACTGCCTGAAACCCGGACACATTATTCAGAATGGACTATGGCATCCCAGCAGGGTTGCTGGCTGCAGTTGTCTGCTACACTCTCTTTCACACTGCCCAAAGCCAGCGCTAACAATCCCCCCTCCCACACACACACACACAGACAGACGGGAGAGGAGAGAGGGCTTAATCTGCTCCTCTTTCTCCCGCCCCCACCACTCTGTGTCTGCCCACCCACACTCCAATCCCTGGCGCTGTGCCTCAGAAAAGGAAAGTGGGAACTGAAAATTTGAAATACAGCAGCCTCAGATACATCTGGATGAGAGGTGCCAAGGGGTGCCAAGGGGTGGGTGAGCTCACCATCCATCCCTGTCTGTGACTGAAGTCTCCCCACCCTCAGAGCACCGCTTACATCAGAGTTCCCCTTTACACCAGAGACCACAGTGTTCCCCCTTACATCAGAGTCCTCTCCGTGCATCAGAGTTCTCAGTGTTCCCCCTTACATCAGAGTCTGCAGAGTCCCCCCTTACAGAGTAGGGGAACTCTGCGAGTTCAGATGTAAAAGGGGACTCTTGTGATTACCTTCAAATGATATATACAGTGTGTATAGTTTATATTATAAAAAATAAATAGCTGTGTGCCGTTAAAGTGTCCGGGTTTGACTTGAAGAAAAGGTGGCAACCCTACTTGTAATATTAGATTAGTGGAGTGCCCTTTACCCAAAGGTAGGCCTATTAACTTCGTTACCCACAATCCTCTAGGGCTACCATCATACCCTGGACCCCTGTACACGCCCAAGGGATATAAATTGCAGCTCCTCATACCTACCAATGCTCAGTGGGACCATGCCTGATCTGGGCTAGCTAGATGTGACCTGGTACAGTGCCTACCCAAACCCATGGCTCGGCTCCAGACTTGCTCCTTTCAATCCACATTGACAACCCAGGTGCTGGCCTCCACAGCCCGTCTCCCCTCTCAGCAACAGTATATAAAAAATACTGCACTTCAAAACTTTTCTCTTTTCTCTATTTAATTAATCAAAAGATGAAAACTGCATACATTAATGTCTTCACCCGAAAACCACCTTCGCTGATGCGTTTCTCCACTGTTGGCTTGCTCACAAGGACAGGGGAAGCTACAGTGCCTCTTATGTCAGAATAGGTTTGTGGGCCACCAAAGGGCTTAAAGTGGATGTAAAGCCACTCTCATCCTTTCTAAACGACTGCCATAGTGCTGATCTATAAGGATATAGACGCCTCCTGCATGTATCCTTATCTGTCAAATGTCTCCCCTCTGTCTGTTATGAGACCTGAAAAACTTCAGATTCTGTGGGTGGATCTGTTGTCTGGAGCTCGGTGGGAGAAGTCGTGATGTCAGTAGACTCCCCGCCCACCTCTACACTCCCCTTGTCAACATGCATTTTCTCCTGTGTATTCCTTCTGCTTTGATCACTAACATCCAGTCAAAATCCAGAAAAGTAACCACATGCATTCAGAAAAGGAGTGGGGGTGGGAATTAAAAAATAATGCCTGTCTAAAGCTAGTGCATGAGATATGTAAATAACCTGTCACTCAAAGCAAGGGGGCGGAATGGTTTTTCTCTGTTTGTCCGTTTTATCTCACTGAACAATAAAAGAGGATTGCTCAGAGCTGGATTAACTCTTTGTGGCAAGACCTGGAACAAATGATAGGAAATCTTATACTCTACACTGTGACAGCAACAAAATAAATAAAAAATTTGGGTTTACATCCACGTTAAGAGCACCCAACACTAACCCATGGATGGATATTGTTCAGATATATTCCCCAGTAAAGCCATTAAAGTGGACTGCTCTACCAGAGATTTCTGCAGCTGTATCTGTCCGGAGCCTTCTGTGGGGTTCTGGGCCTCAACCACTTGGTCTATCCTCTGCAGATGCCCCCCCCCTTTAGTAGTGACTGTAACGGATCTCAGATACCCCAGATGGGCACATCCGCCAGACTTGTGTCTCCTGTCCTCCAAACGCACCCGCAGCCTGCAGATTCGCCATAACCAGCCCTTAACCCCTCAATCGCGAGACAATCCACACAGGTGTTGAGGGTTAAACATGCAGAGCAACAACTGTTTATTAAATCCAAAACATACACTTTTACACACAGTTAGGGACACTCCCCTTAGCCTTGTCATAGAGGGGGGGTAGGGGACAAGGAAGAATCAATGGGAACTGAACACTTGTACATTGAAACAGAGACTACAGATAAACATAAAGGGATTATGATAAGCAGGCAGCCCTTCAATACACATCCCCTGCGGAGAGATGTCTGCAGTCCAGACCATTGTCTGTGTGCCATGAACCAACACAGCTAAACACAGCAACAAGGGGGGGGGGGGATGGGGGAGAAGGGATGTAGCATTACATTACATTATCTCAATGCCAGATTCTCCCCGAGTCTCTCAGTCTCTTCTGGGCCATAATCTGTGGGTAGGAGGCCCGCCCTCAGTCCCTTCCAAAGCACACAGTGACAGTGGGTTCTGTCACATTTCTCCCCTTTTAAAAACAGACTAACCAGGTTCCTGACCCCGAACTGGTCTGGACCTGCGTTAGTCGCAAACTTCCACCCCAGGTCACCAGGAAAAGGAAAAGTACGTCTCTGGGGCTGGGGAGCAAAATCGCACATACGGTCTCCCGTGAATAAAAACAGCCGCTGCAGAGTGGGAACAGCTGTCCGCACTCCCGTGATCCGGGGCTGGGTTGCAGATATTGAGGGGAGCTGAATAATCCTCTGCCCTGATGCCAGCGCTTCAGCTTGTAGGGAACATAGGCTGGCAGTGCTATGCAGTTGGGGAGGAAAAGGTTCTTGCTTTTCTCCTGGAGTAGCTAACAGCCGCTGAGGAGGTATCTTGCAGGGACTGTCTCCCGGACTCTCCGTCTCTTTTTCTGATGCTGGGCAGAGGCCAACATCGCTCTGCCCCGTAGCCAGTGCTTCTGCTAGGGGGACATATACAATGGTAGAGTTCAGCAGCTGAAGAGGGGGAAGGATTTTCTCCCCTCCTGGTTCTGTGACCAGCTTCTGAGGCGACTTCTGACAGGGGCTGTCTCCCAAACCCTCCAAAAATCTACTGAGGGCTGGGTCGGGGCCGGTAACACTCTGCCATGCAGCCAGTGCTTCTGCTGGGGGGATATACACTGGGGTAGTGTCCAAGTGCTGGGCAACCAGCTCACTGAGGTCATCCCTCAGACTCCCTGGATCTAACTCTGAGGGTGGGCAGAGGCCCGCGGCACTCTGCCCCGTAGCCAGCGCTTCTGCTGGGGGGATGAACACTGGGGTAGTGTCCAAGTGCTGGGGAAACAGCTCAATGAGGTCATCCCTCGGACTCCCTGGATCCAACTCTGAGGGTGGGCAGAGGCCAGCGGCACTCTGCCCTGCAGTCAGCGCTTCTACTGGGGGGATGAACATTGGGGTAATGTCCAATTGCTGGGGAGGGAGAATTGCTTCCTCCACTCCCGTTGGGGATATCTGCTGTTGGGGAAAAGGCTCACGAAAATCATCTCTCAGACTCTCCGGATCCAACTCTTTTTCTGATGCTGGGCTGAGGCTAGTGGCACTCTGCCCTGTAGCCAGCGCTTCTGCTGGGGCACCGGATGCAATACTCTCGACTTGCTGCTGATCACCATTTACCAGCCTTCCAGCGCCAGTCTCAACTTCCCCTTCTGAGACCTTTATGCTATTATCTTGTCTCTCTGCTTGGGGAACCTCTGGTGCGTTCCGGCATTCTAGCACTCGCAGTGCCCTCTGTATCATCGCCGCTTCTTCCATTGCGGTTAGGACGGGAAAACGTAGGGGCACTCCTGGCCCCATTTGCTCCGCATCTTTGTGACTGTCCGCTGTTTCTCCAGGACAGTCCCAGGCAACGGGAGCCATGCCAGGCTGCTGATCACCGTCAAACAGCCGCTTGTAGGCAATCTCGAGCTCCCATTCCTGCTCAACCAGGAACTCCAATTCCTCCAGGTCACACGCCTCTTCAGGGAGGTCCAGCACCTCATCTCGGAAGTCCAGGATGTTTTCCAGCCGCCACTCCTCATCGCTCCCAAAGTCTGGGTCTCCGTACATTTTTTGATGGAGCAGCCCCACGCCGCCGTAGCCAACGCCTTCTGTCGGGCTGCCGTCTGCTGTACTTGGCCACAGTTGAGCCGCGAACCACCGGAGGGCTCTGTAGCTGGCGTCCAGCCTCATCTCCTCCTGGACCAATCTTCCGAGCTCCGTCTTCCACTCATCTCGCGGTCGTTCCCTCAGGAACACCTCTCGCGCATGGTACTGCGTCCAGTACATCTCTGTGGAGGAGGGAAGGATCTTCCCCTAATGGCGCCGCTCGTGGCTTAGCGTTTCATGCCAGAGTTGCCAGCGGATCACATCCTCCCAGCCGAGCATGGTGCGCTCTGTCGCTGGTCCCCGATGTTGCTTCCGCATGCCTTGCAGCCTCCTCTCAAACTCCGCTCTCATGCTGGCTGGTCCCCGTATTGCTCCTCGACGGCTGCCCAGATCTTGAATCCTGGTGGTGGTTTGGATGGCCCGGACTGCAGGAGACATCCCACCGCTGCCAACACTGTAACGGATCTCAGATACCCCAGATGGGCACATCCGCCAGACTTGTGTCTCCTGTCCTCCAAACGCACCCGCAGCCTGCAGATTCGCCATAACCAGCCCTTAACCCCTCAATCGCGAGACAATCCACACAGGTGTTGAGGGTTAAACATGCAGAGCAACAACTGTTTATTAAATCCAAAACATACACTTTTACACACAGTTAGGGACACTCCCCTTAGCCTTGTCATAGAGGGGGGGTAGGGGACAAGGAAGAATCAATGGGAACTGAACACTTGTACATTGAAACAGAGACTACAGATAAACATAAAGGGATTATGGTAAGCAGGCAGCCCTTCAAAACACATCCCCTGCGGAGAGATGTCTGCAGTCCGGACCATTGTCCGTGTGCCATGAACCAACACAGCTAAACACAGCAACAAGGGGGGGGGGATGGGGGAGAAGGGATGTAGCATTACATTACATTATCTCAATGCCAGCTTCTCCCCGAGTCTCTCAGTCTCTTCTGGGCCATAATCTGTGGGTAGGAGGCCCGCCCTCAGTCCCTTCCAAAGCACACAGTGACAGTGGGTTCTGTCACAGTGACAAACTGTATTACCTCTGCAGATGTACCTGTGTGGAGCCTGCTGTGGGGTTCAAGGCCTCAACCACTTGGTCTATCCTCTGCAGATGCCCCGCCCCCCCTTAATAGTGACAAACTGTATTCCCTCTGCAAATGTACCTGTGTGGAGCCTGCTGTGGGGTTCAAGGCCTCAACCACTTGGTCTATCCTCTGCAGATGCCCCCCCCCTTAGTAGTGACAAACTGTATTACCTCTGCAGATGTACCTGTGTGGAGCCTGCTGTGGGGTTCAAGGCCTCAACCACTTGGTCTATCCTCTCTAGATGCCCCCCCCCTTAGTAGTGACAAACTGTATTCCCTCTGCAGATGTACCTGTGTGGAGCCTGCTGTGGGGTTCAAGGCCTCAACCACTTGGTCTATCCTCTCTAGATGCCCCCCCCCTTAGTAGTGACAAACTGTATTACCTCTGCAGATGTACCTGTGTGGAGCCTGCTTTGGGGTTCAAGGCCTCAACCACTTGGTCTATCCTCTGCAGATGCCCCGCCCCCCTTAATAGTGACAAACTGTATTCCCTCTGCAAATGTACCTGTGTGGAGCCTGCTGTGGGGTTCAAGGCCTCAACCACTTGGTCTATCCTCTCTAGATGCCCCCCCCCTTAGTAGTGACAAACTGTATTCCCTCTGCAGATGTACCTGTGTGGAGCCTGCTGTGGGGTTCAAGGCCTCAACCACTTGCTCTTTTCTCTGCAGACGGTCCCCCAAGAAGTGAGAGACTGTGTTCCTTCTGCAGCCGTACCTGTATGGAGTCTGCTGTGGGGTTTTGGGCCTGAGCCACCTGGTCTATCCTCTGATGGTCCCCCAAGAAGTAAGAGACTGTATTCTTTCTGCAGCTTACCTATGTGGATCCTGCTGTGGGGTTCTGGGCCTCAACCACCTGGTATATCCTCTGCAGATGGTCCCCCAAAAAAGTGAGAGACCGTATTCCTTCTGCAGCTGTACCTGGGTGGAGCCTGCTGTGAGATTCTGGGCCTCAACCACTTGGTTTATCCTCTCCAGGGCAAGTATTTGTCCTTGCTACCAGTCTGTGTTCCACAAAGTTTTGTTTGGCAGCGATGTTTCCCCTGTGCCATATCGGTAGTTACACCGCATCGCCACCTAATGGTTAAATGTAAGAATTGTTGCAGGTATTCCTTTTTCTCTGGATGCCTTCTTTATAAACCCCTAGTTTATACTGGTTATATCTCTTTTTCTTGTTCATACATCACGGGACACAGAGCAGCATAGTCATTACTATGTGGGTTATATAGAATTACCTTCAGGTGCTGGCACTGGCAACTTCCAAAACAGGAAGTACCCTCCCCTATATAAGCCCCTCCCATCCGGGAGTACCTCAGTTTTTTGCCAGTGTCTAAGGTGTTGGCCAAGGTTAACATGTATTCATCTGGGCTTGTGTACAGGTTCTCTGGGCCTTAGCAAGCTATTCCGGATCCGACCAAAAAAGCTTCATAGCTAAACGGTCGGTACCCGGGCCTTGCAGAGAAGAGCAAGGTTTTGCCTGTAATGCCTCTCTTAGGAGGGCTGGACCCTGGGATCCAGAGCTCTGGTCATACCCACGACCAAGAGGCTATCTGTGCAGGGTGCTATACAGGTCCAGGGGAGTGGAATCCTTGGGAACCCGGTCCCTGAAGGTCTAGTACAATGCCTGCCGTGAAAGGTGAAGTTTGGGCTTCTGTGGACCAAACAAAGTCCTGCGGCGGGGAAAAGGTAAGTGGGGGCCCCTCAGGAACTTGGTTCTATTGAGGGGACCCCCAAGCCTAATATGTCTTTCTGCTTGTTACCTAAAAGGTATTCCCGCTAATAGCTGTATATGCCTAAGAAATCCTAGAAATGTTTTTTCATAAAGGAAGTTTTAAAAACTGTAAACCTGGAAATGTTTTTCATAAAGGAGGTTTTAAAAAAACAAACAAAAAAAAAAGACAAAAGTGCGGTACCTGTGTTTGTCCACTAGAGGCCGCTGTGGAATGTCTTTTTTTCTTGGGACTATTCCTTCCATGGTGAAAGTCCAGGCAGATGAGTGAGCTCTCTATCAGGGAAGCTGCATTCCTCTGTCATGCTGCCAAGTAGTTTCCTTCCATCCCCGAGTCCTGGTGAAACAGGGACCCTGGCTCCTCTCCCTACATGGCGCCAAGAGCGCACACGTGCACGCGCGCGCGCACACACACGCTTTCTTTTATAAGATTTAGCTTCAAAAAAGGGGGCGGAGCCTGGCGGATGACGCGCTCTGTGCGCCCAGCGCTTCTGCGCATGTGCGGGCGTCCCAGCAAGATAAAAGGACTCAGTCCACGCTGCTTGCTATGGACACAGAGCATGAAAAGGAGCTGGTAGCATGGTATAGGGGCTTACAGCGGGCGGTTGATACAGGCATCCCCAGAAAGACGCATTAGTAGACACCCACTGATGTACATAGCAGCAAAATTGCATTAGACTATTTCAGTAAAGGGGTGTATTGCGGCTGGAATACCTCAGCTTTGAACTAAGGAATATGCCGCCTAAAAAACTCTGAGATATACCTCTCAGGAAGTGTAGGGGGTCTCCATCGGGCTCTGAGGATCTGGAGCAGTCATCTGCACCCTCCTCCCCTGAGAAATCAGAGGTTAATACCCATAAGGAACCCCCGGGAGTGCCAGGTACTGCGGCTGTCCTCAGTCCACCTGCTCCTGCATATATAACAGAGGAGGTTTTTTCCTCAACTCTGGAGGGATTGGAGCAGAGATTGGCAGCATTGATCGCTTCTTCTCTACAGGAAAGAAAGCGCGCCAGATCTCCATCACCTCCATTAGAGTGCCTGTTGGCAGAGCAACAGTCCCAGGAAGGGACCGACCTACCTGAAGGGGATCAGGAGGAGGTTAACTCTGTTTTTGAGGAATCGACAGTAGATGAACCATTTTCAGCATCACAGACTGAAAGATTGTGGGTCCAGACCCTAACTGACATGGTTCGATCTGCATTTAAAATGCCTCTTGTTGAACCATCAACTACTGCTGTCTCCTCATTGGGGTCGCTAAAAGCTCCCCAGGTTAATTGCTCCTTTCCAATACATCCATTATTGGAAGGACTTATATACCAGGACTGGGAACATCCTGATAAACGATTTGTTCCGCCTAAGAAATTTCCGGTGATCTATCCCATGGAGGAAAAGTTCACCCAGAGATGGAATGTTCCTACGGTGGATGCAGCCATCTCTCCTGTGAACAAATCACTGACATGTCCAGTAGATAATGTTCAAATGTTCAAAGATCCAGTGGATAAAAAATTGGAATCTTTATTAAAATCTGTTTTTTCCACAGCAGGGGCTGTTACACAGCCAGCAGTGGCAGCTATTGGGGTCTGCCAAGCTTTAAAGGATCAAATGAAAATGGTCCTGAGGGATTTGCCAGACCAGCAGGCCCAGGCTCTGGCTGATCTGCCTAGAGCATTATGCTTTGCGGTTGACGCCATCAAGGATTCTATCCATCAGGCCTCCCGCCTCACGCTGTCTTTGGTACATATGCGTAGGCTTCTGTGGCTCAAAAACTGGTCTGCTGAAGCTCCCTGTAAGAAGCTCTTAGTTAGCTTCCCATTTCATGGGGAACGCCTTTTTGGCGAGGACCTGGATAAGTATATCCAGAAGATTTCCAGTGGTAAAAGTACTCTCTTACCGAGTAAGAAGAGGTCTAGGGGTCCATCTTTTAAGAGGACTACCTCTCCTATCCCTGCGACGTCTGCTACTAAGCAGTTCCGACGGCCTCCTCGCTCAAACTCAGGGGGTAAAAATCAGGGACAGTCACAGGGTAATAAGAAACCCTGGATCCGAAGGGGTACTAAACCAGCCTCCAAGTCAAGCCTATGAAGGGCTGCCCCCACTCAAACGGGTGGGGGGAAGACTTCAGTTGTTCGCAGAGACCTGGCGGGAGACGATCAAAGACAGATGGGTGCTCTCCGCAGTAACTCTGGGATACAAGTTGGAGTTAAAAGAGTCTCCTCCTTCCCATTTTATGTGGTCAGGCATGCCAAGAGACCCTCTGAAAAGAGGGTCTCTCCTATTGGCGTTAGAACAACTTTTGCTCCAAGGAGTAATTATGGAGGTTCCTATGGAAGAGTGGGGGTTGGGTTTCTACTCAAACCTTTTCACAGTCCCGAAGCCAAACAGGGACATAAGACCCATATTGGACCTAAAGAGTCTAAACAAATTTCTAAACGTCCGGTCTTTCCGGATGGAGTCGATCCGATCGGTCACCGCTGCCCTACAAGGGGAGGAATGGTTAGCCTCGATCGACATCAAAGATGCTTACTTGCATGTTCCCATCTTTCCAGGTCATCAAAAATTTCTACGCTTTGCAGTAGAAGGGCGCCATTTTCAGTTCAGAGCCTTACCATTCGGTCTGGCCACAGCACCACGAGTGTTCACAAAAATTCTGGCCCCACTGTTGGCCGATCTAAGAACACGAGGTGTAACGATAATGGCATACCTAGACGACCTGTTGTTGATGGACCACTCAGTTGCCAAGCTAGAAGTGGTAATTGTCGATACAATCAAGTATCTAGAATCTCACGGTTGGGTCATCAACCTGGACAAGTCAGCCCTACAGCCAGTGAAAAACCTGGTATATCTAGGGCTACGGCTGGATTCAGACCAGAGGAAGATTTTCTTACCTCTAGACAAGGTATCCTCTTTGAGGGGCTTGGTCCGTCTGCTTTGTGCAAAAAGACAGCCGTCCATACGCCTGTGCATGAGGCTGCTAGGAAAGATGGTAGCATCAATCGAAGCTGTGCCATACGCCCAATTCCACTCAAGAAATTTACAGAGGGCCATATTGTCAGCCTGGAACGGAAAAGTTCAGGCTCTAGACTTCCCGATGGCTTTGTCCCCTTCCGTTCGGAAGAGTCTCTGCTGGTGGTTGATCCCCCAGAATCTCCAGAAGGGAAAACCCTTCAGTCCGATATCTTGGAAGGTGGTCACTACAGATGCCAGCCTTATAGGCTGGGGGGCAGTACTGGAGCAATGGTCTCTCCAGGGCAGATGGTCAAATGTAGTAAAAACCCTGCCCATCAATCTCTTAGAGATACAAGCAGCCCGGTATGCCCTAGTAGCCTGGACATCCAGACTCCAAGGGTCCCCTGTCAGAATTCAATCAGACAATGCCACAGCAGTGGCATATATCAATCATCAGGGAGGCACCAGGAGTCGTGCAGCCCAGAGGGAAGTAAGTCACATCCTGGTATGGGCAGAAAAGCATGTCCCATGTATATCAGCTGTCTTCATTCCAGGGGTGGAGAATTGGAAGGCGGACTTTCTGAGTCGCCAACAGTTATGCCCAGGGGAATGGTCCCTTCATCCCGAGGTCTTCCGAGCAATATGTCAGCGGTGGGGAACACCGGATGTAGATCTGCTAGCATCCAGATTCAACGCAAAGGTGGACAGATTTGTCTCCCGGACAAGGGATCCCCTCGCTTGCGGCTCGGATGCTCTGGTGTTCCCTTGGGATCAGTTCAGACTGATATATGCATTCCCTCCGCTACAATTGTTGCCTCGACTCCTTCGCAGAGTCAGGTTGGAGAAGAAGCCGGTGATCCTGGTGGCTCCAGCGTGGCCCCGAAGGGCCTGGTACGCGGAGATCATCAAAATGTCTGTGGGGAGTCCTTGGACCCTTCCACGTCGTCCGGACCTGCTTTCGCAAGGACCGATATACCACCCTTCCTTACTAACTCTAAGTTTAACGGCCTGGCTATTGAATCCCACATCCTAAAGAAGAGAGGTCTCTCTAACTCTGTGGTATCAACTATAATCAATGCCAGGAAGCCTGTATCCAGGCAGATCTACTATAGAGTTTGGAAGGCGTACATCACTTGGTGCGAGGCCAGAAAATGGCATCCACGTAAGTACGTTATAGGCAGAATTCTGGACTTCCTGCAGTGGGCTGTAGACAGGAAGTTTGCCTTAAGTACTATCAAGGGCCAGGTTTCGGCCTTATCAATACTATTTCAAAGGCCCCTGGCTATGCATTCACTTGTCAAATCCTTTATGCAAGGGGTGACTCGTATTATTCCACCGATTAAAGCTCCCATATGCCCATGGGATCTAAATTTGGTTCTGTCGGTTCTGCAGAAGCAGCCGTTTGAACCTTTGCGGCACATTTCCTTGGTTCTACTCACCAGAAAATTGATATTTTTAGTAGCCATATGCTCGGCTAGAAGAGTGTCGGAATTAGCCGCCATGTCCTGTAAGGAGCCATATCTGGTTATTCATAAGGACAAAGTAGTATTACGTCCTCATCCAGCCTTTCTTCCTAAGGTGGTATCGAGGTTTCACTTGAACCAGGATGTGGTTCTTCCTTCTTTTTTCCCCAAACCAAGCTCGGTAGAGGAAAAGTTATTGCATTCTTTGGATGTAGTAAGAGCAGTTAAAGCTTATCTAAAAGCCACTGCTCAGATTCGTAGAACGGATTCTTTGTTTGTTCTGCCGGAAGGCCCCAGAAAGGGTCAGGCAGCATCAAAATCTACTTTAGCCAAGTGGATTCGACAGGTCATAATACAAGCGTATGGCTTGAGAAGTAGACTGCCTCCGTTCAAAGTTAGGGCGCACTCCACGAGAGCAGTTGGAACTTCATGGGCAGTGCATCACCAGGCCTCCCTGGCTCAAATTTGTAAGGCCGCAACATGGTCTTCAGTACACACGTTTACTAGGTTCTACCAGGTGGACGTTAGAAGTCAGGAGGATGTCGCCTTTGGGCGCAGTGTGTTGCAGGCCGCAAAAGATCCTCATGCCTGATGGCGCCCAGCTTATGTATGGTGTATCCCCCCCTCATTTGGCATTGCTTTGGGACGTCCCACATAGTAATGACTATGCTGCTCTGTGTCCCGTGATGTATGAACAAGAAAGTAGGATTTTTAAAACAGCTTACCTGTAAAATCCTTTTCTTGGAGTACATCACGGGACACAGAGCTCCCACCCCTCTTTTGGGGACACGTATTGCTTTGCTACAAAACTGAGGTACTCCCGGATGGGAGGGGCTTATATAGGGGAGGGTACTTCCTGTTTTGGAAGTTGCCAGTGCCAGCACCTGAAGGTAATTCTATATAATAGGCTTGTGCACAACGGAAAAATTCGTTCCGTTTCGGTTCGTTTCTTTCCGGTCCTGTTGATTCGTAATCATTCGTAATTTTGCTAGACGGGATTTTTCGTGTTCGGACTCATTCGTATTTTTGCAAGCGACATTTTTCGTTGAATTTTTTGTTGCTTTATAATTCGTACTTTCGGTAGAGTACGTTGTTTTTCGTTGATTCTGGACACAACTCCTACTTTCGTAACTTTTTTTGGGTTCGTTGATTCGTAATTTTCTGTGTCTCTCTCACGACGACGCTGACTATTATGCCTAATGTGCTTCGAATGGATTTGTACTTTTCGAAATACATAGCGGTTATTTGTAACGATTCGAAATCTCGTATTTTACTTTCGTTTTTTACATGCGGCTATAGCCTCCGCCCCTGTACACCATTTTGAGAGGGTTCAGCACGGTGAGGGAGAAGCAGAGAGCAGAGCAGAGTGTTATTGTGCTTCGAATGGATTAGAAATCTCGTATTTTACTTTCGTTTTTTACATGCGGCTATAGCCTCCGCCCCTGTACACCATTTTGAGAGGGAGTTCAGCACGGTGAAGGAGAAGCAGAGAGCAGAGCAGAGTGAGTGTTATTGTGTTTCCAATGGATTTGTACATTCGTAAGTTTTTTCATAACGAATTATGCCGAAGACATTCGGGCATTCGCTATTTTGCGGTATAATTTATTTCGGATTCGGTTTTATTCGTAATTGCTTTGTTCGGAAATTCGAATGCTTCCGAATGTCCGAAAGTTGCTAAATTCGGACGAATTTCGATTCGTTACGAAACGAATTGCACAAGCCTACTATATAACCCACATAGTAATGACTATGCTGCTCTGTGTCCCGTGATGTACTCCAAGAAAAGGATTTTACAGGTAAGCTGTTTTAAAAATCCTACTGTTTCTTTCTGTACTGCATAAATGTCCAATGAATATCAATGTGTGTCAAGTCCTTGGGCTGTTACTGCTACACAACCCTATTATCTCACTTCTATATTTAATGTCACAGTGCCTTGTATTTGTATTAGATATTTCCTCATATTCATTCCCACATCTGTTATTATGGACAGACCCGACACAGGAGAAAACTCATATTCCCACATGGAGCTCATAAAGCTGCCAGGTGCCTCGGCATGCCAGGAGCATGTTAGGGCTTCATCTTTGGAAATGTCCCAGGTTTCAGCCTCTGATTGCTTTCGCAATAAAGTTTTTTGCATTTTTGGCACGGGGCGTCCTGGTATTGCTGTGTATGATATATGGCTTATTAATGTGCATGTGGACTGAGGATGACTTAAGATGTCAAAATAAAAAAGTATTTTTATTGATCAACTAAAAAAATATACATTAATATGAAAGTGGAGAATTTATGGGATTTTAAAGGTGCAAATATACAACACGATTTTTATGAAAAAGTATTATTTTTTGGAAATTTAAAAAGCCATGATCCAAATAAGAATGTCTAATTATACAGTACAGTTGAAAAGTGCAGACCAGTGGCGGCTGGTGCTCAAAATTTTTTGGGGGGGCGCAAATAAACTGTAAAAAAAACAAAACATCAATTGCTGCCTCTGTGCCCATTAAACGCAGCCACTGTGCCCAAACGACACCAGTTTTCCCCCTCAAATGCAGCCAGTGTGTCCCCAAATGCAGCCAGTTTCCCCCCAAATGCAGCCAGTTTGTCCCCAAATGCAGCCAGTTTCCCCCCAAATGCAGACAGTTTCCCCCCAAATGCAGCCAATTTGTGCCCAAATACAGCCAGTTTGTCCCCAAATGCAGCCAGTTTTTTTGGGGGGGCGCGAACAAACTGAAAAAAAACACATCAATTGCTGCCACTGTGCCCATTAAACGCAGCCACTGTGCCCAAACGCTACCAATTTGCCCCCTCAAATGCACCCAGTTTGCCCCCAAATGCAGCCCAAATGCAGCCAGTTTCCCCCCAAATGCAGCCAGTTTCCCCCCAAATGCAGCCAGTTCCCCCTAAATGCAGCCAGTTTGTCCCCAAATGTAGTCAGTTTCCCCCCAAATGCAGCCAGTTTGTCCCCAAATGCAGCCAGTTTGTCCCAAAATACAGCCAGTTTGTCCCCAAATGCAGCCAGTTTGTCCCCAAACGCTACCAGTTTGCCCCCTCAAATGCACCCAGTTTGCCCCCAAATGCAGCCCAAATGCAGCCAGTTTCCCCCCAAATGCAGCCAGTTTTCCCCCAAATACAGCCAGTTCCCCCCAAATGCAGCCAGTTTGTCCCCAAATGTAGTCAGTTTCCCCCCAAATGCAGCCAGTTTGTCCCCAAATGCTGCCAGTTTGTCCCAAAATACAGCCAGTTTGTCCCCAAATGCAGCCAGTTTGTCCCCAAATGCAGTCAGTTTGTCCCCAAATGCAGCCAGTCTGTCCCCAAATGCAGCCAGTTTGTCTCCAAATGTAGCCAGTTTCCCCCCAAATGCAGCCAATTTCCACCCAAATGCAGCCAGTTTGTCCCCAAAGGTAGCCAGTTTACCCCAAATGCAGAAGGTTTTTGGGGGGGCGCAAACAAACTGAAAAAAAAAAAACATCAATTGCTGCCACTGTGCCCATTAAACGCAGCCACTGTGCCCAAACGCCACCAGTTTGCCCCCTCAAATGCAGCCAGTTTGTCCCCAAATGCAGCCCAAATACAGCCAGTTTCCCCCAAAATGCAGCTAGTTTCCCCCCAAATGCAGCCAGTTTGTCCCCAAATACAGCCAGTTTCCCCCCAAATACAGCCAGTTTCCCCACAGATACAGCCAGTTTGTCCCCAAATGCAGCCAGTTTGTCTCCAAATGTAGCCAGTTTCCCCCCAAATGCAGCCAGTTTCCCCCCAAATGCAGCCAGTTTGTCCCCAAATGTAGCCAGTTTCCCCCCAAATGCAGCCAGTTTGTCCCCAAATGCAGCCATTTTTTACCTGATTTTTAACCTGATTTCCTGAGACGCGTGTCAGTGTTAACCAGGGAACGCACAGCCCGGGCGTACCCTGGTTAACTATTTGGAAGTCGATTACAGCCCACAGGCTGTAATTGGGAAGCCTATCAGAGCCGCTGGCTTTGATAGACACTTACAAAAACCAACCAACTGCTGGTATTCAGATGGCCGGCGCTTGGCAGGGGGCCAGCCATCTGAATAGTGGGCGGCAGCTGCGCCGGCGACAATACATACATACATTCATGCAATGCATGAATGTATGTATTGTTGACAGTGCAGGGGAGAGAGGGGGCGGCGCTCCTGCACCCACTATGGACACACCGCCACTGGTGCAGACTGGTTAGTTCTCTACATGTTTCGCCACGAGTAGTAGCTTTCTCAGGAGAATTTAAAAGAATATAAACATGAGGGTGTTTTTTAAACTCCCAGCTCATCTAGGAAACATTCAATCCCAATTATGCCCCCCCCCCCCAAATCCTTTTTTGATATTTATCTGTTTCATATGTCTTCAGACCAGTCACATGATATGCTGCCTCCCCTTCAGTACTTCGACAGCACTTGGATACCCTTAGTGATTACATCAGAGACCCCTTCTATATAATTGAACTGTGCATGCAGTACATTGTGGTGATGCCTCCTTCAATCTTCAAGGTTGAAGGATGCTTTGGGGGAGATTTACTAAAACTGGATCATTTAGAATCTGGTGCACCTGTGCATGGTAGCCAATCAGATTCGAACTTAAGGTTAAGTCTATGAGACTCGGCTGATCACAGATCGGAGTAAGGGGCCAATCCCGGGCCATTACCACGTGATAAGCTGTCAGCCAACGACAGCTGATCACGTTATGTAAACAGAAGATCGGTAATCAGTATTTTTTTTCCTCCTTCTGTCAGCGTGAGGGGAAAAAAAAGCCAATCACTGACTTCTGTCTCACACAGAGAGCCGTGGCTGCCACATCTATGCCCACTAGTGCCCACCAATGCCACCTATTAGTACCCACCAGTGCCACCTACCAGTGCCCACCAGTGCCATCTACCTTTGCCCACCAGTGCCACCTATCAATGACCACCAGTGCTGCCAATTAATGCCCATCAGTGCCTAATCATCAGTGCCACCGATCAGTGCTGCCTACCAGTGCCACCCATCAGTTCTACCTATCAGTGCCCATCAGTGCGGCCATATCAGTGCCCATCAGTGCCAGCCATCAGTGCCACTTATCAGTGCCACCCATCAGTGCCACCTATAAATGCCGCCTCATCAGTGCCTATTAGTGTCACCAATCAGTGCCCATCAGTGTCGCCTTATCAGTGCTTATCAGTGCAGCCTATCAGTGCACATCAGTGCAGTCTATCAGTGCCGCCTCATCAGCGCACATCAATGAAGGAGAAAAATTACCTGTTTTAAAAATCAAACTTGTCTCTTTTTTTCAAAATGTTCGGTATTTTTTTTTTTGTTAGCAAAAAATAAAAAGAAACAGCAGTAATTAAATACCACCAAAAGAAAGCTCTATTTGTGGGGAAAAAATGATAAAAATCTCATATGGGTACAGTGTTACATGACCGCACAATTGTCATTCAAAAAGTGAGAGCGATGAAAGCTGAAAATTGGTCTGGGCAGGAAGGGGGTTTAAGTGCCCGGTAAGCAAGCGGTTAAGCTTTGACAATAAAACCTGGACGCTGACTGGGTTCTATGCAGAGCTGCACCAGTTTTAGTAAATCTCCCCCTATGTATCTGTAGCGGGTGCTAAATTTAGTGGGGTGTATCTGGGCTATACAGGTCCTTCTCAAAAAATTAGCATATTGTGATAAAGTTCATTATTTTCTGTAATGTACTGATAAACATTAGACTTTCATATATTTTAGATTCATTACACACAACTGAAGTAGTTCAAGCCTTTTCTTGTTTTAATATTGATGATTTTGGCCTACAGCTCATGAAAACCCAAAAATCCTATCTCAAAAAATTAGCATATTTCATCCGACCAATAAAAGAAAAGTGTTTTTAATACAAAAAAAGTCAACCTTCAAATAATTATGTTCAGTTATGCACTCAATACTTGGTCGGGAATCCTTTTGCAGAAATGACTGCTTCAATGCGGCGTGGCATGGAGGCAACCAGCCTGTGGCACTGCTGAGGTGTTATGGAGGCCCAGGATGCTTCGATAGCGGCCTTAAGCTCATCCAGAGTGTTGGGTCTTGCGTCTCTCAACTTTCTCTTCCCAATATCCCACAGATTCTCTATGGGGTTCAGGTCAGGAGAGTTGGCAGGCCAATTGAGCACAGTAATACCATGGTCAGTAAACCATTTACCAGTGGTTTTGGCACTGTGAGCAGGTGCCAGGTCGTGCTGAAAAATGAAATCTTCATCTCCATAAAGCTTTTCAGCAGATGGAAGCATGAAGTGCTCCAAAATCTCCTGATAGCTAGCTGCATTGACCCTGCCCTTGATAAAACACAGTGGACCAACACCAGCAGCTGACATGGCACCCCAGACCATCACTGACTGTGGGTACTTGACACTGGACTTCAGGCATTTTGGCATTTCCCTCTCCCCAGTCTTCCTCCAGACTCTGGCACCTTGATTTCCAAATGTACTTTGGACCACTGAGCAACAGTCCAGTGCTGCTTCTCTGTAGCCCAGGTCAGGCGCTTCTGCCGCTGTTTCTGGTTCAAAAGTGGCTTGACCTGGGGAATGCGGCACCTGTAGCCCATTTCCTGCACACGCCTGTTCACGGTGGCTCTGGAGGTTTCTACTCCAGACTCAGTCCACTGCTTCCGCAGGTCCTCCAAGGTCTGGAATCGGTCCTTCTCAACAATCTTCTTCAGGGTCCGGTCACCTCTTCTCGTTGTGCAGCGTTTTCTGCCACACTTTTTTCTTCCCACAGACTTCCCACTGAGGTGCCTTGATACAGCACTCTGGGAACAGCCTATTCGTTCAGAAATTTCTTTCTGTGTCTTACCCTCTTGCTTGAGGGTGTCAATGATGGCCTTCTGGACAGCAGTCAGGTCGGCAGTCTTACCCATGATTGCGGTTTTGAGTAATGAACCAGGCTGGGAGTTTTTAAAAGCCTCAGGAATCTTTTGCAGGTATTTAGAGTTAATTAGTTGATTCAGATGATTAGGTTAATAGCTCGTTTAGAGAACCTTTTCATGATATGCTAATTTTTTGAGATAGGATTTTTGGGTTTTCATGAGCTGTATGCCAAAATCATCAATATTAAAACAAGAAAAGGCTTGAACTACTTCAGTTGTGTGTAATGAATCTAAAATATATGAAAGTCTAATGTTTATCAGTACATTACAGAAAATAATGAACTTTATCACAATATGCTAATTTTTTGAGAAGGACCTGTAGATGGCCCAGATACATTGATTTCAGGGATTTATGGAGTGTGGGAGGTATGAATGGTGTCATGTTCCCTGCGGTCCCTGGGTGGCGCTGTCGCCTGGGACCGGGGTTGAACTACCATTCCAGAGCCGTGTCCTTTTTGTCCTCTCGCGGCAGTAGTACGGCGGGGCAGGGAACCCGCTGTGCCTGCTGGGAGAGGATATAAAAGGGGGCGGACATCTTGCGCACGAGGACCATTCCCCAGGCACCTTCGGCCTGGGGCTGCTGCGGTTCGTCTGTGCCTAGGCGCCCTTGGCCTGGACGCGTGGAGTCGAGTTCCATCCCAAGCACCTTCAGCCTGGGGTGAGGTACTACACTAGGAGGCCTGGGGCCCAGTACCTTCGACTGGGTCCCGCGAGGGTGAAGCATGCCTAAGGTATTGGGTGCCTGAATCCTGGGCATAAGGGACCAGAGACGTGACCTCCCCGTAGAGCCAGCGCAGCATTTGCTGGTGCCGGTGGAGGCCTCTGGTGACCGTCCGGATGGATGTCTTCCTCTGACAGGGGTCGTTTGTTCTAAAGGAGGTACTTCATGTTCTAATGGTCTGTGGCAGGGACCCAACTTTCTCAGGTCAGTGGCAGGCCTCATCCAAGGCCTGTGGTAGGGGCCTCAACGTTCACCCAGGTCAGTGGCAGTGACCAAATTCACAGTCGGTGGCAGCGACTGTACGCCAAGCCTGTTTGCACTAAACGGAACAGGAGGAACTATAATTCATCAGTTGTGCCTGGGCCTACTCTTCCCTACACCTTGTCTGTTCTTTTAAAAGTCAACCAGTTTCAAGTCAATAAAACAGTGTTGGACTTTTCTTGGTGTGGAACTCGTGTTACTGGGAGCTAAGTGTCTCCGTCAGTGACAGTGACAATCATCCTCCATAGGAGAAGCTGAGGCTCCGGCCTAAAACGCAGACCCGAGTGTAATGGTTTAGCACATATCTCTGCATCCTACATCAGAGAGCCGAGCTGGTGGTGTGCATCTTTCCCCCTTCTCCCAGATACCCCTAGACGAGTAGAACAAGCCGTGAAGAGAGGGGAGAAGCTGGGGGAGGACCGCTACACGTGGGGGCTCTGGGTCCGGGATTTGTGTTTATGCAATGGAGCCGAAGCTATCGGAGTTTGAACTTTGCTGCCCAAAAGAGTTCCGAGTAGGTCGGCCATATTGGCCACTGCGCCAGCAGGAACACCCTCCCTGCACAGTTCGTGGGCGTGACATGGAGAAAGCCAGCGAACTGGTGTGCCAAAGGGGAGGAGTCCAGCCATGTGAAGAGGTACACGTGGAGACTTTGGTGCCAGTTATGCAGTGCGTGATGGAGCAGCAATCAGTCACTATGTTCAACAATGCCTCGTGGGTTCCAGTCTCAAATATTACGAGAGTGACTTCACCTGCTGCTCCAATCACAGATACAGAGATTCGGCTCAAGCCCCAGAGACGATTCGCCTTGTACACCTGCAAGCATGTTGAGGCCCTGGGCATGATTTGTCCCGGATGTTCGGGACTGGTGGTACAGCTAAAGCCCTTCGGTCGCTGCGAGGCCTGCGGGGAGTTCACGTTTGAGGTGGAGCAATCCATAGAGAGACCTCGAGTCTTCCACCTCAGCCCTACAGAAGGCGCCGCCACTCAACAAGGAGAAATCAATGCTTGGACAGCCATCCCTCCGCGCACTGTAGAGACCTCCGTGGAGGTCGCGAACAAAGGGATTGAGGATGCAAAATCTGGAGATGCTGCTTCGGTCACCACGGTTTCCTTACTCCCAGCGCCAACAAGGAAGGTCGGTCTTGTGAGAGCTTCCAGCGGCCGAGATGGAGGACAACCCCTGCGCTTGCCTAGCCCAGATGGATCCGGTAGGAAGAGTCCTGGACATCCCTTTACAAGCTTGGGCCGAGGTAAGCCAGGGACTGGGACTTGGTGTTGGGACGGAGGTGTCTGGGATTCAAGGCCCCTTAAGCCCGTGGGTGGGAGTGATTCGGTGTCCACTACCAACTACCTGCCCGTGGAGGAGTGTGACACCTCCGACCTGGAGTCTGTCTCCGATGTGGGAGACGACATCGTCATTGACGAAGTGTTTGCTGCAAAGGGATGGGACAAGATGCCTCTCTCCTCATCCCGTAAAGCCAGGGATCCACCTATGCCTACAAGGGATAGTACACCCCGGGTGGAGGCACCAGCGCCTGAGGAGGGACCCCGTCCCCTGCCTGTTCTTCAGTCCCCGGTGCCTCCTGCATCTACCACCGGGGAACAGAGACTGTCGCTGCGGGCACCTATGCCCAACTTGGAGGTGGTCAAGGCACCTCGCCATCCGGATTCAATCGTCCTGCCGGGCGAGGGAGACCGCTCTGCTATGCCTCCCTTGTCTAGGCTACAACATCTGTTCTGCCAGAGAGTCGCCAACGAGTTTGGGTGGGAGTACCCATACTTATCTAAGGAGCTGCTTTATGAAGTGGAAGTCTGCAGGGACCGTTGGTACAATGATTTCGTGTGGACACACATCAAAGTCCCACTCGCATGCAGGTACCTCACTTGTTCCCATAAAGCATCTAAAAGATTCAAGGACTGTAAAGCAGAGTGGATGTTGGGTCAGCACATCCATGCTGACAGAGTGGTGATTCGACGGAAAGAAGGGGAGGATGTCGAATACCACATAGAGACTGTGGATAAGCACTTCAAGCCCCTTGTCTTGCCGCATCCCAGATTCTACTTGTAGGAGAAAAGACTCCTTGCTTAGTGCCCTACAAGTTTGCTGAACTTTCCGGTGTTTGTTTCGTTCCCGGGGAACCCAGGAACTGTACCCGAGTTTTATGGGTGTTGTGCTCTTCGGAGGAATGGAGAACTGTTGCTGTTGTTTTCTCTTTTTCTTCCCTCCCGCAAAGAAATCATGGACTTTGGTGTAGTCAGGGCCAAAGCACAGAGAAAAAAAATTACATCAGGATTCGACAAGTGTCTTTACCGTAGCACTGTCACCAGGTGGCAGTGTTGCGCAACGGTATTCACTTTGCACCACACATACACTTCACGGAAGGAAAGGATTTCTCTTTGGAGAGATTTTTTCGTTCCAACACATACATATGTGTCAGGAAGTTTTTGTGTTTAACTTTCTTTTATCCCCTCTGCAGGAGAACATCTGTCAAGACCGCTGAGGATGAGGTGGGTCTTAGTTAGTAATGTGGGAGGGGAGAAGGTGGTAATGGTGTCATTGTGATGTGTATACTGTTATGTGTTGTTTCCCTTTCTTTTCCCTTCTATGTTAGGTTCAGGCACAACTACCAGTTTTCAAATTTCAATTTTTGCTCATTTTTGAAACAGTCTCTGGATGGAGGTTATGTGGCTCCCTTTGGGGCATGACTTGATCCAGACACTGGGGACCAGTGTCAAATTACTGGGGGGAGAGTGTAGCGGGTGCTAAATTTAGTGGGGTGTATCTGGGCTATAGATGGCCCAGATACATTGATTTCAGGGATTTATGGACATTTTGGAGTGTGGGAGGTATGAATGGTGTTATGTCCCTGGGTGGCGCTGTCGCCTGGGACCGGGGTTGAACTACCATTCCAGAGCTGTGCCCTTTTTGTCCTCTAGCGGCAGTAGTACGGCGGGGGGGAACCCGCTGTGCCTTTTGGGAGAGGATATAAAAGGGGGCGGAAATCTTGCGCACGAGGTCCATTCCCCAGGCACCTTCGGCCTGGGGCTGCTGCGGTTCGTCTGTGCCCAGGCGCCCTTGACCTGGGCGCGTGGAGACGAGTTCCATCCCAGGCACCTTCAGCCTGGGGTGAGGTACTACACCAGGAGGCCTGGGGCCCAGTACCTTCGACTGGGTCTCACGAGGGTGAAGCATGCCTAAGGTACCCCCGGTATTGGGTGCCTGAATCCTGGGCGTAAGGGACCGGAGACGTGACCTCCCCGTAGAGCCAGTGCAGCATTTGCTGGTGCCGGTGGAGGCCTCTGGTGACCGTGCGGAGGGATGTCTTCCTCTGACAGGGGTCGTTTGTTCTAAAGGAGGTACTTCATGTTCTAATGGTCTGTGGCAGGGACCAAACTTTCTCAGGTCAGTAGCAGGCCTCATCCAAGGCCTGTGGCAGGGGCCTCAACATTCACCCAGGTCAGTGGCAGTGACCAAATTCACAGTCGGTGGCAGCGACTGTGCGCCAAGCCTGTTTGCACTAAACGGAACAGGAGGAACTATAATTCATCAGTTGTGCCTGGGCCTACTCTTCCCTACACCTTGTCTGTTCTTTTAAAAGTCAAACTGGTTGTGTATGGGAGCACACTGGCTGTATATGGGAGCACACTGGCTGTATATGGGAGCACACTGGCTGTATATGGGGGCACACTGGCTGTATATGGAGGCACACTGGCTGTATATGGGGGCACACTGGCTGTATATGGGGGCACACTGGCTGTATATATGGGGGCACACTGGTTATATATATACAGTCCCTGACAAAAGTCTTGTCGCTTGTGTACAAATTGACCTGAAGTGCTGCTAAAATATATTTCTAATCAAGATTTTGTTACAAGAAATGGGTCATTTTAATCCCAACAGCTTTTGTAATAATGTTTCAGTGCAAAAACGAAACTGACAAAAAGTATTCTAATATTCACAGCTTGGTAAAGCCCATTGAGTCAATTTTTGCCAAGACATAAGTGTTGTCGCCTTGTTATATGAGCTTCACCTGTGACTAATAATTAGGTCTCAGGTGTGTATAAAAAGGACACCAGTACACTAGACCTTCTCAACTGCAACTAGACCTCTGCAAACATGCCTAAGATTCACCCGGAGACTAAAGTGTTGATTATCAAGAGGCTGAAGACCAGATCCACTGCTGATGTGGCCGACACCTTCAATGTGTCTCAGCGTCCAGTTCAGAGGATAAAAAAAAAGATTTGAAGAGACTGGAGACGTTTTGGACAAGGCCAGGTCAGGCCGACCCCACAAGACAACTGCTCGAGAGGACCGTTTGTTGGCTCGAAAATCCATTTTCCACTGCAGCAGAGCTCCACGAGACCTGGGCACCTGAAGTCCCTGTGTCAACCAGAACAGTTTGTCGGAGTCTCTCAAAATGGCCTCCATGGTCGAATCAGTGCCCATAAGCCAGCACTAAACAAAAGACAATTGAAAAACCGTGTGGCATTTGCCAAGGGCCACAGCCTGCTAAAAGGATGGACTCTGGAAAAGTGGCAGAAGGCGGATTTTTCAGATGAAGCTTCTGTTGAATTACACCACAGTCGCCGCAAATATTGCAGGAGACCAACTGGAACCCGCATGGAGGCGAGATTTACCCAGAAAACAGTGAAGTTTGGTGGAGGCAAAATCATGGTCTGGGGTCACATCCAGTATGGGGGTGTGCAAGGGATCTGCAGGGTGGAAGGCAACATCAATAGTCTAAAATACCAAGAAATCTTAGCTACCTCTTATATTCCCAACCATAAAAAAGGCCAAATTTTGCAGCAGGATGGTGCTCCATCGCATACTTCCATCTCCACATCAAAGTTCCTTAAGGCAAAGAAGATCAAGATGCTCCAGGATTGGCCAGTCCAGTCACCAGACATGAACATCATTGAGCATATGTGGTGTAGGATGGAAGATGAAGCATGGAAGACGAAACCAAAGTATATTGATGAACTCTGGGGAGGCGTGCAAGACTCTTTTCTTTGCTATTCCTGATGACTTCATCAATAAAAATTGTATGAATCCTCGCCAAACCGCATGGATGCCGTCCTTCAAGCTCATGGAAGTCATACAAGATATTACATTTGGATCTCACAGCACCACTACTTCATTTGCTGACATATTTTTGGATTTTCAGTAAAGTTGTTCAATTTCTGTATAGGGGACAAAACTTTTGTCTTGCCAAAATTTGACCTGTCTGTCTTGATTAAATGATAAATCTTTTTTCTGTGAAACTAATTTATTTCAGTGCATTAAACATCATTTGGGAGGGCTTTAGCTTTTCATAGGAGCTATTTCTAACACCAATTGATTAATTAAAAGTCAGGTTAATAACAGGAAGTTCTACAAAATAGAGAAGCGACAAGACTTTTGTCAGGGACTGTATATGGGGGCACATTGGCTGTATATGGGGGCACACTGGCTGTATATGGGGACAAACTGGCTGCGTTTAATGGGCACAGTGGCGGCAATTGATTTTTTTTTTCAGTTTGTTTGCGCCCCCCCAAAAATTTTGAGCACCAGCCACCACTGGTGAAAAGGGAATACTGGGAGGTACAGTGTTCGAAAAAGGGCTCAATATTGCTTTTATTTACTTGCTATCTAAGCTTTGTCTGGTTCATGAAGCATATCAGTGCTTGTTTAGTGTAGGATTGAAGTCACTGGTGTTGTGGAATTCCAGGCTGCTGTTTACAAAGCACACAGCCTATAATTCCTGTGCTATCTAAGCACACATCAGATTTCATCTTTTTGCAATAATGCTATCTTTAAGTTTAAGTTTGCTAAAATCCACTCACCGTTCATTCCATCATTCATCCAAGAAAGGCAGCACCACAAAAGCTTATCTTCTTATCAGGCCATTCCAGCAAAGACTGTTTAGCCGACGCCTAATCATAGGCTTTTATTAAACTCAAAAGATCTCAAGACAGGAGGTGATTGGTTGCAGCAACCAGTCACCTCCCCCCATGGGCGGGAACATCACAGGATGTTCCTTCCACATGAGAATGACAATACCTGGACATTCCTTCCAACAGGAGATGTCATACATGAATACAATAACGTAGGATGGCTAAAGTTACCGTTGATAGGAATTCTTATTCTGCGCTATTCCATAGAATAACGCATATTAAGATTATACTATTATTGAATGGGGGAGGGAGGCTATCTGCAGATGCGCACTACGAACTCCAACCAATGTTGATCAGACACAGCAGAGACAAGAGTACGCATCTGCTCATAACCAATGATGTTGTTGCAGAGCGAGCATATCCCCTCCTTAACGATCGTCCATGCTAATGCACAGAGGGCCCCCGTTGGCGGACATATCCGCACCCTGCAAACATCACACTCCAACCTCAAAACGTTTTCCCCTATCAGACGGGATTCAACCAGCCTCAGACTACCCCAATAAGCTCTTTTAGAGCGGGTTGCGGAAGTACTAACACTGGGTGACACTATGATAATACATATTAAATACATCTCCATAAAAATCTCCACAACAGTCCTCCCTTTTTTGTCATATGCACCCCATGTGTCCATCGATGAGAGTTGATATGCTTCTTACACCTGGAAATGAATCAGTTCTTAGTCCATAAAAAGGAAAACACGGCTTGACATGTAGACTCTATTCTTCAGGGGCATGACTTATAAAGGAGGACACGACATGGTGAGCTGTAGTAATCGCCGATCCGTCTGTGATTCTCTATCTTGTATGTGGGTCCGGCTTCGGGGCGTCTCATCAAGGAAACTCTGGTCACGCGTCAAATCAGGCAACAGGAGCCTCTCGTCACGACATAGAAAGAATAGAAATAAAAACGACATGAGTATATATATTCCCACTTCCTTTAACCACGATCCGCTGTAAAATAAAAAATTAGATCCCCAAAGATTCCCAGACCCTTAAAAAGGACTCCCAACCTTCACTTAGCTACAGCTCTGGCTTCAACAATTACATGAAGAACCCTATCCTTAACGGATGAGAATTGTTCAATCGTATCCCAAGCCCGAGCCCCCCCCCCACCTTGTACATCCAGGACCCCATGCCCAGACCTGGTCGGGGTTGGTGAACAAATCCCTTCTAGCTGTCCCTGCCATTCTTAATTTCCTGCGCCATCAGATCCTCGCGATCGGCCACGACCTAAAATGTTGGGACAGCTTCACCATCGCGCATGAACCTCTTGCTTTGGGGGAATTACCTTTATAAGCTGCAGATCCGCATAAACACCAAATTAAAGTTCAAACACACGTGTGGGCTGCCTAGATACCCAAACTGACAAGAGGCAGAGCCATTAAAACTAAAACCAATTTTACCCTCTAAAAATACATCGTTAGGTTCCATTGACAAGTGTCTGTCTGGAGTCTTCACTAGTTTGTCAAAAACTCCTCATACCCATAATAACATCATAAATGACATGTACCGCTGTCATCGCTGGGGACTAAAACTCCTCATATCCATAATAACATCATAAATGGCATGTACCGCTGTCATCGCTGGGGACTAAAACTCGGTGAAGACTCAGAACAGACCATCGGTCCTGTTCACTTTCTGAGCTAGCCAGGACATACACTTTAAATAATAACTTGGGATGCTTTTCACCGTTACCCTCGCTAAAATTTACTCAACAACAAAAATATAAATAAACAAAGATACTCCTCATTCTTTGGTGTGGTTGAGCCGCTTCTTGCAGTGGCTGGCGTGGTCTCATCCCTCAAGCTTCTTTACAACGACCCAGTCACCTGGTTGGAAAGAATGTAAACTGATTATTAAGTCAGGGTCCGGGAGGGACTCGTGAAAACCTTTTGGTGGACATTTTGAAGTTCATGTCACAACGATCGCACCTCCCCCATCAGCCGAGAATATAAGTGACAGCTAATGAGGAGAGTACGACCCTGATTTTGATTGACCTCCAAACAACCCTCTTATGACAATAACCCAGACATCGGGACTGTGGTCACTGCATAACCTGTGCGTGGCTTACAATACCTGGAACCACTGACAAAAGGTTCTTAGCCTCTGGGATGGGAACCTACTTCACCAGACTGCTGCTTGCCGATTCAAACTCTATCAAAAGAAAGACAGTCTTGGCTCAAACTTGGTTAGAATTACAGAGGTTATTATTAGTTTGAAAAAAAAAACTGTCACTCCTACATTTATCATTCTCCCCCCTTTTCTTCCTCATTACAGACTGAAGGAAGAAATGTGTGGTGCAGGAAAAAAGAAACAATGAAATAGCCTATGATACTTTTACCGCCTTAGACTCATATTTATCCATATGTACCGCTGTCTACATACACCTGTTCTCTGTGTACAAACTCCTTGGACCTGAAAAATACTTATAAGCAAAATCATTACTCTATCCTTCATATTTAACCTGCAAAGAATGGAAAATAATAATGACATTCCTGTACATTGGTAAATTGTCAATGACATTCTTTCAAAACTGATTCAAACAAAACCCTCTGTAACCCTTACTTTTCCCGTTCCTACAAAAATACAACAGCCGCGACGCATCGAAGGATCGCCGCGGTAAGTTCGAACATATTCACGTTACTACATACAAACATTCCGATACAAACGTGGGGGAAATACTACCCAGTTTCCAAAACCAAAAATGAAAAAAACAAAAACAGCCAGAATTCTACCTTCACTCTTTCAGCAATAGGAAAAAATGCAATGGGAATATGAGAGCAGCTCGAGAAGCTTGCATGGACCAGCCATACAAAGTTCAAACAAACGAGCATGAGCCACCGTTCCTCATCATTACAGATTTCTGAAGCCGCAGCTCAACTACATCCATTCCAGAGGGATACCCAAAATAGTATCCTTGGACCACCTATGTTAATCTTTTTGGGGTTCAAAGGTCTTTGCCCCAAAACTAGGCTTCGTGTACTGTGTGACCGTCTGACTATGGGAAGCCTCCATTCCTTCCCTTTGCACAGACCTCCTTGTGTCCATGGCGATTCGAATCGGCTTATCGTCTTAAACCTGCGTCCAGGTTAAACCGTTGCACCCTTTCGGAGATCACCGCCCGGTGTCTTCTTATACGGTGAATTGCAGAACTACAACCACTATATGGTCAAGTCCTCCAACTAGAAACCCTAACCGAGGCGTCAACTCTATGGCTTGTTGTCCCAACACTTTTGGAACTACAGAACAACCACCGATCAACCCCCGAATTAGGCCTCTACCCCTCACAGTGTATGCATACACAAGCGTTTTCCGCTATACACCCATACACTGCGTTGTCAGACTAAACCACACAGAACACTTACGCCAGTTTACCACCTGCAGAACAATGTGGCTTCTCTCTGTATCTAGATGATAAAATAATGGTGATACCCCCTGTTTTTCTCTCTACCCAAAACTGTATTACAGTACAAAACTGGAACGAAATATAAAACACTTTTAAACGCCAAAATGCTTTCCATTTTCCTTCCAGACACAAATCTCATTGCTCACCTTTAAAAACCCCAAGCTCCTCCCACTAACTTTCTGCTGATATATAAATGCTGAAAAGAAACTTCCGGTTATGCTCAGCTCTTAAAAAAACCAAACTGGTTTATTTACATATCAATTGTTCAGGAAGAGGGAGGGGGAGGGGAGGCGTTAGCCATAATCGCCTTGTCTATCAAGACTTAAAAAAAAAAAAATCCATGGCTACACATTATATATATTTCAACCATTTAAAACCTTGTCAAGGAAATGATGGAATAAACCCCCCTTTGCAAATGGGAGAGAATCCCCCCTGACCCACATTCCCTGGAAGTCAAACCATAAGTTGGGACTCAAAATACAAACTCCTGCCAAAAGATGGCTATACAGTACAAGATCCAAAAAATGAATTGCCCTCTGGGAAACTCCCAAATATTTAAACATAAAAACACATCATTGTACAAAAACTCTGTTAGTCTTACAATCTACCAAAATTCAGTGTAAAGTGAAGTTTTTCTTAAAACCAAAATCCAATGCAAAAAAAACGCCGCGCATATACTGCAAAGTCAGCTGACCCTGCAATAGCTTACATTCACTTAAATGAAAACAGAGAAATCCCCAACCTAACATCATGTGCATGGAGTTTGCATGTCCTCCCTGTGTCTGCGTTGGCCTCCTCCCACACTCCAACTGCTGGTAGGCTAGCCAGATCCCATCCATAAATAGGCCCCAGCATGTGCGTGTGTCCGCAAGCACGTTGTGGACCCTCGGGGTAAAACCGCGCTATTTTAAGATACCTCTCAACTCACCTCAAAAGGTGATGCTTAGAAAAGCAATTTAAACCAGAGACAAAACTGCGCCAATCAACAAATGCCAATACAGCATATTCAGGGGCTGTGTTTGCTAAACTGGAACTTCCTATCTCAAACTGTAAACGTCTCTCAAAATGGCCGACAAGCCAGGACTACAAAATGGTGGATGACCCACCACAGCACCTCATGGACAACAAAAATTGCGCCATTGACGCATGCAATTTTTCCCGCCAAAACCCGCATGGGACGTCACAATGAACACCACATTGGTTCCCCTACACAAAGAAAAACACAAATTGCCTCCACCAGGTTCCACGCAGAAAAGATCGCACTATATTCGCACTAAACATCAAAAACTGAGAAATTCTATCAGCAACATAGCTGACGAATGCCACATGGTATAGTGCCCAAAAGAAAGGTGGCTGCACTTTCCCTTATAGGATACCCACAGGCTAAGGAAAACTGTGCCTCAAAATGGCAAACAAACCTGCAAGGCTAACAAAAGCCAAGAATGGCGCCATTACTTTTTCCCGCCAAAACCAGCATCTCTTTAAAAGAAAATCAAAAATGTTTTTCTCCACAAAGACTGACTACACCATTGAAACTTTTCTAAATTATCATCAAAATCCACTGAAAAAGTTGTCAGCTACACTCTACAAGGACCACATGTACACTTACAAACTTAGCCTCCCTTTTGCCAACTAAACAGCACATTCAATAAATGTGAGTTACATGACAATATTAAAAACATATTCATTTCTCTAAGTCCATATACTCTGAGATATTCACCACTTTTCTCTACCTAAAGTTCACACACAGTGGCCTCAGCTTCCATAACAAAGCCATTGCAGAGACATACCTCCTCAATGCTAGCATCCAAAACAGCCTGCAACCATTCAAAGGGCGTATTCCTTTCAACAAACAGCTACTATTGTCTGGCTTCCAACAATGCCTGGCCACTTGGATATGCGGCAGGAATTTTCAACTTTAAAACCAAACACTTTTGTTAAAATATTTTTACACTTATGGGGACATGTGTCTTTGTCCCCTATAAAGGCAAAAATCACAATCTAACCATTTCTATTTTTCATAGAAATCACAAACACTACACACATACAGTACAATGTTGCTTGTAACATCAGATCCTCATCCCTCAGGGCGTTTCCCTTCCAGCACCATTGTAACCAATGACCATGATGCCTGCCCCTCCCCCACTAAAGCACATGGCTTATGGCTCAATGCAGCGGCCATCTTTAACAAGGCCGCCAATCTCAGTGTAGGCTGCATGAAATACCACAGCTATACCTTCATTTCATACACAATATACAGTCTCCATCAGATCATCTCTTACACAACTTCAGTCACACTTATGGGTACACATGTCCTACATCACACAAACAATCTAATCACACAGGGCACATGCAGGCATACCCACACACAATCAAATTCACAGGCATACGATCGGATTCACAGGCATACGATCTCTCTCCCAACAAAATCACACACACATACGATTCACACACATACACACGCTGCAAACTTAAAGCATTATTTCAAAAAGACAAAAAAATGTTCTTTTAAAGAGTAGAGCCCCCACATCGGAACGTAGATCCACACTTCCCCCCATCTCGATCCGATGTCCAAAGGGACTCCATCTATTCCCAAAAATCCTGGCCCGCCATTACTGTTGTGGAATTCCAGGCTGCTGTTTACAGAGCACACAGCCTATAATTCCTGTGCTATCTAAGCACACATCAGATTTCATCTTTTTGCAATAATGCTATCTTTAAGTTTAAGTTTGCTAAAATCCACTCACCGTTCATTCCATCATTCATCCAAGAAAGGCAGCACCACAAAAGCTTATCTTCTTATCAGGCCATTCCAGCAAAGACTGTTCAGCCGACGCCTAATCATAGGCTTTTATTAAACTCAAAAGATCTCAAGACAGGAGGTGATTGGTTGCAGCAACCAGTCACCTCCCCCCATGGGCAGGAACATCACAGGATGTTCCTTCCACATGAGAATGACAATACCTGGACATTCCTTCCAACAGGAGATGTCATACATGAATACAATAACGTAGGATGGCTAAAGTTACCGTTGATAGGAATTCTTATTCTGCGCTATTCCATAGAATAACGCATATTAAGATTATACTATTATTGAATGGGGGAGGGAGGCTATCTGCAGATGCGCACTACGAACTCCAACCAATGTTGATCAGACACAGCAGAGACAAGAGTACGCATCTGCTCATAACCAATGATGTTGTTGCAGAGCGAGCATATCCCCTCCTTAACGATCGTCCATGCTAATGCACAGAGGGCCCCCGTTGGCGGACATATCCGCACCCTGCAAACATCACACTCCAACCTCAAAACGTTTTCCCCTATCAGACGGGATTCAACCAGCCTCAGAGTACCCCAATCAGCTCTTTTAGAGCAGGTTGCGGAAGTACTAACACTGGGTGACACTATGACAATACATAATAAATACATCTCCATAAAAATCTCCACAACAGTTTGACTCTGTAATATGCAGCTTCTCTCTGTAGAGTTTGGCGGTGAAGATGCCCATGTACTGTCACTGAATTGTTTTTTTCACATCTGTATCTCAGTTGTAAAGCTCTAATTCTCCTTGAAGGAAAGAAAAAAAACTAGATTATGTACAGCCCTACCACTGGATTTTTTTGTTGGCAATTGTGTCTCAATTGCTACACTTTATTTTTCTTAAAGGAACACTCCTGCCTTGCATCTCTGAATATGTATTCTATTTAACCCCTTGCTTACCAGGCATTTATACCCCCTTCCTGCCCAAGCCAATTTTCAGCGCTGTTACACTTTGACAATTGCGCGGTCATGCAACACTGTACCCATATGAAACTTTTATCAATTTTTTTCACACAAATAGAGCTTTCTTTTGGTGGTATTTAATCACTACTGGGGGTTTTTATTTTTTGCTAAAGAAACAAAAAAAGACCGAAAATTCAGAAAAAGAAAATAATAATTTTTCATAGTTTGTCATAAAACTTTGCAAACAGGTAATTTTTCTCCTTCGCTGATGTGCACTGATGAGGCAGCACTGATGGGCACTGATAGGTGGCACTGATGAACTGGCACTGGTGGGCACTGATGAGGCGGCACTGGTGGGCACTGATGAGGCAGTACTGATGAGGCGGCATTGATAGGTGGCACTGATGGGCACAGATAGGCGGCACTGAAGGGCACTGAGAGGTGACACCGATAGGCACTGAGAGGTGGCACTGGTGGGCACTGATTGGAAGCACTGATAGGTAGCACTGATTGGCACTGAGGGGCAGCACTGATAGGCACTGGTAAGTGGCACTGATGGGCACTGATAGGTGGCACTGGTGGGCACTTATTGGCAGCACTGGTGGGGACTAATAGGTGGCAATGGTGGGCACTGATGGGCACTGATAGGTGGTACTGGTGGGCACTAATAGGTGGTTCTGGCTGGCATAGATCAGCAGCACTGGCAGGCACAATTTGGGACTGCTGTCCCAGTTTACCAGCTTTCCTCTATTCTCCTCATACTGATCGTCTTTGTGTGCTGGCATGAGGGGACACTTACACATTTTTTTTGTAAATATTATTATTATTATTATTATTTTTACATTGTTGCTTAAAAAAAAAGTACTTTTATTGCTGTCACAAGGAATGTAAACACTCTTTATGAAGGGATCTGGGGTCTATAAGAATCCCAAATCCCTGAGCTGCCCTTAAAAGCATTTAGAAAAAAACAGGATCTGTGTTTCTGAATATTTTCTATTAAAAAAATGGCGCTGTTGACATCCGAGTAAACCGAAAGTGATGTCAGGTCATCTCTTCTGGGTTACTATCACGAACAGCCAGTCAAATTTATCCCGGTGGGACAGGAGAGTCTGAGAGAGCCGTGTAAGGCGGCAGGAGGAGGGGGACATCTCTTCTCTCTGCTTGCAATAGCAATCGAGTGGCTGGTTTGCTGCTCTGATTGCTATTACAAGAGCCGCTGGCTCTAAAAAAACAAAAGTCCAGCGACGTACGGGTACGTTGCTGGTTGTTAAGTGGTTAATTTTTACATCTTCTGCATGGGAAAAATAAATTATTGGTAAGGTGAAATCTGCTTGTTCTCTCTCACACAAACAGTAGACAGTCTGAAAAGGTTTACAAAGATGTGCGTCAAATCTGTAAAATGTGTCCTTTTTCATTGTATGAAAATGAAAGCCCATTTCTTTGGGGCACATTCCAATTTGGTTACCCTCTCTCTCATAAATTGTGGCCTTGACAATAAAAGGATTCCAAGCACTGTGTTGCAAAGATGTTTCCATCATCATTGTTCAAAATAAAGACACTGATATACAAGTTCCTGGTGTAAAATGCCTGCCTGCTCTATACCTCTAAAATACCTCTAAAATTTTAAAGTATCAACACTAGAGTTTAGTTGCTGTATGCTTTTTACATCCTGAGCTCAATTGTTTATTGTATGATGCTAAATGCCAGCTCAATCTCTTAGAAATTGCGGCATGTTTAACTACCTCCCACCCAGCTTATAGTCCAACGATGGCTAAGCAATAGCTTTCTAATTCTGGGTGGATATCATATAACATCCTCCAGGTGTGCACCTCCTGTGACCTCTAGAGGCCATGCCGCAGCTCGATCTGTCACCCACTGTGACAGCTCATTGTACTGGGATGGTCCCTGTCCCATGTGATTGCTGTGACTTTTCACAGCGATCACATGTCAAATGTCCACAAAGAATGGCTTTTACCCATAGCCATTCATTGTGTATTAAGCCCTGTACACACGATCAGATATCCTATGGATTTTCGTCCGATGGATTTGTCCATCGGATATCTGATGAAACTGTTTTCCATCAGTCTTGCCCACACACCATCAGTCAAAAAACCGACCGTTCCAAACGCGGTGACGTAAAACACTCCGATGAGCCGAGAAAAATGAAGTTCAATGCTTCTGAGCATGCGTCGACTTGATTCTGAGCATGCGTGGGTTTTTTATCCGATGGACTTGCCCATAGACGATCTGAGTTTTTTATAATTTTTTTATCCATCGGAAAAATTTAAAACATGTTCTATTTTTAAAAACAGATGGAAAAAAGACCGATGGGTCCCATACACGATCGGTTTGTCTGATGAAAAGAATCCATCGGACGAAAATCCATAGGATTTCCGATCGTGTGTACAGGGCTTCATTGTGGTCTCTGTGACTGATCACAGTGATCACATGGTAAAGACAGTTCCAATCACAGTGCACCTGTGCCATGTGATAGCTGTGACCGATCACAACTATGAAAAATGTGTGTTTTTGTCTATTTTACCCTCCAGGCCACTTAGAAACAGACCTTCCCTCCCCTGTAAGTTTTTAAAAATGTTGCATTGTTACATTGGCATAGGTCTACCATGTTATTGGCTTGGAATTCCATGCCTTTCTGTGAAAAGAGCTTGTTTATTAGCCGCAAAAATGGCCAAAATGATATAGCATGGTTCACACCCCTCCCCACCCCCCACTGTAGATTTGGAAGGGGTATGCAACACATTTCTAACGAAAACTACTTTCAACTTGAAATTGGTCAGCTTCACTACTCACTTCACTAATAATTAATCTGTATCACTAAATGCTAAAATATTTTTTTATTTTATTTACACATTTCCTTGAATAAATACAAAATTCCAGCATTGATAGAAACAGGAAAATGAGAAATAAGTTACATAACGACCACCATTTATTATTACTATTACCATAACTAATAAAAAATCTGTACATATTAGTAGTAAAATCAGCAAACATTTCCAAACCAGGACAAACTTCTAAATCCCTATCCTTGGAATCCAGACACAACTGTCAGTTATGATTGTGTTAGTTGATAAATAACATTTATTATATTTCAATGGCATCTTCAGAGAATAATGGGGGGCCACCATTGCTAAACTCTCCTTTTGAGAGTGCTAGTTCCCTGGCTGTCAACATAAATGCTTTGACTTCAATGCTGTCTCAGTCTTTTACCTGATTCTGATTTTTATTTACAGCATGCTTGTTTCAGGTTGGTAACAGAGCTAGGTACCAATTATTTTCAGAAGGAGGTCTGCAGTGACAGCCCTCATACTTCTCCCATGACACAGTCACAACTTCCTAAAAGCATTGGCTGGGCGATAAACCAATCTCATCGCCTGTTCCTGTGGTGTCACCAAACTCAGAACTGGATAGACATGTGCTCTGTCGAAAAATTTGTTCATTTTCATTTCATTTGTTTTTTTTTTGTTTTTTTCTCGTTTTTCAGGTCATTCGCTATGATCTCAGTTCGTAAACTTGAAAATTGGTAAATTCTAAAATTGGTAAATTCGTAAAATTCGTCAATTTGAAGATTTGAAAATTCTAAAATAAGAAAGAAAATCCGAAAATTCTGAAGAATAACTAACTAACTAACAATAACTAACTATTAAATTGTAGGTATTGGAATTTCCTTTTCAAATTTGACTGTTAGTGAACGTAACAAATAAGAATTTACAAATTTTTGAATATTCAAATTTACGAATGTTTGGAAAAATTTGTTAAACGGGTTTTCGTTAATTCGAATAATTCTAAATTAACAGATTTGCCGAAATTCGTTAAAAAACTAATTCGGAACAAAACGAATTGCACATGTATAGAACTGGAGTCCTGACATCAACGGATAACTAGGGATGAGCTCAGTGTTTGGTCCACATGTTTAGGGTATCCAAAATCCTTTTGGTTGTCTATGGTTTCTAAGGAAGCAGAGGGTGTTTGCACCCCGCCGCATCCCTACCAACCACTGACATCATCTGACCCATTCACTTATATAGATAGACAGGGATCAGAGGAGTTACATAATTGTCTAAATATGGCCACATGGCCATATTTGAGCAATAACATTGCCCAAATATGGCCATGGTATAGTTGGGCAATGATGGTACCATTACCCTTGCCCCTTCCCTTTTATAGCTGATGAAAGCTTCGGGAGCTGTCATTCAGCTCGTGGTACCATCAAGATAAATAGTGTGTGTCAGGTTGTCAAGTATTTTTAAGTGAGTCAGCAGGCAAAAGGCATTATGATCGAGGATGGATTTACAACGAGGGGCTTTTGGGGGTTCCTCTTTTTTAATAAAGGACTTGTTAAATAGTTGGGTGTCTTTATTTTTGGGTTAAATCTTTTTATTTGTGAATGAATAGGGTGTCAGGTCACCTGAGGCCAGGAGTCAGGAGTGCACTGCTAAGGTAGTGGACCCTAGGACTGACTGCTGCAGATGGAACTCTGGGAGGTTCAGGAAGGCAGGTCCACTGGAGCACCAACACAGATCCCACTGGGAGCTAGAGCATAGATTCCCCAGGGTGCGGAGTCTAAGAGCCAGCAGGTGTTCACCAGAGCCTGTAGTGTTGAGGATGGACTGCGCTGCAACTGGCTCCAGGTCGCGGCCCCAGGGTCTCCCAACTCACGCTCTCGGTAGACTACAGGAGAAAGAGGAAGGAAGCAGCAGACTGGAACAACATAGATAGTCAGGAGATTAGCCAAAAGGTCAGGGCAACAAGCAGATAGGGATAGTCGAAGAACACGCCAAAGGTCGGGGTATGAAGCAGACGAGGACAGTCAAGAACAAGCCAAAGTCGGTAAACAGGATCAGACGTAGAACACAGAGCAATGAGCACACGGAAGCCAAAACACACAATATTGATCAGCACGGCTGGCTTGCAGTGCACAGGTTAATATAGAGTCTCTTTATAGGGCCTAGGGTGGAGCCATGCTTAGAGGAGAGATTACTTAAGCAGCCAGGTGAGAGTGGCTGGCCTCTTAATCTGAGCACATGGAGAGGTAAGCTGACAGACAAACATTACTGCATAACCATGACATAGGGACAGGGCCGTCGGAACAGGACAGGCAAAACAAGCAATTGCTTGGGGCCCCGAGCTGGCCTGGGGCCCCAGCCTAGGGTGCCTGCCTGCTGCCTGTCACTGTCCTGGATTTCCGCCCTGAGCCGATCCGCGGATTGCGGCCATAGGAAAGGCTGCGGCTTTGGCCTAGCTCCGGAGCGGCGGCCATCTTGGTACACCCGGCGGCAGCGGCCAAGGTGAGATGTGGGGACTGGAGATGTGGACATTACAGGGGGGAGATGTGGACATTACAAGGGGGAGATGTGGACATTACAGGGGGGAGATGTGGACATTACAGGGGGGAGATGTGGACATTACAGGGGGGAGATCTGGACATTACAGTGGGGGAGATGATGTGGATATTACAGTGGGGGAGACGATGTGGATATTACAGTGCGGAGTCGCCCTGTCCATCCCACGGTCCCCCTGTCCATCCCACGGTCCCCCTGTCCATCCCACGGTCCATAAACAGTCTTAACAGCATCTTAATGTTAATGTGAGTGTGTATGTGTTTTAAGTATGTTGGATTATAAACAACAGCAGTTTTTGCACTGTAAACCTTTTTTATTTATATAAAGTGTGGGTGAGCTTAAACTGTATCGCTGTGGTTCCTGTAGGCTTTGCGTGAGTGGGGGGGTTGGGGGGCCTCCATGTCCATTTTGCTTGGGGCCCCCAAATTCCTTCAAACGGCCCTGCATAGGGATAGTCCTTACTCATTCACGAATAGAATGGGTGCGTGGTATCTGGGTTCTCGGGGCTTCCAAAGTTCTATAAGCCCCCACCAGCAGACCACCACAAACCCTGGCCAGGATTGAGGGGAAAAGGTACTTGTCCTCATCAATATGGGGACAAGGTGCCGGGGAAGTACTTTGCAAAGGAAAAGCAAACCCCCCCCCCCCCCCCCATTGTTGAGGGCATTAAGACTAGCATGGCTCAAGAAGAGAATTACACGCTCCTCCCCCTTTCTTTTAAGCATTTCAAAAATCAGTGCTCCTGACAGAAACAATTGAGTACTGTCCGTGATATCAGTCAACAAATTTTATTTCTGTTAGAATTTTTCAAGACAAGCTTTTGGGTCCCCGTCTTCAAGGTTCAAGCAGTACTAATTCACAAAGTTTTGGCAGAATGTTAGAAAAAGACAATCTCTGAGGGAGGTAAAAAAAAGCAAAAAAAACAAATGTACACAGCAATGGTAATTAAACTAGAATAGTGAGATAGGTATCATGGACAGTACTCAATTGTTTCTGTTGCAAGTGCACTAATATGGCTACAATCACCTTAAGCAAGGTGGAAGATACTGCTCATGACCAAATAGAATAGAAAAAAAATCATTGCATTGATACTTGTTACCCAGGGGAGTGTACACCACCTTTGCTCTTTTTTGACACCTACTTGCCAATTTGCTAAGAAAATGTTATTTTTTTAATTTTACAGATTGGTTTTGATTTCAGTGGGGTTCAGGTTTGGCATCCAAACTACTTTGAAGTTTGCTGCTTGAACCAAACCCAGGGCATTTCAGCTCATCTGTACCATTAACCCCCACATATCTTTATACAACCTTTATATACATATAACCCAGCATGGAGGGGCTCAGTGAAGGTGGTGGTGAAGGTGTGGAGGTGTCGTATCGGGTCACACAGATCATAAAAGGAGATCCGACCGGCCTCATAATCCAGATATATCCTGACTCTGTTACTGGAGAGATTGGTGGGTAACAGGATCTTATTTCTTTCATGTATCACAAAATACTGATTACTATCCCTGCACAACCCCCAGGACTTATTATTATATCCAAACACTGACTGCAACCCTCCCCTCTCTATACTGGGGTAACACATCCCTACCATCCATTTATCTGACCCCCCGACATCCACTTCCCAGTAATGTCTCCCCGAGGAGAAACTCTGACTTCTCATCACCTGAGGATAATCCTGAAATCTCTCTGGTGTTTTTGGGCGATTCTGGTCTACATCTGACATGGATACAGTTTTCCTGTCATCTGATATATACAGCTTATTACCAGCTGTGTTTCCATCCAGTAATATGTCTGCAGCTTCCTGTATAGGGAAGTATACATTTACCTCTGTTATTATATCAGATAATGTGTGTGTAGCGGGTATTTGAATTATGTGAGGACTCTGGTGGTGTGAGGTTCCTTGGGGTCTCTGGGTGGCGCTGTTGCCTGGGGCCGGAGTTGAACTCACACCGTGAACCATGCCTTTTTGTCCTCCCCTGGAGCTGGTACAGCGGGGCGGGGAACCCGCTGTGGCGTGAAGGGAGAGGTCATAAAAGGGGCGGAGGCCCTGATTTAGGGGAGAGAGTCGGAGGACGTGGCCGCACCCAGGCACCTTCAGCTTGGGTGCTGGCGTTCCGGTGTTCCAGGCATAGGCGCCCTTGGCCTAGCTGGAGCGGAGATGGAGTCCATCTCAGGCACCTTTAGCCTGGGGTGAGGTACTATGGCGGATGCCTGGGGCTCAGTACCTTCGACTGAGTTCCGCGAGGGTGGATGAATCCGAGGGGGCCCTAATGCCTTGGGTGCCCGTGTCTGAGTTCGTGAGGACTGGTGCGCAGTAACTTCTCCGAAGAGTCCGGCGCAGCATCGCTGGTGACGGAGAGGCCTCCATTTCTCCCTTGGATGGATTTCTTACCCTGACAGGGGCAAAGTGAGCGAAGGTAATTCACGTTCTGTAGTACCTAGTCAGTGGCAGTGACTATTCACCACTGGTGACAGCACAGTGGGCAGCAGCAAGAAGGGAAAGGATTGTGCCTCGATCTGTTCCCCATTTTCTAGAAGAGAAGGACTGTTTTATTGCTTGGCAAGAAGAATAAAACTAAGTTGTACCTATTCACTGTGTGGAACTTGGGTGAATAAGCAAAGGAGTCAGGGACGAAGGACTGGACTTGACTCTAGGACACCTACACAAAAACCCAATCTTCTGGCCTTCACCTCTTAGCTACGGGAGGACATGGGCCGTGGTGTGTATCATCTCTCTCTCCCAGGTACCCCTAGACAACATCCATATAACCGATAAAGCAAGGAAGAGGGGTGAGGCCGCTACACGTGGGGGCTCGTCCGGGATATGTGTATGGTGTCTGAATTTGAACTTTGCTGCCTGGAGGAGTTCCGAGTAGGTCGGCCATATTAACCAACGCGCCACGAGGCAACCCACAACTGCGTAGTTCATGGGCGGGGCAAGGGAAAAGCCCGTGAACAAGTGCAGAAGGTGGGAGGAGTCTGGCCACATGGACGTACGCACGTGGAGATTCTGGCGCAGGTGGGTCAGTGCGCAATGGAGCAGCAAAGAGAGAGGATGGCTTCAAGTGCTCCGTGGATTTCTGTTCCTTCCTTTGCGGATATGTCTTCTCTGGCTGCTCCGATTATGGATACAGGGATAAGACTAAGGCCCCCGGGGGCGATTGGCTCTGTACACTTGCAGAGACATGGAGGCCCTCGGTGTGATCTGTCCCAGCTGTTCGGGACTGGTGGTCCAGCTGAAGCCGTTCGGGCGTTGTGAGGTCTGCAAAGAATTCCTCTTCGAGGTGGAACCATCCACAGAAAAGCCTCGGGCTTTCCACCTCAACTACCTCACAGGGACTGCCACTCCGGAGGGAGAGATCGATGCTGGTGCGTTCCCCGTGCACACTGATCCGGGCGAAGTGACTGCCCAAACAGAGGTGAAAAGAGAAAAATCCGAGGATGCTGCCTCGGTCACCAGCAGCTCCCTGCTCCGGCCGCCGAAGAGAAAAGTCGGCCTAGTGATGGCCTTGTGTGGTCGTGGAAGAGCTTCGCCCCACTGCTTGCCTGGCCTGGATGGCTCCGGTAGGAAAAGTCCTGGACATCCCTGTTCTTCTAAAGGCCCAGGTGAGCCAGGGGTTGGGACTGTCTGTGTGGTAGAAAGTGGCAGTAGCCCACAGTCGGTAGAGGCTGTCAAGGGGGATAGTTCCGTGACTGGGAATTATCTGCCCGCTGAGTACTACGACACCTCTGACCTGGATTCATGTCTGACAATGGCGATGATGGGGAGATAGACGAAACCTTTCAACAGAAGGGATGGGACAAGATGAAGCTACCCTTGTCCTGTGTTGCAAGAGACCTGCCCATGTCTACTGGAGATAGTACACCTCGGGTAGAGGTCTCGGAGCCAAGGGAAGAAGCTGGTCCTCTGTCTGAAGTTCCCCTTCTGGATTCAACATCCATTTCACCTGCTCCTGTTGTGGGGGTGCAACGTCAATCACTGCGGGCTCCTAGGCCCAGGTCTACCAAGGTGGTGAACGCACCTCGCCATCCAGAAGAAATTGTTTCACCTGGAGAAGGAGACCGAGCTACTATGCCATCTTTGTCAAGGCTGCAGCGTCTCTTTGGCCAGAAGGTTGCTCAGGAATATGGGTGGGAATACCCGTATCTGCCTCGGGAACTGCTCTATGAGGTAGAGGTTTTTCGGCAAAGATGGTATGATACCTTTGTGTGGGACAAACTGAAAGTACAGCAAGCACGGCGGTACCTTTCCTGTTCACCAACGGTCACCAAGAAGTTTCAGGACTGTAAAGCTAAATGGGTGCTGGGAAGACACATTCATGCGGACAAAGTGGTGATCTGTCGCAAGGAAGGAAAGAGTGTTGAGTACCATGTGGAGGCCTTTGATGATCGTCTGAAGCCTATATCATTGCCTCATCCAAGGTTTTACTTGTAAAGAAGAAGAAAAGATGAAAGGGACAAAGACTCCCATGTGCTTTTCTTCTTTATTCATGGCTGAACTTTCCGGAGTGCCTTTACCGGAACACAGGGACTGTGCCCTATTTTTTTTTTTGTATTTGGGCAGTTCTACTCGTTGGAGATATGGGAGCTGTTTTTGTTTGTTCTCCCTCCTTCTCCTTGCGCTCAGAAAAAATCAGTGACTTTGGGTTTTAGATAGTGTAGGGTCACAGAGAAAATGTTCAAGAGGAAAGTTCATCTGGAAGTAATGAGTGTCTTGACCGCGGCATTGTCACCAGGTGGCAGTGTTGCGCAACAATTGTTTTTTTTTTTTTTGACATTATGCAGCACTTATTGGAGTGAGTGGGTTTCTTCTAGGATAGACTCATTCATTCCAAGCAAACACACATGTGGATAGGATGTATGGTCTTTTCTTTCCCTCTGCAGGAGACTCGTCTGTCAAGGCTACTGAGAATGGGTGATCCTTAGATAGTCAGAGGGAGGGAAGAATGTAAATGTGTGAGGTTTTTAAAGTATTTTTATTGGAAACGTTTTACAGTTATATTGTTTTAAGTTTTTCCTTTCCCATTCAGGTCTTGGCACAATTCGGTGCTAATTTGTGTAGTTGGTTTCTGGGCTGAACTTATAACACCACCCTTCATGGGGTATGAGTTTGTACCAGACACTGGGGACCAGTGTCAAATCACCAGGGGGAGAGTGTAGCGGGTATTTGAATTATGTGAGGACTCTGGTGGTGTGAGGTTCCTTGGGGTCTCTGGGTGGCGCTGTTGCCTGGGGCCAGAGTTGAACTCACACCGCGAACCGTGCCTTTTTGTCCTCCCCTGGAGCTGGTACAGCGGGGCGGGAACCCGCTGTGGCGCAAAGGGAGAGGTCATAAAAGGGGCGGAGGCCCTGATTTAGGGGAGAGAGTCGGAGGACGTGGCCGCACCCAGGCACCTTCAGCTTGGGTGCTGGCGTTCCGGTGTTCCAGGCATAGGCGCCCTTGGCCTAGCTGGAGCGGAGATGGAGTCCATCTCAGGCACCTTTAGCCTGGGGTGAGGTACTATGGCGGATGCCTGGGGCTCAGTACCTTCGACTGAGTTCCGCGAGGGTGGAGGAATCCGAGGGGGCCCTAATGCCTTGGGTGCCCGTGTCTGAGTTTGTGAGGACTGGTGCGCAGTAACTTCTCCGAAGAGTCCGGCGCAGCATCGCTGGTGACGGAGAGGCCTCCATTTCTCCCTTGGACGGATTTCTTCCCCTGACAGGGGCAAAGTGAGCGAAGGTAATTCACGTTCTACATCACCTAGTCAGTGGCAGTGACTATTCACCACTGGTGACAGCACAGTGGGCAGCAGCAAGAAGGGAAAGGATTGTGCCTCAATCTGTTCCCCATTTTCTAGAAGAGAAAGACTGTTTTATTGCTTGGCAAGAAGAATAAAACTAAGTTGTACCTATTCACTGTGTGGAACTTGGGTTACTAAAGCAAAGGAGTCAGGGACGAAGGACTGGACTTGACTCTAGGACATCTACACAAAAGCCCAATCTTCTAGGCTTCACCTCTTAGCTACGGGAGGACATGGGCCGTGGTGTGTATCATCTCTCTCTCCCAGGTACCCCTAGACAACAGCCATATAACCGATAAAGCAAGGGAGAGGGGTGAGGCCGCTACATGTGTAATGTGTGTGATATCCCAGCCACACCCAGACCCCCTCCATCATGGAGGAGCTTCTCATGTCTCTCTCTGTCCTCATTATCTCCATCCTCAGTATCACACAAGTCACCTGTGTCTGATTCCTGTAAGACAGTCAGTGGATCCGTCACGTTACACAGCTCCTCAATGTGATGCAACTTCCTGGACAGCTCCTCCTTCTTTATTACCAGATCCTGGATCATATGCACCATATAGCGGGAAACCTGCTGTGCCTGCCCACCCAGAACTTTCTTCTCCAGCTCTTCCAGACATCTCCTTAGATCTTTAAACAAGGCAGTGACTCTCTCTGTGTCACCAGCTGCTTTTCCTTCTACTTTCCTCCTGTGTTCCTGCAGACTCTGAACTCTTTCCTCCGTCTCCTCTCTCTTTGTCAGAAGTTTCTGCAGAATATTCCTCAGTATTTCCTTCTTCTTCTCAGAAGCCTCATCCAGTGAATTTATTTCATGTCCTTTATGGTCTCCAATCATAGAACAAGACACACAGACACAGGTATCATCCTCAGCACAGTAATACTCCAGGATCCTCTTATGGGCAGAGCATTTCCTGCTCTCCATGGACAAGGTGAGGTCAGTTAAGATGTGTGGTGGTGAGGTTTTGTGGACGCTCAGGTGTTTATCATACAGAGAAACCTCACAGTGTAGACAGGATCTAACAGCAGGTACAGGAGAGTCCACACAGTAAGTACAGAAGACCCCGGCCTGCTCCTGATCTGGCTGAGCGGACAGGAAATTCTCCACCATGCTACGTAGTGTTATGTTCCTCTGCAGTGCAGGACGATCCAGAAACTCCTCTCTGCATTCAGGACTGGAATATCCTCCAGACCCCTCCTGTGTATCCAGCACACAATCAACACAGACTCGGCAGAAGTTGTGTCCACATTTCAAGGTTACAGGATCTGTATACATTTTCAAACAGACAGAACATTGCAGTTCGGCTCTTGAATCAGCAGACGCCATCGCTGACAGCCGGAGAGAAGTGAAACTCTCTGTAACTAGAAATTCACCTTACCAGTTACAGCTTGTTTGCACAGGGCGAGGCTGAGCTCATCTTTCAATTTACATTTTTTTAAATCCTTTTGATGCCAGATTATTACAAGCCCTTCAAAGGTTTACAATTAAAGTGTTTGTAAAGGCTCCTTTCTTTTTCGTACATCACGGGACACAGAGCGACTTAGTCATTACTAATGGGTTATATAGATTACCTTCAGGTGTTGGCACTGGCCAATTCCAAACCGGAAGTACCCTCCCCTATATAAGCCCCTCCCACCCGGGAGCACCTCAGTTTTTTGCCAGTGTCTAAGGTGTTGGCCAAAGAGTAACATGTGTTTTCACTGGGCTTGCGTACAGGTTCTTTTGGGCCTTGGTAAGCTGTTCCGGATCCCACCAAAAAAGCTTCATAGCTAAACGGTCGGTACCCGGGCCTTGCAGCAGAAGAGCAAGGTTTTGCCTGTAATGCTTCTCTTAGGAGGGCTGGACCCTGGGATCCAGAGCTCTGGTCATACCCACGACCAAGATGTCTTCTGTGCAGGGTGCTATACAGGTCCAGGGGAGTGGAATCCTTGGGAACCCGGTCCCTGAAGGTTTAATTACAATGCCTGCCGTGATAGGTGAAGTTTGGACTTCTGTGGACCAAACAAAGTCCTGCGGCGGGGATCAGGTAAGTGGGGGCCCCCAGGAACTTGGTTCTATTGGGGGACCCCCAAGCCTAATTTGTCTTTCTGTCTGTTACCTAACGGTATTCCCGCTAAATATCTGTGTTTGCCTGTAACTACTGAAAATGTAAAATTTTAATAGTAGTCAAGAAAAAAAAAAAAAAAAGGGACCGCGGTACCTGTGTTAAACCACTAGAGGCCGCTGTAGTCCATTTTTCTTGTCATGTGGATCTTTGGTTTTCTTAAGTCAAAAGATCCAGGCAGCTGGTAAGTTTCTCTGTGGGAATCCACTTCCTCTGCCCTGTTGCTGCGCTCATCCACCGCACAGGCCCTCCGGCAAAAAGGGCCCTGGCTCCTAGTCCCCTGTTGATTTCGGAAAGGGCGCCAATGGCGCACGGGCGCGCGCGCGGGCGCGTGCACGCGCCTCCTATGAAAAAAAAGGGGCGGGGCGGGTGGATGACGCTCGATGCGCGCCCCGGCGCTTCTGCGCATGTGCGGGCGTCCCAGCATGGTTAAAAGTCACAGTACAAGTGTCAGCTGGATGCAAACAGAGCTAGCAACAAACAGTGGCACACAGAGGCGGTTGATGCAGGCATCCCCATAGAAAGGCACTTTAGTGGACACCAGCTGGTATATAGCAGCAACTTTGTTAGACTATTACCAGCAAAATTGGTGTATGACGACGGGAATACCTCAGCTTTGTGCTTAAAGGATATGTCGTCCAGACGCTCCGGAAATAGATCTTCCAGGAAGCCAAAGGGGTCTCCATCGGGCTCTGAGGATATTGGGCATGCTTGTACTGCACCAATCTCCCCTGAGAATTCAGAGGTCAGTAGCCGTAGAAACCCCGCAGGAATGCCTGGTGCTGCGGCTGTCCCCAGTCCACCTGCTCCTGTATATATAACAGAGGAGGTTTTATCCTCAACTCTGGGAGGATTGGAAGAGAGATTAACAGCATTGATCGCTGCTTCCCTGTCACAGGAAAAGCGCGTCCGATCTCCGTCTCCTCCTTCAGAGTGCCTGTTAGTGGAGGAACAGCCCCACACAGAGATCGACCTACCTGAAGGGGATCAGGATGAGGTTGATTCAGTTATGGAGGAATCAACAGTGGAAGAACCTTTCTCAGCATCTCAGGCTGAAAGATTATGGGTTCAGTCTCTGACTAATATGGTCCGATCAGCATTTAAAATGCCTCTGGCGGAACCACCATCCACTACGGTTTCCTCGCTGGGGTCGCTAAAAGCTCCCCAGGCTGTCTGTTCCTTCCCAATCCACCCTTTATTAGAAGGGCTTATTTACCAGGATTGGGAGCATCCTGATAAAATATTTGCTCCCCCCAAGAGATTTCCGGTGATCTATCCCATGGAGGATAAGTTCATAAGAAAATGGAGGGTCCCTACAGTGGACGCAGCCATCTCTTCTGTTAACAAATCACTGACATGTCCAGTAGATAATGTTCCAATGTTCAAAGACCCAATAGATAAAAAATTGGAGTCTTTACTAAAATCTGCTTTCTCTACAGCAAGCATGGTGACACAACCTGCGGTAGCAGCGATTGGAGTCTGCCAAGCAGTGAAAGATCAGTTGAAACAAGTCTTAAGGGACTTACCAGATCAGCAGGCTCTTGCCCTAGCTGACCTGCCTAGAGCCTTGTGTTTTGCGGTGGACGCCATAAAGGATACAATCCAACAGGCCTCCCGCTTTACGCTGTCTATAGTACATATGCGTAGGCTTCTGTGGCTCAAAAACTGGTCTGCTGAAGCTCCCTGTAAAAAACTGCTGGTTAGCTTCCCATTTCATGGAGAACGCTTATTTGGAGAAGATCTGGACAAATATATCCAGAAAATTTCTGCCGGTAAAAGTTCACTCTTACTGGTTAAGAACAAGGGTAGAAGTCCTTCTTTTAAGAGGCCTACTTCTCCAGTCCCGGGCACAGCGGCTGTGAAGCAGTTCCGACGGCCCCCGCGGTCAAATTCAGGGGGCAGAAATCAGGGACAATCACAGGGTAACAAGAAGCCCTGGATCAAGAGAGGTACAAAACCTCCCCCCAAGGCATGAAGCGTTGCCCCCACTCAATCGGGTGGGGGGAAGACTTCAGTTGTTCACAGAGACCTGGCGGGACACCATCAGAGACAGATGGGTGCTCTCCGCAGTAAGTCTGGGATACAAGCTGGAGTTAAAAGGCACTCCTCCTGCCCAATTTATGAGGTCAAACGTGCCAAGAGATCCCCAAAAGAGAGGATCCCTCCTTCTGGCACTAGAACAACTATTGCTCCAAGGTGTAATCATGAAGGTTCCCCTGGAAGAAAGCGGATTCGGGTTTTACTCGAACCTTTTCACAGTCCCCAAACCAAATGGGGACGTGAGGCCCATATTAAATCTAAAAGGGCTAAACAAGTTCCTAAATATCAGGACTTTTCGGATGGAGTCGATCCGATCGGTGGCCACCGCCCTACAAGGGCAGGAATGGTTAGCCTCGATCGACATAAAGGATGCTTATCTGCATATTCCCATCTTTCCGGCCCACCAGAAATTTCTACGCTTTGCAGTAGAAGGGCGCCATTTTCAGTTCAGAGCCTTACCTTTCGGTCTGGCCACAGCACCACGAGTGTTCACAAAAATTCTGGCCCCATTATTGGCCAATCTAAGAACACAGGGTGTAACGATAATGGCATATCTAGACGACCTGCTACTAATAGACCACTCAGTGGAAAAGCTGGAAGTAGCTATTCACAAGACAATCAAGTATCTGGAATATCACGGTTGGATTATCAACCGGGACAAGTCAGCTCTAAGACCAGTCAAAAGTCTGGAATACTTAGGGCTAAGGCTGGATTCAAATCAGAGAAAGATTTTCTTACCTCCAGAGAAGGTGTCGTCTTTGAAAGATTTGACCCACTTAGTGGGTACAAAAAGAAAACCATCCATACGCCTGTGCATGAGGCTGCTGGGAAAAATGGTGGCTTCATTCGAAGCAGTACCCTACGGTCAATTCCATTCAAGGAACTTGCAGAGGGCCATACTGTCAGCCTGGAACAAAAAAGTTCAGGCTTTAGACTTACCAATGTCCCTGTCCCCTTCCGTTCGCAAGAGCCTCCATTGGTGGTTGGTGCCCCAGAATCTGGAAAAAGGGAAACCCTTCAGTCCGGTTTCTTGGAAGGTGGTCACTACAGATGCCAGCCTCATAGGCTGGGGGGCAGTACTGGAGCAATGGTCTCTCCAGGGCAAGTGGTCAGAAGCAGAGAAGGCCCTGCCCATCAATCTCTTAGAGATACGAGCAGCCCGGTATGCCCTAGTAGCATGGACATCAAAACTCCAAGGGTCCCCTGTCAGAATTCAATCAGACAATGCCACAGCAGTGGCATATATCAATCACCAGGGTGGCACCAGGAGTCGTGCAGCCCAGAGGGAAGCAAATTGCATCCTGGAGTGGGCAGAAAAATATGTCCCAGCCATATCCGCGGTTTTTATCCCAGGAGTGGAAAATTGGAGAGCGGACTTCTTAAGTCGCCAACAATTATGCCCGGGGGAATGGTCTCTTCACCCCGAGGTTTTCCAGGCAATATGCCAGCGGTGGGGAACACCGGATGTAGATCTGCTAGCATCCAGATTCAACGCAAAGGTGGACAGATTTGTGTCTCGCACAAGGGATCCTCTAGCTTGCGGCTTGGATGCCCTAGTGTTCCCTTGGAATCAGTTCAAGCTGATATATGCATTCCCACCGCCACAATTGTTACTGCGATTACTCCGCAGAATCAGGGTAGAAAAGAAACCAGTGATTCTGGTGGCTCCAGCGTGGCCCCGAAGGGCATGGTACGCGGAGATTGTAAAAATGTCAGTGAGGAGTCCTTGGACCCTCCCACATCGTCCGGACCTGCTGTCGCAGGGACCGATATACCACCCTTCCTTACCAGCCCTAGGTTTGACGGCCTGGCTATTGAAGCCCACATTCTGAAAAAGAGAGGGCTCTCTAATTCTGTGGTATCTACCATGATCAATGCCAGGAAGCCGGTATCCAGGCAGATCTATTATAGGATCTGGAAAGCGTACATTAAGTGGTGTGAGGCCAAGAAATGGCATCCACGTAAGTACGTGATAGGGAGGATTTTGGACTTCCTACAGTGGGCTGTAGATAGGAAGCTGGCCTTGAGTACTATCAAGGGTCAGATTTCGGCCTTGTCAATATTTTTTCAAAGGCCCTTGGCTTCGCATTCACTAGTCAAAGCTTTCATACAAGGAGTGATGCGTATTAGCCCTCCGGTTAGTATTCCCATTTGTCCTTGGGACTTAAACCTGGTTCTGTCAGTTCTACAGAAACAACCGTTTGAACCATTGCAACACATTTCCTTGGTTCTTCTCACCAGGAAATTGATTTTCTTAGTAGCCGTTTGTTCGGCTAAAAGAGTATCGGAATTAGCCGCCTTGTCCTGTAAGGAGCCATATCTGGTTGTCCATAAGGACAGAGTAGTATTACGTCCTCATCCAGCCTTTCTTCCTAAGGTGGTATCAAGGTTTCATTTGAACCAAGATGTGGTTCTTCCTTCTTTTTTCCCCAAACCTAGCTCGGTAGAGGAAAAGTTATTACATTCCTTGGATGTAGTAAGAGCAGTTAAAGCTTATCTAAAAGCCACTGCTCAGATTCGCAGAACGGATACTTTGTTTATTCTGCCGGAAGGCCCTAAAAAGGGTCAGGCAGCATCAAAATCCACTTTAGCCAAGTGGATTCGACAGGTCATAATACAAGCCTATGGCTTGAGAAAGAGACCGCCTCCGTTCAAAGTTAGGGCGCACTCCACAAGAGCAGTTGGAACTTCATGGGCAGTGCATCACCAGGCCTCCCTGGCTCAAGTATGTAAGGCCGCAACATGGTCTTCGGTACACACGTTTACTAGATTCTACCAGGTAGACGTTAGAAGTCAGGAGGATGTCGCCTTTGGGCGCAGTGTGTTGCAGGCCGCAAAAGATCCTCATGCCTGATGGCGCCCAGCTTATGTATCCCTCCCCTCATTTGGCATTGCTTTGGGATGTCCCATTAGTAATGACTAAGTCGCTCTGTGTCCCGTGATGTACGAAAAAGAAAAAGGGATTTTTATAACAGCTTACCTGTAAAATCCTTTTCTTGGAGTACATCACGGGACACAGAGCTCCCACCCCTCTTTTTGGGACACTTATTGCTTGGCTACAAAACTGAGGTGCTCCCGGGTGGGAGGGGCTTATATAGGGGAGGGTACTTCCGGTTTGGAATTGGCCAGTGCCAACACCTGAAGGTAATCTATATAACCCATTAGTAATGACTAAGTCGCTCTGTGTCCCGTGATGTACTCCAAGAAAAGGATTTTACAGGTAAGCTGTTATAAAAATCCCTTTTTTTTAAAATAATAAACATGGTTTACTTACCTTCTCTATTAAATGGCATTACAAAGAATTGCCCTGAACCTTCTTTTCTGGGTTCCCCTGCCAGTGCTGCAGACTCCTCCTATTCTCAGTCTGCCACCATAGGAAGCTGTGTCCACAAACAACATGGCTCAGCCCCACCTCCCAATCTCTGCTTACAAGATTTGATTGACAGAAGCAGGAGCCAATGGTTTGCATTGCCTTCTCCCTGTCCTGTGAGGAGAGACAGAGACCAGCACCTCTGCAGATGAGCACAGCACTGGATCAAGATAGGACTCAGGTAAGTATAAAAGGTGTTGGGAGGGGGATACTTTCACTGGAGTATTTTTTACCTTGATTCAGAAAATGCATTAAGGTAAAACACGTCCTGTCTTTAGAACCACTTTAAGTAAAAAGAAAAAATAATGTTTTCTTACCTAACTGGGATTGCTTAAACAAATGCTTAAAAAAAGAAGTCATTCTATATTACTGTACCACCCCCTGGTTAGCTGCTGTAGTCAGAGGAGTGGGATTGTGTCTATGGATAGTGACTGTTCCAGTTAGACCTGAACTTGATCAAGATTGTTTGTGGTTCTCAGCTGCGAGGGTTTAAGACTGCTGAATTCTATTTTAAACTGTGCTAAAACCCCTTTGTTCATGGTCTTCAACTGTAAATGTAGTGACTGTGCTACCACTATAAAAAGAAGTGTCCTCAGTCTTCAAGTGTTTTAGAGTATCCCCTTTCTCATTGTTTTCATTCTTTTTCAAGTGTACAGCAATAAACCTCAAAAAAGAAAAGACATCCCTTATGCCGTGTACACACGACCATTTTTCTCGTCTGGGAAAATGTCATGTTTTCTCTTTGACGAGAAAAACGCCTGTGTGTGGGCTTTCCAGCGTTTTCACCGTCGAGAAAATCGTTCGTGTGTACACGGCATTAGACTAATTATTAAGCCGGACTGTATAGGAAAGAACTTGGGCAATTTCAGAAGCCTTTTCAGGGGTTAGCGCTTTATGTGGGGGCTCATCCGGGATTTCTTACAGGTGGTCGTTGTCATTAGCGGACCTAAAATTGGAATACTATGGGGAGTGTCCGTTATGTGCTCATGAAGAGAGAAGGAGATGGAATTGCTTTATTGCTCTAAAGTTACTGCATTTCTCTTGCTGAGGAAACTACGGCCAGTGTTGTTGCATTTTGCACTATAAAGCAAAGAGTTAATCCATGCAGCGGAAGGAACAAGCTGTGTGGAGAGAGCTTCTGGTGCTGAAAAGACTGTGAAGAGAGAGGCGAAGCTGCTGTACACCAAGGAAGTTGTGTGGAGAGTGGAGGTGAACGTGGATGTGAGAGCACCAAGATGGTGGTGCACATTCGTTTTTTGGATGTCGGTCAGAGATGGTGTCCAGAAGAGACATGTCAGTGTAGCATGTAGATTGGTTAGCTGAGCAGGGGGAAAGGATGGTGGACACAGAAGTGAGGCTTGTCCACAGAGGTTGCTTCAGGCTGGAGAATGTGGATGCAGCTTAGAGGCTGTGCTTAGTATGTGCCTATTGTAAAAGACCAACAGCGCTGATGAAAGTGTGGGTTTACTATGAACACTGTAGTGAACCCCTGTGGGACTTGATTCCAAGCATCTTGCTGCTTACTAATAGGGATGAGCCGAACACCCCCCGGTTCGGTTCGCATCCAGAACATGCAAACGGACCGAAAGTTTGCGCGAACTTTCGAACACCGTTAAAGTCTATGGGACTCGAACGTGAGAAATCAAAAGTGCGAATTTTAAAGGCTAATATGCAAGTTATTGTCCTAAAAAGGGTTTGGGGACCCGGGTCCTGCCCCAGGGGACATGTAGCAATGCAAAAAAAGTTTTAAAAACTGCTGTTTTTTCGGGTGCAGTGATTTTAATGATGCTTAACCACTTGTCCCCCGCCCGACGTCAATTGACGGCGGGCGGAGGACACTCTCGTTCTGACAGGACGTCATATGACGTCCTGCCTTTAAAACGAGCTAGGGGGGCGCGCGCGCGCCCGCCGCGTTCCCAAGGACCCGATGCGTGTGCCCGGCGGCCGCGATTGCCGCCGGGCACCCGCGATTGCCCGGGAACCGAGCAGGAAAGTGGATCTGTGTGTGTAAACACACAGATCCACGTCCTGTGAGGGAGAGAGGACCGATGGTGTGTCCCTTATACATAGGGACAACCATCGGTCACCTCCCCCAGTCAGTCCCCTCCCCCCACAGTTAGAACACATTGAGGGAACATATTTAACCCCTTCCCGCCCCCTAGTGGTTAACCCCTTCCCTGCCAGTCACATTTATACAGTAATCAATGCATTTTTATAGCAGGGATCGCTGTATAAATGTGAATGGTCCCAAAAATGTGTCAAAAGTGTCCGATGTGTCCGCCGCAATATCGCAGTCACAATAAAAATCGCAGATCGCCGCCATTACTAAAAAAATAAATTAAAAAAATGCTATAAATCTATCCCCTATTTTGTAGACGCTATAACTTTTGCGCAAACCAATCAATACGCGCTTATTGCGATTTTTTTTTAACTAAACTGAGGAAAATTTTAATTGAAAATAAAAATAGGTATTTATTATAGCAAAAAGTAAAAAATAGTCGTTTTTTCCCAAACTGGACGCTCTATTTTTGTTTATAGCGCAAAAAATAAAAACCGCAGAGGTGATCAAATACCACTAAAAGAAAGCTCTATTTGTGGGAAAAAAAGGACGCAAATTTTGTTTGGGAGCCACGTCGCACGACCGCGCAATTGTCATTCAAAGTGTGACAGCGCTGAAAGCTGAAAAACGGCTTGGGCAGGAAGGGGGTTTTCGTGCCCGGTAGGGAGGTGGTTAAAGTAAAAAAAAAAAGTGAAATATTCCTTTAAATATCGTACCTGGGGGGTGTCTAAAGTATGCCTGTGAAGTGGCACGTGTTTCCCGCGTTTAGAACTGTCCCTGCACAAAATGACTTTACCAAAAGAAAAAAAGTCATTTAAAACTGCTTGCGGCTTTAATGTAATGTCTGGTCCCGGCAATATGGATGAAAATCATTGAAAAAATGGCATGGGTATCCCCCCCCCCAGCCCATTACCAGCCCCTTTGGGTATTTGTATTTGTATTCAGGTAAGCTTTAGGTGCACACTGTGCAAAGAACACTAAAACAGGTCCCTGCCTTATTGCCTGTATTTGTATGAGAACACCAGCAATTGTATTTAGGTAAGCTTTAGGTGAACGCTATGCAAAGCACACAGTACACTAAGTGAAACACTGCTGCAGCTAGCACAATCACCTGCCTGCCTGTCACAGTATAGAGAATAACAGGAATGGATCTAGCTAAACTGAATACAGTGTATAAATATATATACAACACCTAGGATGCATATATATCCTCTACACGCTGTAACTGAAGCTAACTGACTCGCCTGCCTGCTCTATCTAACTCAATATAAATGACACTGTCTCTCTCTCTCTGTCTGCCTTTAACCATCACAACACAGTACACAAGGCCGCCATGGAGGCGGCCTTATATAGTGTGGGGCGTGTACTAAAACCCCTGAGACATAATTGGCCAAAGCCACCCTGGCTTTGGCCAATTATGGCTCTCTGTTTTTTGTGCGCTGTGATTGGCCAAAGCATGCGGGTCATAGTGCATGCTTGGCCAATCATCAGCCAGCAATGCACTGCGATGCCGCAGTGAATTATGGGCCGTGATGCGCCACTCGAATTTGGTGCGAACGGCCCATAATGTTTGAAATTCGGCGAACGATCGAACAGCTCGAAGCTCATCCCTACTGACAGGGAGGCAGGTGATTGTGCTAGCTGCAGTGTTTCACTTAGTGTACTGTGTCCTTTGCACAGTGTGCACCTATAGCTTACCTGAATACAATTGCTGGTGTTCTGATACAAATACAGGCAGGGAGCTGCAGTATTTTTCTTTAGTGTCCTTTGCACAGTGTGCACCTAAAGCTTACCTCAATACAATTGCTGGTGTTCTGATACAAATACAGGCAGGAAGCTGCAGTATTTTGTTTAGTGTCCTTTGCACAGTGTGCACCTAAAGCTTACCTCAATACAATTGCTGATACAAATACAGACAGGGAGCTACAGTATTTTTCCTTAGTGTCCTTTGCACAGTGTGCACCTAAATCTTATCTCAACACAATTGCTGGTGTTCTGATACAAATACAGGCAGGGAGCTGCAGTATTTTGCTTTAGTGTCCTTTGCACAGTGTGCACCCCAAAGCTTACCTCAATACAATTGCTGGTGTTCTGATACAAATACAGGCAGGGAGCTGCAGTATTTTGCTTTAGTGTCCTTTGCACAGTGTGCACCCCAAAGCTTACCTCAATACAATTGCTGGTGTTCTGATACAAATACAGGCAGGGAGCTGCAGTATTTTGCTTTAGTGTCCTTTGCACAGTGTGCACCTAAAGCTTACCTCAATACAATTGCTGGTGTGCTGATACAAATACAGGCAGGGAGCTTCAGTATTTTGTTTTAGTGTCCTCTGAACAGTGTGCATCTAAAACTAACTGAAGACAATTGCTGGTGTTCTCATACTAATACCACAGCAGGCAGTTAATTCTGCTAGCTGCAGTATAATCACTATAGATCTATATATATACATCCCACCTTTGTGCAGCTACATCTCACTGCAGGCCATTAGTATGTCTGGAAGTCAAACAAGGAGAGGCAGACAGTCACGAGCCAATAAAAAAGGGCAAGCAGGCTCTGTGTCTAGAGGCAACAGTGCTGGTCGTGGACACGGTGCATCCTCATCAGCACGTGGCCGTGGGATACGCTTGTCCTTCTTTTCGGCAGCTGGCCATGTTGAGCCGCACTTTGCTGAAGACTTGGTAGAGTGGATGACCAAGCCGTCCTCATCCTCCTCATCCTCTCCCACCCAGGCTCAGGGTACTTTGTTTGGCAAAGCAGCTGCCAAAGCGGCCTCTTTCCTCGGCTCAATGACATCAGTTACTCCTTCCCTAGCCCCACCATGTCCTCCTGAGGAGTCCCCTTAACTGTTTGACCACAGTGTTGGGTACATGCTCCAGGAGGATGCCCAGCGTTTTGAAGGCTCCGATGATGGTACCCAGCTAGAGGAAGACAGTAACTTGAGCCCAGAGAGAGGGGGTGCCCAACAAGGACAGCAATCTGGCAGTCATGTTCCCCCAGCTGCAGCATACTGCCATATTTTCTCCAGTGATGAGGAGGAAGGGGATGATGAGGTCACTGACTCCAGGTGGGTGCCGGATAGGAGAGAGGAGGAGGAGGAGGAGGAGGAGGCACATCTCCAACAAGGCAGGATGCCGTCCAGGGGCCAGCTTAAGGGCAGCCAACCGACTGCATCACACTGCAGTGTTCTGCATGTTCAGGGCGCTGCTGTCTCTGTGCGTTATTCCAAAAGTTCTTTGGTGTGGTCATTTTTTATGACGTGTGCAGCAGATCGCACCGTTGCTATTTGCAACATATGTCTGAAGCGTATCTCGCGTGGCCAAAACATGAGCCGCTTGGACACCACGTGCTTGACCAGACATATGTCGACCTGCCATGCAGTCCGTTGGCAAGCATACAAAAAATACCCACACCAAATAACAAAGCGGACCTCTCCTTGCTCCTCATCAGCTGGAATCTCCAACCCCATTATACCTTCAGTCCTCTCTGAAACATGCACTGAGAGGAATGAAGGTGTAGAATTAGGTGTGCCACAGCCAAGTACTTGCGGGCAATCTGCTATCGGTACACCGACGTCAGATTGTACCAGGCAAATTTTCCTGTCCCAGCTGCTGGGAGAGAAAGAAGTTCGCTCCCAGCCATCCACATGCCCAGCGGTTGAATGCTAGCTTGGCTAAATTGTTAGCACTTCAACTGCTGCCCTTTCAGTTGGTAGACTCTGCCCCCCTCCGTGAGTTTGTGGAATGTGCGGTTCCTCAGTGGCAGGTTCCCAAACGCTACTTTTTCTCACGGAAGGTGATTCCGGCTCTCTACCGGCATGTGGAAGGCAATGTCTTGGCCTTGCTGGACAGGGCGGTCAGCGGAAAGGTGCATATTACCGCTGACTCATGGTCCAGCAGGCATGGCCAGGGTCGTTACCTGTCTTTAACGGCGCATTAGGTGACTCTGCTGGCAGCTGGGAAGGATGCAGGACAAGGTGCAGTAGTGTTGAAGGTTGTTCCGCCACCAAGCTTCCAAAATGCTACTACTGGTGATTCTGACACACCTCTCTCCTTCACCCCCTCCTCTTCTTCTTCCTCCATGGCCTCTTCCTGTGCTTTGTCCTCGGAACCAGCGGTGCTCCGTAGGCGTTTAAGGGGCTACGCAAGTACGCAGGCAAAAAGATGCCATGCGGTGCTTGAACAGGTGTGCTTGGGGGACAGGAACCACAGTGGGGCAGAGATTCTGTCAGCTCTGCAGGGGCAGGCTGAAATAAATATCGATAAATCGATAATATTGTATTAAAAATCGATATTCAATAATTCATATTGATGAGAAAAGTTCCAAGAAAATCCGTTCCGTTCTCGTGTAAAAACTCCAAAATTGATTTAATAATAAAATAGTTAAATGTTACATAAAAATAACATCAATTGTAGAATTTAAAAAATAGCATAGATAAGTTTCTTATTCTTGAAGATTGAATCAAATGAATATCTTGTGTGTGAAGCTGAATTAGCTTCCTTCCATGTCTCCTGTGTGTGAATGGTCCTTGTGTTCCAGTGTCAGCTCATTTCTGCAAGTGTGAGCAGAAGTGTGTGTAGCATTCAAGAGAGCCCGCATGTCCTCCTCATGTCTGCTTATATAACCCGCCCCCACCCTTCTAAATGAGGCTCATTTAACGTTTCTTAAAGCCCGCGAACTTCAAATATATCCTTCAGAAGGGTGTTGTTCAGTGTCTAAAATTCCTAAGGGTGGGGCTGTGAACGATGTGAGTAGCTAAAATAAGCATTATTCAACTTTTAATATAATATTACTAAATATCTGGATCAAATACTAAATATTACACCATGGATACATTAAAACCCAAACATTCTTATTAATATCCTGATCAAGAAATATAGCAATATTTAACAACTTATAATCTTGGCTAAAATACTTTTATTTCTTGAGTAATATGAGATCTTTCTTCTCGTACAATGGGGGGGAGGTGAGTATTTCAAGAGGAAGCCAATTCAGACTAATTACCGTATTTATCAGCGTATAACACACGGCGGAGTATAACACACACCCCAAGTTTAGGAGGGAATTTCAAGGAAAAAAAACTTTTAGGAGGGAAGTGTAAGGAAAAAAACGTACATATAAATGCCCATCAATGCAGCCTTATCAATGTCCATCTGCAGCCTTGTCCATCATTGCAGCCTTGCCCAGGGTCCATCTGCAGCCTTGCCCAGTGCCTTTGCAGCCTTGCCCAGTGTCCATCTGCAGCATTGCCCAGTGTCCATCTGCAGCCCTGCCCAGTGTCCATCTGCAGCCTTGCCCAGTGCCTTTGCAGCCTTGCCCAGTGCCTTTGCAGCCTTGCCCTGATTTAAAATTGGTGCCGATTTCCGCCTACTGTGAGTGGAGCCGAGTGTACTTCGACTAGACGCGGCTCTGCTCACAGTCCCACCCATCTCCACTGATTGCGAGAGGAGTGAGCGCCGCTGACATACAGAAAGCCGAGTGTACTTTGGCTAGACTTGGCTCCGCTCACAGTCAGGGGCGGGACTGCGAGAGGAGCCGAGACTAGCCGAAGTACACTCGGCTTTCTGTATGTCAGCGGCGCTCGCAATCAGTGGAGGTGGGCGTGACTGCGAGAGGAGCCGAGTAAAGCCGAGTGTACTTCAGCTTTGTGTATCTCAGCTCCGCTCAATCACGATCACCCACGATTTCCCCCTGATTTTAAGGGGAAAAAAGTGCTGTTATACGCCGATAAATACGGTACATATGTTAGCTCTTTGGAAAAGCATTTGAAGCTTAACAAATTGTATATACCTTGACATAAATATATAAATATCTATATATTTTTACCTTTTCTATATTTAGAATAATGATATATATAAGTATTTTAAATGTATTCAAGTCCATTATTCTCAAAGACCCAACTCCATTCATTCATTTGTTAATAGATGAATATTAGATATTAGATTAAAGAAAATCTTTATAACACTTGCCTCTTAAAATGATTAAAATCATTTTCTATCTACATTCATATTCAATCGCATCACATCTGTATCCAAACATCCTTAGATCTTAAGATAATTGACTTGAATATATTCTCAATTTCAATTCCACATAAGGAAAAGTGATTTCAGAAAACCTTTTGCTTCATATACCATAAAAATATATATATATATATATATATATATATATATATATATATATATATATATATATATATATTTTTACCTTATTAATTTATTTTTCTTTTACCATAAAATCAATCCGCTTAATATTTCTAAGTTCATAAATGTAACATTGTTGTACAAAACTTTGAAGTATGATTGTCACTTCAGAATTATATGTTTCATATTTTCCCTCCAAATTATGTTTAGCATTAGGGATGAGCCGAACACCCCCCTGTTCGGTTCGCACCAGAACCGGCGAACAGACCTAAAGTTTGTGCGAACTTTAGAACCCTATTAAATACAATAGACTCGAACGTTCGAAATCAAAAGTGCTAATTATCAAGGCTAATATGCAAGTTATTGTCCTAAAAATGGTTTGGGGACCCGGGTCCTGCCCCAGGGGACATGTATCAATGCAAAAAAAAGTTTTAAAAACTGCAGTTTTTTCGGGAGCAGTGATTTTAATAATGCTTAAAGTGAAACGATAAAAGTGAAATATTCCTTTAAATTTCGTACCTACCGTGGGGGGTGTATAGTATGCCTGTAAAGCAGCGCTTGTTTCCCGTGCTTAGAACTCTCCCTGCACAAAATGTTATTTCTGAAGGAAATAAGTCATTTAAAAAGCACCCGCGGCTATAATGAATTGTCGGCTCCTGGCAACACAGAGAAAAGTCATTGATAAAAATAAAATAAATGCGTGGGGGTCCCATCAAATTTAATTACCAGGCCCTTCAGGTCTGGTATGGATATTAAGGGGAACCCTGCATCAAATTTTTTAAAAAATATGACGTGGGGTTCCCCCCAAATATCCATACTAGACCCTTCAGGTCTGGTATGGATTTTAAGGGGAACTCCACCCCAAATTGAAAAAAAAATGGCATGGAGTTCCCCCCCAAAATCCATACCAGACCCTTTTTCCGAGCACGCAACCTGGCAGGCCACAGGAAAAGAGGGGGGGACAGAGCGCCCCCCCCCCTCCTGAACCGTACCAGGCCACATGCCCTCAACATGGGGAGGATGCTTTGGGGGTCTGTGGCCTCATCCCCACAACCCTTTCCCGGTGGTTGTGGGGGTCTGCGGGCAGGGGGCTTATCAGAATCTGGAAGACCCCTTTAACAAAGGGGACCCCAAGATCCTGGCCCCCCCTATGTGAATTGGTAAGGGGTACATTATACCCCTACCATTTCACAAAGAAAGTGTATTTTTTTTTTAAAAAAAACACACAGACACCGTTGGGAAAAGTCCTTTATTAAAAAAAAACAAAAACATTCCAGCGATGTAATCCAGTGTCCCGCGTGAGCCGATGTGCAGCGCTGTAGTCTCCACTCCACACGAAACGTCATTGGCTGAGCGGACCTGATGGGGAACTTCCTCCGCAGTGTAATAAATTAATAGACCCGTCCCTTCTCGCGTTCCCCATCAGGTCCGCTCAGCCTTACATCTACGTCACTGGCTGAGTGAACCTGATGGGGAACGTGAGAAGGGGCGGGTCTATTCATTTATTACACTGTGGAGGAAGTTCCCCATCAGGTCTGCTCAGCCAATGACGTTTCGTGTGGAGTGGAGACTGCAGCGCTGGACATCGGATCACCGCGGGACACTGGATTACATCGCTGGAATAGTTTTTTTTTTATATAAATGATTTTTCCCAACAGTGTCTGTGTGGTTTTTTTTACGTTTTTTTTTTCACTTTCTTTGTGAAATAGTAAGGGGTCTTCCAGATTCCCGCAGACCCCCACAACCACCGGGCAAGGGTTGTGGGGATGAGGCCCTTGTCCCAATCAACATGGGGACATGGTGCTTTGAGGGGTCACAGACCCCCAAAGCATCCTCCCCATGTTGAGGGCATGTGGCCTGGTACGGTTCAGGAGGGGGGGCGCTCTCTCGTCCCCCTCTTTTCCTGTGGCCTGCCAGGGTACGTGCTCGGATAAAGGGTCTTGTATGGATTTTTGGGGGGAACTCCACGCCATTTTTTTTTTAAATTTAGGGTGGAGTTCCCCTTAAAATCCATACCAGACCTGAAGGGTCTAGTATGAACATTTAGGGGAACCCCTCGTCATTTTTTTAAATTTGATGCAGGGTTCCCCTTAATATCCATACCTGAAGGGCCTGGTAATTGAATTTGGGGGGACCCCCACGCATTTTTTTTTTTATCAATGACTTTTCTCTGTATTGCCGAGAGCCGACAATTTATTATAGCCGCGAGTGCTTTTTAAATGACTTTTTTTTCCTTCAGAAATGACACTTTGTGCAGGGACAGTTCTAAGCACGGGAAACAAGCGCTGCTTTACAGGCATTCTATACAACCCCCCCCCCCCCCCAGGTACGAAATTTAAAGGAATATTTCACTTTTATTGTTTCACTTTAAGCATTATTAAAATCACTGCTCCCCAATAACCCGGCAGTTTTTAAAACTTTATTTTGGATTGATACATGTCCCCTGGGGCAGGACCCAGGTCCCCAAACACTTTTTATGACAATAACTTGCATATAAGCCTTTAAAATTAGCACTTTAGATTTCTCCCATAGACTTTTACAGGGTGTTCCGCGGCTTTTCGAATTTGCCGCAAACGCTCCAAATTGTTAGCTGTTCGAGGGACGGGCGAACAGGCAATGTTCGAGTCGAACAAAAGTTCGACTCAAACTCAAAGCTCATCCTTATTTAGCATATTTTACTAAACCAAACAACCTTTCAAATAACCTTGTCAAAATTTAAACATAAAATATGTTCTTAACTTCAATTTCTTCATATATGTGAGATGATTTTAAACCTAAATGCATATTACAATGTAAAGTTAATCGTAACTTGTTTATATACCTTTAAGAAAAATGTACTCCATCTTAATTAACACCAGATGTTCCTACTAACTAGACTCTATTGTAAAAAAGTTTAACCCTTTCAACTCTAAAAGTACACTACATGTGTTTATAAAAATTGATGTGTAAAAAATATGTCCTCTTGATATGAAAAACATATCTCGTCACATTAAAAGTTGATATATAAAAACTGCAATATATCTGAGGGATAAAATTATATCATCAGTCAAAAATCAAAAGTCAATTGTTTTTATAAATTTCTCTCTCATTAGAGGTATGGATTCTTCTTTCTTTTTTCTTCCTCCTGTACTCCTGTAAAGTTGAAAAACTTTATTGAACATAGAAAGACAACAATAATTATGCCAAATTAATCTCTTATGTCATCTTCTCCCAGAACTATATTCTTAAGCTTCAAGGGCTTGTTTTCATGTGGAAGGCACTCTTTCCCTCTCTTCACGGGAAATTACGTCATCAAGAAACAGGATTTTCTTACGTGTGTAAACTTCTCACTGAATACTTCTATGTTTCCACATTCATTCGATGACGCCGAAAGTTCAATTGTTGTTATTTCTCCTTGACTTGTCTTCATAATCAATGCTTGTTTTCCCTCTCGGCTAGCGATAGGAGAAATAATTCAAAAACTTTCGATATTCAGACAAAATGAAGCGGCAAGGCTCGCTATTGAAATAAATATCAATAAATCGATAATATTGTATTAATAATCGATATTCAATAATTCATATTGATGAGAAAAGTTCCAAGAAAATCCATTCCGTTCTCGTGTAAAAACTCCAAAATGTATTTAATAATAAAATAGTTAAATGTTACATAAAAATAACATCAATTGTAGAATATAAAAAATAGCATCGATAAGTTTCTTATTTTTGAAGATTGAATCAAATGAATATCTTTGTGTGTGTGTGTGTGTGTGAAGCTGAATTAACTTCCTTCCATGTCTCCTGTGTGTGAATGGTCCTAGTGTTCCAGTGTCAGCTCATTTCTGCAAGTGTGAGCAGAAGTGTGTGTAGCATTCAAGAGAGCCCGCATGTCCTCCTCGTGTCTACTTATATAACCCGCCCCCACCCTTCTAAAAGAGGACTTATTTAACGTTTCTTAAAGCCCGCAAACTTCAAATATATCCTTCAGAAGGGAGTTGTTCAGTGTCTAAAATTCCTAAGGGTGGGGCTGTGAACAATGTAGCTAAAACAAGCATTATTGAACTTGTAATATAATATTACTAAATATCTGGATCAAATACTAAATATTACACTATGGATACATTAAAAACCAAACATTCTTATTAATATCCTAATCAAAAAATATAGCAATTTTTAAAGCGGAGCTCCCCTGAAAAAAAAATATTAAAAGCCAGCAGCTACAAATACTGCAGCTGGTGACTTTTGATATTAGGACACTTACCTGTCCTGGAGTCCAGCGACGTCGGCAGCAGAAGGCGAGCAATCGCTTGTCACTCTGCTGCCCCCACCGCCATCCTCGGTGAGGGAACCAGGAAGTGAAGCCTTGCGGCTTCACTGCCCGGTTCCCTACGGCGCATGCGCAAGTTGCGCTGCGCCGTTCTCACTGGTCGAGTGTCTCCCAGAACACAACAGGTATTCTGCGGGAAGTGACGTACTACCCGCAGAGAGGACTCCCGGAAGTGGGGTAAAATACCTGTCTTAGACAGGTATCTGCACCCTTATCCCCCCTGAAAGGTTCCAAATATGACACAGGAGGGGGGGAGGGTTCCGATGAGCGGAAGTTCCACTTTAACAACTTATAATCTTGGCTTAAATACTTTTACATCTTGAGTAATATGAGATCTTTCTTCTCTTACGATGGGGGGAGGTGAGTATTTCAAGAGGAAGCCAATTCAGACTAATTACATATGTTAGCTCTTTGGAAAAGCATTTGAAGCTTAACAAATTGTATATACCGTTACATAAATATATAAAAATCTATATATTTTCACTTTTTCCATATTTAGAATAATGATATATATAAGTATTTTAAATGTATTCAAGTCCATTAAAGACCCAACTCCATTCATTAATTTGTTAATATTGCTAATAGATGAATATTAGATATTAGATTGAAGAAAATCTTTATAACACAGGCTCAGAGGTGGTTGACGCCACGCCAGCTTAAGCCAGGAATGGTGGTTTCCGACAATGGCACCAACCTCCTCTCCACCCTCCGACAGGCACAACTGACCCATGTGCCCTGGTTGGCTCACGTCCTTAACTTGGTGGTGCAGCGGTTCTTGGGCAGGTACCCGGGCTTACAGGAGGTCTTGAAGCAGGCCAGGAAACTCTGTGGGCATTTCCGCCGGTCATATAATGCCAGTGCTCGGCTGGCTGACCTGCAAAAGGAATACAACCTGCCCAAGAACCGCCTAAGCTGTGACATGCCAACCAGGTGGAACTCTACGTTGGCCATGCTTCAGCTGCTGCACACGCAACAGAGGGCCATCAATGAGTATCTGTTGCAATATGGCACCAGGATAGGGTCAGGGGAGCTTGGATTTTTTTCCCCACACCAGTGGGCCATGATCAGGGATGCATGCACTGTCCTGGCACCATTTTAGGAGGCCACGAGGATAGTGAGCAGTGACAGTGCATGCATCAGTGACACTGTCCCTCTTGTCCACCTGTTGAAGCACACGCTGCGTGGAATAATGGACAGGGCACTTGGGGCAGAACAGAGAGAGGAAGAGGAGGACTTCCTTACCTCTCAAGGCCCCCTTTATTCAGACAGTGTCCCTGCTGGCCTGCCTATCACACAGGATCAGAACAAGGAGGAGGAGGATTGCATCAGCATAGAGGTGGAGCCTAGCACTCAGCATCAGCAGCAGTCTTCAAGGGATCAATTACAGTCCCAAAACACCCATGGACTTGTACGTGGCTGGGAGGAGGTGGCTGCGGATCATGTCGTCCTGAGTGACCCAGAGGACTCCAGATCAAATGCCTCAGCAAACCTACGCTGCATGGCCTCCCTGATCCTGCAAAGCCTGCGGAAGGATCCTTGTATTCATGATTAGTGTTGAGCGAACCCGAACTGTAAAGTTTGGCTCCGTACCGAACTTTAGCTTTTTCCCGAACCCGGACTTTGCGCAAAAGTCCGGGTTCGGGTTCAGGTTCGGCAATCTAATTACGCATTTAGAAATGCTTCAGGGGCCAGCCAATCACCTTTTGATTAGCTGGTGTGCCCTTAGAGGCCATCATAGCCATGCCTACTAATGGCATGGCTGTGATTGGTCAGTGCAACATGTGACCCAGCTTCTATATAAGCTAGAGGCACACAGCACACACGTCACTATGCTTCAGAATAGATAGGGAGAGGATCTTGGCTGCTGCTGTTGCTAATAGGGAGAGATTGTAAAATACATGAGGTAGTCCTGATTCTGCAATCTGAGGGAAAAGATAGAGAGATAGTGTAGTGTAGGGCCAGGTTCCTGATGGTGCTTTCAGGGAGAGAGAATATTATATAGGAGTCCAGATTCAGAGATTAAAATCAGCGATCTGCATAGGTTTACCTGTTTGTGTTGCAGTGCACAGTCTTTTTACACTGCCATGAGCCCAGTGTCAGAGAAAATCTAACTTTTATCTGCAAGCTCAGTGCACCAGCACTGCATATTACGTTGAGAGATACACCATTTCCATACTGTGGGTGTATTCTGCTCTTGGAAAAAGATCCATTTAGGGGAAAAAAAAAGACACTTTATTGTGCTCTTTTCCAAAAGACCCATAGGGCAAAAAAAAAATTGCATTTTATTTTGCTCGTGCAAAAAAAGACCCGTTTAGGGCAAAAAAAAAAAAAATTTGCACTTTAATGTACGCTTGCAAAAAGAGCCATTCAGGGCCACAAAAAATAGTTTGCAGTGTGTTATACATATTTGGAGGTGTGTGAAATAAACAATTTCTAAATAGTTTTCTTCTACTGTGCTATACTAAAAAAACAACATTTTTTTTAATAGCATTTTCTGCAGTTCTGTAGCTGTGCGATTCAGCGGTTACGTACTGTGGGTGTGTTCTGCTCTTCCAAAAACACCCATTTAGGGCAACATCCTAAATTTGGAAAATATGAGGAGAAGGTCAAAGGGACGTGGTGGCCCCGGTCGTGGTGCTGCTGGTGGAGCTCCTGTTGCAGGGAGAGGACGTGGTGGATCTGTGCCAGATACACGCACAAGTGAAACACCTTCCTCAGGTGCGAGTAGGCGACTGAGCCTGCGGCGGTATTTTGTCGCGCCTAATGAGGCTGTACGAATGTTTAGGCCAGGACAAGTACAGGCGATAGAAGATTGGGTTGCTGACAGTGCCTCGGGTTCCTTCACATTGTCTCCCACCCACTCTTCTGATGTAAGATCAGAGTTGGCACCTGAAACCCATGTCCATCAGTCTTTCACCTCACCCCCTTGCAGGTGCCAACTGCTGCTGCTTTCGCAATTGTGCAGACAGACAAAGAGGGCAGGGGTGAAGACTGGGTGGAAGATGATGTGGAGGACGATGAGGTCCTCGACCCCACATGGAATGAACGTTATGCAGGTGACCAGTGTAGTTTGGAGGAAGAGGCGGTGGTCGCACAGAGCCACCAGCACAGCAGAAGAGGGAGCAGGGTGCAAAAGCGGAGCGTCCGTCCCCTAGACAGTATGTCTGCTACTGCCCAACGCAGCAAGGGACCGAGCACACCAAAGCCAGGTCCAAGGAGTTCCCTAGCGTGGCAGTTCTTCACACAATGTGCTGATGACAAGACACGAGTGGTTTGCAGGCTGTGCAATCAGAGGCTGAAGCGAGGCATAAACGTTCTCAACCTGAGCACAACCTGCATGACCAGGCATCTAAGTGCAAAGCACGAGCTGCAGTGGAGTAGACACCTCAAAAACCAAGAAAGGTCTCTGGCTCCTCCTGCTTCCTCTTCTGCTGCAGTCTCGGCCTCTTCATCCACCTCTGTTGACAGTGGCCCCTGCCACCCCGCAAACAGAGGATCTGCCAGCAACACTACCACCTGGGTCACCAACCATCTCCACAATGTCCCATAGAAGCATTCAGCTCTCTATCTCCCAAACATTGAGGAAGTACCCCCCTAGCCACCCGCGATCCCTGGCCCTGAATGCAAGCATTTCAAAACTCCTGGCCTTTGAAATGCTGTCATTCCGTATGGTGGAGACGCAGAGTTTTAAAAGCCTGATGGCATTGGCTGTCCCACAGTACGTCATGCCCAGCCGCCACTATTTTTCCAGGCGAGCCATCCCTTCCCTGCAGAACCAAGTGGGGGACAAAATCAGGTGTGCACTGCGCAACGCCATCTGTGGCAAGGTCCACCTAACTACGGATGCGTGGACCAGTAAGCACGGTCAGGGACGTTATATCTCCCTAACAGCACACTGGGTAAATGCAGTGGCGGCTGGGCCTGAGGCAGATAGCAGTTTGGCGCATGTCCTTCCACCACCGAGGATTGCAGGGCGCTTCAGTTTGCTTCCTGTTGCTAACTCCTCCTACTCCGCTTCCTCATCCTCTACCGCTTCCTCATCCGGTCAGCGTAACACATTCACCACCAACTTCAGCACAGCCAGGGGTAAACGACAGCAGGCAGTTTTAAAACTTTCCTGTTTGGGGGAAAAACCCCACACCGCGCAGGAGTTGTGGAGGGACATGGAACAACAGACCAATGAGTGGTTGCTGTCAGTGAGCCTCAAGCCCGGCCTGGTGGTGTGCGATAATGGGCGAAATCTCGTAGCAGCTCTGGGCCTAGCCGGTTTGACGCACATCCCTTGCCTGGCGCATGTGCTGAACTTGGTGGTCCAGAGGTTCCTTAAAAATTACCCCAATATGCCAGAGCTGCTGCAGAAAGTGCGGGCTGTGTGTGCGCACTTTTGGCGTTCTCACCCTGCTGCTGCTCGCCTGTCAGCGCTGCAGCGTAACTTCGGCCTTCCAGCTCACCGCCTCATATGTGACGTGCCCACAAGGTGGAACTCCACCTTGCACATGCTGGCCAGACTGTGCGAGCAGCAGCAGGCGATAGTGGAGTTTCAGCTGCAGCAATCACGCGTGAGTCGCTCTGCGGAACAGCACCACTTCACCACCAATAACTGGGCCTCCATGCGAGACCTGTGTGCCTTGTTGCGCTGTTTCGAGTACTCCACCAACATGTCCAGTGCCAATGACGCCGTTCTTAGCGTTACTATCCCAGTTCTATGCCTCCTTGAAAAAACGCTTCGGGCGATGATGGAAGAGGATGTGGCACAGGAGGATGAGGAGGAGGAGGAGGAAGCGGGATCATTTCAAAGGCTTTCAGGGCAGTCTTTCACAAGTGGCTACGAGGGTGGGTTCCTGCACCAACAAACGCCAGGTACACAATTGTCCGGCAGAAAGGGCACAGTTCTGGAGGATGACGAGGTGGAGGAGGAGATGGAGGAGGAGGAGGAGGAGGAGGAGCCATTTTCACAGCAGGGTGGCACCCAGACCAGCTCGTGGCCATCACTGGTGCGTGGCTGGGGGGATACAGAGGACACAGACGATACACCTCCCACAGAGGACAGCTTTTCTTTGCCTCTGGGCAGCCTGGCACACATGAGCGATTACATGCTGCAGTGTTTCCGCAATGACCGCCGAGTTGCCCACATTTTAACTGGTGCTGATTACTGGGTGGCCACCCTGCTGGATCCCCGTTACAAGGACAACGTACCGTCCTTAATTCCCTCACTGGAGCGGGATCGTTAGATGCGCGAGTACAAGCGCACGCTGGTAGACACGCTGCTGGTGGCATTCCCACCTGACAGCGGGCGTACGATGGAAGCACAAGGCGAAGGCAGAGGAGGAGGAAGAGGTCGCCAACGCAGCCGGGGCACCGGCAGCACCTCAGAAGGCAGGGTTAGCATGGCTGAAATGTGGAAAAGCTTTGTCAGCACGCCACAACAACCAGCACCACCAGCTGAGATGGAACGTCTTAGCAGGAGGCAGCATTTCACCAACATGGTTGAGCAGTATGTGGACAAGCTCACGTTCATTAAAATGAACCAGGCATGGATCCCACAGGACTTGTCCGTACCTTGTGCAGAATAAACATGTATACCGGTGTTGTGACAAAAACTGTCCGGCCATCGGATTGTGTCCGGCCCATACTGCGAAGGCGCAGCGCTTGCACAGTACAGAGGACAAGGAGATTCACAAAATCTCCGAAGATGAACGGCGCCTGCGGTGTGAGTGCAGGTTCAAGCCCCACCATCCAAGTGGACATACGGTAGCACATAGTAACAGGGCCCCTCACAGGCTCGGTTCGATCGCCACGCTTCGGGCATGGCCTCACTTGGCTCGGCTTGAACCACGGATGGTGTGGCCTTCACCTGAACTCACCACGCAGGCGCCGTTCGTCTTGGGAGATTTTCGAAATCCCCTTGTCCTACATACTGAGCAAGCGCAGTACAGGGTGGACACTATTTGACGGGGGACAGAATTCGACACATCACCGGCCTTACCCAGCCATTGTTGTATTTTTGAACCAGTGTTGGCTACCTCGTCCTCCTCCACCGCCGCTTCCACCTACACAGCCACATCCACCGCCACCTCAACCTCCTACTCCATATGGACCTCGTCCTCCTAGGTCAAGATTATAATTTTTATTTTATTTTTTTGTAGCGCACAGATCCTTTCCCCCTTACCTGCCTTTATGTTGTTGGCTCCTCGCAGGAGGGAGAAAGGCACACCGCACTACCAGCCCGTACCCTCCTATATAAAGAGGTTGAGCGGTGTACTTGACGGGCCGTGTCCACAGCCGGAGTCAAAACTCCTCCAGAGGATGATTCTCACCTCTACTGTAGGTAGAGGCAAGTCCTTTAATTCCCAGTAAAGTCAATGTCCACACCAGCTGAAATTACAACTCTTATTCTCTCATGGCAAAATAAACTCTACTCGGATAGAAAAGGTTAGAGCAAAGAAACAGGACAGCTTAAGGTGTGGAGGAGGTCCAGGCACAAACGTAGCACATTCACTTCACTGCTTAGGTTTCTCAAACAGTTTTAGATGCACGGTCTCTGCCACAGACCTTGAGGTTGGTCTCTGCCACAGACCAGGTGTACAAGGCCCCTGCCATGGACCTGGAGAACTTTGGTCTCTGCCACAGACCAGGGTGTATAAGGACCCTGCCACGGGCCGGGTGAATAAGGCCTCTGATACAGTCAAGATGACCTTGAGCTTCTCCTTCTACGAACCTAGCCCATATCAAGGGGAAGACATCTCTCCAGGGAGTCAACAGACCCTTCCTTCACCGTGACTCCCGCATCGGTCCATCAGAATGATCCTCCCTTCCCTGGAACATGGTCCCCTACACGAGGCGGCACCCTAAGACTCCTCGACCCTTAGCGGACTCCAGACGAAGGCTCTGGACTCCAGGCTTTACTCCCGCACCTAGGCCTCCATACCCAGGGCAGCAGGAACTCCAGGATAGTACCTCACCCCGGGCTAAAGGTGCCCGAGATGGAACAGGAACACATGCACCCAGGCCGAAGGCACCTGGGCGTGGACCCCACTGGACATCAGCCCCCAGGCCAAAGGTCTGCCCCTTTTATATGCTCTCCCGGCATGCACAGCAGGTATCGGCGCTGTACTACTGCCAAGAGGGGACACAAAAGGCACAGCACTGTATCGGCGGTTCAACCCTAGCCTACCATGGCAGCGCCACCTGTAGGCCGCAGGGAACTGCACACCAATACTGTCCCCCGAGGACAAAATGGTCCATGAATCCTGCAGAATTAGGGTGTTTGAGCCTATTTACCACTCAAACACTTCCCTTAAATTTAGCACCCCGCTACATTTTTATTTCAAAGTATTTTATTTTCCCACTAGCTTATCCATTAAATTGAATAATTTATTCCAGAAAGGGCGTATTCTGGGGCATTCCCACCATATGTGTGGCATCGTGCCGTTGAGTTTCTGAGGTTCTCAATGACTTCCCGTACCTCTTCTGCTGAAAAGGGGGTCTCCAGCATATTTTTTTATTTTTTTTAATGTTATTTTAAGTTATTTCCCTATCCACAGTTGTTTGCAGAGCACTTGCCATGCTCTTAACAACATTTTGCTGCCATTTGCAGCCCTCTAGCCCTTTCCATTACTTTTTTAGAGCCTTTTTAGTCCTTAGAAGTCCGGGTCCCTATTGACTTCAATGGGGTTCGGGTCCGGGTTCGGGTTAAAGTTTGGTCCCGAACCCGAACTTTTTTCCGAAGTTCGGCCGAACCCGTCGAACCCGAACATCCAGGTGTCCGCTCAACTCTATTCATGATATCAAGGAGAGGGATCATTACTGGCTGGCAACCCTCCTTGATCCACGTTACATGGGTAAGGTTGCAGACCTTATCTTGCCGTCACAGAGGGAGCAGAGAATGAAACATCTTCGGGAGGCCTTGCAGAAAGGTCTGTGCAATGCGTTCCCAGAGACTGGGAGGTTACAAATTCCTGGTCCTGGACAACGTGTTGCTGAGGCTTCGGTCAGTCAAAGAAGGAGCGATGGAGAAGGTGGCTGTCTGACCGATGCGTTCAGACAATTTTTTAGTCCGCAGCCCTAAGGTATGATCGGTTCCAGCAACCATTTCCAGCGTCTGGTTTACGTGGTGCAGGAATATCTAGGGGCAAGATCAGACTTGGACACCTTTCCCACCAAAAATCCTCTGGGTTACTGGGTCTTGAGAATGGATTGCTGACCAGAGCTTGCACAGTATGCAATTGAGCTACTGGCCTGTCCTGCATCCAGCGTTCTTTCGGAATGCACATTCAATGCTGCTGGAGGCTTTGTAACCAATGTAAGATTTAGGGTTGTTAGCTCTCGTAGCAGATGCGTTTTTCTGTGATGCAAGCCAGTCAGCAACTCTGTTTAAGGGCATGGTAGCCCATTTTTATTTAAAAGCACGAAAGTTCACAAACACATCTGTAGTATTCACAGGGGGGTTCCACCATTCCTGTATCTTTCATACTAACAGTAGCCTCGTAGCTTTACCTTCTAGCGATCCAGGCCTTTAGCCTAGGCCTGACGGTCTGTTCCTCAGACCCACACAGTGTCCAAGAGTTTCAGCTTTCTCCTAGCTTCTCCTGGTCAGCACCTTTGTTGCTGTATCACTAACGGTGTCTGCCTCCTGCAGACATGCACCGCCTTTGACTCCACTCCAGAGGATGAGAGCCCACTCGGCTCTCATGCACACAGACTTCCTCTCTCTTGGGTGGAGCCCTGATCCATAGTCACCTCTGACTCCACTTCAGAGAACGAGAGCCCACCTGGCTCTCATGCACACAGACTTCCTCTCTGTTGGGTGGAGCCCTGTTCCATAATTACCTCTGAACTAAATAGCCCAAGACACAGCTGTTCCATCAGCGTGTCTTTCTTTACCAAATGTGGCAATAACCAACCCTCTTGAAGGTCGCACAAAGTCGCACCCTCACACCAATCACAGGGTGCGCCTGTCCACCGACTCGGTCGATCAACTGACCTTCATAAAAATGAATCAGTCTTGGATCACCACCAGCTACCAAGCACCTGATGCCGATGTAACAGAATAAATTTTTTTGAAATGTCAGATCCCTTCAAGACTGCCTATGCTGATGCTGAGTGACTATCCTGTTATGCTGAGCGACTATCCTCTTCCTCCTCAATGATCATGCTGATAGCTTGTAAGAACATGTTTGGTTCTGGGCACCTGTTACGTACCTGCCGGATGAGCCTGACGTGCAGTGGGAAGGCCTCTCGTACAACCCCAGCTCAAGGGCCACCGATGTTGCAACAGTGGCCGCAAGAGCCTGGCGGTGTATGGGTGCCTGGTTCGTCTTTGGTCTTGTCAGTTCAGCTGGTGCAGCAGGGAACAGGAAGCAGGCTGGTAGGTGCACTGGCTGGGGAGACACTGAATACGTAGTCAGACAAGCCGTGTTTGGTAACAGACGATCAGATGTAGGTATAGACGACAGGCAGAGAATGGTCAGGATACAGGCAAAGTTCGGCAACAGGAAATCAAGCAGTGTAGAGCTGAGCGTGGTTACAAGGCAGGCCGGGATCAGGATAACAGAGATCAATCGTAATCAAACAAGCAGGGTCAAACACAGGAAACAGATCAGATCACAGGAAGACACTGGAACAGGTATGAACTGCAGATCAGGCAGCAAAGACACAGTGCTGCTGAGGTGTTTAAATAAGGCAGCCTGTTGCCAATCACTGAAATCAGTCTGCACTATTAACCCTTAGGTGGCAGATCCATGACAGCACCGCCATCAGTGGCTAAGGCCCAATTTTTCAGCCCCTGTTCAACAGGGGCGTGTAACTACAATTTTCGATGCAATACTTTGCAGCAGGGTTCATTCTTGCGCTCCAACTAGAGAATCTGTGAGGGGTTGCAGTGTTGTGGCACCAGCACCAGTGCCTAATACCCAATTTTTCTGCCCCTGTTTGACAGGGACGTGTAATTACAATTTTTGTTGCAATACTTTGCAGCAGTGCTCATTCCTGCGCTCCAACTAGAGTATCTGTGAGGGGTTGCAGTGTTGTGGCACCAGTGCCTAAGGCCCAATTTTTTAACCCCTGTTTAACAGGGGCGTGTAAATACAATTTTTGATGCAATACTTTGCAGCAGGGCTAATTCCTGCGATCCAACTAGAGTATCTGTGAGGGGTTGCAGTGTTGTGGCACCAGCACCAGTGCCTAAGGCCCAATTTTTCTGCCCCTGTTTAACAGGGGTGTGTAATTACAATTTTAAATGCAATACTTTGCAGCAGGGCTTATTCCTGTGCTCCAACTACAGTATCTGTGAGGGGTTGCAGTGTTGTGGCACCAGCACCAGTGCCTAAGGCCCAATTTTTCAGCCCCTGTTTAACAGGGGCATGTAAATACAATTTTTGATGCAATACTTTGCAGCAGGGCTCATTCCTGCGCTTTAACTAGAGTATCTTTGAGGGGTTGCAGTGTTGTGGCACCAGTGCCTAAGGCCCAATTTTTATGCCCCTGTTCAACAGGGACATGTAATTACAATTCTTGATCTAATATTTCACAGCAGGGCTCATTCCTGCGCCCACCAAGAGTAACTGTGAGGGCTTACAGTGTTGCGGCAACACCACCACCACCAACAAAGGCCCAATTTTTCTGCCCCTTGTGACAGAGCATCCCAGAGAGAGCCTGGGAAAGTCCTATTCGGGGTTTATACATCTCCCAGGCTCCTCTCATATACATTCAGGGATCTCTGAGCCAGGATCCACTTCAGGTGTTGGTTCTCTCCCCCAGGTTAATTAAAAGCTCACCTGAGCAGACAGCCTTTGCTCAGCCTGGGAAACACAGACAGCATTGGTCTGTGAGAGCAAGAAGGTGCGTAAAAACTTGTTTCTCTGTTGGATGTGGAAGCTGACAAGCGGTAGGCTTGTCCAGCCTGGTAGTGAGGGCCTGTACATACTGTGTAGTTAGAGCCGAGACACGGCTAGGCTTTTGTTTAGATATTTTTTCTTCTGTTTGTTTTCAGCACACTGTACAGCACCTGTCATTGACATTGTATATAGCACCAATAAACCCCACTGTGTTTTCACTGATCCAATGGACTTGGTATCTGTGCCTGCTCATCCCAGGGAGCTTTTGTACCTACTACCTGTCCCCCAGGTTACATATGGTGGAGGCTGCGACCAGCTGTAGTAAGTTACTACTTAAAAGGCCAGTACCTAAAGTGACAACATGGAGGACCTCCTCAAACAAATGGTGTTGGCAAACGCTGCACAACAGCAAACTAACGCTGAATTGCGGCAAGCAAACGCTGCATGGCAGCAAGCAAATGCTACACAACAGCAAACTAACGCTGCACAACAGCAAGCCAACGCTATCTATAGAGTGGGTACTCCTGCGCTACCAATCTGGAGGAATGTGGGGGTGACTGAAACTATCGCAAGCACCTAACAGGTTAATCCTAACCTGGTAAAGTAAAGATCTAAATCAAGGGGGGGGGGGGGGTGGTGGTGCTGCGCTGTTTCTAATGTATGTATATAGTAATAAATAATAGTGCACAAATGGCTAATAAATATCAATCAATATAAAATATAGATAAAAATAAATAATAAATACAACTGATCTAATATAGTGATGTATAAATACTAAAACCATAAAATCAGTAGTAAAAATATATAAATATATAGACTGTAAAAGTATAAATAAATAAACCTGTAAATAAATACCCAGGTGCACGTTGCTGTGCAAATATGCTGTGAAAAATGAAATAAACGAAGGAAGACGCCTGCAAGGTGCAGTATAATAATAAGTGCACAAATGTGACTGCTAAATAAACAAAGTGCAGTACAGTGCTAAGGTAAAGCAAAAAAAAAAAAATGTAAGTAACGAAAGGTGAAAATTGTCCAATAAGCAAAGGAACACAAATTGAACTCCAAAAGTTCATAGAAGAAGAACAATAATAGGTGGTGCCCGTGCAGATCAATTTCTTATAGGTGACAATCCTGCAGCTTCCTATATGTAAAAAGTGCTGTGGTGATGGGGTGTGTGGATCTTCACTTCCGGTGTCACACACTATAGTAATGGGTGGCCTCTTACCTTGCGGTAATGAGGTAACCGCTTTTGTATAATGGGGGTCGGTGAACTCCTTTATCGCGATCCTAGCGTCCAATGGGAAAACCTTTGTGGCAGGATGCTGCTGTTCCTCATATATGGAATGACCTATACTGGTTCTTAAGGGTTTGTTTACATCTCCCAATGATGGCCGGGTTAAAAAGAGAAAGATGGGGTCTCGATCGTGAAGTACGTTTTAGCAAGGTGTGTACTTTAATTTTGCATAGGTGATACAAGTTGCTTACATAAACTCACAATTAAAATATTAAAAATATGAACTTATCCTAGACGAGCGGCGAGCTCGTATGCCTCCGTCTGACTGTCTGCCTCTCCGTCCCACCGCAAGGTAAGAGGCCATCCATTACTATAGTGTGTGACACCGGAAGTGAAGATCCACACACCCCATCACCACAGCACTTTTTACATATAGGAAGCTGCAGAATTGTCACCTATAAGAAATTGATCTGCACGGGCACCACCTATTATTGTTCTTCTTCTATGAACTTTTGGAGTTCAATTTGTGTTCCTTTGCTTATTGGACAATTTTCACCTTTCGTTACTTAAAATTTTTTTTTTTGCTTTACCTTAGCACTGTACTGCACTTTGTTTATTTAGCAGTCACATTTGTGCACTTATTATTATACTGCACCTTGCAGGCGTCTTCCTTCGTTTATTTCATTTTTCACAGCATATTTGCACAGCAACGTGCACCTGGGTATTTATTTACAGGTTTATTTATTTATACTTTTACAGTCTATATATTTATATATTTTTACTACTGATTTTATGGTTTTAATATTTATACATCACTATATTAGATCAGTTGTATTTATTATTTATTTTTATTTTTATCTATATTTTATATTGATTGATATTTATTAGCCATTTGTGCACTATTATTTATTACTATATACATACATTAGAAACAGCGCAGCACCACCCCCCCCCTTGATTTAGCAAGCCAACGCTATCGCACAGGAGCAAACCAAGGTGCTGTTCCAACAGATTGGTGCTGTACAGGAGCAATCGCAGAGGCTGTTTGAAAAGCTTGCCACTGCTGCAAAAGCGGATAGGAAAACCCTTACTGAGGTTGTGGAGACGATAGCACAGGGGTCACCTGCGATAATGAAGGATATTGGAGACAAGCCCTCAGCCATCCATGTGGGTCGCTTTCTTTCAAAGATGACGGCAGATGATGATCCAGAGGCCTTCCTACTAATATTTGAATGGACCGCTGAGAGGGAAGGTTGGCCCCAAACCCAGTGGGCAGGACTGATCGCCCCCTTACTTTCTGGAAAAGCGCAGAAGGCCTACTATGATCTGGAGTCAGCAGAAGCGGGAGATTATGAGAAGGTCAAGCGGGAAATCCTGGCACGACTTGGTGTTACTATGGCTGTTCGAGCTCAGCGGGTCCACAGCTGGTTCTTTCAAGAAAAGAGGCCCCCAAGATCGCAGATGTTTGATCTGATCCACCTGGTGCGGAAATGGCTACAGCCGGAGTCCCTGTCTGCGCCACAAATAGTGGAGCGTGTGGTCATGGACCAATTCCTGAGGTCACTGCCAATTCCCCTGCAGAAGTGGGTGAGTCAAGGAGACCCCAAGTCAGCAGACAACCTGGTGGAGCTCGTTGAGAGGTACTTTGCTGCAGAGAACCTGGTCACCACCCCTACAGCCGCACGGACTTTCCACCCAAAGCCACGGTCTCCCCAGGCAACCGGTAAGACTGTTCCAGGGGAAGTGGGTGGTAAGCATGGCAAGGAAATAGGGGGGAGGATTTTTGGTGCCAGGACTGAAGTTTGGCGGCCCAAACAAGGGAAGCCACTGCCTGTCAGCAAACCAAACTGGGGAAACATCAGGTGTTTTCGTTGCCAAGAACTGGGACATGTTGCAGCAAACTGTCCATTGACAGATGAACCAATGCAGTGTGATCTATCTTTTAGAAGGCAGTCTATGTTTGCTGCTGTTTCATGCGCTGCAATGCCAAATGTGGGAAAACACATGTGTCATGTGACTATTAATAATAAGCCTATTATGGCCTTGCTGGACTCTGGAAGTCTGGTTACTTTGGTTACAGCTGAGATGGTTGAAACTGTGAATTTTCATGCAAAAAAGGTTGCTGTGATCTGTGTACATGGGGATACCCGCGAGTATCCAATAGCCACTGTTCAGTTTAAAACTGGCTTAGGTACGGTGACCCATTCGGTCGGACTGGTGCCCCACTTGGTGCACGAGGCTATCATTGGTAGGGACTTCCCTAAGTTTTGGGAACTGTGGGATTGTCCCGACCCAGTCGCAGTACCTAACTCAGTCACAGAGCCAGAACTCGTGGCCATTACTGACCTTGTGAGTTCAGGGGACTCCTCTCAGGGCTCTCCGGGTGATCCTTTCTCAGTTATGGCAGGAGAGCTGGGGGAGCCGGAAGAAGTCCCCACAACCAGTAGAGCTGGACAGCCGTCTGCTGAATCTGAGCCTGCGTTAGAGTTTGCCAATCTTAATGTGCACAAGGAAAATTTTGGTACGGAGCAGAGAAAAGATCCTACCCTTGCCAGGGCCTGGGAAAATGTAATAGTGATTAATGAGGTACCTGTCGAACCAGGGGACAGGCTCTGTTTTCCATATTTCTGCAGCAATGAGGATTTACTGTATCGTGTATGTAAATCTAATGATGAAGTGGTTGAACAGTTGGTAGTCCCTAAGTTATACAGACGGGTGGTGTTGGAACTTGTCCATGGGCACTTGCTAGGAGGCCATTTAGGGGTTGAGAAAACCACTGAAAGGGTGTTGCGCAGGTTTTACTGGCCTGGGATACGGAAAAATATAGGAAATTATTGTCAATCCTGTCCTGTGTGTCAGATGTCAGCCCCCCAACCCCACTTCCGAAGTCCGTTAGTGCCCTTGCCCATTATTGAAGTGCCTTTTGAGAGGATTGCCATGGACCTTGTGGGTCCACTCCCCAAATCTGCCCGCGGTCATCAACATATCCTCGTGATCATGGATTACGCTACCCGTTACCCCAAGGCCGTTCCCTTACGCACTGCATCTGCTAAAAACATTGCCAAAGAGCTGTTTATGGTGTTCAGTCGGGTTGGCGTCCCGAAATAAGTCCTTACAGACCAAGGTACCCCATTCATGTCACGAATAACTAGGGAGCTCTGCAAGTTATTTAAGGTGACGCAGTTGCGTACCTCAGTGTACCATCCTCAAACGGATGGCTTGGTGGAACGCTTCAATAAGACATTAAAGAGTATGTTAAAAAAGGTTGTTGATAAGGATGGGAAAAACTGGGACTTCCTGATACCTTACTTGATGTTCGCCATCAGGGAAGTTCCCCAGTCCTCTACGGGGTACTCTCCATTTGAGCTGCTTTATGGGAGACACCCTCGGGGACTCTTAGACATAGCCAAGGAAACTTGGGAGGGGGAGCAGACACCTCACAAAAGTGTTATTGAGCATATCGCTCAAATGCAGGATAGGATTGCAGCAATCATGCCGGTAGTAAAAGAACATTTACTGCAGGCCCAAGCAGCCCAACAGAGGATATACAACAGGGGGGCCCAACTTCGTGTTTTCTCACCTGGTGACCGGGTCCTCGTGTTAGTTCCCACTGTTGAGAGCAAATTCCTGGCTAAGTGGCAGGGACCCTTTGAAGTAATTGAAAGAGTTGGGGAGGTCAATTACAAGGTGTATCAACCAGGTAAAAGGAAGCCCGAACAGATTTACCACATAAACCTGTTAAAGCCCTGGAAGGATAGACTGGCATTAACTGCCAGGTCTCTCCCGGTAACCCTTAAGGGTACTGAATCCCCTCTGATCCCTGAAGTCACGATTCCAGACACCCTGTCATGTTCCCAGAAACAGGAAGCTAGAGAGTTCCTGATGAGGAATAAAGAGAAATTTTCAGAGTTGCCGGGCACGACTTCAGCAGTTCAGCATGATATTGTTACTGAACCTGGAGTCCGTGTCAAGCTCAAACCATACCGAATTCCCGAAGCTAGAAGAAAGGACATCGGTGAGGAAGTTAAAAGGATGTTGGAGCTAGATGTTATTGAGGAATCCAATAGTGACTGGTCTAGCCCCATTGTATTGGTCCCAAAACCGGATGGCACTTGGAGGTTTTGTAATGACTTCAGAAAGCTTAATGCGGTAACAAAGTTTGACACATACCCAATGCCCAGGGTAGACGAGCTTATAGACCGACTTGGCAAGGCCCGTTATCTGACCACTTTGGGCTTGACCAAAGGATATTGGCAAATACCCCTGACTGGTAGTGCCAAAGAAAAGACTGCATTTGTGACCCCGGAGGGGTCGTTTCAATATAAGAAAATGCCTTTTGGGTTGCAAAATGCCCCTGCAACATTTCAGAGGGCTATGGACAGGACCCTAAGACCTCACCGACAGTATGCTGCAGCCTATCTGGACGACATAGTGGTGCATAGCACTGACTGGGAGTCTCACTTGCCCCGTGTCCAGGCTGTCCTGGATTCCCTCTTCAAGGAGGGGTTCACGGCAAATCCAAAAAAATGTGCCATTGGGCTAGAGGAAGCCAAGTATTTGGGCTACACTATTGGCCGGGGTGTCATAAAGCCCCAGGTGAATAAAATAGAAGCCATCCAGGAGTGGCCACGTCCTGCCAACAAGAAGCAGGTCAGGGCCTTTCTTGGCATTGCAGGGTACTATAGAAGATTTATCCCAAATTTCGCAACTATAGCTGCCCCACTGACAGACCTTACGAAAGGGAAAGACTCCGTAATGGTGAAATGGTCTCCAGTAGCAGAAGAGTCTTTTCAAGTACTGAAGAAGGCTCTTTGTGCACAGCCAATCCTATACTCCCCCGATTTCTCCAAAAACTTTTTGGTCCAGACGGATGCGTCTGATGTTGGTATCGGGGCAGTACTATCACAGGTACACAATGGGGAAGAACACCCTGTGGTGTACTTAAGCAGAAAGCTCAATGACCATGAAAAAAAATATGCAGTCGTTGAAAAGGAATGTCTGGCCATAAAGTGGGCCGTGGACGCGCTCAGGTACTACTTGTTGGGGCACCAGTTTGAGTTAATAACTGACCATGCTCCCCTGAAATGGATGGCCCAAAAGAAGGAGACTAATAGGCGGGTGAACCGGTGGTTTTTGGCCCTACAAGATTACGCCTTTACGGTAAAACACAGGCCAGGTGTTGAGATGGGGAATGTAGATGCCCTCTCCCGTGTTCACTCCTGTTGGGCTACAGGTGTTCCAACCCTGGGGTTGAAACAAGGGGGGAGGATGTGTGACAGAGCATCCCAGAGAGAGCCTGGGAAAGTCCTGTTCGGGGTTTATACATCTCCCAGGCTCCTCTCATATACATTCAGGGATCTCTGAGCCAGGATCCACTTCAGGTGTTGGTTCTCTCCCCCCGGTTAATTAAAAGCTCACCTGAGCAGACAGCCTTTGCTCAGCCTGGGAAACACAGACAGCATTGGTCTGTGAGAGCAAGAAGGTGCGTAAAAACTTGTTTCTCTGTTGGATGTGGAAGCTGACAAGCGGTAGGCTTGTCCAGCCTGGTAGTGAGGGCCTGTAAATACTGTGTAGTTAGAGCCGAGACACGGCTAGGCTTTTGTTTAGATATTTTTTCTTCTGTTTGTTTTCAGCACACTGTACAGCACCTGTCATTGACATTGTATATAGCACCAATAAACCACACTGTGTTTTCACTGATCCAATGGACTTGGTATCTGTGCCTGCTCATCCCAGAGAGCTTTTGTACCTACTACCTGTCCCCCAGGTTACACCCTGTTCAACAGGGGCATGTAATTACAATTCTTGATCTAATATTTCACAGCTGGGCCCATTCCTGCGCCCACCAAGAGTAACTGTGAGGACTTACAGTGTTGTGGCACCAGCACCACCACCAAAGGCCCAATTTTTCCTACCACTGTTCAACAATGGCATGCAATTACAATTATTGATATAATAGTTCACAGCAGGGCGTTCCAGCGCCCACCAAGAGTAACTGTGAGGGCTTACAGTGTTGTGGCAACACCAACACCTAAGGGCCAAATTTCTGCAGCGTATATACGGCAGGCCCCTACTTTCAAACATCCAACTTACAAATGACTCCTACTTGCAAACGGAAGGAGACAACAGGAAGTGAGAGGAAATCTACCCCTAGGAAGGGAAATTCTCTCCTGTAAGAGTTAATATGGGAAAAAGGTGTCTCCTCTCCACTGATGCTTTATCACCAATCCTTGTTTGAATAAATAACCCCAAATTTTCAAAAAACATTTGTCACTGGGACGGAAAGTCAGGTGAAATGTTCTGAACAGGTGCACAGACAGCAGAACAAATGTTACAGGGGTGATAACCCTTCCCTATGTTTTCCAAAAAGCTTAAAAATTGATTTTTTTGGCTGGAGCTTCACTTTAAAAATGTACCAGTTCAAAATTACAAAAAGATTCTACGTAACAACAAACCTACAGTCCCTGTCTTGTTTGCACCGCCTCTATACTGCTGTTCAGAGTATATAGGGCCTGGGGGCCCCACGCCTTTCCTTTTTTTAATTTGGGTGCGGGCTTCCCCTTAATATCCATACAAGACCCAAAGGGGCTGGTAATGGCCTGGGGGGGGGGGTGGGAGGGGGGTCCATGCCATTTTTCTCAATGATTTTCATCCATATTGCCGGGACCAGACATTACATTAAAGCCGCAAGCAGTTTTAAATTACTTTTTTCCTTTAGAAATGTCATTTTGTGCAGGGACAGTTCTAAACACGGGAAACACGTGCCACTTCACAGGCATACGTCAGACACCCCCCAGGTACGATATTTAAAGGAATATTTCACTTTTTCTTTCACTTTAAGCATCATTAAAATCACTGCTCCCAAAAAAACGGACGTTTTTAAAACTTTTTTTTGCATTGATACATGTCCCCTGGGGCCGGACCCGGGTCCCCAAACCCTTTTTAGGACAATAACTTGCATATTAGCCTTTATAATTAGCCATTTTGATTTTGAACGTTCGAGTCCATTGTATTTAATAGGGTTCTAAAGTTCGGCTCATCCCTACTCGTTATCATATTTTTATGCGACACTAATCAATTTAGAAACACCACAAGAACTTACATTTCTTCAGGCATGGGAGAGGGACTTGGGGATGACATTCTCTCAAGAGCAGAGAGACAGGATTCTGGTATTGAACCATAAGGCCTCAGTAGCGAGCAGATACCTAGAGGGAGGGTAAAAAAAATTCTAACTAGATGGTACAGAACACCATCTGTACTACATCGAATATGCCCCCAGACGACAGATGTCTGTTGGAGGTGTCATGCGGCGGAAGGTACGTTATTACATATGTAGCGCCCCGTTACTTTTAAACTGGTGCTATGTGTAAATTTAGGGGTATCTGAGCTGTAAATAGCTCAGAGTGATTATGTAAAGTGTTGGGTTCTGTTCCAGCTTTGGCTGAGTTGTGTGCATTTCCCTCTGTTGCCAGTAGGTGTCACCGTTGTCACAGGCCAGTGTGAGAAATACACCGAGCTGAAGTGCATTGGATATTCTTTCCCCAGAAACAGCCCAATCAGGAGCTTCTTTGTAGCTGGGCATGCTGGGGAAGGATATTTAAGGGGCAGTGCCATGTGCTTCGGGGAAGTTCCTGCCTCATGGCCCTCCAGGACTGAGGCTATGCTGCTGTGTTTGCTGCAAGTAGGCCCAGAAGCCTGTCTGGGGCCTACTTAACTAAAGGTGGTCCTGTGCTGTCTGTCCTGCAGGAAGAAGCCACTCAAACGGAGAAGATTCCAGGGGAGGACCTTGCTGGAGAGAACCAAGCTGAAGGCTGGTTTCTCAGGAAGGGCCTGGTGACTCGTTTGGAGGATGCACTGAAGTTAATCTACCTCACAGTACTGACGGATGGCATAAAGGTTCAGGTACTGTGTAGCTGACCTAACTGATTGACTACTGGCTAAACAATCCTGTGGCAGAGGATTATCCAGGAGTTTCCACTTATCACTCAAGTCTGTGGCAGAGACTTTGTCCGTGCTTCATACCGGCTGCTAGGTCAGTGTGAGAGGCCTATCCGGTTGTCACAAGATCCAGTGACAGAAGCTGTTGTCCTCTGGATTCAAGAACCGCATTAGTGATCTGCAAAACCAAGGTATCTGAACTTTCCCTAACCCTCTATACTTCTACCTGAAGTTGTTTAATAAAGCAATTGAGAAAAAGACTGAAGTGACTGGCAATCACATCTTTCAAAACTACTTAACATAGACTCTTAAGTTCTGGGACTGTGAAATGTGAGGTAACGGCAGGACCCAAATTAATCCAGCAGCCCTCTAGGGGGCATCGCTACATGTGGGGGCTCGTAGTCCGGGATTGTCATTGCCCCTAGCAATTCAAGTAATGTCATTCACCAAGAGTCTACGCTAAAGAGGGCCCTGGTCTTTGTTACTTTTTTCCGGGACGATAGGGGTTAAGTGCAGATCACTTTTCTAGCTGCGTAGGCAGGGGCAGAGCCAAGAAAGCCTGGGAACTGCGTGACTTAAAGAACAAGTGGGAGGAGTTCCCGCCTGCTGCTGCTTGAGACGCTGAGTGTGTGTCTGGCGCTGAAGAGAGAGAGCTGCGTTGCTGTACTGAGAGGATCAGAGTTTAGCCAAGTCATTTTCGTTGATGCAATCTGCAATGGGGCCTAAGATGCTTCCTACTAGCACCGCTGCAAGTACCATGCTGCCGGGAACCTTGCTGACGGATACCAGCATCCGCCTGAAGCCGCATGGGCGGTTTGTGCTATACACCATTGGAAACCTGGAAGCGCTGGGTATGATATGCCCAAAGTGTGAGGGACTGTCCATACATCCCCATCCATTTGTTCGGGTGCCTGCATTGCCAGGAGTACCTGTTCACTGTGGAGCAACCAACCATGTCACCCCATGCCTACCGAGTAGACTGGGCCACAGGTATTGCTACAGTGGAAGCTGCTGCCCTTGCTCCTGCAGTGAAACCTACACTCACCACGCCTGCTACGGTGAGTGTTTCTGTAGAAGATGTCGCTGCTATTGTTCCCAAAGAGCCATCAGCGGACATCGCTCCTGCTACTGCCCCCGCTGCACCTGTCCAGAGGAAGGTGGGATATGTAAAGGCATCCCGCGGCCGCGGTAGAGGCCTACCCCACAGACTACCAGAACCGGAGCCAGAGGAAGGCCTGCCCCTGGAAAATCCACAACAGGAACTGGTGAGAGATCTGGGGAAAACATGTCTGGGACTGTATGTAAATATTTGCCTGCGAAGGAATTAAGGGACTCTGAGTTAGACTCCCTGTCAGATGTCTCAGGTGATGATGACCTATTTGAGACTATGTCACAAGAACTGTTGTGGGCTAATGGTGAAGATGTTGCTTCTGCCTTTACCTTCTCAGAGTGGACAGCATTAGATTCAGGGAAGACATCACCCAGTGTGGAACCCACCAGTATTTTTAGAGAGATTTTGGCAAACTCTACCAGCCCAATTGAACCTGAGAAGTTGTCTGCCAGATCCATGGTGCAGAAGTCGCCAAATCCATGTGTGCTTCCTGGATTGGGAAACACCAGAGCTTTGCCAAAACTTGCCCGTTTGCAGAGTGCTCATCAAGAGAGTTGCCACAGAATATGGTCTGGAATTTCCTTATGTCCCTAAAGAGCTCATGCAGGAAATCGAGTCCAAATGAGAGCAAAGGTACAGTGAAGCTGTTTGGGATCATTTGTCTGTGCCAAAACCCTTCAGAAAAGCTGGATATTCCTTTGCTATGGATGAGCGTTTCAACGGATGCTTGCTGCAGTGGAACTATTGCCGGCACATTTATTATCATAAGGTGATTATTTAAAAGAAAAAAAATTACTGTTCTAACTTTTAGTTTGCAAAGAGACTGAAAAAAATTCTCTTGCTAAAAATGGACTATGGGATACATAGCTAGATAGTGTTGGGGGAACTTTGCGGTCAAGATTTTTCCTACCTGCTCCAGTACTTTGCTATTAAGGACTTTCTTTTTGTGTCATACTAGTTTTCTGCCTCTAGGTGGTGGAAGTTGCTCATAGCAAGGGCTGGACTTTCAAGTTTACAGTTAGTTTTATTTTACATTTAAAGTCATGGAGGAAAGTTTAATTCTTCCGAGAGTGAGGCTTTGCTCTTATGTTAATCAGGGATGCTGTGTTATTTTTGTGTGTGTGTAATTTTGTTTTTCAGGTGAACCGGATCTCCTATCCAGCTGCTGGAGTGTGGGTGGTTAGATAGAGAGTGAGGGTTTGTAACATATGCTGATGTAATCTTACTGTGTGTTCATGTTGTATTTTCTTTTACTACCTTACCCTTCCCTTTCCCATCCAAGTTTTGCGGTTCAGATATCGACTCTCAGGATTGAGAGTCATTTATTTATTTTTGACGATGAGGACATCGTCTATTCTAGTGGGGGGTGTATGTAGCGCCCTGTTACTTTTAAACTGGCGCTATGTGTAAATTTAGGGGTATCTGAGCTGTAAATAGCTCAGAGTGATTATGTAAAGTGTTGGGTTCTGTTCCAGCTTTGGCTGAGTTGTGTGCATTTCCCACTGTTGCCGGTAGGTGTCACTGTTGTCACAGGCCAGTGTGAGAAATACACCGAGCTAAAGTGCATTGGATATTCTTTCCCCAAAAACAGCCCAATCAGGAGCTTCTTTTGTAGCTGGGCATGCTGGGGAAGGATATTTAAGGGGCAGTGCCATGTGCATCGGGGGAGTTCCTGCCTCATGGCCCTCCAGACCTGAGGCTATGCTGCTGTGTTTGCTGCAAGAAGGCCCAGAAGCCTGTCTGGGGCCTACTTAACTAAAGGTGGTCCTATGCTGTCTGTCCTGTGGGAAGAAGCCACTCAAACTGAGAAGATTCCAGGGGAGGACCTTGCTGGAGAGAACCGAGCTGAAGGCTGGTTTCTCAGGAAGGGCCTGGTGACTCGTTTGGAGGATGCACTGAAGTTAATCAACCTCACAGTACTGACGGATGGCATAAAGGCTCAGGAAATGTGCAGCTGAGCTAACTGATTGACTGCTGGCTAAACAATCCTGTGGCAGAGGATTATCCAGGAGTTTCCACTTATCACTCAAGTCTGTGGCAGAGACTTTGTCCGTGCTTCATACCGGCTGCTAGGTCGGTGTGAGAGGCCTATCCGGTTGTCGCAAGATCCAGTGACAGAAGCTGTTGTCCTCTGGATTCAAAAACCGCATTAGTGATCTGCAAAACCAAGGTATCTGAACTTCCCCTAACCCTCCATCCTTCTACCTGAAGTTGTTTAATAAAGTAATTGAGAAAAAGACTGAAGTGACTGGCAATCACATCTTTCAAAACTACTTAACATAGACTCTTAAGTTCTGGGACGGTGAAATGTGGGGTAACGGCAGGACCCAAATTAATCCAGCAGCCCTCTAGGGGGTATCGCTACACATATTTTCTGAGATTGTGAGAAAATCAAGGAGTTTTGGAGAATGGTGATAGAAATTACAAAAATTACTAAAACAATAACAGGAGTGTCTCTAGAAGACAGACCGGCGGCCATTCTATTACTTGATATCCCTATGTCAGTGGAAAAATATAAAAACTCACTGCTGAGACACCTTATTACAGCCGCAAGGGCGTGTATCCCTGTCCTGTGGAAAAAGGAGAGTCCCCCATTTAGTACACAGTAGTTCGCCAGAATCGCAGAAATCCAATAAATGGAGAATCTTACTATGACAATGAAAGATCAAGATGGGAGGTACCGGACGATATGGGCACCCTACCTGAAGTACAGGGAAGGGATAAGAGAGGAAAATTGAGAAAGAAAGGAGGGAGCGGACCGGGGGGGGGGGGGGGGAGAAGAAGGAAATGGGGATGTGAGGAGGAGGGAGTTTGATTCTACCCATCCCCCTGTTTTGTTTTTTTGTTTGAGGAGGGAGGATGTACTGAGAAAGGAGCTGGAGGTAAAGAAGGAATAAGATAGTTCACATTGAACTAATGACCCGATTAGGAGATAAGAAAATATAAGATGGTAATTCTTAGATTGGTATAACAAGATGGCATAAGAGTGTGGAAAATTACAATGTGAATGTGAAAACTGTAAAAAATAAAGAATTTATAAAAAAAAAAACTCCTCTATGTCAGCCACGGTGGGGTACTCCACAAACTTTTCGGTGATGGTCCACACTAAATCCAGCAGCTCCAATTTGAATGAACTGTATTTATGGGGGTTCTTTTAGGTAGTTTGTAGACTTCTTGTACCTGAGCCAATACAGCCCCCAGGCCTTGCAAACTTCTGACTGTTTACACCCGGAAGAGCTTTGAATAGGCCAATAAACGTGCTGAAGTCAGTTTTTGCTTAAACATCTCAAAGGCCTGTTTTTGGGGGATGATGCCGCTGGGCACGGATGGAGGGTGAAGAGCCACCTTTCTTCTGGGTGAAGTGACCGCTCAGCAGCTGGGTAAGTGGGGCTGGCTATCTGTGCTTCCTTGCAGAGTTCCATCATAACTGTGGCCCCCTGAAGTTTCTTGTGAGTCCCAATGGTAATAGACCAGACTACCTCTTAGTGGGGTACAAGGAGTAGTTTTTGCTTGGGAGGCGTGCAGACGACTCCCACTGTTTGGGCTGTTACCTCACTGCCTTTTGGTGAGTTTCATGAACCCATATCACGTTGCGTCTCGCAGCTTGCAGACCAAAGCCCCCTTCATGCCTGCCAGAATGTTCAAATTTGGCCAGTAAGTGGAGAAAGTCCAGGTCCTTTAACACATTCATGCATAGGGCAATAGGCACAGCAGTGTTTACTGGGTCTCAAGTCACCGCTGCTTCTACTAAAACACATGGAGTCTGATTGCAGAGAACAGAACTTGTATTAAAGTATAATCCAGTAAAATGCAGCCTCACTGTGCCCATCAATGCAGCGTCACTGCCCATTAATAAACCTCACTGTGCCCATCAATGCAGCCTCACTGTGCCCATCAATGCAGCCTCACTGTGCCCATCAATGCAGTGTCTTTGTGCCCACCAATAAGCCATAATGTGCCCATCAATGCAGCGTCAATGTGCCCATCAATAACCTCACTGTGCCCGTCAATAAACCTAACTATGCCCCTCAATAAGCCTCACTGTGCCCATTAATAACCCTCACTGTGCCCATCAATAAGCCTCACTGTGCCCATCAATAAGCCTACCTTTACCCATCAATAAGCTTCACCGCCAGTCAGTACCTGGATTACATACAGCGGTCTCCCCGCTGTGTCATGGAGCTTAGTCTGAAATGTACTTCAGCCTTACTGTGACAAAGGTCCTGCCTCCTCCTAGACCAGCGTGTGTGATATACAGAATACTGATCTAATGGCAGGAAACAGACACAGTATTCTGCCTATCACACACACTGGTCTAGGAGGAGGCGGGATCTTTGTCACAGTGCGGCCGAAGTACATTTCAGACTAAGCTCCGTGAGTTGTGACACAGCTGGGATACGTGACATGTAAACAAGAGGAGGAGGAGGGAGGGGAGCACTGCAGCCACAACTCAAAGTGGCCTACCAAGAAATGTCCCGGTATCCCGGAAAGGCCAGTCCGGCCCTGTCAGGAACACAGGAGGAAAGTAGAAGAAGAAGCAGCTGGTGACACAGAGAGAGTCACTGCCCTGTTTAGAGATCTCAGGAGACGTCTGGAAGACCCACAGAAGAGAGCCCTGAGGGAGATCACCAGTCAGGCAGAGTGGGTAACCCTATCTATGTCAGATCTAATTGGGGATCTGGAAATAAAGAAGGAGGAGCTGTCCAGGAAGTTGCGTCACATTGAGGAGCTGTGTAACGTGACGGATCCACTGACTGTCTTACAGGAATCAGACACAGGTGACTTGTGTGATACTGAGGATGGAGATAATGAGGACAGAGAGAGACATGAGAAGCTCCTCCATGATGGAGGGGGTCTGGATGTGGCTGGGATATCACACACATTACACACATTATCTGATATAATAACAGAGGGAAATGTATACTTCCCTATACAGGGAGCTGCACACATATTTCTGGATGTAAACATAGCTCATACTAACCTATAGATATCAGATGACAGGAAAACTGTATACAGGTCAGATATAGACCAGAATCACCCAGAAACACCAGCGAGATTTCAGGATTGTCTTCAGGTGTTGAACAATCATAGTTTCTCCTTAGGGCGACATTATTGAGAAGTGGATGTCGGGGGATCAGAATGGATGGTAGGGATGTGTTACACCAGTATAGACAGGGGAGGATTTCAGTCAATGATTGGAAATAATAGCAAGTCCTGGGGTTTGTACTGGGATGGTAATCAATATTCGGTGATACATGACAGTAATAAGATTCTTTCTTTATCGTACATCACGGGACACAGAGCCTCATAGTAATTACTAAGTGGGTTATATCTCACCTTCAGGTGCTGGACACTGGTGTAGTCAATTTAACAGGAAGTTTCCTCCCTATATAATCCCTCCCATGCCGGGAGCACCTCAGTTTTTTCACCAGTGTCTAAGGTGTTGGTCACGGTTAAAGAATGTGCTAAGAAGAAGCTCTGCTGAGGGCCTCTGCGGGGGTTAAGGAGCTACACAACTGGATCCATCCAATAGGGCCAGACATAACGCCAAGATGGATGGTACCCGGGCCTCGTGGAAGAGCGAGGTTTTTGCCTGTAATGTCTCTCTTGTAGGACTGGACTCTGGGATCCAGCACTTTGTGGCACGTATTAAAAATGCCCAAAGGTTTCTGACAGAGTGCCTTACAGGTCCAGGGAAGAGGCCTCCTTTAAATAGGAACCCAGAACCCTGAAGGTTCGCACAATATAACCCACTGTAATGGGTGAAGGTTGGATCCATCTGGTCCTCAGCAGTATCCTGCGGCGGAGATAAGGTAAGTGAAGATCACCTTTGAAAAAGACTTTACGTTGAAACGCGTCAGTGGATTGGCCTTCTAGACACGTCCGCGTCACGTCCGGTTTGTGGGACCCGTGCAGTGGAACGCACGCCCAGGCTGTGGAGAGCCTTACCCGCCAGTGTGAAGTAGCCGTGAGGGTCTGACCTATTTGTAACGCCCTGTTACTGCCCTGAGTTTTGTTAAGTACAGGTGCAGCGATGGTTTTTGTTTTCAATCATTTTATAAGTTCACAACCATTTTTTAAATAAAAAGAATTACGCTATGAGAGCGCCATCTGTTTTTTTTTCCTGAGAGGAACCATACGGATCTTCCCCAAGCTGGGAGGAAGTGGGGAGTAGCGAAAGACCGGACACCCCTGAGGAGCAGCATAACCACATAGAGGAGTGCACAGATTGCATAGAGGACATCACCAGACGTGCCTTATACCCCTGTAGGGGTGCTTCAATCTGGTGAGTGGGGTCCTAAAGGAGAGGGGAGCACCAAAGTCACAGTATATGTCCGCCTGAGGGCAAACAGGCATCACAGAAGTCACAGAGTCACGTGAACTGTCACCCTAGACTGTGCCATTGGAAACACAGTCTCCTCACAACTATCATTTTTAGAGACACACTGCCAAGGCATAATGAACAATATATATTTTTGTATTAATTTGAGTGTCACGTTTTAGATTACCTCCATGACTGGGGTATTTTTCACTTTAAGGATTTAAAACCACTGTCACTTTGCTTGCAAGTTGAATAGTTACGTGGCAGCTCCCACCTGGAGTAGTGACACATAACTCCATTGGTGGCACAAGCAATTTAATATTTTGTGCATACTGTATGCATGAGGCTATCACGTTAAGAAGAGTAGAAATCACACTGTAGGATATAACATATTTATATTTATTCATAAATTTTTCACTGTTGATTGAAACACTTAGCAACTAGTTTCCTATCGGGTGAAAATTACTATCAACATATGCACATCTGCTCACAGCACTAACTACAAACATCCATCTCAGTTAGCTGGATTAAGGAGAACCAACCCTACTTAAGGGTCACATCACTGAGGACAGGCCTTTGGGCCTACTAACACATTACAGCGGAGAAGCAGCGCCAATCACCCCTACATTTACCAATTTTAAGGTAAGTGAAGACAACCCTGAGAAATTCCTGGGGTTCTCTTCTGTGAGTAGTTGCATGTCTTACCTGTTTTCCGCCACTAGAGGGAGTAAAGAGACATACCTGGTGTTTTACTTACATGCTCTCCAGGATAAAAGCTCAGTGCAGCTGGTCTGTGAATCTGCTCACCCCTTCTGCTTCAGGCTCTGTCACGAGTATTATAAGGGGGGTCCCATGGCGCCCCCCCCCCCAGATGAGGTCCTCCCTCCCCCATCTCCCCCGCTCGTCGCCGCTGCCCCCTATGCACGCGCGGGGAACATGCTTTTCTCTATGGGAACAGCGAACTACAGCGCAGGCGCAGGGCTGGTGTTATTTAAAACCCCAGATGCCAAGAGACCTGTAAAGCAGTGGGACACAGAAGCTTTTGGGGCACGTAAGCACCTTTTTTGTGGATTGGATTCAGGCATACCAAGACACCTACTCAGCATCAGGCTGTGCAGATTAGCAGGCATTTGTATATTGCCAGACTAGGCTAAGCAGTTGATACACCTGTCTTAGTACCTCTGCCTTGGACTTAGGACTATGTCTCCCCGTAGACGGGGTTCAGGGGCAGGAAAGAGGGTCACTAAAGTCTTGCCATCTAAATCTGAAGGTCCTAGACATGCCCGCATGATATCATCCTCCCCTGAGAGTCCTGAGGCAGCCGATGAGTCATTGCCCCTGTCAGGCATTGCAGCCTCTCCCAACATTGCAGCCCTGCATATGTCATTGAGGACACTTTTGCATTTGCATTGGTTGGTTTATAGGTGAGGTTAGCTGCTATAATTGCAGCATCCTCACAAAAGAGCAGAAAGCAGGGTAGGTCCCCTTCCCCTGCTCTAAATCCTCAAACAAAGGATCAGGGCCGATCCTAGGGTCACAGACGCCTGGGTGCAGAAATATTTCTGGCGCCCCCACGTGGGCGTGGTCATCTTACAAACCCCTCCCCTTACACATGTTTCTATGGCAACGACTCAAACACAGAGATGCTCCCCTAAGAAGTCGTCGTTACCCTAGGATCCTCCCATGATCCTTTAACAATAAAGAAAATACAGGAAGAGCATACACTAATGAGACCTGGAGGAGAGTCTCTCTGATGCACACAAAGAGGGCTTCTGTTAGAGAGTCTGTTAGGAAGAGCCCCCAGACATAGTACAAGAGACAGTCAGGGAGTGCAGACATATTACAGGTGACGGTCAGAGAGTGCAGACATGACACAAGAGACAGTCAGAGAGTGCAGACATGACACAAGAGACAGTCAGAGAGTGCAGACATGACACAAGAGACAGTCAGAGAGTGCAGACATATTACACGAGACGGTCAGAGCGTGCAGACATATTATAGGTGACGGTCAGAGAGTGCAGACATGATACAAGAGACGGTCAGAGAGTGCAGACATATTACAGGAGACGATCAGAGAGTGCAGACATATTACAGGAGACGGTCAGAGAGTGCAGACATATTACAGGAGACGGTCAGAGAGTGCAGACATATTACAGGAGACGGTCAGAGAGTGCAGACATATTACAGGAGACGGTCAGAGAGTGCAGACATACTACAGGAGACGGTCAGAGACTGCAGACATACTACAGGAGACGGTCAGAGACTGCAGACATACTACAGGAGATGGTCAGAGACTGCAGACATATTACAGGAGATGGTCAGAGACTGCAGACATATTACAGGAGATGGTCAGAGACTGCAGAAATAATACAGGAGATGATCAGAGAGTGCAGACATATTACAGGAGATGGTCAGAGACTGCAGATGTAATACAGGAGATGGTCAGAGACTGCAGACATATTACAGGAGATGGTCAGAGACTGCGGATATAGTACAGGAGATGGTCAGAGACTGCAAGGGGGGAATCATGCAAGTTTCTTTCCTGCAATCTGTGGTTGCTGGAAAGAAATTTGTACTGTATATTACCAGCCTAACTGAAAGTGAAAGTTAGTGAATGTCTTGAAAGAACAGGAGGGGGGGAGACAAATGGGCAGGGCCGCTGTTAGAAATCATGGGGCACTGTACAGCCTACCTGACGGGGCCCCCTTCAACTATGCCCTTGACCCCACCCCTGGCCCCGGCTTGAAGCGATTTACATATGTGTGCGGAGCCACCGCATGCATTTGCAATTAATAAGCATGAAGGAGTGGGGGCAGTTTAAATTTCTTTTAAATTGTATTTTATTACACAGAAAAACAAATCTTACACTGTATCTTTACATTTTTTTTTTTTCATTTTTGCTTTCACAAGAGATGAACAACATCCCTTGTGATAGCATGGGCCATGACATGTCCTCTTTATGGAGGGATCTGGGGTCTTTTAGACCCCATATCTGTCCTCTGGCCTCCAAAGCATCTGATCAAACCGAGATCAGTTTGATCAGATACTTGTTCAAGCCAGGAATGGTTTCATTAAATGAGCCCGAAACCCAAAGTGATAAAATCCTCATCACTTCCAGTTTCTGACATCACACGGTGGGCGGAATGACATCCATCCCTCTCACTGTGTCCCAGTAACCAGATGCTAATGGTCACATCTTAAAAGCAGTAAAGGTGGTGGTGGAACCCCCTTCCACTGCCTGTAAAAGTAATACAGGGGCTTCTTAGCCACTAGGATTACTTTTACTTTGTGCAGAATTCCTGGTGTTAAAAAATGGTATCTTGATCATTACTGTAGTGATGACCGAGATATCACCCTTCCAATCCAGCGACGTACTGATACATCGCTGGACAGGAAGCAGTTAAAATGAAGTGTAAATTAGCATTACACCGTTTCTTATTATCATCAGCATTACAATTATCACACAGGCAGCACTGTAAGCAGGTGCTCTATCATGTCTCTATCATGTCGCTATGTCACATTGCTTTTGGGTGCTGACTTTGTTATGGCTGTTACATACAGTAAGTACAGCAATAAGTTAACAGGTATAACAAAGTCAGCACCCAAAAGCAATGTGACATGGAGACATGATAGAGACATGATAGAGACATGATAGAGACATGATAGAGACATGATAGAGACATGATAGAGACATGATAGGGCACCTGCTTACAGTGCTACTGCTACCTGTGTGATCATTGAAATGCTGATAACCTGCTGTGCTGTGAAATACATAATAGGACACAGTGAGTATTCTATCCTCTAATCCCCACTCACTGTGTCCAGTGCAGCCACGCTGTCCTCCTCTGCTCTCCTGTCAGCCACTCAACTTCTTCACATCTTGTTAGGATTGCAGCCGAGAGCCGAACGGAGAATTGCAATATCACTCCGCCAGCCGGGACTAATAGAATAGTGGGGCGGCATGATGTACATGTGCCCGAAAATAAGAAAATAGTCCCTCCACACTCACTCACATTTCCAGGCTGGAAGCAGAAATCCTTCAGTCTCACAGACGAATCTGCAGCTGCTGTTTTCATATTTCCCGCCCACACATCCTTTCACTGTACGCTGGAGATAGTGTGGGCGGAGCGGGAAGTCACTGGAGGAGCAGAGGTGGGAGGAGCTGTATTCCTCACTGATCTCCCGTCAGTAAGGAGGGGAGGGGGGGGGGGGGTGGTGTGTTTGCTGGGCGGCTGTGTAAGTGTCACTGTCACAGACACTTTACAGAGCTGCAGCCACCAGTCGTCTCAGAATTTACAGACTGATTCTCCTGTCCTACGGACGGGAGAAATCAGTCTGTTTCTCCACGGTTACTGAGATAATGGAAGGCTTGTCCCCCCCTGCTGGTGCAGCCCTTCCTGAAGTCGCTCTCCTCCCTGCCAATGAGGATGCAGGGGGAGGGAGCAGATTGGGCGGCCGAGGCAATGCGAGGCTCTAATATTATGCGCAGAGGGAGGGGGAGAAATCCGCCCCCTCTTACAGAGGGCACCCGCTCCGATCTCCTCTGACAGGAGGATGGATGGGGGAGGGCTTGGGCGGGATGAAATAGCAGCGGCGGTGAGCGGCCTCTGAATACCAGCAAGAAGGAGGGAGGGGAGCACTCTGGCACTTGAGCGCCCCCACCTCTGTGGCGCCTGGGTGAACTGCACCCCTCGCACCCTGTCTAGGATCGGCCCTGCAAAGGATCAATAGTCTGATGATGAAAAATCACCATCAGGGGACAGGGAACAGGTGCAATCTGACAAGGCGGAGGTATAAGAAGCCTCACAAGCTCTGAAGTCGCAACTGCAGTTTTTTACAGAGATTCCTGCTGCATATGACTTACTCTTAGCCTAGACGGCCAAAGCCTCTGTCTCCTCCTTGGGGTCTTTTAAATTCCCATAGGCATCTTGTACCTTCCCAGCCCGTCTATTACTGGAACAGTTGTTATGCTGATTGGGCACCCGCATAAGCTGTTTTTTTCCCCTCCTAAGAGCTTCAATACTTTATCCGAGGGGTATTGGTTGCTAGAAAACCTCCACAGGATCCTCATGCAGGTGCTTGCTTACAAACTATCCAAACGCACAACTGCTCGGATGCACAGTTGCTGGTGCACTTTGTTGCTAAACAGCTAAATCGCATGATTGCGGAAATGCAAATTGCGGAGGATAACTTCCTCTTTATCAGTCCACAGGTTGCATAAGATGGAATATGGAATGCACAAAATGCATGTGGGGTTAGAACAAGTAACAGAACATGTTTATTTTTGATCACATAAAGATACACCTTTTTTTGTTTGTATGGATATACATGGTTTTTACATAGTCGGTCCCGGGCCCGCCCGCCTCTCGAAGGCTCCCCGCAGCCGCCCTCGCGACAAGGTGGACGACGCCCAACCCGCCCACGGCACGCAGCCCTCTCCCCCCGGGGGACGAGGCTTGTTCTGACGATGCTTGGTCACATTAAAGTGCTTAGTCGCATTAAGATGCTTGACCGCATAAAACATGCTTGGTCGCACAAGAGTCCTTGATTACTCATGGATACTTGATCACACAGAAAGGCTTGTTCTCACGGAAATGCCTAAAATCGCATAAAAATGCTTGATTGCATAAAGATGCTGGATCACACAAGGGTGCCTGATCACACAAGAGTCCTTGGACACACAAGGGTACTTGTCCGCACAGTGGTGCTTAAAATGCATAAAATGCTTGATCGCATAATAAAAAAATAAAAAAAATGCTGAATCACATAAAGATGCATGATCGCCTAGTTTTGCATGATTGCATAATGAGGCATGTTAATACAGTGGAACCTCGGATTGCGAGTAATGCGGTTAACAAGCGTTTCGCAATACGAGCACTGTATTTCTAAAAATCCTAACTCGGTTTGTGAGTATTGTCTCGCAAAACGAGCAGGATTCAGGCCAAAGCGGTGTGCAGTACTGCTTTTGGCCTTAGGTGGGGGGACGCCGGAGCCAAACGGCGCCGATAGCAGCCGATCGGCGCCGTTCAGAAATGCACGGAAAGGCCCGATGATAGTTCGGCTGACCTCAGAAAGGCTCGTGAACGGAGTCTTTCCGAGGTTTGCCGAGGTCAGCCGAACTGTCCTCTGGCCTTTCCGGCCGTTTCCGAGGCTCTCCGGCGCCCCCCGCCTCTGGCCGCATGCGGTATTGCATGCCATTGAAGTCAATACGGAACTAATTATTTTAGTTTCCATTGAGTTCAATGGGGAAACTCGCTTTGATATGCGAGTACTTTGGATTATGGGCATTCTCCTGGAACGGATAATGCTCGTAATCCAAGGATCCACTGTATAGGTTTCCTTAAATATACAGGATTTCTTACATTCACATAGGAATACGTGTCTGCAACATGTTCATAAATGCATGCTTGCTTGCAAGATGCCCGTTCCATAGCACACATGCTACATCAATGCGTGTATACAGCGCACACTTTTTATGTTTTACCTAAAACATATTTGTATGAATTCATACTTCCATAAATGCATGCTTCCATAGGGGCATAAGGCTTTAACACATGCCACATACACATATGGGGAGCTATTTGCATATGTATTTATTTGCATGGGGCTACAGAGGTTGTCTGCGTTTTACAGGGGAACAGCACCTCTTCCAGTTGGTGGTCTTGCCCTTCCGGTAGCCACTGTGGCCCGGGTTTACAATGTGCTAGGACCCGCCTCTAGCAGGACTAAAGGCCCAGGGTATAGCAGTAATGGCATACTGAGGCAATCTGCTGCTGATAGATCAGTCAGTAGCAAGGCAGGACCTAAGTGTGTCCAGAATGGTAAAGTATCTGGAACACCTGGGTTAGGATCCCAGTCTAAAGGTTCATTCTTATGTTCAGTATGAAGCTTGGAGTGTTTGGAACACAGCCCAAGATAAAGTCAGCACTATAAGAAAGCTGGTCTATGTGGTCAAGGCAAGGAAGAGTTCCTTCCATTCACCTTTTTTGCTTAAGGTTTTTAGGGGAGATGGTAGCTTCATTCAAAGCTGTCGCCTATGCTCAGTTTAGTTTAGAACAAGAAGATCCTAACCTGGCATTATCCAAAGGGTTTGGTCCCAGGTAGGGATGAGCTCGGTGTTCGAGTCAAACGCATATTCGACTCGAACATCGCCTGTTTGCCTGTTCGGCGAAACCAGAACTTTGTGGGCCGTTCGCGGCAAATTCGTGTGACGCGAATGGCCCACAATTAGTGTTGAGCGGACCCGAACTGTAAAGTTCGGGTCCGTACCGAATTTTGGCGTTTTCCCGACCCCAGGCCCGGACCCGGATTTTGCGTTAAAGTCCGGGTTCGGGTCCGGATTCGGGAATTTAATGGCGCAGTTAGAAATGCTTCAGGGGCCAGCCAATCACCATTTGATTAGCTGGTGTGCCCTTAGAAGCCATCATAGCCATGCCTACTAATGGCATGGCTGTGATTGGTCAGTGCAACATGTGACCCAGCATGTGACCAGCTTCTATATAAGCAAGAGGCACACAGCACAGATCGTCACTCTGCTTTTAGACAGTGTAGGGAAAGGATCCTGGCTGCTGTTGCTGTGAGGGAGAGAATTATATGATAGGAGTTAGTCCTGATTCTGCAATCTACTGATAGAAAAGATAGAGAGACAGTGTAGTGTAGTGTAGGGGCAGGATCCTGTTTGTGCTTTCAGGGAGAGAGATTTAGATAGGAGTCCAGATTGAGAGATATAATAGCTCAGCGATCTGCATAGGTTTATCTGTTTGTGTTGCAAGCTCAGTGCACCAGCACTGCATTACGTTGAGTGATACACCTATTCCATACTGTGGCTGTATTGTGCTCTTGCTAAAAGACCCATTTCGGGCAGAAAAAAAAAAAAAAAAAAAGGCACTTTATTGTGCTTTTGCTAAAAAGACCCATTTTTGGGCCCCAAAAAAAAAAAAAAAAGGCACTTTATTGTGCTGTTGCAAAAAAAAAAAAAAGGCACTTTGTTGTGCGCAAAAAAGACCTATTTTTGGGCAAAAAAAATATTTTGCAGTGTATATCTCTAGTTGTGTGAAATAACCAATTTCTATATATTTTTCTTGTACTATGCTATACTAAAAAAAAAAAAAAAACTTTTTTTTGAATAGCATTCTCTGCAGCTGTGCGATTCAGCGGTTATATACTGTGGGTGTGTTGTGCTCTTCCAAAAAACGCCATTTAGGGCCACAGAAAATATTTTACAGTGTGAAATACACATCTGGAGGTGTGTGGAAAAACAACATTATTTTTGAATAGCATTCTCTGGCCTCTGCAGCTGTGCGATTCAGCGGTTATATACTGTTGGGGTTGTTGTGCTCTTCAAAAAAATGCCATTTAGGGCCACAGAAAATAAATTGCAGTGTGAAATACACATGTGGAGGTGTGTAAAATAAGCAATTTCTATATATTGTACAGTGCTATACTAAAAAAAACAACATTTTTTTTGAATAGCATTCTCTGCACTTCTATAGCTGTGCGATTCAGTGGTTAAATACTGTGGTTGTGTTGTGCTCTTCCAAAAAACACCATTTAGGGCCACAGAAAATATTTTGCAGTGTGAAATACACATCTGGAGGTGTGTGAAAAAACAACATTATTTTTGAATAGCATTCTCTGGCCTCTGCAGCTGTGCGATTCAGCGGTTATATACTGTTGGGGTTGTTGTGCTCTTGCAAAAAACGCCATTTAGGGCCACAGAAAATATTTTGCAGTGTGAAATACACATGTGGAGGTGTGTAAAATAAACAATTTCTATATATTGTACAGTGCTATACTAAAAAAAACAACATTTTTTTTGAATAGCATTCTCTGCACTTCTATAGCTGTGCGATTCAGTGGTTAAATACTGTGGTTGTGTTGTGCTCTTCCAAAAAACGCCATTTAGGGCCACAGAAAATAAATTGCAGTGTGAAATACACATGTGGAGGTGTGTAAAATAAACAATTTCTATATATTCTTCTTGTACAGTGCTATACTAAAAAAAACAACCTTTTTTTTTGGAATAGCATTTTCTGTAGCTGTGCAATTCAGCAGTTACGTGCTGTGGGTGTGTTGTGGTCTGGCAAAAAACGCCATTTAGGGCCACAGAAAATATTTTGCAGTGTGAAATGCACATCTGGAGGTGTGTAAAATAAACAATTTCTATATATTGTACAGTGCTATACTAAAAAAAACAACATTTTTTTTGAATAGCATTTTCTGTAGCTGTGCGATTCAGTGGTTACGTGCTGTGGGTGTGTTGTGGTCTGGCAAAAAACGCCATTTAGGGCCACAGAAAATATTTTGCAGTGTGAAATACACATCTGGAGGTGTGTGAAATAAACAATTTCTATATATTGTACTGTGCTATACTAAAAAAAACAACCTTTTTTTTTTTGAATAGCATTTTCTGCAGTTCTGTAGCTGTGCGTTTCAGCCATTACGTACTGTGGGTGTGTTGTGGTCTTCCAAAAAACGCCATTTAGGGCAAGATCCTAAATTTGGAAAATATGAGGGGAAGGTCAAAGGGACGTGGTGGCCCCAGTCGTGGTGCTGCTGGTGGAGCTCCTGTTGCAGGGAGAGGACGTGGTGGATCTGTGCCAGCTACACGCACAAGTGAAACACCTTCCTCAGGTGCGAGTAGGCGACCGAGCCTGCGGCGGTATTTTGTCGCGCCTAATGAGGCTGTACCAATGTTTAGGCCAGGACAAGTACAGGCGATAGTAGATTGGGTTGCTGACAGTGCCTCGGGTTCCTTCACATTGTCTCCCACCCACTCTTCTGATGAAAGATCAGAGTTGGCACCTGAAGCCCATGTCCATCAGTCTTTCACCTCACCCCCTTGCAAATCAGCCAAGCAGTCTGAGCCCCAAATCATGCAGCAGTCTCTTCTGCTTTTCGATGACTCTGTTAGCAGGGTTTCCCAGGGCCATCCACCTAGCCCTGCCCCAGAAGTGGAAGAGATTGAGTGCACCGATGCCCAACCACTTATGTTTCATGATGGGTACATGGGAGGACCATCGCAGCACGTCTCGGATGATGACGAAACACAGGTGCCAACTACTGCTGCTTTCGCAATTGTGCAGACAGACATGGAGGGCAGGGGTGAAGACTGGGTGGAAGATGATGTGGAGGACGATGAGGTCCTCGACCCCACATGGAATCAACGTTATGCAGGTGACCAGTGTAGTTCGGAGGAAGAGGCGGTGGTCGCATAGAGCCACCAGCACAGCAGAAGAGGGAGCAGGGTGCAAAAACGGAGCATTCGTCCCCTAGACAGTACATCTGCTACTGCCCAACGCAGCAAGGGACCGAGCACACCAAAGCCAGGTCCAAGGACTTCCCTAGCGTGGCAGTTCTTCACACAGTGTGTTGATGACAAGACACGAGTGGTTTGCACGCTGTGCAATCAGAGCCTGAAGCGAGGCATAAACGTTCTCAACCTGAGCACAAGCTGCATGACCAGGCATCTAAGTGCAAAGCACGAGCTGCAGTGGAGTAGACACCTCAAAAACCAAGAAAGGTCTCTGGCTCCTCCTGCTTCCTCTTCTGCTGCAGTCTCGGCCTCTTCATCCACCTCTGTAGTGACAGTGGCACCTGTCACCCCGCAAACAGAGGATCTGCCAGCAACACTACCACCTGGGTCACCAACCATCTCCACAATGTCCCATGGAAGCGTTCAGCTCTCTATCTCCCAAACATTGGAGTGGAAGAGGAAGTACCCCCCTAGCCACCCGCGATCCCTGGCCCTGAATGCCAGCATTTCAAAATTCCTGGCCTTTGAAATGCTGTCATTCCGTCTGGTGGAGACACAGAGTTTTAAAAGCCTGATGGCATTGGCTGTCCCGCAGTACGTCGTGCCCAGCCGCCACTACTTTTCCAGGCGAGCCATCCCTTCCCTGCACAACCAGGTGGGGGACAAAATCAAGTGTGCACTGCGCAACGCCATCTGTGGCAAGGTCCACCTAACTACGGATGCGTGGACCAGTAAGCACGGTCAGGGACGTTATATCTCCCTAACAGCACACTGGGTAAATGCAGTGGCGGCTGGGCCTGAGGCAGATAGCGGTTTGGCGCATGTCCTTCCACCACCGAGGATTGCAGGGCGCTTCAGTTTGCCTCCTGTTGCTAACTCCTCCTTCTCCGCTTCCTCATCCTCTACCGCCTCCTCATCCATTCAGCGTAACACCTTCACCACCAACTTCAGCACAGCCAGGGGTAAACGACAGCAGGCAGTTTTAAAACTTTCCTGTTTGGGGGAAAATCCCCACACCGCGCAGGAGTTGTGGAGGGACATGGAACAACAGACCGATGAGTGGTTGCTGTCAGTGAGCCTCAAGCCCGGCCTGGTGGTGTGCGATAATGGGCGAAATCTCGTAGCAGCTCTGGGTCTAGCCGGTTTGACGCACATCCCTTGCCTGGCGCATGTGCTGAACTTGGTGGTCCAGAGGTTCCTTAAAAATTACCCCAATATTCCAGAGCTGCTGCAGAAAGTGCGGGCTGTCTGTGCGCACTTTCGGCGTTCTCACCCTGCTGCTGCTCGCCTGTCAGCGCTGCAGCGTAACTTCGGCCTTCCCGCTCACCGCCTCATATGTGACGTGCCCACAAGGTGGAACTCCACCTTGCACATGCTGGCCAGACTGTGCGAGCAGCAGCAGGCAATAGTGGAGTTTCAGCTGCAGCAATCACGCGTGAGTCGCTCTGCGGAACAGCACCACTTCACCACCAATAACTGGGCCTCCATGCGAGACCTGTGTGCCTTGTTGCGCTGTTTCGAGTACTCCACCAACATGTCCAGTGCCAATGACGCCGTTCTCAGCGTTACTATCCCAGTTCTATGCCTCCTTGAAAAAACGCTTTGTGCGATGATGGAAGAGGATGTGGCACAGGAGGATGAGGAGGAGGAGGAAGCGGGATCATTTCAAAGGCTTTCAGGGCAGTCTTTCACAAGTGGCTACGAGGGTGGGTTCCTGCACCAACAAATGCCAGGTACACAATTGTCCGGCAGAAAGGGCACAGTTCTGGAGGATGACGAGGTGGAGGAGGAGATGGAGGAGGAGGAGGAGGAGGAGGAGGAGGAGCCATGTTCACAGCAGGGTGGCACTCAGACCAGCTCGTGGCCATTACTGGTGCGTGGCTGGGGGGATACAGAGGACACAGACGATACACCTCCCACAGAGGACAGCTTTTCTTTGCCTCTGGGCAGCCTGGCACACATGAGCGATTACATGCTGCAGTGTTTCCGCAACGACAGCCGAGTTGCCCACATTTTAACTGGTGCTGATTACTGGGTGGCCACCCTGCTGGATCCCCGTTACAAGGACAACGTACCGTCCTTAATTCCCTCACTGGAGCGGGATCGTAAGATGCGCGAGTACAAGCGCACGCTGGTAGACGCGCTGCTGGTGGCATTCCCACCTGACAGCGGGCGTACGGTGGAAGCACAAGGCGAAGGCAGAGGAGGAGGAAGAGGTCGCCAACGCAGCCGGGTCCACCGGCAGCACCTCAGAAGGCAGGGTTAGCATGGCCGAAATGTGGAAAAGCTTTGTCAGCACGCCACAACAACCAGCACCACCAGCTGAGATGGAACGTCTTAGCAGGAGGCAGCATTTCACCAACATGGTTGAGCAGTATGTGTCCACAGGCCTACACGTACTGGATGACGGGTCTGCCCCCTTTAACTTCTGGGTCTCCAAATTGGGCACATGGCCTGAGCTTGCCGTTTATGCCTTGGAGGTGCTGGCCTGCCCTGCAGCCAGTGTATTATCTGAACGTGTATTTAGCACGGCAGGGGGCGTTATCACAGACAAGCGCAGCCGCCTGTCCAGAGCCAATGTGGACAAGCTCACGTTCATTAAAATGAACCAGGCATGGATCCCACAGGACTTGTCCGTACCTTGTGCAGAATAGACATGTATACCGGTGTTGTGACAAAAACTGTCCGGCCATCGGATTGTGCCCGGCCCGTACTGCGCAGGCGCAGCGCTTGCGCAGTACAGAGGACAAGGAGATTCACAAAATCTCCGAAGATGAACGGCGCCTGCGCTGTGAGTGCAGGTTCAAGCCCCACCATCCAAGAGGACATACGGTAGCACATAGTAACAGGGCCCCTCACGGGCTCGCTTCGATCGCGGCCTTGCTTGGCTCGGCTTGAACCACGGATGGTGTGGCCTTCACCTGAACTCAACACGCAGGCGCCGTTAGTCTTGGGAGATTTTTGAAATCCCCTTGTCCTACATACTCAGCAAGCGCAGTACAGGGCGGACACTATTCGACAGGGGACAGAATTCGACACATCACCGGCCTTACCCAGCCATTGTTGTATTTTTGAACCAGTGTTGGCTACCTCGTCCTCCTCCACCGCCGCTTCCACCTACACAGCCACATCCACCGCCACCTCAACCTCCTACTCCATATGGACCTCGTCCTGCTAGGCCAAGATTAAAATTTTTATTTTATTTTTTTGTAGCGCACAGATCCTTTCCCCCTTACCTGCCTTTATGTTGTTGGCTCTTCGCAGGAGGGAGAAAGGCACACCGCACTACCAGCCCGTATCCTCCTATATAAAGAGGTTGAGCGGTGTACTTGACGGGCCGTGTCCACAGCCGGAGTCAAAACTCCTCCAGAGGATGATTCTCACCTCTACTGTAGGTAGAGGCAAGTCCTTTAATTGCCAGTAAAGTCAATGTCCACACCAGCTGAAACTCCAACTCTTATTCTCTCATGGCAAAATAAACTGTACTCAGATAGAAAAGGTTAGAGCAAAGAAACAGGACAGCTTAAGGTGTGGAGGAGGTCCAGGCACAAACGTAGCACATTCACTTCACTGCTTAGGTTTCTCAAACAGTTTTTGGCGCACGGTCTCTGCCACAGACATTGAAGTTGGTCTCTGCCACAGACCGGGTGTACAAGGCCCCTGCCACGGGCCTGGAGAACTTTGGTCTCAGCCACAGACCAGGGTGTATAAGGCCCCTGCCACGGGCCGGTTGAATAAGGCCTCTGATACAGTCAAGGTGACCTTGAGCTTCTCCTTCTACGAACCTAGCCCATATCAAGGGGAAGACATCTCTCCAGGGAGTCAACAGACCATTCCTTCACCGTGACTCCCGCATCGGTCCATCAGAATGATCCTCCCTTCCCTGGAACAGGGTCCCCTACACGAGGCGGCTCTGGACTCCAGGCTTTACTCCCGCCCCTAGGCCTCCATACCCAGGGCAGCAAGAACTCCAGGATAGTACCTCACCCCGGGCTAAAGGTGCCCGAGATGGAACAGGAACACATGCACCCAGGCCGAAGGCACCTGGGCGCGGACCCCACTGGACATCAGCCCCCAGGCCAAAGGTCTGCCCCTTTTATATGCTCTCCCGGCATGCACAGCAGGTTCCCCGCCCCGCTGTACTACTGCCAAGAGGGGACACAAAAGGCGCCACCTGTAGGCCGCAGGGAACTGCACACCAATACTGTCCCCCGAGGACAAAATGGTCCATGAATCCTACAGAATTAGGGTATTTGAGCCTATTTACCACTCAAACACTTTCCTTAAATTTAGCACCCCGCTACATTTTTATTTCAAAGTATTTTATTTTCCCACTAGCTTATCCATTAAATTAAATAATTTATTCCAGAAAGGGCGTATTCTGGGGCATTCCCACCATATGTGTGGCATCGTGCCGTTGAGTTTCTGAGGTTCTTAATGACTTCCTGTACCTCTTCTGCTGAAAAGGGGGCCTCCAGCATATTTTTTTATTTTTTAATTTTTTTTATGTTCTTTTAAGTTATTTCCTATCCACATTTGTTTGCAGAGCACTTGCCATGTTCTTAACAACATTTTGCTGCCATTTGCAGCCCTCTAGCCCTTTCCATTACTTTTTTAGAGCCTTTTTAGTCGTCAGAAGTCCGGGTCCCTATTGACTTCAATGGGGTCCGGGTCCGGGTTCGGGTTAAAGTTCGGTCCCGAATCCGAACTTTTTTCCGAAGTTCGGCCGAACCCGCCGGACCCGAATATCCAGCTACCCGCTCAACTCTACCCACAATGCACTGCGCCATCGCACTGCATTGCCGGCGCTGTGATTGGCCAAGCATGCACTGTGACCCCGCATGCTTGGCCAATTACAGCGCCGGCAGCGAGGAGAGCCATAATTGGCCACAGGCAGGATGCCTGTGGCCAATCATAGCTCAGGGGGGTTTAGTACACGCCCCACACTATAAAAGGCCGCCAGCGTGGCGGCCTTGTGTAGTGTGTTGCGGCGTGCAGGGAGAGAGCTACATAGGCAGGGACAGTGTGTTCTACAGTGTGTTGTTTTCTCAGGCATCTGCAGGAGTTAGTGGGTGTTGTGTGCCTCCAGCACAGTAGACACCTGTATCTACCCTTTATTTCTGTTCTCTAAGCTAGATAGGCATGCAGGGACAGTGTGTTCTTTTCTCAGGCATCTGCAGGAGTTAGTGGGTGTTGTGTGCCCCAGCACAGTATACACCTGTATCTACCCTTTATTACTGTTCTCTAAGCTAGATAGGCAGGGACAGTGTGTTCTTTTCTCAGGCATCTGCAGGAGTTAGTGGGTGTTGTGTGCCCCAGCACAGTATACACCTGTATCTACCCTTTATTGCTGGTGTTCTCTAATAAAGGCATCTGCAGGAGTTAGTGGGTGTTGTGTGCCCCAGCACAGTATACACCTGTATCTACACTTTTTTGCTGTTCTATAATACAGGCATCTGCAGGAGTTAGTGGGTGTTGTGTGCCCCAGCACAGTATACACCTGTATCTACACTTTTTTGCTGTTCTATAATACAGGCATCTGCAGGAGTTAGTGGGTGTTGTGTGCCCCAGCACAGTATACACCTGTATCTACCCTTTATTGCTGGTGTTCTCTAATAAAGGCATCTGCAGGAGTTAGTGGGTGTTGTGTCCCTCCAGCACAGCACAGTATACACCTGTATCTACCCTTTATTGCTGGTGTTCTCTAATAAAGGCATCTGCAGGAGTTAGTGGGTGTTGTGTCCCTCCAGCACAGCACAGTATACACCTGTATCTACCCTTTATTGCTGGTGTTCTCTAATAAAGGCATCTGCAGGAGTTAGTGGGTGTTGTGTGCCTCCAGCACAATACACACTATTCCAATTCCTGGTTTTCCCATCTCCCTGCAGTCCATTACTATGTCTGGAAGGCCAACAAGAAGAGGCAGACAGTCAGGAGCCAATAAAAGAGGGCAAGCAGGCTCTGTGTCTAGAGACAACAGTGCTGGTCGTGGATGCGGTGCATCGTCATCAGCATGTGGCCATGGGACACGCTTGTCCTTATTTTCGGCAGCTGGACGTGTTGAGCCGCATCATGCCGAAGACTTGGTAGAGTGGATGACCAAGCCCTCCTCATCCTCCTCATCCTTTCTCACCCAGGCTCAGGGTACTGGCAAAGCAGCTGCCAAAGCGTCCTCTTCCCTCGTATCAATGTCATCATCAGTCACTCCTTCCCTAGACCCAGCATGTCCTCCTGAGGAGTCCCCCGAACTGTTTGAGCACAGAGTTAGGTACATGCTCCAGGAGGATGCCCAGGGTTTTGAAGGGTCTGATGATGATACCCAGCTAGAGGAAGGCAGTAGCGTGAGCGCAGAGAGAGGGGGTGCTCAAGAAGGACAGCAATCTGGCAGTCATGTTCCAGCAGCTGCAGCATACTGCCAGATTGGCTCCAGTGATGAGGAGGGAGGGAATGATGAGGTCACTGACTCCACGTGGGTGCCTGATAGGAGAGAGGAGGAGGAGGAGGATGAGGAGGAGGCACATCTCCAACGAGGCAGGATGCCCTCCGGGGGCCAGCGTAAGGGCAGCACACTGACTGAATCACACCGCAGAGCTCCGCCTGTGCAGGGCGCTGCCTCTGCTCGTTATTCCAGAAGTTCTTTGGTGTGGGCCTTTTTTGAGTCGAGTGCATCAGATCGCACCGCTGCTATTTGCAACATATGTCTCGAGCGTATCTCGCGTGGCCAAAACATCAGCCGCTTGGGCACCACATGCTTGACCCGACATATGTTGACCTGCCATGCAGCTCGTTGGCAAGCATACCTTAAAGACCCACACCAAAGAACAAAGCGGACCTCTCCTTGCTCCTCATCAGCTGGGATCTCCAACCCCACTATACCTTCAGTCCTCTCTGAAACCTGCACTGAGAGGAATGAAGGTGTAGAATTAGGTGTGTCACAGCCAAATACTTGCGGGCACTCTGCTAGCAGTACACCGACGTCCGATTGTAGCAGGCAAATTTCCCTGCCCCAGCTGCTGAACCGTCGAAAGAAGTTCACTCCCAGCCATCCACATGCCCAGCGGTTGAATGCTAGCTTGGCTAAATTGCTAGCACTTCAACTGCTGCCTTTTCAGTTGGTAGACTCGGCTCCCTTCCGTGAGTTTGTGCAATGTGCAGTTCCTCAGTGGCAGGTTCCCAAACGCCACTTTTTCTCACGGAAGGCGATTCCGGCTCTCTACCGGCATGTGCAAGGCAATGTTTATGCCTCGCTGGACAGGGCGGTCAGTGGTAAGGTGCATATTACCGCTGACTCATGGTCCAGCAGGCATGGACAGGGACGATGCCTTTCTTTCACGGCCGATTGGGTCACTCTTTTGGCAGCTGGGAAGGATGCAGGACAAGGTGCAGTAGTGTTGGAGGTTGTTCCGCCGCCACGCCTCCAAAATGCTACTACTGGTTGTGACACATCTCTCTGCTCCACCCCCATCTCTTCTTCTTCCTCCATGGCCTCTTCCTGTGCTTTGTCCTCGGAACCAGCGGTGCTCCGTAGGCATTCAAGGGGCTACGCAAGTACGCAGGCAAAAAGATGCCATGCCGTGCTTGCGCTGGTGTGTTTGGGGGACAGGAGCCACACTGGGGCAGAGGTTCTGTCAGCTCTACAGGGGCAGGCCGAGAGGTGGTTGACGCCACGCCAGCTTAAGCCAGAAATGGTGGTTTGTGACAATGGCACCAACCTCCTCTCTGCCCTCCGACAGGGACAACTGACCCATGTGTCCTGTGTGGCTCACGTCCTTAACCTGGTGGTGCAGCGGTTCTTGGGCATGTACCCGGGCTTTCAGGATGTCCTGAGGCATTTCCACAGATCATATAATGCCAGTGCTCGGCTGGCTGAGCTGCAAAAGAAGTTGAACCTGCTCAAGAACCGCCTTATATGTGACATGCCCACCAGGTGGAACTCAACGTTGGCCATGCTGCAGCGGCTGCACATGCAGCAGAGGGCCATCAATGAGTACCTGTGCGACTACGGCACCAGGACAGGGTCAGGGGAGCTCGGGTTTTTTTCACCACACCAGTGGGGCATGATCAGGGATGCATGCACTGTCCTGGCACCATTTGAGGAGGCCACGAGGATGGTGAGCAGTGACAGTGCATGCATCAGTGACACTGTACTTCTTGTCCACCTGTTGGAACATACGCTGCGTGGCAGAACAGAGGCAGGAAGAGGAGGACTTCCTTGCCTCTCAAGGCCCCCTTTACCCAGACAGTGTTCCTTCTGTCCCACCCATCGCACAGGAAGAGGAGGAGGAGGAGGAGGCGGAGGATTGTGTCAGCATGGAGGTAGAGCCTGGCGCTCAGCATCAACAGCAGCAGTCTTTTAGGGATGATTTACAGTCCCAAGAAACCCGTGGACTTGTACGTGGCTGGGAGGAAGTGGCTGCGGATCATGTCGTCCTTAGTGACCCAAAGGACTCCGGACCGAATGCCTCAGCTAACCTACGCTGCATGGCCTCTCTGATCCTGCAAAGTCTGCGGAAGGATCCTCGTATTCTTCGGATCAAGGAGAGGGACCATTACTGGCTGGCCACTCTCCTTGATCCACGGTACAAGGGTAAGGTTGTGGACCTTATCTTACCATCGCAGAGGGAGCAGAGGATGAGACATCTCTGGGAGGCCTTGCAGAAAGGTCTGTGCAACGCGTTCCCAGAGACTGGGAGGTTACAAACTCCTGGTCCTGGACAACGAGTTGCTGAGGCTTCGGTCAGTCAAAAAAGGAGCGGTGGGGAAGGTGGCCGTCTGACCGATGCATTCATACAATTTTTTAGTACGCAGCCCCAAGGTATGATCGGTTCCAGCAACCATCGCCAGCGTCTGATATACATGGTGCAGGAATACCTTGGGGCAAGGTCAGACTTGGACACCTTTCCCACCGAAAATCTGGCTTACTGGGTCTTGAGGATGGATCACTGGCCAGAGCTTGTACAGTATGCAATTGAGCTACTGGCCTGTCCTGCATCGAGCGTTCTTTCGGAACGCACATTCAGTGCTGCTGGAGGCTTTGTCATGGATCACAGGGTCCACCGACTCGGTTGATCGACTGACCTTCATAAAGATGAACTAGTCTTGGATCACCACCAGCTACCAAGCACCTGAAGCTGATATAACAGAATAATTTATTTTGAAATGTCACATCCCTTCAAGACTGCCTATGCTGATGCTGAGTGACTGTCCTGTTATGTTGACTGACTATCCTCCTCCTCCTCAATGATCCGATTCCTGATGATAGCTTGGAAGAACATTTTTGTTTCTAGGTGCCGCCACCAGTGGCTAAGGCCCAATTTTTCAGCCTCTGTTTAACAGGGGCATGTAATTACAATTTTTTATAAAATGCTTTGCAGCAGGGCTCATTCCTGCACTTCAACTAGAGTATCTGGGAGAGGTTGCAGTGTCGTGGCACCAGCACCAGTGCCTAAGGCCCAATTTTTCAGCCCCTGTTTAACAGGGGCGTGTAATTACAATTTTTGACGCAATACTTTGCAACAGGGCTCATTGCTGTGCTCCAGGTACAGTATCTGTGAGGGGTTGCAGTGTTGTGGCACCAGTGCCTAAGGCCCAATTTTTCTGCCCCTCTTCAACAGGGGCATGCAATTACAATTCTTGATCTAATAATTAACAGTAGGGCCCATTCATGCGCCCACCAAGAGTAACTGTGAGGGCTGACAGTGTTGTAGCACCAGCACCACCACCAAAGGCCCAATTTTTCCTACCACTGTTCAACAATGACATGTAATTACAATTCCTGATATAATAGTTCACAGCAGGGCGTTCCAGCGCCCACCAAGAGTAACTGTGAGGGCTCACAGTGTTGTGGCAACACCAACATCTAAGGGGCAAATTTCAGCAGAGTATATACGGCAGGCCCCTACTTTCAAACATCCAACTTACAAACGACTCCTACTTGCAAACGGAAGGAGACAAAAGGAAGTGAGAGGAAATCTACCCCTAGGAAGGGAAATTCTCTCCTGTAAGAGTTAATATGGGAAAAAGGTGTCTCCTCTCTACTGATGCTTTATCACCAATCCTTGTTTCAATAAAAACCCCACTTTTCCAAAAACATTTGTCATTGGGACAGAAAGTGAGGTGAAATCTTCTGAACAGGTGTACAGACAGCAAAACAAATGTTACAGGGGTGATAACCCTTCCCTATGTTTTCCAAAAAGCTTAAAAATATATTTTTGGGCTGGAACTACACTTAAACAATGTACCTGTTCAAAATTACAAACAGATTCTACTTAAGAACAAACCTACAGTCCCTGTCTTGTTTGCACCACCTGTATACTGCTGTTCAGAGTATATAGGGCCTTTTTTTATTTTAGGTGCGGGGTTCCCCTTAATTTCCACTGTAACGAGCCCCTTTGCTCGCTCGGTTCCACTCTATCGACACTCCTCTGCTCTACTGGATCATCCGGTGCTCCAGGATTCAAACTACAGCTATGTGCCATTCTAATCCATTTGTGATCGTTCAGAACAAACACCAGGCAGGCTGTATGTAAGTTCAACAGGAGCCTTTTTATTAGAACCAAAATCAAGTCTTATATACAGTAGCAGAGGAGGTAACCAGAACATAAATTAACATGAGCTAATTAACTAAATCCTTTAGACCGCCAAGGTGACTCATAGATATGACCTTTCAGGGTAGACATCCCGTCTCCTCCCTCACCTGCTATACAATACACATTATCATAAGTGTAAACATCACACACTTAGCAGGGTCAATTAGCACAGAGGACAGACAGATGGCTGGAGGTGATGTCTTTAGCATATCCTTAGAGTGAACGTGTGAACGTCCCAACAGTATGAATCAGTCACTCTAATATGGCATATACAGGGTCCCCAGAGTCTGTGTGTCTTGGGGGGGACATGGACCTGAATCCAAAGTAACACCCCCTCAAGGGTCCCCAGGCATACAGCTCACAAAGAGCACCGTTCCCCCAAATGCCAGGGCCCATGGTCGCAAGGCAAGAGGCTTGCATTCAGTCCCCTCCAAAAGCCTCTGTCCCGGCTAGGTCTGTCACACATCTCCCCTTTCGGCAGGAAACTAACATAGGAGGAGACCCCAAACGGGTTGACTCCGAAGTTAGTCCATAGTTCTATTCCCCCAATGCCGGTATCCACACAGTACCCCAAATAAATTTCTCCAAACAGAGCATTACTTACCCAGCCAACCTCTGCCTCTCTCAGAGAACATACCCGCCGCTGGGGAGAGGCCTGGACTGGCCCTTCTCCCTGGAGTCCTTTCAGCCGCTGGAGAGAAGCCAGGGTGACTGGGCTCAGTCCGTCATGCTGTTGGGGATCTGGGTCGACTGCCCGGGATCCCTGGGGTATACAAGTGGAGACTGAAGTCCCATCCACTTGTGGTAGGTGAAAATCCCCCAGTGCTTGCAAAGCAAGGCTGACATCCTCCTATCTCAGTGTCACACCATTTTCTGGGGTTGTGTCAGTGAGGACTGAAGTCCCATCCAATACAACAGGACCTCCCTCTTCTGTTAGTTGAGAGCAGAGGCCCGCGGCACTCTGCTCTGTTGCCAGCTCTTCCGCTGGGTTGCTGTGAGTGGAGACCGCAGTCCTATCCACCGATATCCGCTCCTGTGGCAGTTGTGTGCCGATGCCAGTAGAATTCTGCCCTGCTGCCAGTAATTCAGCTGGGAGTAAGAGCTTTACTGCCTCAGCTTGTTGCTGGGGAGAGGGGCCAACTGCCCCGGCTCCCTGAAACTCCACAGTGGTTTCCGGTGCTGGGCAGAGGTGGGTATCACTCTGCCCTGTTGCCAGCACTTCTGCTGGGAACTCCACACCATCTTCTCTGGTTAACTGTTGGGGGGGAGGAGATGGCCTGCTTCTCCTCCCTGCATCTCTGAAATCCACTGTGAAAGAGGAACCATCGTCTTCTCACCTTGGGCCTCCAAAACTGCCACGGGTGTAGAGCAGGGGTCTGTAGTACTCTGTCCTGCTGCCAGTACTTGGGCAGGCGATGCATAATCCCTAACATCCTCTGAACAGTCCCTTAAGTCCATACCTTCTATAATCTGTGGCTGGGGAGATGAGCCAACTGCCCTAGCTCCCTGGAACTCCATATCATCCACTTCGGCTTTAGGAGTGGCAATCTTCAGATTTTCCACTGCTGATTCTTCAGCCAGGATTTCAGAGTTGTCAACTGGTATTTCCTGATAGTCCCAGGCAAAGGGAGCACCAGCCTGCTGCTGAGCAGATTCTATATAGTTTGATAAAGGATATGACCGTAATGCTTTGGAAAAGGATATTGTCAAAGTTAATAACATGGAGAGAGAAATACTGTTGAAACCCAAAGTTAGGGATATAGAAGATAATAGGGGTTTTGAATGGGCTTTCATTACGAATTTCTCCTCCCACCATTGGTGGGTTAACAAGGTTATGAGGAAACATTGGAATATCCTTAAGGGGGATAGGGTCCTGGGACCAGTTATACCTACTAAACCCAATATTGTTTATAGGAGAACTTTAAACCTCAAGGATAAACTGGCACCTAGTGCTATTGATATACCTCCCAGGATTAGTATGTTTGGGGACATGAAGGGATTTTTTCCTTGTAAGAGGTGTAAGGTGTCCAAAACATCTCAGACTGTTAGAACCACCTCCTTTACCTCACAGGTGACGTCAAAAGTATATAAGATAAAATATTTTATTACCTGTGGGACGGTGGGAGTTATTTATCTCCTAACCTGCCCTTGCAATTTACAATACGTTGGCAGAACAACAAGAGCCCTAAATGTGAGAATAGGAGAACATCTTGGGAATATTAGACGAGGATTTGTGGGACACAGTGTATCTAAACATTTTCGTACACACCATAATAGGAACACCTCCTTGGTAAAAGTAGTGGCTATAGAAAAATACACTGCCCATTGGAGGGGTGATAACTTGAAAAGACATGTGTCCCGACGTGAAACCAGATGGATACATGACCTCCAATGTTATAATCCCCTGGGTTTAAACGTCGAATGGGATATTAACTGCTTTATTGACAATAAATAGCATTAATTCCCATTCTGATGTGCTCTACTGAAGATCTGACTGAATACCTTTTTATTAATTTTTAGAATAATTTTTTATGTCATTTTTTAATTGCTAAATTGTTATATATTTTTACATATTATATACAATTTTTTTCTGAGGTAATATATAATATACACCTCATTTTATCCGCATCCATATTTCTACATTAATTAATTAAATTTATACATTTATATGCATATTCTTTGATGTTAGAGGTATAATTAGTATTCGTTCTGACATATATATATATATTTTTTTTATGTATTTATGTGTTTATAATATGTTTCCCATTTATTTCTATTGAGCTGAGGATATGTTAAAAGATTTTTTTTGGTATAATCTAATATGCAAAATACCAATTTTTATCCTTTTTTTTGGTGACCCCAGAGATATATCTCTAAATGTTACTTCCGGTGTCACGGCTGCCCTATGAGTATACATACGTGAAGTGATGACGCTGGTAATTAGCCTCCGTTCCCAGTTGATGCCATTTTTGGGGAAACGCGTCGGGTGGAGCCAAGATTCCTAACGTCATCACGTATTGGATATGGATGTATTGATGCAGTCTATGTTTGCTCTCTGACTAGCATACGGAAACATTAGAAACCTTTTTTACCCTTGTTACGTTGCTGTTTCCTTGCCTATTTTGTCTATTTTACTATTTGTGGATTGGATGTGGACTTTTTGATTTTGGCTTTTTTGCTGTGTGTTTTTACAATAAATCCTTTTGAATTTTTGGAAAATACTGCACCATGAAGTCCTTTTTTTAATCCTTCTTTGCTGAGTTGAACAAGCTCTTAGGAGTACACTTGGAAGCTGGAGCGTTTCTATTCCCGCCTAACTTTTTCGTTTTGGATACTGTGTGTCAAGATATCTGATTACCTGGTGGAGTGAGGACAGGCCACCTGGGATAAAGGAACAGGTGAATACCATCGCTGCCGGCAGGCTGATGCACACGCCTTTGTGACCTCTATGATCTGAGGTCCCGTCCATCTGGTAAGCGGCTTTAAGATTATCTATTATCACTGAACATCTATAGAGTAAGGCTCCCTTTGGATATCCCTTATCCATATGAAGCAAGTGGATTTCACCTTTGGAATTTAAATGTGTTGTGGACATTTTTTTCAATCTCACCTTTATAATTTTAATTTTAAAATTAACATTTGCCTTTGGAGAACAATTTCACTTTCACTATTGAGATTCAGTATATATTCTCTTGTGTTTTTTTTCACTATTGAGATTCAGTATATATTCTCTTGTGGTTTTTTTCACATAGTGTGTTATTAGTAATATATTCATCATTTTTTATTTAATCAATGTCAGTGGTTGCGCGCTTGTCCTTTTACACATGCTGAGCAGATTCTAGCAGCTGTCTGTAGGCGACCTCCAGCTCCCATTCCTGAACGGCCAGAAATTCCAAATCTTCCTCTGCTTAGTGCCCTTCCGAGACATTCAGTTTTCGCTCTCTTTCCTCCATTATTTCCTCCAAACGCCACTCCCGATCACTCCCGAAGTCAGGGTCCTCGGACAGCATCCAATACAACAATCCCAGGCCATAATAGTCAAAGCCTTCCGTGGGGCTGTCATCCGCTGACCACTGGCACTCTTGGGCTACATACCACCGGAGGGCTCTGTAGCTCTCGTCCAACCGCATCTCTGCCCGGATCAGCCTGCTTAACTCAGCTGTCCACTCCTGCTTTGGTTGTTCCCCCAATAACAGCATTCGTACTTCATACTGCGACCAGTACCTTACATGGATGGAGGGGAGAACTTTTCCCTGGTGTTGCTGCTCGAGAGCTAGCGCTTTCTTCCAGAGTTTGCAGCGGATTGAATTAGACCATCCCAGCAGGACCTCCTCTGATACTGGTCCTCTATGCTGTATCTGCATCTCTTGCAACCTCCTTCCGAATTCCTCTTCCATGGCGGCTGGTTCTTTAGGCGTTGTCTCCGATTGCCATATTTCCGCCATTCTCCGCTCATGTTGCCGCTCTAGTTCTCTCTTTTGTCGCTCTCGTTCTCACTCTTGTCGGGCATCCTGCAGCTGAATGCCTTCAATGGCTTCCTGTATGGCGGTCTCTGATGGGTTAGCCCCATATAATGCCAACCGCTGCTGCACTCGTTGCTGAAACAAATCTTCAACTGACCGGGGTCCTGCATCATCATCCCTCTGGTCCATCTCGGCTAGCTCCCTGATCAAGGTGGCCTTGTTCTTTGTCCCACTGGTCCCTCCACGGCTCTCAAGTAAGTCTTTCAGCGTGGCTTTCCTGCAGGCTGCATAGCTGGTCATTCACTGTGGTGGTTTGGAGTGTCCCAGTAACTGGAGAGCAAATCCCACCGCTGCCAACCAATGTAACGAGCCCCTTTGCTCGCTCGGTTCCACTCTCCCGACACTCCTCTGCTCTACTGGATCATCCGGTGCTCCAGGATTCAAACTACAGCTATGTGCCATTCTAATCCATTTGTGATCGTTCAGAACAAACACCAGGCAGGCTGTATGTAAGTTCAACAGGAGCCTTTTTATTAGAACCAAAATCAAGTCTTATATACAGTGGCAGAGGAGGTAACCAGAACATAAATTAACATGAGCTAATTAACTAAATCCTTTAGACCGCCAAGGTGACTCATAAATATGACCTTTCAGGGTAGACATCCCGTCTCCTCCCTCACCTGCTATACAATACACATTATCATAAGTGTAAACATCACACACTTAGCAGGGTCAATTAGAACAGAGGACAGACAGATGGCTGGAGGTGATGTCTTTAGCATATCCTTAGAGTGAACGTGTGAACGTCCCAACAGTATGAATCAGTCACTCTAATATGGCATATACAGGGTCCCCAGAGTCTGTGTGTCTTGGGGGGACATGGACCTGAATCCAAAGTAACACCCCCTCAAGGGTCCCCAGGCATACAGCTCACAAAGAGCACCGTTCCCCCAAATGCCAGGGCCCATGGTCGCAAGGCAAGAGGCTTGCATTCAGTCCCCTCCAAAAGCCTCTGTCCCGGCTAGGTCTGTCACATCCACACAAGACCCAAAGGGGCTGTTAATGGGCTGGGGTAGGGGGGGGGGGGTGATGGGGTAGCCATGCCATATTTCTCAAAGATTTTCATCCATATTGCCAGGACAAGACATGACATTAAAGTCGCAAGCAGTTTTAAATGGCTTTTTTTCCTTTAGAAATGTCATTTTGTGCAGGGACAGTTCTAAACACGGGAAACACATGCCACTTCACAGGTATACTTTAGACACCCCCCAGGTACGATATTTAAAGGAATATTTCACTTTTTTTTTTCACTTTATGCATCATTAAAATGACTGCTCCCGAAAAAACGGCTGTTTTTAAAACTTCTTTTTGCATTGATACATGTCCCCTGGGGCAGAACCCGGGTCCCCAAACCCTTTTTAGGACAATAACATACATATTAGCCGTTATAATTAGCACTTTAGATTTCAAACATTTGCGTCCATTGTATTTAATAGGATTCTAACGTTCGCGCAAACTTTCGGTCCGTTCGCAGGTTCTGGTGCGAACCGAACTGGGGGGTGTTCGGCTCATCCCTAGTCCCAGGGCTACACCAGAGTATCAGTTGGTGGTTCTTAACCAAAAGATCGTCAGAAAGAAAGATCCTTCATGCCGGTTACCTGGGAGTTGGTGAATACGAAGACTGGCCTCAAGGGATGGAGACCAGTCCTGGAAGAGACCGCTGTCCAGGGGAAGTGGTCAAGCTCCAAGAGAGCCTTGTCTGTCAACATTCTAGAGCTTCGGATGGCATGTCTGGCTTAATGGCCTTTGCGTTTAGGTTCCGGGATTGTTCTGTCAGAGTACAATCCGAAAATGCCACACCAGTGGTTACTTCATTTACCAAGGAGGCACTAGAAGTTGCGCAGCCAGAGGGAAGTGAGCCATGTTCTGTCTTGGGCAGAGGAGCTTGTGCCTTGCCTATCAACAGTTTTCATTTCAGGATATGGAGAATTGGCAGGCGGTTCCCTAGAGCCATCAACAATTGTTCCCGGGAGAATGGCCTCTACACCCCGACTTTTTTCTGACCAGATGCCAGAGAAAGGGTACCCCGGACATAAAATTTATTGGCATCCAGGTTCAAAAAGTTGGGCAACTTTGTGTCAAGGACAAAGGATCCACTCGCATACGGGACACATTTGTTAGTGACCCCGTGGGACCAGTTGTCACTGGTTTATACGTTCTCTCCCTCCAGTGCTGCGACTACCGCGGCTTCTATGCAACATCAGAGGGGAACAGAAGCCAGCCTAATAGCTCCGGCATGACCCAGACGACCTTACTGTAAAGGGATCGTAAGGGTGATAGTAGAGGACCCAGGGTCCCTTACATCTCGCCCAGACCTATTTCACAAGGGCCGGTATTCCATTCTGTCTTGCAAACATAGAAATTAATGGTTTGGCTGTTTAGCCCGCATTCATGTGGATCAGGGCTTTCAGGATCAGTGGCAATTACCCTGATCCATACAGGCGAGCTGGCCTCCAGGACCATGTATTATAGGATCTGGAAGGCCCATTTTCCTGGTGTAAAACCAAGGGATGGCATCCTCGGAAGTATGTCATAAGTAGAAGTGTTACCTTCCTACTTTAGGAAAGGAGATGGAGCTAGCCTTATGTTCCATCAAGGGTTGGATCTCGGCCTTGTCAGTGTTTTCAAAGGCCGCTTGCTTCGCACTCTTTGATACAGGCCTTTATACAAGGGGTAACGCAGTTAGGTCGCCCTTGTGCCCAGAGGATTGAGTCAAATTTTTTTCGGCTTACAAGGACAGCACCTTGAGCCGATGCACCATATTTCCCTTCATCCTTCTAACAAGGGAATTGGTGTTTTTTGGTTGCGGTAGCCTCCGCAAGTGAGTTTCAGTGTTGGCAGCGTTCTTTGTATAGAGCCATACTTAATCATTCTTAAGGATAGGGTGATGTTGAACCCTCACCCAGCCTTTTTTTTCCTAAAAGGATCTAGTTTTGAATCAAAACGTTTCTTGCCTTTCTTTTTTCCCACAACCTTGTTCTACGGAAGGAAATTTATTACTTTTCTCTCAATATAAATGAGAGCAGTTAGAAGTCTATCTGATACAGGAAACTGACGTTTTGTTGTGCTGCCAGAAGACCCTGGAAATGGGCAGGCAGCGTTCAAATCGGCTATTAAAATGGTTACACTCTCTTGTTGTAATGAGAGCAGTCAAGCGGGTGCTCAGATACGGAAAACTGATGTTTGTTGTGCTACCTGGAGGCCCCAGGAGAGGACAGGCAGCGTCTAAATAAACTGTTTCAATGTTAATTCATCAGGTTATTATTCAGGCTTGTGGTTTGAAGAGAGGGTTTCCCCTGTTTTTTTTTAAAGGGCACTCTACCAGGACAGTAAGCACTTCATGGGTGGTGCATCACCAAGCCTTTATGACTCAGATTTGCAAGGCCACAACTTGATCGTTGGTGCATACGTTCACTAATTTCTATCAGATGAATGTAAGACGGCAAGAGGATGCCGCTTTTTGGCGCAGTGAGCTGCAGGCAGCAGTATAGGTCCTCACGTCTGATGGTGGTCTGCGTTATTTGGGTCTCCCTCCCCTCAGAGGCATTGCTCTGGGACATCCCACTTAGTAATTACTATGAGGCTCTGTGTCCCGTGATGTACGATAAAGAAAATAGGATTTTTATAACAGCTTACCTGTAAAATCCTTTTCTTAGAGTACATCACGGGACACAGAGCTCCCGCCCCTCTTACTGGGATATATTTATACCTTGTGGGACACTTATTGCTTTGCTACAAAAACTGAGGTGCTCCCGGCATTGGAGGGGTTATATAGGGAGGAAACTTCCTGTCTAATTGACTACACCAGTGTCCAGCACTTAAAGGTGAGATATAACCCACTTAGTAATTACTATGAGGCTCTGTGTCCTGTGATGTACTCCAAGAAAAGGATTTTACAGGTAAGCTGTTATAAAAATCCTATTTTTACCTGCCTATATCTCCAATAACAGAGTCAGGATATATCTGGATTATGAGGCCGGGCGGATCTCTTTTGATGATCTGTGTGACCCAATCCAACACCTCCACACCTTCACCACCTTCACTGAGCCCCTATGTGCAGGAAAAGGTTATAAATAATTCCGTCCAGAGTCTGGGAGCATCACAGGGATCGGTAGTGAGATTGGTTCAGTGCTCAGCCAATGCTTAGGGAAATGGTGACCCCGTCATTGTGGAAGTATGATGGCTGCCAACGCAGGCCTTTTTCTGAAAATGCTAGTTACCTGACTGTGTTTTACTTAAAAACTATTGTCACCATCCCAGAAAAAAATAATAAGACTAAAGAATCATTTTTCAGATCTTTTATGTCCCAATCATGTCTAGTAATTAGAAGTGATTGTAAGAAATTTTATTGTATTGGAAGTGATTTCTTTATAATCAATGGAGATGAAGCATTTCCTCAGATTGGGTTGTGCTGTTCTCACTGTAATATGAGAAGTTCTAGAACCCCAAAGATCCGTGACACATGGGGTTACTGTGTATATTCAGGATGAGCCCCGCCACTGAACACTGCGCCAGAAAAAGCCCTGCCCACATCCACCAATGGGGATCAGTATAGAGGCTGATAGGGGAGGGGCCGGAGGATGACACTTCTACACAGGGACTTCTGCAGCTCACAGATGGACATGACCTGAAATGATGGAGGTCTCCTAAAGTCTCTCACATTCTGATAAACCCTCCCGCTTCAAAGACTCCCACAACCACCTCATCTGAGGATCCTCTGTGAGGGGGTCATACATGTCCATTTTAATGCAGAAAAATTAATGCACTTTGCTGCATGAAAATACCTTGTAAGAAGAAATGTCTTTGGTTCCTATGTCTACATGTCAACCCAGAGTTCCCCAAAACACCTCAAAACCAGAAACCAACACTCCAGAGATGGGGCAATTGTTATGTTGAATTAAAAAAACTACAATGCCGAGCTTTAAGACAACAGCCAAACATATGGTGCAGTGGTTGTTGAGTATTTTAGCATTTTGAATGGGGCCCAGGACAGCAATGAAAGAGGGAGAGATACGTTGATTTTTTTTTTCAAGAAAAAAAAAGCTATTGTTTAGAGAAAGCAGCTATAACTATTCTATAAACTCAGAGGAAAATATGAGGCATATTTTATTTAGAAAAAAAAATAAAAAATCTGTTTATTATGACAAAGTCAAGAGCCAAAAATATTTTACAGACATGCTTCCCACCATTACTAGGCTTCAATGAAAGATGGAGAGACTAGTTTTATCAATAAATAAACATTTTAAGTGTTTTTTTTTTAGAGCCACAAGCTTGAAAAACTTAGCAACATGTACTCCTATTTTTCTAAGATGCAATGTCAAAGGGAGAGAGCAGGCAAGTTTCATGATAAACAAAATCAATTATTGTCTATTTTCTAAGACTGAAGACTGATAAATTGTACAGGTTTGAAGCATAATTTGCATGCCTTTATTGGATAGGTCACAATTTGTGAGTGAGAAAGAAAGCATGTTACATCTGGAAATAGACATTTTTTTATTTTATTTTTGAAGTCTGGAGATGGAAAAATTCACACATTTATAACACAGCTATTATGCCAGTTTAAACAGGAACAAATGGTAATGTGGGCTAGTGACATACTCAAAAGAGGCACCAACAGCCCTGGATAAAGCATATATACAGGAAAAGTTTTTTTAATGGGATTTTTAACGGTGCCTTAGACCAGGGGTTCCCAAACTCTCTAATGAAAGGACCAGTTTGCTGTCCTTCAGACTTTAGTGGGGCCAGATTGTGCCCAGTGGGAGCAAAAAATGCCAGATCTTTGGTATTAGGGGGAGAAATAGTTGGTGTCTTTGGGAGGAATAGTGCCACATTTTTGTTGTTAGTAGAAGGAATTATGCCCCATCATTGGTGTCAGTGTAAGGAATAGTGCCCCACTGGAGTCAGTGGCAGGAGTTTTGCCTTATTGTAGGTGTTAGTGGAAGGAAAATGCCTCAAGGGCCGGATAAAGGCAAACACAGGGCTGCATCTGGCCCCAGGGCCACAGTTTAAAGACCACTGGCTTAGACTAATAGTACCAAAAAAGGTTTCTTTAAAAACTAGGACATTTTATTTGTACATCATTAAAATTTGTATAACATAAAAAAGTTAGCAGATTATCATTTTATCATGTCATGAATGCCATTTTAAAGATAGGTGATGGTATGTTTTTATCCTAAAATGTTTTGCCCATAGGGGCTTCCTCAGGGAATTCATTGAAAGATCACCAATGAGATCTCCCAATAGTGTCAACCCAGAGCCACCGGGATGCTGCAGAGGACACAGGTTAAGCTATGTGGCCACAGAGGGCACACCAAGACCAAGAACACGAACTGCTAATGTAGAGTTAGACGAGGGTGCCAAGGAAGAAACAAGAATTGTCACAACCAGTCAGGGATAGACTTGGCAGTGTTGTAAAATGTAGTGGTCACCCTCGAGCTTCCCGTATGGCTTACCCTATGTCCTCCGGTGGCTCTGGGTTGGCACTATTGGGAGACCTCATTGGTGATCTTTCAATTAATCCCCATGAGGAAGCCCATATGGGCAAAACATGTCAGGATAAAAACATCATACCATCACCTATCTTGAAAATGGCATCCATGACTTGATAAAATGATAATCTGCTAACCTTTTTATGTTATACAACTTTTAATGATTTACAAACAAAATGTTTACTGTATATATGTCAGTATAAACAGGCCACAAGCTCTGATAGCCTGAGCAAGCATATTGCATCTGGGAAAAAAAGTGTTTATTTGTGTTTTTAATTGAAAAGATAAACATTGTACAGAGTTGCATGGCACTTTTAAGACATCATTCAATTTATGAGGGAGAGAGGAAGCAGATTGCATTTTGCAATAAAAGTGGGTTCTTACCTAACTCTCTCATTAGCTTTCTCCCCAGGTTCCAATGCGAGAAAGTTGTTATTATATCAGTGTTGATGTGGTCCATAAACTGTCCACATTGTTACAGGTATTACTGAACAAAACACAATTGGATATTTTATCTACAACTTTGTTTGATTGTACTGCAACCATGTTCATTTATCTACTTTATTAACTTTTATTTTACCCTTAATTTTTGCAATAAACTTCAAATAAAAATATATATAAAAAAGGGTAGAGAGCATGCAGCTTGCATTGAAAAGTAAAAATATATTTTATTTTAACTCTAATATAAAATAGTTATACATTTCAAGCACAGTTTATATTCCATTTTAAACTAGTAAATTGCATCTGGACATAACAATCTTTTTTCTTGTTTTTTACATTTTTGGATAACTAATGTTATAGAATTGCGTTCCTTGCTGTAAATCTATTTGGATAGGCTGATATTTCTGAGGGAGAGAGCAAGCTGATTTCCTCAATAAATATGAAAATAGGCCTCTTATTGCAGAGACAAACAATTTTCTGCAGATAATCTTATTCTTTAATAAAAGGAGGCAAATTTGACAAAGAGTAGGTATATTTTGGCTAGAAATATTACATGAATTACACAGATTAAAACATTTCTACACATTTTCTAAACAGAATATCATCTTTTTTAACCACTTCCATGCCGGGCCTATTCTGGTATGGTACACCCTAAAAATGCTTTTGTATTGTCTTTGGTCTTATAGCAGCAGCATCTTAGATGTAAAGCATTTTTAGGGTGTGCCCCCCAAGTATGTTTTTGTATGTTGTATAAACCCTGACCAGGTTTATTGGGCTGGGGCACCCCTCCCCCTCCTCATTACCTCTTATTAGTGGCCACCAGTGCATAGGAGGAATCCCTTCAGTTCTCCCATATAGAGGAGTTTATCTCCCGTGGTTGAGACACAGGTTCCACTAATTCGGGGTACTTTGTCGCGGTAAGTGGGCTTAGCACTATATGACCATATAGTGTGACCAAACCCCCGTATTTTTGAATATGTTCAGGTGTTTTTAACTAGCCTTGCAGGATAAATGTAATTTTTGCATGTGTGCGCTGTAATCTGTTTTGTATTGTCTTTGGTCTTATAGCAGAACCATCTTAGATGTAAAGCATTTTTAGGGTGTGCCCCCAAGTATGTTTTTGTATTGCGGTGGACAGATCGGACACTTTTGACACATTTTTGGAACCATTGACATTTATACAGCGATCACTGCTATAAAAATGCACTGATTACTGTGTAAATGTCACTAGTAGGGAAGGGGTTAACTCTAGGGGGCGATCAAGGGGTTAAATTTGTTCCCTCATGTTTGTTTCTATTTTTTTCATACATAATGTTTATTGATTTTTTAACAAGCAGTACAAAGTAGATTTGACATTGCGTAAGCAACTTACAGAAAATGAATGAGTGGCTATGTAGTTGCTAAACATATGGAACAGTTACACTAAATCAGAAACAGAAAAACAATGTGGCCTACTCAAAATACATGCTGAGCTACTTTGTTTAAACAGGTAGGAAACGAACTACAGAACTGCAATGGGATACTGGTCCCTGGGGAGAGGACTCCTGTGGAGCCAGTTTCTTGAGACTAAAATATAACTTTTCATAAGTTATGCCGCGTACACACGGGAAAAATAAACTTTCCAACAGGAAAACCTCAGTCGGAATTTCCGACGGAAAAATAGAGAACCTGCTCTCTATCTAAGTCCGTTGGAAATTCCGACAGAAAAGTCCAATGGGGCATACACACGGTCGGAATATCTGCCGAAAAGCTCACATCTGACTTTTTCTGTTGGAAATTCCGACCGTGTGTACTCGGCATAAGAGTGCAATGGTTGCAGTCAATCATCAAACCAGAAGAAAACATTTTTTCAGGTGTGGCGTCTGGGTAACAATCCGCTGCTCCCAGGCTCTATGGAACTGTTTTAGTTTCCCGAGCTGGAGTGCTAAGCAATGCTCATAGCTCACTGTAAGATTAATCTGGGTCTTCACATCCGAAAACATTAGGAACCAAAGAGCCCATCCACTTTCTAAGGATCATTAATCTGGCACTAAAGAGTATATGAACTACCACCGGTCTGAAATCCTCAGGAAAGTTATCTACTCCTATGTTAGGTAGGGCTAGTATGTTTGTTTCTAACTGTCTGGGGATGGGACTGAATAGAGGAGGAGAAATATCGCTGTTCCTAACTAATAGGAACAGATGATCTGTCTCTCCTCTCCTGACTGAATGGGGATGTGTGTGTTTACACACACACATCCCTGTTCTGGCTCTCGTGTCCGTGATCGTGCGTGGCTGGCAGGCATCGCGCCCGCTGGCCACATGCATCGGGTCCCCCACCGTGCGTGGCTGCTAGAGCTGTTTAAAGGGCCAATGTACAGCTACAGTGATTTGCTGGAACGAGCCAACCTGCCGCAGTATAATGACGGCTGGTCGGCAAGTGGTTAAAAGTGTACTTACTAAAAGATAGAAAATAAATAATAAAGGCAAATTTTGCATATATACATATATATATATATATATATATATATATATATATATATATACACTGTATATATTTAAAATATATATGATATTTAAAGTTGTACATGCTCCAAGAATTGACTCTACAATGGACCAATCCTACCCTCCTTCCCTGTGATGTCACTAGTTTCTGGGTGGAGTTCTCACATCTCATGCTTTGCCCCCACATATCTTTATACAACCTCCTGCTACACATATCACAGCATGGAGGGGCTCAGTGAAGGTGGTGGTGAAGGTGTGGAGGTGTCGGATCGGGTCACACAGATCACAAAAGGAGATCCACCCAGCCTCATAATCCAGATTTATCCTGACTCTGTTACTGGAGATATTGGTGGGTAAGGGGGTCTCTTTACTGTCATGTCTCACGCAATGCTGTCTACCAGACCTAAGCAAACCCCAGGACTTGTTATTCCTTCCTATTTCTGCCTGCAAAACTTTCCTGTCTATACTGGGGTAACACATCCCAACTCTCCAGTGTTGTGATCCCCCGACATCCACTTCCCAGTAATGTCGCCCTGAGGAAAAAATCTGACTACTTATTACCTGAGGATTATCCTGAAATCTCTCTGGTCTTTCTGGGCGATTCTGGTACCTATCTGACCTGGATAACGTTTTCATGTCATCTGATATATGAAGCTTATTACCAGCTGTGTTTACATCCAGTAATATGTCTGCAGCTTCCTGTATAGGGAAGTTTACATTTACCTCTCTTATTATATCAGATAAACCTGTGTGTAAGACCTGCGCCACATCCAGACCCCCTCCATCATGGAGGAGCTTCTCATGTCTCTCTCCGTCCTCATTATCTCCATCCTCAGTATCACACAAGTCACCTGTGTCTGATTCCTGTAAGACAGTCAGTGGATCCGTCACGTTACACAGCTCCTCAATGTGACGCAACTTCCTGGACAGCTCCTCCTTTATTTCCAGATCCCGGATGGAGATGGAGATCCGCTCTGCCCTCCCGGCGATTTCCGTCAGTACTTTCTTCTCCAGATCTTCCAGACGTCTCATGAGATCTCTAAACAGGACAGTGACGCTCTCGGGGTCACCAGCTGCTTCTTCTTCTACTTTCCTCCTGTGTTCCTGTAGACTCTGGACTCTTTCCTCCATCTTCTTCCTCTGTGTCAAAAGTTTCTGCAGAATGTTTTTCTGTTTGTTCTTTTTCTTCTTAAAAGCCTCATCCATCATCTCCACCTGGTGTCCCCGATGTTCTCCAACCAAGCTGCAGGCTGCACAAATACAGGTACCATCCTCAGTGCAGTAATACTCCAGGACCTTCTTATGGACGGAGCATTTCCTGCTCTCCATGGACAAGGTGGGGTCACATAAGATGTGTTCGGGGGCCTTTTTGTAGACTCTCAGGTGTTTATCACACAGAGAAACCTCACAGCATAGACAGGATTTAACAGCAGGTACAGGAGAGTCCACACAGTGAGTAAAGAAGACCCCGGACTCCTCCTGATCTGGCTGAGCAGACAGGAAATTCTCCACTATGTTACGTAGTGTTATGTTCTCCTGCAGTGCAGGACGACTCCTGAACCTTTTTCTACATACAGAACAGAAGTAATCTCCAGCCCCTCTCTGTGTATCCAGTACACGATCAATACAGACCCGGCAGAAGCTGTGTCCACATTGTAGCTTTACAGGATCAGTATAAATGTTCAGACAGACAGGACATGTCGGCTCAAGTCTTGGATCAGTAGATACCGTCTCTGAATGTTGAGTGGTGGAGTAACAGTCATCAATATCCTCCGAGATTATCTCTAAGGTGTTTAATACATCTTCAGACATTTCTGAAATTACAAAAATATTAAGTCATGGTTGACTATTCTTACAGGACATAAATAACATACACATGATGTCATTCTATAGTAAAGTGTCAGCTGATCACACTTTTGAGTCACATGCTATACTATGTAACTGCCTGATCATTTTAAAGTGAACTTGTTTTGGGTCATTTCGAGAAAACCAACAGGTAGACTTAACTTCCACCCTCCCCAGTATCACATATGTAGCGATACCCCCAAACTAAGGGAGACGCTGGTTTGCTTTTGGGCCCTGTACACAGCACAGCCAACCCCCGGCAATCTACTCAGCCCTTCTCTGGCACAGTTAGTCTAGGGGTGGTATTTCTATATAGCTCTATAACAGTTTATGCACAACCCCACAATACCTTTCTGCTGGTGATAAGATACGTATGTATATATATGGACTCCAATACCAGATTTGAGTAAATGTAAAAGGTTTACTTGCAGATAAAAGGGGTTAACAATCAATATTACATATAACACATGCATGCAGAGCCCTGCAGTAACTCTAACAGTAGTTAATTATAGTGCGCAATTAGTTCTAACACACACTAACATATAGTTTGAGTCCCCGTTAGCAATATGGCAACCAACAGAACTATCAACTCCCAGTCAGGCCTGACTCAGCTAAATCTCAGTCTCTAGAGAAGAAATCTTCGCATGCCAGATGATCGATGGTGCACATACAGGAACAATATTTGTAATCCAACAAGGTCTAAGGTAGTGGAACAACTCCCTGGAGACTATGTGACTCAGTCCTCCAACTAGTCTCCTGACAGGAAAAGGGAAATATAACCCGATAGGCCAAGGCAGTCTATAGGCCTAATAAAGTACTCGATTATAGTCGTGAGCAGGTGCTCTCCCACCACTCCGGACTCGATCCCAGTCCGGGACTCCCACCGCTGTGTCTTCACACACACAGGATCTGCCACCGCCTGATCTCCGGTTCACTGATGTCCCTGAAGCAGGTAGATGTCTGTCGCCGCACAGGCTCCGCAGCGAGGTAGAAGGCTCTCTGGAAGTACGCAAGGCCCAGGCCTCGGGCCATGCACTCGCAGCAGGTCCGCACAGGAAGTTCTCTTCCCAACCGCGCGGTGTCCAAAGAGGCCGGGCTTAGCCTCGCCCTCCCCTTTTATACCCCACCCATGAGTCTCTGCGGCAGCCCAATGCACCCTGGGTGCCAAACGGGGTTCTGGGTAACGTAGTCCATGGGGCCTCAACGGAGACCCCACTACACACTCCCCCCACTTAAACTCTTTGGTCCCCAAAGATAATTGTCAACAAACACTACGCACAACATTAGACAAAGTTGCGTATGATGTCGGCAGAGGAAGCTCCCACCAGAAATGAGAGGGTGAACTTCCTCGCCCACAGGTCACACTATCATGTGGCCTGCCTAACTGTGCCAGGGGGTGAGTTGGGGTTGCCCTCCACCAAATGAACAGTGGAGGGATCAGGGCTTTCTGCACTTCTCCTGGCAGTTGCCACCGTATCATCCGAGTTCCGTCCCATTTGTGGATAAGTCAGCCTTCGGGGAGGCCTTATGGCCCTTTTCACCCTCCGCTCTCTTGGAATTTCTGGCTCCAACACTGTAGGTTCCTCTTCCGGAACAGACATGGCAGCTTCCACTGTTTCTGAAACATTTAACTCAGGAGCAGGAGGATTCACAGAACATCTTGGATCCTCCTCTGGGAGCAAGTCGAGGGCATCTTCCCATGATAGAGGACTGGATGGGATAAATTCAGTAGCTTCTGCATTCAGTGTACTGTCTATGGTGTCTTCCAAAGGTGGGAGATCTATAGCAGAAGTCACTGGGGCCTGGGAAGGCCATAGTCATCCTAACTCTTCCCTTTCATCCTCACTAGGTTCAGAGATATCTGTTTCTTCAGACCGGGATGCCTGAGATCGGGTATTTGGCCTAGGAGTATCCAGGATGGACGTTGGCTCAGAGGAATCCTTCACAGGGGGTATCCGGACTGCTACGGCAAGTGGAAGTATGTGGTTCCGGTGCCAAGTCTTCAAAGGCCCCAACTTCCCCTCTGGCTTCAGCTGGTAGACTGGTAGGCCGGGTAACTTCTTGCAAATAACATATGGCTCCGGTCTCCATCTGTCTGCAAGCTTGTGCTTCCCAGGGACTCCCAAGTTTCGTAACAACACTCTGTTGCCTTGTTGCAGATCCTGAATTTGGACCTTCAGGTCAAAGTTTCTCTTGTTGCGGGCTCCCCTTTGATCGTAAGCCGCTTGGGCCTGCTCATAGGCCAACTGTAAACTGTGCCTCAGCCGGTCCACATAGCCTTTATGAGAAGTGGCCGAGGAATGGTCTATGGAGGTGCCAAAGGCCAGGTCTACAGGTAGTCTTGCTTCTCTCCCAAACATGAGTTCGTAGGGAGAGTACCCTGTAGCATCACTTGTTGTACTGTTGTAAGCATGCACAATTGCTGCTATGTGCCTGCTCCAATACTGCTTCTTTTCACTTTCTAGAGTCCCCAGCATGTTGAGTAGGGTTCAGTTGAACCTCTCCGGCTGGGCATCCCCTTGTGGATGGTAGGGAGTGGTTCGGGTCTTCTTGATCCCTAAGGAGTCCAAGAGCTTCCGGATCAGTCGACTTTCAAAGTCTCTCCCTTGATCCGAGTGGAGTCGCTGTGGTAGCCCATAATGCACAAAGTATTTTTCCATGAGTACTTTGGCCACCGTGGAAGCCTTCTGGTCTTTGGTTGGGAAGGCCTGGGCATACCGGGTGAAATGATCGGTTATTACTAGATGACCATGATAGGAGCTGAAAGGACCTTCCAACTTGTTAGAAGTCAGTTCTATTGGCCCTGCATGAGGGCTGAAGTAGAGGAATACTGCCATTCATGTTCACGCTGCATCCAGCGGAAAACTCTACCCCATCAAGCTGCCCCAATGGGCCACCTACAGAGTCAAGGCCCAATGGATTTGGTATGCATTGATTGTTGTCAGTTTTCACAGTGAATTCTGCCCCATACAGATAGTCCTTAAGCTTATCAACTACAGCCCACTTGAGAGCCAGGAACTCCAACTTTTGAGTGGGGTAGTTTTTTTCAAATGGGGTCAAACTTCTGCTCACATATGCGACAGGTCGCAGTTGCCCTTCATGCTCCTGGTAGAGCACTTCTCCCAGACCGTCATGACTGGCATCTACATGGAGCTCATAAGGTTTCCTTGGGTCTGCATAGGCCAAGACAGGGGCAGTGGTTAAGCTCTTCTTCAGCATGTGGAAGGCCTCTTCGCATTTTCCATTCCACTGGTCTTCGACTGACTCTCGCGGCTTCCTGGGACCCGAGTCATCCTCTTCCCCTTCTGTCTTCAAGAGTTCATTCAGGGGTCTGGCAATCCGTGCAAACCCCTCTACGAATCTCCTATAGTAGGAGCAGAACCCCAAAAAGGACCTGACTTCTGTCACCGTGGTGGGCTAGGGCCAGGAGGTAACTGCCTCCAGCTTCCCGGGGTCTGTGGCAACCCCTTCTTCGGACACTATGTGCCCCAGATAGTTGACTGATGACTGGTAGAACTGACATTTCTCTGGCGAAAGCTTGAGTCCCTCTTCGCTGAGCCTTCTTAGGACTTTTTCCAGTCTTTCCTCATGTTCTTCCAGAGTCTTCCCAAAGACAATGATGTCATCCAAGTACACGAGAACTTCGATGAGGTTCATGTCTCCTACGGTTTTCTCCATGAGGCGTTGAAAGGTGGCAGGGGCTCCAGACAGACCATGAGTGTCTGCGGCAGCCCAATGCACCCTGGGTGCCAAACGGGGTTCTGGGTAACATAGTCCATGGGGCCTCAACGGAGACCCCGCTACACATATATACCTTACCTTTTGCTCCTTTGACATTCTGTATGGTGACTGGGAACTAAGAAAGAGAAACATTGCGTAAGCTTTGAGTAAATCTAGTCAGAGCTTACACAGGGCTAAGGGCTCTCCCTACCCCCACATGACAGTGAAATGTCAATCACCAAAACTTTTATATGGGAGGAAGGGAAGTGAGTGACCCAGAGTTAAGTTTGTCCTTAAAGTGGCGTTCCGGCCGAAATTACACTTTTTAAATAAAAATACCTCTATAATACACAAGCTTAATGTATTCTAGTAAAGTTAGTCTGTAAACTGAGGTCCGTTTTGTTAGGTTATTACAGCATATTGAAAGTTTATAAACTAGAAATAGAACGTGGCCATCTTATGTGTGGGCATCTGAAGCCAGACTGTATTACTTCCTGGATTTCATTACTGCAGATCTCGCACATGCTCAGTGCTGCACAAGCAGTGTAATAGGTTTCAGGTCAGGTTTCCATTAGACATGTGCACACTGAAATATTTCGTTTCGGAATTTCGTTTTCGTCCGAAAAATACATTTATTTAGTTACTCCCGAAATTCGTTTTTATTTATTTAGTTTTTCGTTAGAAATTGCATTCGTCCGAAAATCTGAATTAATTAAGGTCGAATCTGTCATTGAAGGCTTATGGTGTCTGTCGAATGTTCTAAGAAGATTCGACGGAGCAGCGAAACTGTACGATGCTGCAATCATACATTTCCGGTTTAATGCTCCGCCTACAAGTTAGCTATAGAAGAATTCTAATGTTGTATGACACTAGTAATAATTATATTTATTAATTACTATTACTAGTCAACCAACATTAGAATTCTTCTATAGCCTATGGGCGGATGCATTTGACCGGAAATGTACGATTGCGGCGTCGTACAGTTTATCTGCTCCGTCGAATCTTCTAACTTTCGACAGACACCATAAGCCTTCAATGGCAGATTTGACGTTTGTATGTTTTTCGATGCTTTGTCGAATCTTCGTCGTTCATGTTGAATTGTCAAGTTAGTTCTAGCTATTTTACTGCTCCTCCTCTTTGGTTACAATCAGCCAATAACATTCATCATCATCATTTTTTATTTTACTTCCCCCACCCAATTCCAGCAGCGATCTTTTCTCTCTATAATGTCGAATCTTTTCTCTCTATAATGTCGAATCTTTTCTCTCTATGTCAAATCTTTTCTTTCTATGTCGAATCTTTTCTCTCTATGTCGAATCTTTTCTCTCTATAATGTCGAATCTTTTCTCTCTATAATGTCGAATCTTTTCTCTCTATAATGTTGAATCTTTTCTCTCTATGTCGAATCTTTTCTCTCTATGTCGAATCTTTTCTCTCTATAATGTCAAATCTTTTCTCTCTATGTAGAATAATCTTGGACTAATAGAGTTAAGGTTAGGCACATTAGACCACAGGTTCGATAGACACAGATTGTTATTGTCAGCGTCACGTTGAATCTCCTATCTATATCGAACTGTTGTTGCAACGAAAACGAAAATAAAGCATTTGTTTATGTCGGATCTTTCGATTTTCGGATTCTGTGCTTTCGTTTTCGTTTGTTAAAACAATAACGAAAATAGCTGAAATTCGGACGAAAATGCATTCGGACGAAAACGAATGCACAAGTCTAGTTTCCATAGCAACGGCAGTGTCAGAGGAAGTTGACACTTTATTATGCAAACCTCTCCTCCCCTCCTCCCTGCAGGAAAAAGTAAATATACTGCATGTTCAAGAAATTATATATATATACACACACACACACCCACAGGCTACTATTTTCTGTACAGCTTTTTATTTAAAAAAAATCTAATCTCATCAACCAAATTCATTTATGCATCTAGAGTGCATCAACCCCAGCACATCGAATCGCATCACCCCCAGCACATCGAATCGCATCACTCCAGCACATCGAATCGCATCAACCCCAGCACATCGAATCGCATCAACCCCAGCACATCGAATCGCATCACCCTAGAACATCGAATCGCATAACCCCAGCACATTGCATCAACCCCAGCACATCGAATCGCATCACCCCTAGCACATCGAATCGCATCACCCCTAGCACATCAAATCGTATCAACCCTAGCACATCGAATCGCATCAACCCCAGCACATCGAATTGCATCAACCCCAGCACATCGAATTGCATCACCCCAGCACATCGAATCGCATAACCCCAGCACATTGCATCAACCCCAGCACATCGAATCGCATCAACCCCAGCACATCGAATCGCATCACCCCTAGCACATCCAATCGCATCAACCCCAGCACATCGAATCTCATCACCCCAGCACATCGAATCGCATAACCCCTAGCCAATCGAATCGCATCAACCCCAGCACATCGAATCGCATCAACCCCAGCACATCGAATCGCATCACCCCAGCACATCGAATCGCATAACCCCAGCACATTGCATCAACCCCAGCACATCGAATCGCATCAACCCCAGCACATCGAATCGCATCACCCCTAGCACATCAAATTGCATCAACCCCAGCACATCGAATCGCATCACCCCAGCACATCGAATCGCATAACCCCAGCACATTGCATCAACCCCAGCACATCGAATCGCATCAACCCCAGCACATCAAATCGCATTACCCCTAGCACATCGAATCGCATCAAACCCAGTACATCGAATCGCATCAACCCCAGCACATCGAATTGCATCACCCCTGCACATCGAATCGCATAACCCCAGCACATTGCATCAACCCCAGCACATCGAATCGCATCAACCCCAGCACATCGAATCGCATCACCCCTAGCACATCGAATCGCATCACCCCTAGCACATCGAATCGCATCACCCCTAGCACATCGAAACGCATCACCCCTAGCACATGGAATCGCATCAACCAGAGCACATCGAATCGCATCACCCCTAGCACATCGAATCGCATCACCCCTAGCACATCGAATCGCATCACCCCTAGCACATCGAATTGCATCACCCCTAGCACATCGAATCACATCAACCCCAGCACATTGAATCGCATCAACCCCAGCACATCAAATCGCATCACCCCTGCACATCGAATCGCATAACCCCAGCACATTGCATCAACCCCAGCACATCGAATCGCATCAACCCCAGCACATCATATCGCATCACCCCTAGCACATCGAATCGCATCACCCCTAGCACATCGAATCGCATCACCCCTAGCACATCAAATCGCATCACCCCTAGCACATCAAATCGCATCAACCCCAGCACATTGAATCGCATCAACCCCAGCACATCGAATCACATCACCCCAGCACATCGAATCGCATAACCCCTGCACATTGCATCAACCCCAGCACATCGAATCGCATCAACCCCAGCAAATCGAATCGCATCACCCCTAGCACATCGAATCGCATCAACCCCAGCACATCGAATCACATCAACCCCAGCACATCGAATCACATCACCCCAGCACAACGAATCGCATCACCCCAGCACATTGCATCACCCCCAGCACATCGAATCGCATCAACCCCAGCACATCGAATCGCATCACCCCTAGCACATCGAATTGCATCACCCCTTGCACATCGAATTGCATCAACCCCAGCACATCGATTCGCATCACCCCTAGCACATCGAATCGCATCAACCCCAGCACATTGAATCGCATCACCCCTAGCACATCAAATTGCATCACCCCTAGCACATCGAATCGCACCAAACCCAGCACATAGAATCACATCAACCCCAGCACATCGAATCGCATCAACCCCAGCACATCGAATCGCATCACTCCTGCACATCGAATCGCATGACCCCAGCAGATCGCATCAACCCCAGCACATCGAATCGCATCACCCCTAGCACATCGAATCGCATCACCCCTAGCACATTGAATCGCATCAACCCTAGCACATCGAATCGCATCACCCCTATCACATCGAATCGCATCACCCCTAGCACATCGAATCGCATCAACCCCAGCACATCGAATCGCATCAACCCCAGCACATCGAATCGCATCAACCCAGCACATCGAATCGCATCACCCCTAGCACATCGAATCGCATCACCCCTAGCACATTGAATCGCATCGCCCCAGCACAACGAATCGCATCACTCCAGCACATCGAATCACATCACCCCAGCACATCGAATCGCATCACCCCTAGCACATCGAATCGCATCAACCCCAGCACATCGAATCGCATCAACCCCAACACATCAAATTGCATCAACCCCAGCACATCGAATCGCATCACCCCAGCACATCGAATCGCATAACCCCAGCACATTGCATCAACCCCAGCACATCGAATCGCATCAACCCCAGCACATCGAATCGCATCACCCCTAGCACATTGAATCGCATCACCCCTAGCACATCGAATCGCATCAACCCTAGCACATCGAATCGCATCACCCCTAGCACATCGAATCGTATCACCCCTAGCACATCGAATCGCATCAACCCCAGCACATCGAATCGCATAAACCCCAGCACATCGAATCACATCACCCCTAGCACATTGAATCGCATCACCCCTAGCACATCGAATCGCATCAACCCCAGCACATCGATTCGCATCAACCCCAGCACATCGAATTGCATAACCCCAGCACATTGCATCACCCCCAGCACATCGAATCGCATCCCCCTTAGCACATCAAATCGCATCACCCCTAGCACATAGAATCGCATCAACCCCAGCACATCGAATCGCATCACGCCTAGCACATCGAATCACATCAACCCCAGCACATCGAATCGCATCAACCCCAGCACATCGAATCACATCACCCCAGCACATCGAATCGCATAACCCCAGCACATTGCATCAACCCCAGCACATCGAATCGCATCAACCCCAGCACATCGAATCGCATCACCCCTAACAAATCGAATCGCATCAACCCTAGCACATCGAATTGCATCAACCCCAGCACATCGAATCGCATCACCCCAGCACATCGAATCGCATCATCCCCAGCACATTGCATCACCCCCAGCACATCGAATCGCATCAACCCCAGCACATCGAATCGCATCACCCCTAGCACATCGAATCGCATCAACTCTAGCACATCGAATCGCATCACCCCTAGTTCATCAAATCGCATCACCCCTAGCACATCGAATCGCATCAACCCCAGCACATCGAATCGCATCAACCCAGCACATCGAATCGCATCACCCCTAGCACATCGAATCGCATCACCCCTAGCACATCGAATCGCATCACCACAGCACATCGAATCGCATCACCCCAGCACATCAAATCACATCACCCCTAGCACATCGAATCGCATCAACCCCAGCACATCAAATCACATCAACCCCAGCACATCAAATTGCATCAACCCCAGCACATCGAATCGCATCACCCCAGCACATCGAATCGCATAACCCCAGCACATTGCATCAACCCCAGCACATCGAATCGCATCAACCCCAGCACATCGAATCGCATCACCCCTTGCACATCGAATCGCATCACCCCTAGCACATCGAATCGCATCAACCCTAGCACATCGAATCGCATCACCCCTAGCACATCGAATCGCATCACCCCTAGCACATCGAATCGCATCAACCCCAGCACATTGAATCACATCAACCCCAGCACATCAAATCACATCACCCCTAGCACATTGAATTGCATCACCCCTAGCACATTGAATTGCATCAACCCCAGCACATCGAATCGCATCAACCCCAGCACATCGAATCGCATCACCCCAGCACATCGAATCGCATAACCCCAGCACATTGCATCACCCCCAGCACATCGAATCGCATCCCCCTTAGCACATCAAATCGCATCACCCCAACACATATAATCGCCTCAACCCCAGCACATCGAATCGCATCACGCCTAGCACATCAAATCGCATCAACCCCAGCACATCGAATCGCATCAACCCCAGCACATCGAATCGCATCAACCCCAGCACATCGAATCGCATAACCCCAGCACATTGCATCAACCCCAGCACATCGAATCGCATCAACCCCAGCACATCGAATCGCATCACCCCTAACACAACGAATCACATCAACCCCAGCACATCGAATCGCATCAACCCCAGCACATCGAATCGCATCACCCCAGCACATCGAATCGCATCACCCCAGCACATTGCATCACCCCCAGCACATCGAATCACATCAACCCCAGCACATCAAATCGCATCACCCCTAGCACATCGAATCGCATCACCCCTAGCACATCGAATCGCATCACCCCAGCACATCGAATCACATCACCCTAGCACCTCAAATCGCATCACCCCTAGCACATCGAATCGCATCAACCCCAGCACATTGCATCGCATCAACCCCAGCACATCGAATCGCATAACCCCAGCACATTGCATCACCCCCAGCACATCGAATTGCATGGCACCCTGCATCTCAGGACCACTTTACATTACACAGAACCCCGCACCTCTGGACCCCTTTTTATTACAGACACCCCCCTACCATACTGAGCAGACCCCCCACCATACAGACACCCCCCTACAACAGTGAAGACCCCCCACCATACAGACACCCCCCTACAACAGTGAAGACCCCCCACCATACAGACACCCCCCTACAACAGTGAAGACCCCCCCTACCATACAGACACCCCCCTCCAACAGTGAATCCCCCCCTCCAACAGTGAAAACCCCCTCACCATACAGACACCCCCCTACAACAGTGCAGGCCCCCCTTCCAACCCGTAGTGTACCTGGTGATCAGCGTGTGCTGCACACACAGCAATTGTAGACTACACGGAGGAGGGGGAGGCGGCTTCATACTCTATCTCTGCTCGGCTGTGTGAGACAGTCACAACCGAGAGAAGGGGATCGTTGAGGATGGGTCCCGCCGTGTGTTCCCCCCGCCCGCCCCCGCAAAGCCAGGCTCCCTGCTGTGACAGTACCTGCTGCTGCCTCCCTGTAACCGCATCCGTAAGGGTCATCTTTGGTGGGGAGGGCACTGCTGGCAAACAAAGGCAGGCTTCCCTTTTTAAAAATGGCGCCGCCGAAAATCGCGTCATACGGCCCAGGGCCTCCTGGGATTGATGACAAACATCTCCCAGGAGGCCTAGCGATCGCTGGATGATGCGACGTTGCTGAGGCGGCCGCGGCGGGAGATACAAACAAAGGACAACTGAACCATGAGTTTTTAAAAATAAAAATTGTAATATTCCAATTCTTATGCAGGGGACAATGGCGTCCCTGGGGGGGCCAGAGGGGGCCCTGGCCCCCCCAACATTATGCTGTGCCCCACCATGTGCCTCCCAAAAAAAAAAAATTTTTTTTTGCATTTTTGTATTTTGCTCGGGCTGCCGCTGGGGTAACATAGTCTCTCCTGAGAGGGAGAGTGTCCCCAGTCAGCTCCTGCGGGGGATTCCTCCCCCTCCCTCCAATGGCATCCCTAGGGGGGGCCAGAGGGGGCCCTGTCCCCCCCAACATTATGCTGTACCCCACCATGTGCCCCCCCAAAAAAAATATATATATTTTTTTGCATTTTTGTATTTTGCTCGGGCTGCTGCTGGGGCAACATAGTCTCTCCTGAGAGGGAGAGTGTTCCCAGTCAGCTCCTGCGGGGGATTCCTCCCCCCTCCCTCTGCTCGCTGACACTGCATAATGCGAGCGCTCACACAACCACAGCCGCACGATCTGCTCCTTCCCCTGTATCCTCATTGGCAAGGAGAAGAGCGAGTTGCAGGAAGGACTCCACGAGCACTGTGGGGGGGGGGAGGGGGCCCAAGCCTTCATCTCAGTTACTGAAAAAGCAGACTAATTTCTCCCGTCCTTAGGACAGGAGAACCAGCCTGTAAATTCCGAGAGTGGTGACTGCAAGCTGAGCCGAGTGTCAGTCTATGACACTCTTTCACAGCCCAGCGAGTCCAGCCATCCCCCCTCACTCTCCTTACATACGAGCAGGGAGGAATAAAGCTCCTCCTTCTCCTTACAGTCCCGCCCACACTATCCTGGCGTGCTGTATCTGAAGAGAGGGGATGTGTGGGCGGGAAATATGAAAATCAGCAGCATTCCTGGCTGTGTGTGAATGATGCCTCAGATTCTAGCCTGGACCTGTGGATGTGTGCATTGCAGACTGCAGTACACTGTAATCATTGAACTGCATTATCTCCATCCCTTCTCTCCCCCATCTGTCTCCCTCCCCCTCTCCTGTTCTTTCAAGACATTCACAATTTACTTTCACTTTCAGTTAGGCAGGTAATATACGGTGCACATTTCTTTCCTGCATCCACAGATTGCAGGAAAGAAACTTGCATAATTCCCCCATCAACACAGACAGTGCTGACAGGGGAATCCCTCCTGCCCAGCAATTGTATTCTCCCGACAAACAGTGATTATCACTAATGGCTATAGCAACCACTAGTGATAATCATAAGAGAATCTTCTCATTAATGGTTCAAATCTCAGCCAGTTCCTGCTGAACCAGCTGAGATTTAAACTGTCTATGGCTGGTCTTAGCTCTTAGGCAGCCCATACATTGATCACTTTTTTTCATTCAACTATTAGGTTGAATGAAAAAAAAAAGAAATGATCCAATTCCCCCATCTACACATTATAGGTGGATGGGGGAATGTTCCCAGTGTGGACCAGTGCTGGAACAACCAGAGTTACTGTCCTCTCCCGGCTATTCACAGCGCTGGTCTCTGTCTCCATGGCAGCGGCGGCAGCACATTGGAAACCAGTGCTGGTTACTTTATGGGGCTGATGTACAGGAGGGCCAGCACAATTTGTTGTTAGAGATGGGCTGGGCATGTTCAAAATTCCACATGCCAGAGCCTGCCAGGGAGCCGACACTGCACAGCGCTAATTACAGGCAGTGAGACATTTCCCGGTCCGCAGCTCCACAGATCAGGAAATGTCTCACTGGCTGTGATAAGCACTGTGGAGTGTCGGCTTCCTGGCGGGATCGGGCATGTGGGATTTCAAACACACCCGAGCCCATCTCTATTGGTTGTAGACAGTTGAGCTCCCTGCAGGTTGCTTAGCAGCAGTGGAGCCTTCTCTGACATGCTGATCGGGATGCAATCCAGGTGATGCTCCTAGTCAAATCCTAGTGTTAAATATCAGTGATTTTATTGATCAAAGCCCACACTTTACAGGCATAGAGCCCACATGGCTGCTGAACATACGGTTAATTATATATATGTGGTTGTTCTCTTGATGCTTATAAATACTGTGTTTATTAGATCTGACTGGGAGCATCACCTGGATCACATCCCGATCAGCATGTCAACAGAGAAGGTTATACAGCATTACTGCTGCTAGGTGACCAGCTGGGGGCTTGGCTCTCTATAACCAATAGTGCCAGCCTTCCCCTGCATGCACCCATAATGTCACCAGCACTAGGTCCTAATAGACTGCCGCCGCTGCCAAGGAGACAGATGCCAGACCAGTGCTGTCAATAACAGGGACAGGACAGCTGGGGAACCCCCACAGTGGCAGAACACCAGGGCCCGGTGGCAAGACAACCTTTGCAACCCTGTTAGTTCACCCACTGCTTTTGACCCTTATATTTTCTTGGTGTGCTGGTGAGATATATCTCTTGTTTTCTGCCACCCTGGGGGGCCCCAGTATAGTAGGAAGGGAACTCAATGCAGAAAATGTGAAAGGGCCCGTTGTGGGATCGTAGTAAAGGGCCCCAGAATATATATCATAGGTGTGCGCAGCCTATAGCATTAGGGTGTGCACCCCAAAGCTCAACACATACTACCGATCACTCTCGATGAAAGGGAAGGGGACGGTAAGTTACATATTTACCTGCCTCTTCCCCCACTCTTCCTAAAACATCCCCAGCAGCAACAGCCGGTGGGAGAGGAGAGTAGGGAAGCTGGAAGCGCTGCAAGGGGAAGGAGGGGGGAGCCAGGGCAGTAGGGGGAATCTGTGCTGCAGTGTGATTAGGGTGTGCCTGGGCACACCTGGCACACCCTGTACGCACGCCTATGATATATATATATATATATATATATATATATATATATATATATATATGCAGGGCTCAAATTTTCAAGTCCTGAGCTACTAGCCAGGCCTCAAAGGTTACTCGCCACCAGTGCCCCACTCAATCCCTGCCCTGCCCCGCACCTAATTCCGCCCCTAGACACGCCCTCATAAATTATCTCATGAAATGACACTTAAATGTTTTATGCAAAAATAAGTTACAAAAATAAATATTAACAACTTTATCAGTGCAGCCTCACCTGTGCCCACCATTGCAGCCACACTGTGCCCACCATTGCAGCCACACTGTGCCCACCATTGCAGAAACACTGTGCCCGTTGCAGCCACACTGTGCCCGTTGCATCCACACTGTGCCCGTTGCAGCCAAACTGTGCCCGTTGCAGCCACACTGTGCCCGTTGCAGCCACACTGTGCCTGTTGCAGCCACACTGTGCTCTTGCAGCCACACTGTGCTCATTGCAGCCATACTGTGCTCATTGCAGCCTTACTGTGTTCGTTGTAGCCTCGCCTGGGCTGAGGAATGCATGGCTGGAGGAAGAGGAGAGCTGCGGGATAGCACACTGTTAGCGGCGCTTACATTATGATTGTCTCCGCTCTGCTCGACACCGCCCCGCCTCCACCTGACCTGTGATAGATAGAACGCATCCCAGCAGTGGACCGGCGTTCTATCACAGGCGTAGGTCAGGAGGAGGCGGAGCTGTGTCGAGCAGAGCGGAGACAATCATAATGTAAGCGCCGCTAACAGCGTGCTATACCGCGGCTCTCCTCTTCCCCCGGGGCGATCGATGGGAGAACAGCTCCCGATCAACCCCACCGGCGGTGCTCTCCCCCCCTCTCCCAGGCAGGCGGCCCAGCTCGCAAGACCGAATTTTTGCGAGTGGAAAATTTGAGGGCTGTATATATATATATATATATATATATATATATATATATATATATATATATATAAAATTGCATTTTATAGTTGCCCCCCCTGCTTTTGTCTCTGTCCCCCCATGTGCCCCCCCTAAATATGAAAGCTGGAGACGCCACTGGCAGGGGACAATACTGAAGAGGATTGAAGAAACTTCAAAAATAGGGTGGAGCTCCGCTTTAAATCAATTCATGTTTATATATGTTCCACTATTGTTACTATTGTAAAAAAGGTTCACACTTTACTGGAATGCATTGATATGACCTTGTATGTAGACAGGTACAGTCTGTGTTCTCCACTGCAGGTGGTGCTCGACTGCAGTGGCAATGAAGGAGGGAGGAAGTCAAAAGGAGCTTGATTTCTATGATTTCCTTGGTCCTAGGGAGGCATCTTTCCGCTTGGATGCTGGCGCCCCATGTGGCTTTGGCAGCCATCTTGTGTCGGGCAGAGTCTATTTAAGTCTACGGTTTTAGGGCTTGGTGCGCTTTTTGTGAGTGGCTAGCGTAATGAATGGATCCCCATCTGTCAGGGACAGTGCAAGATATGGGAGATGTTTCGGAGGAGTAGGGACAGTGCAGAAAGCCTTACCTTTTGAGTTAGGACCGGCTAGGACACATTTTGCTCCTTGTGGCAGATGCGGTCAGAATTCTCCAATTGTTATCTTGTGGGTCCATAGCTGTCTCAGTTGTAAGTGTCTCCCCCATGGGGCCTTTTGTACTGAAGAACTTTTCTACAATATACTGTATTTGCCAAATTGGGACTCTATGTGTGTGTGTGTTTTCTAGGGGTTCCCCCAGCCCTGTGCCAGGAGGTCAAAGACTTGAGCCCTAATTTGCTTCCAAGTGGGGTAATCCGGGAGAGCCACAGCTCATGGGCCGCTCTTGTTGTCTTATTGCAGTTTTGGTTACTGAAGCCCCCTGATTCCCTTGTGAAGACTGAGGAGCAGAATATATTCAATACCTTTACCATCTCTCCATCCTTAGTAACAAGATTCCCTTAATCATTCTTTATGGGACCAATATGATCTGACCTCCCTTTCTTACTATTTATGTATGTAGCACTTACCCCCATTTAAGGAACCGGCTGGTTTTGTTTTGGGTCATGCAAACTACCTCCAAGGCTTCCGTTGTCAGGGTATAGAAAGTCTTTAGAAAAGTCAATGTCCACACAAATGTAAAACCTAAACAGGATGGCTTTATTTTTCCTTTGCTGTGGGAACTTATAGAGAAAGCAGGAAATGAGAGAAGTACAGGGGAAGGTTCAGGCACGCAGCACTAAAGGCACACAGAATTTTATCAACGTCGCCACTCAAGCCTGAGTGGGTATTTCTCACTCAGATAGTTCCGTTTCCTTCGGTCCTAGCAGCGGGAATGACGCCCGGATCTATCTTTAACGGTCTCTGTCACAGACCCTGAGGTGAATCTGAGGATGGGTTCAGGAATCCTCTGCTACAGGATTTTCAAAGTCCCAAACCTCCTAGCCAAGCAATAAGAAAGAACCTTTATGCCAGATTGGTGTATTGCAGGGCCTTCAAGTTCTTGGATCCCTCCTTGAGTAGGTTGCCAGGCCTCTCCTGAGACAGCAGTACCATCGCCAGTCTCCTCTGGGGAAAGGTCCTCCCCCGGCTTTCCTCCTCAAAATCAGACTTCCCGAAGGTGGGTAGCATGGGATCCTCTTTAAAAGTGTAGGCCCCAGCCAGCGGAGCTGGGCCTACCAGGCAGCGATGCAGACTTGGGCTGAAGGTGCCTGGGGCTGGAACACACGCACGCACGCACCCGTGCCATGCGGGCCACGAGGTGCGCACACCAACCCCCAATCAATGGTGTCTGCCCCTTATGTACCCCCTCCCAGCATGCACAGCGGGATAACCACGCCCACTGCACGGCTGCTGAGAAATGACACCCAATGTGCTGTTATACCCCTGTATTTCAACCTGGGCTGGTGGTGGCAGTGCCACCTACAGGCGAACAGGGAACACAACTGCCAGGCAGTATCACACCCAGAGAAGAAGCAAAATTTAGAACAATCAGCTGGTCTGAGCCCAACTACTGGCTCAGACTACCCCTAAATTCAACATAGTGTCCCAATATTTGGGAGGGGCGCTACATGTACTTAAAGAATTTCTTGGGATTTTTCTTACTCTCTTCCGCTATGTGCCTTTCGTATTCTATCTTGGCCGCCCTGATTGCACCCTTACATTTCTTGTTGTATTCTTTGTAAAGTTGGAATACTGATGATGATCCCTCAGCCTTGAATTTTTTGAAAGCCTTCTCCTTTGTTTTTGTTTTTTCCAACACATTTTTTTATTGAGATACCACAAGGTTTTACTGTATCACATACAATACGCCAAACATGTGCCATGTTATAAATTTCTCTTCCTGGACAGAAGAATAGCATCTGTTTGAGCGTGCATCCAAAGTAGCAACAAAAACCAAGAAAACAATGTTGTATGTTATGAACAGAAATAGTTATCATTCTCCTTTGCTTTTATATGCATTTTTACGTTGGAATTAAGCCACCCAGGACTTTTATTAGCGCTTTGAAATTTATTTCCCATTGGGATGCACTGGCTAATGCCCTTATTTAATATGCTCTTAAGGCATACCCATTTCTCCTCCGTGTTCTTTGCTCCTAAGATTTTGTCCCAATTTGTATCTTCTAGCAAGGCTCATAGATTAGGGAAGTTGGCTCTTTTGAAATTCAGTGTCTTTGTATTCCCCTTATATTTCCTATTAGTGTGATTTATACTGAAACTAATTGACCTGTGATTGCTGTTTCCTAAATTGCCCCGTATTTCCACATCCGTGATCAGGTCTGTATTGTTTGTAATCAGTAGTTCTAGTAAAGCTTTGTTTCTAGTTGGTGGGTTTACCATCTGACCCATGAAGTTGTCCTGCAAGACATTTTGGAACTGGCGCGCTTTAGACCACCCAGTCTATGTCTGGATAATTAAAGTTCCCCATTATGATGACACTTCCCATCCTTGCCGCTAATCCAAATTGTTATAGGAGGTCCGCCTTTGCCTCCTCCCTCTGGTTAGGGGGCCTATAGCATACCCCCAGTATTACTTTCCCCTTAATTTCATCCCTTTGCAGCTCTACCCATAAGGATTCCACCTCCTCCCTTGCTCCCTTAGTGATGTCATCTCTCACATTCACTTGTACATCATTTTTGATATACAGCATTACCCCTCCCCCTTTTTTACCCTCTCTATCCCTGCGATATAGGGAATACTCTTGAATTGTTGCCAGCCAATCGTGAGAGCTGTTAAACCAAGTCTCTAAAATTGCTACAAAATCTAAATCCTCCTCGTACAACAGTAGCTCTAGTTCTCCCACCTTGTCCGCCAGACTCCTGGCATTGGTGAACATGCCACGTAGTTTAGACTGGTCGCATACTGTCTACTTATTGGGTGTTTTGAGGTTGCAAATAGGAATTGTTACTATACTTACCTCAGGTTTAGGTGCTTTAGTCAACCTACCACTAATGCCCCCAATACTACCCTCTTAAATATGTTCTGCACTGACTATCTCTACCTCTGGCCCCTCCCCCCCGTCGCCTAGTTTAAAAGCCCCTCTAACTTTTTGGCCATCTTCACTCCCAGCAGATCTGCACCCTCCTGATTTAGGTGCAGTCCATCCCTTCTATAGTGCTGGTGACCGACTGAGAAGTCGGCCCAGTTCTCCAGGAACCCAAACCCCTCCTTACTACACCAGCTCTTCAGCCACTTGTTCACTTCCCTAATCTCCCTCTTCCTTTCTGGTGTGGCTTGAGGTACCGTTAGTATTCCTGAGAATACTACCTTGGAGGTCCTTTTCTTCAATTTAGCTCCTAAGTCCCTAAAATCGTTTTTCAGGACACTCCATCTGCCTCTGACTTTGTCATTGGTGCCAACATGCACCATGACAGCCGGGTCCTCCCCAGCCCCTCCCAGTAATCTGTCCACCAGATCCGTGATGTGCCGAACCCGAGCGCCCGGTAGACAACATACAGTTTGGCGCTTCAGGTCTTTGTGACAGATTGCCCTCTCTGTCCTTCTAAGAATTGAGTCCCCTACCACCAGAATCTGTCTTTCTTTTCCCTTGGCTTAACTCATACCCTCACTGGAGGAATTATTCCCCTGGCAGCTAGGGGAGTCCCTCAGCTCCAGCAGTGCTGGTCCGCGACGGGTTTTACCAATGTCACCTAACGGGGCATACTTATTGGGATGTTCTAGCCCAGGACCGGCCTCCCTGACTCTTTCCCCTCTATCCGAAACAGAAAACACATATACGAGAGTCCATCAAGGCTGCTCAACCCAAAATGTATGTAGACAAGTGGAAAATTTACCCCAAAGGGCTTTGTAGGCAGCAATGAATTGGAAATAGGTAATAAAATAAACATCTTTAATTTAGTGCATGGCTCATTTAGATGTACAATAAATTTGAAATACAGACTCTGGTTGACGATACACACAACAGCATAAAACATCGCTTGAGACAGGAAATTATCTCAGATAAAACATGGTTTGTCAATTGCGTTAACAACGTAGTAGTCCAATGGTCCACATGAATATTCCGAGTACCCCTATTCGGTACTCGGAATATTCATGTGGACCATTGGACTACTATGTTGTTAACGCAATTGACAAACCATGTTTTATCTGAGATAATTTCCTGTCTCAAGCGATGTTTTATGCTCTTTCCCCTCTATCCTTCCTGACTGTCAAAAGTTGCTTGACACAGTGAGAGTGATCTTGAGGAAGTGGTATCAGCTTTAATACCAGGGCAACACACTGTACCAACAGACACACATCCCAACTGAACAGTGGAATATTCAATAAAAATATATTAAATAGAACAGTATTGTCATAAAAAGAGCTCCGTGGGGCGTGGCTTGGAGCGCGGCGTGGATGGACGCTGCTTGAGAGAGCTCCTGGTTTGCGGCTCGGGACGGGTGCTAAATCGGCCTCTGACAGGAAGATTATGAGCACACATTGCACGAGGGGGACACCTAGAAGACTCCTGCGCTCGATGGGAACGCCGAAAAACAAACTCTCATCGGCAAATCTAAGCAAATATCGCTACACAGGCAGCGGACGAAAATCAAAGATGGCGCCGGCAGCGAGGAAGAACAGAGGAGACGACATGGACGATGATGAGGTTTCTCTACCTGCATCGGAAGACTCCATGGGAGGTACTGTACAGGGTGATTGCCCTCTGACTTACGCTTGTATGACAGAAATCGCTGCTGACATTAAGAACTCTTTCTCAATCGCCATTTCTGACATAAAAAATGAACTGCTTAGGCTCTCAGAGCAAATGGCGGTTGCAGAGAAATCAGGGAGGAGAAGGGACAGGGCCCTTACCAGACTGGATGATATTGCCATGTCTCACTCCCATCACCTAATAGCCACCAATAGGCATTTAGAAGACCTCGACAATAGAAGCCGTAGGCAAAACATCAGAGTACGGGGCATACCAGAAACTACCCTGCCTGATCAAATTAAGCCGGCTCTCACCTCTATCTTTAATAGCCTCCTGGATAGGCCCGAGGCCTCACCTATTGAATTTGATAGAGCGCATAGAGCCCTTAAGCCCAGAGCTCCAGACAACAATCCCCCAAGAGATGTGATTTGCTGTCTTCCTAATTATACCCTGAAGGAAGAAATCCTGCAGAAAGCCAGGGCGAGCGACCAAATCATTTTTAATGAGACAGAAATATACTTATTCCAGGATTTATCACCAATCACTTTAAAGAATAGGAGAGCCCTGAGACCATTGTTGGAAGTGCTGAAAGAGAAGGAAATAAGATACAGGTGGAAATTTCCTTTTGCACTCCAAGCCACATATAACAGCAAGCAGTACCTACTGAGAGTCCCAGAAGACCTAAATGGATTTTGTGAGAGTCTGCAAATTACTCCCATTGATCTACCCGACTGGTATGCGGAATTCATGCTTCCTCCTCCGATCGACAATCAACCAACATCTTACGGCCCTTCTCCGGATAAGTCTACATTTCGCCCTGGTCAGTCCAGAAAAAGCTCCCATAAGAACAGTTTTCACTCACCATTCCCTAGGGGCTTCAGACAAAGAGATGACAGAAAGGCCTCGTACACACGGCCGAGATTCTCGTTGAGAAAAACATGTCGTTTTTTTCGACGAGATTCTTGGACAAGAAACTTGTCCCGGCCGAGTGTACACATGCTCGTTTCAAAGAACCCGCGGTTCTTTGAAAGGAGTGTACGCGGTGACGTCATCGACTACGTCGAGCATTCGCTCGTCACATTCGATGCCGTCGCCGCCATCTTGTTACACCCTACGTATGCCTAGGAAGCTACCGCGCATGCGTCAAATTCATTTCGAACATGCGCGGGCTTCCGGGCGGACAGGTAAGTGTACACACACTCACTTTTCTCGTCGAGAAACACGCCGAGGAGAATCTCGACGAGAAAATAGAGAGCAGGTTCTCTATTTTCTCGTCTAGGTTTCTTGTCGGTTTTCTCGACGAGAAACACGCTAGCAGCGTACACACGACCGATTTACTCGGCAAGACCTCTCTGCCAGCAAGTTTCTTGCTGGTTCTTGACGAGAAAATCGGTCGTGTGTACGAGGCCATAGAGGTATTCCTGCACTTAATTCAGTTTGCGGTTTCAAGATACGGTTAAAGCTGCCCCATATACTGCACTATCTGATTACCCCTTGTTGTGTTCTGTTAATCAAGCTACCCTTCCTTAAATAGACCTCTGCATAAACGCACGCCTGCTAAGCATACAAGCTGACATTTAAAAGGAGGGAGAGAGGAAAAGAAAGAGAAAAGAAAAAAGAAAGAGAGGAAGAAAGGGAAAGTAAACTGTGTTCTTAACACCAGCCACTAGAGGTCAGCATTCACACAGATATTCCCCAGAAGCTGATATCACCTTCTCCTAGAAATGGTTTTGAACGAAACTTTTTTCCTCACGACTAATTAGAAAAGTCTGATAAAATAAGATGTGAATGTCTCTAATTTGCAAGACTTTGAAGGTCATATGGCCCACTCACCCACCACACGATGTTCACATAAAAGATGGGAGGGAATACAGAGAACTCTGCCACTCCTCAACACAATTGGTTCCTGTAATGCTACTGACTTTTCTTTTTATTTCTCTTTGTTTTGTTTCCCACTAACTTAGTTTCTCCCTATGCACCCTCCATTATATGTGGAAAACTTACCACAGGCTTGTGGAAAGCAACCCCATCATCGACCCGGCAAGCTCATACCATCCAGCCTCTCTTCATGGTCAGAAATGGACTTACCGCTCCATATACGGGAACTGTGAGTACACATGTATCCCTTAGGATGGATCTTGGCCGCATATATGAAGAGAACCCTACTTGCATGGACTTCCACACCCCCCTTTTTCTGAATTTTTAAGAAGGCACTAGGTGACATAAATATTGTAGTATGTTGTTCATATTATCCTAGGTTCCTTTTTGTTTACAGGAAAATGCGAGAAACCTGACGTGCCTAACTGAGAGGTGCAGGGGGGGACGTGGCGGGGCGACGTGGGGGCGGGCTCCCCATTAGAATGGTTGCTGCCTCCAGGTTGCCTAGCTGGGTCCTCGATGGGGACTTGTTGGGAACCCAGTTAAATAACTTTGTAGAAATGTTGTTTGGTTACCACGAGTTGACACAAATTGTTCTTTAAATCTATACTTGTACAGGTTTACGTTACATGTTAGGGTAATGGTCTACCCCGTAATTACAAGGCTCAGAACTATGTTTTCATAATTAATATAAATACACCGTCCCACTCCCGTAGACCTCACCGTCTACACATACCTCAAATTTTTAAGGGATCTTACCTCTATCCGCGAAGACTCCTCCCACCACCCCCCGAGAGTCGTTAGCAGTTACCTTAAATACTAAGTGCTCCCCCCTTTTTTTCCCTTTTTTTTTTTTTTGGGACACAGGTAACCCGTGGCCCATTTTCCCTTCTTTGGGATTCACCTTAGTTACTACTAAATCAGACCCATCTACTGGGTCTGACGGTTTCATAGTTTAAGGACTTATACTCTTTATTTTCCACAAACCCTCCCTCCCCCCTTTTCCCCTTCTCCCTAGCACCCCATACTCCCTATCTGAGAGCTGTTAACTATACACCCAAAGACATACAAAATGTCCTTCTCCTACCTAGGGCCCTCGCCCACAATAGTATCACATAATGCTAATGGTCTTAACATTCCAGAAAAGCGAGCTAAATTGCTTAAGGAACTCAGAAAGGTCAAACCCCTAGTCATATTTATACAAGAAACACATTTTAAAGGACAGAACATCCCCAAAATAACTGACAACCTCTTCACTATGGCTCACCATGCGACAAATCCCCTTGCTAAGATGAAGGGGGTCTCAATACTAATCAACAAAAACGCCCCATTCATAATCAAACACCAACTGATAGACACCGAAGGCAGATACATCTTATTAAAAGGTACCTGGGAAGGGACTCCGGTCACGCTAGCTAACGTGTACTTCCCAAATAAATCTCATATCACATTCTGCAGTAAAATAATGAATGAACTGAAGTGGTTTGCAGAGGGCTGCATAATCCTTGGTGGAGATTTTAATGTACCACTTTCACCACTTTATGACACATCCACAGGACACTCACATGTCTCCTACAGAATATTGAAACACATTAAGGCTTTATTGCAATCTCTGTCACTAGTGGATACATGGAGATTGACACACCCCACTGACAGAGATTACTCCTTCTTTTCGGCTCCTCATAAGAGATACTCCAGAATCGACTTAATTTTCATCACACAAAGAGATTTACCTAACCTGATGAGAGCAGAGATAGGTATCATCTCCCTATCTGACCATGCCCCTACTGCATATACAATGCAATTTAATCCACCCAAAAGCGCAACATTCAACTGGCGACTCAATGCGGCCCTATTGACGGACCAGTCAGTCCATGATAGCATCCATACCTCAATTCAGACTTACTTTCAGATTAACCTTGACTCAGATACCAACCCCCTAAATAACTGGGAAGCGCATAAAACGGTGATTAGAGGTGAACTGATGAAATGGGGAGCCAGGAAGAAAAGAGACAGAGAAAAGGAGATAACTCAATTATCTAACACAATAGCCAGATTAGAAATACAACATAAAAAATCATTGTCCCTTAAGGTAGAAGCTGAACTTAACCACAATAGGCAGTCCCTGAAACGTATATTAGACCTACATACCCAAAAAATATTATTGTTTAAAAAGAATATATTTTACGAGCACGGGGAAAGTGGAAAATTCCTGGCCAGAGCCCTGAAAGACGTTAAGATGGCGAACCATATACACGCCATTCGCAACAAACAAGGTATATTAGAACACGAACCAGAAAATATTGCAAAAATATTCTATAATTTCTATGACAAACTCTATAACCTACCTACCCAACACAAGCCTTCCCACATTGTGGCTCCCAGAGATGTAGTGATCAAGGATTTTTTAATAAATAGAAAGTTACCTTCCCTTCTTAGAGAAGACGTCTCATCCCTGGAAGAACCTATCACAGCAGTTGAGATACAGGGAGCAATCAAAGGTTTAAAAACGGGAAAAAGCCCAGGCCCGGATGGATTTACATCCCAGTATTATAAGACCTTTACCCAGCTTCTGACAAGTCCACTACTCAAGGCATTCAACCATCTGTCCAAAAATAAACATGATTCTAATTATTGTAACATCTAGATACAGAGAGAAGCCACATTGTTCTGCAGGTGGTAAACTGGCGTAATTGTTCTGTGAGGTTTAGTCTGACAACGCAGTGTATGGGTGTATAGCGGAAAACGCTTGTGTATGCATACACTGTGAGGGGTAGAGGCCTAATTCGGGGGTTGATCTGTGGTTGTTGCTGTAGTTCCAAAAGTGTTGGGACAACAAGCCATAGAGTTGACGCCTCGGTTAGGGTTTCTAGTTGGAGGACTTGACCATATAGTGGTTGTAGTTCTGCAATTCACCGTATAAGAAGACACCGGGCGGTGATCTCCGAAATGGGTGCAACGGTTTAACCTGGACGCAGGTTTAAGACGATAAGCTGATTCGAATCGCCATGGACACAAGGAGGTCTGTGCAAAGGGAAGGAATGGAGGCTTCCCACAGTCAGACGGTCACACAGTGCACAAAGCCTAGTTTTGGGGCAAAGGCCTTTGAACCCCAAAAAGATTAACATAGGTGGTCCAAGGATACTATTTTGGGTATCCCTCTGGAATGGATGTAGTTGAGCTGCGGCTTCAGAAATCTGTAATGATGAGTGTTGATGGAGGTGTAGTCTCATGCCTGTTTGTTTGAACTTTGTATGGCTGGTCCATGCAAGCTTCTCGAGTTGCTCTCATATTCCCATTGTATTTTTCCCTATTGCTGAAAGAGTGAAGGTAGAATCCTGGCTGTTTTTGTTTTTTTTCATTTGTGGTTTTGGAAACTGGGAAGTATTTCCCCCACGTTTGTATCTGAGTGTTTATATGTAGTAACGTGAATATGTTCGAACTTACCGCGGCGATCCTCCGATGCGTCGCGGCTGTTGTATGTTTGTAGGAACGGGAAAAGTAAGGGTTACAAAGGGTTTTGTTTGAATCAGTTTTGAAAGAATGTCATTGACAATTTACCAATGTACAGGAAGGTCATTATTGTTTTACCATTCTTTGCAGGTTAAATATGAAGGATAGAGTAATGATTTTGCTTATAAGTATTTTTCAGGTCCAAGGAGTTTGTACACAGAGAACAGGTGTATGTAGACAGCTGTACATATGGATAAATCTAAGGCGGTAAAAGTATCATAGGCTATTTCATTGTTTCTTTTTTCCTGCACCACACATTTCTTCCTTCAGTCTGTAATGAGGAAGAAAAGGGGGGAGAATGATAAATGTAAGAGTGACAGTTTTTATTTTTGTCAAACTAATAATAACCTCTGTAATTCTAACCAAGTTTGTGCCAAGACTGTCTTTCTTTAATAGAATTTGAATCGGCAAGCAGCAGTCTGGTGAAGTAGGTTCCCATCCCAGAGGCTAAGAACCTTGTCAATGGTTCCAGGTATTGTAAGCCACGCACAGGTTATGCAGTGACCACAGTCCCAATGTCTGGGTTATTGTCATATGAGGGTTGTTTGGAGGTCAATCAAAATCAGGGTCGTACTTTCCTCATTAGCTGTCACTTATATTCTCGGCTGATGGGGTGGGTCATGAACTTCAAAATGTCCACCAAAAGGTTTTCACGAGTCCCTCCTGGACCCGACTCAATAATCAGTTTACATTCTTTCCAACCAGGTGACTGGGTCGTTGTAAAGAAGCTTGAGGGATGAGACCACGCCAGCCACTGCAAGAAGCGGCTCAACCACACCAAAGAATGAGGAGTATCTTTGTTTATTTATATTTTTGTTGTTTAGTAAATTTTAGCGAGGGTAACGATGAAGCATCCCAAGTTATTATTTAAAGTGTATGTCCTGACTAGCTCAGAAAGCGAACAGGACCGATGGTCTGTTCTGAGTCTTCACCAAGTTTTAGTCCCCAGCGATGACAGCGGTACATGCCATTTATGATGTTATTATGGGTATGAGGAGTTTTTGACAAACTAGTGAAGACTCCAGACAGACACTTGTCAATGGAATCTAACGCTGTATTTTTTAGAGGGTAAAATTGGTTTTAGTTTTAATGGCTCTGTCTCTTGTCGGTTTGGGTATCTAGGCAGCCCACAAGTGTGTTTGAACTTTAGTTTGGTGTTTATGTGGATCTGCAGCTTATAAAGGTAATTCCCCCAAAGCAAGAGGTTCATGCGCGATGGTGAAGCTGTCCCAACATTTTAGGTCGCGGCCGATCGCGAGGATCTGATGGCGCAGGAAATTAAGAATGGCAGGGACAGCTAGTAGGGATTTGTTCACCAATCCCGACCAGGTCTGGGCATGGGGTCCTGCATGTACAAGGTGGGGGGGGCTCGGGCTTGGGATACAATTGAACAATTCTCATCCGTTAAGGATAGGGTTCTTCATGTAATTGTTGAAGCCAGAGCTGTAGCTAAGTGAAGGTTGGGAGTCCTTTTTTAAGGGTCTGGGAATCTTTGGGGATCTAATTTTTTATTTTACAGCGGATCGTGGTTAAAGAAAGTGGGAATATATATACTCATGTAGTTTTATTTCTATTCTTTCTATGCCGTGACGAGGTGCTCCTGTTGCCTGATTTGACGCGTGACCAGAGTTTCCTTGATCAGACGCCCCGAAGCCGGACCCACATACAAGACACAGAGAATCACAGACGGATCGGCGATTACTACAGCTCACCATGTCGTGTCCTCCTTTATAAGTCATGCCCCTGAAGAGTAGAGTCTACATGTCAAGCCGTGTTTTCCTTTTTATGGACTAATAACTGATTGATTTCCAGGTGTAAGAAGCATATCAACTCTCATCGAGGGACACATAGGGTGCATATGACAAAAAAGGGAGGACTGTTGTGGAGATTTTTATGGAGATGTATTTAATATGTATTGTCATAGTGTCACCCAGTGTTAGTACTTCCGCAACCCGCTCTAAAAGAGCTGATTGGGGTAGTCTGAGGCTGGTTGAATCCCGTCTGATAGGGGAAAACGTCTTGAGGTTGGAGTGTGATGCTTGCAGGGTGCGGATATGTCCACCGATGGGGGGCCCTCTGTGCATTAGCATGGACGATCGTTGAGGAGGGGGTATCCTCGCTCTGCAATGACATCATTGGTTATGGGCAAATGCGCGCTCTTGTCTCGGCTGTGTCTGATCAACATTGGTTGGAATTCGTAGCGCGCGTCTGCAGATAGCCTCCCTCCCCCATTCAATAATAGTATAATCTGAATATGCGATATTCTATGGAATGGCGCAGAATAAGGATTTCTATCAGCGGTGACTTTAGCCATCATACGTTATTGTATTCACTGTATGTATTATTGTATTGAATCCTTTTATTTCCTGTTGGAAGGATGTCCTTGTATGGTCATTCTCCTGTGTGGAACGGACATCCTGTGATGTCCCCTCCCATGGGGGGAGGTGACTGGTTGCTGCAACCATTCACCTCCTGTCTTGAGATCTTTTGAGTTTAATAAAAGCCTATGAGTAGGCGTCGGCTTAACAGTCTTTGCTGGAATGGCCTGATAAGAAGACCTGTGTTGGTGGTTTCCTTGATTGAATGATGGAATGAACGGTGAGTGGACTTTAGCAAACTTAACTTAACTATAGCATTACTTCAAAAAGATGAATCTCAAGTGTGTGCTTATAGAGCACAGGAATTATAGGCTGTGTGCTCTGCAAACAGCAGCCTAAAATTCCACAACACTACTCAGCGCACATATAGCAGTTGTACCAAAACCCGACAAAGACCACTCTGATTGCTCTAATTTTAGACCAATTTCATTATTGAACGTTGACATTAAATTGTTGGCAACAATTCTGGCTAATAGAATGAAACCTTTACTCTCCCAAATAATTGGCCCTGAACAGGTCGGCTTTATGCCGGGTAGGGAAGCCAGAGATAACATCACCAAATCCCTTAACCTTATTCATCAGGCGAAATGCACGAAGATCGAGGGCCTTCTCCTGTCTACTGATGCGGAGAAGGCCTTCGATAGGATCTCGTGGGACTATATGCTAGCCACGTGCTCTCATGTAGGTCTTGGAGAGCACATGCTGAGTTGGATTCGGTCCCTTTACGTCAATCCCCAGGCCAAAATCAAAATTAATAATGTTCTATCTGACCCTATTAAAATACACAATGGCACTCGCCAGGGATGCCCCCTCTCCCCCCTGCTCTTTATTCTATCACTAGAACCCCTGATTAGGACCATAAATAACTCACATGACATTAGAGGATTCACTGTACTGAAGAAGGAATACAAAGTAGCTGCATATGCAGATGATCTTCTCTTCTTTATCACGCAGCCACACTTATCTATCCCCATCCTCACAGAAATTTTTAAAATTTTTGGATTTGTGTCAAATTTCAAAATTAACCAGTCAAAATCAGAAGCCCTCAATCTGAATCTAGACTCCAAAACTTATGACCTAATCAAGAATAACCACAAATTTAAATGGGAATCGAATACCCTTAAATATCTAGGAATCAAGCTGACCCCATCTATTGACAGTCTCTTTTCGGCAAATTTTGTTCCCTTACTACATTCTATCACTGTAGACCTACAAAAATGGACTCCCAAGCTCTTTTCCTGGTTCGGAAGAGCGTCTATTCTAAAAATGACTATCCTCCCGAGATTGCTCTACCTTTTTAATGCCTTACCAATTAAGATACCTCCCTCCTTCTTTTCGAAGCTACAAAAAATCCAGAGACACTTCCTCTGGGCTGGGAAAAAAACAAGAATTAGTTTGAAATCCCTCACACTACCAAAAAACAAGGGGGGCATTGGTCTACCTGACTATAAGAAATACTATATAGCCTCCCATATTACAAGACTGTTAGACTGGCATTGCCACGACACTAACAAAGACTGGGTACGGCTAGAGCGAGATCACAATAAGAAACCCATCCTATATTTCCCCTGGTCAACCTCCTCCAAATACACTAAGAAAATACCTAACCCCTTCGTAGCAGCCACACTTGATGTCTGGCACAAAATAGCTATACCTTATAAACTAGCTACAATTCCTGGCCCATTGACACCGATTGCGGACAACCCAGACTTCCCACCAGGTGAAATCAAGCTGAGATTTCCAACCCCCACTACCACTAGTAAATTGTTGGTTACCCATTGCCTGACTGATGACAGAGTCAAATCAACAGATGTTCTAAGAAACTAATTTGGTGAACCATCACTCGAACCTTGGTCCTATATACAGCTGAAAGACTTTTTGATCAATAGCAAGCATAAAACTGCATACAGCAAGAACCTGACCCAGCTAGAGAATATCTGCCTTTCAAGATCTCAGATTACTAAGACAACATCCCTGGCATACTCCTGGCTGGGTCACACACAAACAGACACATGTAACAAACATAAAAACAAATGGGAAACGGAACTAGGTCTTACTTTCACCGATACACAATGGGAAAGGGCTTGCATTTTTGCCCATAAATGCTCTCTAAGCACGAGATACCAGGAAATTTCATATAAGATATTGACCCAGTGGTATGTTACCCCGTTGTTATCCAAAAAATGGTCAAATACTATATCAGACATATGTTGGAGGTGCAATAGAGAGCCTGGCTCCTTTCTGCACATTTGGTGGAGTTGTCCCCCTATCCTTGACTATTGGTCCCAAGTAGGGATGAGATTCGAGTTCGAGTCGAACTCATGTTCGACTCGAACATTGCCTGTTCGCCCGTTCGCCGAACAGCGAACAAATTGGGGTGTTCGCGGCAAATTCGAAAAATCTATGGGAGAAATCTAAAGTGCTAATTATAAAGGCTTATATGCAAGTTATTGTCCTAAAAAGTGTTTGGGGACCGGGGTCCTGCCCCAGGGGACATGTATCAATGCAAAAAGAAGTTTTAAAAACGGCCGTTTTTTCGGGAGCAGTGATTTTAACCACTTGACCACTGGGCACTTAAACCCCCTTAATAACCAGACCAATTTTCAGCTTTCGGTGCTCTCACATTTTGAATGACAATTACTCAACACTGTACCCATATGAAATTTTTGTCCTTTTTTTCACACAAATAGAGCTTTCTTTTGGTGGTATTTAATCACTGTTGGGTTTTTTATTTTTTGCGCTATAAGAGAAAAAAGACTGAAAATTTTGTAAAAAAATGATTTTTTTTTCGTTTCTGTTATAAAATTTTGCAAATTACTATTTTTTCTTCATAAATTTTGGCCAAAATTTATACTGCTACATATCTTTGGTAAAAATAAGTACAAATTGGTGTATATTATTTGGTCTTTGTGAAAGTTATAGAGTCCACAAGCTATGGTGCCAATATCTGAAAATTGATCACACCTGAAGTACTGACGGCCTATCTCAATTCTTGAGACCCTAACATGCCAGAAAAGTACAAATACCCCCCAAATGACCCCTTTTTGGAAAGAAGACATTCCAAGGTATTCAGAAAGAGGCATTGTGAGTTTTTTGAAGTTGTCATTTTTTCCCACAATTCTTTGCAAAATCAAGATTTTTTTTTTCTCTTTTTTTTTTTCACAAAATTGTCATATTAGCAGGTTATTTCTCACACACAGCATATGCATTCCACAAATTACACCCCAAAACACACTCTGCTATTACTCCCGAGTATGGCGATACCACATGTGTGAGACTTTTACACAGCGTGGCCACATACAGAGGCCCGACATGCAGGGAGCACCTTCAGGCGTTCTGGAGCACCAAGGCCAATTCTGACATTTCTCTCCTACATGTAAAAATCATCATTTATTTGCTAGAAAATTACATAGAACCCCAAAACATTATATATGTTTTTTTAGCAAAGACCTTAGAGAATATAATGGTGGTTGTTGCAACTTTTTATCTCGCACGATATTTGCGCAGCAATTTTTTTAACGCGTTTTTTACGGAAAAAAAATGTTTTGTGCTTAAAAAAAAAAAAAAACAGTAAAGTTAGCCCAATGTTTTTGCATAATGTGAAAGATGAAGTTACGCCGAGTAAATAGATACCTAACATGTCGCCCTTAAAAATTGCACACACTCGTGGAATGGCGCCAAACTTCGCTACTTAAAAAATCCCCATAGGCGACGCTTTAAATATTTTTACTGGTTACATGTTTTGAGTTACAGAGGAGGTCTAGGGCCAAAATGATTGCTCTCGCTCTAACGTTCGCAGAGATACCTCACATGTGTGGTTTGAAAACCGTTTTCATATGTGGGCGGGACTTACGTATGCGTTCGCTTCTGTATGCGAGCTCACGGGGACAGGGGCGCTTTAAAAAAAAAAAAAAAAATTTATTCTTCATTTTACTTTATTTATTTTAGTTTGACATGTTTTTCCGCCCTAAACATTTTTTTGATCACTTTTATACCTATTACAAGGAACGTAAACATCCCTTGTAATAGGAATATGGCATGACAGGTCCTCTTTACAGTGAGATATGGGGGGGGGGTGTCAATAAGACCCCACATCTCACCTCTAGGCTGGGAAGCCTGAAAAAAATACAAAAAAAAAAAACAACAATCCTGGCTTTGATCGTAGCGGTGAGTCGGTAGAAGCACCGGAGGGCGGCGGGGGGGGGGGGGGGGGGACGACATCCCCTCTCGCCTCCCGTAAGAATGATCAAGCGGCGGAACAGCCGCTATGATTGTTCTTATGGTGTAGGGAATCGCCGGCTGAAAAAGCCGATATCTGAATGATGCCTGTAGCTGCAGGCATCATTCAGATATCCCCGCACAAAGTCAAGGACGTCATATGACGGCCGGAGGGCGGGAAGTGGTTATTGCAGAGTATTGCCGGGCATTGCGGAGTATTGCCGGGCATTGCGGAGTATTGCCGGGCATTACGGAGTATTGCCGGGCATTGCGGAGTATTGCCGGGCATTGCGGAGTATTGCAGGGCATTGCGGAGTATTGCGGTGTATGGCAGGGTATTGCGGTGTATGGCAGGGTATTGTGGAGGGTATTGCACAGGGTATTGTGGAGGGTATTGCAGAGTATTGTGGAGGGTATTGCAGAGTATTGTGGAGGGTATTGCAGAGTATTGTGGAGGGTATTGCAGAGTATTGTGGAGGGTATTGCAGAGTATTGTGCAGGGTATTGCAGAGTATTGTGCAGGGTATTGCAGAGTATTGTGCAGGGTATTGCAGAGTATTGTGCAGGGTATTGCAGAGTATTGTGCAGAGTATTGCAGAGTATTGTGCAGAGTATTGCAGAGTATTGTGCAGGGTATTGCGCAGGGTATTGCAGAGTATTTTGCAGGGTATTGCAGAGTATTGTGCAGGGTATTGCAGAGTATTGTGCAGGGTATTGCAGAGTATTGCAGAGTATTGCACCAGGGTATTGCAGAGTATTTCGCAGGGTATTGCAGAGTATTTCGCAGGGTATTGCAGAGTATTTCGCAGGGTATTGCAGAGTATTTCGCAGGGTATTGCAGAGTATTTCAGCAGGGTATTGCAGAGTATTTCAGCAGGGTATTGCAGAGTATTGCAGCAGGGTATTGCAGAGTATTGCAGCAGGGTATTGCAGAGTATTGCAGCAGGGTATTGCAGAGTATTGCACCAGGGTATTGCAGAGTATTGCACCAGGGTATTGCAGAGTATTGCAGAGTATTGCACCAGGGTATTTTGCAGAGTATTGGCAGGGTGTATTGCAGAGTATTGGCAGGGTATAGCACAGGGATGGCTGAGCAGGGATGGATGGATGGATGGATCTGTGACTGCAATTGTCACAGATCCAGCCCACAGAGCTGCTGTTGCCATCCGCTCCCTCCCCCTCCCCTCTCACACTGTACCGATCGGTACAGAGAGGGGAGGGAGGAACCGGCGTCATCAAATGACGCCGGTCTGTTTACAAGTGATTGCTCCGTCATTTGACGGAGCGATCACGTGGTAAACGGCCGCTATCAGCGGCGATTTACCGCGATTCGTGATCCGCCGGGTCCTCTGTACCCGGCGGTCACGGAGTTTCCTGTGTGCGCGCCCCAGGGGGCGCGCGGGAGCGCGATTCTGGGAGGACGTTATATAACGTCCTCCCAGAGTTAAGCAACCACCCTGCCGCCGTTATTTGGCGGCAGGTGGTTGTTAAGTGGTTAATAATGCTTAAAATGAAAAAATAAAAGTGAAATATTCCTTTAAATTTCGTACCTGGGGGGTGTGTATGATATGCATGTAAAGTGGCGCATGTTTCCCGTGCTTAGAACTGTCCCTGCAAAAAATGTCATTTTTGAAAGAAAAAAATGCATTTAAAACTGACTCGCGGCTATTAATGAATTGTCGGCTCCCGGCAATACATACAAAAGTCATTGATAAAAAAAAAAAAAAAAAGCGTGGGGGTTCCCCAGAATTCAATTACCAGGCCCTTCAGGTCTGGAATGGATATTAAGGGGAACCCCGCCGCAAATTTAAAAAAAAATTGACGTGGGGTTCCCCCCAAATATCCATTCCAGGCCCTTCAGATCTGGCATGGATTTTAAGGGGAACTCCACCCCAAATTTAAAAAAAAAATGGCGTGGAGTCCCCCTAAAAATCCATACCAGACCCCTTATCCGAGCACGCAACCTGGCCGGCCGCAGGGGAAAAGGGGGGGACGAGAGAGCGGCCCCCCTCCCTTCTGAACCGTACCAAGCCACATGCCCTCAACATGGGGAGGATGTCCCCATGTTGATGGGGACAAGGGCCTCATCCCCACAACCCTTGCCCGGTGGTTGTGGGGGTCTGCGGGCGGGGGGCTTATCGGAATCTGGAAGACCCCTTTAACAAAGGGGACCCCCAGATCCCGGCCCCCCCCTATGTGAATTGGTAAGGGGTACATTGTACCCCTACCATTTCACAAAGAAAGCGTAAAAATTTTTTTAAAAAAACACACAAACACCTTGAAAAAGTCCTTTATTTAAAAAAAAAAACATTCCAGCGGTGAAATCCAGTGTCCCGCGGCGATCCCGATGTCCAGCGCTGTCCTTCATTGGTTGTGCCTGAGCGGACCTGATGGGGAACTCCCTCTCAGTATTTTAAATGTATAGACTCGCCCCTTCTAAAGTTCCATCCCCATCAGGTCCGCTCAGCGGACGAGATGCAGAACATGAGAAGGGGCGGGTCTATACATGTATTGCCAAAGTGAGAGCAGTTCCCCATCAGGTCCGCCCCCTCGGTATGTCGGACCCGCCTACGTCATTGGCTTGAGCGGGGAACTTCCTTCACTGTGTAATTTTAATTTACATAGTGAAGGAAGTTCCCCGCTCAAGCCAATGACGTAGGCGGGTCCGACATACCGAGGGGGCGGACCTGATGGGGAACTGCTCTCACTTTGGTAATACATGTATAGACCCGCCCCTTCTCATGTTCCGCATCTGGTCCGCTGAGCGGACCTGATGGGGAACTTTAGAAGGGGCGGGTCTATACATTTAAAATACTGAGAGGGAGTTCCCCATCAGGTCCGCTCAGGCACAACCAATGAAGGACAGCGCTGGACATCGGGATCGCCGCGGGACACTGGATTTCACCGCTGGAATGTTTTGTTTTTTTCTTTTTAAATAAAGGACTTTTTCAAGGTGTTTGTGTGTTTTTTTTAAACATTTTTTTACGCTTTCTTCGTGAAATGGTAGGGGTACAATGTACCCCTTACCAATTCACATAGGGGAGGGCCGGGATCTGGGGGTCCCCTTTGTTAAAGGGGTCTTCCAGATTCCGATAAGCCCCCCGCCCGCAGACCCCCACAACCACCGGGCAAGGGTTGTGGGGATGAGGCCCTTGTCCCCATCAACACAGGGACATCCTTCCCATGTTGAGGGCATGTGGCCTGGTACGGTTCAGGAGGGAGGGGGGGCCGCTCTCTCATCCCCCCCTTTTCCCCTGCGGCCGGCCAGGTTGCGTGCTCGGATAGGGGGTCTGGTATGGATTTTTAGGGGGACTCCACGCCATTTTTTTTTTAAATTTGGGGTGGAGTTCCCCTTAAAATCCATGCCAGATCTGAAGGGCCTGGAATGGATATTTGGGGGAACCCCACGTCAATTTTTTTTTAATTTGCGGCGGGGTTCCCCTTAATATCCATTCCAGACCTGAAGGGCCTGGTAATTGAATTCTGGGGAACCCCCACGCTTTTTTTTTTTTTTTTATCAATGACTTTTCTCTGTATTGCCGAGAGCCGACAATTCATTAATAGCCGCGAGTCAGTTTTAAATGCATTTTTTTCTTTCAAAAATGACATTTTTTGCAGGGACAGTTCTAAGCACGGGAAACATGCGCCACTTTACATGCATATCATACACACCCCCCAGGTACGAAATTTAAAGGAATATTTCACTTTTATTTTTTTCATTTTAAGCATTATTAAAATCACTGCTCCCGAAAAAACGGCCGTTTTTAAAACTTCTTTTTGCATTGATACATGTCCCCTGGGGCAGGACCTGGGTCCCCAAACACTTTTTAGGACAATAACTTGCATATTAGCCTTTATAATTAACACTTTAGATTTCGAACGTTCGAGTCCATTGTATTTAATAGGGTTCTAAAGTTTACACGAACATTTTGTCTGTTCGCAGGTTCTGGTGCGAACCGAACAGGGGGGTGTTCGGCTCATCCCTGGTCCCAAGTAAAGTATTGGATAAAACACATTACAGAAACTAAAATCGACCTAAACGCAGCCGCATGCCTTCTACATATCAATCACTTTAAAATTAGCAAATACAAAAAAGCGTTAACAAGGCATCTCTTAACTGCTGCTAAAACACTCATTCCGTTGCATTGGAGAACGGCCAACACACCGACGGTCAAGGATTGGTTGGACAGAGTAATGTTCATACACAGAATGGACGAAATGGTAACAATGAAAAAAGAAACAACTGAAAGCTTTCATGCACTTTGGCAGCCCTGGGATCTATTTCTACACTCTGTTGAATTCCAAACTCTGATGAAATAAGATGTTTATAGAACTACATTTCTAGCAATTTATCTGTTGATACCCTGTTCCCCTGTAGCAGTTCCTTCTTCCCCCTTACATAATGACATAAACATATTGTGCCTATGACAGATTGTAACCTAGACTGATATGCGGCAATTTATATGTATAGAGAACTCATATCCTGTATTGTCACTACATTTCCTGCCTCTCTGAAGTCTTTAACTCCAACAGCTCCCCCCCCTTTTTTTTTTTTTATATCCCCCCTCCTCTTACTCTCCCCCTTATCTAAACCTGATCTCCTATACCCCCTCTATTTTCATTCCTTACCCCCCTCTACAAATAAGGATTAATTTGATAATTGTACTACCTCAACCTACATTGTATGTACTCTTTATTCCTTAAACTTTGCCTCCCCGATTGGGGGAAGTGAAACATGTATGTTGAGTACGTAATTTTCCGATGTAATACCACTGTTAACATGTTGTATTAATCATCTTCCAATAAAACTTTGATTGTGAAAAAAAAAAAAAAGAGCTCCGTGACCGTGCCAGCGGGACCCGCGGACTCGATGTCCGCCGGTTTTCCGTGATCGTGTTACGGAGCTGCAGAATGGGAAGATGCCTTTGTAAACAAGACATTTCCCTGTTCTGCCTAGTGACAGGACAGTGATCTACTGCTCCCTGTAATCGAGAGCAGTGATCACTGTCGTGTCACTCATAGCCCACCGCCCTCACAGTTAGAATCGTTCCCTAGGACACACTTAACCCCCTTCCTTGCCCCCTAGTGGTTAACCCCTTTCCTGCCAGTGTCGTTTACACAGCACAGTAATCAGTGCATTTTTTTTAGCACTGATCGCTGTATAAATGTCAATGGTCCAAAAATAGCGCCAAAAGTGTGTCCGATGTGTCCGCCATAATGTTTGCCATCATAAATCGCCGCCATTATTAGTAAAAAAAAAATTCAATAATAAAAAGGCCATAAAACGATCCCCTATTTTGTAGACGCTATAACTTTTGCGCAAACCAATCAATATACGCTTATTGCGATTTTTTTTACCAAAAATATGTAGAACAATACGTATCGGCCTAAACTGAGGAAAAAATTTGTTTTTTTATATAATGTTTTGGGATATTTATTATAGCAAAAAGTTAAAAATGTTGTTTTTTTTTTAAATTGTCGCTGTTTTTTTGTTTATAGCGCAAAAAATAAAAACCACAGAGGTCATCAAATACCACCAAAAGAAAGCTCTATTTGTGGGAAAAAATGGATGTAAATTTTGTTTGGGTATCACATTGCACGACCGCGCAATTGTCAGTTAAAGCGACGCAGTGCCGAATCGCAAAAAGTGCTCTGGTCAGGAAGGGGATAAATTCTCCTGGGGCTGAAGTGGTTAAAGGGGGCTTCCAGATTCTGATAAGCCCCCCGCCCACAGACCCCCACAACCACCGGGCAAGGGTTGTGGGGATGAGGCCTTTGTCCCCATCAACATGGGGGGAAGGTGCTTTGGGGTGGGGGGGCGCAGAGCCCCCCCCTTCAACAAAGCACCCATCCCCCATGTTGAGGTCATGTGGCTTGGTACGGTTCAGGAGGTTCAGGAGGTTTGTGTAAACACAGAGATCCACGTCCTGTCAGGGAGAGGAGACCGATGCTGTGTCCCTTGTACATAGGGACACAGATCGGTAACCTCCCCCAGTCAGTCCCCTCCCCCCACAGTAAGAATCACTAATAGGGAACACATTTAACCCCTTCCTCGCCCCCTAGTGTTAACCCCTTCCCTGCCAGTCATATTTATACAGTAATCAGTGCATATTTATAGCACTGTTTGCTGTATAAATGTGAATGGTCCCAAAAAAGTGTCAAAAGTGTCCGATATACCCGCCGTAATATCGCAGTCCTGACAAAAATCGCAGATAACTGCCATTACTAGCAAAAAAAAAAATATAAAAAAAAATGTCATAATTCTATCCCCTATTTTGTAGGCGCTATAACTTTTGCGCAAACCAATCACTATACGCTTATTGCGATTTTTTTTAATCAAAAATATGTAGAAGAATACATATCGGCCTAAACTGAGAAAATATTTTTATTTATTTTTTTTAAATTGGGATATTTATTATAGCAAAAATTGACGCTTTTTTTTGTTTATTGCGCAAAAAAAAAAAAAAACGCAGAGGTGATCAAATACCACCAAAAGAAAGCTCTATTTGTGGGAAAAAAAGGACGTCAATTTTGTTTGGGAGCCACGTCGCACGACCGCCCAATTTTTATTCAAAGCGTGACAGTGCTGAAAGCTGAAATTTCGCCTGGGCAGGAAGGGGGTATATGTGCCCAGTAAGCAAGTGGTTAAGTTAAAAAACTTTCTGTGTGCAGCTGCCCCCTAACACAGGATTGGAAATATCAGTTTGTAAATGGATAGAAAACTGTCTAAAAGACAGAATTCAGAGAGTCGTGGTTAATGATTCTTACTCTGAATGGTCCAAGGTTATCAGTGGTGTACCCCAAGGTTCAGTGCTGGGACCCTTACTTTTTAATATCTTTATAAATGATATTGGGTCTGGGATCAAAAGTAAAATTTCTGTCTTTGCAGATGACACCAAGCTATGCAGTGGAATAATGTCCTTACAGGATGTCGCCAATTTACAAGCCGACCTCGATGCTCTGTCTAATTGGGCGACTATGTGGCAGATGAGGTTTAATGTTGATAAATGTAAAGTTATGCACTTGGGGGCTAAGAATATGAATGCATCATACATACTAGGGGGATTACAACTGGGGGGATCCGTAGTGGAGAAGGATCTGGGGGTTTTGGTAGATCATAAGCTCAATAATGGCATGCAATGCCAAGCTGTGGTTTCCAAAGCGAGCAAAGTCCTTTCTTGTATAAGAGAGGAATGGACTCCAGAGGTAGAGATATCATCTGTACAAATCATTAGTAAGGCCTCATCTGGAATATGCAGTTCAGTTTTGGGCCCCAGGTCTCAAAAAGGATATCAGGGAACTGGAGAAAGTGCAGAGAAGGGCAACCAAACTGATAAGAGGCATGGAGGAGCTCAGCTATGAGGAAAGATTAGAGGAACTGAATTTATTCACTCTTGAGAAGAGAAGATTAAGGGGGGATATGATCAACATGTACACCTGCCTCTCCATAGGCTATCCCCCCTTCAGTCTATCATGAGTGCTGCTGCCAGACTTATCCACCTTACCAACCGCTCAGTGTCTGCCAAACCTCTCCTCCAATCCCTACACTGGCTCCCGATCGCCCAGCGAATTAAATTCAAAATACTAACCACATCATACAAAGCCATTCACAACTCCCCACAATGCCCCGAGCTACACCAATCTTGTCTCCAAACATATCCCAAACCGTCCTCTTCGCTCTTCTCAAGACCGCCTACTGTCAAGCTCACTTGTCTCCTCCTCCCATGCTCGTCTCCAGGATTTCTCCAGAGCCTCTACCATCCTCTGGAACTCGCTACCTCAACCTGTCCGGCTACCCCTACTCTTGAACCTTCAGGCGATCTCTGAAAACGTATCTCTTCAGGGAAGCCTATCACGTCTCCAACTAATCTTTTACCACCTCCATCAGCTCATTCCCCACAGCTACAAACTTTTGTACCCACCCTATAAGATTGTAAGCTCTTCTGAGCAGGGCCTTCTTAATCCTCTTGTATTTTATTGTAGATTGCTTTAACCACTTCCATACCGGGCCATTGTAAAATGACGCCGGCAGGAACCCTCTCTCTCTCCGGGTGAACGTCATATGACGTCCTGGGTTTGAGGGGGGATATCTGAATGATGCCTGCAGCTAGAGGCATCATTCAGCTAGAGGCATCATAAGAATGATCATAGCGGCGGTTCCGCCGCTTGATCGTTCTTATAGGCGGCGGGAAGGGACATCCCCCCTCCCGCCGCCATCCAGTGCTTCTCCGGGCTCTCCCGTGCCATCGGGGACCCGGAGAGAATCGTCGGCGCAGGTGGTGGGTCACGTGATGAGCATAGAGATGACTGGTGACCAGATGGTCACCAGTCATCTCTATGACCGTCGGAGGACCGGGCGCGATGTGATGACGTCACGCCCGGGTCCTCAGATGTAAACAAAGCCGCCATTGCGGCTGTAAGTATGAGATCAGTGAAATTTTTTTCATGATCTCATGCTTTCCAGCCTGGAGGAGAGATGTGGGGGTCTTATTGACCCCACATCTCTCCATAAAGAGGACCTGTCACACACCATTCCTATTACAAGGGATGTTTACATTCCTTGCAATAGGAATAAAAGTAATCAAAAAAAAAAAGTGTAAAAAATAAAAAAAAATAAGTAAAAAAAATAAAAAATTTAATATTTTTTTTTTAAACGCCCCTGTCCCCAATAGCTTGTGCTCAGAAGCGAACGCACACGTAAGTCCCGCCCACAAATGTAAACGCCGTTCAAACCACATATGTGAGGTATCGCCGCGTGCGTTAGAGCGCGTGCAACAGTTCTAGCACTAGACCTCCTCTGTAACTCTAACCTGGTAACCTGTACAATTTTTAAAGCGTCGCCTATGGAGATTTTTAAGTTCCGAAGTTTGGCGCCATTCCATGAGTGTGCGCAATTTTAAAGCGTGACATGTTAGGTATCTTTTTACTCAGCGTAACATAAGCTTTCATATTTTACCAAAAAATTGGGCTAACTTTACTGTTTTGTTATTTTTTAATTAATGAAACCATTTTTTTTTTCCAAAAAAAAGGCGTTTGAAAAACTATTGCGCAAATACCGTGCAAGATAAAAAGTTGCAATGACCGTCATTTTATTCCCTAGGGTGTCTGCTAAAAAAACATATATAATGTTTGGGGGGTTCTGAGTAATATTCTAGAAAAAGAATGATGATTTGTACATGTAGGAGAGAAGTGCCAGAATAGGCCCGGTATGGAAGCGGTATAAAAAGCCCTGTATGGAAAGGGTTAAGAAAGGTCTGAATTATTTCCTAAATATAAAGAATAACTGGGTACTGACATTTATAGGTAAAGTTGATCCAGGGAAAATTGGATTGCCTTTCAGGGGATAAGGAAGGAATTTTTTCCCCTGCTGTAGTTAATTACATCATGCTCTGCTGGGGTTTTTCAAAGCCTTCCTCTGGATCAACTGTAGGTATAGAATTGGGTATATTGGATTGTATGATATTATTTTTTTTCGTTTTTTGTATGGTTTAACAAGATGGACTTGTGTCTTTTTTCAACCTGACTAACTATGTAACTATGCAATACTTACCTAAGCCCATCTCGATCCAGTGATGTTGCACGAGTGCCTCGGTTGCCCAGGACTCTACCTCCTGATTGGCTGAAACACAGCAGCGAGAACCATTGGCTCCCGCTGCTGTAAATCAAAGCCAATGAGGAGAGAGAGGGGTGCCCCCATAGGAATCTGCTTGCTCTGGGGGCACTCGGCAGGAAGGAGGGGCCAGGAGCTCATGCGATGGACCAGAGAAGAGGAATAACGAGGCTGCTCTGTGCAAAACAGAGAGCAGGTAAGTATAACATGTTTGTTGTTTTTAACCCTTTCAATACAGGGCTTTTTATACCACTTCCATACCGGGCCTATTCTGGCACTTCTCTCCTACATGTACAAATCATCATTATTTTGCTAGAAAATTACTCAGAACCCCCAAACATTATGTATTTTTTTTTAGCAGACACCCTAGGGAATAAAATGATGGTCATTGCAACTTTTTATCTTGCACAGTATTTGTGCAATAATTTTTCAAACGCCTTTTTTTGGGAAAAAATGGTTTCATGAATGAAAAAATCACAAAACAGTAAAGTTAGCCCAATTTTTTTGTAAAATATGAAAGCTTATGTTACGCTGAGTAAATAGATACCTAACATGTCACGCTTTAAAATTGCGCACACTCATGGAATAGCGCCAAACTTCGGTACTTAAAAATCTCCATAGGCGACACTTTGAAAATTTTTACAGGTTACCAGGTTAGAGTTACAGAGGAGGTCTAGTGCTAGAATTGTTGCACGCGCTCTAACGCACACGGCGATACCTCGCATATGTGGTTTGAACGGCGTTTACATATGTGTTCGGGACTTACGTGTGCGTTTGCTTCTGAGCGCGAGCTATTGGGGACAGGGGCGTTTTAAAAAAGAAATTTTTAAAAAAAAAAATATTTTACTTATTTTTTTTATTTTTACACTTTTTTTTTTGATCACTTTTATTCCTATTACAAGGAATGTAAACATCCCTTGTAATAGGAATGGTGTGTGACAGGTCCTCTTTATGGAGAGATGTGGGGTCAATAAGACCCCACATCTCTCTTCCAGGCTGGAAAGCATGAGATCGGGAAAAAGAAATCACCGATCTCATGCTTTCAGCCGCAATCACAGCTTTGTTTACTTTTGGGAACCCGGGCGTGACGTCATCACATCGCGCTCGGGCCTCCGACGGTCAAAGAGATGACTGGTGACTATCTGGTCACCAGTCATCTCTATGCTCGTCATGTGACCAGACACCGGCGCTGGAGGATTCTTTCTCCGGGCCCCCCGATGGCACTGGAGAGCCCGGAGAAGCACCGGATGGCGGCGGGAGGGGGGATGTCCCCTCCCGCCGCCTCTAAGAACGATCAAGCGGTGGAACCGCTGCTATGATCTTTATTATCGTGCGCAGAATCGCTGGCAGAAGAGAAGGATATCTGAATGATGCCTCTAGCTGCAGGCATCATTCAGATATCCCCCACAAAGCCCAGGACGTCATATGACGCCCACCCGGAGGGAGAGAGGGTTCCTGCCGGAATCATTTTACAATGGCCCGGTATGGAAGTGTTTAAACCATTAAAAAAACAAGACTTTAATATCACTTTAAATAAATAAATTATAAAGGCTAGAAAAGAATCAAGAACATAGAGCATTGTTTTCCCTTACATTGATAATAAGTGAATAAAGGCCCTCTAGATTGATGAGGTAGAAACTCAACCTTACATTGATGGTCAGTGGAGGAAGGTCGCCTTACATTGAAAACTCATTGAGCTGAAGGATCCTTTTCTCGGGGTCAGTGAAGGAAGGTCGCCTTACATTGGGAACTCATTGCGCTGAAGGATTCTTTTCTTGGGGGTCAGTGGGGGAAGGTCACCTTACACTGGGAACTCATTTAGCTGAAGGATCCTTTTCTTGGGGGTCAGTGGAGGAAGGTCACCTTACACTGGGAACTCATTTAGCTGAAGGATCCTTTTCTTGGGGGGTCAGTGGAGGAAGGTCGCCTTACAATGGGAACTCATTGAGCTGAAGGATCCTTTTCTTGGGAGTCAGTGGAGGAAGGTCACCTTACATTGGGAACTCATTGAGCTGAAGGATTCTTTTCTTGGGGGTCAGTGGAGGAAGGTCGCCTTACATTGGGAACTCATTGAGCTGAAGGTTCCTTTTCTTGGGGGTCAGTGGAGGAAGGTCACCTTACACTGGGAACTCATTGAGCTGAAGGATTCTTTTCTTGGGGGTCAGTGGAGGAAGGTCGCCTTACATTGGGAACTCATTGAGCTGAAGGATCCTTTTCTTGGGAGTCAGTGGAGTTAGGTCGCCTTACATTGGGAACTCATTGAGCTGAAGGATCCTTTTCTTGGGGGTCAGAGGAGGAAGGTCGCCTTACATTGGGAACTCATTGAGCTGAAGGATTCTTTTATTTTACAAAAAAGTTTATTGTCATACAAATCAACAGTACAGGTTTACAATAGAGTGTTATAGCATACAATATACAAAGCAGATCTGAACTCGAAAGCCCTCACCAACAGAAAGGAAGCATGAGCCGTGATCTTATGCTATACTCAAATAAAAGGAGAAATTAAAAGAATCCTTAGGACCAGATGGTCCAGAACCCGGGCCATGCCCGGCTGTCTGTAAACCTGTAGAATGAGTGTACAATACACAACAATAGAGAGCTGTAGGATTCTTTTCTTGGGAGTCAGTGGAGGAAGGTCGCCTTACATTGGGAACTCATTGAGCTGAAGGATCCTTTTCTTGGGGGTCAGTGGAGGAAGGTCACCTTACACTGGGAACTCATTGAGCTAAGAGATCCTTTTCTTGGAGGTCAGTGGAGGAAGGTCACCTTACACTGGGAACTCATTGAGCTGAAGGATCCTTTTCTTGGGAGTCAGTGGAGGAAGGTCATCTTACACTGGGAACTCATTGAGCTGAAGGATACTTTTCTTGGGAGTCAGTGGAGGAAGGTCACCTTACACTGGGAACTCATTGAGCTGAAGGATCCTTTTCTTGGGGGTCAGTGGAGGAAGGTCACCTTACACTGGGAACTCATCGAGCTGAAGGATCCTTTTCTTGGGAGTCAGTGGAGGAAGGTCACCTTACACTGGGAACTCATTGAGCTGAAGAATCCTTTTCTTTGGAATCAGTAGAGGAAGGTCACCTTACATTGGGAACTCATTGAGCTGAAGGATCCTTTTCTTATGAGTCAGTGGAGGAAGGTCACCTTACACTGGGAACTCATTGAGCTGAAGAATCCTTTTCTTGGGAGTCAGTGGAGGAAGGTCACCCTACACTGGGAACTCATTGAGCTGAAGGATACTTTTCTTGGGAGTCAGTGGAGGAAGGTCACCTTACACTGGGAACTCATTGAGCTGAAGGATACTTTTCTTGGGAGTCAGTGGAGGAAGGTCACCTTACACTGGGAACTCATCGGGCTGAAGGATCCTTTTCTTGGGAGTCAGTGGAGGAAGGTCACCCTACACTGGGAACTCATTGAGCTGAAGGATACTTTTCTTGGGAGTCAGTGGAGGAAGGTCACCTTACACTGGGAACTCATTGAGCTGAAGGATACTTTTCTTGGGAGTCAGTGGAGGAAGGTCACCTTACACTGGGAACTCATCGGGCTGAAGGATCCTTTTCTTGGGAGTCAGTGGAGGAAGGTCACCTTACACTGGGAACTCATTGAGCTGAAGGATCCTTTTCTTGGGAGTCAGTGGAGGAAGGTCACCTTACACTGGGAACTCATTGAGCTGAAGGATCCTTTTCTTTAGAATCAGTAGAGGAAGGTCACCTTACATTGGGAACTCATTGAGCTGAAGGATACTTTTCTTGGGAGTCAGTGGAGAAAGGTCACCTTACACTGGGAACTCATTGAGATGAAGGATCCTTTTCTTGGGAGTCAGTGGAGGAAGGTCACCTTACACTGGGAACTCATTGAGCTGAAGGATACTTTTCTTGGGAGTCAGTGGAGGAAGGTCACCTTACACTGGGAACTCATTGAGCTGAAGGATCCTTTTCTTGGGAGTCAGTGGAGGAAGGTCGCCTTACACTGGGAACTCATTGAGCTGAAGGATCCTTTTCTTGGGGGTCAGTGGAGGAAGGTCACCTTACATTGGAACTCATTGAGATGAAGGATCCTTTTCTTGGGAGTCAGTGGAGGAAGGTCACCTTACATTGGGAACTCATTGTGCTGAAGGATCCTTTTCTTGGGAGTCAGTGGAGGAAGGTCACCTTACACTGGGAACTCATTGAAATGAAGGATCCTTTTCTTGGGGGGCACTGTTGGTTAACATAAAGAATGCCCCTTACATTGTGAGTCAGTGGGAAGAATCCCACCTATATTGTTAGTCAGTGGCAAGAATGCTCGTTACATTGCTAGTCAAAGGGAATAATATTTCTTACACTGGATATCATTAGGAATAATGCTACTTACATTTCTAGTCAGTAATAACATTCTTGACATTGTTAGTCAACGGGAGCAATACTCGTTACATTGACAGTCAAAAGGAAAAATACTCCTTATATTGGGAAGAATGTTCCTTACATTGTTAGTTAATGGGAAGAATTCTCCATGTATTTGGGGGGTTATTAGAAAGATTTGTCCCTCTTACAGATAGGTAAAGATGGAATACACAGTATATTATTATACTTCATACCTGATGCTGCGTCCTCTGGGCTCGGTGATATCTCGCTGTGTGAATTGGAAGTCGGTTATAATATTTCTTCATTAAGATTACTTTCATTTCTCAGCTCTGCCCTCCGATCCCCCCTCCCTTACCTATTTCCTTTACTGTGTACCGTACTCAGACTTGGCACCGTGTTCTGGCACGCTGGTTGGTGATTCCTCATAACGTCTCCACAATAATCACACAGACACCCAACACCTACACACACCATTCACTAAAGCAGGAGAGACTCTTCACTCTGGAAATGTTAGTAAATAAGGTGAAGCTGGGTTCAGTTTGACTGACTTTTCAAACCAAGATATTACCTTATAAAAATAGCAGTGACTCCGGATCCTAAACAAGTACATCACCTGCATGCTTACTGACATTATGGACACTGCAAGCATACGCCCATTCTCCCGCTTCACTAGTCATGCTATCACTAGTTGTTCCTGCCCAGACGTTGCCTCTAAATATTCCGGGACCGTCAATCATGACCACTTAATGGGTTGTTCTTGCCTGACCAATCTCTAAGGCTACTTTCACACTGAAGCGCAGGATGCGCTGGCGGTATAGCGGCGCTATTTTTAGCGCCGCTATACCGTAGTTTTTGCCACGATTTGTGGGCTCTAGCGGGGTGATTTTAACCCCCGCTAGCGGCCGAAAAAGGGTTAAAAACGCCTGCAATAATGCCTCTTTGCAGCGTTTTGGAGGCGCTACCCCATTGATTTCAATGGGCAGCGCCTCAAAGATGCGGCCTGCAGGAGTTTTTTTACCCTCCTGCAAGCGCAACGCTCCAGTGTGAAAGCCCCCGGACTTTCACACTGGATACAAAGTAGAAGCTTTTTTAGGGCGCTTTGCAGGCGCTATTTTTAGTGCAATAGCACCTGCAAAGCGCCTCAGTGTGAAAGGGGCCTTAATAGTGATGAGCCGAACACCCCCGGGTTCGGTTCGCACCAGAACCCGCGAACGGACCGAAAGTTTGCACGAACTTTAGAACCCTATTAAATACAATGGATGCGAACGTTCGAAATCTAAAGTGCTAATTATAACGACTATTATGCATGTTATTGTCCTAAAAAGGGTTTGGGAACCCGGGTTCTGCACCAGGGGACATGTATCAATGCAAAAAGAAGTTTTAAAAACGGCCGTTTTTCTGGAGCAGTCATTTTAATGATGCATAAAGTGAAAAAAAAAAGTCAAATATTCCTTTAAATATCGTACCTGGGGGGTGTCTAAAGTATGCCTGTGAAGTGCCACGTGTTTCCCGTGTTTAGAACTGTCCCTGCACAAAATTACATTTCTAAAGGAAAAAAAGCCATTTAAAACTGCTTGCGGCTTTAATGTAATGTCTGGTCCCGGTAATATGGATGAAAATCTTTAAGAAAAATGACATAGCTACCCCATCACACCCCCCCCCCCCTTACCCCAGCACATTACCAGCCCCTTTGGGTCTTGTATGGAGTATGGATATTAAGGGGAACCCCGCACTCAAAATAAAAAAGGCCCTATATACTCTGAACAGCCAGCCGTATACAGGCGATGCATACAAGACAGGGACTGTAGGTTTGTTCTTATGTAGAATCTGTTTGTAATTTTGAACAGGTACATTGTTTAAGTGTAGCTCCAGCCAAAAAATATATTTTTAAGCTTTTTGGAAAACATAGGGAAGGGTTATCACCCCTGTAACATTTGTTTTGCTGTCTGTGCAGTGTGCACCTGTTCAGAACAGTTCACCTCACTTTCCGTCCTAATGAAAAATGTTTTTTGAAAATTTGGGTTTTTTATTGAAACAAGAATTGGTGATAAAGAATCAGTGGAGAGGAGACACTTTTTTTCCCATATTAACTCTTACAGGAGAGAATTTGCCTTCCTAGGGGTAGATTTCCTCTCACTTCCTGTTGTATCCTTCCGTTTGCAAGGAGGAGTCGTTTGTAAGTTGGATGTTTGAAAGTAGGGGCCTGCCGTATATACTCAGCTGAAATTTGCCCCTTACATGTTGGTGTTGCCACAACACTGTGAGCCCTCACAGTTACTCTTGGTGGGCGCATGAATGGGCCCTGCTGTGAATTATTAGATCAAGAATTGTAATTGCATGCCCCTGTTGAACAGGGGCTGAAAAATTGGGCCTTTGGTGGTGGTGGTGGTGGTGATGTTGACACAACACTGTAAGGCCTCACAGTTAGTCTTGGTGGGCGCAGGAATGGGCCCTGCTGTAAATTATTAGATCAAGAATTGTAATTGCATGCCCCTGTTGAACAGGGGCTGAAAAATTGGGCCTTTGGTGGTGGTGGTGGTGGTGGTGTTGACACAACACTGTAAGGCCTCACAGTTAGTCTTGGTGGGCGCAGGAATGGGCCCTGCTGTGAATTATTAGATCAAGAATTGTAATTGCATGCCCCTGTTGAACAGGGGCTGAAAAATTGGGCCTTTGGTGGTGGTGGTGGTGGTGGTGTTGACACAACACTGTAAGGCCTCACAGTTAGTCTTGGTGGGCGCAGGAATGGGCCCTGCTGTGAATTATTAGATCAAGAATTGTAATTACATGCCCCTGTTAAACAGGGGCAGAAAAATTGAGCCTTAGGCACTGGTGCCACAACACTGCAACCCCTCACAGATACTGTACTTGGAGCACAGCAATGAGCCCTGTTGCAAAGTATTGCATCAAAAATTGTAATTACACGCCCCTGTTAAACAGGGGCTGAAAAATTGGGCCTTAGCCACTGGTGCTGGTGCCACGACACTGCAACCACTCCCAGATACTCTAGTTGGAGTGCAGGAATGAGCCCTGCTGCAAAGCATTGCATAAAAAATTGTAATAACACACCCTTGTTAAACAGGGGCTGAAAAATTGGGCCTTAGCCACTGGTGGCGGCACCCAGAAACAAAAATGTTCTTCCAAGCTATCATCGTCAATCGGATCATTGAGCAGGAGGAGGATAGTCAGTCAACATAACAGGACAAACTCTCAGCATCAGCATCAGTCTTGAAGGGATGTGACATTTGAAAATAAATTAGTCTGTTATATCAGCTTCAGGTGTTTGGTAGCTGGTGGTGATCCAAGACTGGTTCATCTTTATGAAGGTCAGTCGATCAACAGAGTCGGTGGACAGGCGCACCCTGTGATCCGTGACAAATCCTCCAGCAGCACTGAATGTGCATTCTGAAAGAACGCTGGATGCAGGACAGGCCAGTAGCTCAATTGCATACTGTGCAAGCTCTGGCCAGTGATCCATCCTCAAGACCCAGTAAGCCAGAGGATTTTCGGTGGGGAAGGTGTCCAAGTCTGACCTTGCCCCTAGGTATTCCTGCACCATGTATATCAGACGCTGGCGATGGTTGCTGGAACCGATCATACCTTGGGGCTGCGGACTAAAGAATTGTCTGAACGCTTCGGTCAGACGGCCACCTTCCCCACCGCTCCTTCTTTGACTGACCGAAGCCTCAGCAACTGGTTGTCCAAGACAAGGAGTTTGTAACCTCCCAGTCTCTGGGAACGCGTTGCACAGACCTTTCTGCAAGGCCTCCCGGAGTTGTCTCATTCTCTGCTCCCTCTGCGATGGTAAGATAAGGTCCGCAACCTTACCCTTGTACCGTGGATCAAGGAGAGTGGCCAGCCAGTAATGGTCCCTCTTCTTGATCCAAAGAATACGAGGATCCTTCCGCAGACTTTGCAGGATCAGGGAGGCCATGCAGCATAGGTTAGCTGAGGCATTCAGTCTGAAATCCTCTGGGTCACTAAGGACGACATGATCCGCAGCCACCTCCTCCCAGCCACGTACAAGTCCACTGGTTTCTTGGGACTGTAAATCATCCCTAAAAGACTGCTGCTGATGATGCTGAGTGCCAGGCTCCACCTCCATGCTGACACAATCCTCCTCCTCCTCCTCCTCTTCTTCCTGTGCGATGGGTGGGACAGAAGGAACACTGTCTGGGTAAAGGGGGCCTTGAGAGGCAAGGAAGTCCTCCTCTTCCTGCCTCTGTTCTGCCTCAAGTGCCCTGTCCATTATTCCACGCAGCGTATGTTCCAACAGGTGGACAAGAGGTACAGTGACACTGATGCATGCACTGTCACTGCTCACCATCCTCGTGGCCTCCTCAAATGGTGCCAGGACAGTGCATGCATCCCTGATCATACCCCACTGGCGTGGTGAAAAAAACCCGAGCTCCCCTGACCCTGTCCTGGTGCCGTAGTCGCACAGGTACTCATTGATGGCCCTCTGCTGCGTGTGCAGCCGCTGCAGCATGGCCAACGTTGAGTTCCACCTGGTGGGCATGTCACATATAAGGCGGTTCTTGGGCAGGTTCAACTCCTTTTGCAGCTCAGCCAGGCGAGCACTGGCATTATAATATCTGCGGAAATGCACACAGACTTTCCTGGCCTGCCTCAGGACATCCTGTAAGCCCGGGTACCTGCCCAAGAACCGCTGCACCACCAGGTTAAGGACGTGAGCCACACAGGGCACATGGGTCAGTTGTCCCTGTCGGAGAGCGGAGAGGAGGTTGGTGCCATTGTCGCAAACCACCATTCCTGGCTTAAGCTGGTGTGGCGTCAACCACCTCTCGGCCTGCCCCTGCAGAGCAGACAGAACCTCTGCCCCAGTGTGGCTTCTGTCCCCCAAACACACCAACGCAAGCACGGCATTGCATCTTTTTGCCTGCGTACTTGCGTAGCCCCTTGAACGCCTACGGAGCACCGCTGGTTCCGAGGACAAAGCACAGGAAGAGGCCACGGAGGAAGAAGAAGATGAGGGGGTGGAGGACAGAGGTGTGTCACAACCAGTAGTAGCATTTTGGAGGCGCGGCGGTGGAACAACCTCCAACACTACTGCACCTTGTCCTGCATCCTTCCCAGCTGCCAAAAGAGTGACCCAATGGGCCGTGAAAGAAAGGTAATGTCCCTGTCCATGCCTGCTGGACCATGAGTCAGCGGTAATATGCACCTTACCGCTGACCTCCCGGTCCAGCGAGGTCAAGACATTGCCTTCCACATGCCGGTAGAGAGCCGGAATCGCCTTCCGTGAGAAAAAGTGGCGTTTGGGGACCTGCCACTGAGGAACCGCACATTGCACAAACTCACGGAAGGGGGCCGAGTCTACCAACTGAAAGGGCAGCAGTTGAAGCGCTAGCAATTTAGCCGAACTAGCATTCAACCGCTGGGCATGTGGATGGCTGGGAGTGAACTTCTTTCGACGGTCCAGCAGCTGGGGCAGGGAAATTTGCCTGCTAGAATCAGACGTCGGTGTACTGCTAGCAGAGTGGCCGCAAGTACTTGGCTGTGACACACCTAATTCTACACCTTCATTCCTCTCAGTGTGGGTTTCAGAGAGGACTGAAGGTATAGTGGGGTTGGAGATCCCAGCTGATGCGGTGCAAGGAGAGGTCCGCTTTGTTCTTTGGTGTGGGTCTTTAAGGTAGGCTTGCCAACGAGCTGCATGGCAGGTCAACATATATCTGGTCAAGCATGTGGTGCCCAAGCGGCTGATGTTTTGGCCACGCGATATACGCTTGAAACATATGTTGCAAACAGCAGCTGTGCGATCTGATGCACTCGCCTCAAAAAAGGCCCACACCAAAGAACTTTTTGAATAACGGGCAGAGGCAGCGCCCTGCACAGGCGGAGCTCTGCGGTGTGATTCCGTCGGTGTGCTGCCCTTACGCTGGCCACCCAAGGGCATCCTGCCTCGTTGGAGATGTGCCTCCTCCTCATCCTCCTCCTCCTCCTCTCTCCTATTAGGCACCCACGTGGAGTCAGTGACCTCATCATCCCCTCCCTCCTCATCACTGGAGCCAATCTGGCAGTATGCTGCAGCTGCTGGAACATGACTGCCAGATTGGTGTCCTTCTTGAGCATCCCCTCTCTCTGCTCTCACGCTACTGCCTTCCTCTAGCTGGGTATCATCATCAGACCCTTCGAAACGCTGGGCATCCTCCTGGAGCATGTACCCAACACTGTGCTCAAACAGTTCGGGGGACTCCTCAGGAGGAGGACATGGTGGGTCTAGGGAAGGAGTGACTGATGATGACATTGATACCAGGGAAGAGGACGCTTTGGCAGCTGCTTTGCCAGTACCCTGAGCCTGGGTGAGAGAGGATGAGGAGGATGAGGAGGGCTTGGTCATCCACTCTACCAAGTCTTCGGCATGATGTGGCTCAACATGTCCAGCTGCCGATAAGAAGGACAAGCGTGTCCCATGGCCATGTGCTGATGACAATGCACCGTGTCCACGACCAGCACTGTTGCCCCCAGACACAGAGCCTGCTTGCCCTCTTTTATTGGCTCCTGACTGTCTGCCCCTCCTTGTTTGCCTTCCAGACATTCTAATGGCCTGCAGGGAGATGGGAAAACCAGCAATAAGGGGTAGCTTCAGGTGTTTATTTTGCAGGAAGCACACTCCGCCCGCTGTAAGTGCTGCAAATGCCATGTCAGTGTAACACACCAGGAAAAAACAGCAATAAGGGCTAGCTTCAGGTGTATACTGTGCAGGAGGCTTAGCAACCATGACACTGACACTGTCCCATGCCTATCCTTCTCTCTCCCTGCACACAAGGTTTAGCAAAGAATATTACACTGACACTGTCGACTGCCTATCCTTTTCTGTCCCTACACACAAGGTTTAGCAATATGGTTCAGCACACTAGGTTTAGCAAAGAATATGACACTGACACTCTCGACTGCCTATCCTTGTCTGTCCCTACACACAAGGTTTAGCAATATGGTTCAGCGCACTAGGTTTAGCAAAGATTATGACACTGACACTCTCGACTGCCTATCCTTGTCTGTCCCTACACACAAGGTTTAGCAATATGGTTCAGCACACTAGGTTTAGCAAAGATTATGACACTGACACTCTCGACTGCCTATCCTTGTCTGTCCCTACACACAAGGTTTAGCAATATGGTTCAGCGCACTAGGTTTAGCAAAGATTATGACACTGACACTCTCGACTGCCTATCCTTGTCTGTCCCTACACACGAGGTTTAGCAATATGGTTCAGCGCACTAGGTTTAGCAAAGATTATGACACTGACACTCTCGACTGCCTATCCTTGTCTGTCCCTACACACAAGGTTTAGCAATATGGTTCAGCGCACTAGGTTTAGCAAAGATTATGACACTGACACTCTCGACTGCCTATCCTTGTCTGTCCCTAAACACAAGGTTTAGCAATATGGTTCAGCGCACTAGGTTTAGCAAAGATTATGACACTGACACTCTCGACTGCCTATCCTTGTCTGTCCCTACACACAAGGTTTAGCAATATGGTTCAGCACACAAGGTTTAGCAAAGATTATGACACTGACACTCTCGACTGCCTATCCTTGTCTGTCCCTACACACAAGGTTTAGCAATATGGTTCAGCACACTAGGTTTAGCAAAGAATATGAGACTGACACTCTCGACTGCCTATCCTTGTCTGTCCCTACACACAAGGTTTAGCAATATGGTTCAGCACACTAGGTTTAGCAAAGATTATGACACTGACACTCTCGACTGCCTATCCTTGTCTGTCCCTACACACAAGGTTTAGCAATATGGTTCAGCGCACTAGGTTTAGCAAAGATTATGACACCGACACTCTCGACTGCCTATCCTTGTCTGTCCATACACACAAGGTTTAGCAATATGGTTCAGCGCACTAGGTTTAGCAAAGATTATGACACTGACACTCTCGACTGCCTATACTTGTCTGTCCCTACACACAAGGTTTAGCAATATGGTTCAGCGCACTAGGTTTAGCAAAGATTATGACACTGACACTCTCGACTGCCTATCCTTGTCTGTCCCTACACACAAGGTTTAGCAATATGGTTCAGCACACTAGGTTTAGCAAAGAATATGACACTGACACTCTCGACTGCCTATCCTTGTCTGTCCCTACACACAAGGTTTAGCAATATGGTTCAGCACACTAGGTTTAGCAAAGATTATGACACTGACACTCTCAACTGCCTATCCTTGTCTGTCCCTACACACAAGGTTTAGCAATATGGTTCAGCGCACTAGGTTTAGCAAAGATTATGACACTGACACTCTCGACTGCCTATCCTTGTCTGTCCCTACACACAAGGTTTAGCAATGTGGTTCAGCGCACTAGGTTTAGCAAAGATTATGACACTGACACTCTTGACTGCCTATCCTTGTCTGTCCCTACACACGAGGTTTAGCAATATGGTTCAGCGCACTAGGTTTAGCAAAGATTATGACACTGACACTCTCGACTGCCTATCCTTGTCTGTCCCTACACACAAGGTTTAGCAATATGGTTCAGCACACTAGGTTTGGCAAAGATTATGACACTGACACTCTCGACTGCCTATCCTTGTCTGTCCCTACACACAAGGTTTAGCAATATGGTTCAGCGCACTAGGTTTAGCAAAGATTATGACACTGACACTCTCGACTGCCTATCCTTGTCTGTCCCTACACACAAGGTTTAGCAATATGGTTCAGCGCACTAGGTTTAGCAAAGATTATGACACTGACACTCTTGACTGCCTATCCTTGTCTGTCCCTACACACAAGGTTTAGCAATATGGTTCAGCGCACTAGGTTTAGCAAAGATTATGACACTGACACTCTCGACTTCCTATGCTTGTCTGTCCCTACACACAAGGTTTAGCAATATGGTTCAGCGCACTAGATTTAGCAAAGATTGTGACACTGACACTCTCGACTGCCTATCCTTGTCTGTCCCTACACACAAGGTTTAGCAATATGGTTCAGCACACAAGGTTTAGCAAAGATTATGACACTGACACTCTCGACTGCCTATCCTTGTCTGTCCCTACACACAAGGTTTAGCAATATGGTTCAGCACACTAGGTTTAGCAAAGAATATGACACTGACACTCTCGACTGCCTATCCTTGTCTGTCCCTACACACAAGGTTTAGCAATATGGTTCAGCACACTAGGTTTAGCAAAGATTATGACACTGACACTCTCGACTGCCTATCCTTGTCTGTCCCTACACACAAGGTTTAGCAATATGGTTCAGCACACTAGGTTTAGCAAAGATTATGACACTGACACTCTCGACTGCCTATCCTTGTCTGTCCCTACACACAGGGTTTAGCAATATGGTTCAGCGCACTAGGTTTAGCAAAGATTATGACACTTACACTCTCGACTGCCTATCCTTGTCTGTCCCTACACACAAGGTTTAGCAATATGGTTCAGCACACTAGGTTTAGCAAAGATTATGACACTGACACTCTCGACTGCCCACCCTTGTCTGTCCCTACACACAAGGTTTAGCAATATGGTTCAGCGCACTAGGTTTAGCAAAGATTATGACACTGACACTCTCGACTGCCTATCCTTGTCTGTCCCTACACACAAGGTTTAGCAATATGGTTCAGCGCACTAGGTTTAGCAAAGATTATGACACTGACACTCTCGACTGCCTATCCTTGTCTGTCCCTACTGTGAGGGGGTTAGCTCGGTAGCGGGTGTGTGTGACCCCCTGGATGGGCTCCCCACACAAAAACAGGCCCAGCAGACGGAGGTTGTGGTTTTCAAGATCAAAAGGTGCGGTTTATTTCTCTATTTACAGTGACAAAAACACAGCAAAGCAAAAAGAAACATAAACAAAATAAATCCTGGTCAGCTTGACCTCTGACTAAACATGCAGGTTTCCCTAACTAACAACTGGGATCAGCCTGGTGCTGTCCTAGTCCCTAAGTCCCTGGTTTAGTAAATGTCCAAACAAATAGCCACACAGGCTTTGTCTCACTGCACAGGGGTTCACTCTCCCTAGACAGTCCACACAGGTCTGGTTCCAGGCATGAGCAAACACCTAATGAAGCTGGGAGTTTTTATAGAGGCCTTAAACGAGCTGACAAGCTTCAGCTGGTCTCATCAACTCCCTGCCTGCACGACGCCCAGCACTCTCCCTAGAGGTATGAATCATCCATGAGCCCACTAGCCTCAGCTGGGCTTCATCAACTCTCTCCCTAGTTGTATAAGTCGGCATAAAGCCTGAATCTGGGAGAAATATACCTACCCCCCTGGATGCAACCAGGTGACTTTACCTTCCTGCTGTCACATACCCCCCCTCTTGTTTTAACCTTGGGGTTGGAACACCAGCAATCAGGCATTCATGTACTCGAGACAAAGCATCCACATTCCCCATTTGAACGCCAGGGCGATGCTTTACTGTGAAGTTGAATTCCTGTAGGGCCAGGAACCACCTATTTACTCTTCTATTTGTCTCCTTGTTTTGAGCCATCCACTTTAACGGAGCGTGATCCGTAACCATGTCAAAGTGCCTACCTAGCAGATAGTACCGAAGGGAATCTAGAGCCCACTTCACCGCTAAACACTCCTTTTCAACCGTGGCGTAATTTACCTCATGGGACTTCAACTTCCTGCTGAGGTAAATGACTGGGTGCTCTTCCCCGTTCCAGACCTGGGACAATACTGCTCCTAACCCCACATCTGACGCATCACTTTGTACGACAAAGTCTTTAGAGAAGTCGGGTGAGTACAACACTGGCTGGCTACATAAGGCTTGTTTCAAGAATTGGAATGCTGCCTCAGCCTCGGGGGTCCATTTAATCATGACCGACCCTTTCCCTTTCGTCAGGTTGGTTAGGGGCACAGCCTTAGAAGCAAAGTGGGGAATAAAGCGCCGATAATAACCCGCGATTCCCAGAAAGGCTCGTACCTGCTTCTTGCTGTTGGGACGTGGCCAACTCTGGATGGCCTCGACTTTGTTGAGTTGGGGTTTTATTACTCCCCTGCCAATGGTGTACCCAAGATATTTGGCCTCCTCCTGCCCAATGGTACACTTCTTGGGGTTAGCCGTAAACCCCGCTTCCCGGATAGAGTCTAGGACTGCTTGCACTTTTGGCAGATGTGAGGCCCAATCTGTGCTATGGACAATTACGTCATCCAGGTAAGCCGCAGCATACTTCCGATGGGGCCTCAGTATCTGGTCCATTTTCCGCTGGAATGTGGCCGGCGCATTCTGTAACCCGAACGGCATTCTCTTATATTGGAACGCCCCGTCTGGGGTTACAAATGCGGTTTTCTCTTTGGCCGACTTGGCCAGGGGAATTTGCCAATACCCTTTTGTGAGGTCAAGAGTCGTCATGTATCGGGCTGTTCCCAGCCGGTCGATCAACTCATTTATACGTGGCATGGGGTAGGTGTCAAATTTTGTAACTTTGTTCAACTGACGAAAATCGTTACAAAATCGCCAGCTCCCATCCGGTTTAGGCACCAACACAATGGGACTAGACCAATCACTTTGGGACTCCTCTATCACCCCTAAGTTCAGCATTTTCTGTACTTCCTCCCGTATTGCCTCCCGCCGGGCCTCTGGGATCCGATAGGGTTTTAACTTCACCCTTTCACCGGGCGGGGTAATAATATCATGCTCTACCCCGGATGTTTGTCCCGGCAGCTCAGAGAACACCTCCTTGTTGCGAAGCACAAACTCCTTAACCTCCTGTTGTTGGGGTTGTGACAAGGTGGCTGCTATTCCAACCTCCGGAATCACGCAACCAGTTTGAGCTGGTGACCAAGTTTCTGCGACTAGGGACTCTCTATCCCTCCAGGCTTTCAACAGATTAACGTGATAGATCTGTTCGGGCTTTCGCCTTCCTGGTTGTCTGACCTTGTAATTCACTTCGCTCACTTTTTCCATTATCTCGTAGGGGCCTTGCCATTTGGCAAGGAATTTACTTTCAACCGTAGGGACAAGTACCAATATCCTATCCCCCGGGGAAAAGGTACGGGTCTTGGCTCCACGGTTGTACACTCTCTGCTGTGCCAACTGCGCTTGGGCCAAATGTTCCTTCACGATGGGCATTACCTGTGCAATTCGATCTTGCATCAGGGCGACATGCTCAATCACACTCCTGTGGGGAGAACTCTCACTTTCCCAAGTTTCCTTGGCAATATCCAACAGCCCTCTTGGGTGTCTCCCATACAGTAACTCAAAGGGGGAGAATCCCGTAGAGGATTGGGGCACCTCCCTAATAGCAAACATCAAATAAGGAAGTAGACAGTCCCAATCCTTTCCATCTCTATCCACCACTTTCTTCAACATTTGTTTTAGGGTTTTGTTGAATCTTTCAACCAGCCCATCGGTTTGGGGGTGATACACAGACGTACGCAATTGCGTCACTTTGAACAATTTACACAGCTCTTTCATAACCCGGGACATAAAGGGTGTACCTTGGTCCGTAAGCAGTTCTTTACAAATACCCACCCGGCTAAAAACAAGAGATAGCTCTTTGGCTATGGTTTTGGCCGAGGTATTTCGGAGAGGGATCGCTTCTGGATAACGGGTGGCATAGTCCATTATAACTAATATGTACTGGTGCCCCCTAGCGGACTTGATTATAGGACCTACCAAATCCATTGCGATCCTCTCAAACGGGACCTCAATGATGGGTAGAGGGACCAGCGGGCTACGGAAATGTGGCATCGGGGCCGACCTCTGACACACAGGGCAGGAGGAACAATAATTTTCTATGTCCTTCATCACCCCAGGCCAATAGAATCTCTGTAATACCCTCTCTCGGGTTTTCTCTGTCCCCAGATGACCTCCAAGAATGTGCCCATGGGCCAACTCCAACACCAACTTCCTGTAAGGTTTGGGCACCACAAGCTGCTCAACGGTTTCTTCTGCCCTTTTTGCCACCCGATACAGTAGGTCCTTCTCTACGCTGAAGTATGGGTAAGTGCAGGTATTATCTGGGTTCACTAACTCGCCATCTATTTCCACTACGTTTTCCCGTGCCTTTATTAGGGCGGGGTCTTTTAACTGTTCTGTGGCAAAATTTTCCCTGTGAACCTCAAGATCAGAAAACTCCACAGACGGTAGGTTTTCGTCTGAGGAGGTGGGCTCCTCTCCAGTTTCTTGAGTCTCGCCTGCCAATACTGACAAGGGAAATTCTGGAGAGTCCTCACCACTCTCAGAGGAGTTCTGGCTATCACCTTCCTGGTACATAGGGGCACCAGTGGGGGGCTCAGGATCATCCCACAGTTCCCAGAACTTCGGAAAATCCCTTCCCACAATGGCATCATGCGGTAATTGAGATACTAACCCCACTGGATGAGAGAGGGTACCTTTGGGGGTCTTGAAACACACTGTAGTCACTGGATACTCTCGGGTGTCCCCATGCACACAAATAACAGCTACCTTGCTATTCCCAGAGACCTCTGTTTTAACTAATTCAGCCTTTATCAGGGTCACAAGGCTACCTGAATCCAGTAATACCACAACATTTCTACCATTAATACACATTTTGCATAAATGTTTCTCAGTTCCCCGAATGGCAGTGCATGCGACTGTCGCACACAGCGACTGACGTCTGTCCGTCAGAAAGTCACATTGCATGGGTTCCTCCACAACCGGGCAATTTGCTGCAATATGTCCCGCTTGCCGGCAGCGGTAGCAAACAATCCTTTTGGCTGCCTCTTGAGCCCCCGACTTCCCAGGCTGTTCTCGCCAAACCCTGGGCAGAGCTCCCACCCTCTCACTCTCTCCACCCTCACCCCTTGGAATCCTCTTATCCGCCCCTGGGGATGGTCTGGTCTTAGGGTGGAAAGTCCGAGAGTCTCTGGAAGAGGCCGTCAGGTTCTCTGCAGCCAAGTATCTCTCTACACGATCCACAAGTTTACCGGCCGTTTCTGGGTCTCCATGGCTTACCCACTTTTGAATGGCGGTAGGAAGAGCTCTCAAGAAACGATCCATCACAACACGTTCCACAATCTCCGGTGCGGACAAAGTCTCTGGCTGTAGCCACTTCCTGCTCAGGTGAATGAGATCATACATTTGAGACCTGGGGGGTTTTCCAAGCTGGAAAGTCCAGTTATGCACACGCTGAGCCCGGACAGCCAGGGTGACACCCAGCCTTGCCAATATTTCAGCTTTTAGCATCACATAGTCTTTTGCTTGGTCAGGCTCTAGGTCATAGTAAGCTTTCTGCGATTCACCAGTTAACAGAGGAGCCACCAGTCCAGCCCACTGCTCCTCAGGCCACTTTTCTCTTTCAGCAGTCCTTTCAAATGTGGTCAAAAATACCTCTGGATCATCCTCTCCAGTCATTTTTGTCAATAAACGACTCACCCCAAAGGACGCGGTATTAGTGGGACGGCTTTCCTCACTGGTCTGCGGACGTTGCTGCATTACTGCTTCCATCTGTTGTTGTAGTCTCTGCTCTTGCTTCTGCAACAGGTCTATGAAGCGGGCCTCAGATTGCTGCTGGGCTTGTTGCTGGGCTGCGAAGCTCTGTTGTTGAGCTGCAAGGCTCTTTTGCAAACCTGCATTTGTCTGCTGTTGATTGGCATTTGCTAGAGCCAGCTGTTTCAGTATCTCCTCCATGCTGGCTTAAAAAAAAAACTGCCACTGGTTCTCCACCAACTGTGAGGGGGTTAGCTCGGTAGCGGGTGTGTGTGACCCCCTGGATGGGCTCCCCACACAAAAACAGGCCCAGCAGACGGAGGTTGTGGTTTTCAAGATCAAAAGGTGCGGTTTATTTCTCTATTTACAGTGACAAAAACACAGCAAAGCAAAAAGAAACATAAACAAAATAAATCCTGGTCAGCTTGACCTCTGACTAAACATGCAGGTTTCCCTAACTAACAACTGGGATCAGCCTGGTGCTGTCCTAGTCCCTAAGTCCCTGGTTTAGTAAATGTCCAAACAAATAGCCACACAGGCTTTGTCTCACCGCACAGGGGTTCACTCTCCCTAGACAGTCCACACAGGTCTGGTTCCAGGCATGAGCAAACACCTAATGAAGCTGGGAGTTTTTATAGAGGCCTTAAACGAGCTGACAAGCTTCAGCTGGTCTCATCAACTCCCTGCCTGCACGACGCCCAGCACTCTCCCTAGAGGTATGAATCATCCATGAGCCCACTAGCCTCAGCTGGGCTTCATCAACTCTCTCCCTAGTTGTATAAGTCGGCATAAAGCCTGAATCTGGGAGAAATATACCTACCCCCCTGGATGCAACCAGGTGACTTTACCTTCCTGCTGTCACACTACACACAAGGTTTAGCAATATGGTTCAGCGCACTAGATTTAGCAAAGATTGTGACACTGACACTCTCGACTGCCTATCCTTGTCTGTCCCTACACACAAGGTTTAGCAATATGGTTCAGCACACAAGGTTTAGCAAAGATTATGACACTGACACTCTCGACTGCCTATCCTTGTCTGTCCCTACACACAAGGTTTAGCAATATGGTTCAGCGCACTAGGTTTAGCAACAATATCTTCTCGTCCATCTCTATACCATAGGTTAAGGTGTGGATTAGAATTCACAATTCCTTTATCTGACATTTGTATCTTGGCCACAAGATGTCAGTCTAGAGTTTGTTTGTTTTTTGTTTTTAGACACAGAATCTCTACTAGCGTTATTGCTAGTTTCGATTCACTTGATGTCACTTTAGAGTAGGTTAAAATATTGCATGGACTTGATTTTATTATTTTAGCACAAATTAGGTTAATTTGATGTTGAATCATTCAGTGTGTTTCTCCTATGAGGTCACTCACTGGAAAGAGATAGGCTTTTCTAACACCACCCCCCCCCCCCCCAGAGCGGAGTAGCCGGTCTTTTGCCCATAGGTTAAAGCCTGTGTTTTTATTAAGGATTGGCCTATTTAAATGCCGCAGTCCTGGGTATGTTCCTAATATGGTGTGGGGAAAGTATTGAGGTCCTTTTTTGTCTAGCAGTAAGGGCTAAATTGCCCATAGTAAAGATGGCCATTCCGTGCATTTCACAATGTGGTCTGGCCTATTTAAACGTGGTGCGTCGCTCAGCGCCCACTCCTATTGATAACGTCTGCGTAATGACGAAACGCGTCTAGGAGGACGCTCAGTGACGTCACCACGCCCGAGGAGTGAGGCTCCTGATATGCCGGCCGGCAATACAGTTTATCTACAAGTTGTTTTTATCTTCATATTTGTAAGTAGAACTTACGTTTTTTAAATAAATTGGTTTAAACGGAGTCACACTATTGTTTGCCCTTTCTATTTATTTATGTTTGGGGCCCATGGTGCAAATGTATGCGGAACTTATCAGATGGATCACCGCTATTGACTGAGGGACGATTATTGCTGCAACTTAAAAAGGCCGCGGCTGGGTGACAGTCGGATGCCCCAAACCGCTTGCCTTCTGGTGAGCTGCTCCTCTTGTCTCTGGTGGTGGATATCTCACAATAAGTTTTGAACAAGTCACGGTGGTGCTGTGCCTCTTTATTTTGAGGAGGAGTGGATGTCCTTCTTACTTACTGGGTCTTTTTGGGTCTGAGGAGAAGTGGACTTGTTGTTCAATTAGACCATTTACTGCAGATTGCCTGTTGGACTTTCATCTGTTTCAACTAGCTGTAACCACTAGTTACTTGTTGTGGTAATATCCTACTATTGTAGTTTTTGGGTTAAGTGGGTGGGCGCAGTTTTTTTCTTTTATTGTCATTTGGTGTTATCTCACTATTACTGCTGCCTATAGTGTTAGTTTTTCCTAGCGCAGTTTTTTTACCTTTATTAGCAAAGATTATGACACTGACACTCTCGACTGCCTATCCTTGTCTGTCCCTACACACAAGGTTTAGCAATATGGTTCAGCACACTGGGTTTAGCAAAGATTATGACACTGACACTCTCGACTGCCTATCCTTGTCTGTCCCTACACACAAGGTTTAGCAATATGGTTCAGCGCACTAGGTTTAGCAAAGATTATGACACTGACACTCTCGACTGCCTATCCTTGTCTGTCCCTACACACAAGGTTTAGCAATATGGTTTAGCGCACTAGGTTTAGCAAAGATTATGACACTGACACTCTCGACTGCCTATCCTTGTCTGTCCCTACACACAAGGTTTAGCAATATGGTTCAGCGCACTAGGTTTAGCAAAGATTATGACACTGACACTTTCGACTGCCTATCCTTGTCTGTCCCTACACACAAGGTTTAGCAATATGGTTCAGCGCACTAGGTTTAGCAAAGATTATGACACTGACACTCTCGACTGCCTATCCTTGTCTGTCCCTACACACAAGGTTTAGCAATATGGTTCAGCACACTAGGTTTAGCAAAGATTATGACACTGACACTCTCGACTGCCTATCCTTGTCTGTCCCTACACACAAGGTTTAGCAATATGAATCAGCGCACTAGGTTTAGCAAAGATTATGACACTGACACTCTCGACTGCCTATCCTTGTCTGTCCCTACACACAAGGTTTAGCAATATGGTTCAGCACACTAGGTTTAGCAAAGATTATGACACTGACACTCTCGACTGCCTATCCTTGTCTGTCCCTACACACAAGGTTTAGCAATATGGTTCAGCACACTAGGTTTAGCAAAGATTATGACACTGACACTCTCGACTGCCTATCCTTGTCTGTCCCTACACACAAGGTTTAGCAATATGGTTCAGCGCACTAGGTTTAGCAAAGATTATGACACTGACACTCTAGACTGCTTATCCTTGTCTGTCCCTACACACAAGGTTTAGCAATATGGTTCAGCACACAAGGTTTAGCAATGAATATGACACTGACACTCTGCCTGCCTATCCTTCTCTGTCCCTACAAACAAGGTTTAGCAAAGAATATGAAACTGACACTCTCCCTACCTATCCTTGTCTGTCCCTACACACAAGGTTTAGCAATATGGTTCAGCACACCAGGTTTAGCAAAGAATATGACATTGACACTCTCCCTGCCTATCCTTGTCTGTCCCTACACACAAGGTTTACCAATATGGTTCAGCACACAAGGTTTAGCAAAGAATATGAAACTGACACTCTTCCTGCCTATCCTTCTCTGTCCCTACAAACAAGGTTTAGCAAAGAATATGACACTGACACTCTCCCTACCTATCCTTCTCTGTCCCTACACACAAGGTTTAGCAAAGAAAAAATATGACACTGTCCCTGCCTATCCTTCTCTTTCCCTGCGCCGGAACACAGTACACGAGGCCGCCGCGCTGGCGGCCTTTTATAGTGTGGGGCGTGTACTAAACCCCCTCAGCAATAATTGGCCACAGGCATCCTGCCTGTGGCCAATCATTGCTCTCCTCGCTGCCGGTGCTGTGATTGGCCAAGCATGCCGGGTCACAGTGCATGCTTGGCCAATCACAGCGCCAGGATTGCACTGCGATGGCGCAGTGTATTGTGGGCCGTTCGCGTCACTCGAATTTGGCGCGAACGGCCCAAATCGTTCGTTGTTCGCCGAACGCCGCGAACAGACGATGTTCGAGTCGAATCTATGTTCGATTCGAACACCGAGCTCATTCCTAGGCCTTAATATGTAGAGGAAGACTGCCTATGGTCCCAGCCCGACATATAATGCTTTTTTGTGCAGTAACTCAGATAAGGTTGATGTTGTGATCCCAGGACACAGCCCTTGACATAGGATCAGGAGAAAAGAGGACCAAAATGTTGGGCTGTCCTGGCAAACTTGGAACAGTTGGCATCTATGTTCCTGTTTTATGTCTGTAGTGTGTCGGCTGTGTGTATGTCGGCTTTGCCATCACCAGACACAATGTAACAATCATTTCCTTCTCTGCAGGGATGATGTAAGAACGGAGAGAGAAGCATTGCTGGCATGCTGGAGAATGTCTGCAGATGATAATGAGACATTTTTTCATTATCAGTGCCATAAAAAAACCTTAGTATGGACAGATCTGAGGTCACCCCGAGGACAGCATGGCTCATATGAGACAATAGGTGAATAAGAAGAGTAGTGAGATTCCTTCAAATCAGCAACACAATGTTTTAATCTATTGGTGGAAGTTATTGTGAAATAAAAAACTTTTGTATACATTTGAAAAGGATAGTTCCACCAGAAACCAGAGTTCTCTACCATCCACCCCCATCCCAACCCAGATCCCCCCCCCCTCTCCACCTAAACCCTCTCTCATCCCTCCTTCACCCAGATTTCTTCAATTCCCTTCTCCGCCCAGACCCCCTCACCCCCCTCCAAATCAATTTCTCCACCAAGATCCCCTTTATCCCTCTCTCCACCCAAATATGCCTCAGATCGCCTTCACCAAGATCCCCCTCTACCTCTCTCTACGCAGATCCCCCTCCACCATCTCACCACCCAGATCCTCCTCTGCCTCCCCTTTCCACCCAGATCCTCCTCCACTCCTCTCCACCTAGATCCCTCTCCACTTCCCTCTTCACCCAGCTCCAACCCCACCTCCTTCACCACCCAGATCCTCCTCTGCCTCCCCTTTCCACCCAGATCCTCCTCCACTCCTCTCCACCTAGATCCCTCTCCACTTCCCTCTTCACCCAGCTCCAACCCCACCTCCTTCACCACCCAGATCCTCCTCTGCCTCCCCTTTCCACCCAGATCCTCCTCAACTCCTCTCCACCTAGATCCCTCTCCACTCCCCTCTTCACCCAGCTCCAACCCCACCTCCTTCACCACCCAGATCCTCCTCTGCCTCCCCTTTGCACCCAGATCCTTCTCCACTCCTCTCCACCTAGATCCCCCTCCACCCCCTCTTCATCCAACTCCAAACCCACCTCCTTCACTACCCAGAACAACCTCTGCCTCCCCTTTCCACCCAGATCCTCCTCCACTCCTCTCCACCTAGATCCCTCTCCACTCCCCTCTTCACCCAGCTCCAACCCGACCTCCTTCACCACCCAGATCCCCCTCTGCCTCCACTTTCCACCCAGATCCACCTCCACTCCTCTCCACCTAAATCCCTCTCCACTCCCCTCTTCTTCCAGCTTCAACCCCACCTCCTTCACCACCCAGATCCCCCTCTTACTTCCCTTTACACCCAGATCCTCCTCCACTCCTCTCCACCTAGATCCACCTCCACCCCCTCTTCACCCAGCTTCAACACCACCTCCTTCACCACCCAGAACCCCTCTGCCTCCCCTATCCACCCAGATCATCCTCACTCCTCTCCACCTAGATCTATCTCCACTCCCCTCTTAATCCAGCTTCAACCCCACCTCCTTTACCACCCATAATCCCCTCGGCCTGACCTTTCCGCCCAGATCCTCCTCCACTCCTCTCCACCTAGATCCCTCTCCACCCCCTCTTCACCCAGCTCCAACCCCACCTCTTTCACCACCCAGAACCCCTCCTCTTCCCCTAGATCCCTCTCCACTCCCCTTTAATCCAGCTTCAACCCCACCTCCTTCACCACCCAGAACCCCTCTGCCTCCCCTTTCCACCCAGATCCTCCTCCACTCCTCTCCACCTAGATCCCTCTCCACCCCCCTCTTCACCCAGCTCCAACCCCACCTCCTTCACTACCCAGAATCCCCTCTTCCTCCCCTTTCCACCCAGATCCGCCTCCACTCCTCTCCACCTAGATCCCTCTCCACCCCCCTCTTCACCCAGCTCCAACCCCACCTCCTTCACTACCCAGAATCCCCTCTGCCTCCCCTTTCCACCCAGATCCTCCGCCACTCCTCTCCACCTAGATCCCTCTCCACTCCCCTCTTCACCCAGCTCCGAATTCACCTCCTTCACCACCCAGAACACCCTCTGCCTCCCCTTTTCACCCAGATCCTCCTCCACTCCTCTCCACCTAGATCCCTCTCCACTCCCCTCTTCACCCAGCTCCGAATCCACCTCCTTCACCACCCAGATCCTTCTCTGCCTCCCCTTTCCACCCAGATCCACCTCCACTCCTCTCCACCTAGATCCCTCTCCACTCCCCTCTTCATCCAGCTCAAAACCCACCTCCTTCACTACCCAGAACACCCTCTGCCTCCCCTTTCCACCCAGATCCTCCTCCACTCCTCTCCACCTAGATCCCTCTCCACTCCCCTCTTCACCCAGCTCCAACCCCACCTCCTTCACCACCCAGATCCCCCTCTGCCTCCCCATTCCACCCAGATCCTCCTCCACTCCTCTCCACCTAGATCCCTCTCCACCCCCTCTTCATCCAGCTCCAAACCCACCTCCTTCACCACCCAGAACACCCTCTGCCTCCCCTTTTCACCCAGATCCTCCTCCACTCCTCTCCACCTAGATCCCTCTCCACCCCCTCTTCATCCAGCTCCAAACCCACCTCCTTCACCACCCAGAACACCCTCTGCCTCCCCTTTTCACCCAGATCCTCCTCCACTCCTCTCCACCTAGATCCCTCTCCACTCCCCTCTTCACCCAGCTCCAACCCCACCTCCTTCACCACCCAAATCCTCCTCTGCCTCCCCTTTCCACCCAGATCCTCCTCCACTCCTCTCCACCTAGATCCCTCTCCACCCCCTCTTCATCCAGCTCCAAACCCACCTCCTTCACCACCCAGAACACCCTCTGCCTCCCCTTTCCACCCAGATCCTCCTCCACTCCTCTCCACCTAGATCCCTCTCCACTCCCCTCTTCACCCAGCTCCAACCCCACCTCCTTCACCACCCAGATCCCCCTCTGCCTCCCCTTTCCACCCAGATCCTCCTCCACTCCTCTCCACCTAGATCCCTCTCCACCCCCTCTTCACCCAGCTCCGAATCCACCTCCTTCACCACCCAGATCCTTCTCTGCCTCCCCTTTCCACCCAGATCCACCTCCACTCCTCTCCACCTAGATCCCTCTCCACTCCCCTCTTCATCCAGCTCAAAACCCACCTCCTTCACTACCCAGAACACCCTCTGCCTCCCCTTTCCACCCAGATCCTCCTCCACTCCTCTCCACCTAGATCCCTCTCCACTCCCCTCTTCACCCAGCTCCAACCCGACCTCCTTCACCACCCAAATCCTCCTCTGCCTCCCCTTTCCACCCAGATCCTCCTCCACTCCTCTCCACCTAGATCCCTCTCCACCCCCTCTTCATCCAGCTCCAAACCCACCTCCTTCACCACCCAGAACACCCTCTGCCTCCCCTTTTCACCCAGATCCTCCTCCACTCCTCTCCACCTAGATCCCTCTCCACTCCCCTCTTCACCCAGCTCCGAATCCACCTCCTTCACCACCCAGATCCTTCTCTGCCTCCCCTTTCCACCCAGATCCACCTCCACTCCTCTCCACCTAGATCCCTCTCCACTCCCCTCTTCATCCAGCTCAAAACCCACCTCCTTCACTACCCAGAACACCCTCTGCCTCCCCTTTCCACCCAGATCCTCCTCCACTCCTCTCCACCTAGATCCCTCTCCACTCCCCTCTTCACCCAGCTCCAACCCCACCTCCTTCACCACCCAGATCCCCCTCTGCCTCCCCTTTCCACCCAGATCCTCCTCAACTCCTCTCCACCTAGATCCCTCTCCACTCCCCTCTTCATCCAGCTCCAACCCCACCTCCTTCACTACTCAGATCCTCCTCTGCCTCCCCTTTCCACCCAGATCCTCCTCCACTCCTCTCCACCTAGATCCCTCTCCACTCCCCTCTTCACCCAGCTCCAAACCCACCTCCTTCACCACCCAGAACACCCTCTGCCTCCCCTTTTCACCCAGATCCTCCTCCACTCCTCTCCACCTAGATCCCTCTCCACTCCCCTCTTCACCCAGCTCCGAATCCACCTCCTTCACCACCCAGAACCCCTCTGCCTCCCCTTTCTACCCAGATCCTCCTCCACTTCTCTCCACTCCCCTCTTCACCCAGCTCCAACCCCACCTCCTTCACTACCCAAATCCTCCTCTGCCTCCCCTTTAAACCCAGATCCTCCTCCACTCCTCTCCACCTAGATCCCTCTCCACCCCCCTCTTCATCCACCTCCAAACCCCACCTCCTTCACCACCCAGAACACCCTCTGCCTCCCCTTTCCACCCAGATCCTCCGCCACTCCTCTCCACCTAGATCCCTCTCCGCCCCCTCTTCATCCAGCTCCAAACTCACCTCATTCACCACCCAGAACACCCTCTGCCTCCCCTTCCCACCCAGATCCTCCTCCACTCCTCTCCACCTAGATCCCTCTCCACTCCCCTCTTCACCCAGCTTCTACCCCACCTCCTTCACCACCTATAACCCCCTCTGCCTCCCCTTTCCACCCAGATCATCCTCCACTCCTCTCCACATAGACCCATCTCCACTCCCCTGTTCACCCAGCTCCAACCCCACCTCCTTCACCACCCAGATCCTCCTCTGCCTCCCCTTTACACCCATATCCCCTCCACTCCTCTCCACCTAGATCCCTCTCCACTCCCCTCTTCACCCAGCTCCAACCCCGCCTCCTTCATCACCCAGAACCCATCTGCCTCCCCTTTCCACCAAGATCCTCCTCCACTCCTCCCCACCTAGATCCCTCTCCACTCCCCTCTTTACCCAGCTCCAACCCCACCTCCTTCACCACCCAGATCCCCCTCTGCCTCCCCTTTCCACCCAGATCCTCCTCCACTTCTCTCCACCTAGATCCCTCTCCACTCCCCTCTTTACCCAGCTCCAACCCCACCTCCTTCACCACCCAGATCCCCCTCTGCCTCCCCTTTCCACCCAGATCCTCCTCCACTCCTCTCCACCTAGATCCCTCTCCACTCCCCTCTTCATCCAGCTCCAACCCCACCTCCTTCACCACCCAGATCCCTCTCTGCCTCCCCTTTCCACCCAGATCCTCCTCCACTCCTCTCCACCTAGATCCCTCTCCACTCCCCTCTTTATCCAGCTCCAACCCCACCTCCTTCACTACTCAGATCCCCCTCTGCCTCCCATTTCCACCCAGATCCTCCTCCACTCCTCTCCACCTAGATCCCTCTCCACTCCCCTCTATATCCAGCTCCAACCCCACCTCCTTCACCACCCTGTTAATACAATACAACACAACTAATCTACAACTGAGCATACAGACACTGGTAATACAATACAAAACAACTAATCCACAAATGAACATACAGGCACTGGTAATACAATACAACACAACTAATCTACAAATGAACATACTGTACAGGCACTGGTATTACAATGCCACATCTGTCTGGTGGCTGTGAATTCCTAGATCAGTACACTGAAGGCACTTTTTATTTTTAGAATTTATTATTCCCAAGGTGGGCACTCCACAAAAAATATGTCAAACGTCACTCCCGCCCAATGGTCTTAAAGGGGAATTTTTTTTTTTGTAAAAACAAAACAAAAAATAAAATTATTTATTTATTTATTTTTTAATGGCATTTTAGTGTAAATATGAGATGTGAGGTCTTTTTGACCCCAGATCTCACAGTAAGTCCTGTCATGCTTTTTTTTTTTTTCTATTACAAGGGATGTTTACATTCCTTGTAATAGGAATAAAAGTGACCCAATTTTTTTTTTAAAGGACAGTGTAAAAATTAAAAGTATAAATAAATAAGAAAAAATAAAATTAATTTAAAGTGTCCCGTCCTGTCGAGCTCGCACGCAGAAGCGAACGCATACGTAAGTCACGCCCGCATATTAAAACGATATTTAAACCACACATGTGAGGTATCGCCACAATTGTTAGAGCGAGAGCAATAATTCTAGTACTAGACCTCCTCTGTAACTCCAAACTGGTAACCTGTAGACCTTTTTAAATGTCACCTATGGAGATTTTTAAGGGTCAAAGTTTGTAGCCAAAAAGTGGGAATAGTTTTGAAGTGTGACATGTTGGGAATCAATTTACTCGGCGTAACATTATCTTTAACAATTTAAAAAAAAATTGGGCTAACTTTACTGCTGTCTTGTTTTTTAATTCAAAAAAGTGTATTTTTTCCAAAATAAAATGCGCTTGTAAGACCGCTGCAGAAGTATGGTGTGAAATAAAGTATTGAAATGACCACCATTTATTCTCTAGGGTGTCTGAAAAAAATACATAGAATGTTTAGGGGTTCTAAGTAATTTTCTAGCAAAAAAACACAGATTTTAACTTGTAAACACCAAGTCTTAAAAATAGGCCCGGTCCTTAAGTAGTTAAATATTTCAGACTCTGACCATATGAAGTACATCCAGAGAGCTAAAGTAGATAATATGGTCCATCACTGTATTCGGGAGTAGCTTATTTTTTCCTGTGTTTGGTGAACATCCAGTGAACAGAACTCTCTTGTGTGTTATGGAGGTCGGTTATAAAATTTCTTCATTAAGATTACTTTCATTTCTCAGCTCTGCCCTCAGATCCCCCCTCCCCCTCCTGTTTCCTCCATTGTGTAGCGTGATCAGACTTAGCTCCGTGTTCTGGCACGCTGGTCGGTGATTCTTCATAATGTGTCCACAATAAACTGAAGCAGGAGAGACTCTTCACTCTGGAAATGTTGGTAAATAAGGTGAAGTTGCGTTCAGTTTGACTATCCAGTAATTTTTTGCTCATGATTGGGTATTCAATCTGAACAAAGCTTCTTAAATCTGAACTCCAGACACACATCTTTGATATATAGATAGAATTCCTCAGTGATCAGAAAGGATATAAATCCACTCTGTGTGCAACAAATGCCTTTAAAACAGATATTACTTTGTAATAGTAGCAGTGACATCATCACTGTGCTGTACATAGCCTGTGCAGAGAGCAGAGCGGTGGGAGGGGCCCAGCAAGCTCCACCCACTACAGGAAACTACAGGAGGGGGCGGAGACAAGACCAGTCCCCCTGCATGAGGAGAGAGAAAGCAGAGCTGAGGGAGGGGCCCATAAAGCTCCACCTACTAAAGGAGACTACAGGAGGGGACTTAGACAACACCAGTCACCCTGCGCACAGTTTACTATGCCCCAGATATGAATGAAAAAAAAAAGAGTCAGTGATCGGTACCGATCACTGGCTCCATTCATTAAGACAAGGAAGGGGCCAGTAAATGACAGATTTACCGGCTCCTTCCCAGCTGATCCTGACACATCCCCCACATCAGCCGGCAGGGGGTGGTAGGGGGAAACCAAGAAGCGCTGCAGGAAGAGCCACGGGATGCTGCAGAGGACACAGGGTAAGCTATGTGGCCACAGAGGGCACACCAAGACCAAGAACATGAACTGCCAACGTAGAGTTAGACGAGGGTGCCAAGGGAGAAACAAGAATTGTCACAACCAGTCAGGGATAGACTTGGCAGTGTTGTGAAATGTAGTGGTCACCCTTGAGCTTCGCGTACGGCTTACCCTGTGTCCTCTAAGGCATCCCGGTGGCTCTGGGTTGGCACTATTGGGAGACCTCATTGGTGATCTTTCAATGAGGGAGCCCCTATGGGCGAAACATGTCGGTATAAAAACATCATACCATCACCTATCTTGAAAATGGCATCCATGACGTGATAAAATTATAATCTGCTAACTTTTTTATGTTATACAACTTTTAATGATGTACAAATAAAAACCTTTTTTGGTACTATTTGTCTAAGGTATCTTTAAAAATCCCATCAAATTTTTTTCCCTGTATATATGCCAGTATAAACAGGCCACAAGCTCTGATAGCCTGAGCAAGCATATTGCATGTGGAAAAAAGTATTTATTTGTGTTTTTAATTGAAAAGATAAACATTGTACAGATTTGCATGTGACTTTGAAGACCCCATTTCATTTATGAGGGAGAGAGGAAGCAGATTGCATTTTACAAAAAAATGGGTTCCTAACTCTTATTTGCTTTCCCCCCACGTTCCAATGCGAAAAATTTGTTATTATACCAATGTTGATGTGTTCCATAAACTCTCCACATTGTTTCTAGGGATGAGCCGAACACCCCCCGGTTCGGTTCGCACCAGAACCTGCGAACGGACCGAAACTTTAGAACCCTATTAAAAACAATAGACGCGGACGTTTGAAATCAAAAGTGCTAATTATAATGGCTAATATGCAAGTTATTGTCCTAAAAAGGGTTTGGGGACCCGGGTTCTGCCCCAGGGGACATGTATCAATGCAAAAAAAAGTTTTAAAAACGGCCGTTTTTTCGGGAGCAGTGATTTTAATGATGCATTAAGTGAAACAAAAAAAAGTGAAATATTCCTTTAAATATCGTACCTGGGGGGTGTCTAAAGTATGCCTGCGAAGTGGCACGTGTTTCCCGCGTTTAGAACTGTCCCTGCACAAAATGACCTTTCTAAAGGAAAAAAAGTCATTTAAAACTGCTTGCGGCTTTAATGTAATGTCTGGTCCCGGCAATATGGATGAAAATAATTGAGAAAAATGGCATGGGTACCCCCTCCCCCACCCACAGCCCACTACCAGCCCCTTTGGGTCTTGCATGGATATTAAGGGGAACCCCGCACCCAAATTAAAAAAAGGCCCTATATTCTTCGAACAGCAGTATACAGGCGGTGCAAACAAGACAGGGACTGTAGGTTTGTTCTTAAGTAGAATCTGTTTATAATTTAGATCAGGTAAATTTTTTAAATGTAGCTCTAGCCAAAAAATCTATTTTTAAGCTGTTTGGAAAACATAGGGAAGGGTTATCACCCCTGTAACATTTGTTTTGCTGTCTGTGCCCCTGTTCAGAACATTTCACCTCACTTTCCATCCTAATGACAAATGTTTTTTGAAAATTTGTTGTTTTTATTGAAACAAGGATTGGTAATAAAGCATCAGTGGAGAGGAGACACCTTTTTCCCATAATAACTCTTACAGGAGAGAATTTCCCTTCCTAGGGGTAGATTTCCTCTCACTTCTTGTTGTCTCCTTCCGTTTGCAAGTAGGAGTCATTTGTAAGTTGGATGTTTAAAAGTAGGGGCCTGCCGTATATACTCTGCAGAAATTTGGCCCTTAGGTGTTGGTGTTGCCACAACACTGTAAGCCCTCACAGTTACTCTTGGTGGGCGCTGGAACGCCCTGGTGTGAACTATTATATCAGGAATTGTAATTACATGCCATTGTTGAACAGTGGTAGGAAAAATTGGGCCTTTGGTGGTGGTGGTAGTGCTGGTGCCACAATACTGTAAGTCCTCACAGTTACTCTTGGTGGGCGCAGGAATGGGCCCAGCTGTGAAATATTAGATCAAGAATTGTAATCACATGCCCCTGTTGAACAGGCGATACAGGCGATACCCAGAAGTCACTCAGGGTATCATGGCGGCGACGGAAGACGTGTCCGAGGACCGCTGCGGGGGCTTTGATCTAAGGTAAGTGATTAATAATGAGCTAGTATGCTATTCATACTAGCTCATTATGCCTTTGCCTTGCAGGTTAAAAAAAAAAAAAGGTTTTGCGGTATACAACCGCTTTAAGGACGTGAGCCAAAAGGGCACATGGGTCAGTTGTCCCTGTCGGAGGGCGGAGAGGAGGATGGTGTCGGAAACCACCTTTCCTGGCTTAAGCTAGCATGGCGTCAACCACCTTTGAGCCTGCCCCTGCAGAGCTGACAGTATCTCTGCCTCAGTGTGGCTCCTGTCCCCCAAGCACACCAGCTCAAGCATCACATGGCATCTTTTTGCCTGCGTACTTGCGTAGCCCTTGAACACCTACGGAGCACCGCTGGTTCCGAGGACAAAGCACAGATAGAGGCCATGGAGGAAGAAGAAGAGGAGGGGGTGGAGGAGAGAGGTGTGTCAGAATCACCAGTAGTAACATTTTGGAGGCGTGGTGGCGGAACAACCTCCAACACTACTGCACCTTGTCCTGCATCCTTCCCAGCTGTCAGCAGAGTCACCCAATGTGCCGTTAAAGATAGGTAACGTCCCTGTCAATGCCTGCTGGACCATGAGTCAGCGGTAATATGCACCTTACCATGCCCTGTCCAGCGAGGCCAAGACATTGCCTTCCACATGCCGGTAGAGAGACGGAATCGTCTTCCGTGAGAAAAAGTGGCATTTGGGAACCTGCCACTGAGGAACCGCACATTCAACAAACTCACGGAAGGGGGGCGAGTCTACCAACTGAAAAGGCAGCAGTTGAAGTGCTAGCAATTTAGCAAAGCTAGCATTCAACCGCTGGGCATGTGGATGCCTGGGAGCGAACTTCTTTCGGCGGTGCAGCAGCTGGGGCAGGGAAATTTGCCTGGTACAATCGGACGTCGGTGTACCGATAGCAGATTGTCCACAAGTACTTGGCTGTGACACACCAAATTCTACACCTTCATTCCTCTCAGTGCAGGTTTCAGAGAGGACTGAAGGTATAGTGGGGTTGGAGATCCCAGCTGATGAGGAGCAAGGAGAGGTCCGCTTTGTTCTTTGGTGTGGGTCTTTTAGGTACGCTTGCCAACGGACTGCATGGCAGGTCGACATATGTCTGGTAAAGCACATGGTGCCCAAGCGGCTGATGTTTTGGCCACGCGAGATATGCTTTAGACATATGTTGCAAATGGCAACGGTACGATCTGCTGCACACGTGTGAAAAAAGGCCCACACTAAAGAAGTTTTGGAATAACGCGCAGAGACAGCAGCGCCCTGCACATGCAGAGCTCTGCGGTGTGATGCGGTCGGTGTGCTGCCCTTAAGCTGGCCCCTGGAGGGCATCCTGCCTCGTTGGAGATGTGCCTCCTCCTCCTCCTCCTCTCTCCTTTTAGGCACCCACGTGGAGTCAGTGACCTCATCATCCCCTCCCTCCTCATCACTGGAGCCAATCAGGCAGTATGCTGCAGCTGGGGGAACATGACTGCCAGATAGCTGTCCTTGTTGGTCACCCCCTCTCTCTGGGCTCACGTTACTACCCCCTCTCTCTGAGCTCACGTTACTGCCTTCCTCCTGCTGGGTTCCATCATCGGAGCCTTCAAAACGCTGGGCATCCTCCTGGAGCATGTAACCAACACTATGGTCAAACAGTTCAGGGGACTCCTCAGGAGGACTTGGTGGGGCTAGGGAAGGAGTGACTGATGCCATTGAGCCGAGGGAAGAGGCCACTTTGGCAGCTGCTTTGCCAGACAAAGTACCCTGAGCCTGGGTGAGAGAAGACTAGGAGGAGGAGGACGGCTTGGTCATCCACTCTACCAAGTCTTGGGCATGTTGCGGCTCAACATGGCCAGCTGCCGAAAAGAAGGACAAGCGTGTCCCACGGCCACGTGCTGATGAGGATGCACCGTGTCCACGACCAGCAGCACTGTTGCCTCTAGACACAGAGCCTGCTTGCCCTCTTTTATTGCCTTGTGATTGTCTGCCTCACCTTGTTTGCCTTCCAGACATACTAATGGCCTGCAGTGAGATGTAGCTGCATAAAGGTGGGATGTATATATATATTTATATATATATATATATATATATATATATATATATATATATATATATATATTGTGACAGCAGGAAGGTAAAGTCACCTGGTTGCATCCAGGGGGGTAGATATATTTCGCCCAGATTCAGGCTTTACGCCGACTTATACAACTAGGTGGAGAGTTGTATAAGGCTAGTGGGCTCATGGATGACTCATACCTCTAGGGAGAGTGTGGGGCGTCGTACAGACAGGGAGTTGATGAGACCAGCTGAAGCTTGTCAGCTCATTTAGGCCTCTATAAGAACTCCCAGCTTCATTAGATGTTAGCTCATGCCTGGAACCAGACCTGTGTGGACTGTCTAGGGAGAGTGAACCCCTGTGCGGTGAGACAAAGCCTGTGTGGCTATTTGCTTGGACATTTAAAACCAGGGACTTAGGGACTAGGACAGCACTAGGCTGATCCCAGTTGTTAGTTAGGAAACCTGTATGTTTAGTCAGAGGTCAAGTTGACCAGGATTTATTTTGTTTATGTTTCTTTTGCTTTGCTGTGTTTTGTCACTGTAAATAGAAAATAAACCGCACCTTTTTGATTTTGAAAACCACAACCTCCGTTTGCTGGGCCTGTTTTTGTGTGGGGAGCCCATCTCGGGGGTCACACACACCCGCTGCCGAGCTAACCCCCTCACAGTTGGTGGAGAATGCGGGCAGTTTTTTTTTAAGCCAGCATGGAGGAGATACTGAAGCAGCTGGCTCTAGCAAATGCCAATCAACAGCAGACAAATGCAGGTTTGCAAAAGAGCCTTGCAGCTCAACAACAGAACTTCGCAGCCCAGCAGCAAGCTCATCAACAGAGCCTTGCAGCCCAGCAGCAAGCTCATCAACAGAGCCTTGCAGCCCAGCAGCAGACAAACGCAACTTTGCAACAGAGTCTGGAGGCTCAGCAACAAGCCCAGCAGCAATCTGAGGCCCGCTTCATAGACCTGTTACAGAAGCAAGAGCAGAGACTACAACAACAGATGGAAGCAGCAATGCAGCAACGTCCGCAGACCAGTGAGGAAAGCCGTCCCACTAATACCGCGTCCTTTGGGGTGAGTCGTTTATTGACAAAAATGACTGGAGAGGATGATCCAGAGGTATTTTTGACCACATTTGAAAGGACCGCTGAAAGAGAAAAGTGGCCTGAGGAGCAGTGGGCTGGACTGGTGGCTCCTCTGTTAACTGGTGAATCGCAGAAAGCTTACTATGACCTAGAGCCTAACCAAGCAAAAGACTATGCGATGCTAAAAGCTGAAATATTGGCAAGGCTGGGTGTCACCCAGGCTGTCCGGGCTCAGCGTGTGCATAACTGGACTTTCCAGCTTGGAAAACCCCCCAGGTCTCAAATGTATGATCTCATTCACCTGAGCAGAAAGTGGCTACAGCCAGAGACTTTGTCCGCACCAAAGATTGTGGAACGTGTTGTAATGGATCGGTTTTTGAGAGCTCTTCCTACTGCCATCCAAAAGTGGGTAAGCCATGGAGACCCAGAGACGGCCGATGGTCTTGTGGATCGTGTGGAGAAATACTTGGCTACAGAGAACCTGACGGCCTCTTCCAGAGACACTCGGACTTTCCACCCTAAGACCAGACCATCCCCAGGGGCGGATAAGAGGATTCCAAGGGGTGAGGGTGGAGAGAGTGAGAGGGTGGGAGCTCTACCCCAAGTTTGGCGAGAACACCCTGGGAAATCAGCGGCTCAAGAGGCCGCAAGAAGGATCGTTTGCTACCGCTGCCGGCAAGCGGGACATATTGCAGCCAATTGCCTGGTTGTGGAGGAACCCATGCAGTGTGACTTTCTGACGGGCAGACGTCAGTCGCTGTGTGCGACAGTCGCATGCACTGCCATTCGAGGAACTGAGAAACATTTATGCAAAATGTGTGTTAATGGTAGAAATGTTGTGGTATTGCTGGATTCAGGTAGCCTTGTGACCCTGATAAAGGCTGAGTTAGTTAAAACAGAGGTCTCTGGGAATAGCAAGGTAGCTGTTATTTGTGTGCATGGGGACACCCGAGAGTATCCAGTGACTACAGTGTGTTTCGAGACCCCCAAAGGTACCCTCTCTCATCCAGTGGGCTTAGTATCTCAGTTACCGCATGACGCCATTGTGGGAAGGGATTTTCCGAAGTTCTGGGAACTGTGGGATGATCCTGAGCCCCCCACTGGTGCCCCTATGTACCAGGAATGTGATAGCCAGAACTCCCCTGAGAGTGGTGAGGACTCTCCAGAATTTCCCTTATCAGTATTGGCAGGGGAGACTCAAGAAACTGGAGAGGAGCCCACCTCCTCAGACGAAAACCTACCGTCTGTGGAGTTTTCTGATCTTGAGGTTCACAGGGAAAACTTTGCCACAGAACAGTTGAAAGACCCCGCCCTAATAAAGGCACGGGAAAACGTAGTGAAAATAGATGGCGAGTTAGTGAACCCAGATAATACCTGCACTTACCCATACTTCAGCGTAGAGAAGGACCTACTGTATCGGGTGGCAAAAAGGGCAGAAGAAACCGTTGAGCAGCTTGTGGTGCCCAAACCTTACAGGAAGTTGGTGTTGGAGTTGGCCCATGGGCACATTCTTGGAGGTCATCTGGGGACAGAGAAAACCCGAGAGAGGGTATTACAGAGATTCTATTGGCCGGGGGTGATGAAGGACATAGAAAATTATTGTTCCTCCTGCCCTGTGTGTCAGAGGTCGGCCCCGATGCCACATTTCCGTAGCCCGCTGGTCCCTCTACCCATCATTGAGGTCCCGTTTGAGAGGATCGCCATGGATTTGGTAGGTCCTATAATCAAGTCCGCTAGGGGGCACCAGTACATATTAGTTATAATGGACTATGCCACCCGTTATCCAGAAGCGATCCCTCTCCGAAATACCTCGGCCAAAACCATAGCCAAAGAGCTATCTCTTGTGTTTAGCCGGGTGGGTATTTGTAAAGAACTGCTTACGGACCAAGGTACACCCTTTATGTCCCGGGTTATGAAGGAGCTGTGTAAATTGTTCAAAGTGACGCAATTACGTACATCTGTGTATCACCCCCAAACCGATGGGCTGGTTGAAAGGTTCAACAAAACCCTAAAACAAATGTTGAAGAAAGTGGTGGATAGAGATGGAAAGGATTGGGACTGTCTACTTCCTTATCTGATGTTTGCTATTAGGGAGGTGCCCCAATCCTCTACGGGATTCTCCCCCTTTGAGTTACTGTATGGGAGACACCCAAGAGGGCTGTTGGATATTGCCAAGGAAACTTGGGAAAGTGAGAGTTCTCCCCACAGGAGTGTGATTGAGCATGTCGCCCTGATGCAAGACCGAATTGCACAGGTAATGCCCATCGTGAAGGAACATTTGGCCCAAGCGCAGTTAGCACAGCAGAGAGTGTACAACCGTGGAGCCAAGACCCGTACCTTTTCCCCGGGGGATAGGATACTGGTACTTGTCCCTACGGTTGAAAGTAAATTCCTTGCCAAATGGCAAGGCCCCTACGAGATAATGGAAAAAGTGAGCGAAGTGAATTACAAGGTCAGACAACCAGGAAGGCGAAAGCCCGAACAGATCTATCACGTTAATCTGTTGAAAGCCTGGAGGGATAGAGAGCCCCTAGTCGCAGACACTTGGTCACCAGCTCAAACTGGTTGCGTGATTCCGGAGGTTGGAATAGCAGCCACCTTGTCACAACCCCAACAACAGGAGGTTAAGGAGTTTGTGCTTCGCAACAAGGAGGTATTCTCTGAGCTGCCGGGACAAACATCTGGGGTAGAGCATGACATCATTACCCCGCCCGGTGAAAGGGTGAAGTTAAAACCCTATCGGATCCCAGAGGCCCGACGGGAGGCAATACGGGAGGAAGTACAGAAAATGCTGAACTTAGGGGTGATAGAGGAGTCCCAAAGTGATTGGTCTAGTCCCATTGTGTTGGTGCCTAAACCGGATGGGAGCTGGCGATTTTGTAACGATTTTCGACAGTTGAACAAAGTTACAAAATTTGACACCTACCCCATGCCACGTATAGATGAGTTGATCGACCGGCTGGGAACAGCCCGATACATGACGACTCTTGACCTCACAAAAGGGTATTGGCAAATCCCCCTGGCCAAGTCGGCCAAAGAGAAAACCGCATTTGTAACCCCAGACGGGGCGTTCCAATATAAAAGAATGCCGTTCGGGTTACAGAATGCGCCGGCCACATTCCAGCGGAAAATGGACCAGATGCTGAGGCCCCATCGGAAGTATGCTGCGGCTTACCTGGATGACATAATTGTCCATAGCACAGATTGGGCCTCACATCTGCCAAAAGTGCAAGCAGTCCTGGACTCTGTTCGGGAAGCGGGGTTTACGGCTAACCCCAAGAAGTGTACCATTGGGCAGGAGGAGGCCAAATATCTTGGGTACACCATTGGGAGGGGAGTAATAAAACCCCAACTCAACAAAGTCGAGGCCATCCAGAGTTGGCCACGTCCCAACAGCAAGAAGCAGGTACGAGCCTTTCTGGGAATCGCTGGGTATTATCGGCGATTCATTCCCCACTTTGCTTCTAAGGCTGTGCCCCTAACCAACCTGACGAAGGGGAAAGAGTCGGTCATGATTAAATGGACCCCCGAGGCTGAGGCAGCATTCCAATTCTTGAAACAAGCCTTATGTAGCCAGCCAGTGTTGTACTCACCCGACTTCTCTAAAGACTTTGTCGTACAAAGTGATGCGTCAGATGTGGGGTTAGGAGCAGTATTGTCCCAGGTCTGGAACGGGGAAGAGCACCCAGTCATTTACCTCAGCAGGAAGTTGAAGTCCCATGAGGTAAATTACGCCACCGTTGAAAAGGAGTGTTTAGCGGTGAAGTGGGCTCTAGATTCCCTTCGGTACTATCTGCTAGGTAGGCACTTTGACATGGTTACGGATCACGCTCCGTTAAAGTGGATGGCTCAAAACAAGGAAACAAATAGAAGAGTGAATAGGTGGTTCCTGGCCCTCCAGGAATTCAACTTCACAGTAAAGCATCGCCCTGGCGTTCAAATGGGGAATGTGGATGCTTTGTCTCGAGTACATGAATGCCTGATTGCTGGTGTTCCAACCCCGAGGTTAAAACAAGAGGGGGGGGTATGTGACAGCAGGAAGGTAAAGTCACCTGGTTGCATCCAGGGGGGTAGATATATTTCGCCCAGATTCAGGCTTTACGCCGACTTATACAACTAGGTGGAGAGTTGTATAAGGCTAGTGGGCTCATGGATGACTCATACCTCTAGGGAGAGTGTGGGGCGTCGTACAGACAGGGAGTTGATGAGACCAGCTGAAGCTTGTCAGCTCATTTAGGCCTCTATAAGAACTCCCAGCTTCATTAGATGTTAGCTCATGCCTGGAACCAGACCTGTGTGGACTGTCTAGGGAGAGTGAACCCCTGTGCGGTGAGACAAAGCCTGTGTGGCTATTTGCTTGGACATTTAAAACCAGGGACTTAGGGACTAGGACAGCACTAGGCTGATCCCAGTTGTTAGTTAGGAAACCTGTATGTTTAGTCAGAGGTCAAGTTGACCAGGATTTATTTTGTTTATGTTTCTTTTGCTTTGCTGTGTTTTGTCACTGTAAATAGAAAATAAACCGCACCTTTTTGATTTTGAAAACCACAACCTCCGTTTGCTGGGCCTGTTTTTGTGTGGGGAGCCCATCTCGGGGGTCACACACACCCGCTGCCGAGCTAACCCCCTCACAATATATATATATATATTTGTCTGTACTGATAATGCAGCTATCAGAATCAACTGCCTGCTGTGGTGTTAGTATGGGAAAAGCAGCAATTATTTTCAGTTAGTTTTAGGTGAAAACTGTGCAGAGGACACTGAAAATACTTGCAGCTCTTTGCTTGTTGTTTTATTATGAGAACACCACTATAATAGTCACTAACTGTATTCAGGTAAGCTTTAGGTGAACTCTATGCAAAGCACACAGTACACTAAGTGAAACACTGACTGTCTGCAGCTAGCACAATCACCTGCCTGCCTGTCACAGTATAGAGAAAACCAGGAATGGATCTAGCTAAACTGAATACAGTGTATAAATATATATACAACACCTGGGATGCATATATATCCTCTACACACTGTAACTACAACTAACTGACTCGCCTGCCTGCTCTATCTAACTCAATATAAATGACACTCTCTGTCTCTGTAAACTCTCTCCTTTCACAACTCCAACACACTACACAAGGCTGCCGAGCCGGCGGCCTTATATAGTGTGGGGCGTGTACTAAACCCCCTGAGCCATAATTGGCCAAAGCCACCCTGGCTTTGGCCAATTACGGCTCTCCGTTTTTTCTGCGCTGTGATTGGCCAAAGCATGCGGGTCATAGTGCATGCTTGGCCAATCATCAGCCAGCAATGCACTGCGATGCCGCAGTGAATTATGGGCCGTGACGCGCCACTCGAATTTGGCGCGAACGGCCCATAATGTTCGATCTTCGTCGAACGATCGGACAGCCAATGTTCGAGTCGAACATGGGTTTGACTCGAACACGAAGCTCATCCCTAATTGTTACAGGTATTACTGAACAAAACATTATTTGATATTTTAACTACAACTTTGTTTGATTGTCTTGCAACTGTGTTCATTTATCTACTTTATTTACTTTTACTTTACTCTTATTTTTTGCATTAAACTTCAAATAAAAATATATATATAAAAATGGGTTCCTTTTTTACAGACTGAAGAAGGACACATTTTATAGATTTGCTGCACAGCTTATATTCTTTTTTGGATAGGCCACTAATTCTATAGACTTTGTTAGAAATAAAAAAATAAATGTTGCTTTTTTTAAGCCAGAGAGCAAATACGTTGCATTTTTCAATACAGAATAGGGTTAATAGGGAAACAATATAAAGATTTTCAAAACAGCTTGTATACCCTTTTGAACATGCCGATAGTTTTGCGGTAGAGAGCATGCAGCTTGCATTGAAAAGTAAAAATATATTTATTTTTAACTTTAATACAAACTAGTTAGACATTTCAAGCACAGTTTATATTCCATTTTAAACTAGTAAATTGCATCTGGACATAACAATCTTTTTTCTTGTTTTTTTAAATTTTTGGATAACTAATGTTATAGAATTGCGTTCCTTGCTGTAAATCTATTTGGATTGGCTGAGGGGGAGAGCAGGCTGATTTCATCAATAAATATGAAAATAGTCCTCCTATTGCAGAGACAAACTATATATCAAATAAACCAATTTGCTGCAGAGAATCTTATTCTTTAATAAAAGGAGGAAAATTTGACAAAGGGTAGGCATATTTTGGCTAGAAATATTACATGAATTACACAGATTAAAACATTTTTACACATTTTCTAAACAGAATATCATCTTTTTTAACCACTTCCATACCGGGCCTATTCTGGCACTCCTCTCCTACATGTAAACATTTTTGGCTAGAAAATTACACAGGACCCCCAAACATTATAAATGTTTTTTTTTTTTAGCAGAGATTCCAGGGAAAAAATGGCGGTGGTTGCAACTTTCTTATGTCCCACGATATTTGCGCAGCAATTTTTCAAACGTGTTTTTTGGGAAAAATTAAAAAATAATATATTAAAAAAAAAACATTAACGTTAGTCCAATTTTTTTGTAAATGTGAAAGATGATGTTACGTTGAGTAAATAGATACCTCACATGTCATGCTTTAAAATTTCACACAATCGTGGAGTGGCGCCAAATTTTGGTAATTAAAAATCCCCAGAGACGACCCTTTAAATTTTTTTACAGGTTTCCAGTTTAGAGTTACAGGGGAGGTCTTGGACTATAATTTTTGCTGTCACTCTAACATTCACGGCAATACCTCACATGTTTGGTTTGAACACCGTTTACATATGTGGGTGCAACATAAGTATGTGTTTGCTTCTTCGTGCAAGGACAGGGACACCTCAATTTTTTTTTTTTTATTGTTTATTTTATTTTTATCACTTTTATTCCTATTACAAAGAATGTAAACATCCCTAGTAATAGGAATATGGCATGACAGGTCCTCTTTATAGAGAGATGTGGGGTCAATAAGACCCCACATCTCTCTTCTAGGCAGGAAAGCCAAGTACATGGCAGTGTTTACACGTGACATGAGGTCATAACGTCACGCCCGGGCCTCCGAAGATCATAGAGACTGGAGGGGACCATCTGGTCCTCTGTATTCTTTATTGTAAACTTCTGACGCCGGCGGATTCCTTCTCTGGCTCGCAAATCGCATGGGCTAGACGGACATCCCCTCCCGCCGACTGTAAAAACAATCAAGCAGCTGAACAGCCGCTATGATTGTTTTTACATGACAGGGAATGGCCAGAATAAAAGACAGATATCTGAATGATGCCTGCATCATTCAGATATTGCCACTCAAATTCCAGGATGTCATATGATGGCCTTGGGCAGGAAGTGGTTAATAGGAGGCACATTTGGAGGGACAAAGTCAGCCTAATTTCAGCCAGAAATATTGAATTAAATTGTCATTAAAAAATAAAATAATTATTGCTGTGCATTTACTTAACAGAATCTAATGTTTTTGGGGGTGAGACATTTTTCAGGGTAGACATGTATCGGCTTGACATATTAAGTTAAAAAATTTTGTTCAGAGACACTACATAAAAATTGAACAGAGTTGGGGCACAGATTTGCATCTTTTAGAAAGCAATTTCACAAGCAGGGAGAAGTTACATTTAGGTGATAAATAATTAATATGACTGTTTTACTCAGAAATTGCGCTATAAGGATTTTGACTTTCTGTACCTGAATCTAATTTTTTTTAATAGGAGGCAATTTCAGAAGCAGAGAGTAGGCATATTTAACCAGAAAAAATACATTTCTATTTTTACTTAGAGACTGTATAAAGTGTTAAATATACAATGTACAGAATCTCATCTTTTTTTTATCATAAAGAATTTATTGAATAATTCAACAGAAGTATCAAAAGCAAAAACAAACAAGAAGGCTGCAGCTCCAACTGGAGTACACCTCCCGATATACAATACAGATAAAGCATATGAGGTATTCCCAGCAAACACTGTAATCAACTTTCCTAACATGGAAATACATAAGGCGTACATCAGGATGTCGTTGCGGGATCATGTCTTTATGAGTGAAATCGGGTGCCTATAGTCCCGCCAAAGTTGTTAGAGGTCGGAGCCTCAGTCAAAGTTCCCTGTCCTACTTCTGATTGATCGCCTAACATGAAAAGAATGGGAGGAAGGGCCAACAGTAAGTAAGCCAATCATCCCAAACTCTCCACTCCATCAGTGTTAGTTACTAGAAAAAACGGAGGAAAAAGAAAGAAAGGGGGAGTAAAGGGGAAGAGATGGAGCAGGATGGAGAGAGGGGTAGGGAAGGGGAAGAAGTGTATTGGAAGGCAGATGCCAGGAGAGGGGGTGGGAAGACCACCAGCTACCCTCTCCCTCTACTTCTGATATTGGATATGTGGAAGCTCATAGGTCCCAATGCTCTCAGTTTTAGGTCCATACAGAGCAGAATCTCATCTTTTTAAAGAGGAAGTAGAGAGATGTCGGTTTTTCAGTTTTTTTTTCTGACATGAAATCTAAACTTTATGCAGATTTGCTGCAAAGAGTCTATTTTGTTATCATAGGAGGCAATTCAAGAGAGAGTGAGCATGCAGACACTTTATCTTTTTTTAAAATCAGATAACTTTTATTGAGCAAAAACATTACTTTATTTAATATAAAAGGAGCGCATCAAAAGGGCACAAAACAAAGCCATCGAACAGTAGCAACAGCATATACTGTTAGCACAACTCATTTACAGCAATAAAATATTTATCTTATACACTGTAGAATCAATGTGTAACACTTCAGTGCCCCATGTCCAGAATACACAACTATATGACATACATTTTATACATCATCAAGAATGAGGAAACCAGCAACATCACATTGAAAAAAGACTCCATCTTTAGGTTAAAAAAAAAAAAGATTGTGTTCTTCTTGTAGCAAAGCAGAAAATGTACAAAAAATCAGCACAGACTTTCAGAATGTTTTATAAACTGCAAATTTCAGAGGTAGAGAGTGAGACAGAGTAGTTTTTACTTAGGGAATCCATAAGATCGATAGACCCGCATCAAAGCGGAAAGAAATTGAGGAGCAGAATGTGGAAACAATAAATGCTGCTTAATGACAATGCACTATATAGCAATGCAAACAATAATGGCCAGTGTAGTATTTACCCAGTCAAAAAAGATTTAGACATCAGCAGAAAAACTAGGTTTATGGTTTTATTAGTGCCAAAACACTGTAACAAAATATTCATAAAAAACATAGAATGGACATTGGCAAGAAATGTAAAAATTTTTGCAACTAGGAAACATCTGCCGAAAAATTACTAGTGAAGGTCAGCTGGTCAATTGTAAAAATACAGAAAGGAGCTCCAGACCAAAACCGGTTTAATAATTGTAAAACCTAATTGTTGGTAAAAAAAGTCATAGAAAATAGCCAACGCATTTTGGGTGCAACACCACTCTCCCTTCATCAGGGCTCAACACCACATTATAAAACTTGATTGGACTTAAGGAAAACAGTAGCTTCACAGAAGGGCAAATGGTGATGCTCAGCAACTGCTGTCGAGTTGCTACTTCATGTGGAGAGTTCAACACTGGTTCTAATATAGATCTATGAAGTCACTGCTTTCTGAGTCCATTCAAGTTTTATCTTGTGTTGAACCCTGATGAAGGATGTTGGCAGTACCCTATACATTTTCCAAATCTCACACCTCCATTTATGATGAAGGGTGTGTGGTGTTGCCCCAAAACGTGTTTAATGCTTTTTATGACTTTTTTTCACCAACAATTAAATTATCTTGGACTCTTTCATTCAGTTTTGGTCTGGGGTTCCTTTCCATATTGCTGTGGTTTGAGCTACTGTTGGGAGCCCATCAAGGCAAGTTGTGAAGGACCTGGCATGGATTATGTGGGAACCTCCATGCCCATTTTAAAGGCGGGCCCCTCATTAACATCAACTCAGACCCTCATCTAGGAAAAGGGTCTGATTCAGATGAAAAGAATCCTTGACCATGTAAGCATAGAAGCTTGAGATAGTTTAATAGGGATTCCCTCATAATTCAGGATTCATAATGAGATGATATTTGCTGGTGATTTAACCTCTTGGCGCCAGGGCCTCCCGGCCATTTAAGGGGTTTTAGATGCCGTGAGGCGGGCTTTATGGTCACGTGATCGCCGTGACCCGCTGTCATAGTGATAACATGATCAGAAAGCTCACAAGTAGCGATCGGAAACTTTCCGTTAGCCACCGCTAACTGTGCTGGGAACACGCAGGGCACGTTCTCGGCACAGCTGTATTTGATACACAAATATGTGGCCGCTCTGTGCCAAGGCCACATATCAATAGGCATGCTGTCGGTGCCAAGAGGTTAAACTGTATGGTTTTTCCTATGTAAAATTTTACTTTGTACATTCTACAACAAGAATGAAAAAAAATGCATAGAGACCCCAGCAAAATGCATAATAGACCCTTTGGGAATGACTACACGGTCGAATTTCGAACAAATTTTCTTTTCAAAATCAGAAAGTTCGTTTTTTTTGTGATCCGATGATGCCACCATTGATTTTCGAAATTCGGCCGACCAAACTTTCATGTTGCCGGGAATATTCTTTTCTCTCCGGGAATATTCGTTTCTCTCCGGGAATATTCTTTTCTTGCACATGCGCATTTTTTTTTCTATTACATTTCTCGCACGATTCTCCCATCATTGATCAGAAAATCGTTTGTTTTTCAAAAAATTTCCAACATGTCGGATTCCTCAAATTTGATTGCCGCACGAAAATCGGCTGTTGCTGCAGACCACTAATGGTGCGAAATTCGTACAAAAATTCTTTGATACGATTTTTGAAAGAAAATTATTTCGAAATTCGAACCGTGTAGGGCCATGTAGGAGTCATGTAGGACCCCTTTGTCACATGCCTTTATTAAAACTGGAGAGTGTAAAGTCTGGTGCAGCTGTGCATGGTAGCCAATCAGCTTTCAGTTTTTTTTTGTCAAAGCTTAATTGAACAAGCTGAATTTAGAAATTGATTGCACAGCTGCACCAGATTTTACACTCTCCAGTTTTAGTAAATCAATCCCAAAGGGTCTGGTATCAGTTATTAAGGGGGTACCCCACAAAAAAAAATCAAAAAGCATGAGGTCCCCAGAAAAGCTATACCAGACCCTTCTGGTTGTTCTATACATTTTAACAGGTATTCCCATGCATAAAAAACAAAAAATAAATATTTCAGATCTCCCTAAAAATCCATGCCAGACCTTTATTCCAAGCTGGCCCGGACAGGGGGATAGATAAGCATGCATCCCCGGCCTCCTGAACTGTACCAGTAATATTTCAAATTCCTGGATAAAGCTCTAGAACAGGGATATGCAATTAGCTGTTGCAAAACTACAAGTCCCGTCCCTGCTTGTGGCTGTCAGAGTCTTGCAGTGCCTCATGGGACTTGTAGTTTTGCAAGAGCTGGAGGTCTGCTAATTGCATATCCCTGCTCTAGAAGATTTGGGTGCTGCAGCAACCACCAGCTGGAAACTGGTTCAGGAAGTCACAACGAGGATATTTGCCAGCACACCATGGATCGACAAGTAGCGTCTAAATTGATTTTTTTTAAAGCATCACAGAGCAGGTAGTGCACCGTTTCGGAGTCATGTAGGACCTCTTTGCCACATGCCTGATGAAGGGGTCCTGTGTGACTCCGAAACGTTGCACTACCTGCTCTGTGATGTGATAATGTTTCAATAAAAAAATTATTTGGACGCTACTTGTCGATCCATGGTCTGCTGGCAAATATCCTCGCTGAAGTGTACCAGGACACATGGTCCTCAGCACGGGTGGGTACCTTGTCAGGAGGAACCCCTGGCAAAGCACTTTGTCCCCATGGAGAAGGAAAGGGAAAAAAACAGCTAGATTTTTTGTTACCCGTGTCCCTCTGAGAAGGATTTCCTTTCTGTTCTGTAGATGAAACAAGCAATTAGAGTAAATGTGTCCACAGTAAGTAGAGATCCCTTTTTATGCTCATGGCTTTATTAAATTATGGCAATGGGTATACAGGATCTTGCGGGCAGAAGATGGCAGCAATACCCTGTGTAAAAGGTGCTCTCTACGTTGTACGTATGTAACGTTTGAGCAATGTTTACATGTATACAACATTAATATAGGAAACTGAAGAATAACATAATTATCACCTTTTATTGTTGCATTAAAAGTGTACTTACTAAAAGATAGAAAATAAATAATAAAGGCAAATTTTGCATCTCTCTCTCTCTCTCTCTCTCTCTCTCTCTCTCGTATAATATATTGTATATATATATATTTAAAAACAAAATATGATAATTAAAGTTGCACATGCTCACAGCATTGACTCTACAATGGACCAATCCTACCCTCCTTCCCTGTGATGTCACTAGTTTTGGGGTGGAGTCCTCGCATCTCATGCTTTGCCCCCACATATCTTAATACAACCTCTTGCTGCACATAACCCAGCATGAAGGGGCTCAGTGAAGGTGGTGGTGAAGGTGTGGAGGTGTCGGATCGGGTCACTCAGATCATAAAAGGAGATTCGCCCGGCCTCATAATCCAGATATATCCTGACTCTGTTACTGGAGGGATTGGCAGGTAAGGGGGTCTCTTTGCTGTCATGTCTCACAAAATGCTGACTACCAGATCTGAGCAAACCCCAGGACTTGTTATTCTTTCCTATTCCTGCCTGCAAAACTTTCCTATCTATACTGGGGTAACACATCCCAACTCTCCAGTATTGTGATCTCCCAACATCCACTTCCCAGTAATGTTGCCCTGAGGAAAAAATCTGACTGCTTATCACCTGAGGATAATCCTGAAACCTCTCTGGTCTTTCTGGGCGATTCTGGTTTCTATCTGACCAGGATACAGTTTTCCTGTCATCTGATATATGAAGCTTATTACCAGCTGTGTTTACATCCAGTAATATGTCTGCAGCTCCCTGTATATAAAAGAATATATTTACCTTTGTTAATATATCAGATAAACCTGTGTGTAAGACCCCCGCCACACCCAGACCCCCTCCATCATGGAGGAGCTTCTCATGTCTCTCTCTGTCCTCATTATCTCCATCCTCAGTATCACACAAGTCACCTGTGTCTGATTCCTGTAAGACAGTCAGTGGATCCGTCACGTTACACAGCTCCTCAATGTGACGCAACTTCCTGGACAGCTCCTCCTTCTTTATTTCCAAATCTCGGATGGAGATGGAGATCCGCTCTGCCCTCCCGGAGATTTCCCTCAGGACTCTCTTCTCCAGGTCTTCCAGACGTCTCCTGAGATCTCTAAACAGGGCAGTGACTCTCTCTGTGTCATCAGCTGCTTTTCCTTCTACTTTCCTCCTGTGTTCCTGTAGACTCTGGACTCTTTCCTCCATCTTCTTCCTCTGTGTCAAAAGTTTCTGCAGAATGTTCTTCTGTTTGTTCTTTTTCTTCTTAAAAACCTCATCCATCATCTCCACCTGGTGTCCCCGGTGTCCTCCAACCATGCTGCAGGCTGCACAAATACAGGTACCATCCTCAGTGCAGTAATACTCCAGGATCTTCTTATGGACGGAGCATTTCCTGCTCTCCATGGACAAGGTGGGGTCACATAAGATGTGTTCTGGGGACTTTTTGTGGACTCTCAGGTGTTTATCACACAGAGAAACCTCACAGTGTAGACAGGATCTAACAGCAGGTACAGGAGAGTCCACACAGTAAGTACAGAAGACCCCGGACTCCTCCTGATCTGGCTGAGCAGACAGGGCTTTCTCCACTTTGTTATGTACTGTTATGTTCTCCTGTAGTGCAGGACGACTCCTGAATCTTTTTCTACATACAGAACAGAAGTAATCTCCAGCCCCTCTCTGTTTATCCAGCACACGATCAATACAGACCCGGCAGAAGTTGTGTCCACATTGTAGCATTGCAAGAAAGAGAAAAGTTGCGCTACTGGGTGAATATAGTGTAATCGTGGCTGCCAGCATCAGCAAATAGACATATTGCAAAAATAACATATAAAAACAAAAAATGCAGCGCCCAAAAAGTGTATGAAGGCCCAAACACACAAAGGGATTGGGACAGACAACAAACAGTGAAAAAAGTATACAGCCCACAGAGAGGCCAAGAATGTTAAATTCCAACTGTGCTTCACTCCAGATAATACCTACACATATATATAAAAACTCATGTGTAGCTGTGTACAGTAAACTCATATAAAAGTCCAATGAGAGTGACAATGTGTGGACTGGAAACGGATGACAGAAATGTTACATGAATGTTGAAACATTAGAACATTGTCCCCATATAAGAAATCCAACGAGACTTCGAGATCATAGGACACGTATGTTCATAAATCCATAGCACCCGGGGATGTGACTCCAACACCAGGGATGGGGGAAAGAAATGGATACTCTTACCCCTATATGTGGACGCACACACCAGCGGTGGTGAGTCAAACAGGCAGAAGATGTAAGTGTAGACCACACTGGATCTGTCCTCCTGGAGCAGCAGCAGATGAAGCAAACTCAGGGAATCTAATCCTCTCCAGGATACAGGCACGAAATTTCCAAGACGTTGAGATCACTCCGCTCCTCCGTGTTCATGTGTTCATTGTAGCATTACAGGATCGGTATAAATGTTCAGACAGACAGGGCATGTCGGCTCAAGTCTCGAATCAGTAGATAATTTCTCTGAACGTAGAGTGGAGCAATAGTCATTGATATCCCCTTCAGACATGGCTGAAATTACAAAAACATTAAGTCATGGTTGGCTATTCTTACAGGACATAAATAACATAAACATGATGTTCTTCTATATAGTAAAGTGTCAGATGATCACACTTTTTAGTCACATGTTATACTGACTCAGTCATCGCTATACTATGTTGGAAAAGACCGGAAAAGATGTGGAAACCAAACTAAACAATAGGGATGAGCTTCGGGTTCATGTTCGACTCGAACATTGCCTGTTCGCTGAACAGCGAACAATTTGGGGTGTTTGCGGCAAATTCGAAAAGTCTATGGGAGAAATCTAAATTATAAAGGCTTATATGCAAGTTATTGTCCTAAAAAGTGTTTGGGGACCCGGGTCCTGCCCCAGGGGACATGTATCAATGCAAAAAAAAGTTTTAAAAACGGCCGTTTTTTTGGGAGCAGTGATTTTAATGATGCTTAAAGTGAAACAATAAAAGTGAAATATTCCTTTAAATTTCGTAACTGGGGGGTGTGTATGATATGCATGTAAAGTGGCGCATGTTTCCTATGCTTAGAACTGTCCCTGCACAAAATGTCATTTTTGAAGGAAAAAAAGTAATTTAAAACTCACTCGCGGCTTTTGGGATATACTTGCCGTATAAGACGACCCCCTTCTAACACACCTCACTGTGCCCATTGCATACCTCACTGTGCCCATTGCATACCTCACTGTGCCCATTGCATACCTCACTGTTCTCATTGCATACCTCACTGTGCCTATTGCATACCTCACTGTGCCCATTGCATACCTCACTGTGCCCATTGCATACCTCACTGTGCCGATCTCCAGGTCTCCAGATCTCCATACCTTATCGATGTATGCAGAGTCAGACTGCGGGTGTCCATTATTCAAAAGCTGCGCCTCCTCCTCGTCCTGTTCCGTGATAGGCGGAACATTCAGTTTTCCCAGCAGAGCCTGTGTTCGGTGTTCCGCCTATCATGGAGGTCCTTTCGTCCGGGGCCGAGGATGAGAGGGCCTCCGTGATAGGTGGAACACTGAACAGAGGCTCTGATGGGAAACTAAGTGTTCCGCCTGTCATGAGCCTTGGAATACTGAAGTATTTCTCCTTTGAATCTATTACACAGTGGGGGGTCTTCTGCCCTGTCTTAAGGCTAACCCCCCCTCCAGACGGCTCCCTGGTCTGGAAGAAAAGCATTGTTCTGTGTTAGACTGTTTGTTTATGTACTTTAATTACCCCCTGGGGCTTCTGTGTCAATACACATCTCAGTTCTCCTATTCAAGCTATCGGACCAATTCCTGCTGACCCTGTTTCAAGTCCTCATTTGCATGGCCAAGAGAATCTAATTGAGAAATACAATGGACTTTACAATTGACCAATAGGAAAGTGGTTGTTGGGGGCAGGGTGTTCAAACTGCTGTATAAGAGTGTGTGTGTGCATCCAATAAAATGAGATTCCTGTTTGAACTTACATACAGCCTGCCTGGTGTTTGTTCTGAGCTATCACAAATGGATTAGAATGTCACATAGCTGTAGCTTGAATCCTGGAGCATCGGATGACCGAACCATCAGACGTTGCGATCTGCAATATGATCCAATAGTAGCAGAGGAGTGTCGGGAGAGTGGAACCGAGCAAGCAAAGGGGCTCGTTACATTGGTTGGCAGCGTTGGGATTTGCTCTCCAGTTACTGGGACACTCTAAACCACCACAGTCAATGACCAGCTATGCAGCCTGCAGGAAAGCCACGCTGAAAGACTTACTTGAGAGCCGTGGAGGGACCAGTGGGACAAAGAACAAGGCCACCCTTATCAGTGAGCTAGCCAAGATGGACGGTGATGCAGGACCCCGGTCAGTTGAAGACTTGTTTCAGCAACGAGTTCGAGAGCGGTTGGCATTATATGGTGCTAACCCATCAGAGACCGCCATACAGAATGCCATTAGAGACATCCAGCTGCAGGATGAGCGACAAGAGAAAGAACGAGAGCGACAAGAAAGAGAACTAGAGCGACAAGAGAAAGAACGAGAGCGACAAGAAAGAGAACTAGAGCGGCAACATGAGCAGAGAATGGCGGAAATACGGCAATCGGAGACAACACCTAAAGATGCAGCGCCTATCCGTAAGTTGCCCTTTTGGGCGTTCAAACTATTTAAGGAAGGAGAGGAGGAAATTGAAGCGTTCCTGCAGGACTTTGAGAGACTATGCCAGATACATGAAGTACTGCCCCAAGATTGGGTCGCCGTACTGGCAAGTAATTTAACTGGCAGTGCGGCGGATGCGTATCGGGCCCTGGAGGATGAGAACGCTAAAGGCTATGACCGGGTAAAAGAAGCTCTGCTAGCCCGATTTGCCATTACACCCGAAGCCAGCCGGATTAAGTTTCGAGAATCCCGGAAACAAACCAACATAACATACGTGGAGTGGGCACATTGTCTGCAGCGGAACCTTAAGGGCTGGTTCCAGGGAAGCCGCGCCAATACCATAAAGGACATCACCCAGCTAGTACTCTTAGAACAGTTCTTTAACCACATCCCTCTGTTAGTACGGGATTGGGTGCGAGATAAGCGACCACGGACTGTACAGCAAGCGGCTACATTGGCCGATGAATATCTGGACTCTCGAAGGTCAGGCGAAAGCGAGGGCTATTCACTATCTCGGCCTCTAACCCAACTTCAGTACCTCAGTGGTCTGCCTCTAGACCCCTAGCCCGACCCAACCCTCCGACCGGACCTAAGTGCTATACCTGTAACTAGTGATGAGCCGAACACCCCCGGGTTCGGTTCGCACCAGAACCCGCGAACGGACGAAAGTTCGCACGAACATTAGAACCCTATTAAATACAATGGATGCGAACGTTCGGATTCTAAAGTGCTAATTATAACGACTATTATCCATGTTATTGTCCGAAACAGAGTTTGGGAACCCGGCTTCTGCACCAGGGGACATGTATCAATGCAAAAAGAAGTTTTAAAAACGGACGTTTTCCGGGAGAAGTCATTTTAATGATGCATAAAGTGAAAAAAAAAAAGTCAAATATTCCTTTAAATATTGTACCTGGGGAGTGTCTAAAGTATGCCTGTGAAGTGCCACGTGTTTCCCGTGTTTAGAACTGTCCCTGCACAAAATAACATTTCTAAAGGGAAAAAAGTCATTTAAAACTGCTTGCGGCTTTAATGCAATGTCTGGTCCCGGTAATATGGATGAAAATCTTTAGGAAAAATGGCATAGCTACCCCATCAACCCCCCCCCCTACCCCAGCCCATTACCAGCCCCTTTGGGTCTTGTATGGATATTAAGGGGAACCCCGCACACAAAATAAAAAAGGACCTATATACTCTGAACAGCCGTATACAGGCGGTGCATACAAGACAGGGACTGTAGGTTTGTTCTTATGTAGAATCTGTTTATAATTTTGAACAGCTGCATTGTTTAAGTGGAGCTCCATGGAAAATTCCTTTTTTTTAGCTTTTTGTAAAACATAGGGAACGGTTATCACCCCTGTCACATTTTTTTTTGCTGTCTGTGCCCCTGTTCAGAACATTTCACCTCACTTTGCGTCCCAATGACAACTGTTTTTGAAATGTGGTGTTTTTATTGAAACAAGGATTGGTGATAAAGCATCGGTAGAGAGGAGACACCTTTCTCCCATATTAATTCTTAAAGGAGAGAATTTTCCTTCCAAGGGGTAGATTTCCTCTCACTTCCTGTTGTCTTCTTCCGTTTGCAAGTAGTAGTAGTTTGTAAGTTGGATGTTTGAAAGTAGGGACCTTCCGTATATACTCTGCAGAAATTGGCCCCTTAGGTGTTGGTGTTGGCACAACACTGAAAGCACTCACAGTTATTCTTGGTGGGTGCTGGAACGCCCTGCTGTCAAGTATAATATCAGGAATTGTAATAACATATAATTGTTGATCAGTGGTAGTAAAAATTGGGCCTTTGATGGTGGTGCTGGTGCCACAACACTGTAAGGCCTGACAGTTACTCTTGGTGGGCGCAGCAATGGTCCCTGCTGTGAATTATTAGATCAATAATTATAATTGCATGCCCCTGTTGAACAGGGGCTGAAAAATTGGGCCTTTGGTGGTGGTGGTGATGGTGGTGCTGGTGCCACAACACTGTAAGGCCTGACAGTTACTCTTGGTGGGCGCAGCAATGGGCCCTGCTGTGAATTATTAGATCAATAATTATAATTGCATGCCCCTGTTGAACAGGGGCTGAAAAATTGGGCCTTAGGCACTGGTGGCACAACACTGCAACCCCTCACAGATACTGTACTTGGAGCACAGCAATGAGGCCTGTTGCAAAGTATTGCATCAAAAATTTTAATTACACGCCCCTGTTAAACAGGGGCTGAAAAATTGGGCCTTAGCCACTGGTGGCGTCACCCATAAACCAAAATGATCTTCCAAGCTATCATCGTTAATCGTATCATTGAGGAGGAGGAGGAGGATAGCCAGTCAACATAACAGCACAGGCACTCAGCATCAGCATCAGTCTTGAAGGGATGTGACATTTTAAAATAAATTAGTCTGTTATATCAGCATCTGGTGTGTGGTAGCTGGTGGTGATCCAAGACTGGTTCATCTTGATGAAAGTCAGTCGATCAACCGAGTCGGTGGACAGGCGCACCCTGTGATCCGTGACAAATCCTCCAGCAGCACTGAATGTGCGTTCTGAAAGAACGCTGGATGCAGGACAGGCCAGTAGCTCAATTGCATACTGTGCAAGCTCTGGCCAGTGATCCATCCTCAAGACCCAGTAAGCCAGAGGATTTTCGGTGGGGAAGGTGTCCAAGTCTGACCTTGCCCCTAGGTATTCCTGGACCATGTATATCAGACGCTGGCGATGGTTGCTGGAACCGATCATACTTTGGGGCTGCGGACTAAAGAATTGTCTGAACGCATCGGTCAGACGGCCACCTTCCCCACCGCTCCTTCTTTGACTGCCCGAAGCCTCAGCAACTCATTGTCCAGGACCAGGAGTTTGTAACCTCCCAGTCTCTGGGAACGCGTTGCACAGACCTTTCTGCAAGGCCTCCCGGAGTTGTCTCATCCTCTGCTCCCTCTGCAACGGTACGATAAGGTCCGCAACCTTACCCTTGTACCGTGGATCAAGGAGAGTGGCCAGCCAGTAATGGTCCCTCTCCTTGATCCGAAGAATACGAGGATCCTTCCGCAGACTTTGCAGGATCAGGGAGGCCATGCAGCGTAGGTTAGCTGAGGCATTCAGTCCGGAGTCCTCTGGGTCACTAAGGACGACATGATCCGCAGCCACCTCCTCCCAGCCACGTACATGTCCACTGGTTTCTTGGGACTGTAAATCATCCCTAAAAGACTGCTGCTGATGATGCTGAGTGCCAGCCTCCACCTCCATGCTGACACAATCCTCCTCCTCCTCCTCCTCCTCCTCCTCTTCCTGTGCGATGGGTGGGACAGAAGGAACACTGTCTGGGTAAAGGGGGCCTTGAGAGGCAAGGAAGTCCTCCTCTTCCTGCCTCTGTTCTGCCTCAAGTGCCCTGTCCATTATTCCACGCAGCGTGTGCTCCAACAGGTGGACAAGAGGTACAGTGTCACTGATGCATGCACTGTCACTGCTCACCATCCTCGTGGCCTCCTCAAATGGTGCCAGGACAGTGCATGCATCCCTGATCATGCCCCACTGGCGTGGTGAAAAAAACCCGAGCTCCCCTGACCCTGTCCTGGTGCCGTAGTCGCACAGGTACTCATTGATGGCCCTCTGCTGCGTGTGCAGCCGCTGCAGCATGGCCAACGTTGAGTTCCACCTGGTGGGCATGTCACACATAAGGCGGTTCTTGGGCAGGTTCAACTCCTTTTGAAGCTCAGCCAGGCGAGCACTGGCATTATAAGATGTGCGGAAATGCACACAGACTTTCCTGGCCTGCCTCAGGACATCCTGTACCTGCCCAAGAACCGCTGCACCACCAGGTTAAGGACGTGAGCCACACAGGGCACATGGGTCAGTTGTCCCTGTCGGAGGGCGGAGAGGAGGTTGGTGCCATTGTCGCAAACCACCATTCCTGGCTTAAGCTGGCGTGGCGTCAACCACCTCTCGGCCTGCCCCTGCAGAGCAGACAGGACCTCTGCCCCAGTGTGGCTCCTGTCCCCCAAACACACCAGCGCAAGCACGGCATGGCATCTTTTTGCCTGCGTACTTGCGTAGCCCCTTGAACGCCTACGGAGCACCGCTGGTTCCGAGGACAAACCACAGGAAGAGGCCATGAAGGAAGAAGAAGAGGAGGGGGTGGAGGAGAGAGGTGTGTCACAACCAGTAGTAGCATTTTGGAGGCGTGGCGGTGGAACAACCTCCAACACTACTGCACCTTGTCCTGCATCCTTCCCAGCTGCCAAAAGAGTGACCCAATGGGCCGTGAAAGAAAGGTAACGTCCCTGTCCATGCCTGCTGGACCATGAGTCAGCGGTAATATGCACCTTACCGCTGACCGCCCTGTCCAGCGAGGCCAAGACATTGCCTTCCACATGCCTGTAGAGAGCCGGAATAGCCTTCCGTGCGAAAAAGTGGCGTTTGGGAACCTGCCACTGAGGAACCGCACATTGCACAAACTCACGGAAGGGGGCCGAGTCTACCAACTGAAAAGGCAGCAGTTGAAGCGCTAGCAATTTAGCCAAGCTAGCATTCAACCGCTGGGCATGTGGATGGCTGGGAGTGAACTTCTTTCGACGGTCCAGCAGCTGGGGCAGGGAAATTTGCCTGCTAGAATCAGACGTCGGTGTACTGCTAGCAGAGTGCCCGCAAGTACTTGGCTGTGACACACCTAATTCTACACCTTCATTCCTCTCAGAGCAGGTTTCAGAGAGGACTGAAGGTATACTAGGGTTGGAGATCCCAGCTGATGCGGTGCAAGAAGAGGTCAGCTTTGTTCTTTGGTGTGGGTCTTTAAGGTAGGCTTGCCAACGAGCTGCATGGCAGGTCAACATATGTCTGATCAAGCATGTGGTGCCCAAGCGGCTGATGTTTTGGCCACGCGATATACGCTTGAGACATATGTTGCAAACAGCAGCTGTGCGATCTGATGCACTCGCCTCAAAAAAGGCCCACACCAAAGAACTTTTTGAATGACGGGCAGAGGCAGCGCCCTGCACAGGCGGAGCTCTGCGGTGTGATTCCGTCGGTGTGCTGCCCATACGCTGGCCACTCAAGGGCATCCTGCCTCGTTGGAGATGTGCCTCCTCCTCATCCTCCTCCTCCTCCTCCTCTCTCCTATTAGGCACCCACGTGGAGTCAGTGACCTCATCATCCCCTCCCTCCTCATCACTGGAGCCAATCTGGCAGTATGCTGCAGCTGCTGGAGCATGACTGCCAGATTGGTGTCCTTCTTGAGCATCCCCTCTCTCTGCTCTCACGCTGCTGCCTTCCTCTAGCTGGGTATCATCATCAGATCCTTCCAAACGCTGGGCATCCTCCTGGAGCATGTACCCAACACTGTGCTCAAACAGTTCGGGGGACTCCTCAGGAGGAGGGCATGGTGGGTCTAGGGAAGGATTGACTAATGAAGATAATGATACCAGAGAAGAGGACGCTTTGGCAGCTGCTTTGCCAGTACCCTGAGCCTGGGTGAGAGAGGATGAGGAGGATGAGGTGGGCTTGGTCATCCACTCTACCAAGTCTTCGGCATGATGTGGCTCAACATGTCCAGCTGCCGAAAACAAGGACAAGCGTGTCCCATGGCCATGTGCTGATGACAATGCACCGCGTACACGACCAGCACTGTTGCCCCCAGACACAGAGCCTGCTTGCCCTCTTTTTTTGCCTCCTGACTGTCTGCCTCTCCTTGGTTGCCTTCCAGACATTTTAATGGATGGCCTGCAGGGAGATGGGAAAAACAGCAATAAGGGCTACCTTCAGGTGTATATTGTGCAGGAGGCTTAGCAACAATGACACTGACACTGTCCCCTGCCTATCCTTCTCTGTCCCTAAACACAAGGATTGAAAATATGGTTCAGCAAAAAAGTTTTAGAACAGAATAGCACACTGACACTTTCCCTCACTGTCCTACTCTGTCCCTCCCTACAAACAAGATTTAGCACAGAATAGCACACTGGTAATTTTTACGAGTGTCCTTCTCTGTCCCTCAACTCAAGGATTGAAAATATGGAACAGCAAAATTGGTTTAGAACAGAATAGCACACTGTCAGTTTCACTCACTGTACCTCTCTGTCCCTCAACTCAAGGATTGAAAATATGGAACAGCAAAATTGGTTTAGAACAGAATAGCACACTGTCAGTTTCACTCACTGTACCTCTCTGTCCCTCAACTCAAGGATTGAAAATATGGAACAGCAAAATTGGTTTAGAACAGAATAGCACACTGTCAGTTTCACTCACTGTACCTCTCTGTCCCTCAACTCAAGGATTGAAAATATGGAACAGCAAAATTGGTTTAGAACAGAATAGCACACTGACACTTTCCCTCACTGTACCTCTCTGTCCCTCAACTCAAGGATTGAAAATATGGAACAGCAAATTTGGTTTAGAACAGAATAGCACACTGTCAGTTTCACTCACTGTACCTCTCTGTCCCTCAACTCAAGGATTGAAAATATGGAACAGCAAAATTGGTTTAGAACAGAATAGCACACTGTCAGTTTCACTCACTGTACCTCTCTGTCCCTCAACTCAAGGATTGAAAATATGGTTCAGCAAAATAGTTTTAGAACAGAATAGCACACTGACACTTTCCCTCACTGTACCTCTCTGTCCCTCAACTCAAGGATTGAAAAAATGGAACAGCAAAATTGGTTTAGAACAGAATAGCACACTGTCAGTTTCACTCACTGTACCTCTCTGTCCCTCAACTCAAGGATTGAAAATATGGTTCAGCAAAATAGTTTTAGAACAGAATAGCACACTGACACTTTCCCTCACTGTACCTCTCTGTCCCTCAACTCAAGGATTGAAAATATGGAACAGCAAATTTGGTTTAGAACAGAATAGCACACTGTCAGTTTCACTCACTGTACCTCTCTGTCCCTCAACTCAAGGATTGAAAATATGGAACAGCAAAATTGGTTTAGAACAGAATAGCACACTGTCAGTTTCACTCACTGTACCTCTCTGTCCCTCAACTCAAGGATTGAAAATATGGAACAGCAAAATAGTTTTAGAACAGAATAGCACACTGACACTTTCCCTCACTGTACCTCTCTGTCCCTCAACTCAAGGATTGAAAATATGGAACAGCAAATTTGGTTTAGAACAGAATAGCACACTGTCAGTTTCACTCACTGTACCTCTCTGTCCCTCAACTCAAGGATTGAAAATATGGAACAGCAAAATTGGTTTAGAACAGAATAGCACACTGTCAGTTTCACTCACTGTACCTCTCTGTCCCTCAACTCAAGGATTGAAAATATGGTTCAGCAAAATAGTTATAGAACAGAATAGCACACTGACACTTTCCCTCACTGTACCTCTCTGTCCCTCAACTCAAGGATTGAAAATATGGAACAGCTAATTTGGTTTAGAACAGAATAGCACACTGTCAGTTTCACTCACTGTACCTCTCTGTCCCTCAACTCAAGGATTGAAAATATGGAACAGCAAAATTGGTTTAGAACAGAATAGCACACTGTCAGTTTCACTCACTGTACCTCTCTGTCCCTCAACTCAAGGATTGAAAATATGGTTCAGCAAAATAGTTTTAGAACAGAATAGCACACTGACACTTTCCCTCACTGTACCTCTCTGTCCCTCAACTCAAGGATTGAAAATATGGAACAGCAAATTTGGTTTAGAACAGAATAGCACACTGTCAGTTTCACTCACTGTACCTCTCTGTCCCTCAACTCAAGGATTGAAAATATGGAACAGCAAAATTGGTTTAGAACAGAATAGCACACTGTCAGTTTCACTCACAGTACCTCTCTGTCCCTCAACTCAAGGATTGAAAATATGGTTCAGCAAAATAGTTTTAGAACAGAATAGCACACTGACACTTTCCCTCACTGTACCTCTCTGTCCCTAAACTCAAGGATTGAAAATATGGTTCAGCAAAATAGTTTTAGAACAGAATAGCACACTGACACTTTCCCTCACTGTACCTCTCTGTCCCTACAAACAAGGATTAGCACAGAATAGCACACTGTCACTGACACTCTCCCTACCTATCCTTATTTGTCCCTAAACACAAGGAATCCAGGAATAGTAAAGGAAAAATAATGACACTGTCCCTGCCTATGCTTCTCTTTCCCTGCTCCGGAACACACTACACAAGGCCGCCGCACTGGCGGCCTTTTATAGTGTGGGGCGTGTACTAAACCCCATCAGCAATAATTGGCCACAGGCATCCTGCCTGTGGCCAATCATTGCTCTCCTCGCTGCCGGCGCTGTGATTGGCCAAGCATGCGGGGTCACAGTGCATGCTTGGCCAATCACAGCGCCTGGATGACACTGCGATGGCGTAGTGCATTGTGGGCCGTTCGCGTCACTCGAATTTGGCGCGAACGGCCCAAATCGTTCGATCTTCGTCGAACGATCGAACAGCCGATGTTCGAGTCGAACGTATGTTCGACTCGAACACGAAGCTCATCCCTACCTGTAACCAAACCGGTCATCTGCAGCGATATTGCCCTACCCGATCCACAAGGTACCGAGAGACTAATCATCCATCCAGACCAGCGGCTCATTGCTTCCAGAACGAGCCCAACCATCAAGATGTTCAGGAAGAGTGCGGCGAACTTTTCGAGGCTGATCCCGTCCAAGCTGCTGCCGGAGATAATCGGCAGCACCATCGCCAGGCAGTATGGGTTAATGGGCAGCCGGCCCAGGGACTCCGCGATTCCGGGGCTATGATTACCCTCATCCAGCCTCACATGATTCCCCAGTCGGCCCGGACGGGCCAGACTGTTGCAGTCAGGGTAGCAGGGGGCAAGGTGCTACGTTTATCCACCGCCCAAGTCCTCTTGGATTGGGGCTCAGGGGAGCGACAAGTGCGAGTGGAATTACTACGCGAGTTACCTGCAGAAGTACTTTTGGGAAACGATTTGGGACATTTAACTTCCTCATATGCCCCAGAGGACGCTATGGCCGTGACCACCAGATGTCAGAGCCAACTTCAAGGCAACTCCACTCCTATGGGGACCCAGGTAAGACAAATCCTCCTACGTTACCCAGACTTGACAACCCTGTGTCCTGGGATTCTCCCTCCGATGTTAGGCAAGAGACTCAGAGTGACCCAACTATAGCTGGTTATCGGGACAGGGCGGGCAAGGATCCAGGGGGGTTGGGGGAAGACAGAATAGAGTGGGAGGGGGGTTTCTTTATCATTACACTGAGGGATTGGGCACTGGAAAGCGACAGGGTCCCCACAAACAGCTAGTTGTACCCCAGAAATACAGACGGGAGCTATTGCGCCTGGCTCACGACATCCCCTTGGCCGGACATTTAGGGATAGCCAAGACCCGGAGTCGGTTGTCTCATGCTTTCTTCTGGCCCAGGTTACATGCTGAGGTGCGAGAATACTGCCGGACCTGTGAGACTTGTCAGAAAGTAGGGAAGACAGGGGATCACCCAAAAGCCTCGCTGCAACCCCTGCCGATTATTAGAGAACCCTTTAGCCGCATAGCGGTAGATATTATAGGCCCACTGGCCCGCCCTAGTGCCACCGGGAAGAAGTATATTCTTACGGTGGTGGATTACGCCACCTGCTACCCGGAGGCCATTCCCTTATCCAATATCCAGGCTGATACAGTAGCAGATGCCTTACTGCGGGTATTTACTAGGGTAGGGTTTCCCCAGGAGATATTGTCCGATCAGGGTACCCAGTTCACAGCTGATCTGATGCAGCAGCTCTGGTGTCTCTGTGGGATTAAACCCCTCCAGAGCGCCCGCTACCATCCTCAGACTAATGGGCTGTGTGAGAGATTTAACGGGACCCTAAAGCAGCTGCTTCGGGCCTTCGTGGAGAGTAGGAAGGATTGGGAGAAATATCTTCCCCATCTACTGTTTGCCTATAGAGAGGTACCCCAGGAGTCCTCTGGGTATTCCCCATTTGAGCTGTTATATGGGCGAAGGGTTAGGGGACCCTTAGACTTAGTGAGGGCCCAGTGGGAGGGGGTAGAGGATCCGGAAGGCCTCCCCATCCTTAGTTATGTCTTGGAACTCAGGGAGCGACTGCGGGAACTTACCGATCTAGTCCATGAGAATATGCAATCGGCCCAGAGTCAGCAGAAGGTTTGGTATGATCGGTCTGCGAGGAATTGCACCTTTTATATCGGACAGAAAGTCCTGGTACTAAAACCCCTGAAGCAAAATAAATTACAGGCTTCCTGGCAGGGCCCCTATCAGGTGGTAAAATAGCTGTGCGATACAACCTACGTGGTTGCCAGCTGTGCAGACACAAAATTAAGAGGACGTTCCACATTAATATGATGAAGGCCTATCATGAGAGGGCTGAGGCAGTAGCCGCCATATGCGCTCCTGCCACCGGGGACTCTGAATATCTACCGATGCTGGAGCTTCCCGAAATCAGTAACTGTTCCGGGGGTGGAGAGGATATATGGCTAGGAGATAGATTAGGATCCCAAGAACAAGAACAGGCCAGAGAATTACTCCAGGACCGTCAGGAGATGTTCTCGGCACTCCCTGGGTACACTCACATAGCTGTGCACAAGGTAGAGACCCCCGGGCAGAAGCCCCTGAGACAACCAGCCTATAGGATTCCTGGAGCAGTGCAAGAAGGGATGAGAGCGGAGATTATAGAGATGCTCGAGTTAGGGGTGATCGAGCCATCAGAAAGCCCCTGGGCTTCCCCTGTAGTATTAGTCCCGAAACGGGATGGCACGACCAGATTTTGCGTGGACTATAGGCGACTGAATGACTGTACTGTGACAGATGCCTACCCTATGCCCCGAGTGGACGAATTGCTGGACAAAATAGCTCAGGGACATTATCTGACGACTATTGACTTGTGTAAGGGCTACTGGCAGATTCCCTTGGAAGCAGAAGCAATTCCGAAGTCGGCCTTCATCACCCCGTTCGGCCTTTACCAGTTTCGGGTAGTGCCATTCGGGATGAAGAATGCGCCGGCTACCTTCCAGCGGATGATAGATGAACTCCTTGATGGTCTGCAAGATTTTGCATGCGCATATCTTGACGACATCGCAATCTATAGCCAGACCTGGGAGGAACATCTTAGACACCTGGGAATAGTGCTAGATAGGATCCGAGCCGCAGGCCTGACCCTGAAGCCAGACAAATGTAATATCGGGATGTCTGAGGTACAATATCTGAGACATAGAGTAGGATGTGGGAAGCAGAGGCCAGAACCTGCAAAAATAGAGGCCGTCCTAAACTGGCCGGTTCCCAGAACCAAGACCCAGGTACTTGCATTTTTAGGGACAGCAGGGTACTACAGGATGTTTGTACCCCACTATAGTGACATAGCCAAACCCCTGACGGGCCTGACCAAAAAGACTCTCCCTAGACAGGTCCTGTGGTCCCCGGAGTGCGAGATAGCATTTCATCAGTTAAAAACCGCCCTAACGCAAGCTCCCATACTGGCGGCCCCTGATCCTAACAAACGCTTTGTCATTCATACAGATGCCTCCATGTTCGGACTGGGAGCCGTACTAAGCCAAGTTGGCGATGACGGGAAAGAGCACCCAGTGGCGTATCTCAGCCGCAAATTGTTACCCCGTGAAGTTGGATATGCTGCCGTGGAAAAAGAGTGTTTGGCCTTAGTCTGGGCTTTAAAGAAATTGCAGCCCTACGTGTATGGACGCTCTTTTACCGTCATGACGGACCACAATCCCTTGATATGGCTTAACCGGGTGGCGGGAGAGAACAGGCGATTACTAAGGTGGAGCCTGGCTTTGCAACCGTACAATTTTACCATACAATATCGGCCAGGGCCTCAAAACGGGAATGCGGATGGGTTATCCCGGCAGACGGACCTGGAACCTTAAGACTACTTTTCCAACATCCTCGAGTTGACCCGTTTGGGGTCCCACTGTGGCTGTTGGACTGTTTCCCAGGGGGGAGTATTGTCATGAGCCTTGGAATACTGAAGTATTTCTCCTTTGAATCTATTACACAGTGGGGGGTCTTCTGCCCTGTCTTAAGGCTAACCCCCCCTCCAGACGTCTCCCTGGTCTGGAAGAAAAGCATTGTTTTGTGTTAGACTGTTTGTTTATGTACTTTAATTACCCCCTGGAGCTTCTGTGTCAATACACATCTCAGTTCTCCTATTCAAGCTATCGGACCAATTCCTGCTGACCCTGTTTCAAGTCCTCATTTGCATGGCCAAGAGAATCTAATTGAGAAATACAATGGACTTTACAATTGACCAATAGGAAAGTGGTTGTTGGGGGCAGGGTGTTCAAACTGCTGTATAAGAGTGTGTGTGTGCATCCAATAAAATGAGATTCCTGTTTGAACTTACATACAGCCTGCCTGGTGTTTGTTCTGAGCAATCACAAATGGATTAGAATGTCACATAGCTGTAGCTTGAATCCCGGAGCATCGGATGACCGAACCATCAGACGTTGCGATCTGCAATATGATCCAATAGTAGCAGAGGAGTGTCGGGAGAGTGGAACCGAGCGAGCAAAGGGGCTCGTTACACCGCCTATCATGGAACAGGACGAGAAGGAGGCGCGGCTTTTGAATAATGGACGCCCGCAGTCTGACTCATACAAGTACCTGCGTGTAAGACGACCCCCGACTTTTGGGGGATATTTTTAAGTACAAAAGGTCATCTTATACGGCGGAAAATACGGTACGCAAATTGATTACACAAGGTATAAAATCAACAAACCTCCACTGTCAGCCAAACAAATACAGACAGGCTAACAGACTAATAAACATATAAAGGAACGTCTTCACTACACGTGCATAAATATATGGGCCATAGAAATGTTATATAAATGTAAGTAATGTGGCATCCTGAAGGCTGATGCACGGTGCTCGAAGTAAGAGACGTTTACATGGAGGGGGGAGTGACGTCAACTAGTTTCATGGGGAAACTCACGCTGCTTCAGGACTAACCCCCATCCTGGCTCAGACAGGTAGAAATACCAGTTGTGACTCATAGGGAGAAGACAGAAAGGAGAGGAGAGGAGAGGAGAGGAGAGGTGGAGCTGCCTGGGGTATTTTTTTTTTTTTTAACAATAGTTCTTATTAATTTTTCAAATGTGAAACATGAAGAATATACAGGTTACATTCCAATTTTGTTTCAAGTCGAAACATGTAATACAGCTCAAAGATACAGTTAGTGTTTTCAAGTTTAAAGTAGGTTTGCCATGCAGAAGATCAAAACAGTAGATTCAGCGCATGGGACGTGTCAAAGCTCAAGAATATCAAGTACAGAGTTTACTATCAGAGTCAGTGGGTCATAGGAATACTTCTGCTCTAGCCCACTGAGTCCAGGGATACCACTCATTTTGTGCTCTCTTAAGCAGGCCTTTACTGGAGGCTAGCAATAACTCATAGTTGAAATGTAAATTAACTAGATCAAGAGTATTTTCTGTTGTGGGTGACTGGGTGGTTTTCCAGAGTCTAGTTAAGCTCAGTCGAGCTGCAAGGAGGATATTAGTTACTACCAGTCTCAGTGGATTGGGGATTGTTTCAATCATCAGATTGAGCAATGCCAATGCTGGTGTGGGTGGTATGTGTCTCTGTGTGATATCCGATAGGATGTGAAAAATGGTTGTCCAATAAGGTTGTATAGAAGGGCAAGACCAGAGAATGTGTAGTAGGTCTCCTCTATCTGTGTTACATCTCCAGCAAATGTCCGAAGTTGTGTTGTCAAATGATGAAATTTTTGTGGGTGTGAGATACCACCGTAGGGATATTTTTTGTGTGAGTTCCCAAAACGCAGAGTTTTGAGTGGCTCTGCCTTTGGTATCTTGAGGAGCCGTGACCAATCCCCAACTTGGATTGGCAGGGAGCAGGCCTCCTTGAAATACAGCCCAACTGGGGAGGCACATGAGAGAGCAAGTAGAGGACAGTGGAATAAAACACTGCTAAGGGTCTCCAGGGAGGTCAACTGGTTGCAGCAAGTGAAGTGCTGGTGAATGGAGCACAGTCGGGAGGACTGGGGAGGCATGCCTGAGAGAACTGGGAGATTGCAGTTGAGATGGATGCAGAACCAGAAGAGTGGACTGTGGGAAGGGCAGTGGAGAGAGGTCATTGCAGCCAGTCTGGCTGGCAGGGCCTGAACAGAGCTATCTGTGATTGGTAGCTGAGTTAGAGGACAGCTAGTCTGAACTATTTCTACACCACAGGGGCCCGAGGTCCTTGCCCGCTAAAGGCAGTTCACTGATGTCTGACTGAAGTAATGTCAGGCCTTCCATGCGGTGCTAGCTAGTCTGGAGGAGTAACACTCTGCAGCAAGCAAAGTGTAGGATGAGTAACAGTGTGCAGCAAGTGAAGTACTGGAGAAGTGAAGTATAATGCCGCGTACACATGATCTTTTTTCACCTCGTGAAAAATTACATTTTTTTTTTCAACAAGAAAAACGACCGTGTGTGGTCTTTTTGTCATTTTTCACGACGTGAAAAACGGCATTAAAAACTACGAGAAAAATTAGAACATGCTCTAATTTTTCTCGTCGTTTTTCCCGTCATTTTTTTCCGCTGCAGTTTTCCCATAGGGAAATACTGCCACGGAGCCCACAGACGGTCGTTTTTCTCGACAAGAGAAAAAATGACGGGAAAAACGACCGTGTGTGGGGGAACAAGCTGTTCCCTCGTTTTTCATGTCATGATTCACGCCGGTTTTTTAACCGCCGTGAATCACGATCGTGTGTACGCGGCATAAGTCTTAAGCAAGAGTTTGTGCTGGAGAGAAGACCGGAGTGTATATATTGAGGTGTATATAGAAGTCCCAAGCAAGTTGCACTGAATATTCCTGGACATCCCATAATTTCCCTTATCCCATCCAAGTTAAATCCCCTCAATAAAAAACAAAAAGAAAGCCTATGGACTGTTCTATGTCTCTGAGTGACTAAGAGATGGATGCCGGGTTAGGCAGGGTGACAGGTGAACCACAACATTCAGCAACCCCTACGGGGGCATGGCTACACCATTTATTTGGCAATTCCATAAAAGTGCATGACACACACCACAAGTACATCAGCCAGTACAGAGGTTGATGCGTTTCACACAACTACATTGTGCTTACTTACCTCAATCCAGTCCCAATAGCAGGAGCCACAACCGAAGACCTTTGAAGCAATGTTGTCTGCTTCCATTGCAGAAAAGAAAAAAAAAGAAAAAAAATTAAGAAGACCTTTGAAGCTCTGAAGCAACTTGACATCCGCACCTCTGTTGGACTTCTCTGACTACTCAAAACCCTTCCAGGGGGTATATGGATGCGATCTTACAAGAACTGGGAGCAGTTCTTGCCCAGGAACAGGAGGGATGCAATGATTGCCTATGCCAGTCACAGCCTGTGGCCAACAAAAAAAAAAAAACACATTTACAGTTTCTTTAAAATACAATTACTTGCTTTGGTGTGGCCCAACACTTAACAGTTTGCTGAGTACCTCATGGGGGCAGAGATAGAGGTCTTCACGGACAATAATCCCTTGCTTATCTGGAAATGGCTAAACTGAGGGCACTTGAACAGAGGTGGGTCACTTGGATGGCTAGCTTCAACTACAATATACATTACAAGCCTGGGAAGTTTAACGGGCATGCAGGTGCCCTCTACCGGAATCTGGTGGAGCGCCCAAGTGAGAATGTGGACTTGGGTCAGGAGGACCAGGAGGTGGCCCTCGTTCTGTCCATGGCCGCCTCCTCTTTCTTTTTCCCTTACATTTGTAGCACCCTACTCTCAATGAGTGTATATGTTAAATTATAGTTGTCTGAGCAATAGTTTGGCTCAGAAGGATTGTGTTACAAATTGCATTCTGTTTCAGTTCAGCTGGTTGTGTGATTTTCCTCCTGACAGTGGGTGTCGCTGTCACCTCTGGTCAGGATTGGAAAGGCAACAGGCTGGACCTATTGGGTACCTCTTTCCCAGCAAGAAGCCCGGGGGGCGTGGTGAACCAGCTGTGCATGCTGGGAGGGGGTATTTAAGTGACAGATGTCATTAAGGTGAGAGATTTTCGTTGGGGTAATGCCTTCGGTCCCCACCTGAGGACCCTCGTGGCCTCAGGGAAGAGTTGTCAGTTTCCACCTCGGGGCCACGTTGGCCTGAGGCTTCATTACTGAAAGGTAGGCCCAGGAGTTGCTGGGGCCTACTGATCCAGGGATGATCCTGTGTCGCCTTGCCTGATGGAAGGGACCGAGCAATTGAGGACTCAATTGGAGGATGCATCCGGATAGTGATCTACCTCACAGTGCTGCCAGAACGGCTGGAAGATCCTGGCACTGAAAGCTGTGTTCTATTTACACCAAGTCTGTGGCAGAGACTATATGTGTTCGAACTGTACATCGGCTGCTAGGCCAGTGAGAATGGGCTTATCCGGTGTTTGCTGAGTCCAGTGTGGAGAAAGTTGTTCCTCTGGACCTAAGAGAATTCTCGTGATTCGCAACTAAGGTACCTGAGTCCTCCCCATCCCTTCATCCACTCTGTTGGAAACTTTTATTCAAATAAACCCTTGAAAGAGACTTTGTGTTGGTGCAAACTTCTTCTAGACAACTCTTCAAGGAGAACCCCTGAGACGAGCATACAAGAACAGTGAGGTAACGTGCAAGGCCCACAATTAAATCAGCGGCCCGCTACGGGGGTATTGCTATACATTGATGATCAGTGAAGTGCTCTCTAGATTGATGACAGAGGTAGAAACTCCACCTTACATTGATGGTCAGTAGAGGAAGGTCACCTTACATTGGGAACTCATTGAGCTGAAGGATCCTTTTCTTGGGGGTCAGTGGTAAGAATACTCCTTACACTGTTGGTCAACAGAAAGAATGCCCCTTACATTGTGAGTCAGTGGGAAGAATCCCACCTATATTGTTAGTTAGTGGCAAGAATGCTCGTTACATTGCTAGTCAAAGGGAATAATATTTCTTACACTGGAGGTCATTAGGAATAATTCTACTTACATTGCTAGTCAGTGCCAATAATGCTGTGTACACACGATCGAGTTTCACGACGATGAAAACACCGCCGTGAAACCCGACGGGAAAAACGAGGACTGGCTTGGTCCCCTACACACCAAAAGAAAACATGTTGTGAAAAACGGCCGTGTGTAGGCTCCCTAGCAGTGTTTCCCTATGGGAATACTGCCGAGGAAAAAAATGCCGTGATTCGCAACGAGAAAAATTAGAGCATGTTCTAATTTTTCTCGTTGTGATTCTCGCAGTTTTTCTCGTCGGGAAAAATGCTGGAGAGCCTACACACGGCCGTTTTTCTCGTCCAATAGAATTTTTTTTATTTTTCCCGACGAGAAAAGTGATCGTGTGTACGTGGCATTACACTCTTGACATTGTTAGTCAACGGGAGCAATACTCGTTACATTGACAGTCAAAAGGAAAACTGCTCCTTATGTTGATAGTCAATGGGAATAATACTCCTTACATTATAAGTCAAAGGGAAGAGTGTTCTTTACATTGTTAGTCAAAAAAACAAAACATGACTTACATTTTTAGTCAGTGGGAAGAATGTTCCTTACATTGTTAGTTAATGGGAAGAATGCTCCATGTATTCGGCGTTAATGGAAATATTTCTGCCTCTTACAGATAGATAAAGAACGGACACACAGTATATTATAATCCTTCATACCTGACGCTGTGTCCTCTGGTCTCGGTGATATCTCGCTGTGTGATATGGAAGTCGGTTATAATTAAGATTAGTTTCATTTCCCAGCTCTGCCGTCAGATCCTCCCCTCCTCCTCTTGTTTCCTCCATTGTGTACCGTACTCAGACTTGGCTCCATGTTCTGGCACGCTGGTCGGTGGTTCTTTATAACGTCTCCACAATAATCACACAGACACCCCAACACCTACACACACTATTCACTAAAGCAGGAGAGACTCTTCACTCTGGAAATGTTAGTAAATAAGGTGAAGCTGTGTTCAGTTTGAATATCCAATCACGTTCTAGGAAATTACACCATACACATGATTAGGTGTTGAAAGTGAAGACAGTTTCATCCTATTTATTAAAGCTGAACTCCGAGCACAAAAACCTTTACCTAAATATTTTCTCCAATTCAACAAAGGACATTAATAGATTCTTGTGTGCAGCAACTGCCTTTACAAACCAAGATATTACCTTATGTAGCGGGGGTCCTAAATTTAGGACTAGTCATATCAAATTTAGGGGTGACTTGAGTGGTAGTTGGCTCAAGTCTTTCAATTGCTGTACTCTACTTTGCTGCTGTTTCACCTGGCATGTAGTTCCCCTAAGTAGTATGGGTGGCGCTGTCACTGGTACTCGGGGTTGAACCACAGGTGTTAGAGTGGCGATTAGGTGTCCTCTCTCGGCAGCCATGCAGTGGGCGTGGGTTACCCGCTGTGCATGCCGGGAGAGGGTACAAAAGGGGCAGATGCCATTGGTAGAGGTCGAAGTTACTACCCCGGGGGACCTGCACCCGGGGGTAGGTAGAGTGTTCCAGGTTTGAGTGCATGGCCCTCCAGGCTATGGGGCCACGTGCGCCTCAGTCCCAGGCACCTATAGTCCTGGGACTGCAACTTCAGCCCTGGGCCCAGCATCTTTAGCTGGAGCCCACTTCGGGAGGAAGAATCCCAGGGTGCCGCCTTGCGAGGGGACCCGTTTCTGGAAGAGGAGGCTGGGGGAGGACCGTTCCGAGGGACTGGTGAGAGATCACAGTGAAGGAAGGGGCCCAGTAACTCTCTAGAGGGATGTCATCCATCCGGAACCAAGGGACTTAACATCTGGACCATCAGGAGGTTTGGGACACTATAGATCCTGTGGCAGAGGATCTCCTAGACACATCCATTAGGGACCTTAATAGTGCCGCTAGTGCCATTGGTGACTATCCAGGTGAGCTATACCCACTCAGGATCGAGTGGCGACAAAGCCAGAAGTTCCTGAATGCTACCTATCTTCCTAATACCTTTCTTTCTTCATGCATAAGAAAATAAAGCTCTACGTTGGAGTGATATACTGGTGTGGACCTTGGAGTTACTTGGGGTATAGAAACTTTGTCCCTGCATACTGGGGACAGAAACCAACTTTGAGGAGAACCTTGCTGCAAGACCCATAAGTGAAACAAATGCTTAACCTCTGCAACCCAGAGAGTACGGGCAGGGTAGCCATAGTGTGCCTTACTCTCCTGTGAACGAGCCAGAGATGTTTGGGAGGTGTATGGGCACTTTGCCACACACATAACGGGTGTGGGAGCTACACGTGGGGGCTCGTCGTCCGGGATTTTGCAGTGTATACCCCCTGGAAAAGTTGGACTTTATTCCCATGTAAGGCTCCGTGGAGGTCGGCCATTTTAAGAGAAAGGAAGACTCAGGCCTGGCTGAATTTCCAGCTGCGTAGTTCGTGGGCGTGTTTCAACTGGAAAAGCCCGAGAAGTAATTGCAGCGAAGGAACAAGAAAGGAGAGGATCTAGGAAAGTGTGAGCTCCTCTTGGTGTGTTTGGTGCAAAAGGGGGACATTATCTGATGAACTGTTGATCAAGCGTCATGTCTGTTCTTGCTTGGAAACCTTCTTCACCGGGATCTTGTTCTCTTTTACCCGGTTCAACCATGGATGTGACCCCTATTGCTGCCTCCTTGACTGACACAGGAATCCGGTTGAAGCCCAGGAGCCGCTTTGCCCTTTATGCATGCCGAGATGCAGAGGCCTTGGGCATGATCTGTGGAAAGTGTCAGGGACTAATTGTGCACCTCCGGCCTTTCGGGAGATGTACCCGCTGTGGGATATTCCTGTTCGAGGTGGAACAGCCAACAGAGAAGCTGAAAGTTTACCAAGTGAACTGGATCTCAGGTGCTGTTACTCCTGAGGAGGAAGTGTGCGTTCTTACCGCCCTACCCCAGCACAGTCCTGCGGAGGTGGCGGATGTGAAGACCGGGGTTCCGGCCATAGAGGAACCGGAGGCGGAGAACCCAGCAGACACTGCCTCAGTCACAACGGAGCCCTCCCTTCCACCTGCAAAAAGGAAGGTAGGACTCATAAAGGCTTCCCGCAGCCGCGGCGGAGGCCTGCCCCAGCACCCGCCTGAACCGGATCATACAGCCGGAGGAGCTTCCGAACGATCCACGACGGGTGAAGGTCGGAGCAGACCGGGAAAAGAGAAAAAGGTCAGTGCCCGTTCTATTGGGGATGCCTGGGTGTTTGACCCAAAGGAACTTTCAAAGGCTAGTGGTTATGTGTCCACGAGAGTTTGCCTGCCAGCAGAGATGTGGGACTCTTCAGACATAGATTCCTCCTCTGACTTGGGAGATGATGTGGAGATTGATGAACTGTTTGTCAGTAAGGAATGGGACAAAATTGCTTCAACTTCTCCTCGTAATGCAAAGGGATCGCCCATGAATAATGGGGATACTACACCCGGGTGGAAGCCCCTGTTAATGCTGGAGAAATCATTCCCATGCCCGCTCCACGCGCTCTGGTGTCTACTGTGCCTGCTGTACAGGAGGCCCGTTCACCATTGAGGCCTCCTATGCCACAGCTTGAGCCTGTACGCCCCAGAAGATCTCCGGACGCCATCGTCCTACTAGGAGCTGGAGATCGGGCGACCATGCCGCCTTTGGCCAGACTACAGCGGCTATTTAGCCAGAAGGTTTCTGCGGACTATGGATGGGAATACCCATATGTCCCAAAAGACTTGCTGTTTGAAATTGAAACCTCTCAAGAGCGATGGTATAGTGACTTTATATGGGATCGCTTAGAGGTGAAGAAAGGCTACAGATATTTCAGTTGCTCGGCAGTGATGACTGGAAGATACAACGGCTGCCGGAAAGATTGGTCTCTTGGTCGCCACATACATGCGGATCGGGTCGTGATCTGCAGTAAGGACAAAGACGATGTGACCTACTCCATTGAGACTTTAGATAAGGACTGGAAGTCTCTGACTTTACCTGACCCACGTTTTTACCTTTAGAGCGGGACTTGTGTTTTTTTTCCCGTTTGGAGAAAATGCCTTGAACTGCTGTGCTGACTCTATTCCCAGAGATTTTTTTACTTTTTGAAGGACTGTTTTTTGTTGTTGTTCCCTTCCTTTTTTTCCTACAAGTGAAAAAAACTTTGGGTAGAGCTAGTCAGGGCCAAGCTGGAAGACGCCAAGATCAACAAGGGGATCCTTGTGTGGTGGTGCGAACTCCCCAGAGTTCTCCCTTACATCAGAGCCCACAGAGTTCCCCTCACATCTGAACTCACAGAGTTCCTCTTACACTGTAAGGGGGACTCTGGAGACTCTGATGTAAGGGAGAACTCTGGGGACTCTAACATAGGGGGTGCTCTGGGAACCCTCATTTAAGGGGGAACACTGAGAACTCTGATGTATGGAAAGGACTCTGATATAAGGGGGAACACTGAGAACTCTGATGTACAGAGAGGGCTCTGATGTAAGGGAGAACACTGTGGCCTCTGGTGTAAAGGGGAACTCTGACGTAGGGGGTGCTCTGAGAACCCTGATTTACCTTAGTGTACTCTCTCAGAGGCAGGAGAGAGAAGAGAGGAGACTTCAGTCACAGACAGGGATGGATGGTGAGCTCACTCACCCCTTGACAATCAGCACTTCTCATCCAGATGTATCTGAGGCTGCTGGACTTCAAATTTCCAGCCCCAACTTTCCTTTTTGAAGGCACAGCCCTGAGGATTGGCGTGTGGGCAGACACAGAGGGGTAGGGGTGGGAGGAAGAGGAGTAGATCAAAGCCTCTCTCCTCTCCCATCTGTCTGGGGGGGAAGGGGATTGTTAGTGCTGGCTTTGGCCAGTGTAAAAAAGAGTGTAATGCCGCGTACACATGGTCAGAATTTCCGAAGAAAAAAGTCAGACGGAATTTTTTCATCTGATATTCCGACCGTGTGTATGCCCCATCAGACTTTTTCCGTCGGAAATTCCGACGGACTTGGAAAGAGAACATGAAATTCCGTTTGCCTGTATGGAACTCCGACGGAGAAAAAAACACGCATGCTCAGAATCAAGTCAACGCATGCTTGGAAGCATTGAACTTCATATTTCTCGGCTCGTCATAGTGTTGTACGTCACCGCGTTCTTGACGGTCGGAATTTGATGTGAGCGTGTGTATGCAAGACAGCTTGAGCGGAATTCCGTCGTGAAAAACCCATCAGAGTTTATTCCGATGGAAAAAACGGTCATGTGTACGAGGCATTACAGACTAGACATGTGCACTGCCAAAAAATTCGTTAGTTTTCGTTTTCGTTTCATTCGTTTTTTTTTTTTTCGTTTTTCGGGTCATTCGTTATGATCGCAATTCGTAAATTCGTAAATTTGTACATTCGTAAATTTATACATTCGTAAATTTGTACATTCGTAAATTTGTACATTCGTAAATTTGTACATTCATAAATTTGTACATTCGTAAATTTATACATTCGTAAATTTATACATTCGTAATTTCGGAAATTTGGAAATTCGATATTTTCGAAAACCCGAAAATTTGAAAATCTGAAAAAATAACTATTAAATTATAGGTATTGTAATTTCCTTTCAAATTTGGCTGATAGCGAACGTAACGAATACAAATTTATCTGAAGTTACGCATAACCTGAAATAACAAATGCCGCATCTAAACAAATGGAACGGAACAAATTAATAATAATAATAATAAAACGTTTTTATTATTATTATTGTTATTTATTATTATTATTAATTCATTACGTTCCATTCGTTTAGATACGGCATTCATTATGTCGGAAAACAATTCGTAACTTCGTTAAGTTCACTAACAGCCAAATTTGAAAGGAAATTACAATACCTATAATTGAATAGTTAGTAATAGTTAAGTTATTAGTTAATTATTATTTCAGATTTCCGAATTTACTAATTTACGATTGTACGAATGTACAAATTTACGAATGTACGAATATTCGGAAATTCGTGTAAATTCAAATGTACGAATTTCCGGATAGTTGTACATTCGTAAATTCGTGCATTGGTAAATTTGTATATTCGTAAATTCGTACATTCGTAAATTTGAATTTACGAATATCGTTAAAATTCGTTAAATTAGTTTTCGTTAATTCGGATATTTCCGAATTAACGAATTTGTCGAAATTCGTTAAAAAACGAATTCGGAACGAAACGAATTGCACATGTCTATTACAGACACTCTTGGCTTACACAACTGCACAACAGGCTGCTCTGAGGATTTAGGGGACAGTGCTATATACTCCTGACCAATCATCTCTCTAACCGTTTGTTCAGCCTTCGATACTTACTCCAACGTAGAGATGTTTATTCATTAAGGCGATTGTCTGATATTTAACTTAGTGGCTATCGTTCATTTTCAACATCCAGCCTTAAAATTTGAGTCCTGGTCAGGATATCATTATCTATTTATTTGGGTCCCCCCATCCTGGGTCCACCACTTGAGTTCAGCCGTTGTCCACTGTTCATTATCAAGCGAGACTTGGGCCTATCACATTATTGGTGCGGACTTTACGGCTGCGGATCGAGTGTACCTCCCATACACTGCTCGCCTTTTTGACCTCCATCTGTAGTGGCCAAGTTCGCATCCGTCTTTCCCTCTCCTGGGCACCCTGTGGTCAGCACAGCCATTTTTCTCCTTGTCGTCCATCCCTCCCCTGCTTTTCTATTCTTGATGCAAAACACCAAGATACCTGCATGTACTGTATATACATGATTTCACTACACCATTCACTCCTGGTGAAGAGGAATCACGGAAAAAATAATTTGAAACGCGTAGAGCTTCACCATGTACATTTTTACAACAGTGTTGTAAATAAGTGGTTTAATTATGTTCTCATACACATGACATCAATTAGATATGCAGTTTTGCCAAAAAATCTTCATGTATTGATGTTTTTTAGATTTTGTATTAAACTAATATTGGGTGAATGCTCGGCTCAAAGAGGAGGGGGGGCAATTGACCCGTTGCCCCCCCCCCTGGATCCGCCTCTGATCTGAGGTCACCCTGAGGACAGGATGGCTCATATGAGACAAAAGATGAACAAGAAGAGTAGTGAGATTCCTTCAAATCAGCGACACAATGTTTTAATCTACTGGTGGAAGTTAATGTGAGAAAGAAACACTTGGTATCGATTTGGAAAGGATAGTTCCACCAGAAGCCAGAGTTCTCTGCCCTCCACCCAGATCTCTCTCCATCCCCTGCGCTAGCCAGACCCCCCTCCACCCCTCTAAACCCATCTCTCCACCCAGATTTCTTCAACTCCCTTCTCCATCCAGACCCCCCCCCCAAAAAAAAAAAAATTCTCAATGTAGATGATCCATCTTATCTACCAGAATTTTTTTTTTATATTTTTTTTTTGCTCAGAAATCTAAAAAACACATATTCTTTCGAGCTCACATTAAACATAAAATTTGTGCACAAATTATAAAACAAAAAGAGGCAAGATGGGAAAGAGCCCGGGTGCATTTGGGCTTTGGGTAGATCTAAAACTTAGTGAATGAGTTCCCTCCTTACCTTGCGTGGCCCCAAGTCATTTCCCACTCTACAGCCAGATTATAAATGACCTAAAGAGTTATTTTGCTACCTGCAAATCAGACATTTTGTTCAGTCCTTAATCTCTTTTCCAATTGCAGGGCCACCCATGTTCCCTTTTGAAAGGCGTTGCTGGAATAACCCACACTTCCCAGGCTAGATCTCTTTGCTGTACTCTCAGTTCCTTGCCGGTTCCACATCCCCCCATCACGCCTTTATGCAGAAATGGGAATCAGATTTTAGCACAATGGCAACAAATGACCAAACCTTGCTCCCAGAATGCACTTGTGCACAAACAATTATACATCGCTGTAATGCTGGTACCTTCTAGGCATGTGCATTTCGTTTCGTTCCGAATCGAAATTCGGACAAATTTTCATTATTCGGACGTTCGGATGCATCCGAATGAACGAATTACAATGCTAACGCATTCAACCGAATCCGAAATAAAGTTTTGAATCGAAAAACCACGGACGAAAATCGAATCGAATTAGAAAAAAAAATTCTAGTCGAATCGAATTCGAAAACAATTAGAATAGAATCTAAAATATTGGAAAGAATTGAATAGAAAAACAATAGAACAGAATAGAATAAAATAAAATATATATATATTTTATTTTATTCTATTCTGTTCTATTTTTTTTCTACTCTATTTTCTATTTCTATTCTAATCTTTTGTAATTGGAATTCGAAAAATCGGTCGCATTCGAAAATATTTCAACCAAATTCGAAAATATTTCTACCGGATTCGATAATATTTAATCCGCATTCGTTAATATTTCAACCAAATTCGATAACATTTCAACCGGATTCTAAATTATTCCAACTGAATAGAAAAGATTATAATAAACCATGTTCCGACATTCAAATTTCTTATAGAATGAATTTAAATTCCAATTAGAAAAGATTAGAATAGAAATAGAAAATAGACTAGAAATAGACTAGACTAGAGAAATGGCTGCTAATAGTTTGCAGGAGACCTGCAAAAAAAAATGAAATAGATGCTTATAGTCTGCAGCTCTGATGAGAAAATGAAATAGATACTAATAGTCTGCAGAAGATCTGCAAAAAAATATATAAATGCTAATAGTCTGCAGGAGATCGGATGGAAATAAATAGTAATCTGCAAAAAAAAAAAAATAGATGCTAATAGTCTGCAGGAGAACTGCTGAAATAAAGGAAATGGCTGCTCTAATGCAAAAAAAAGAAAAAGAAAAGAAAAATGAAATAGATGCTAATAGTCTGCAGGAGATCTGCAAAAAAAATGAAATAGTTGTTAATATACTGCAGGAGATCTGATTGAAATAAATAGTAATCTGCAAAAAATACGATTGAAATATTTTCGAATCCGGTTGAAATAGTTTCGAATGCGATTGAAATATTTTAGAATGTGACCGATTTTTCGAATTCGGTCGAAAGCGAAACGAAATCCAAAAATGAATTTAACGAATCTAACTAAACTAAATTAATTAATTAACAAATTAAAACGAAACAAAACAATTTTTTTTCCTTTTGCACATGTCTAGTACCTTCTTCAGACTCAAGTTGCACGTTACAGTGCGTTGAAGAAGTATTCATACCCCTTGAAATTTTCCCCATTTTGTCATGTTACAATCAGAGTGAGAAAAATAATTCTAGGGCTAGACCTCCTCTGTAACTCTAAACTGGTAACCGTTACAATTTTTTAAAGTGTCGCTTATGGAGATTTTTAGTTAGTGAACCAATGTAGGGGTAGTGGTGCTGCCTATTGAAGTGGATTCAACCAGCAGTGTGGTGGTGAAAAATAACTGAATAAAGAGGTACTCTATACACAATACAATCTGAACTGGTGATTGTGTAATATGACCGTGTGATCGGATAGTGTGAAGTAGAGGGAAATTACCCTTAGGATACCCAATAAGTGGTAAATAAGAAAAATAATATGTGTTTAAACAGGCCTCTGAAGGGAGATGAACCAATCAGTCGCTCTTCCCTGGCCTCACCTATATACCCATAAGGAGAAGGTGTATCTCCTATGTGACAGCAGGAAGGTAAAGTCACCTGGTTGCATCCAGGGGGGTAGATATATTTCGCCCAGATTCAGGCTTTACGCCGACTTATACAACTAGGTGGAGAGTTGTATAAGCCCAGCTGAGGCTAGTGGGCTCATGGATGACTCATACCTCTAGGGAGAGTGTGGGGCGTCGTGCAGACAGGGAGTTGATGAGACCAGCTGAAGCTTGTCAGCTCATTTAGGCCTCTATAAGAACTCCCAGATTCATTAGGTGTTTGCTCATGCCTGGAACCAGACCTGTGTGGACTGTCTAGGGAGAGTGAACCCCTGTGCGGTGAGACAAAGCCTGTGTGGCTATTTGCTTGGACATTTAAAACCAGGGACTTAGGGACTAGGACAGCACTAGGCTGATCCCAGTTGTTAGTTAGGAAACCTGTATGTTTAGTCAGAGGTCAAGTTGACCAGGATTTATTTTGTTTATGTTTCTTTTGCTTTGCTGTGTTCTGTCACTGTAAATAGAAAATAAACCGCACCTTTTTGATTTTGAAAACCACAACCTCCGTTTGCTGGGCCTGTTTTTGTGTGGGGAGCCCATCCCGGGGGTCACACACACCCGCTGCCGAGCTAACCCCCTCACAGTTGGTGGAGAATGCGGGCAGTTTTTTTTTAAGCCAGCATGGAGGAGATACTGAAGCAGCTGGCTCTAGCAAATGCCAATCAACAGCAGACAAATGCAGGTTTACAAAAGAGCCTTGCAGCTCATCAACAGAGCCTTGCAGCTCAACAACAGAACTTCGCAGCCCAGCAGCAAGCTCATCAACAGAGCCTTGCAGCCCAGCAGCAGACAAACGCAACTTTGCAACAGAGTCTGGAGGCTCAGCAACAAGCCCAGCAGCAATCTGAGGCCCGCTTCATAGACCTGTTGCAGAAGCAAGAGCAGAGACTACAACAACAGATGGAAGCAGTAATGCAGCAACGTCCGCAGACCAGTGAGGAAAGCCGTCCCACTAATACCGCATCCTTTGGGGTGAGTCGTTTATTGACAAAAATGACTGGAGAGGATGATCCAGAGGTATTTTTGACCACATTTGAAAGGACCGCTGAAAGAGAAAAGTGGCCTGAGGAGCAGTGGGCTGGACTGGTGGCTCCTCTGTTAACTGGTGAATCGCAGAAAGCTTACTATGACCTAGAGCCTAACCAAGCAAAAGACTATGTGATGCTAAAAGCTGAAATATTGGCAAGGCTGGGTGTCACCCAGGCTGTCCGGGCTCAGCGTGTGCATAACTGGACTTTCCAGCTTGGAAAACCCCCCAGGTCTCAAATGTATGATCTCATTCACCTGAGCAGAAAGTGGCTACAGCCAGAGACTTTGTCCGCACCAAAGATTGTGGAACGTGTTGTAATGGATCGATTTTTGAGAGCTCTTCCTACTGCCATCCAAAAGTGGGTAAGCCATGGAGACCCAGAGACGGCCGATGGTCTTGTGGATCGTGTGGAGAAATACTTGGCTACAGAGAACCTGACGGCCTCTTCCAGAGACACTCAGACTTTCCACCCTAAGACCAGACCATCCCCAGGGGCGGATAAGAGGATTCCAAGGGGTGAGGGTGGAGAGAGTGAGAGGGTGGGAGCTCTACCCCAAGTTTGGCGAGAACAGCCTGGGAAATCAGCGGCTCAAGAGGCGGCAAGAAGGATCGTTTGCTACCGCTGCCGGCAAGCGGGACATATTGCAGCCAATTGCCCGGTTGTGGAGGAACCCATGCAGTGTGACTTTCTGACGGGCAGACGTCAGTCGCTGTGTGCGACAGTCGCATGCACTGCCATTCGAGGAACTGAGAAACATTTATGCAAAATGTGTGTTAATGGTAGAAATGTTGTGGTATTGCTGGATTCAGGTAGCCTTGTGACCCTGATAAAGGCTGAGTTAGTTAAAACAGAGGTCTCTGGGAATAGCAAGGTAGCTGTTATTTGTGTGCATGGGGACACCCGAGAGTATCCAGTGACTACAGTGTGTTTCGAGACCCCCAAAGGTACCCTCTCTCATCCAGTGGGCTTAGTATCTCAGTTACCGCATGACGCCATTGTGGGAAGGGATTTTCCGAAGTTCTGGGAACTGTGGGATGATCCTGAGCCCCCCACTGGTGCCCCTATGTACCAGGAATGTGATAGCCAGAACTCCCCTGAGAGTGGTGAGGACTCTCCGGAATTTCCCTTATCAGTATTGGCAGGGGAGACTCAAGAAACTGGAGAGGAGCCCACCTCCTCAGACGAAAACCTACCGTCTGTGGAGTTTTCTGATCTTGAGGTTCACAGGGAAAACTTTGCCACAGAACAGTTGAGAGACCCCGCCCTAATAAAGGCACGGGAAAACGTAGTGAAAATAGATGGCGAGTTAGTGAACCCAGATAATACCTGCACTTACCCATACTTCAGCGTAGAGAAGGACCTACTGTATCGGGTGGCAAAAAGGGCAGAAGAAACCGTTGAGCAGCTTGTGGTGCCCAAACCTTATAGGAAGTTGGTGTTGGAGTTGGCCCATGGGCACATTCTTGGAGGTCATCTGGGGACAGAGAAAACCCGAGAGAGGGTATTACAGAGATTCTATTGGCCGGGGGTGATGAAGGACATAGAAAATTATTGTTCCTCCTGCCCTGTGTGTCAGAGGTTGGCCCCGATGCCACATTTCCGTAGCCCGCTGGTCCCTCTACCCATCATTGAGGTCCCGTTTGAGAGGATCGCCATGGATTTGGTAGGTCCTATAATCAAGTCCGCTAGGGGGCACCAGTACATATTAGTTATAATGGACTATGCCACCCGTTATCCAGAAGCGATCCCTCTCCGAAATACCTCGGCCAAAACCATATCCAAAGAGCTATCTCTTGTGTTTAGCCGGGTGGGTATTTGTAAAGAACTGCTTACGGACCAAGGTACACCCTTTATGTCCCGGGTTATGAAGGAGCTGTGTAAATTGTTCAAAGTGACGCAATTACGTACATCTGTGTATCACCCCCAAACCGATGGGCTGGTTGAAAGATTCAACAAAACCCTAAAACAAATGTTGAAGAAAGTGGTGGATAGAGATGGAAAGGATTGGGACTGTCTACTTCCTTATCTGATGTTTGCTATTAGGGAGGTGCCCCAATCCTCTACGGGATTCTCCCCCTTTGAGTTACTGTATGGGAGACACCCAAGAGGGCTGTTGGATATTGCCAAGGAAACTTGGGAAAGTGAGAGTTCTCCCCACAGGAGTGTGATTGAGCATGTCGCCCTGATGCAAGACCGAATTGCACAGGTAATGCCCATCGTGAAGGAACATTTGGCCCAAGCGCAGTTAGCACAGCAGAGAGTGTACAACCGTGGAGCCAATACCCGTACCTTTTCCCCGGGGGACAGGATACTGGTACTTGTCCCTACGGTTGAAAGTAAATTCCTTGCCAAATGGCAAGGCCCCTATGAGATAATGGAAAAAGTGAGCAAAGTGAACTACAAGGTCAGACAACCAGGAAGGCGAAAGCCCGAACAGATCTATCACGTTAATCTGTTGAAAGCCTGGAGGGATAGAGAGTCCCTAGTCGCAGACACTTGGTCACCAGCTCAAACTGGTTGCGTGATTCCTGAGGTTGGAATAGCAGCCACCTTGTCACAACCCCAACAACAGGAGGTTAAGGAGTTTGTGCTTCGCAACAAGGAGGTATTCTCTGAGCTGCCGGGACAAACATCTGGGGTAGAGCATGACATCATTACCCCACCCGGTGAAAGGGTGAAGTTAAAACCCTATCGGATCCCAGAGGCCCGACGGGAGGCAATACGGGAGGAAGTACAGAAAATGCTGAACTTAGGGGTGATAGAGGAGTCCCAAAGTGATTGGTCTAGTCCCATTGTGTTGGTGCCTAAACCGGATGGGAGCTGGCGATTTTGTAACGATTTTCGTCAGTTGAACAAAGTTACAAAATTTGACACCTACCCCATGCCACGTATTGATGAGTTGATCGACCGGCTGGGAACAGCCCGATACATGACGACTCTTGACCTCACAAAAGGGTATTGGCAAATCCCCCTGGCCAAGTCGGCCAAAGAGAAAACCGCATTTGTAACCCCAGACGGGGCGTTCCAATATAAAAGAATGCCGTTCGGGTTACAGAATGCGCCGGCCACATTCCAGCGGAAAATGGACCAGATGCTGAGGCCCCATCGGAAGTATGCTGCGGCTTACCTGGATGACGTAATTGTCCATAGCACAGATTGGGCCTCACATCTGCCAAAAGTGCAAGCAGTCCTGGACTCTGTTCGGGAAGCGGGGTTTACGGCTAACCCCAAGAAGTGTACCATTGGGCAGGAGGAGGCCAAATATCTTGGGTACACCATTGGGAGGGGAGTAATAAAACCCCAACTCAACAAAATCGAGGCCATCCAGAGTTGGCCACGTCCCAACAGCAAGAAGCAGGTACGAGCCTTTCTGGGAATCGCTGGGTATTATCGGCGATTCATTCCCCACTTTGCTTCTAAGGCTGTGCCCCTAATAGTGATGAGCCGAACACCCCCGGGTTCGGTTCGCACCAGAACGGACCGAAAGTTCGTACGAACATTAGAACCCTATTAAATACAATGGATGCGAACGTTCGAATTCTAAAGTGCTAATTATAACAACTATTATGCATGTTATTGTCCTAAAAAGGGTTTGGGAACCCGGGTTCTGCACCAGGGGACATGTATCAATGCAAAAAGAAGTTTTAAAAACGGTCGTTTTTCGGGAGCAGTCATTTTAATGATGCATAAAGTGAGAAAAAAAAAAGTCAAATATTCCTTTAAATATCGTACCTGGGGGGTGTCTGGGGGGTGTCTAAAGTATGCCTGTGAAGTGCCACGTGTTTCCCGTGTTTAGAACTGTCCCTGCACAAAATGACACTTCTAAAGGAAAAAAAAGCCATTTAAAACTGCTTGCGGCTTTAATGTAATGTCTGGTCCCGGTAATATGGATGAAAATCTTTAAGAAAAATGGCATAGCTACCCCATGACCCCCCCCCCCTACCCCAGCCCATTACCAGCCCCTTTGGGTCTTGTATGGATATTAAGGGGAACCCCGCACATAAAATAAAAAAGGCCCTATATAATCTGAACAGCCGTATACAGGCGGTGCATACAAGACAGGGACTGTAGGTTTGTTCTTATGTAGAATGTGTTTGTAATTTTGAACAGGTACATTGTTGAAGTGTAGCTTCAGCCCAAAAATCTATTTTTAAACTTTTTGGAAAACATAGGTAAGGGTTATCACCCCTGTAACATTTGTTTTGCTGTCTGTGCCCCTGTTCAGAACATTTCACCTCACTTTCCGTCCCAATGACAACTGTTTTTGAAATGTGGTGTTTTTCTTGAAACAAGGATTGCTGATAAAGCATCAGTACAGAGGAGACACCTTTCTCCCATATTTATTCTTACAGGAGAGAATTTTCCTTCCTAGTGGTAGATTTCCTCTCACTTCCTGTTGTCTTCTTGCGTTTGCAAGTAGGAGTCGTTTGTAAGTTGGATGTTTGAAAGTAGGGACCTGCCGTATATACTCTGCAGAAATAGGCCCCTTAGTTGTTGGTGTTGGCACAACACTGTAAGCACTCACAGTTACTCTTGGTTGGTGCTGGAACGCCCTGCTGTCAACTATTATATCAGGAATTTTAATTACATATAATTGTTGAACAGTGGTAGTAAAAATTGGGCCTTTGATGGTGGTGCTGGTGCCACAACACTGTAAGCCCTGACAGTTACTCTTGGTGGGTGCAGCAATGGGCCCTGCTGTGAATTATTAGATCAAGAATTGTAATTGCATGCCCCTGTTGAACAGGGGCTGAAAAATTGGGCCTTAGGCACTGGTGGCACAACACTACAACCCCTCACAGATACTGTACTTGGAGCACAGCAATGAGCCCTGTTGCAAAGTATTGCTTCAAAAATTGTAATGACACGCCCCTGTTAAACAGGGGCTGAAAAATTGGGCCTTAGGCACTGGTGGCACAACACTACAACCCCTCACAGATACTGTACTTGGAGCACAGCAATGAGCCCTGTTGCAAAGTATTGCTTCAAAAATTGTAATGACACGCCCCTTTTAAACAGGGGCTGAAAAATTGGGCCTTAGGCACTGGTGCCACAACACTCCAACCCCTCACAGATACTGTACTTGGAGCACAGCAATGAGCCCTATGGCAAATTATTGCTAAAAAAATTGTAATTACACGCCCCTGTAAAACAGGGGCTGAAAAATTGGGCCTTAGCCACTGGTGGCGGCACCCATAAACAAAAATGATCTTCCAAGCTATCATCATCAATCGTATCATTGAGGACTCGGAGGAGGAGGATAGCCAGTCAACATAACAGCACAGGCACTCAGCATCAGCATCAGTCTTGAAGGGATGTGACATGTTAAAATCAATTAGTCTGTTATATCAGCATCAGGTGTGTGGTAGCTGGTGGTGATCCAAGACTGGTTCATCTTGATGAAAGTCAGTCGATCAACCGAGTCGGTGGACAGGCGCACCCTGTGATCCGTGACAAATCCTCCAGCAGCACTGAATGTGCGTTCCGAAAGAACGCTGGATGCAGGACAGGCCAGTAGCTCAATTGCATACTGTGCAAGCTCTGGCCAGTGATCCATCCTCAAGACCCAGTAAGCCAGAGGATTTTCGGTGGGGAAGGTGTCCAAGTCTGACCTTGCCCCTAGATATTCCTGCACCATGTTTATCAGACGCTGGCGATGGTTGCTGGAACCGATCATACTTTGGGGCTGCGGACTAAAGAATTGTCTGAACGCATCGGTCAGACGGCCACCTTCCCCACCGCTCCTTCTTTGACTGGCCGAAGCCTCAGCAACTCGTTGTCCAGGACCAGGAGTTTGTAACCTCCCAGTCTCTGGGAACGCGTTGCACAGACCTTTCTGCAAGGCCTCCCGGAGTTGTCTCATCCTCTGCTCCCTCTGCGACGGTAACATAAGGTCCGCAACCTTACCCTTGTACCGTGGATCAAGGAGAGTGGCCAGCCAGTAATGGTCCCTCTCCTTGATCCGAAGAATACGAGGATCCTTCCGCAGACTTTGCAGGATCAGGGAGGCCATGCAGCGTAGGTTTGCTGAGGCATTCGCTCCGGAGTCCTCTGGGTCACTAAGGACGACATGATCCGCAGCCACCTCCTCCCAGCCACGTACAAGTCCACTGGTTTCTTGGGACTGTAAATCATCCCTAAAAGACTGCTGCTGATGATGCTGAGTGCCAGCCTCCACCTCCATGCTGACACAATCCTCCTCCTCCTCCTCCTCCTCCTCCTCCTCCTCTTCCTGTGCGATGGGTGGGACAGAAGGAACACTGTCTGGGTAAAGGGGGCCTTGAGAGGCAAGGAAGTCCTCCTCTTCCTGCCTCTGTTCTGCCTCAAGTGCCCTGTCCATTATTCCACGCAGCGTGTGCTCCAACAGGTGGACAAGAGGTACAGTGTCACTGATGCATGCACTGTCACTGCTCACCATCCTCGTGGCCTCCTCAAATGGTGCCAGGACAGTGCATGCATCCCTGATCATGCCCCACTGGCGTGGAGAAAAAAAACCAAGCTCCCCTGACCCTGTCCTGGTGCCGTAGTCGCACAGGTACTCATTGATGGCCCTCTGCTGCGTGTGCAGCCGCTGCAGCATGGCCAACGTTGAGTTCCACCTGGTGGGCATGTCACATATAAGGCGGTTCTTGGGCAGGTTCAACTCCTTTTGCAGCTCAGCCAGGCGAGCACTGGCATTATAAGATCTGCGGAAATGCACACAGACTTTCCTGGCCTGCCTCAGGACATCCTGTAAGCCCGGGTACCTGCCCAAGAACCGCTGCACCACCAGGTTAAGGACGTGAGCCACACAGGGCACATGGGTCAGTTGTCCCTGTCGGAGGGCGGAGAGGAGGTTGGTGCCATTGTCGCAAACCACCATTCCTGGCTTAAGCTGGCGTGGCGTCAACCACCTCTCGGCCTGGCCCTGCAGAGCAGACAGGACCTCTGCCCCAGTGTGGCTTCTGTCCCCCAAACACACCAGCGCAAGCACGGCATGGCATCTTTTTGCCTGCGTACTTGCGTAGCCCCGTGAACGGCTACGGAGCACCGCTGGTTCATAGGACAAACCACAGGAAGAGGCCATGGAGGAAGAAGAAGAGGAGGGGGTGGAGGAGAGAGGTGTGTCACAACCAGTAGTAGCATTTTGGAGGCGTGGCGGTGGAACAACCTCCAACACTACTGCACCTTGTCCTGCATCCTTCCCAGCTGCCAAAAGAGTGACCCAATGGGCCGTGAAAGAAAGGTAACGTCCCTGTCCATGCCTGCTGGACCATGAGTCAGCGGTAATATGCACCTTACCGCTGACCGCCCTGTCCAGCGAGGCCAAGACATTGCCTTCCACATGCCGGTAGAGAGCCGGAATAGCCTTCCGTGAGAAAAAGTGGCGTTTGGGAACCTGCCACTGAGGAACCGCACATTGCACAAACTCACGGAAGGGGGCCGAGTCTACCAACTGAAAAGGCAGCAGTTGAAGCGCTAGCAATTTAGCCAAGCTAGCATTCAACCGCTGGGCATGTGGATGGCTGGGAGTGAACTTCTTTCGACGGTCCAGCAGCTGGGGCAGGGAAATTTGCCTGCTAGAATCGGACGTCGGTGTACTGCTAGCAGAGTGGCCGCAAGTACTTGGCTGTGACACACCTAATTCTACACCTTCATTCCTCTCAGTGCATGTTTCAGAGAGGACTGAAGTTATAGTGGGGTTGGAGATCCCAGCTGATGCGGTGCAAGGAGAGGTCCGCTTTGTTCTTTGGTGTGGGTCTTTGAGGTAGGCTTGCCAACGAGCTGCATGGCAGGTCAACATATGTCTGGTCAGGCATGTGGTACCCAAGCGGCTGATGTTTTGGCCACGCGATATACGCTTGAGACATATGTTGCAAACAGCAGCTGTGCGATCTGATGCACTAGCCTCAAAAAAGGCCCACACCAAGGAACTTTTTGAATGACGGGCAGAGGCAGCGCCCTGCACAGGCGGAGCTCTGCGGTGTGATTCCGTCAGTGTACTGCCCTTACGCTGGCCACCAAAGGGCATCCTGCCTCGTTGGAGATGTGCCTCCTCCTCATCCTCCTCCTCCTCCTCTCTCCTATTAGGCACCCACGTGGAGTCAGTGACCTCATCATCCCCTCCCTCCTCATCACTGGAGCCAATCTGGCAGTATGCTGCAGCTGCTGGAACATGACTGCCAGATTGGTGTCCTTCTTGAGCATCCCCTCTGTCTGCTCTCACGCTACTGCCTTCCTCTAGCTGGGTTTCATCATCAGACCCTTCGAAACGCTGGGCATCCTCTTGGAGCATGTACCCAACACTGTGCTCAAACAGTTCGGGGGACTCCTCAGGAGGAGGACATGGTGGGTCTAGGGAAGGAGTGACTGATGATGAGTCTGACATTGATACCAGGGAAGAGGACGCTTTGGCAGCTGCTTTGCCAGTACCCTGAGCCTGGGTGAGAGAGGATGAGGAGGAGGAGGAGGGCTTGGTCATCCACTCTACCAAGTCTTCGGCATGATGTGGCTCAACATATCCAGCTGCCGAAAAGAAGGACAAGCGTGTCCCATGGCCATGTGCTGATGACAATGCACCGCGTCCACGACCAGCACTGTTGCCCCCAGACACAGAGCCTGCTTGCCCTCTTTTATTGCCTCCTGACTGTCTGCCTCTCCTTGTTTGCCTTCCAGACATTCTAATAGATGGCCTGCAGGGAGATGGGAAAAAAGCAATAAGGGCTACCTTCAGGTGTCCTTCTCTGTCCCTTTACTTAAGGATTTCTAAATATGGTTGAGGATGATTGCTTTTGCACAGAATAGCACAACGACAATTTCCCTGACTGTCCAAAAAACAAGGATTTCAAAGATGGTTGATGAGGAATGCTTTAGCACACTATAGCACAAGGAGAATTCCCCTCACTTTCCTTCTTTGTCCCTAGAAACAAGGACTCGCACAGTGAAAGAAACTGACACTCTCCCTACCTAGAGTTTTCTGTCCCTAGAAAAAATGTTTTTTTAAAGCACACTATAGCACAAGGAGAATTCCCCTCACTTTCCTTTGTTTTTCCTAGAAACAAGGACTCGCACAGTGAAAGAAACTGACACTCTCCCTACCTAGAGTTTTCTGTCCCTAGAAATTTTTTTTTTTTAAAGCACACTATAGCACAAGGAGAATTCCCCTCACTTTCCTTCTTTTTTCCTAGAAACAAGGACTCGCACAGTGAAAGAAACTGACACTCTCCCTACCTAGAGTTTTCTGTCCCTAGAATTTTTTTTTTTTTTAAAGCACACTATAGCACAAGGAGAATTCCCCTCACTTTCCTTCTTTTTTCCTAGAAACAAGGTCTCGCACAGTGAAAGAAACTGACACTCTCCCTACCTAGAGTTTTCTGTCCCTAGAAATTTTTTTTTTTTAAAGCACACTATAGCACAAGGAGAATTCCCCTCACTTTCCTTCTTTTTTCCTAGAAACAAGGACTCGCACAGTGAAAGAAACTGACACTCTCCCTACCTAGAGTTTTCTGTCCCTAGAATTTTTTTTTTTTTTAAAGCACACTATAGCACAAGGAGAATTCCCCTCACTTTCCTTCTTTTTTCCTAGAAACAAGGACTCGCACAGTGAAAGAAACTGACACTCTCCCTACCTAGAGTTTTCTGTCCCTAGAAAAAATGTTTTTTTAAAGCACACTATAGCACAAGGAGAATTCCCCTCACTTTCCTTCTTTGTCCCTAGAAACAAGGACTCGCACAGTGAAAGAAACTGACACTCTCCCTACTGTGAGGGGGTTAGCTCGGCAGCGGGTGTGTGTGACCCCCGGGATGGGCCCCCCCCACAAAAAACAGGCCCAGCAAATGGAGGTTGTGGTTTTCAAAATCAAAAAGGTGCGGTTTATTTTCTATTTACAGTGACAAAACACAGCAAAGCAAAAGAAACATAAACAAAATAAATCCTGGTCAACTTGACCTCTGACTAAACATACAGGTTTCCTACCTAACAACTGGGATCAGCCTAGTGCTGTCCTAGTCCCGAAGTCCCTGGTTTTAAATGTCCAAGCAAATAGCCACACAGGCTTTGTCTCACCGCACAGGGGTTCACTCTCCCTAGACAGTCCACACAGGTCTGGTTCCAGTCATGAGCAAACACCTAATGAATCTGGGAGTTCTTATAGAGGCCTAAATGAGCTGACAAGCTTCAGCTGGTCTCATCAACTCCCTGTCTGCACGACGCCCCACACTCTCCCTAGAGGTATGAGTCATCCATGAGCCCACTAGCCTCAGCTGGGCTTATACAACTCTCCACCTAGTTGTATAAGTCGGCGTAAAGCCTGAATCTGGGCGAAATATATCTACCCCCCTGGATGCAACCAGGTGACTTTACCTTCCTGCTGTCACATACCCCCCCCCTCTTGTTTTAACCTCGGGGTTGGAACACCAGCAATCAGGCATTCATGTACTCGAGACAAAGCATCCACATTCCCCATTTGAACGCCAGGGCGATGCTTTACTGTGAAGTTGAATTCCTGGAGGGCCAGGAACCACCTATTCACTCTTCTATTTGTTTCCTTGTTTTGAGCCATCCACTTTAACGGAGCGTGATCCGTAACCATGTCAAAGTGCCTACCTAGCAGGTAGTACCGAAGGGAATCTAGAGCCCACTTCACCGCTAAACACTCCTTTTCAACGGTGGCGTAATTTACCTCATGGGACTTCAACTTCCTGCTGAGGTAAATGACTGGGTGCTCTTCCCCGTTCCAGACCTGGGACAATACTGCTCCTAACGCCACATCTGACGCATCACTTTGTACGACAAAGTCTTTAGAGAAGTCGGGTGAGTACAACACTGGCTGGCTACATAAGGCTTGTTTCAAGAATTGGAATGCTGCCTCAGCCTCGGGGGTCCATTTAATCATGACCGACCCTTTCCCCTTCGTCAGGTTGGTTAGGGGCACAGCCTTAGAAGCAAAGTGGGGAATGAATCGCCGATAATACCCAGCGATTCCCAGAAAGGCTCGTACCTGCTTCTTGCTGTTGGGACGTGGCCAACTCTGGATGGCCTCGATTTTGTTGAGTTGGGGTTTTATTACTCCCCTCCCAATGGTGTACCCAAGATATTTGGCCTCCTCCTGCCCAATGGTACACTTCTTGGGGTTAGCCGTAAACCCCGCTTCCCGAACAGAGTCCAGGACTGCTTGCACTTTTGGCAGATGTGAGGCCCAATCTGTGCTATGGACAATTACGTCATCCAGGTAAGCCGCAGCATACTTCCGATGGGGCCTCAGCATCTGGTCCATTTTCCGCTGGAATGTGGCCGGCGCATTCTGTAACCCGAACGGCATTCTTTTATATTGGAACGCCCCGTCTGGGGTTACAAATGCGGTTTTCTCTTTGGCCGACTTGGCCAGGGGGATTTGCCAATACCCTTTTGTGAGGTCAAGAGTCGTCATGTATCGGGCTGTTCCCAGCCGGTCGATCAACTCATCAATACGTGGCATGGGGTAGGTGTCAAATTTTGTAACTTTGTTCAACTGACGAAAATCGTTACAAAATCGCCAGCTCCCATCCGGTTTGGGCACCAACACAATGGGACTAGACCAATCACTTTGGGACTCCTCTATCACCCCTAAGTTCAGCATTTTCTGTACTTCCTCCCGTATTGCCTCCCGTCGGGCCTCTGGGATCCGATAGGGTTTTAACTTCACCCTTTCACCGGGTGGGGTAATGATGTCATGCTCTACCCCAGATGTTTGTCCCGGCAGCTCAGAGAATACCTCCTTGTTGCGAAGCACAAACTCCTTAACCTCCTGTTGTTGGGGTTGTGACAAGGTGGCTGCTATTCCAACCTCAGGAATCACGCAACCAGTTTGAGCTGGTGACCAAGTGTCTGCGACTAGGGACTCTCTATCCCTCCAGGCTTTCAACAGATTAACGTGATAGATCTGTTCGGGCTTTCGCCTTCCTGGTTGTCTGACCTTGTAATTCACTTCGCTCACTTTTTCCATTATCTCATAGGGGCCTTGCCATTTGGCAAGGAATTTACTTTCAACCGTAGGGACAAGTACCAGTATCCTATCCCCCGGGGAAAAGGTACGGGTCTTGGCTCCACGGTTGTACACTCTCTGCTGTGCTAACTGCGCTTGGGCCAAATGTTCCTTCACGATGGGCATTACCTGTGCAATTCGGTCTTGCATCAGGGCGACATGCTCAATCACACTCCTGTGGGGAGAACTCTCACTTTCCCAAGTTTCCTTGGCAATATCCAACAGCCCTCTTGGGTGTCTCCCATACAGTAACTCAAAGGGGGAGAATCCCGTAGAGGATTGGGGCACCTCCCTAATAGCAAACATCAGATAAGGAAGTAGACAGTCCCAATCCTTTCCATCTCTATCCACCACTTTCTTCAACATTTGTTTTAGGGTTTTGTTGAATCTTTCAACCAGCCCATCGGTTTGGGGGTGATACACAGATGTACGTAATTGCGTCACTTTGAACAATTTACACAGCTCCTTCATAACCCGGGACATAAAGGGTGTACCTTGGTCCGTAAGCAGTTCTTTACAAATACCCACCCGGCTAAACACAAGAGATAGCTCTTTGGCTATGGTTTTGGCCGAGGTATTTCGGAGAGGGATCGCTTGTGGATAACGGGTGGCATAGTCCATTATAACTAATATGTACTGGTGCCCCCTAGCGGACTTGATTATAGGACCTACCAAATCCATGGCGATCCTCTCAAACGGGACCTCAATGATGGGTAGAGGGACCAGCGGGCTACGGAAATGTGGCATCGGGGCCAACCTCTGACACACAGGGCAGGAGGAACAATAATTTTCTATGTCCTTCATCACCCCCGGCCAATAGAATCTCTGTAATACCCTCTCTCGGGTTTTCTCTGTCCCCAGATGACCTCCAAGAATGTGCCCATGGGCCAACTCCAACACCAACTTCCTGTAAGGTTTGGGCACCACAAGCTGCTCAACGGTTTCTTCTGCCCTTTTTGCCACCCGATACAGTAGGTCCTTCTCTACGCTGAAGTATGGGTAAGTGCAGGTATTATCTGGGTTCACTAACTCGCCATCTATTTTCACTACGTTTTCCCGTGCCTTTATTAGGGCGGGGTCTCTCAACTGTTCTGTGGCAAAGTTTTCCCTGTGAACCTCAAGATCAGAAAACTCCACAGACGGTAGGTTTTCGTCTGAGGAGGTGGGCTCCTCTCCAGTTTCTTGAGTCTCCCCTGCC